>JAKKPZ010000003.1:2419996-4839992 GCA_022814885.1 Ditylenchus destructor | reverse complement strand
CAACTTTCACTTTTGAGTCCCTTTTAACCCTATGCTACAACACTGTTTGAATGTGACTCAAATGTGAGATCAACTGAATGTGGGACAGAAAGAGAATTTTCGAGTTACTGCAATTATATGTTGGATTGGACTCACCACTTCCGTCGATAGGAATTTGTTCGGAAAATGATCCAATCATATTTTGTTCATTGGTGGCAGCCACAGCACAAACAACTTTCCCTGATTTGACAGAAAAAGAAAAGCTTCTTGAGTGTTTCACCGAAATATTGCCTCCGACGAAGGCACCCGAATTCTCATCGATTGAGCAATTCACCACATATCCGACCATATCTCCATTCCATTCACGCGGTTCATCCCAGAACAAATCGATTATTGCTCGCGTTCCGTCCACAGTCTTCTATAATATAGCAATCATCGTTTGATAAGTTACCTAATTTTTGTTTCATAAAATAATTTTACTCTATCATTTTTCATTCATTATGCTCATCTCTCTGCTAGCGTCGCTTTCAAAATAATCTCAAGAACACGTTTGTATCACGTTTTAAAATTATGAGTAGAAGAGATGTTCATACTGTTGATGTATTCTCTCCAAATATTTCCAATTTAAAGATATACCGCTAAGAGAGAAAACTCTTCTGTTTCAATACCTAAGTCGACATGCTTAAATATTCAATCTCTGACGTAAATGGAAATTGTCTGACATAAATGTGTGCTATAAACGTGTTCGAGACTACATAGAATAATCTACAAACCTGTTGCGTCGCATAAATTTTTAAGTTTGTTGGAGGTGAGGGAGGTTTTGTGGGTGCATTGACAGAAGTTTTGTTTGCTGAGATAACAGTCCAAGGAGTGATGACATCAATTTGAACATCGAACTTCTGTCTTGAATCCCACTTATCCAATACCTGTTTCGGGATTGCATAACAATTTGTTTGTGCTAAATCTACAGTTCTTTCGCCGCCGAAGCTGTCGCGATATAGTTGAATCTGAAAATAAAAGCATAAATCCATAATTTTGTGAAATTACCGAAATATAGAATTTTGTTTACCTTATAGAGAATTTGTGCTGAGCCTGGTGGCATTGGCTCAACATTCCACACAAGTTCTCCCTTCTGCTCGAATTCAATAGGGCCTAAAATATATATCCATACAATAAAAAACTCTATGAAAGTTAAAAATACCGCACACCTTTGAAATGAATTCTGTGGTTTTCCTCTGGCTGAAACCAGTCGCCTATCAAAAGAAAAGCGATGTCACGAAGAGCCAAATTAAAGTTAAAAGTTGTGAATTTCAAGTCGAAACTTCCCACTTGCCCATCGGGGGTGAGAAAGATAAATCGATCATCGACCACAACCATTTGTCGAACCCTTTATAGATAATTATTAGATGCGGACAAAGGAAGAGTATTCTCACGTGTGAAAATGAGACGTCACGGATATCAGCTGAGGTGTTGTTTGCACATCGTTGAAGCTGTACATTTGTACTGTACCATTCTTGAGCTGGATAAAATAAAATACGCGACCGAGTCCCGAATCGTCTGCTGCTAATCCAACTACTTCACCACATTCCTCGTTTGCACAATTGTATATCCTGTAAATAAGAGATACTATTATATGATAAGAAATCCATATCTAAAGCATTTGGACACAAGTCAAGTTAACATAGAACTTAACTGTGTATGGTCGACCTTTTCGTTTCATATGTAATTTTCAGTAATTCTGTTACAATTAAAATATTAAACGAAAAGCTTACATTTTTTCGAACGACGATGTCAAGCGATAGGCAACAATGGTGTATGAACTCGCCATCCAAAGTAGGGATCGACTGGGCATAACGGCAATATGGTTAATGGTTAGATAGTCTAAGAATCGGTAACGAAGTCCATTTTCAAGCAGACGAAAAACTGACATCTCGCGCTTCGATGTAGCATATAAAGCGCCAGTTGTGTTATCAAAAGCAACTATCGCATCTGTTTCCGATGGCACCGTTGGGACTAAAATGCGATATTGCATTCAATTTCTACGAGATTTGAAGGAGCTGCTATTTCATAAAGTTGTTGCAACCAAAACAAAACAGCGGCCGCTTCCGCAAGCATGGCTGTACATAGTGCAAATATCTTATTTTTACCTACTTCTTTTTCATAACTCTAGGATATATTAATATCATGAACTTACAATCCTGCCACTTGTCTGGAGGTACATTCCGTCCTAACGCATCCAAAATACCATAGCGCACATTTGTTGTAGAACTTTCCACGGCTTTTTGTTCTTCTGTTTCGAGCGGCTTAGAAGTATAAAATGTAATTGTCTTTCGCACACCTTCACGAAATGCTTTATTTGATGCTTTTACGGGCAGGGAGCAGATGCCTTGTGTACATGCTCGCACATTAGCGGTATAAGTGCCAGTCGCACCAGACAGAAGTGAAAGAAACACATCTGTGACATTTGATGTAAGATTGCCAGCGCCGACAGAAACCGTAGTCACGGTTGTTGTCGCCAGGCCCGTTGCCGAAGTCGAAACATCATTTAAGCTCTCGTTTGTAGCAGTTGCAAGCAGAGAAAATTCTTCTGTAGGATTGAAGTTAAGTGTATATTCGTAGGTCAATGCCCGCCACGACGAACCACTAGCTAAAAATCTGCATAATGAGGTATAACTATAGCACTACAAACACCAGAGGATATATTTTGCTTTAGAAAATTAAATCAGAAACATTGCATCTAAGGTTTATAGAGAATTAAGCTTATTCAAGAAATTTATCAGAAAATTTTTCTGATTAATTGCGACAGAATACTATAGAACAAAGCTTAGTTGTCAAAACTAATCCAGTAGTGAATTAGAAGTCACCCATGATTTTATGATTGCTTAGAGGGATACTCCGAGCACAGCATGAGTTTTGCGTGTTTTTCAAGTGGTTTTTGCTTTGGCAAAAAAATCGGCAAAACGCGATTATCGCCGTTCTCGAATGATTATAATTTATCCTTGATCGATTGCCCAAAGCAACAAATCGTATCACAACAAAAAATGCACTTCCCAAGCCTTTTTGTAAAATGGGTAGGTTTTTTGAGTTTTCCGTGACCTGTCAAGCAATATTAGTCTGTAACTTTTAAATTAACACATGCTTGACATAATGTTATGACAGATTCATAATCTAGATAATATTCTAGCTGCGTAATGTCAAAACCAAATAAGGGCCCATGGCGGCTAAAATAAAGATATAATGAGTTGGAAAAAAAAACACCCAAACCCATGCTGTGCCCGGACTATCCCTTTAAGTGTACTTTAATAAGATATTACCTTGAAAAGGTAGAGACACTGGAGGTTTCCAATTAAGACGGGCTTCAGTTTCATCTACAGTCAATCCAGTCTTCAAAGGTGATGGAATAAACGCCGGATATCGAAAGTCCTTCATAAGCACAAAATCTTGGACTGGGCCACCATAAAGGTATCTAAAGGAGTATGTTAATTACATTTAAAATTTTCCACTCAGCGAGCGGTTCTATATCGAATTCGGGGAGGAAACTTATTTCGGGGAAGGGGGTTGGTGTAAAGATTGTCATATAGCAAATTTCTAAAAATTAGTCTTCAATAATTTAGAATTCCGTAAAATATTTCTCACTTTTTAACACTAAAAATTCAAAATTTTTCGGCGAGAATTCAAATTTTTATATAAATATCTATAAACAAATTCAAATATAAATTACCGCCAAAAAATTAGAATTTTTAGAGTTACAAAATTCTTAAAAAGTTTAGACGCCATATATTATTTTGATCGAAATTATACTAGTTCTCACTTGTTCAAATGAATATATTGATTTTCCGGTTGTTTTTCTTCTGAGAAAAGACAAGTAGGCCGTGGATGTGAATCTCCACAACTTCTCGATATCCAAAAGAGCCGATCTTGATGAAACTGGGCTCGACTCACGGCTTTATATGAATCGCTCAGGTTGAAGCCGGCTCGTTCATCTCTCACAGACTCGTCTACTAGATCTCGGCTAAAGAATGACCCATTTCTTAACACACAAATTAGCCTATGCTCATGAGAATCCACTTGAAGAGAAGCAACGGCTTGAATTTCGGCTAGACGGCGAGTGATCGATAGCGCAAATACCGGAGGCGCATCAAGTGGAAAAAGGGGAGTCGAGAAAGTGTCACCCGTGTTTGTCCCGTAGTACAAAAAACTGAAATTTAGGAAAATAAATATAAATCATACACTGGATTAAATTATGATTTCTGTTAAGAGATATTTTCCAAAAAACTAGCTGAGGAGGTTTTCGCGCGAAATAAAATCTACCGTTTTTTCTCTTGAGTAAACCCCCCTCCTGAAGTAAGCCCCCCTAGAGGGGGGGTTGAAAAATATAAGCCCCCCCTCTAATATACGCCCCCCCCAAAGTAAGGTTTTTTACATTAAAATGCTCTTTTTTACATATATTGTCTGTTTAAATACATTCGTTGAATAAAATATCAACAAAGGAAATGTGTTTGAACAAATTCTTCCGTTTGCTGAATTTTCAGGAAATGATTTTTCAAAACCATAGGGTCCCCCTATGGTTTTTTGGCAAATAATTTTCTTTAAAAAATTATTTGCCAAAAAAAACATAGGGGGACCCTATGGTTTTGAAAAATCATTTTCTGAAAAATTTGTCAAAAAAATCAATAGGGTACCCCCTATGGTTTTTTGGACATTTTGCTAAAAAATTCGAAAATTTTTGACGATTTTGACAAAAATCGGGTTGAACAATATGAGCCCCCCTCCTAAAGTAAGCCCCCCTCCTGAAGTAAGCCCCTCCTAGAGGGGGGTTGAAAAATATACGCCCCGGGGTTTACTCAAGAGAAAAAACGGTATTTGTAAAATATATAAAATACTTGAAGTAAATGCAACATTTTAGAACTTATGATAACAAAAATTTCGATCCGACTCACCCATTAATGGAATCTACAGCAATCGTTTGAATGTAGCTCAAAGAGTTTGTCATCAGCATTGTAGTATTTTGACACGAATGTAGAGACGGACAACGTATAAGTCCACTTTTATCCCGCACTGCATATATTTTTGATTGCATATGATCGACTACCAGCTATAAACAAATTTAGATTTGTAAAGGCTAATTAAGCTAACAAAAAAAACTGAGACTGCATTAAAAATAGGCTATAAATTTCGCACCTGTGTAATAGCAACGGCGTCTGCGTCACGAATCTTCTCCGGTTGCACTGTGATGGTAGCGTCATCTTTCTTTTCCATAAAGGTAGAAATATCCCACGAATATATCGAGCCATCTGATAGTCCTACGAGGAGCGTTCTGTGAGAAACCGACGCAAGGGCTGAAAGATTTCATTTCTATACTAAAAAATGTTATTATTATATTTTGGCGCAAAAAATGAGGTGCATTTAATATTTAATAAAATGTGTTTGGAACAAATGTTTTCCAATTATAGAGATTTATAATTTGAAAATACGTACCAGTGATTGATTGCCCGTCAGATAGAGAAATGAAAGGAATTACTGTGGGCTCCATCAGCACAACGAAGTCATTCACGTTGTTGAGCTGGAGAATCGCGGTCCCATTCGTAAAAAGCAAAGACATCTCTTCGTCATTTGTATTTATATCTAAAACGTTGAAATTAATAAATTGTATCTCAAAAGTATTCATAACCACCACAGCTGCGTTACAGATTATATATAAAGATGACCAATCTCACAAACTATCGCAATTAGCGAAAAATGTATTATACTGATATATTGCTAATTTAAAACCTGTTCGAATATAATATATTAAGCTTCGATAACCTATATACTTTCGCAAATGACCTGTTTTAAATGATTAAATTTGTAAATCTCTTATAGAGATAACAAAAGTCATAGAAATCTCTCACAGTGCCTTTTTACGTTCGCATACCTTGAATTTGCTTCAGCGACACATTCATTAAATATTCTTCCCCAAAGTTCCGCGAAAGCATATCTCCCGCGTCAGAATTGTCGATATTTGCTGTTGTAGATTCATCGATGTTGTGCGAAGTTTCAGAAGATGAAGTTGCAGATTCAGTTTCGGTCTCTGCAGCAATCCCAACGCGACAACAATTCTCCAATGGTAAACTCCTCAGCAAATAGCACGTTGAAGATGCGTAATAAGTTGATATGGGCATCACGTGCCCGTCCATTTCACTGTTGGGCTCTGTGGTAAAAACTCGTAGTCGATATTTGACAGGTGCGTGCAGAGTATCCGAAAAATGATCGCTATGCCAACATATTGCGTAGCTGTTGCTAAACATCACTTTTATTATCGTTTAAATCCTATAGGTAAAATTAGTAAAAAATAGCGTAATAATGAGCAAAACTTATACCTCGAAACTTGCAGCTTTGCACCTGGCAATTCGCGGATCTTAGCATGATGTGTCGAATGAGCTAAAGAATCGGCTGGCGGCAAAGGCACAACTTGAGAGAATATCCGCGAAACGATAACAGTAGAGTCGCGCCAAATTACTGCTAATCTAACCTTAACAGTATTGAAATAAAATTTATAATAATAATAAAGTGATAATTTTGCCAAAAAATTTCCCAAAAATTGTCCAAAATTCAGTCAAACATAAAAAAATTCTAATTTTCGTCAAAAAAGTTTAGGTGTCAATTCAAAATTGGTTTAAATTTTCAAAAATTAGGCCAAAAATTTCACGCCTCAAATAATAAGTCCCCTAGACCGCGTACGAAGCAATAAGTTCCCAGGGTACTAATTAAAGGACTCACGGTATACTATACATACCTGTATATCGGTAGATTCTTGAAAAGGAATAAAGACAGTCGAATCCATGCTTCCATCTTTAAAAGCCTTTAAAATAAGCCATTAATTAAATTATATTTAAAGCACTAAAATCCATTTTACCTTAGTATCGAGATCGATCCATCGCCATCCAACAGATGATGATTCGCGGCTTTGTGCCACCCATCGGAGATTAGCCGAGGAAATCTCTTGCACAGTGGAAGAATCAGCAGCATCGAATGACCAATTTAGGCGAATTCCTTGCGTCAAGTCCAAAGACACCTCTGCACTCAGCTTATTCAGCAACAAGTCTAAACACAACTGCGTTTTAAAACTATGTTAACAGTTATATAATTTCACATTGAATTTGATGCACGAAAATCTCTGCTACAGCGCGGCAGCCTTGCTGGCAGCTTTCAATGCTTTCTGTAGACGCGCATCTTGTATCACACACTGATTCTGTCAATGAATCGAGATCTTGGCACCCAGTGCGGCACTAAATTTTTCTATCAAACCTTGATAGTGTGAGATAAGTTTCTACCATAAATTTATGGCTTAAGATAAATAAAATTTAAATATATGTTGAAAACTTCCTTTTGAAAAACACTTCCTTTTTTCAAAAGTTATCCGATATCAGTACACAAAAACATACAGCTTCGACTCGGCAGGTGAAATCACAGTCATTAAACGTTAGACCTTCCCAACTCGTGTTTGCTTTCGGCAACGGAACAATCTAAAATTAATTTTCAGTTCTGCTTTCGAAAATAGGTGACAAACAATGTTTCTGTCGACACATTGTTCCTGGCACGATTGTACGGAACTAGAAAATATTGTTGCACTCGCTGTTTGATCGAGGAAGTTAAATAAGAAAAATGTGCCGAATATTAGTGCAGGTAGCCGCATTTGACATTCACGCGTTGTGACCACATTCATTAGACTATGAATGTGGAAATTTGACGTTCTTCCGGAGTACAGCTAACGGTTTGCGGCTCTTCTTGCTTTTTTTCATGTAATGACACGGTAAGGTATTTTGGTTGCGGACGGGGGTGAGTCACATTCCCTCATTTCTCCAATTCTCGATAAAACAACAGTCGGAACATTTATCTAAAATAATTGCATATGTTTGTTGACCGTTATTGGGGTGGCCAAATACGCCAGCTGGTTTATTTCTCAAAAAAGGGTCATGAAATTAGTAAGGAATGATGGCGATGATGATATAATTGATGAACGAGCGCAGACGATCAACTTTTACCCGGTGATCTCTCTCCACTCTGTCACATCCACAGTCGCATACACTCAATGTCTCTCGCAATGCATAACGCAACAGGAGGAGCATTGAAATTCCGTTAAATAATCGCGCGACTTGCTGTTGTCACCACAAGTTCAAAGGGCGGAGGTTGCAATATAATTGTTAGTATAGTCGGGAAGTGACCAAGCTGAGTGAAAGGATTGTGGATGTCCCTTTGCGCAAGTTGTTCTAGCATTTTGTTGCATAAAATATTGCAAATTTCAGGCGTAAATTTGGTCATAAACTGATTGGCTTTCATTCTACGAACAGTAATTTCGATTAACATATAAAAATTAAAGTAATCGGTATAAATTTCCTACCTATCCAATCAAATTTCCCAGGATAAAACACCAAGCCCAGTTGTCCTCTTTTATACCTTTATGCGCGCTACTGTTCTTTTCTCCTTCTCGCACTTATAATTTGCATGTGTGAGAGATCACCGCCGCCGATGTGCCCCATTGAGCATGGACAGCGTCTAAATGCAAGAATAGAGGAAGACACCTCGACGGAATTCACTGCGATGTCAAAGCCCTCAAGACGTGCCCATGGATGTGAAGGTCACCTTTGTGGTCATTCTTATTATCGTCCGTTCGCATTTCACTTACTAATTTTCATTTTACTTTCTTACTCTAGGATCTTCTCAATGTTCACCTTATATCGGCTGTATAGTATTGATCGCATATTTTATTATAAGCGAAATTTTATTACCCTCAAGAATAAATGTAGTAAATGCCTTTTATTAAAATTTTATCTTTTTGTGCGTTTTTCCAATTATGTTGCTCCAGACTCTGAATTCGAATTTGATTCTATCTCCTTTGCCTTCGGCCATTATAAACGTACAAAATATTTACTACAAATAATAGATGCGCAGTAACTTTGATATACCCTTTTCAAATGTATATCTATGACGTGAGAGTCATAGATTTTCGAGAGGCATAATTTTCAGAGCAACTAGCAGAAAAGAAATAATAGTACTTGCAAAATATCACAAGCATCCATCCTTGGCTGTAGATTCTTTCTCCAATGTATTAATTATAAACATTTTTTACACGGATAAAAATGTGTCATTTGAATATTTCTTAACACATTGTACAGAATGTACTTGCAATGCTCTGTCCATGTTTAAGAGATGTGTATATTGTGGGTATTATGATGTTATATATGTAGAAAGTAGAACGTTTATTCTGTCAAATACACAACAGATATTTGATATCTTTCAGAAAATTTCAGTTTATTGATAATAGTGCATGTTGAAATAGAAGCCCGTATTCAAATCAGTATATTTAAGAATTTCTGGTTAATTAATTTGTTTGCCAAAACAGAATAACTTTTGATCGAGAATAATATTTATAACACAAGAAATTGAATAAAAATTTAGTTGGTTCTATGAGGTGAAAATTAACGTCTGAATACAAGCTTGTGACAGTATAATTTCTGGATTAATAATTACAATATAAATCTACAGAATTCCTGGAAAATTAGTTAATGAGAACTACGCGAAGCGAAGTTATGAAGGATATAGTGATTAAATGACAGAAATAAGAGACTGGAGCAATATCAAGCTAAAAATTTATAGTTAGCACGAAATGAATAATTGATGACTTTTCAAAAATAGTGGTTTAAAAAAAGTATAACATAAAATGAAACTGAACGATAGGAGCATAAATAGAAAATACATTTGAACCCTCAACTCATTTGCTTGTGGGGTTAATTTCAATTCGACTAAACAATCAAAGTGTGGAGATGAGAAATTTTCGATTAAAAATTCTTAATCTGAAAGCCACGTAATTAATGTATTTTGCAACAAGCAAATGTAGTTGATATATAGAAATCAATAAACGTGTAAAATTTAAACGAAAGAAATTTGTTGAAGCAAGGCCAATTATTGAAATGCCAAGCCGACGATTCTTGTGCTTCAACTAAAATTTGATATGTTGTTAAACCAAGGTTATTTTGTAAGCTCAGCATATTGGAAATGTATTTGTACAAAAATTTGCTCCAACCAAATATGGTGGATTGTTATGAACTAGAATCAAGAGTAGGATCGCTTTATTGCTTCCAAGAAGCATAGTCAAGAAACAGACTCAGTCTCTGAAAATCAAACAAATCAGAAAGCTTGATAATAAAATATCATGAGTTTCGGCCATTTGATTTGAGTGTCGCAAAAGTACTTACTTATTGCTTCCGAAAAGCGAGAGAAGCATCCAGAAGATGTAGATGATGTCCTGTAAGAATTAACGGTAATAAGAATATGATTTAAGAATTAATGGTACTAACCAAGAAGATTTGGATACTTGCGAAGATGTGGTCTTCCGGGCTGATTTCGTATTTGCGACCTCCCATAATCATCTGCACATCGATGGCCAGATAGAACATGAAAAGCAGAGCCGCCAAACCGGCATAAATTGTGTACAAGACTCGAACTTTGAATGCCAGCACTAAAAATTTTAGCTGGTTAAATAATTAAAACAATCAAATAAAATTACCTCCAATCATCGCAACAAGACCGAAGATCATGAGCACCTGAATGAATTTTTATGTGCTGAAGTCGGGAGGCCATGAATTTCACTTACCATTGATGCAATGAAGACAATGCCCATCATACTAAAGTAAATTTGGCTTATATAACGAAATATAGTAAATATTATATATAATGTTATCATAATATCACGATTGAACTAATTAATGATAGGCGTGAAAAAATATTTGAATTTTTTCGGACGCCAACGTTTGGCATTGGGGGTAAAATAGTGTCATACATATGCGAATTCTAATGTGGCCAATGGGTGCCTAGGGGATCTTCTCTAAAATCGAACAAAAAATTCACCCGGAGCAAGGGCAGGAAAAAGGAGTCATTCATCATGATTTAGTTCAATGGAGGTATAATGCAGTTTGTATTAAATTAACTTTTAGAAGAAATTTCTCCTGGAAAAATCATGCTAAACGTAAAATTTCTGTTTCTCAAAGTATACATTTAGTAAATTAATTTTTTAATGAATCTTACCTGGTCAAGTCATATTTGGTCTGGCTGCTGAAAATGATGATGGCGCCACAGCACAAAGTGGTAATCGTCAAGCACATCACAACAGCCGAAGCCTGGTACATGGAACAAATCATCATAGTCTAAACAATATGGATTTTACTTACAACGTTAATTCAAATTCGAATATTTTTGAATCGAAGAGCATAAAAATACTCACCATGTAGCCGATTGCAAGAGTCTAAATTTAAAGTGTTTAAATAATTAAAATTTTGCTTTAGGGTGACTTACCAGGATAGCGGTACAAATGATATTTGAGGGGAACGATCGACGAACACTTTCACAGCACATGAGGGCGATATAAACGACAAGGAACGTACCACTAAATTGTTTTATAACCTATCATCAACGGAAAATAAATGCAACTCACTAGCTCATGAAGTAGAGAGCCGGATTGTGTCGAACAAACATCATCGTTGGTTCATGCATAAACGGAACCGCAGACATGAACGCCACAACTCCAAGCTAAATGCAAAAATGACATAAACAAATTTTGATATCGTATAAAAATACCCACCATGATGGCAACGATGAAGAAAACTTTGCGGATAAACGCCGCACGGATCGTTTGGTCGCTGAATCCAAACTCGTGTTTCGGAATGCCACCTTCGGCATAGTGTGGAGTAGAGGCCATATCTAAAAAAATTTTTATACCAAAATTCTTGTATTCATTTTCGCAACAAATGTTAAAATTTCTGATGGAAATACCAATATTATTACTGCCGATAAAATGACAAAGCACTTCATTTACGTATTATAAAATCTTTATCTGATGCGTATTTCAACTTTTTAACACGAATTAGTAAAATAATTAAACTCACTTGGCGGAGGACCCGCAGGCGGCACGTTCCAGCCCGGAGCTCCCTGCTGATATGGATTATTGCCTTGCGGCTGATAGCCCTGCTGCTGTTGATTATAATATGCCATGACTATGGGATTAACTGAGGAGGTTTAAGGAGAGTGAAGCGCGAAGATTTGTTCGTTACTAAAATCGAACATACAAACAAATAACTATAGATACGGGTAAGTTAGAATGCTTTTTCCGGCACGTAACCGGGCAACGACAACGCACGCACCGCAAATGCAGAGTACAATTTCAATGAGCACGTTTTCTTATCACTTATTTTCTCAATGCACAAGGCACCGTGCCTTTTTGGAAGTATAATTTACTGAAGAAAATGTAGCTGTGTTAGGGATAGCAAACACACAGGGAAATCTTCAACTCCATTTTCACAATGGCGAAGCTTTCTGGTTTATACCGGTTTATGGTATAAATAAATGCGTCTCCCTTCCGATGAGTCATCACGTGGCCAGTATCATATTCATATAAACCATAATGTTCGTTCAGATTGGCGCCAAAGATATTTGAAGACGCCTGTTTTATAGGCGATTTGTAGATTTCCCTGTTTGTTTGATATCGCTAATATTGAATAATACAATAGGATAAAATTGTATTACAATACAAAGTAAACAAAATAAAAACAGGAACGACAGTAATTCATGATTAATCCACTCTAACCTATTTCGCAGGATTGATGTCGGTCGGGGGGGGGGCCTTTTGGAACTTTTTGAGTTCACGCGCTACAGGGACGCATGATAGCTCAAAATGCTCCCCAGACAATCCTAAGAACGAATCCGGAAAAATTTTTTTGGGGAGATGTCAAAAAGTGGCCTTTTTTTGCCAAAAAGTGTCATTTTTCATGTTTTTCTGGAAATGGTGATATCTTTTTGAGTTCACGCGCTACAGGGACGCATGATAGCTCAAAATGCTCCCCAGACAATTCTAAGAACGAATCCGGAAAAATTTTTTGGGGAGATGTCAAAAAGTGGCTTTTTTTGGCCAAAAAGTGTCATTTTTCATGTTTTTATGGAAATGGTGATATCTTATCAAGTTCACGCGCTACAGAGACGCATGATAGCTTAAAATGCTCCCCAGACAATTCTAAGAACGAATCCGGAAAAATTTTTTTGGGGAGATGTCAAAAAGTGGCCTTTTTTGGCCAAAAAGTGTCATTTTTTGCCAAAAATGGCCATTTTGAACCAAAGCATCTGGGGAGCTAATTTTTTGCACCAGGGGGTTTTTTGGGGTGCTGAATCCGAATCCGGGGTCGAAAAAATTATCGGGGTACCCCCGGGGTACGGAAAAAATTTTTTTATCAAACATTTTTTTCGAAATTTTTTTAAAAATCAGAACCCCGTTCGAGCGGCCGAAGGCCGCGAGTCTCTCTGACAAAATGGCAAGTGATGCGCGAAGCGCCGCGGATGCACGCTAACCGCGGAAAAAAACAAGAGAACCCGCCGACTCGAGGCGGTAATCCGCCGAGAGTCGGCGGGTTCTCTTGTTTTAATATCTATTTCAAAATTTACACTCTACGTAAAGTTGAATCGTATACAGAAATAGGGATGAGCGCAATGTCCCATAAAAAGGACACACGGAAAGACAAAAAGTGGGTTCACTTTGAACGTAATTTTTTTAAACCTGCACTCCGAAAATTTTTGCAGGATTTGCTTTGGACTGGCTAGCCCAATTAAATAAAAAAGATCTCTCAGTTGTATCGCGCCAAAAATGTCAAAAATTCATTTTTAAGGACAATCATGTAAGGACTGCCTTTTCCCTAAAGGGACATTCGTGTCCTTTTCAATTTTTGACATTTTCACATTTCGATACATTTTTTTTATTGAATTGGTCTAGCCGGTACAAAGCGAATGCTACAGAAATTTCCGGAGTATAATTTGAAAAAAAAAATTTGACCTTTTCAAAAACCCACTTTTTGTCACATTCTGTCCCTTTTACGGAACATTGCGCTCATTCTATACACAAGCCGGTATTGAACGCACAGGGGTGGTCTTTTTCGATGTATTTCTTTTAAAGTAAAATACGGCTAAAAATTGTTTAGTAAAAATATGTTTTTCGGTGGAACTTATGATTAACACATGCTTCAATAATGTAGAAATGTCTCTTAGGCTAACAAGCATGAGTATAAGGAAACAAAGCTTGGTAATCTCGACAAAACAATTGGCAAATATCGAGCAATCTATGATCTCGAAAATTTGGATAACTAAATGTTTACGCAAAAGTTGTCAACAAGCTGGAAACCATGGAAAGTGATAGAAAAATGTGGTCCTTTCTTTGTATAATGTTTTATACGGACTGCCGTTTATTTGACTCTGAGCGCTGCGTGTGAGGTACAGAGACGCAGAGTGTTGGAGAGTGAATCATCAGCAGTGAGAGATAGGAAGAGTAGGTGCGCTGAGCCCCACCACAAGCAAACAAAACAGCTGGAAGGTTCGCCATTGATTGGGGGCAGAGCATTGCGAAATGCGACCAGGCGAGACCAACAACCATGGCCGCCCTTGAAGGAGAACACCAGAGATTACGGGAGTATTGCGAGCCGATTTTGGCATTTTGTAGTCAATCATTCACAAATTTGCATGCCGTTTAAAATTAATTTTTGCTAAAAATAAACAACCAAGGATTTGGTTCATAAAGCAGACTACGACATAACTAGGGGTCCAGTACTGGCTACGCTAGTACATGTATATGCTCTAAATTCCCAGTTTGGGCGTGTTGTTCGGGAGTAAGGGTTCTAAGTTTCCTCACATTCCAAGGGAGAAGGTCGGGCGCTCCCAACCACAGAAGTTGAAAGTGCAAAAATTCGAGACGGACTGACAAAAATAAGCACTGGATAAAATGCACTTGGCCAAAATTCGGGACGGACTGACAAAAATAAGCACTGTAATTTAGGTACATTTTAGCTAAATTTTGACCTCAACTTCGGACTCCGCGCAAAAAATTACCCTAAAATAGGTACCTTTAAAAATAAGCACCCCTAAGAATGCACCTCTGAAAAATGAAATAAGCACCCCTAAGAATGACCCCAAAATCTCACGGTCAGGAGTCCGGACCGTGAGATTCCGGACACCGGAGTCCGGACTGACAGTACTGAAATACTAGGGGAAAGATGTACGATATTATAAATTTTATTTCAAAATAAAATCAACAAAAAACACATGAAACAAACTTTGAGACTCGCGTACAACTATCGATATAATTGACTATATTAAATCTGTGCATCAGTGCCCGTTTTGACTCGTTGCAAGTTTTCGAGTGAAAAGTCGTCTGTTTCTTCAACTTCGAGAGATTTCATAAACGTTTGGATATGCGTATGAAATCCGAGTAATTTGGCCATCGCGTAGAAATGATCTAAAAAGGCAACTAATAAACAAATCATTAAATCATTAAAAATTTTCTCGCATAAATGTAATGACAACAAATTGTAAGAGCATTCACGACATAAATATTCTATAGAAAAGAATTACGTTTAAATGTCCAATACTTTGACAATCATTTTGTGTGCATCAAAATAAAAGTATTATCTGATGGGTTTCTCAGTCACTAAAATTGCAGCGTAAAAGTTCAGAATGTTTCGCCATTGTACATTATAATATGACGTTTTGACTCCTGACAGAATATTGTATATCGAATAATATATATAAATATTGTATTTCAAATTACAGTAAATTTTTTGTTTCCGCAATTCATTAATCAAAATGCGTTCACGTAATGTTTCAATCATTATTTACTGTTCAAAAATTTTTACCTGGAACTTGTGCCCTTGCCACAAACTCTGAGTGCGTAGTCTCTTTTGTGTTGCCGAATTCCGGATATATTGATTGAACGACTGCCATATATAACGGAATTTTTTCCTGGAGCTTGAGGTAGTCTGCTTTGTTAGCACCAATTAATTTCATGAAATGCGTTGGAAGATACTAAAAATCGGACAATTTTTCGTATCAATTTATCTAAATTGTTTCTAAACATGTAGTGTCACCTGTCTATCCGCAGCTCTCCAAAGATCCTTTGGATCAACGCAAGTTACTTCATTTCCTTCTTGGATCAAGCGTTGCAGGTAAATTTTATCTCCAAATACAGGACATCCCAAATATGACAGGACCAGACGTGGAAAATGCATATTGACTGCAATTATTTGGAATTACTAGAAAAGTTTTGAATTCATACCAAATCTTACATTTGCTGAACTGTAAATCAATGAGGGACATCCCCTTATATGACGCCAACACCTCGTAGTCAGCTGCATCTCTTGTGACCAATTTCTCTTCTTTCTTCGAAGCTTTCTTTGATCCACCAGGAGTGAATATATACTGAAACATAGTTATTTTTATTTTGCAAAATTAACTACTAATGTTCCATGTAATAAAGCATAATATATATATTAAAAGTATTATTGCGGCTTTAAAAGAATATATGAGGCATTATGCAAACTTGAAATTGTAAAAGTACAAAATCAGAGAAAATCCCCCTCAAAAATTGTGATTATGTCTGGTCACTCTTCATTCTGTATTATGTTCTGAGATTTTGAACTTTCCCGCATCAGCAAAATAATTTCCAAAATATCCGTAAAAAATTGAATGGAAATTTACTATTTTCCTTCGTAATTTCGCTTCCACATTTTTATATAATCAATATAACCTCCGGAATGCTCTGCGAATTTTGCTGTTGGGAACAATATCCGAACACGGTTCCAGTTTCGCCCTCTTTCATGAATTTTCCTGTGCATATTGCCCTAAAACAAAATCAGGTGATCATTAATTGCTAAAACGAGAAATTACAGATAAATTAAAACTAGAAACGACTTTGTTGTTTCTAGTTTGTTTTTTAATCTATGTTAAAATCTTCGAGACATTACAGTGCACTACAGACATGAGTGTTAATTATTAAATTAATAACTCAATTATTAAATTAATTAATTAATTAATGACTTAAAATGCGCGATGGTGTCGGAAGTCCTTCATGCAATTTGCAGCAACGTACAATTTGCTCCGCCGCATTTTTGAGACATATTTCTTTTTGCAGGGAATAATAACGGGGCCTGATACGTACCTTGAATGACACACATTAACGATGTTGCCAAAATGTTTATAATATGAACCTCTTTAAGCCACCGACGAGTGTGAGTTCCTCTCCTAAATAGTGCTTCTGTAGCAACGGTAAACACGATTCAAGTGTAATCCCAGGATCTTTCTATAAATAATATTGATTTTGTCTCTAATTTACTTTTACTCACCTTAGCGCGAGCGTCGTCCACAAAATCATCGAATTTTCTTGGAGGGGGAAAATTTTTAAATAAAATTCCTTTGAGATCCTTCTGTCCCTGAATATTGTTAATAATAGTAATAACAATAAACTGTGAAAACGTTAAACATTTTTGCGAAGTTTTCATTCATACCTCGCTATGTTTTTATATTATTAATCTCCAAATCTTCACTCCACAAAAATTAATTTTTCCAAACATTGAATATTGTGACACACAAATGTGATTGTGAGCAAAAATATACCTGTAGGGATATTCCGTAGGGTTTATTTACTACCAAAACGTCGCCTAAAATATTAAATAAAAATAAACTTTGTGCCTAATTTTATTTATGCTAGAATTGAATGAAAAGAAAATAACCTTTAGCATAGAATATAGCCTCTTCAATGAGTTTTTGTGCAAGAGAAGCCTCAGAACTCGGCACGAAAGGGGAAAGAGCACGCTCCAGAAGTGTTTTTGTGTCTGTGCGAGAGCTGCAAAACTCTTTAATATATTTTGCTATTTATTAAAGGAATTATATTACCTGTAACATGCGATGTGATGCAGATTAGTTGCATTTCTTGCTTTCTCGATATTTTTAGAAAAGCCGGACATGAGTCGTACGCTGCTATGCGACTTCATTGCGATAAGTTTAATATAAAATCTAAATGAAGATGTAAAAATGTGTGTGGTATTCTCTTATTCATCGAAATCAAATTTAGCGAACGTTTTCACGAGAATAATGCAAAATAAATATTTTAAGTTTTATTGTGACAAGAAACTGCACTTAATTGGCGAAGTGTTTACAGAAAGATAATCCAGAAGTGTTTACTATTGAAGTACCAAAAATACCGTTGTTTATACCGAAAACATAGCGAAATCCATTTTAAAATCGAATAAATGTCATGATGCATCTTTGATCACAATTGGTACTGTGTCTTTTTCTTGGCATGTTTTTTGCCATTTTAATTTAGACATTATGCAGCTCAACATGAATGTTGTCTTTGAACTTTTAAGTGTCACAGATGTACTTTTAAATATGCATCGTGAACCTGGAACAATGAAAAATAATCAAACATTTTCGGTAAATAAATTTATTTACAAAAATAACACATTGAGCATATGTTACAAGTGTTAGGCCCGTAATTAATCACTATACAAGAGAGATCTTGTTAATTGTCAATTTGTGTGCGCAGAGCTGGTTATGTGTATGATTCATTCAATTGTAAAGTCTTGGCATATCCAGAATTCCAGTCCCGAGTGAAGATTGTGTTAAACTTATCCGCAATCAATGGAGAGTCAATAGTTTCAAATACGAGTCCAATCCCAGCTGTTTGCAGGAAGTAATCGCCAATCCAATTGGAGGTCCCTGAAATGTGCGCGCTTATGAAAATGAAAGTTAATCATACTAATATGTTCCTGGCTGGACTCGTACGGGAAGCAAGGCATCTGACAAATTACGCGTTCCAGCCGCGTGGGCCCTAACCCGCACACAATTAAATACTACAAATACCGTGAGATTTTTCTCATCCAATTACTCACAAAAAGTGTGCCAATATTTTTTGCCGAAATCAAGCACAAGCAGGAGCTTTAATAAAAAAAGAAATAACGACGGTCGTATTATCAATTATTTCGATTTGATAATGTTTGGTAATAAAAAATATTTAGTTACCAATGTAAGCAGCGTTGTCAGTAACCATATATTTATCATGATTGACTCTGGTAAACGGTACTTTGCGCTGTTTTTCGTCTGCTGGCACTATGAATAGTTTCTAAATCAATTTTTCTTACATTCCAATCTTGTACACAACAAGCTTACAATATTCACTTTTCCTCCCGGCTTAGGCAGAGCTTTATTTATCTCGAGAAGAGATTTCAAATAAGGCACTATTGCACGGTTTGAATGCGGCCATTGGCTGATTAGAAGATCAACTTGAACTCCTCTGTAAGCAGCCGATCGAATCGCATTGTCCAATGCTGGCCAAAACCTAAAAAGAACTATATTTGTAAAGACATGTTCTGATTTTTGGGCTGCCTTCTTTAGTTCAGGATAAGGCTTCTTTATCAGTTCGCACATGTGAAAATTATTCAATTAACTTATTTGACAATATTTCATGATGTTATTGACAAAAAGGACGATAATGAGGTAAAATTTTTTACATGTTCTTTCCAGGAGGTTGGTAGATAGTAGTTGGAAGGTAATCCATAACACTGACTCGGACGTATTTTACTGCGTTTTCCATGAGAGTCACAATTGCGTTCAAGTCATGTTCCCTTCCCTTTGGATTAAATTGCATCGGAGAGCTCTACATGTACAGAGTTAGGTTGCAAATATAAAAGAAACACTACCGAGATAAAGGACCTTGAATTGATTGCGGTCGAACCCAAATTTTCTGCAGTATTCGCCTGAATTACAAATAGTCAAATTTCTTACATTTTGACGAAATTCTAGATAAATTTTCAAGATGACTCACCGCCATTCCATAAAACATAATCCAAATTTGCATTTCTAATACGCAAATAAATTTCTTTTTAGCTACTCTATGTAATTTTTTATCAATTATTCTACCAATTTTTCGTCAATTACATACGTCATATTATCAAACTCCAATATAAGCTAAATAATTATAATAACTTACAAGTGTAGAGTTATTGAGAGTATAACTAATTTCGAGCGGGTGTTTCGCATTGAAGTATGTTCTCAGATTTACCGGCCACCGCGATGGTATTTGAGCTCCTTCTTCACCCATTCGCCAATAGACAGAAAATATTTTACCAATATCCGAAGCGATACAACTGCAATTCCTTATCAAGACTCCGATTTCTTTGACCTGAAAGTTAAGGAATTACATGACGTTTAAATGTAACGTCAAAATATTTTACCTCTGTTAGAGATTTCCAGTCCATATTGGCAGAACCCAAATAGACATGCATTTGGTCGACGATCCACATCTTTGTGTGAAGGACACCTGATCCGAGAAGAGCTGTGAAATTTAAGCTACGAACCTCAGCCAAATCTAAATAAATAATATATATGCTCTCATATAACAAATGTTGCTAATAATAGTACAACTTCATAAAAAGATCTTTAAAAAACAGCAATTTGTGCAATTACATTCGTTAATAGAGAAAAAACTATACTACATATAAAAATGGCACAATAAAAGATAATAGATCTTATTTGCGTTGATTTAGGCCTTTTCTATCTTAAATTGCCAGCAGCTTTCATATGCTTACATATAATTTTAAGATTCAGCCTGCGATAAAAATTTATTGTTCTTACCATGCTTTTGAAGATATGCACTGTCTAGCTGTGAATAAAACTTATCGGGACTATTTTGCGCAATTCTAATCTAAAGCGGCAAAACGAACGTTACGAATGAAAAATGAACCTAACTCACTTACCTTCACGCCTCTCTTTCCTACATTGACAAGATTGTTAAATGTTTCATTGCCCTGAAATATAAATCAATTATTTTTGTTGGTTAATAAAAAGTCTTGCCTGCCAGGCAGTCGGATAGCCTGGTGTCCGGTCGGATAGCCCCCTGAGATTCCAGTAAAGCACTGCCAAATCGACAGACTTCTGCGCATTTTTCAGCAATTCAGTCCACGCATCGAAAGTGGAAGTACTATTTCTGTACCCAGGAAAACTCAGTCCTAAATATAAAGTAATGCCAGTGTTATCCCTTCTCTAATGTTAAAGACGAAAACATTTTGTTTTTTTTCATTTTACTAGTGCAATTTATGTTTCTCGAATATGTACGGCCTTAACTGACGAAACAATTTATTTAATGGTTTATGAAACCATAAATAGAGCAATTTATAAAATATTAGATTAAACACTAAATTTAAATGCTGCAAAATGAATTGATGAAAATGATTTCGTGAATGTTATTATAAGTCGGAAATAGCCAAATGTAATACAAATTTTTGTTGCTAAAGTATTTAAGCTCGCTTAGTTTTTATTTAATGTCACTTAATTTTATTTATCACAGTATTTTAGAACGATTATGTTAGGATCGTATACTTTCAACTGAAAGTAGGATGCGGTCATTAATTAATATTCTTTACCTGTTGGAATCGATTCAACTATCTCTAGCATGCATGTGTCCGTACAAATTCCAGATCTCTCATATTTCTTCGTAGTTTCGGATGTATCGTCATTAAAAAGAGGTATGAAAAAGGTCATTAGAAGAAGAAAAGCCAAAATAGTGATCGGGAGACAAGCCGGCTTAATAATTGAATTCTTGCAACATTCATCGCTTTCTTCTTTATCCATTGGGTGACTCATGCGCGTATCTTAAACATCATGGACTTATTACAGTAATCAAAAGTATATGAGTGAACAAAGTTACCAAACAAGTCCATCTCTGAAAATAAACAATATACTCCTGAAATTAACGAAAACAGCTCTCTGTCCATATTCATCATCCAATTTCTCAAGATCATCAAAAATTATTATCTTAATGTTGTCGGAATTCATCAATACTATGATTATGACAAATTGTACTTTGCTGAGAAAAATTATGATCGCTATAAGTCAAGCTCAAACAGATATAACATTATAGTTAATATGCTGAACCTTGAAGTTTGGACAACGAATACCTTGAGAGCAATGACAAATATTACTTACCAAAATTGGTCATATCTGCCCGTCCATCACTGGTCTAAAAGAAAAAATTAGTAAAAATACTAACTATTACTTTAATACATACAAAATATTTTATATGATTAAAATTACCTCTCCTATTGGTATCATTGTTTAAGTGATCGGCTTCTATACAAATTGATTCCTAATTTTTGATATTTACAATATCAGACGACGTTTAAATAGAAGAGTCCCAATAAATATGAGTTAAATAGAACAGAGGCTGCGCCTAGTCTTTTCAATGGTGCCACAATATGAAATAACAGAACAGGGGAGGAGATCTACTGCTGATTCTTTGCCAGATGTTTAGTTTTCCGATAATTGCACTCAGAGTATGACATAACAACAGGAATATTGCCGTTAGAGGTTAGCCGTGAGCAGTAAAATAATCCCTCGATACCGCCGGCGTCCTCGCCTTCTCCAATGCGAAAGAAAGACAAAGAGTAATGCGAGCGAGCGCGTAGAGTTCATTGGAATAAGGCCGAGGAAGATGGGGACATCTAGAAGGATAGAGGACCAGAGCGTCATGTTAGGAGGCCACTCGGCTAACTAGATTAGAGTTGACATGCCAGGAAAGGCGTTCGCTGGTAGCAGCAAGTGGGCAAACATATTGTTGTTTTTCAGTAGAGTGTATCTAGAGATTATCTAGACTGTAAAAATTATCTGGACATAGAATATGCCATAATTAATTTTCATATTAAAGTACATATCGCTAATTGCGTCTGGTAAAACGGAAACTTTTCCAACTTGTGACTGATTGTGTCTGTGCAGGCACAGCTACAAGTAGTTCAGTTTTGAAAAATACATCTTACAAGGCGAAATTAGCGAATATATTTTAATACGAACTAGGATTAAAGAAAAATAATTTATTAGAATTTATGCTTAAGTAATATTTTACTACCAAAAACCTACGTAATATAAAAATTTAGTTTATAACTCATATAAACTTTAATAGAAATTGTTAGCAAAATCAAATGCAAACTCATTCGCAAAAAGTCCAAATATAGATTTAAATAGGCGAAGAAAAAGGAAGAAATTCGGATACTCTAAAAAGACATAAAATGACTGTGGATTGGAACCGGTAGAGAAACTCATACAGTTCGTGAAAAAATCGGGGTCCTTACAATTTAGTGTTTGCCTTCCAGGTCATTTGTAGGGCATTGACACTTGCAAGGACAAAAAATTTAGGTAGTATCGAACTTATGATTATATTGACCATGCCTTTTTACTGGATGCAAAGCTCTAAAAATGAAACACAATGGAAAATTCTGCTGAATGATTACAAATGAGAACAACATCATATCTAATTTTGCGAGCTATGGTTAAAAATACCACAGATATCATTAGATGACATAGTATTTTTTTCGCTTTATTTGAAGAAAGCGAAATTCGGTCTATAGCAAATGGGTTCCAAGACATAGTTGAGCCATAAAATGTTAGGTTGAATACAGCAAATAAAACCCACCTCCCATCCAGCATTAGCCATTGTTTGCAGGAGCAGAAGCAGTCGTCTAATAATAGGGCAGGCTTTCTTTGAGGCACTAAAGGAATAGCTTTAACAAAATGATAAGGAATTAGACATCAATAGAGAGCCGTAAAATTTCTAATCATTATATGTTTCAGCCATAAAACGAACTAGCAATTAACAAGATTTGTAAATCACAAATACACTGCAGGAAAGACCAAATTCTATCTCTCTGAAACAATTTTCAACAATTTTCGATGTACAAAAATTTCTTTGTGGGACAGAAAAATTCAATTTTTGTGCAAACTCGAAAATTCTTGAACTGCTGCTATAATAATTGCGCAATCTCTTGTCTTTGTACACTCTGGTCATTGAAATAAATAGGATTCATGTTTCAGTAATTCATAGCATACACACACATCATAAGTTTTTCTGCTAACGCTCCAAATTTCGCGGATTTTCTCACAAGACATTATAGGAAATATAGAATAAATTTCGATTTTACTCGCGCCACTGCCAAAAAAACAAATAATTTAATGCCATAAATAATAGCTTATTCGATGTAGGAGGCCAAATCATCTTAAAATTATTCTCAAGTAGCTAATGTTTCACAATTTAACATGCTATGTTCAGTTATTAGATTATCAAAGGCGTGGGAATTTTTGAGATAAAGCAGAAAAACATTTTTCCACGGCTCCCTCGATTTAGAAAGGAATATATTTGCTCTAAGTGAAACATTTTTGCCAGGCAAGCAATAGCCGCTCGCACTATTGACTAATATGGGGATTAATTTTTCTAAATCACCTGTCATTGGTGAACATTTTGACTGGCTATGGTTTCTGAATTTTTAACGGCATAAAAATTAGCAAGAGAATGTTTTTGAACCAAAATAGAGAATTGTCTAATTTAGGAAACTGCTAAAAGATTTTGAAGCCTGGATTTTCACTTTGTAAATATGCACAATTATTGTAAGTTATAATTTTCTGTAACAGCTTCCTCAAATCAATTTATATAACCGACAAATGGTTTGCCAGGTGTTTAAAAAATTACCCTTCGTTAAAATATCTGAAAGCTTGGATATCACTCGAATATGCCCTGCATTGCAACCTATGAAATATCGCTAGAAGTAGCACAAATTCACCGTCTATGCCACCTTCGTTTCATTCTCCGTCAAAAATTAAGGATTTCAGGAATTCCTCCGAAGAGCAATAATCAACCTAAAAGACCTAAACGCGTCGCGACCGTCTGAATGAAGCGACATTGTGGCCCGCATCGCCTCGGATTTCCCCCGGGCCTATTCTCCGATGCTCCCCTGCCCAGTTGCTATACCAATCCAGAGCCACAAGAAAAATGCGGGTGCGATGTGGGAGAGAGGGAATCTGCCGCCGCGGTCCGCGTCAATGTTTTTCCCAGCCTTGCTCTTTTGAGGTGTGTGCAACGGTATTGTTAACTCGGAAATTGGGCGAAAAACAAATAAAACTGCGGAGCAGCACCTCTGGCATGACGTGACCAAAAGAGAAACGCTCGGGATTGCGGGTTGGAACAGCACAGAGTCAAGGGCCTTCTTCGGAGGTTTAGCCCAAAAGCTTATTTTCTAACCGGCTTGGCTCAGAACAAAGGGTCTTTTCATTCCTCAGTTTTGCCTTTTACGCACTCTCGACACACAATGGGTAGTATTTGGGAAATGTTTAGCGCAAACGCGCTTCCTCTTCCATTAGGCTTGGCTCCTTGTGGTGTCCGAAGCTTATTCTTCCGCATTCTTTGCTAGCTATTTGAACTATGTTATTTATATTATTTTATTCATTGATAAATACCATAAATAATAATCAAATTAACAGCATAGATGAAAAAATGGGACAATAATTGCGTTGAAACAATTTAGAACATTAGTGGTAACGGTAAGCAAATTTAGATGCAACAAATATATAGAGAAGGAAGCCTACAATAGAAACACTTTATTAAGGGCTCTCCAGCGGAGATATATTCGGACATTATTTATTCCGTTAATAATATCAAAAAGAAAAGCGCACAAGCAACTTTTTGTAGTGGTTTAGTGATGTATGCAAATGAGAAACACTCGATAAAAGAGTGTCGACCGTATTGAATAATATTAAAAGCAAAAATTTGAAGTACAACCGTCGAATTAAACAGAGTTAATTGGAAATTTCAAATGTAATATAAGAGCGAAATGAGTTTATGTTAAAAGAAATTAATTTAAATTCGATTTGATAGATTAAAACACGAAAAACTATAATTGAAATGTGAAAAGAGAGAAATTGTGAGGTACGAGTCTGGTGGCTCGAGTTCTTTTTCAAGTCTCGCCGCCTGTGTCTTCAGCTTCCACTTCAGCTGCAGCAGATTGCTTCTCAACGGCGGCAGCGGATGCCTTAGATCGGGCACCTGCAGGCCTTCCTCGCTTTTTTGCGGGAGTGGCGGGTGTCTTGGCAGGTGTTGCGGGTTTCGCTTTCTCGACGACTTCTGAAAATAAACCTGCTTATATTCTTCAAATAAAAACATGGGCTAATCATTTTCGCGTTCAAGTATGTTTTTTGGTATAAAGAGTTGTAAAATGGTAATTTAAGCGGCTATGTTTACTTTTCGTCCAGTATCTATAAATAAAGAAACATAGTGCACAGATGCTTTTCTTAGATTTTACGTCTGACACCAAAACAATTTTTCCTTTGTACCTATGAATTATGGCTGAAAGCAGCATGCTAACATGAGTTATAATTGATATTAATATTTTCTCATATGTTAAAATTTAAATGCAACTTTATATTTTCCAAAAGAAAGGGCACATTACACAGAAAAAAACAATACCTTCTTCCTCCATGGGAGATTCTTCGTTCTTATCAGACTCTTGGTCATCGTAGACGACCTCTCCTTCTTCGTCCTCAGACTCCCTAGCTTTACTCTTTCGCCCACGACGTCCACCTTTAGCTGCCGGCCTTCCCGGTTTACCCTTGGCCGGGCTCGCCTTGGACTTGCTACCGGCAGGCCTGCCTCGCTTGCCCTTTGTAACACTAGCACCAGGAGCTTTGGGAGTAGCGGGCGCACGCTTCTTCCGTTTCGAAGCACCATAGTCACTGCTTCCATCTTCGTCTTGTTCTTCATTTTCGCTGTCCGTTTCACCAGCCTTCCGTTTCTTAGCACGTCCTCCGCGGCCACGACCGCCTCGTGATGGGCGGCGTTATAAAATAATATTTGTTATATGAATTCCTTTAACATTTTAAAATTGTGGAAACGTTTCTCGAAACGTTTTCGTTACACAAATTTCCAATAACATGATAGAAATATTCTGTATTGCATTTAAAAATCACTTTGATAGGAAAGGTCATATTTTATGGTAAGAGGTTTTTGTCCAAGTTAAAATACTTACTAGAACTTGTCAGACCGCCTGGTTCCTCGTCATCTACTTCAGCGATCACCTGGAATGAATTTTAAGTTTAAAAATTAGTAACAAATAAAGGGAGCCTTTAAACCTACCGTTGCTGCATCTGGATTGGCCTATAATAATAGGTATTTGGTAAAACAATTATTACTTTACAAATAAACTCGAAACTTACATAGTCAATACGAGCACGAGTTGATCTCCTAGGTCGTGTGGAAGGCGGCGAAAGTTCTCGTGTCTCTGCTGAAGGACCAGCTGTCTCGGCTGCAGTGGCTTTCGCGGAAACTGCAGATGCCCTTCCTCTGCCACGACCTCGCCCACCTTTAGCTGGAGTAGCCGCTTCCTTAGGTGACTTTTTAGGTGGTTCAGCCTCTTCTGCTACAACTTCGTCCGCGTAAGCATCCTCGGCGTCCTCAACCATCCTAAAAAATATTTATTGTTCGTCCAATCACCCTAAATATTATCTAAACATTATGTCCCTGTCAAAAGATTTCATCTAGAAATTATTAGTCAAATTAGAACGAGGCAAACTTAAGCGTCCAGGTGAAATAATGTCTAGATGAGTTCTAAGTTTAAGATAACTACAAACCATTTAGGGAGCGCACGTTTTCCAGTTGGCTAAAAACAATTATAGTGTAAATATTTAAACTATATTACTATACCTTTGGTTCTTCTGCTGGCTTTTCGGCCTCCTTTGGCGTTTGTTCGATTGTTGTTGCCGCCGGCTGAGTTGTTTCTGCAGCAGTTTCACTGGCTGACGACGCAGATGCCGCTTCTGTAGCAGGCTCGGGCACTGTCTCAAGCGCAGGTTGATCTGTAGACGCAGTCTCGGCAACTGCGGGTTCAGGCTCAACTTCAGCTTTCTCTTCCTAGAATAAGCTCATTAAATCAACTTGGCTCTGGATAAAATTCTTAAAAGCAGTATTAAACTTACAACTTAATAGTGTATTATGATTTACATATGTTTGTTTTGACAAGTTTGTATTTAGCAATAAGCTATTCTAGTACAAGACATGGCGCATATTTACAATCCCTAAAGTAGAAGAAAGAGAAACTCCGTACTAGCCAATACATAAAACTCTCCGGCATACATAAGGTAAATGCTACACCTAGTCTAGTTTAACATTTGGCAGAGGTAAACATACTTACCTTAGCAGGGGTTTCTGTCTCTGTTTCTGCTCGCGGACTTGAAGTTGATGACCCAGTTTCTGCGCTTGCACTCTCCGCAGGCGGTGTAGCAGTCTCTTCTGGTTTAACCTCGCTTACGGCCGGCTGAATGTCTGGTTGTGCTTCTTCCGGTTGCGTTGGTTCCGCTTGCGTTGGCTCCGGCTTGTTATCGGCTGATCCATTATTATCGGAGTTATTGTGTGTGGTGACAGAGGCACTATCCATAGTTCCGTTTTGCTTAGAATTCTCTGAAAAAGAAGGCTTAACCCTTCATTGCCGGAGCCATAGACAAAAGGCAGAAGGCAGAATGTCTGCATTACCATTAGCTTTCCTTTTGGTGAGCTGTCTTTATCAAAATTATGATGGCTGCCATTGTTTATTTCTCTTTTCTATGTGATTTATTTACAGACACACTCTTTGTATGAATAATGAACACTAATTCGTTTCTTTCTTTTTGTGAAGTCTTTAGCAAATCAACAACGTATCCGATCGGATACACTGGGAAATGAAGGGTTAAGAATATTTGTAGGCGAAAATAGCTGAAATAATTTACCAACAACAGGTTCCTCCTGCTCCTGGACAGCGGCCTTATTCTTCTCCACACTCGATTCCTTACTTTCAGTACTGACCGGCGGTGGATGTTCCGTAAGTTCTTCAGTTGACATTTTTCTGTAAACAAAATTTTGAAATTTCCATTTATTACGTAACAATTACAATAAATAGTCACAGAATTGAGTAAAGCGGATTAGAAAAAAATAACTGTTGCAATCAGGTGCGTATGCAAAGAACACTGTTGCGGGCAGCGATACTAATCAAAAGTTCATTATTAGAAAGATACAATGGCCCAGAGAATGTATTATTTCAAATTGCAAAGCACACGCTCTGCAGTTCAAATTATGTGAAATTGGCTGAGCGTCAGCTCCACTACCACAGCGGTTGTTGGGGGCACGTTTGGCATCAGGCAGGGATACTCAGCCCTTTCGCCTCCATCTCTGCCTCTCTTTTCTCCTTCTCCCAAACACCCACAATAATAATGGCCGCGGTGAGGGGCAACGGGCAAATAAATGCGCGCCAAGCCAACTTCTTTCCAAACAGATTTCCTCAACACATAAGTTCGAATGCCAATTTTTTGGTGTTCTGCCCACCGATTGTTGGGGAGAGCAGCAGGGACGGAAAACAACTGTTACATTATCGACCAAATTGCTTTTAGCGAATTAGCTTATTTTTTGTTCGTTATTTCGCAGAATAATTATTGATTTAAAGTTACTCGAGAGAACAAACTCTCTCCATTTGGATGAAATTTTTCGTCTAAGTATTTATAATAAAACTTATGAGATGATTTCTATACTTTGCAAATTACGAAATTCTATTATGATGATCTATTTCGTTCCCTAAGTCTTTCGTTCTACTGTAACTCATTACAGTATAACATGACTGCTGTATTATCTAGTAGCAAGCTACATCTATGTAGGTTGTTACTATGTAGGTTGCTTGTCGATACTATGCACTTTTGAGATAAAAGTGTTGTGTTAATTTTCCATTGTATAGACCAAACAACCGCGAAGACCAAAAACCCCATTATAAATATGTGAGGTTACAAACGACTTTGTCTGCTTTCACATTAGGTCTGCTATTGAAAAATATTTCTAAAAGCTTGATTGCGTTTGTTGATTCCTGTTAGTTGACAAATTAATGCTGAATGAAGTCGTGCTCTTGCAATTTTATTTTCCACGTATAACTGCTCTTTTCAGAAAATGCCAAGCAAATTCGGACATTTCAAACAGTTTCAGCAGCGTATGTCACGAAGGCTGAACTATGGCAAGAATCGCGCGAATTGTCTTACAGAACCTTTATCAAGTATTTTATTTTAATTTAATATTTTGTTTATTAAATTTAATTATTTTAAGAAATGATGGTGGATTATTTTGACCGAAGCGAAACCTTTGAATATTTTGACGAGGACTTTGCTTCAGCCATTTCTTTTGACCAGAGCATTGATCCGTGCACTTTCTTGATCGCAATGATTTATATCGATCGACTGAAACACTCCAAGCAAAAGTCTTTCAAGGACTTCAATCCATCTGAACTGTATTTGTCAGCACTCATATTAGCTTCGAAATTTTTGGAAGACCCGGGAAGTGACGAGTTTGTATGGAACGATGAATGGGCTACCTCTTCTGGATTTTCTTTGGGTAAAGTAAATGAGCTCGAACTAAAACTACTAACGGATTTGGTATGTTTTAAAAATTGATTTGTGAATTAAATCTTAAATAAGCATTAAATATTGTTGCACAAATGTAATTCGGACATGTAATAAAATGTCGAAGGAAAATTAAAACTGAAAAATAATTTAAAAACGTTAATTCTATTTATATTTCAGTCCCATTTTACAAAAATATTGTTGCAAAACATATATCTCATAATTCGAAGATTTTCTGATATGAATACATGAATTTTGATGTTTTAACTAGCTTCTAGCCGCGTTTTTAATATCGATAAAAGTTATTTTCTACATATTACAGGATTGGAATATTCTCGTCCCTGAGAACGTATTTGCCGACGCATGCCAGGCAGTAGAACGATGGGTGGCAACAGACTTATTCCAATCTTATGGATTTTTAACCTATAACGAAGTTGACATACTGACAACGGGCCTATATTCACAATACATGCCAGTTCTCAAACAATTTGTTTGCTATATGCTCGTTTTGATTTCCACCTATCTTTCCGTTATATTGTGTGCCATTTTGTCAAGTGCCAATGCTCCAGTTCATCATCCTCACATTTCAGATATCATGATTAATATTTCCAACTCGACTTCAACTGACGTCTATATTGATCGATCAGTTCAGTTGTTCATAAAAAATTCCCCTACTCCTATTGTTTTTGACAGCTATTTGTCTAGTTTACCTCCGCTCATCGTTTAACATATTTTTATATAACTTACTATAAGGATATGTCTTTGACTAAAATAAAGTTCTATTGACTGTTTAGCAGCAAAACATTTAAACTGATATGTAAATCAGTCGGTATATAAAATACAGAAAATACAAACATAGGTATTTTTTCAAACAATTTTATAAATGTGCAACCATCATTACAGTAGTATTATTAAAATATCTGAGAAATGTTGCGTTTTGTTTTGTTTATAGCAATAATGAAATAAGAATTAACAGACAGATTTGATACATGATTGAACTATAGAAGAGAGTGGTTCCGCTTAATTGAATGCACTGTATCTTATGAAAAATGATTATATAAAATGTCTCAAATATCAGAAAACTAGGCTTTTTTCCAGCGCCTTCGGCACTGGAAAAAAACCTAGGTCGGCTGGCGCCGGCTTCGCGGCCTTCGGCCGCTCAACGGGTGCGGTTCGGGAGTCTGAATACCATGCTTTAGTCTAATTTTGAGTGAGGGTGCGGTCGACCGTCGCGGCCTTCGGCCGCTCCAACCCCTACGTTATTGGGCCCGGCCTCTCTTCTTAGGTCAGTCCAGAATTCTTGGGCCAGCCAGCGTTCTTAGGACAGTCCAGCGTTGGGGGGTGCGGTCGACCGTCGCGGCCTTCGGCCGCTCCAATCCCTTACGTTCTTGGGGCCAGCCCAGATAGTCTGAGTGTTAGATAGTCTGAGTGTTAACCATTACTGCTGCCAGCAAGTCCAGACTTCTGGGTCAGGTCAATTCACAGTCCAGCGTTTTCTACTTACAGACAGAATTAAGCACCCCTAAGAATCGATTTTCGAAAAATTTCCTGGTTACAGACAGAATTAAGCACCCCTAAGAATCGATTTTCCAAAAATTTACTGGTTGCAGACAGAATTAAGCACCCCTAAGAATCGATTTTCCAAAAATTTACTGGTTGCAGACAGAATTAAGCACCCCTAAGAATCGATTTTCCAAAAATTTACTGGTTACAGACAGAATTAAGCACCCCTAAGAATCGATTTTCCAAAAATTTACTGGTTACAGACAGAATTAAGCACCCCTAAGAATCGATTTTCCAATAATTTACTGGTTGCAGACAGAATTAAGCACCCCTAAGAATCGATTTTCCAAAAATTTACTGGTTACAGACAGAATTAAGCACCCCTAAGAATCGATTTTCCAAAAATTTACTGGTTGCAGACAGAATTAAGCACCCCTAAGAATCGATTTTCCAAAAATTTCCTGGTTACAGACAGAATTAAGCACCCCTAAGAATCGATTTTCCAAAAATTTACTGGTTACAGACAGAATTAAGCACCCCTAAGAATCGATTTTCCAAAAATTTCCTTGTTACAGACAGAATTAAGCACCCCTAAGAATCGATTTTCCAAAAATTTCCTGGTTACAGACAGAATTAAGCACCCCTAAGAATCGATTTTCCAAAAATTTCCTGGTTACAGACAGAATTAAGCACCCCTAAGAATCGATTTCCCAAACATTTACTGGTTACAGACAGAATTAAGCACCCCTAAGAATCGATTTTCCAAAAATTTCCTTGTTACAGACAGAATTAAGCACCCCTAAGAATCGATTTTCCAAAAATTTCCTGGTTACAGACAGAATTAAGCACCCCTAAGAATCGATTTCCCAAACATTTACTGGTTACAGACAGAATTAAGCACCCCTAAGAATCGATTTTCCAAAAATTTCCTTGTTACAGACAGAATTAAGCACCCCTAAGAATCGATTTTCCAAAAATTTCCTGGTTACAGACAGAATTAAGCACCCCTAAGAATCGATTTCCCAAACATTTACTGGTTACAGACAGAATTAAGCACCCCTAAGAATCGATTTTCCAAAAATTTCCTTGTTACAGACAGAATTAAGCACCCCTAAGAATCGATTTTCCAAAAATTTCCTGGTTACAGACAGAATTAAGCACCCCTAAGAATCGATTTTCCAAAAATTTCCTGGTTACAGACAGAATTAAGCACCCCTAAGAATCGATTTTCCAAAAATTTCCTGGTTACAGACAGAATTAAGCACCCCTAAGAATCGATTTTCCAAAAATTTCCTGGTTACAGACAGAATTAAGCACCCCTAAGAATCGATTTTCCAAAAATTTACTGGTTACAGACAGAATTAAGCACCCCTAAGAATCGATTTCCCAAACATTTACTGGTTACAGACAGAATTACCCGGTGCTCACAATCACGGTACCGAGACCGAGACCGACGTGCTCACAATCAACTTTTTCAAATTTTTGCACATTTTTTTTCAAATTTTTTGTACTAATGTCTGAAAAAGTATTCTAGAATGTTTTAGAATGCTCTATAGCGTCTAAAAATCGTTTTTTATAACAAAATATGGAGTTTTTGGGTTTTCTCAGAAAATGCCTTACCGAGACCGATACCGAGACCGATACCGATGTGCTCACAATCAACTTTTCAAAATTTTGTGTGATAAATTATTCTAGAATACTTTAGAAACCATTTCTTGAGCCCAATTAAGCGGATTTGAGCTGATTTTGAGTGGATTAAGCTATATTTTGTTCATATTACGTCGATTTTAGGTGAATTAGAAGTAGATTAAGATGGATTTGAGCTGGTTTAAGATGGTTTTGAGCTGGATTGAGCTGCAATCGATTCATATTAAGTGGATTTCTTGAGAAGTTGAATGAGATTAAGCGGATTTGAGCTGTTTTTAAGCGAGATTAAGCGGATTTAAGCTGGTTTCGAGTGAGATTAAGGGAATTTGAGCAGTTTTCGAATGGATTAAGATGGTTTTGAGCTGGATTGAGCTGCAATCGATTCATATTAAGTAGATTTCATGAGAAGTTGAATGAGATTAAGCGGATTTGAGCTGTTTTTAAGCGAGATTAAGCGGATTTGAGCCGTTTTTAAGCGAGATTATGACGGATTTAAGCCGGATTACGCGGTTTTGATCTGATTTTGTGCTGGATTAAGGTGTTTCGACCGGATTGAGATCGATTTGAGCTGGTTCGCAGCGGGATTAAGCGGATTTGAGCTGTTTTTAGGCGAGATTATGATATATTTGAGCTAGTTTCGAGGGGATTAAGTTGGATTAAGCTATATTTTATTCATATTACATCGATTTGATGAGATTTAGAAGCAGATTAAGATGGTTTGGTGCTGAATTGAGCTGCACCTGATTCATATTAACGGATTTCATGAGAAACTAAGTGAGATAAAGCGGATTTGAGCTGGTTTTGAGCGGGATAAAGGGGATTTGAGCTGTTTTCAAGCGGAATTGAGCTGGTTTTGAGTGGGATTTAGCGGGTTTGGGCAGGTTTTCAGTGGGATTAAGCGGTTTTGAGCTGGTTTTCAGCTGGATTTGGCCCGGATGAAGTGGTTTTGTGCTGGTTTTCAGTGTGATTAAGGGGATTTGAGCTGGTTTTCAGCGAGATTAAGTGGATTTGAGTTGTTTTTAAGCGAGATAAAGCGGATTTGAGCTGGTTTTCAGCTGGATTACGTGGTTTTTAGCTGGTTTTCACTGGATTAAACGGATTTGAGCTGGTTTTCACTGGAATTTGTGCGGTTTTTAGCTTGTTCTGAGTGTGATTAAGCGGTTTTGAGCTGGTTTTGTGAGGTTTTGAGCTGATTTTGTGTGGGATTAAGCGAATATAAGCTGGTTTGAGGAAAATCGAGGTTCCGAAATTTTGCCCATTTCACCTATATAAGGGTTTTTCGATGCGGGGAATCCGAATTTGAGGTCAGGTTTTAGTTGGTCCCGACACGAAAATACGAAAAACCGGTATTTTCTTCAAAAAATGGGCTTTTTGGTCCAAAATGACTCAAAAATGGCAATTTTTGACGCGATATGAAGAAACTAATTGCAGATTCGGAATCAGCGCATCGAAATATCCCTAAAAACACATTTTGCATAATACTCCTCCACATTTTCAAAAAATCGATTTTTTTCGGAAAACCATGTGGTCCCCCCTATGGTCTGAAAATGGCAAAAAATCAAAATTTTTGAGATTTGTCGCAAATTGTGTTTTTAGGGGTATTTCGATGCGCTGATTCCGAATCTGCAATTGGTTTCTTCGTATTGCGCCAAAAATGGGCATTTTTGGTCCATTTTTGACCAAAAAAGGCCATTTTTTGAAGGAAATAGCGGGTTTCCCTATTTTCGTGGCGGGACCACCTAAAATCTGACTTCAAATTCGGATTCCCCGCATCAAAAAACCCCTATATAGGTGAAATCTGCAAAGTTTTCTGACAAATTCTCGCCTCTTTATGTGGTCAAATACCAAAATATCGGCTTTTTGGCCGAAAATATCAAAAATGACCAAATACTTATAGCAAAATGGCGACTTCGTAAATATAAAAGCAGCAATATTCTAAATGACCGATATTTACAATATAAATCATGAAACAATATATTTTTCCTGATCAAAACCCATAAAAACACGTTTTTAAGATTTGGCGCGATTTCAAATTTTAAATAATGAAAATATAAAATTTTCTCGTTTCTGCAGCTCACGGGCTTTCAAATGAGCTATTACTCATAAAAAACGGCTGACAGGATCCTTAGATATAAAATCTCGAATTATGGTCAAATAATAGGGTAAATATGTGCGTTTTCTGCATTTGGGCAGAATGCCAAGAAAACGCCAAAAATGTGATAATTTGTTAAAATATAATGTCATATTCGGATTCAGCACAAAAAATTACCCCTAGAAGCATATTTTCTGCGGCGACTTCTTCGATTTAACTAAAAATCCCGAAAAATGACCATATTTGGGCATAATGCCAAAAAGCGCCAAAAATTCAAAGTTGGCGTCAAAACTGACCAAAAATCTGAATTCCCCGTGGCGGATAACCCTAATAGCAATCTTTGCCACTTTTCCACTACTTATTTCCTCTCAGTTTGGTAATTGCTGAAAATGGGCGAGACCGATACCGGTACCGATGAAATTAGCAAATTGAAAATCGAAATTCTCGACATTTTTCAAAAACTCGACGACTGCGATGTTATTTCATAACATGGAGCCCAGGACATGTGCGACCATATGCAAAAAACCGTTTGGTCGGATCGCGTCAAAAAAGTACCGGAGTACCGACGCGTGTAAAATGATTTCAAATGGATTTGAATTTTTGTGAAAAAAAATCAGCATTTTTTTCACATCCGCACTCTCGACATTCAATTGTTGATATTCAGCAAAATGGTGTTTTCTATAAGAACCATAAGGGTCTCCCCTACAAGTTTTGTATTGGTCGCACTATGGCCATATCTGAAAGAATTTGTGGAAAAATGCGATTTTTTGGCGAAGGTCAATTTTCATCGGTCTCGGACTCGGTCTCGGTCGCGCCATCGGTCTCGGTCGTTGATTGTCAGCACGTCGGTCTCGGTCTCGGACTCGGTATCGGTCTCGGTCTCGGTCCCCATTGTGAGCAGGCCTTTAAGCACCCCTAAGAATCGATTTTCCAAAAATTTCCTGGTTACAGACAGAATTAAGCACCCCTAAGAATCGATTTTCCAAAAATTTCCTGGTTACAGACAGAATTAAGCACCCCTAAAAATCGATTTTCCAAAAATTTACTGGTTACAGACAGAATTAAGCACCCCTAAGAATCGATTTCCCAAAAATTTCCTGGTTACAGACAGAATTAAGCACCCCTAAGAATCGATTTTCCAAAAATTTCCTGGTTACAGACAGAATTAAGCACCCCTAAAAATCGATTTTCCAAAAATTTACTGGTTACAGACAGAATTAAGCACCCCTAAGAATCGATTTCCCAAAAATTTCCTGGTTACAGACAGAATTAAGCACCCCTAAGAATCGATTTTCCAAAAATTTCCTTGTTACAGACAGAATTAAGCACCCCTAAGAATCGATTTTCCAAAAATTTCCTGGTTACAGACAGAATTAAGCACCCCTAAGAATCGGTTTTCCAAAAATTTCCTGGTTACAGACAGAATTAAGCACCCCTAAGAATCGATTTTCGAAAAATTTCCTGGTTACAGACAGAATTAAGCACCCCTAAGAATCGATTTTCCAAAAATTTACTGGTTACAGACAGAATTAAGCACCCCTAAGAATCGATTTTCCAAAAATTTACTGGTTACAGACAGAATTAAGCACCCCTAAGAATCGATTTTCCAAAAATTTCCTGGTTACAGACAAAAATATGGCACATTTCAGCTATGTTTTGTCTAAATTTGTCTACATTTTAGCTAAAATTTGACCTCAAATTCGGATTCCCAGCTAAAAAGTACCCCAAAATGGGTGCATTTCGAAAATAAGCACCCCTAAGAATGCGCTCACAAAACGGTCAGACACAGCACTGAAATACTAGGTAAAGAGATCAGAGAAATATAAATTAGGCGTAGAATTTTTATGAATAACTTATCAACTAATTATGATGTGTATTCACACATAAATTAACTTCGACGAGAATAAGGCAAATTACGCCAAAGTTTAAAATTCGCACGTTTGACACCGCAAGGAGAACAATTCCAGAAGTGGAGCATCCCTTTCTCTCCTCATCGCGCACCTTCATCGTTCTTTTCTTCTTTGCGGTGACCGCGAGATTGTCTGGTGAAACACAAAATGGATTTCCTTCTATAGCGGATACAAATGTTAGTTTTTCATTTTATGCTTTAAAGCTGCGATTTGGCTTTTAGCATACCGCAATTTAAAGTATATCTACCACTTTTTCAAGAATAAAGTTGCTTGTTTTTTGCATTTCCACGTATATACGACAGACTGAAATTGTAGCAACAGAATCAAGGATTCCTTGACTCATCGCTGTTCTTCTTGCAAATCCGAGAAAAATTTGGCACAAACGTTATTTCTCTCTATTATAAAGATACACGTTTACTATGACTGTGTTCCTCATTTAAATATCGAGTTTATGACTTTACAGATTTTATGACTTTATTTTATATTGTGTGTTCTTTAGTCTAACAAACACGTGAGAACTTAGACCTAACTCTAACAACTTCGATGCGAGTGTGCATTATTGGAGCAGGCGTAAGCGGCTTGCCATCCATTAAATCGTGCTTGGAAGAAGGCCTTGAGCCTGTGTGCTATGAAAGAACAACTGAAATCGGTGGATTGTGGAACTACAGACCTGACAAGGAATCCAATGTCGGCGGTATGGTCATGAAAACTACCGTGGTAAACACGTCGAAAGAAATGATGGCGTATAGCGATTTCCCACCGCCCATAGAGTGGCCGAATTTCATGTAATTTTTGTGTTTAAAACGTTTTTCTGCATGAATGATTTCAGGCATCATTCGTTCGTTCAAGAATATTTACTAATGTATGCAAAGAGGTTCGACCTGCTCAAACATATTCGATTCAACTGTGAAGTTAAAACAGTAAGCTCATATCCTTATAATAAGTCTGTGACGTCCGTCCCTCCGTCCGTCCGTTCCACGTTTTTGGGGTGCATTCTTAGGGGTGCTTATTTTTGAAATGTACCTATTTTTGAGTAATTTTTAGCGGGGAATCCGAATTTGAGGTCAAAATTTAGCTAAAATGTAGACAAATTTAGACAAAATATAGACTAAATGTACCTGAATTTTCGGTTTCCAGTGCTTAGTTTTCGTGTCCGTAACGGTTTCGTGAGGGAGGGCATTCTTTCCAGTGCTTAGTTTTCGTGTCCGTAACGGTTTCGTGAGGGAGGGCATTCTTTCCAGTGCTTATTTTTCGTGTCCGTAACGGTTTCGTGAGGGAGGGCATTCTTTCCAGTGCTTAGTTTTCGTGTCCGTAACGGTTTCGTGAGGGAGGGCATTCTTTCCAGTGCTTATTTTTCGTGTCCGTAACGGTTTCGTGAGGGAGGGCATTCTTTCCAGTGCTTAGTTTTCGTGTCCGTAACGGTTTCGTGAGGGAGGGCATTCTTTCCAGTGCTTAGTTTTCGTGTCCGTAACGGTTTCGTGAGGGAGGGCATTCTTTCCAGTGCTTATTTTTCGTGTCCGTAACGGTTTCGTGAGGGAGGACATTCTTTCCAGTGCTTATTTTTCGTGTCCGTAACGGTTTCGTGAGGGAGGGCATTCTTTCCAGTGCTTATTTTTCGTGTCCGTAACGGTTTCGTGAGGGAGGGCATTCTTTCCAGTGCTTATTTTTCGTGTCCGTAACGGTTTCGTGAGGGAGGGCATTCTTTCCAGTGCTTATTTTTCGTGTCCGTAACGGTTTCGTGAGGGAGGGCATTCTTTCCAGTGCTTATTTTTCGTGTCCGTAACGGTTTCGTGAGGGAGGGCATTCTTTCCAGTGCTTATTTTTCGTGTCCGTAACGGTTTCGTGAGGCAGGGCATTCTTTCCAGTGCTTATTTTTCGTGTCCGTAACGGTTTCGTGAGGGAGGGCATTCTTTCCAGTGCTTATTTTTCGTGTCCGTAACGGTTTCGTGAGGGAGCTTAGACTGAGCCTAACTCAGACTGAGCCAAACTTAGACTGAGCCAGACTCAGACTGAGCCAAAACTCAGACTGAGCCGAACTCAGACTGAGCCAAACTTAGACTGAGCCAAACTCAGACTGAGTCTGAGTTTGCGAGCCACCGCAGGTGGCGAGCCAATCCTGTGGTCGGGCGCGGAGCGCCCGACTTTCCCCCTGGGAATGTGAGTGAAGTTAGAACAGAAAAGGCATACTGATATAGAAAAGGCATACTGATATAGAAAAGGCATACTGATATAGAAAAGGCAAACTGATATAGACTCCCCGCGCGCTAGCGCGCGTTAGCGCGCTAGTTATTCAGGTAAATAGATGCTTTAGATCGGTTATTTTAGGCGGAACGCAACGGAAATGGTGGCTGGTTGATAACATTGCGCACCGGAGAAAAAGAAATATTTGGTTTGTACTATTTATATCAAGAGTTTATTGTTATAAGCGGACATTTGGAGCCGACATAGAGTACATAGAATAGCCCACCTTAAAGTCTGATGAATGTAGTTTAGACGCAATAATGCTATGCACCGGTCATCATTCAATCCCGAGTTACCCACAACTCAGAGGTAAAATTAATATTTGAGTTTTAATTTAGTTAAACTAATATTTTAGGCCTGGACAAATTCAAAGGCCATACAATGCATGCGAAGGAATATCGTGATTTTGTTGGTTTTGAAGACAAAAACGTGTTTATAATCGGTAATTCTTTATTGTATGATCAGTTATTATTTTCGTTTTAAGGCATTGGGAATTCATCACTAGACATTGCCGTTGAATTGGCGAAAATAGCAAAAAGGGTAAGTATGAACATTCGAATATGGGTTTCTATACATGTTTATATCACGAACAGTGATTCCAAAAGTAATCTTGATAATGGACGTGTGATCACAATTATTTTCACAAAGTGGTTGTGATTCCATATCCACTACCACTTTTAACTAAATAGTTTTAAATTCAATTAAACACCTTAAAATTCTTTGAATTTAGGTGACTGTATCAACTCGCCGTGGCTCTTGGATTACTAATCGTGTGGTAAGTAGCATTAAACAGAAATGTTCGAATCTACACTTGATCTCAGGCACAAGGCGGTATGCCGATTGATGTGGTCTTTCAAAGTCGGCTTTATCAATGGCTCATGAGAACACTTCCTTGGACAGTGGCCAACGATTTTATGGAGCACCGACTACAACAGAGAATTGACCACGATTTATATGGATTGCGACCCCCACACCGCTTTTTCCAACAACATCCTACAGTTAACGACGCTTTGGCTAATTTATTAGCCAGCGGATTGATTACTATAACTGTATTTTTATAAGACTGCAAACATTATTAGATAAACTAAGAGTATAATTTCAGGATGATGTCGAGAGTTTTGAAGAAAAATCGGTTATTGTCAAAGGAGGCAAACAATTTCCAGCCGATATAATCATATTCGCAACAGGATATACATTTTCGTTTCCGTATCTAAAACCGCAATCACTTGTTCCGATAAATGTACATTTCAATTTTGTGTAAGACCAAATAATGTTAATTTCTATTCACAGAACCACGAAGTTGATCTATACAAATTTGTGTTTTCGCCAAAATTGGAGGAGAGTTTGGCAATAATTGGCTTGATTCAGCCGCTCGGTAGTGTGTCATCTATATCAGAAATGCAGGTAAAATAAGTGATTTGATTCACACGTTAAAATTTTCGATATATCAAATTTAGAGCCGTTGGGCCGCAGGAATCTTTTCAGGGCGATTTTTGCTCCCGGATAAGAATACAATGATGAAAGATATAGAGCAAAAGCGCGAAAATATGCATCGAAGGTATTACAGGTCCGAAAAACATACAGTCCAAGTAGATTACATACCATATATGGACGAATTGGCGATGCTGGTTGGGTGCAAGCCGCCGTTGGTTGATGCAAGTTTTTTATTTAGCCTATTTTAAATATGATATTTCCCGAAATGAGTCCTTCCGTTATAGTGTGACGGCATAAAACCGCTTTTACTTCAACCCTAATTTGCTTTAAAATTTGTAATATTACCGACACCATATTGAATCAGACATAGCTACCTGGTTCCTATTTCCAAGACCGGAGAATTTCTTTCGGTCTTCCATGAAAACGCGACAGCATCCAAGGGTGTGTTTGACCACTACCGGAGTCTAGCCTGGCCCGATTAGTTTTCACAGGCCCGGTAGCCATGTTTGTTTTGAACACAGATTATGATGTTAAGTTTAGACCCTTCTCAAAGATCCTCGTTTTGCTCTTCGACTTTTTGTGGGCGCAAACGCGCCATATGTCTATCGTTTAATTGGACCGCACTCATGGCAAGGTGCGCGAAATGCAATATGGACAATGCCTGAAAGGGTTAAGGTATGTTGTAGGAATCGCTGAAAATCTGTTCTTATTTGTTTTACATTTTTATTCACTTTGTTTCTATTCATCAAAAATTGTTTGGTTTTATAATGAATATATTTCGACATTCACAGTTTCCTCTGAAAAATCGTCAATGTCGAACTCGTCGTCATAAAAAACGGGGAACATTGGTATGTGTTTAACACTTAACTTTTACAATACTCAAAAACTTCCAGGACGAATATTTCCGATATGGCTCAATGAAGTGGATAGCGATGTATACCACAATAATATTAATGGCTGGCCTTTGGACATTTTGCTCAAGGCCTGACGGAGTTGCCTTTGTCACTTATTTCGTATACGTGTTTGCTTTCTTCTTCGTATTTTCATTTATTCTATTGTGGTTTGATTTACAGTACGATATGTCAACAATATTTTAATATCGAAATAAAATTCTAAGAATAATCTATTATATAATACTTATTGCATACTTTATTTGCAATTCAATAAAAAGTGGTTGTAAAATCATTGCTACTAAGATCATTTTCTCCTTCATAATAGACAGATTTTTACTATGTAACAAATGCCATTTTCAGGTAGGGCCACACCTAAGACCATTACACCTGCAGTTAATATCCCATAGCTAAATTTTAAAAATGTGTTTGGCGAATCCGAGCATTTTTTGAGCGAGATCTGACACACTTATCGATTTTCGAGGTAGGGAAACACGAATATGAGGTTATTTTTTAAACGGTATGACCTAGAGGCATAAGACCCTGACGGCATGAACCCAATATTTATAACGGAGAGTTTATGCAAATTTACAACACGCTTTCGCTGCGTGCAGTAGTCGCAACGTGTGCGACAATCGAACATTGTGATTGTGAGCAGCGATTGCGGAAAAAACAAAGTGAGAAAAATATGTGCGGACTTTTTTACGAAGATTGCCAAAAATGGTATTCTAGATTAATTAAAGTAGAAAATAATGCAAAATTCGAGTTCAAAATTACCTGTATAAACACCTTTTCTCACTTTTTGTCTCTTTGTTAATTCGGCTCAAATTTCACGAATATTCCGCGAACCTGAAAGTATTTTATTTTCATGAAAATAATTTTTAAAAGAAAGAATTTTCAATTCAAATTGAAATCTTCAAACTACGAAACGGTATTTTTGTTGAAAAATCTGGGTTTTTGGTTTTTTGGAGATAAATGACAGTTTAGTGTTACTGAAACAAATCAAAGGTGAAGGAGAAATGACGGGAATATAAAAACGGATAGTGTGTGGAAGACAGGAGAGAAATCATCGCAGGAGAATTTACGGAGAGAATGCGGGAGACCGGGTGACGGATTTACTAGAATCTTCCATTGCGCGAAGGGAAATCGCTGACCTAATTGGGGTGGCCGTCCGCCCGTGAGCAAGGCGGCGAGGACGTGTCATCACAGAGAAAGCAAGAGCTCGCCCCAGGCTCCTCGCACTACCAAAACGCCCACGTCTTTTGACTACTTTTGCTCAATCGCCGTCGCACAATTATTTTTTCCTAATTTCGGATCAGCACTGTCCCTTCGCATTCCTCCTCCTTAAACAATCCACAATGGATTTTTCAATGAACACTTTAAACAATAAATTTTATTGACTTATCCACGAACACTCGACTTTATTCTCATAGGGTTGGATATATTTTTGATCTTATCTTGCCTATGCACTTTTATGTATCATTTTCACCTGCATCGATAAACTCGCGCAATACTCCCTGGCATAGTTTTGTGTGTGTATTTTTTAAAAATTTATCTATTACTTATCCAAAAGCCACCCAAATAGCGGTTCAACATGTATCACAATGTTTTTTTACAACGGTATCTGGTTTTCCCAGGTATACTGTTTTATGAAAACATTGTGCTACATAAAATACGCAAAATTTTCCAAATTTATTGTCTGCAGTATTGCCCAAAATTCGACCATATCAATGGACTAAAAGCGTCTGACAAAGAAAAGGCATGCCATGTGCAGAACTAAATTTTTGCATTTAAATTCGCGCCATTTCAGTTTAGCCTCTCTAGAATTGGGCTGGCTCAAATCTGATATTGCTAACCCTATCTTAAAATCGTATTTTAGAAGGGTTAGCAATGTCAGATTTGAGCTATCCCCCTTCTAAAGGGGCTAAACTGAAATGGCGCGAATTTAAACGCATAAATATCAGTCGCAAAAATTAGTTCGCCACCTGGTACATATTATAACTTGATAATTTCTTAACTTTGAGGGAAATAAGGGTAATTTTCCTGTAGAAGGACATTTGTGAAAATGTTGTACGCATTTCTAAGAATGTATTTCGGATCAAGGTACCAGCTTCTTTAACAGTTTTTATATAAAGTTGCGAGTTCTGGTTTCACTGCCTATCAATCCTGGTGTGGTTCGGGGCAAGTGTGTTGTCAAACCAGGATTTATGTCAACGGACCAACACCAAAAACGTGGCTGAGTTGTGTGTTAAGCGTTTTAGAATATTAAAGTTTTTCCCAAATGTCAAATCGAGACTCCCGCTAAAAACCATAGGAGGAGTATCATGTCACATTTCCCTGGTGATCCTTGTGCGTCACGGGCCAAAATTTTTCCTTATAACCTAACTTATTTTCAGCCAAGTTCGTCCAAAAAAATATTTTTTCTGTAATTAAGCCCACGGGGGCTTAATTATTTCAATCCCCCAAATTCGAGCAAAATTTTTCTCTATCCTCTCACTTTTACACACTATTTCTCTTTCTCTAAGGGGGTTCAATTATGGGGGGGGCTTACTTACAAGGAAACTTCACCTGGTGAAACGCTCACATGGGGAAACGCGATGGATAGGAATTTACCCCACCTTGTGGGCACTCGAACGGTACCAATCTTTTTGGCATATACGATCCGAAAAAAAAAAGTTAGCCTGATACGGAAAATTAGATTTTTACAAGGAAAATGCGAGAAAATCCGACTTCAGAGTCCGTTTTTGGGCGTTTTTGTCTATGAAAATGCCAAAAATAACGTCATATTCGTGTTCCCCGTAATTCTTTTGGGTAAAGTAGGCCTTTTTTCAGTTTTTTGAAAAAAAATTTTTCAGTTTTTTTCACCTGGCAGCAAAAAAACGTAAAAAAAAATTTTTGTATATCCCTTTATTCAAAAAATTGAATTAAAAAAGCGAAGTGTGCGAAAAAAAAGGTGGTGTTTTAAAATGCATTTTTGGTGTTTCTAGACAGATCTGTCTTGGCCAAAGCTGATCTTTTGTAGGCATGCCATGCCCACCATCGAAATGTAATCCTGGCTACTACTCTGTTGATTATATAGACTTCTGCGTCTACTTCTAAAAGACTTCTACCAATCGCTGTTCATTTCGACCTCTCTAACTGTATAAACATTGCCACCACCTTAATATTTCCATGCATACGCGTTCTTTCTCGTCGATAGGGGATTAGGAATATTAATACGCTGTACATTTTATGTTTCATATTTGCGCCAAAATGTGTCACACATTATAAAGCCTTTAAACAAAAATAAACAATTCATTCTTATCAATTCAGCTCATCGAAGATGAAGCATTCGTGGAAATTAACTCCGTTTTTACTTGCTTATGTGATTTTACCTGTATTTGCTGCTACAAAATCCAAGCATCTCATAACATTGTATGAAGAGAACTGGAAGGATGTTCTAACGGGAGAATGGATGCTAGAATTGTAAGCAAACGTATTTTTATATTAAACTGAACCCAGTCGTGTGTTTGTTTAGCCACGCGCCATGGTGTCCAGCTTGTCGCGATCTGCAAAAAGCGTGGAACTCTTTCGCTGATTGGTCTAAAGATTTAAACATTAATGTTGCCGAAGTGGATGTCACTACAAATCCAGGCTTGAGCGGACGATTCCTTGTCACGGCCCTTCCCACGATTTACCACGTCAAAGATGGAGTCTTCAGACAGTATGTCGGACCGAGGGACAAAAATGATTTCATATCCTTCATTGAGGACAAACGATGGAGTCTGCTTGATCCAGTGCCTTCTTACAAACATCCGGACAGTGCTCAGTGGGTTTTATTCCTAATAATTCAAAAAACAAACGCACTCACTTATAACAACGGTAGAAATGATTACATATATTTTATGTCTCAATTAGTACAGTACAAAAATAGCGTTTCTTAGGACCTATTTTATACCTGTGAAATACAATCAGAGCGAACCATTTCAGAATGGGAGTTGTTGCGGTATTCTTCCGGCTATCAATGGCAGTCCGCGATTTACACACTCATCTAGTGGAAAACGTCGGCATACCTCCATGGGCTTCTTACACTGGATTTGCAGCAGTGACTTTGACTTTAGGATGTATTCTCGGCTTTGTAAGTGTGGCTATAATACTGATATACGAAACACAGAGGAGCATAAAATCATTTCTATCTTCAGATTATTGTGTGCATTATCGACTACGTTTTCCCCACTGGAACAATCGCAAGAAAAGCTGAAGAGAAGAAAGGCCAGAAAAAGAATCAAAAAGCGAGCAACACTAAAAAGGCAGATGAAAAGGGTTAGCTTTTCTTGGCTACATACATATCTAAGTGAAGCTTCTATGTATTTGGTTTTCTTAGCTGTAGATTCTGAATCTACTTTAGGAATTGGAAAAACTTAAATTGCTAACATGTATTGTTGTACTTTTAAGCACATAAAATTCAGTTCAGTTAGATATATTTTTACTGAAGTTTCATTTTGTTAAGTCGAAGCTCGACGAATTTTCGAAGAAACAAATTTGTAATTTGGTAGATTTATGCAAATATAGAAAAACATACACTACCTTTATTTAAATATTTAGAAATGAAATGAGAACGTTTTAATACGATATTGTTTACAGTGAATCAAATTAAAAATATACATTTTTTATATTAAAATATAATATCACATACATCCTGATATCAATCGTTTCCAGAGAGCACCTCTGACAACGAGAACAACAACAACAGATCTGCGGAATCAAAGAATTCGCCGGAAGCAAAGAAGCCGGACAACAAAAAGAACAAATAAATACGGGCTTACTCTGTTTTACTCAAGATATTGCCGAACAAGTGCCAGTCGTGTATAACCATTACCTGTTATTTTTCACTTATGCAGCATAAGTTACAATTGTACCCACATGAATTTATTGCATTTAATAACTTTGTTTCCATTTGGTTCACTTTTTAAATTTTACTTAAATACTCTGTTGTTTACTTATTGTGGTTTCATAGGTTATATTGAATAAATGAGCGTTTTTTTATTATTTTCTCCACGTTCTGGACAATGTCCACATACAATTTCCAGCTGTCATATTGACTCTATCAAGACCAACATTATTGCTTTAGGATGGACTCACTCAAATATTCGGAGCCGGGCTCTTCGGCAACAGCGCAAAACGATGATGAAATTGATTTGATGTCAGTATTTATTATTAATGGTTTCTTTCTGTTTCAAATAGCCAAGAATGTTATAATAATAATTTAGTACAAACATAGCAGAAAAGCTGATTTCTAAAGAACAAACGCATCGAAAAAACATTTATAAATTTTTAATTATTTTAAAATCCAGACTTAAAAAGGCCCCGACATTTCTCAAAATTATTTATTACAATTGTTATCAGAATTTATGTTCAATCATATCCTGCTTTTTAGGAAGCGCAGGCGCATTGTGAGAGACAGTAATCTTCATGCAGAAGTTAAGCCTCATCAGTGCCCAATTGTGTACTCCAACAAATACAACATAAGTTTTTGGAAACTGGAAAAATTACATCCCTTCGACTCTCAAAAGTGGGGACACATATACGACATGCTTGTAGGTGTGTAATTTAAATCATAAAATGGCATAGCTCCGTGTTGATAATTTTAGAAAGTGGTCAGCTCTCATCCGACGCAGTTATCGAACCTCGGGAGGCAACAAAAGATGATCTCCAAATTATTCATACAAAAAGCTACCTCTGCTCATTGAACTGTTCCGTGGCAGTGGCCGCAATTGTGGTTTGTATAAGTCACTGTGTTAAAAATAACTGAAATCGTTTTTAATATCAAGAAATTTTTTGAACTTTCAGAAAGCACAGTTACTCATTTGGATTTTCGAAAAGAGTGGACATGTGCAAATGACAATAAAGAATAGACTGTTAGTTTAACAAATTTAAGCTTCAGATAGTAATATTGTATAACTTTTATTCAAAATAAATTTTCCGGCAAAATGTTCTTTTTTCGGAGAAAATTTAAAAACGATTAAAAATAAGGGCTTATATTTTTTCATGGATACTGGTTACAGGAAGTGCCGATTGTTGCATTCATGCCACATTGCTTGGTGGAATCAAAGTTGCTACGTCCCATGAGTTATTTTTGGGGTTCTCCTTTTTGAAGTCGGTTGTTAAATTTAGGTTGCAAACAGGTGGAACCGTGATAGCTGCTCGACTAGCGCTTCAGCGGGGATGGTCTATTAATATTGGCGGAGGATTTCATCACGCAAGGCATGTCAGTTGCAATATATTTCCATATTTTACCTTATTTTACTATTACCATGTTTAGGTCTACTTGCGGAGGTGGATTTTCGGTGTACGCTGACATAAACTTGGCACTTACCTTTTTGTTTTTGGAGGGAAAAATTGAAAAAGCAATGATCGTTGACTTGGATGCCCATCAGGTAGCTTATTACAGAACTTATTTTCACGTGACTCTCTTGTAATTGTTATCAAACTTTAGGGAAATGGGCACGAGCGGGATTTTACCGAAGATGACAGGGTTTACATTTTCGACATGTACAACTTCGAGATCTATCCACGTGATCAGAAAGCAAAAAGTTAGTGAAATGTCCCAAATAAGGCTTAAACTTAAATAAAAAAACTAAAAAATTATTCTTGGACATATGTTTTAGAGGGTATAAGCCGTGAAATAAAACTTATTTCTGGGACGCGTGACAGCGAATACCTTGATCTCCTTGAAGAAGGACTGACTGCCGCCTTGGATGAATTTGTCCCCGATATTCTCGTATACAATGCCGGAACAGATTCTCTTATAGGGGATCCGCTTGGTTTGCTACGAATCACTCCCGAAGTAAGTTATTTGCTCTCTGGTTTAGTTCAAGTTATTATTAATTTTCTGATTATAAAAATAAAATGATAACTGATTATATCTTGGTTTGCAGGGCATAATTCGCCGGGATGAAATTGTGTTCACATTTGCACATCAAAGGTCCATTCCAATTGTGATGGTTACGAGCGGCGGATACCTGAAAAAGAGTGCAAAAGTGATCGCCGACTCAATTCTAAATTTGGATGAGAAAGAACTGATTAAACTTTGTTGAATGTAAATTTTACAATGCCAATTTTAAAAGAGCTTTAATTTATGCAAAACCTCGTTAGTCATTTGCGAAATGCTTTACGAATCTTTTATTTAATTGAAAACCCCGTGAAATCAATATTGTGCCATTGACAATATGCTGTAAACAATAAATACACTTATTCAGTAAATAGTACTCTTGACGAAATGTATGTATTAATTATTACAATAAATTTTTATTTTACTATGAGGCTAATATGGTAAAATAATAGTAGATTTGAAACAAAAATGTAAAGCTTTAAATGGAACAAACGATCCATCAAAGCATTTATTTCTTGATAATTATAAGTTTTTTAATAAACTGAAAATGGACAAACTGTTTATCCATGAAAAGTTACTGATGGATTTTACACACAGTAGCATATAAAACGGAAGATTACAGATGCAGGTCCCTTACAATGAAAAGTACTACGTCACAAATTCTCCAGAAAATTTAAATTTGTGAAGACAATTTTCGACCAATTTATTAACTTTGAAAATGGTTTTTAATTCAAAAATAGGATGAAGATAATGATGAGAACAATTTTTCGATTCTTCGTACGAATTCCAGGTTTAAATTAACTTCATATATGCTGCCACAGTACTTTTTTCTATGATTGAATTTGCTTTAGTACTTAGAAAGTAAAGTACGGCTCCAACGATGAAAGATCGGAATTTTTATTTCACCACTTTAATTTGGGAAGATATCTGCATGCATATGCGTCGTCAAACATGCCCACATTCCAGAGTCGCATTACCTCGCATTTTAAATTGTAACTAACCATACAATTAATGGACAATTAACGGGCAATTTCTGGTAGTATTTAATGTTTTTTAACACAGATGTGCGTGACTTTTATTTCAACACAAATTCTATGCAATCGATACAAATTGGTAATATTGAATAATCGGGACGAGGAATTTGACAGAGAAACATCGAAGCTTGCCTGGAGAGATGGTATCCTTTCAGGTATTTGGTATTAATTTTAAAATAAATTTGACAATAAATGCGCATTTCCAATTTTATAACAGGTCGAGACGAGCAAGCCAACGAACGAGGCACCTGGTTGGGAATAACTCAGTCGGGTAAAATCGGAAATTTATTGTCTATTACTGAGTCAAAGGTAAGTAATAACGTCATGTTAATTTCTGATACATATAGTAGAGAGTAATTCTGCTAGCAAACTGTTAGAAAATATAAGTTTGATGCTTCTGTGGCAATAAGGCACGCTTAATTTGCAGGCCCAGAAACTTGAAAATGCGCCGAGTCGAGGTATGTGCCCTTTTAAAAATGAACAAAGTGTTTTGCATTTAGGACAAATCGTGCAGAATTTCCTGAAAAGCAATCTTCGGACTATGGAATACTGTACGCAGCTGGCTGAAAAAGCCAGCATCTACAATGGGTTTCAATTTCTTGGTTTTGAAAGGTACATTTTGAATTAATTTCTGTTAAGCATAACCTAAAATTTACATTTCAGAGATGAGAAAGGCATTTATCAGTTCACTTCGTTGACTAATCGATTAGTTCAAACCATAGGACCGGTTCAATGGCAACCTGGTATGTTCTCTGGATTTTCATAATAACCAAAATTTAAAAATAGTCAAGGAATGCATGAAGCCGTTAATGTAACTTGCAATTAAATGGAGAATTATTTTTATAATAAAAATATAATTGAACTGTAATAGTTAAAGACCCCAAAAATATTTTTTTTTAATTCCGGTTTTAATTAATTAAAATATTTAAAAAAATCGCAAAATATTAAAAAATATTTTTTTAAATACCGTAAATCCTCTAATAAGTCCCCCGGGGGACTTATTGTTTCGTAAGGGTTTTCAAAAAAATTTTCAAATTTCAAAGTCAATTTTCTCCGATATTTTCAATGACAAAGTTTTGGCATTGGGGTTTTTCTTACGTAACTCGTCAAGATCTACACGAATATGCACTTAGTTTTGGTCGGGCGAGACCGCAAGGACGTTTGGCATTCTGTTTGAGGGGGGACTTATTTGAGGGGAGGGACTTAATTGAGGGGAGGGACTTATTAGAGGATTTACGGTAGCTATTTTTTGCCGATTCTAGACTTTAATTCTGCTTTTTTAGCCTTCATTGTTACTTCAGACTAAATTAAAAGTAAAAATTCAACAAAATATAACAAATTTTGGAAAAAAACGGCAAAAAAAAACTTTTTTTGAAAAATTTTGGAAAAAATTTTCCGGCAAAATTTTTTGGTAAAATTTCTCCGCCGAAAAAAATTTCGCGGCGGCCTTAGGCCGCCGCGAAAATTTTGCCAGAAAATCGCAAAATTTGTCCAAAAACGCCAAAATATTTACTAAAATATAAGTAAAATTCCCAAAATATGCAAAATATTTTTTAAATAAAAAAAATGTTTTAGTTAAAAAAGGCCAAAATATTTTAAAAATATTTTTTTATTTTAAAAATATTTTTGTGTCTTTAGTAATAGTATGAAATTTAAGGAATATATGGATTCGGTAACAGTCCACCATCACACCCTTTCAAGAAGGTCACACGTGGGGAACGATTATTTAAGGAATGTTTAAGCCGTCTAGATTTGGAAAAATGCAGCGAAAATGAATTAATCGAAGAATTGATGAAACTATCAAAGGATGGGACATTGTAACTTAAATTATTTATTGACAAATAGAAACATTATGTTTCATACTTTTAGATGTTTTCCAGATGAGCAAATCAAATTGCAAACGGGAGTATCAGAAGACGAAAAATACAAATATTTATGCTCTCTTTTCGTCCGATATCCAAAGTGGTGGCGTTACGGGACCAGGTATGAATTTTATTTTGGTCGGGAATTCCTAAGACGGTTCCTGAATGTTTTTCTCAATTGTGCGAAAAGTTTTTTAACACATTTTTGGAAAAATTATAGTATTATTTCACTCAACTTGTTATAAGTCAATAACTCCAATTTTGTTCCAGCTTATAACAAATCTAGTTTACGGCAAAATATCCATCCTAATATAAATATTTCTAGGTCTCACAGCATCTTACTCGTGGATGTAAATGATAACGTGACTTTTTACGAACAGCGAATGATGAATTTCCCAGAAGAAATAGAAGATGCTCAATGGGAAACCACAGTCGAAAGGTTCCATATCACATAAAGATTCTACGTAATACCTTTCTACAAAAGATGTATTTAAATTTGTAAAAAGTCGTTTTTTAGATTGTTTATTGGATTAGTGTTTAATAAATTAAATTTCACATAATAAGCAATATTAACACTATTATTATACATCATAAAATAAATAGCATACCCGTAAAATACATGAAGTTAACATATAAAGCTTTTCTCCAATTACAACACAAATCATATTTCAACAGATTGAGTTTGTGCATAAAATCTCGATAAAGGTAATGCTCGCTGGGTTCGGGGCAAAACGCTGTGGCATCCAACTGTCACCATTCTCACAGCTTTCACGTATTCGTACCTGAAATTGAATGTCGAAAATTATTAAATGAATGTACTAGTAATTGCTGAGTTCCTATTATGTCGAACTCGTTGGCTATAGATTGGGATAAAATTCTTGGACGAATCGATCATGGATTTACAACACCTCAAACTTTTGTAGGGTTGTATGATTAGATGTGAGCAAATTAACCCTTTCCCTTATGGCTGTGAAAAATGCACATAAATTACTTTTTTGTGATTGGATTACAGGCCACTCTTTTCAAAATTGGCATCTCGCGATTTATCGGCATGCAGTATGAACCACTCGTCCCTCGGCTTTTCCGGCACAGACAAACTGCCTCCGAGATCATCTTAGGCTCACGAGTGTCGTCGTGGTTAAGCCTGTAATATGCAACGATATTGTAAATATATTGTCTCGGTATATTGTAAAGTCAAACCTCCAGTGCCAGGGACACAATGAACGCTGAAAATATTGGCTTTTTATAAATGTACTTTGGAATTCTAGTTATAGGTTTATACCAACTAGGCTCTAAATTTAAAAATTGAGCAAACTATAAAATTTGCACAAGGTTATTGTTATAATGTCCGTTAATCGATTATAAAATTTCACGTTTTAATGAAAGATGTAATAAAACCTGCATAACAGAAGAGTTCAAAGATGTCGCAGGAGGCTCGCTGCATATTTTGATCATTTCAGGGTCTGCTGGCAATGTCCAGTTATCATCAAGATCGCTGTCTTCTCCTTTATGGTCATCCGATTGTTTCGTTAGCGGATATTCACTGTTACCCCATTCGCCCAATTGAATTTTCTAAAATGATGAAATCGGACTAAATTAATCAAATATTCATTCGCAATACTATAAAAGATGATACGACGCCCCTACATATTGCTCAATTAAAATTCACTCTCAAAACGAAAAATATTTTCGTCCTATTTAACAAATAATTGTTGCGATAGTTTTTTGGACATATAAATTTTCTGAAAATTATCTATCGAGAACAATCCAAATCGAAATTCAAATTAAAAACAGTACCAAATCAGGCGGTTCCTCGCACTCATCCATACCGGCGCTTTTTGTTTTCTGATGCTGATGCTTGTGATGATGGCGAGCCGAGGCATAACTTATCTGACCCAAAGGACACAAAAAAATTACAAATATTCGAAAAAAGCCAAGAACACAAAGCGGGGACATATCGCAAAAAATATATATCACACAAAACTGATTAATTATCACATAATCCCTTCCCGCCAATTTTCGCTCAGGTAGGACATGACCTAATAACCTAAAACTCACCTCTCATCTTCCAAGGGTTTAGTTTCAGCGAAGAAAAGGCGTTGAAATTGCGGTATTGAATCGAGAGTGGAAATTAGGAGCTATATAGTGGGGAAAGGAATATGATTATTGAATTGAAATATCGAAAACTTTCTCACTAATGACACAAATTAATTCCAACTGAGAGTATACTTATTTAATAGAAGTTAGTAGAAGATGTAAGAACAATAGTCGGAGAGTCCAAATTATTACTAGCTGTTGGTAAGTACATAACTAAAAGGATGTAAATTGCGAATGAAACAATAAACGGTGGTGCAAAGGCCGTAAAAATTGAAACGTTTTCAATTATCCACAAAAAAGTCCCAGACCTGAAAATATAAATAAAATCGAGACTTGTTTAAATTGTCCAAACTAAACCTACAAAATCGAGGATATTATCCAGAAAAAGGCTCGTGAATAGGCAATTCCGTCCACCAATTCCCGACGATTGGGAAATAATTCTTAAAATTATTTATTAGAAAAGTACTGCAATTTATCGTGTCCAAATTTGCTTTGCATTTGTAGAATAGAAAACAAATAGCTATAAAAACTTCAGTCACAGTTTACAGATTTTTTTGTCCGTTAAGTTCAACATAAACGTTATCCAGGATGTATGGTTGTTACCTCCCATCAACGCGACTCCAGCATTACATGGAATACCACTGGTAACCTGAATCAAATTTAGTAATTTTGTGAATATTTACGAAATAAACTCACAGCCAGAATAGTGAACCAGAACGCACATGCGGCCGCCTTAAACTGTGGCTGAGTGTCTAGAGTTTTGGCCGATACCGTAATCAACAGGAAGAATGTTGCCATCAAACCTTAACATAACATAACGTATAGCATTTCTCTACTGCAATCGTCACAAACATATGGCATAACCGATTGCGAGCACGGCTCTACTGGGAAAGTGCACTCCGCGAACGGACCAGCGCCGAAAAACCAAAATAATGCCAAGTTGTATTAGAGGATACATCGATGAAAGTCGTAGAGAGACTTGACGAGATAGCCCAAAGTGGGTGTAAATCACGGAACAATATGCCAAAATTAGCGGTACACCAATGGACTGAAATTGTCATTTACTTTAGTAACTAATACCGAGACTTTACCGCATTTATGCTCATTAAAAGAATTGACAGTATTCTAGACGACAAATTCGCCTCAAGATCGTTCTTGTTACGCAAAGTTGTGCGACTGTGTGAATTAGGTATAGTGGCATCGTATTTTATGGGCTCTATATCACCATCATTAGCTCCAGCCGATATATCAGATTCTTCGTCGTAGGCAGGACGATGCCAAAAATAATTTAAGCCTAAACGTTGCAAGACTAAAACAAATTATAGACAGTCTTCTACTAATAACCTATTGTAATACAACGCTGGTTTCATTATTCCTCATATTGTACCTGATATCTTAAGAATAAACCAATTTTTACGCGACTTACAGACTTTTTATCAATCAAAAAAGTGAAGATTTGTAGCTCAAGATTACTGTAATATGCAAAGCCGGCGTAGTTATATATCCCGTGTAAAATTGTCCTTACCAGACAGCAGTGCCGGAACAGCAAAAACGAACAACACCGTTATGTGAGAAAATGAGCGGACATATGGAAGAGAATTTATTAAAAATGTCGCAACTAAAAATGTTGTATAATATTTGTTTTGAGATCATTAAAACCTGCAAATAGAGCTGCCGTTCCAAGAAAAACATGAGCCCTGTCTGCCGTGTCGCCAGTGTCTTGTGTGTTGCCATTCAGATCTACAAATGCTGACACAAAAGCAATTCCAACCGACAATCCTACAATAAACCGCGCCAAAAGCAAGAAAAACATGCTAAAACCTCGCAAATATATTACATATAAAACATCAAGACCTTACAATGGCACTAGCATAATTATGGCACCCAGTATTAATAATGACGCACAATGATCCAATAAATTTCGATTAGAAAAACCCTAAAATGTTACCGCCATCGATTGGAATGATTCAATGATTTTCAAACCCTTCGAGAAAGATATACCACGCTGAGTGTTCCAAGCAGTTTTCCTATCTAAATGAAACTAAGTTCCTGTGAGAAATGCAAATTTTGTACTGGTATATTGTAAAATCTAAACGTCAGGTACGGGAAAGGGATTTCCATAGAATCCCCGTCTCTGGAATCTGTAATAGAGCTTTAAAGTATAATTTCTGTCCCTAATGGAATATGGCATGGATTTCCATAGATCCTTGTCTCCAAGCATGCCGAAAAACCATGAACCAGATGCCTGAAGTTCTCTAACAGAGATCCACGTCCTTCATTTTTATACAAACGTCTCCAATTTATACAAACCTCTTTTTGATATAATTTTGACTCATATTTTCGATTTAAATTATTAAATAAAAGACAGATAATTATATATATATTTGAAAATGATAATAATTTCTTAAAAAGCTATTAATCTCTTCCTCATAACTCACTGGAAAGGAAGCCGAAATAACGGATAAGTCCTTTGTAGAGTAACCAAAAGACGATGGCGATGCCGACAAAAATACATTGCTCATACACTGATGATATATTTGGAAGGAAGAGAGCAAGCCCAAAACCATTTCAGAACGCATAATCGAAGAAGTTATATAACTTGAATGAGAATTAAAATCTGAGTCAATTCCGGATTCTGTGAATCCCAATGAGGGAAGCAAAATGGCTGCAATTGACAGCCACCAAAGCTTACATTCATTTTCACTGTGCAATTACGTGCGTACTTTATTCTTATTAATTATTTTATTACTGGCCATTCTGATGCATCTTGCGAATGGAATAGATGGAACCACCAGTTCTGCAAAAGTAAAACTAAGCGAGAATTAAACACGTTGTGATAGTTTCGGAGGACGGTGGTTTCTGCTATTCCAAAGGCACAATACACAAATACATAGTAATATCAAAATTAATAGGTAGACTTTACTTAAAAACAAAATTCATGCGAGAAATTCATACCATCAAAGGGTTAAGCGATAAGGGCCGCCTCATAGCTAATTACAATTGGGTGGAGGAAGGAAGATAAGAAGGGCGTGTTATTTTGGTCAGAAAATTATAGGCTTTTCACTAATCCACTAAACTACTTTTGTGGTTAGCACAAAGCCTTTTTGTACTTTTATTCACTATTACTGGATAATGAATCACTTGTCGTATTCAGATGACCACTGATAGGATATACCTTAAGCACAAAAGTTTTAATGTTAATTGTTAGAATCAAGTGGTGCTATCACAATGATAATTTATAACGCTTACAAAATTTTGGATTCGCACTTTTAAAATTTTGATGTAACATTTAGGTACCCATAAATCAATATAGACGTAGGTCTTGAAGAATCTCGAAAATCGTGGTCTTTCTGAATGCGTCAATTTTAAGTGTTTCATAGGATGGATGGTGAAGGGAGAAGTTATATGGGACGGTGGGTGCATTATATGGAAGAAGTGGCCGTTGTTTCAATGGATTTTTCTCGGTCTTGCTGGACTTCTGTGGTGTCGTTTTGCTGTTGTTTTGATGCGTGTTTGTCGATAGCTTCATTTATAAGAGTCCGAGCCATATGGACGCCGCCTGGCCGGTTCGATTCTTCGCATCGTTCTTTAAGTACGACAGTAAGCACCTGAAAGTTCGCAAATAAATTTTTATCAGTGTCATGTAAAAACCTCAGCATCGAGCATCTCTTCCTTTTTATTCGCTTCCATATGTTCTGAAAATACAGAGCATAGACTTGTTTGGTACAAAATTTCCATGACAAACCTTGAATTATGGCCTTCATTTTATTCTCCCACTCGATTTCTTTCTTTTCCGCCTCTTCATCAAATTTGGGCGCAGATTCAAATATAACAAGAACCTGAAAAATTCAATAATATCATTATTTATAAATAATGTACGAACCATTGTCATGTTATCTCTCGATCCTTTGCTTAGACAGACGTCGAGCACTTGATTTGTTGCCTCTTTCAAATCCTTTTTCGCCTAAAATTCATTATCGTTATTTTCTTTTTAAGATTTTCATTAAGCAACTTCTTAATTTATTGACTATTCTGCGGTTCAGAATGATTATTTGGTTTTATCTTTGAACATCGCAAAATATATTTTTGCAGAGATTTCAACCAAAATATCAAACGGTCACTGTGAATATTAATCGATTACTTATAAATACTTACCGATAATCTTGAACAGATTATTTTATATAACTCCTCGTTTTCTAGCACGTCGTAAATACCGTCACAAGCGAGCACCATAAATTCGTCTTCCTCCTGGAGAGAATTACACTATGCAATTATTAAACAGCAGTGTAATAAAATTCGGACCTTATTTCGCTTAATTATGTAAACCTCGGGTTCTGGAGATACAAGCTGGTCTCTGGGCTCCAGTTCAGGAACTGCCTTATACTCAAAGTCACCAAAGGCCCTCGATACAGCTAAGCTGCCATTGACGCGCTGAATCATCACAGAGCCACCGGCCTTTACTATGCGCTCCCGTTCTTTGTCTAAACGTTAAAACTGGTTTCATAGCTAATAAATAATTATCCTTTATTTGCATAAAAGTATGATAGAGTGTTTTCGGAACGGCTTACTTTCTGTATTATTTCTTCAAACTAGGTAAGAGTTGATTTTCTCCAATTTGAGACGTACTCCGGGAAGTGCCCAGTGAACTCACGCATATTCCTTAGTATGCCCTCAGAGTATGGAACGACTCAACGTAACAAACTCGTAAGACATCGAAATATATAATTTTCCATTTTTTTTCTCTGGTGTTCGAAAAGCCGACCCCAGATTAACAGTTAAACAAATATTGAACTCACCTAAGTAAGGCTTGTGATCAACGGTGGAGACTATTTCTGATTTGCGGCATAACAAAGCTCTCGAATCACCTGAAATGGATAAATGTGAACTATCAGTTTTAAGGATGTTTAGAGAATACAAAGTATGATTGTAAATGCTGGTGTGAGAAAAATATGCAAGGTAACAACCTACCAAGGTTCGCAAAGAAAATATGAGTTGGTGTCATTAAGGCGCATACGCAGGTGGTTCCGCTTCGCTCCTTTTCTTCGTTGTTGCCATTGGATTGTTGCTGTTGCATGGCTGCGTCCAAATTGAGAAACCTGCAAATGTAAACTCATATTAACAAAAAAGGCGGTCATGTTATAATTCAGATAAATAAAGTAAAAATAATTTAATTTCTCAGCTAAATTTAGTTAGAAATTTTATAGGTGTAAAAGCATGGCAATATTCGGCAAGAGGCGCTATCGGACTCCCTCTGGGAGTCTGAAAATATATACGTTGTGTACATGCATACCTATATGCTCTAAGTTCCCTCACATTCCAAGGGGACCACAGGACTGCCTCGCCACCTGCGGCGGCTCGCAATGTTTACGGGTAAGGACAGAATTCACAAAGTAAGGACCCCTAAGAATGCAGTTTTTGGTGAAAAAAGGCAGAAGTCACAAAATAAGGATAGCTAAATTTTGCCTAAATTTAGATCTCAAATATGGATTCCGCGCAAAAAGTTACCATAATTAGGTACATTTAAAAATTATGCACCCCTAAGAATGCCGTCCAAAAACATGAAATGGACGAACGGACGTCACTAACTTACTATAAGGATTTTACAATCAATCTCTAGAGAAGGAATGACACATCCCATCTAACATTTCTGGCATTCCTTAACGCATTTTCCTAATCAATATACGAGCTGTTACTTTGTGTCCAATTGCCATATTTCCCATTGATGCTGAATTTGTTTCATACCTAATTTAATAGGATACAAAGAAACTAGTTTGTTTGTAATGTGATTCGTAAGAATTACCCATCAATTAATCCTTTCTTGAGTAATTCAGTTGTCTCCTCCGTTATAGCCAATCGGCCATTGTTGCTCATTTCACGCAACTGCAATGTATTTATGAGGAAAATTAATAATTTCAGGATTAAATAATTAAGAAAGCTGCTCCACATTACCTAGAAGAATGTTCTCATAAATAAAATTGCCTATCATAATTTGTATTGCTCGAAAAACATCAATCCCAACTTTCACCAAGACCTAAGATTATATAACAGTAATAAAACTCAAATAAATTAAGTAACCTAAGCAAATCTGAATTTTGTCCTTTGACAAAACGCAAATTAAAATGTAATTTTGGTTTGTATTCATTTTGACTAAAACAGGCAAAATTGAAACCTGTCGAAATTGTGGAGTTTCCATCAATGTTTCCAGCAGATGGCTTGCCGAATAATACGCCACTTTATTGCCAGCGTGGCCGTCGAAAACAGCGAAGAATGACCACTCGGGAAACTCAGGAATGCTAACGCATATCCTATGCGCGTCTTCCTAAAGATGGATTTTTAGTAATAAACATATAATATGTTGTAAATTCTGACCATGTCGATTCTCCAGCCCTGCATCGACGAAGTGACATATCTGCAAACCTGCTCGCATTCCTGAAGCAAGTTTTTTTATTAATTAATGTTAAATGATTATAAAACACATTAATCCCAGTAGCCTTTCAAAATAACGTTAATCACAGATATTTATAAAGTCACGATATCGAATTAGTAAATTAAAAAAATAATAATTATCAAATTAAGAAGTCTAGCAATACCTTTACTTCTCCACATTCATTCGTTTTCTGCGTTCTTGGATGGTCCAAAAAAGCTCCCATTAATAAACAAGGCAAGAAATTTTAATCGTTGTTGTACAATGAATAACGCTTGGAAATATGTTGAGATAGGTGACGATTGATGCTTAAGTCAATTGAAACAAATAACAACATCAGTTTTGAACATGTCTAAACATAATTTAGATTGGCATTCATTCCAGAAGTACACGGAATACGATTTGTACAAAATTGAAACGTGTGATCAACCTCATGCTTCTCTAAGAAATGTCAATGTAACCAGATCAACTGCACCAGTCACACTACAATGGCGTATTCTTTATGGTGGTAAATGAATTTTGGTTTGATTGTTAGAAAATGTGTATTCGCGCATAACTGTAGAACCGTTGCTGGACAATTTTAAAGACAGAACGTAAAAAACGGGACTATATTTACCGCGCTTGCCTACATCCTGGTCATATTAAGGCATAAGACATGGTACAGTCTCATTGATCAGTTCGCGAGGTGAATGCTTCTTAAAAGGGACCTTTTAAAAGCAAAGATATTTTTGGTAATACAATAGAAGTAGAATTGAGAACAAACTAACAATGAAAAAACTTCATGTATGAAATTTTTAAACAAATAATTTTTGCACTGAAAATGGATGCCAATGACATGTGATGATTTTGGCTAAATACGCCAAATGAGTAAGGACAATGGAAAAATGCGTGAGAAGTTGTATGTTGGTGCACAAAAGAAGCGAGTCTTCGTGAAGATCTGAAAAATAACTCATTTCGCGGGCAAAAATATTTGAATATAAATCAGTTTTAACTCAAAAAACAATTGTAATTCAATCAAATTCTGTTTGTAATGAAAGTATGTAAACTATGTGATAGACGAATGATCAGTGATTAAAAGCGACTCCTCTGGTCCTAAACTTTTATTACAAAATCAAGATGAAATCACGAGTTCAGACTTTGTCACCGAATTACATAATATGTACCGGAAATTTCGAAATTCCATACAAAGACTACAAAGGTAATGATTGACGATATATATGGTTATAGGATAAAACAATATAACAAATGCGCGTGAATAGAACTAAGAAGTAACGCGCGAAGCATATGAAAAGCTAAAAGTTAGGAAAAAAATTTTGTGGAAATCTTCACAAACATAAGCAAGCTTTACCTGTACAAAGGTAACCTTACTTAGAAGAAGCGGTAGCATTTCAAGAAATTTGTTTGATTTATGACCTACATGAAAATAGATGCCAATTTCTCAGGCGAAAAGGTTTGTAGTAGCAAACGCTCTACTGAGTAAGATTGTGTAGTTCAAATGGGCGCCAAAATTTAAAAGCCATCCGGACAGGTCCAAGATTTTCAAACTAAAATTTTCTCTACCTCTTTGATAATAAGACGGTTGACCAGCATTGAATTGGTGGTTAAAATTGTTTGAGCTAAAATCCGATACACCCACGACTTATCTAAGGGGTTGCAACTACCATATTGGAAAATTAGGAAAAATGCCAGAAAAATGGAACAACCTCTAAAAATGCACTCGTTTTCAGTAAACTTAGAAGCGAAGCAATATTTGGACGATAGAAGAGAATGGTAATTGTTGCTGGCTATCGAGATGTAGCAAGAATCTCGTTCTTCACCTGCGACATAATGGTCACTTTAATAATCGATAAGATTCAACTTGGCATACTTCACCTTTCTATCTTCTGGTGGTAAGAATACTTTCCTACTGTTTTGACAAAACTGACGGTCGCTGTAGCATTGGCGGATTTTCTGATGTGAAATTCAAATGTTCAGGACAATCCGAACAATGACTGCCAAATACGGGAGTACTACCAGGTGACGACATAATTTCGCGGAATGTTATTTATGCGTTTAAATTGGCGCCATTTCGTTTTTGCCTAATTGGATGGGGGCTAGCTAAAATCTGATATTGCTAATCCCCTCTAAAATGATATTCTAGAGGGTGTTAGCAATATCAGATTTGAGCTAGCCCCCTTCTAAAGGGGTTAAATGGAAATGGCGCCAATTTAAAAGCATAAATAAAATTCCGCGAAATTATGTCGCCACTTGGTAATAGTGTCACAAAATAATTGTTTAGAAAAGAGAATAAAAATTAACAAAATTTAAATTGAGACTAAATAAATAAATTTTTAGTAAAAAGCGTTACGAGCAAATTTTACACAAAAAAGGTTATCCTTGCACCATTTTTCGTTTTTTTGCACCATAATTCAAGGGTGGACCTTAGGCGCCTGGACGTCTCTCTATACTTTAACTACAGTGGCCACACTATTTCGTAGACATACACAATGAAATAAAAAATCAATGGCTATCTTTTACACAGTGAATATGCTTCCTTTGTTCTGCAGCATAGACAAAAATCGGTCCGGCGGACCGATTTTTGCCTATGATGATTCGTGATTTCATCACTAGCTCCTTTGTGCCTGTTGTTGTGTATAATGTACGAAATAGTGTGGCCACTGTAGTTAAGTATAGAGAGACGTCCAGGCGCCTAAGGTCCACCCTTGCCATAATTGGTATTTGCTCAATTCTTAGGCTCGTACAACCTTAGGATATGGTCAAGGTTTCGGTTTAAGCCACCCTGAAGGGGTTAAATGAACATTCAAGCGCTGTTCTGTTTTTGTGACAAATTGTATGTGACGTTCCAGTTTTAGAATGAATTGCTTTGCGTTCTGCAGAAAATTATGTCCAATTGCACTTTTTAAATAGGAACCTAACTTGACAAGAATTCCATTAATTTTTGCGACATCTGCTACCTCATACCTTTTAGGGAAAAAAAGTGTTACTCTCACTTATAATAGTTGGACTGAAAACTGAAACTGCGCATTTGTGAACTACCGCATTTACAATGAACAAAACCTTAAGTGTATACAGTAAAAAGGATATACTATATTATTTGCAAAATTTTTTAAACCTGAAAAGAATTTTGGAATTAAACGCAACTGGGGTATCGATATCTCCCTCAACACGTTAGGATTAGGCTTGGATCTAGCTTGTATCCGATAACTGATAGCCAGCAGGGTACTAGGAGCAAGTTTTATAGCTTCTCTTTTGAATTCCCGCGCTTTTCATTGTACCGTCCATACAGTCTTATTATTGTTTCTCTTAGGCATTTTTTATTCCAAATTAATTGCTCATAGCATTGCTTTGCTAACTGAGAGGTTTTTTTAGCCGAAGCATAGCAATTTCTCACATTTAACTTCTTTTACGTGCACATGCGTAATAACGGTTCACCCACAACTGAAGTCATACACCTTTCTACCAGTTACCGTAAATCCTCTAATAAGTCCCCCGGGGGACTTATTGTTTCGTAGGGGGTCTAGGGGGGACTTATTTGAGGTGGGGACTTAATTGAGGGGGGACTTATATTTTCGTGGCCGCGCCTAAGGCGCGGCGAAAAATTTTTGGGACTTTTTTGGCAAAATTTGGGAAAATTTTTGAAAATTTAGACCAATTTTGAATTGGCGCCAAAAAATTTTGGCCAAAAATTTGAATTTTTTGGATTTTTGATCGATTTTTCGCCAATTATTAGCAAATTTTCCAATTTTTTGACAAAATTTTGCAAAAAATAGCAAAATTTGCAATAAAAATTCAAATTTGCGCCATAAAATTTGAAATTGCGCCAAAAATTTTAAATTTAGAAAAATGCCCTTTTTTTTGGGGGGGGGGGTGGACTTAACCCTTCATTGCCGAGTGTTCCAAATTTGGAACAATATCGAATTTCAAAATACTTCACAAAAAGAAAGAAACGAATTAGTGTTCATTACTAGGGGAGCGCCACAGCGGCTACGCCGCTACCAATTTTTTTTCTGGGTAAATGGGCTAAAAAAATTTTTTCTACAAAAAAAATTTTACGTACCACGGGGTACCCCGGACTATGTTTTTGACCCCGGATTCGGATTCAGCAGCATCGAAAACCCCCGGGTGCAAAAAATCAGCCACGCAGATGCTTTGGTTCAAAAATGACCATTTTTGACCAAAATGCCACTTTTTGGAAAAAATGGCAACTTTTTGAGACCTCCGGTCCCCAATTTTTGTGGATTCGTATACCAACTTTCGGAGACCTACAAAATGAGCTATCACACACCCCTGTATCGGGGGTACAAAAAAAGTTTTCTTTGTAGAGTCAAAAACACCCATTTTTGGCAGTTTTTGGCAAAAATGGCCACTTTTTGAGATCGCCGGTCCAAAATTTTTTGCATTTCCGTCTAGACTCGTCGAGACCTACAAAATGAGCTATCACACACCCCTCTAGCGGGGGTACAAAAAAAGTTACGAAATATACAGTCGCGGACAACCCGAGAGACACTTGCGCTTTAGGGTGATTATAGCAGGAGAGCGCCGCGGCTACGCCGCGGTCACGGGCAGAGCAATGTTTAGATTAGAATATTTGGACTAGATTAATTTGCAAGATGCAAGAAATTAATATCAAGAAAAAACTGACTCTAGAAGACAGCCGCTTGCGCCGGGTTTCCGGAGTTCATAATTTTTGCGATATTTAATTTTTGTAGTATTCAACCGGTATATTTTCGTAAGCCGGCGCAAGCGGCTGTCTTCTAGAGTCATTTTTTTCTTGATATTAATTTCTTGCATCTTGCAAATTAATCTAGTCCAAATATTCTAATCTAAACATTGCTCTGCCCGTGACCGCGGCGTAGCCGCGGCGCTCTCCTGCTAGTACCCCATGTTGGGTCCCCATGTTTTTCTGGGTAAATGGGCTAAAAAAAATTTTTTGCAAAAAAAATTTTTTCGTACCCCGGGGGTACCCCGGACAGTTTTTTGAGCCCGGATTCGGATTCAGCACCATCGAAAACCCCCGGGTGCAAAAAATCAGCATCGCAGCAGCTTTGGTTCAAAAATGTCAAATTTTGGCCAAAAAAGCCACTTTTTGGCAAAAAATGGCCACTTTTTGAGACCTCCGGTCCCCAATTTTTGCGGATTCGTATACCAACTTTCTGAGACCTACAAAATGAGCTATCACACACCCCTGTATCGGGGGTACAAAAAAAGTTTTCCTTGTAGAGTCAAAAACACCCATTTTTGCCACTTTTTGGCAAAAAATGGCCACTTTTTCAGACCTCCGGTCCCCAATTTTTGCGGATTCGTATACCAACTTTCTGAGACCTACAAAATGAGCTATCACACACCCCTGTATCGGGGGTACAAAAAAAGTTTTCCTTGTAGCGCAAAAAACACCCATTTTTGCCACTTTTTGGCCAAAAAGTGGCACTTTTTGAGATCGCCGGTCCAAAATTTTTTGCATTTCCGTCTAGACTCGTCGAGACCTACAAAATGAGCTATCATACACCCCTCTAGCGGGGGTACATAATTCTGGGTGAAAGGTACAGCCCCAGAGACACTTCTCAATTAGGGGGATTAGATAGATTCATACAAGGAGTGTGTCTGTAAATAGATCACATAGAAAAGAGAAATAAACAATGGCGGCCATCATGATTTTGATAAAGACAGCTGACCAAAAGGAAAGCTAATGGTAACGCCAGATTTCTGCCTTTTGTCTATGGCTCGGGCAATGAAGGGTTAATAGAAAATAAACACATAATTACAAACACTGAAACATAGAGGTATGCGCCGCATACCAATATATTACATTATATATATGTAAATAACCGCATACTATGCGGTTATTTTTGAAAATATGAAAGTTCCAACTACTTCTATTAATTATCCAAACAATTCTAAATATGCGATTAAATTAAAATAACTGTTTTTCTAGACGCTAAATATTTTCACTTTGCATTTTTAATTTTAGCTGACTTAAGTTCTGCAGCAAGATTTTGTCGTTAGGATGTCTAATCATAACACCGACATATCTCGATTAGTGTTCGAAGAAGGCCAATCACGCAACAAAACAAACAATACTCAGAGTCTTCCAACAATTAGGTTAGTTTGTTTAGTATCCACTAGAAAAAAACGCCGCCGCTATCGCGGCGTCCAGCGCCGCGATCTTTTTTCAGTGATAAAAAATTTTGTCTAAAAATTTTTGTCTAAAGGCAAGGTCAGTGGACGCAGACACGCAGCTTCGCACACTGGCTTCTTAGTAAAGTAACATTTGGATCTTAAATTCTGGTCATTAATTTTCCTATGTTTAAGTGCGATTGTGAGCGAATTGTCAAACGAAACAGCTAAATTCTTCGGAATTCTTTCGCTGAGAACAGCTGCAGAACAAACGAACACACATCGAACTGACATGACGGAGGAAATAAAGTGGCAAGTTCGCAGATTTCGACATCTTAGCCAGGTAGTTAACTTAATTTACCGTAAATCCTCCAATAAGTCCCCCCTGGACCCCCAACGAAAAAATAAGTCCCCTCCTCAAATAAGTCCCCCCTAAAATGGGTATTTTTCCAAATTATTCCAAATTTCAAATTTTTGCCGCAATTTCAAATTTTTTGGCGCAAATTTGAATTTTTATTGCAAATTTTGCTTTTTATTTGCAATTTTTGACACAATTTTTTACAAAATTTTGTCAAAAATTTGCTAAAAATTGGCGAAAAATCGATCAAAAATCCAAAAAATGCAAATTTTTGGCCAAAATTTTTTGGCGCCAATTCAAAATTGGTTTAAATTTTCAAAAATTTTCATAAATTTTGACAAATTTTGCTAAAAAGTCCCAAAAATTTTCGCCGCGGCTTCGGCGCGGCCACGAAAATTTAAGTCCCCCCTCAAATAAGTCCCCCCTACGAAACAATAAGTCCCCCGGGGGACTTATTAGAGGATTTACGGTAATTGTTGTTTGTAAGATTTCGTTGTTTAAAAGGCAGTTCCATTTCCATATTTTCCACCAATTCTTTATTATTAATGATAAGTTTAATAACTACCAACAAATTTGACATTATCCTTATAGTAAGTTAAAGCTGTGCGGCGTCCGATGGGATATGGCGTCCGATGGGATTTTTGGGAAGTGCATTCTTAGGGGTGCTTAATTTTAAACAGGTACCTAATTAGGGTAATTTTTAGCGGGGAATCCGAATGTGAGGTCAGAATTTAGCTAAAATGTACCAAATTTAGACAAAATTTAGACTAATTGTACCTAAATTTTTGTCCGTATGTCCAAAATTTTGGGAAAGTCGATTCTTAGGGGTGCATATTTTTGTCCGTATGTCCAAAATTTTGGGAAAATCGATTCTTAGGGGTGCATATTTTTGTCCGTATGTCCAAAATTTTGGGAAAGTCGATTCTTAGGGGTGCATATCAGTCAGAGACACAAATTAGTCGAAGACAACAGATTAGTCAGAAGGAGCGGCCGAAGGCCGCGACTGTCGACCTCACCCTAACCATATACGCGAGGCGCCGGAGGCGGCGAGCCAGTCCTGTGGTCGGGCGTGGAGCGCCCGACCTTCTCCCTTGGAATGTGAGGTAACTTAGAACATATACTCCCGAACAACCCTTACTCCCGAACAACAGCTGCTTGAGGGCCGAAGGCCCGAAATAGTCTCATGCTGCTCTACTCCCGAACAACCCAATCTGACCGCTGATGGCGATGCGCGAAGCGCCGCTGATGCACGCTAACCGCTTCCTAGCGAAGTGAGGGCCGCGAAGCGGCCCTCACTTCGCTAGTGTTAACAGTCTAAAAATATGTTACATAGAACAGTTAGGAATTTGCCAAGTAATATTTGTAAAGAACAATTTCCCTGGGTTTGTCTCACAATGCGTTACAATTTCTTACATGGAATATAATTTTGCGTTTAGCAATTCGAAATCAAAGAGGATGCAGTCGATGAAGTACTTTCTGAGATGTTGCAAACGAATAGCGGTAATGAATGCATAAAATAATTGTAGTCTAAATTCATGTCTATTTAGGCTCATATGATTCCCAGCAAGTATGCCAAATTAATACGACAAACAGTTGTGACACGTCCAAGCTTCTGTTCAAGCGCACTTCCGTTTTTCGTGCATTAGCTGCCGGCTCTGGGTCAATTCCAATCGGTACGTTCTTTAAAGTTATTAAATAAGTAGTACACATAAATCTGAAAAATTTGAACCATATATTTGTATGCTTAAAGTAGCCATACAATGAGTTTCGAGTCTACATCCGAAAATATGTTTACAATTTTTTTGTATCCGTGTTCCTTTTTTTTACAACACATTACCTTATTTTCTCCAAAAAGGGCCCCTACAAGGAATTAAAATATAAATGCCCTATTTGCAAAAAGTGCCTGCCCAAAGATCGCCCAAAAACCGATTTTCTAGCCTTTGTTTGCTCAGGGCCGAAAAAAGGCCCCCTCTAATACAGACCCTAGAGGGACATTGAAAAATAAGGGGCCCTTTCTGAAGGAAATATGGTAGAATCCCATTGTATACTGGGAGGAGTGTTTTTATGTGCGTTGTAATGCACATTTAGTTTGTTTCTTATAAATAGCATATACCCCTAGTGATTTTACAAAATTTATGTTGCTCAAAACCTACATATTACATTATTAAATATGTGCAAATGAGCACAAACATGCTTGAAAACACATTTTTTCTGTAAATGTTACGGAATTTGGTATAGGAACACTAAGTGATTGGAAAATATATTTTGTTAAACGAATTAATATCAGAACTATTCAGTGGATCATTCTTCGGCCTATGCTATGCGCACACATAATTTTTATGATTTAAAACCAGCGCCATTGTATGCATATGACTGCGGCACCTACATCCCGATGAATGCAGATAAGACCCCCCGAGAAAAAATTTTTGAAATTGGCATGTTGAACCCCCTGTTTTACCCCCTAAAAGGTCAGGCCACGCCCCCATTTCGTGTCCGTCTGTCTGTCTGTCCGAGGAAAAAGTTCGGGACCTTCCAGACCACATCCAGAGGCGTGTGATACGTCAAACGATTCCTCTCGATGAGACAAAGCAGGGAAAATTGAAAAATAAAAGATCGGACCACCCACGACGGAGTTATGGCCCCTGAGGGCATTTGTCGAGATCTGGCGTTCCTGACCACCTCCAGAGGCGAGTGAGATGTCAAATGATAGCTCTCGGCGAGGCAAAACGATTGGCACAAAAATTTTCGAGATTGGACCACACAGGTTGACGAAATTTGCCCTGAGGGCATTTGTCGGGATTTTGGGTTTCTGACGACCTACAGAGGCGAGTAAGGTGTCAAATGATAGCTCTGGGTGAGATAAAACGAATTGCACTGAAATTTTTGAGGTCGGACCACACACGTTGACGAAATTTGCCCTGGGGGCATTTGTCGGGATTTTGGGTTCCTGACCACCTCCAGAGCCGAGTGAGGTGTCAGGTGATAGCTCTCGGTGAGACAAAGCGAATGGCACAAAAATTTTCGAGATCGGACCACACACATCGAGATATTTGCCCTAAGGGCATTTAGCCGTTTTTGGGCGTTTGTGGTCGGGCGCGGAGCGCCCGACCTTCTCCCTTGGAATGTGAGGGAACTTAGAACATAGGTATATCTGTATCCCTTTAAAATCTATGCCGTTTTCTAGACGGCCGAAGGCCGAGTTCTTTTCGCGTAGCGAACACCAAAACTGTTATTCATATTCACCCAATTAAAATTTATTGACCAACGAATTCAATCTAAACCACAAATATAGACTCCCGACAGCTAGCCGAGCTCTGCTCGGCTAGTTTTGTTAAACGAATTAATATCAGAACTATTCAGTGGATCATTCTTCGGCCTATGCTATGCGCACACATAATTTTTATGATTTAAAACCAGCGCCATTGTATGCATATGACTGCGGCACCTGCATCCCGATGAATCGGCTCCCTAACAATGTAGATATAAACATTTTAGCAGTCCACTTTTATATCCACTTATAGATTAACGCTGTATGCAATGTGGAGGGAAATGAGAACAAATTATGGGAAAATAACAACGATTCCGTATCTGGCTTTTCACCTACGTCTGCGATACGAAACAGCTGGCACCGAATGAACGATGTTATCGCGAAAGTTTTAAACTATGGACTACGCAAGGGTGACTCAACGGACTACAGGTTTTATTTTCAGTTATAAAATCATAAAACATTAGTAGATATTTATGTAAGCAATACTGAGAAAAAGTATAGGGCATATTCCTCCCTTCCAGAAATGAATAGTTTTACCTTACTTTCTTGAAATATGAATTTTTAAATAATTTTATTCCCTTATAAGAAACTTTGTCCTGTTTCTAAAATGTTTACTTTTCTGACTTTATTGGTTGTAATTGTTTTCAGTAATGCAAATTTTTAGACCTTTCTTTACCTATTGGATTACTACTGTTCATATAATCATTATGGTGTTAATGCTGTTTCTCTATGGTATCGGCACTGACTTCAGCAATAGCTTCGGAGTTATTGAACGTTCAGGTTATGAGCACTATCTTCCCATGAAAATTTTTAATCAATTATAGGCAATGTAATGACGTCATCGCTATCGTTACGCAAAATCGCAGTATGGGAGCCGAATAATGTATGTTTACCCAATAAACGCTACATGGATATTAATTCGCTTACAGGTTTGGATTGGGCCAAGATTCGCAGACCTTGTTCTTGCTGGAGCGAAATTTACACCATGTATGAGACACGACCGAAACATTTACGAACAGATTATGAAAGAGAGACAAGAAGAATCGGAATCCACTGGGTGCTGCGTTGGTCTCGGAGGTTGCTTCCAGGTTTAATTCAATTTCTCGAAAATAAAAAAATCGATTGATTTTTTCAGACTTCCGAATGTCCAGTAAGTTTAGTTAGTAAGTGTTTATTATAATTTTTTATTTATTTTCACTCTCTTATAGAAGCAATTTGCAACATTGATGAAATTTTCGAATGATTCGCGGAATAACAAATTGTACAGAGTTGTATGTGGTCAGGATCCGAGGTAGTTTTATTGTTTGTTTGCAAAAACTATGAAAATATTTACAAGGAAAATCTTCATAAAAATTAGTGCAGCAAACGATACTTCAATAAAATATTTAAAATACTAGTATAATGCCCATATCATACTACCGAAGTCACATTAATCCTAAATTTCACATTCAAGGCATGATTTACCATATTACAGAGTGTCACGGCATATAAATAAAATCACTCAAAAATTTTCATGAAAGGAGTGTAACTGTTACACATATATGATCACATCCAAATTATATAAATTAAATTCTATGTAAGAAATTATAAGTAATTATTTAGATATTGCAACAATCCGAGGTCCGAAACGCCATTCGAATGGAATTATACAAATATATCAAAGTGGCCGGTATAATTTTGCAATTTAGAAGCTTACCACAAGTGGTTTTACAGATTTGTGAAGAATCTACTCCTCGTCCTCTGATTCCAGCGAAACTCCAACATATGCACTGCGAGATTACCGGACACCCTTGTTGCATACAGATGCACGGCCAATGCAGAATAACGACGAAAGAGTAAGCCGATTATATTGATAGGATTTTCCATAGCTTATGAATGTCTAAGGCCTTGGAACGTTGCTTGGCTAACTGGCTTTGTTTGTAGAAATGGAACAAGTTGTAAATAAAACATTCTCCACGTTCCCTTAAGCAAAGTAATTTTAGATACTGTGATTTTGTGCGTGGTACCTATCATGCTGAAGGTAATCATTAATCTTCTTTTGCGTAAAAACATTCTATAACTCAAATTGAGCAAAAACATATTTTTTTTGATACTTCCGAAAAATTTTCTCCTAAAATTTTCCTCCCAGATACTGTTATACTGGTTTACTAATAATATGACAAAACTATTTTGTTTTCAGCTACTCTTTGCTCCCAGGTTTCATTATTTGTCATTACGCTAAAATTTTGTAACTAATTTATAGGTATCATGCTTAAATGATGTCTGCGGATTGACTCCGTTTACCAATGACAAGCCAGATCAAATATATCGCTTTGTAACTCCACTATTCTTGCATGCTGGGTTTGTATAATTTGTTATTTTTACCGACTTCTGTATCCATTTCAGTATCATTCGATGCATTGTTTCTGTTGTCTTTCAACTCGCATTGATGAGGCAATTCGAAATCATGATCGGGTGGCTGCGAATTTCGATTATCTACATTGGATCTGGGATCGGTGGCTATTTAGCTAGTAGTATTTTTGTTCCATATATGGTTTGTCTCTATTCTTTGGTTATTTTTCTATTAAAGGTAATTTAGCCCGAAGTTGGTCCAGCTGGATCGCATGGCGGTATTCTCGCTGCGCTTATTGTGAATGTCTTATATAACTGGTAATTTATTTACATTTTTATTGTATAAAGTACATCAAGCATATTTGAAAAAGTTTGTTTACTTGGATTACTCTATAAATCGAGCTAATTTTAATTAAGAAATTATTTAGTTGTTTAATTCTAAAAAAATCAAACTTATTTTTTCAGGCGCTTTCTCCGAAATCCCAAGCTTGTATTAATATATCATTTGGGAATCGCTACAGGTTTCTTTGTGTATAAATATTTTTATGAAAGATTATTTTAGGGTTTTTTCTTACTGGATTCTTGCCTTATGTCGATAATTGGGCTCAGCTGTTCGGATTCGTATTTGGATGTTTATTATCAGCAGGTATGTGAAACGTAATATTCAGACAGTTGGACAGTTTACTTTTGCTATCAGCTCAATAATTTTCAACAAATTAATTTATACTATAAATCATTAGTTTATTCTGCATCAGTTTTAAAACTATAATTAAATTCTCCATTTCGGACTCTGAAACTTTTCTGTCACGGATTTTTCAATATATGAAAATATACCTATCGATATTTAGCACTGATTCCCTATATCAATTTCCACAATCGTCGTTGGAGAATAGCAACTATATTTTGTTCCATGCTCTTGGCTACTTTGCTCATGCTACTCCTTTTTTCTGCGTTCTACTCCAATTCCTTGGTCGAATACCACACAATTCTTAGCCTTTTCAATTGTCCGTTTGCAGATAAAGTAAGTTTTCTTCTCACTTTTACATTTACTTCAATTTAGAAGGGGGCTAGCGTAAATCTGATATTGCTAACCCCCTTTAAAATAATATTTTAGAGGGGGTTAGCAATATCAGATTTGAGCTAGCCCCCTTCTAAAGAGGGAAAAACAGAACGCCAAGCATTCAAACCAATTCAAATCGACATATTCAAATCAGCCTTTCTATCTCCTTACAGGCAGTATATTGCAGTTTTCAGGTATGTGACCATCAAAGTCTAATATTGAAAAGCTGGCTTCCAATATAAAGGAGTGTGGACATTTTTGTATATTTATGTATTTGTATTCTATTTGTACATTCATGTGTTTTATAGACAACAGTAAATTATTAATGTCAATATTGCATGAGTTTTTGGCAGGCATTATTTTTTCAGTCATTACCCGGAACTTGAGCTTTTTGGTTTGAAATGTTTTTGAGGTTCAGTTGACATTCAAACTGGGCATAATTGGCTGTTTGTGTGGTAAGAATCAATCATTGTTGCACTTTACAAGAGGAGAAAATTGTGACACGAAACCGTAGTTATTGTAACCTGGCCATGGATAGGAGAGATTTATTAACTCTGTCTCACATAAATCTAACGTTCAACAAAATCCTATAAAATGGCGTAGAAAAGAGTTCGGTCAGGGCAAATGGCGATTTGAATTTGCGCCAAAACATAATTGCATGCCAAAGGGGTTAAAAGGGGCCGCTGAAAATTTTTAATGAGGGGGATTACTCGGCAGGGGTCTCCTCTAGAGATTGGTAAAAAAATTTGAGTGGGGCCTTATTAGAGTAAAAATTTTCACAGTCAACACTTTTCCCTATTAGAGGAGGCTCTTTTCCTGATGCTGAACTGAACCTCCTCTAATAGGGAAAAGTGTTGACTGTGAAAATTTTTACTCTAATAAGGCCCCACTCAAATTTTTCTTACCAATCTCTAGAGGAGACCCCTGCCGATTAATCCCCCTCTTTAAAAATTTTCAGCGGCCCCTTTTAACCCCTTTGGCATGCAATTATGTTTTGGCGCAAATTCAAATCGCCATTTGCCCTGTCGGAACTCTTTTCTACGCCATTTTACAAGTATTTGGCTGCTGTGTTATTTTAATGGAAACTATTTTTTGAACTGCATTCTTAGGAGTGCTTAATTTTTAAATGTACTTACTAAGAGAAAAAATAAATTAACCAAACTATCCGAACGCTTCCACTTTTTTCCAGAAATGCATTCTTAGGGGTGCTTAATTTTTAACCCTTCATTGCCGAGTGTATGGATTTCCATACATTATCGATTTTATCTCTCTTTCACAAAAAGAAAAGAAACGAATGAGTGTGTATTACACAAAGAAATAGAGTAGGGTTCGTCCCCCCGCGGGGATCCCCGTTTTCCCCCTTCCCCGTTTGCCACGGGGAAAACGGGGATCCCAGTTTTGAAAACGGGGAAATGACAAGCACCCCTAAGAATGCATCCGGCCGCGCCTGATAGGGCGCGGCCGGCGAAAATTTTGGGAAGTTTTCGACGAATATTCAAATTTTTCAAAGAAAGTTGACACCAATTCTCAAATTTTCTTCGCCGTCTGGGGGCTGTCGCTCTCAGACCCCACTATCTTTTATAGTACTTTCTGTGCCCAGCTCGAATATTTCTTCGAAAAGCTATTAAAAGATTACATATTGTTTCGTTGCCTATTCAAACTGAACAGTTCAGATAGAATAATAGAATTTATTATGAAAACACAATAAAATCGCGACTGCATATTATTTAGAAAAATGAGTCATTTTCCTCTGAGCATGTCTAATTTTGCAAAATTTTCGCCTGCGGCGCTATTTTTTCTCTAACTTTGTATTACGTCTCATTGTTTTTCCAAAATTTCAGGGGGCGATAGCTATCAAGTCAGTGGCGCAACCAGAAACTCTGTGCTCTGATTTGGTCTCTTCTACACTGCGTGCTATTTCCAAGCATGACAACCGGACCGGGCACCGGACCGGACCGGGGGGTGGCCGGTCCGGCGGACCAAACCGGACCGACCAAAACTGGACAAGCACCCCTAAGAATGCCTTCGGCGGCAAAAAATTTTGTAATTTTTGAAATATTAAAAATTTTCAATGTAAGTTTTTGGCAAACAACTCAATTTTTATAAAATTTTTTGCCTGCGGCGCTATTTTTCCTTCCATTTTCTATTGTACGTCGCTATTTTTCCAAAATATTCGCCTGCGGCGCTTTTTGGCTGTTTGTATGTTTTTTTCTCTTATAAAACTCGGTCTCGGTTTCGCCCATTTTTAAGTCGCAAATATTTTCCGCGTCTACTTTCCGCGGTTACTTCGATGCACTAATCACAAATCTTCAATTGGTGAAATGGTGAAAAATGCAAATTTTGGCCAAAATTTTAGACCAAAAATTAAAATTCTTGATGCGATACGGAAAAAATAACTGCAGATTCGTAATCAGCGCATCGGAATACCCTAAAAACACCTTTACAAAAAAAATTGTGAAAAAATCTCGGCGCTACCGAAGGTAGCGCCGCGAAAAAATTTTGACCTTTTAGAGACCGGACCGAACCGGACCAAACCGGACCGGACCGGGGGGTCGACCGGACCGGACCGGACCGGGCAAAAGGTCGGTCCGTTGTCATGCTTGGCTATTTCTTTGTTAAAGCCAAAAAAAGCGGGGCACCGGCAGACACAGCAATGGTTAATCATAGCTTAGAAAAGAAGATAGGGAAATTTCTAGAGCTTCTTTCGCTGGTATAAAATTATCTATGTTTATCATTGTTGTGTCTGCCGGTGTCCCGCGTTTTTTGGTTTTAACAAAGAAATAGCACGCAGTGTAGAAGAGACCAAATCAGAGCGCAGAGTTTCTGGTTGCGCTAGGGTATCAAGTGCCAAGTTGCCAAGCTTGGCAACTTGGTGCCAAGTTGCCAAGTCCGCGGTAGCTATCAAGTGCCAAGCTGCCATGCCAAGTTTTCCAAAACTTGGCATGGCGGGAGCTATCAAACATGCCAAGTTACCAAGTGCCAAGTTGGCATGAAAACTTGGCATTTCGGTAGCTATCAAGAAAACTTGGCACCATAAACTTGGTAACTTGGTGCCAAGTTGCCAAGTCGAAAATAGTACTTGGTAAAGTGCCAAGTTTATAAAAAACGCATGATTTTTCAAACTTTTTCCAAAATTTGACGTTGATGACTCTATATCAACTTTTTCTCTAGATTCTGATGCACTTTTCAGATTTTTTCAAGTTTACGATTTTTTCACTGAAAATGCACTTTTTCGAAAACACCCCATTTTTAAGGCGATTTTCACTATATTTTACCAAAAACGTCTCAGATACCCATGGTGTCTTTGTAAAAGTTGCTCAGGGCATTGAGTTGTACACACATGTTAACTTTTTTCCAAGACAAAATTTTTCAGATTTTTTTCCGAAATCCATAGGGTCCCCCCTATGGTAATTTTTGGAAATTTTTGGTATTTTACTGTTTTATTGTTGCAACAAGTAATAAGAAATTTTATTGTACATTAGACTGAAACAACATGACAAATTCAATTCGAAAGCTCACTGATCATATCATCATTTTCTACAGTTACAACCGTGTCATTTTCTGCAGTTAGAACAGTGTCAATAGGACTTAGTTGGAGAAATCTGTGCGGAATTTGCATTTCGCATTCCATGTTGTAAATTCTGAGATCGGCTTCGTAGATTTGGCGCTTTTTCAGCTGAAGTTCGAGATCCAGCAGTTGACTCCTCTTCTCTTCCATCGAGGTCTTCGAAGAAATTTCTGATAATCGGCGCTTCCGACTGCGAGGTGTTTGTGATTCTAAAATCAGGATCATACAGAAAAGCGAAATATTTTCCATCACAGAGAACAATATAACACAAATAATTGACAAATAAATAAATGAACTCGGTAAATATCTGTTATTTCTCTTGATTTTCAATCAAAAAGTATGATCAAATAATGAATAGTCAATAAAATCAGTTAAACTGGGCACTAAAATTTTTATTGCTTCTTGTGTTTATCTTTAAAATAAGATTTGAACCGAATTCATCAGTGTAATACATGAAATATATGATTTAAAATTGAATTTGTTGAACATAAATAGTGAAAATTATTAAGGAAATGCCATTTTCCATCAATACAACGCAAATAAAGTTTTCCATCAAAAGTTTTCCATCAAAAAGTACAATATAACACAAATAATTGACAAATTAACAAACTTGGCACATTTTTGGAAAACTTGGCATATGCCAAGTTTCAAAAGTTTTGATAGCTACCGCGGAACTTGGCAACTTGGCACCAAGTCGGAAAAACTTGGCAGACTTGGCAACTTGGCAGCTTGGTGCCAAGTTTTTGATAGCTACCAAGTAACTTGGCAGCTTGGCAACTTGGCATGCCAAGCTTGGCACTTGATAGCTATCGCCCCCAGGCCGAAAATTTGTGGAATTTTCAATATATAGTCAAAATTTTCAATGTTATAATTTATTTCAATGACTTATTACAGTCAATTTTTAAAGAGAAAGCCAATTTTTTCAAAAACTTTTTTTGCTGCGATTTTTCTACATAATTTTACGAAAAAATTACGAAAAATCTGGAGAAAGGTCTAAATTAGACAAAAATGAACAAAACCACGAAAGAGTGGCCGAAAATTGGATAAAATGAACAAAAACAGTAAAATTTATCAAAATTGCGAAAAAAAATGACCAAAAAATGCAATAGAATGAATTAAAACCCGAAAAAATGGCAAAATAAGGGCAAAAATTTGAAAAAATGGCCAAAAATGTGAAAAAATTGAAAAAAGGCCTTCCCCGTATTTCCCCTCTATTTTACCCTCTATTTAATAGAGCGTCTATGAATAAACTGTGGCGGCCATGTTGTTTTTCACTAAGACAGCTCATCTAAAAGAAAGCTAATGGTAACGCAGACGTTCTGCCTTTTTTCTATGGCTCCGGCAATGAAGGGTTAAAACTGACTGTCACTTCCACTTTTTTTGCTGGAAGTGCATTTTCAAAGCGAGGGCTGAAGGCACGAAAAAAAGTTTGGCAAAAAATCAAGTGTCGAAGGCACATTTCCATAGCTATTGATCAAGTACTTTTAAGGGCATCTAATTAGTTTAGATTTTTCCTCTCATAGTTCAGTATATTTCAGGCAGAAAAGGGTAATTGAGCATATTTATTTACGAAATTTATAACAAATATAAAACAAAAATTGTACAGAAATCACAATTGCTCCGAAACATAACTTTTATAAATGCTCATATTTGCACGGCAATTAATTCATCACTCCAACAATGACGGACCTTCTCCAACTGGCATTAAAATGCGTATTAACCGGAAATAGCGCTGTTTTTCTTATCAGCAATATTACGCTTTTCCTTCAACCAAGCCCATATGAGTTGTGTTCAATGCCACAATTTCTTAACAGACACTAACAAATTTGCGTACAACTTCGGTGCATTGTTGAAATTGTTAAAGCGAGACATCGCCTGTAGTAATATTGCATTTGTTTGTTCCATTATTCTCTCTATTTTATGAAGCTTTTATATGGCAGGCGGCAGAGCGTCGTGGATCACAAATTTGTAGTAGGCGAAGAGTTTAGGTTTGCACAGGTAATATTTTATTTAACATAAAATAATTTCAGGGTTCTCGTTTTAATAATAGTTTCAATCACCATTGCTGTCAAAAATTTAAATGTAATAAAAATTTTTAACAGGATCGCAGCAGGGAAGTTCCGGGATGCCCACTCGTCCACCTGAGAATCGACGCCGACGGGTTTATGGTTTACTGGGATTTGGTCGAAAACGTTAGTTTTAAGTCAAAGTGTACCAGTAAAATGTTAATTTCTATAGCTGAATATGCGAAAATATTTATTGGTGGACGATATCACGGATTGCCGATTGCTCGAGTGGCCAAAACAGAGCAAGCGGGCGGGAATGGGCAAAGCCCTGCGCATCGTTGCAAATAAAGACTTTTCAAATCACCTCTTTTATACATTTGCTCACGATAATGAAGTTTGTGTGTTTAGAATTCACTTTTATTCCATATATTATGTTTCTAAACATTTTCGGATTTATATATCTAAATTTAGGAAGTGCTAGAAACATGGTCATCATTCATTTTCAAATGGGTATATTCTCAAAGAAAACAATATCACAGCCCACTGAGTTATTTGCAAAAATTAGCAGCACCTGGCGCCCACGCCACCAGTTCTCAACAAATTTATGTTAAGTAGGTCATATACTTGTTCATAGGTACTTTATTCGCAAATATTTCAGCGCATATCCCAAATCAGTTGTGGATGAAAACGACGCAATCTCAAAGGCCGGATATGATTCACACGAAAATATTGTAAAACTTTCACATAGGAGTTATCATTTTCCTTATGCACTCCAATGTTGCAGCTGAATTCATTTCACGTCACCAACACACATTTCGATATTGTTGAGGATTATCTGGAAAAGGTCAAACGTCCCGAGCTCATGGAATTGTTCAATCAATTGTAAGATATTTTCGTATCACGTGGCTGTTATTCTGATATGTTAATTGAGAAAGTAGAACGATTAGACATGTGGAAGTAAAGAGTTTGAGATATCTAAAACATCTCTTTCTAGAGGCAAGCTGAATTTTCATAGAAACTTTCGGCCCTATGATAATATACGGTTCTCCCGATTTCACAGGCGAAAAAAACCAGAGGGGGACCCTATTGATTTTTTGACAAATTTCTCAGAAAAATGATTTTTCAAACCATAGGGTCCCCCCTATGGTTTTTTGGCAAAAAAGTTTTTTAGAAAATTTTTTGGCCAAAAAACCATATGGGGACCCTATTGATTATTTTGAGAAATTTTGTCAAAAAATCAATAGGGTCCTCCCTATAGTTTTTTTCGCCTTTGAAATCGGGCGAACCGTATATTATCTTAGGGCCAAACTTTCAATGTCATATTTTCTGTTGAATTAGTTATTTATATATTTAACCAACTAAGCTAAATTTTTCATATATTATATATACTATTATGATTGCATAACGTTTGAATTCGCGGGCTATTAGAGCAGGCGCAACAATGAAGAAGAAGTGAAGAGGAGCTCCTCTTGGCTGTTCTGCGCCATAGCCCGCAAATTCAAACATCATGTGAGATTAGCGCAATGGTTACAGTAAACATATTTTGTTATAGGACAAAAGGGAAAGGCGCTCTAGGCGTTGAGGAGTTCAAAAGGTTCATCAATACGACTCAGCGCGATTCTCGATTAAATGAGGTAAATTAATATTTTATTTGGTGTATGAAAATTTAAAGTGATAAAGATTTCATTATTTTATGTCTACGAGCCGAGTTGTGTTTGCTTCTCACAATTATAATGGACTAGTTTTAATTTAGGAAATTCACCCAAAGAAGACTCTCCATGAAATCCGCAAAATTATTAACCAAATTGAGCCAGGAAGTGCGAAATATTATAATTTCGTTTTGATATAGAAAACATATTTCAGAGACAGCATTGAGTTTTTGCGGATTTGCCACCTATATGCTCAGGTATGTCGTATACAGTGTTGAATAACATTGTAATGTTCTTTCCAGTGATGTGGACTTGGATAATCGGGAGTTCAGGCTCAAAATTGGCACGATGCACCACGCGATTTCACATTACTATATAAACAGCTCACATAATACCTACCTTAATGGTTAGTTCAACATTTGTCCCATGTAACAAAAGTTATACAAAGTTGTTGACTCTAGACTATTTTTGAAATGTCTCAGAAAGTGATGATAGTATTTTAGGCAATCAAATACAAGCAGCCAAGGCGCTGCCTGGGAATCAATGCCAAATATGCGAAAGTGATGTGGAAATGTACAGACAGGTGAGTTTTTCCTTGTCTCCTAAATATCCCAAGGCAAACGGCAATATAGTCATCAAAATGCTCCTAAATTATATGGCACTTTCGAGCATAAACCAACCCAAAGCGAACTTGTCGTATTACAGTTTGAAATTGCATCAAATAGCTAGCTTATTAGTCACTTTTACAGAGAGCGATGAAAAATGGCTCTCTGTAAATGGCTGTGAAATAGGCGCAAATTCATACTGTAATACGAAAGTTCGCTTTGGGTTAGTTTAGCTGTAAATTTGTTTTAAAAAGATTTTTATTATCCTTCTGATTGCAGACTTTGCTAGCGGGTTGCAGGTGCATTGAGTTGGATTGTTGGGACGGCGTGAATGGAGAACCCGTAATCACACATGGACCTATAGCATTGCAAAAGATCAACGTCTTGCCATTTAGAGTAAGTACAATGAAAGAAAACCGCGGCTATCGCCGTTATGGAGTTTGCTCTTAAAATGCGCAAAAAGTGCCATTTCTGCCACCTTTTGCCCGAATTTTCAAGTGTTGCCCAACTTTTCCGGATTTACTAATAGCTGACAAATGAGCTATCACACACCCGTGAGGCGAACCAGCAAACATGAGCTAACCATAGGGGGCCGTGACATAGAGCCTACCTTTTAGGTAAGAGTGTATCTTTCATGTCTCTGAACATCAATAAACACTAGAAATCACTTTTTATGGATATATTTGTGTACAGTTCATCTTTTGTTATCTGCTGCGATTGTTAGTGAACGACGGATTTAAAAATGGAAAGATGTCAATTTTTAGATGCCATTTTGATAGCTTTCTTTTGCAAAATCTTTTGCAGAATCATATTTTGCATCTTTTCTGGCTCAAATTAACATTTTTAGGAGGTATGCGAAGCGATCATGGAGAGTGCTTTCAAAACATCCGAATACCCTGTTGTGCTTTCCATTGTGAGAATTTGATTTATATCCAACGCAAATTTAGCAAAATAATTTAGGAAAATCATTGCGGACCACTTCAACAGCGGATTATGGCCAGTTGTTTCAAAGATGTATTTGGAGAGTGTCTTCAAAAGGAGCCTCTTCCAGAACATCCGGTTTGTATTTAGGGTGAATGCTCAAATGAATTTCATATTATTTTAGCTACAACCAGGCGTTTGCCTCCCATCACCTCTTTTGCTAAAGAGAAAAATTCTTTTGAAAGGTATGTTACTTTACTAAGAAACCGTTGTCCGTCTGTCCGTGGCTGCGTCTGTCCACTCTCGTTTAGACCACTTTCACGGCTCATTTCCGGGCAAGTGATAGCTTAAAATGTTCGTACGGATGTGCTGATACAGATTTTCAAAAACTTTAGACAAAATTTTTTAGACAATTTTTAGACAAAAAAATTTTTTTTGGGGGGGACACCGCGATAGCGGCGGCGTGCACAGCTTAATTTTACTATATTCCCATATATAACCAAAGGGGTTTAACAAGTAATACCTTCTCCCTCAACTTTGAAAAATGCATATTTTATGGAAAGGTACATATAGAATCTAAAAATGCCGTCACTGATCAAATTTTCCGATGGTTGATTCCTGATTTTTTATTTATAGGAGCCTGGTTTACCTCATTGTTTGTTTGCAACCCTGCATATGGGGTAGATAAAAACAGCTTTATATTTTAATTTAAATTTAACGCACACACGGAATAAAAGAGAAATTGTTTTGGATAGTCCGCTTTCAATTTCATTGACGTGTTTACTAGACTTTTTATGTTAATATAATTTCTGCATAGGTTCAAAAAGCAACCACGCATCAAGACAGTCGTCGACTAGAAGGCTAAATGCGGCTGCATTGCAAAGAAGAGCCCGATCATTTTGCGAAACCTATACGTCCATTGGATCCTCAGTCATTAAGAAATCGGCAGCGAATATCCTTGGCACAGAGCCTCGCGAACATCCAGAAGAATATGATTCCGTCAATGCACGGGAGAGGTCCGCCGAGCGACTCCTAAACGTACCAATTTCTTAAGAGGTCATTAACTTAACACATTGAAACTGTTTCTAGCAATGCGAACTGGATTCAGAGGAACTGCGACGACTTCGCGAGCAATATGATACGGTCAGTCATTTTAACCGTCAGATATTTAACGGAATCATTGTAACATAGTTTAATTTCGAAGTAAATATTTTTGCGTATAAATTTATCTACTTTCAGATGAAGTATGAAACCGTGGAAGAGACTCGTCATGAACTGTCCGATCTCATAAATTATTTCCAAACCACTAAAAAGCCAAACTTAGGCAAGTTCTTAAAACTTTCTCGCAATCTGCTTTAACGTATTCTTGTTTTAGAGGACCCTGATTATTGCATGCATTCAGGTAATTACTCTCTAAGATACTATTGCATTGTAAAATAATATTAATTCGACATTTCGTTAAAATCTTTCAAACTTTAAAGTGTAAAATTTTAGGAAGTGAGCACAAAATCGACCGACTAATCACCAGCAATTCGACCCAGCTCATACAACACACCACTGGGCATATCCTAAGGTATTTTTACTTTGTTAAATGTTTTACTTCAACTTAACTAGAATTAAATTCTAGAGTATATCCCGATATTAGTCGTATATGTTCATCCAATTTTATTCCAATGTATTTCTGGACAGCTGGCTGTCAAATGATTGCGCTCAATTTTCAAACTAATGGTCTCCCGATGCAAATGAATCAAACGTTATTTGAAGAAAATGGTCACAGCGGTTACGTACTAAAGCCGAGCTGCCTTCGACAGCGGCAGAATAAAATAAGTGTTCACGATGGAAACATTCTTGTTGCCAATCGGTTGGAGGTTGAGGTAGGAATTACTGTCGATTAATTGTATTTATAAAGTACTAAGAATTAATTTCTAACTGCGATAAAATAACTTTTTAGATAATATCCGCACAATTTATTTGTTTGATGAGCCCAAAGCGGAGCAATAATTGGGTGTCTTCCGTGGCTCTGGATTTATATGATTTACCTGGTGACACTGTGCGAGATAAGTTTATCACCGCTGAAGTGACCGGAGATGGCTACAACACCTTCTATCCCAAAAATAAATTCGTTTTTGAAAAGGTAAAAAATTATTCTCTAAGAAATAATTACATTCTTGCATTTCCAGATCATAAAACCAGAGCACGCTATGTTGCATATTCGATTGTTGGATGAGAATAAGGAAGAACTTGGACAAAGATTTCTGCCAATTCATAAAATTCAACCAGGTAATATTTCACGAATATTAATACCAAAAAGACAAAGGAGAAACGGCGAGGTTGCATGTTACGGATACCATTTTGGCCATATATCATTTTTGGGGTTCCGTTTTGGAATATACCAGCTTGGGTGTGTTGCATTCTGGAAATGCCAATTGTACCCAAAATCAAAGGGCGTACATAATCACCCTTGCCATGGATTTCCCCTTGAAGACAAAAATGAATCGTGTATTTTGTGATTAATTAATGGAATATCATTCGCATTTTCATAATGTAAAGTTAAAAATACAAGACAATAATCAAACGTTGCTAAACTTTGTTACATAAAACAGTAGTTCCAATATGGAACTCATTTTTCCATAGAATTTAATTGTCAGACATAATAGGCGAAACAATGAATTCAACCCTTCAATCATCTTACCTACATTAGACTCTTTTAAATATCCTCCAAAATATCTATATCCAATTTACTATTATCAGCCAACTAAAAGATTTACCTAAACGCTCATTTCTCTTCTATTCAGGCTATCGACACATTATTATGCGAAATCGGGCCAATCGCGCTGACGGACCTGCAACCGTCTATGCAAAATTTAAAGTGGAAGTATATGTCCCTCGCTGTCAGGAAGAATTACGAAGACATTACGTTGACCCGCTTAAGTATCTCCGCGAACAGGAAGGTAAATTGCCACAAAATTATCCTTATCCACGAGCATTTCACATTACTGTAATTTCAGAGATCCGACAAAGTTTTGCGAATCCCATGCGATTATCTAAGACGAGAAAGACCATTTCCAAAGAAGATTGACAACCGAGCAGATAACCTTTATTTAATATTTATTTCTATTTCCATATAAACTAATAGAAAATCGTTGCTAGAAATTCAATTTCAATTCGCGCATATCCACTATATAGTAATTTTATATTGTTCTCAATGTATTGCATTAATAACTTGCAAATTAACTAATGTGCCAGTTATTTAGGCGCGAATTCAAATTGAATTTCTAGCAACGATTTTCTATTAGTTTATAGTCACTTTATAACAGTAAAATTGTCAAAATGGAATAAAGTTCACTGGCAAAATGACAATTAATATTTGCGCAGAAGTCAAACATTCACAAAGAGGTTAATCTTCGGATCAAAGGCATTTGGATATAAAGCAATTTTGAGCTTTCACTACATTTATATTAAAAAGTTGTTTCCTTTTATTTGTGCAATTGGATAACCTCCAAAAATTTCGAGTTGAAATGATGATTTTGGACACAAAATGAGTAAGTAGATTTTCCCAGCTGTCTTGATCCGTAATATTCAGATAATTAAACGGAATGGCGATTCTCATATGTATGAACTAACATAAAACAAGTGACTAAAACATATAAACCCGATGAGAATTTCTCTAATCAAGAATCATAATGTAATGATCAATGATAACTAGACACACGTGCTGTCTAAATCCGAATTCGGGCCATCTGATTGCATATTGTTAAGCGTGTGGCTGACGGAGAGTACACCGCCGTTACGCTGATTGGTGATCTAAATATATCTTAGCTACATTTTTGCTAAATATAGCTCCGCCTAGTATTTACTGTTTTTCACAAATTCAATCGAATGTCTTCCGAATTTCTTTTCTGCCGTCAAATAATGATTACTTAAAATTTATTTTGAAATATACGATAGATAATCTTTGTGTGTCTTTTGTGACATTATCTTTTATTTTGTATAAAAATTAAAACTAACTTTTCCCGGCCTTGCCCATGTGCACACAAACCCCTCTTGGCTGAAAATAACAATATACAGAAAAAATTCCGTGCGACAGTCTCACCATGCAGTCACAAGACAATCCTCACGGAAATGTACGACAGTGAGACGCTCATGTGCAATTTTCTTGCATACTAGAGGTTCAATCATGGGTACCTGAAATCGTATGAATGTACATTTTTCAAAGAATATAAATCTTACGTCGTCCATTCGGGGGCACTGAGGAGTGCCGAAAATTCGGTTGGCTTCATCACGCTTCAATCCCAACATTGTCCCATTGTGATTTCCAGTCGGTGACAAACCATTTAAGCTGCCAGAGGCGTCATTATTCCTCGTCCACCTAGAAATCCGATTATTATAAAACAACGAAATTGTATTTTGCGCTTTCTAATAAATGACTTCTACAATAAGAATGTAGAAATATTAACCTATCGTGCCCTGTAAGCTTGGAACCAAAAGAGAGCCCTCGCTTGTGCAATTTCTTTAAACGGCTTTTTGTTTCTTTTGTTGTTTGCGTCGTCTCAACTTCAGGTTTAGACGTAGTTTGCGCGCTAGATGTGGTAGCGGTGTTTTCTCTATTTTCGTTTCGCACATTCTAAAAATTATTGTTTTAACTGCACAAAAAATAAAGATAATTAACTCCACAAATTATTGCAAACTGAAATTCTTTTAGCCATCTTCGAATTACCAACGGTAGAGAATCATCATATTTAGATATTTCATCGGGCATTGATGATTGACACATAAAATGGTCTAGTCAATCATTATATCACCCGTAATTTTTAAGAGATTTTAACAAAGCTAAATAAATGCCCAGATTTGAATATTTTACCAATCATAGAAAACACAGTACTAAATTTATCTCTAAAAGATACTTTTTCCGATGGCACAACGAAATTTTGTTAGATTTTTCCCAATACAGTCGAACCCCCCGATAACGCTGATTTTGTTCGGTCCCGAGGGCTGCGTTATCGCGGGAGGGAGGTTCGACTGTATATGCTGTGCCATACATGTTACATTTCCAATCACAATACTCACCTCGCCTCTGCCCAGCGAGTTGTTACATCCAATGCTAATAATTGTCGCATTGTTTGCTGTAACTCGTTTATTGCGATTCATCGTTGACGTATAGCCTGCACTAAGACCGTTGCTAAGCGTAGCGCTGCTCATTGGTTCATTAATATGATTTCCCAAAAGATGATCGTCAGAATTACGACCACATTGTTGGAGAATATCATCAGGCAGATCCCTGAATTTGTACTTTAAAAACACTATAAGCAGGCATTATTTACCAGAGGCAGAGTTGTGTGTCATGGCTCACGGTTCCGATGCGGTAGCGAGGCCTTGACTCTGCGGAATAACCATGACCAAATATGCTCGAGGAAGAACTGCACGCATTATTAATGCAATCAGTCCCGCTGCCACTGGACGTGGCCTTCTCGCCAGCAGCAAGCCATGCCATGGGTGTGCTGCTAAAGGAGTCCTAAAATGTTTATATTCATAAAATATTAACATATTTAATAATTCTATTTTAAAGAAATCAAAAAGCGATGCAACCCTTGTATCATCCACATCAATCCTTTGTATGCCATAAGTTTTTGTGACATGTAAATTATTTCGAAGAATTATTAGTTGAAATGTTTGACAGTCTTGGACAACGTTACAAATTTTAAAGGGAAATGAACAAATTTTTTGAGAAATGAATGTGAATTGTGAAACCTGTCGATAAAAAAATCGGCTAAATTTTAAATATCACTTTGTTCAAACAATTGCATTTAACATTCACAAAAATGTTTATATTTGGAATCAGACGATCTCAGCAGTTTTATGCATAATTGTTTTGTGCCGCAAAGTGCGTCAGTAGGCAAAACAAGTTCTAAGTTTAGAATTTATTAAAAATCAGATAAATTATAACCAACCTTATGAGGTCGAATCAAATAGCTGTTGTTAAAGGGTGGAGCTGCGTTGGATGACGAAGCCGTGCAATTTGAGTGCGAGCAAGGTATATCTTTGATAGGGCTTTGATTAGTCGTAATATTGCGAGAATAAGTATTGTCGGCCTTTAGCTGATTTGTATTTCGTTGGCCTCCGTGCCAGCCTAAACTCAAATTATATTGAGCTTTTATTACCTGAATTGAAAAACAAAATTACCGTTCGTATTTATAGGAGATGTGCCGCGCGGCGATGCACTGCTTGTGTCCATAAGGCTTTCATCTTTCGTGGAATGGGTAGAGTCGGATGTAAGCGTGGCTCCATCATGCGCCTATATATTTGTTTTGTCGAATAATTTGTTTAACTTAAAACTTTCTCAAGATGCGTTTAAATAAACGCGGAAATAAGCAATGTATTTTTAAAACATTTTCTTGAAATTAAGAACTCTGATTTATAGAAAGGAAAATTATGCAAAATGACAAAAAGTAAACGCATATCTTGAGAAATTGTACTGTAAAATTATCACATTAACTCACGTTATAACATTGACCAGCCGCACAAATGTAAGGATCAAAAGCCACCTACAAATTATAAGAGTATAATAAACGTAATGTATACTTGGGATTTATCACACACCTGCGAGATCCAGCTTTTGTGACCTTGGCCTCTACATAATACCCGCTTCTCCTAAATTTTTTTTTGATTTGGGAATATTTTAACACAAAAATTAACATACTTGTACTGAATATATTGTGAGCATGTCGTCTTCTCCGCCAGTTGCTATGAGCTGAAAATAACATTATGCAGTTTGTCAGAAACAAAATGTATTGTAAGCATAGTGTTATTTATCAAATTAGGCAAACAATTTAATGCAACAGATAACTGTAATTTGTTTTTATGCACCGAAATAATTCAGATTTTCACCAATGAGCTATAACTTTCTAAAATGCCTAATAAGCTAATTAAAAAATAAATTAGAGGTAAACATTTTAAATTTCTGTGACATATTAAAATATAACCTGTAGGTCTGGCGACCAGGCCAAGCAGAGCAATCCACCGAAATAAGACTTGATGAATCCAACTAACTCCATAGCTTCGTAATTGAAGATCCTCAGGAACCCGTCCTGTCCAGCGGTTGCAAGGAATTTTCCTTCTTTATTCGAAAAGTCGAATTGGTTAATGGCTCCTTCGCCAATTGACCATTTTTGGACGGGATTGCGCGGTGATTTTGTCTTGCAGTTATACACAGCATAACCTTCACCTTGCTTAAATAATTGAAACACAGGTGGATTTGGAGCGCATACGTATTCATCGTTATAGACGTAGAGATTTCCGCTGGCGTGCGAGGCTATGAAAATTGAGCTTTGGCCGGGAACCCATTTCAGGCACGTCACTAAATATAAATAACAATAAAGCAATCTGCCATAAACTTTTACATTATTTTATCCTCGCATAAATTCGAACGTTTTGCAAAATTGGTACAACTGTTCCCATAACTTAAACCGCATTTAAATATTCACATCCCAACGGCAATTCAAAGAAAAACAAAAATTCAAACTCAGTAATTCAAATCTTTATTATTATCAAGACTAACCGGCTGTTTTATCAATCACTCTATCTTCGTTGTACCTGAAAAATAAAAATAGAACATAATGCATTAAATAAGAAAATTAAAGTTACAATCGAGATTGAAATTCTTTTTGGTAAGGATCGACGAGTTGGATCTAAAAATGGTTATTAGAAAATGTCTTCGTCTTAAACAAATTTTTATTGACCTGCCCTGCGCTAAAGCCAATGATGAGCATACAGGACTGAATGCTTGCTGTGCTTTCGTTAAAATCGTGACACGTGGGAAAAGTGCCTTTGTAGATACGCCTGAATTAAAAGATAAAAATATTACTTAACACTAAATTACTTACTTATCCACCGGCTTTGAGAGATCGCTGGCACTATGGATTCCGCTTAAAATTATCTATATGTTCTTTCATATACGCATATACACAACTTAGTTTTACATTTATATTTCTGATTAAATTAAAAACATAATTAAATAGAGAAGAAATTTGAGTCAAATTTTTTCGATATATTTTTTGTTGTTAATTGAAATTCTTGCAAATTGTGATAAACATTCGAAAATATGCTCTTTATCAAATACAATATTGCCTCAAAGTCATTAAAATATGAAAAACTTACCCATAGTCGTAGACATAAATTTCTCGACCCACGTTGAAACATATTCGTTCAATACTGTGGGGTGAATTGGCATTTGTTTTGGGTTCAACCTCTTCTTTACCATCGCAAGTTGGGGATGCCTTTAAAGGGACAGAAAGGAAAGAAACGCGCACTGGAGAATTCGATATCGGACTGGCCGTCTAAAAGTTATATTATAATAAACAGAATTATCACAATGGAAATTTCATTAGTTTATTACAAGTTTGTCGCACAAATTCTAATGCAAATTTTCTCATGGGATTATGAAAGTAAAAATGTGATAGAATGTAATCATAACTCCTTTTTCCGATACGACCTTTTTTGTACACAAAATATGAAAAAGAAATATCATTTAAAAAATAAAACATTGTTCTAAAGAACACTAAATTCTCGGTAAGGACGGTTTCTAGTGACCTGCAGCCCTATTAGTATAATAATTAAAAGAGTAGAGTTATTATAGAGTATTCTAATTAATAACAAATAAAGTGACAAAACCTGGTTCAACGGAACGCGGGTAGGTCGAGAATACTCGGCGATTGTCATCTGTTTATAGATTCCTTCGGGAGCACAGAAGCTGGTTTTTATGGCTTCGTCGGGGGCAACGGCTTGGGCAATAGTAGCACTTTGTTCAATGGAATAAGGTGATATCACCCCGGCGGCGCATTTGCCGTAGAAGGTTGAAGCTTGCATTATCCGATTCGTTTAATGGCAGTACAGAAACAAAATAGCCAGTGACAGGACACAGAATGGAATAGCAAAATACAACATAAGAAAGAGTCAAAGCATTGAAGTGGACGTCATGAGCGTTAATTGACGACAGAAGTCTCATCTCTCCTCATTTCAATGTTCAGAAATCATTCGCAATTTGAATAAGCGACGATGTTAGATCGGGTGCGTATGGAGCAAAATATGGGGACGTTTATACTAGATTCTGTTTCGGAATAAGCTAGCAATATTCAGAAAATTCAACAGTTCTCTACAGCAGCAACGAAACAACTGCCAGCCGTGGCAATTTGGCCAAAATACATTGCGTGGCGCCAATTCAAAAGGGTTTTTATAGCTTGGCAATTGAAATTAGAATTTTCGATCTGGGCAGTAGATGTTTTAAATTTCGCACTTTTACTATGGCTTTCACTAGAAAAAGGCTTTTATCAAAAAGCTAGTTAATTATGAACAAATGTTCGCTTATTGTAAACTTTTATAAGCCTGACATTGAGAGTTCACGGATTCAGAATTCAACAATCAAAACTCGCTTTGTGTCGATAATACAGTGGTACTCATAAAGAAACATTTTGAACAATTTGTATTCAGCAACTACTTTGATGGTAAAATATTTCAACATACAATTACCTCTATTTGACTTTCGTAGCTTGTTCGAATTTGCGCTTTGCTGGTGAATCATTTGCTCATATTTTGCTTGCAATTCTCCAGGATATGATTTTCAAGCAAAGTGTCTATTCAATATGCTGTGAAAGTCAACGAGGAATAATTATATATGCTGTTTAGTTAAATTATGATAACATCGACATCGAATTTCAATAATAATTATTAGCTGTTACGAGCTATTAATTTGACAAATATTTCAATTTTTGTATTACATAGCTTTCATATTTCCTTGTTGAAACTTCTTCTATGTGTCTTCCAGCACCACAATTGCAAATGTACAACATTGCTCCCGACACAGATTCCCTCCGTGGTTAGCTACTTGCCCAGAGGCATACTTATTTGATAGGTTTTACCTCTTTTATGGGCGAGTGGGGGTACCTTCCACCATAATTTCCAATTCTGTCTGTTTTTAACTGTTAAACTAGTAAAATGTTTGATCTATGTAAATAAAAAACGAATATTGCATATATGCGTATATATACAGACTTATTTCAAAATAAACAAATGGAACTAGATAATCAAAAACACTTTAATCAAAACAATCATTTGGTTAAAGATACATTTTTGTTCTGTTCTGGTGCATCTTACTATTGTAAAAAAATGTACTTGTATCTTGTGAAATTCTAGAACCTTTCTCAGTACAAAACACCGTTGTGAAATAATTTTGAAGCTCTCGAAAACTTTCATAATAAAATTGCGCAGCCTGCGCCCTTGTTTTCATTCGTCCAAAATCAAAGGCGCGAATTTCAAATTGTTTTTACTAGAAATGTTTTACCAGTATTCCATATTTCAAGAATCTATCTATTTCTAGATCGCAATGAGCAACCAAAGTGATAATGGTGAAGCTGCGCCTGATCATACCGTTCCTTCCGTCGCTGAAGATCCACCTGCAGCAGCTCCCACTGCAGAAATAACACCGGCAGAATCGAAACTGGCAGAATATGAAAAATTGTTCAGCAACAGGTTGCTTATAATTATTATAATTGTCTCATCTCAGATAAACACACAGGGCTTTACTTCAAAGTGGTCATGTTTACCGAAGCAACATTACATCATTTTCGGAAGTATCCTTTTCGGAACTTATGTGACTTAATACATTTTTTTAGCCTGATTGCTTAAAATATCCAAATTGGTATGATAGTTTATCATTTTGTATAACTTGGCTCAGGCTCAACGATATATTTGTTTACATTACAGATACACAGAACAAGACGAGGACTATATGAGAAAATTCAACGCTGATCTCAAGCCTGTTCACATCCTTCCGTGGCAGACTCGCGGTGGCGGAGACTTTGGAGGTAGCGGAGGCCGAAGATTCCAGAAACGACGATATGAGGGTAACCGATTCGATGGCCCTGCAGATCGACGATTTAGAGACGACAGATACAGGTTCTAATGGTATCAGCTAACGAAAATATAATAAACGATTTTTAGAGATGACAGAAGAAATCAGTCGAACTCATGGAACCAACAGCGCGATTTCGTGGACTCTCGCCGCGATAATAGATAAGAAATAGCAATCAATTTTTTTCCGCGGATAAAAATTTGATATAAAAAGCCAATATTTATTGGCATCCAATCTTTTACCTTTAAAAAATTTGTCCCTAAATTTGATTACGTTTTTGTGATTCGCACGTTTCATTGAAAGGATACTATGTCTGCAAAGGCTGCATTTTCTCCATAAAACTGTTTTAAGAAATGTAATTGCTCGCTTATTTGACTTTCTTTTCAAATATTGTTTGTTCTAAATCACGTAATTTTTTATTGAACCCAACAAAATTGGAGTTCCCCAATCGAAAAGTAATAGAGGTAGAAAAAGAGTAAGCCTATGGGTCAAAGTTTTGGCAAGCTTGAGACTGGATTCCTTTAGTCTTAAATTGAGGGGGCGTAAAATGTTGCCAATTAAGTACAAAATTACCGGATTTTGCAACCCTAGCTCTTACAATGTCTCATTGCATGCTTTACTTTAATTGTCGTTGTCCTTTATTTTCATTGTATTGATTACGTAATAAAAATTTGCGCATATTTTACTGTATTAATTATTAAGCACTGCTAATGCCTTTAGTATGGCTGATATTTAACATAATTTGGTTAATGCTGTACACATGACTTTGAAGAGTTCCTTTAGGATTAAGCACTTGTATTTGAAAACTGAGGAACCATGACGCGTCCAGGAGGTTCCTCAAGTCGACCGTCCAACGCACCGTCAACCGAAATCAGTCAAGCGGAAGCTGAAGTTTACGATCGTCAAATCCGCCTTTGGGGTCTTGAGGCGCAAAATAGGCACGTTCTTCCAATAAGTTACTCACCGTAATTCATAGGTTTTAGACTTCGTAATTCATCGGTTTTGCTCGTTGGTCTTAGCGGCTTGGGAGCTGAGGTGGCTAAGAATCTGATGCTCTCCGGTTTGAAGATGTTGACAATTATGGATACTCAGGAGGTATGGTATATATGGAAAAAACGCGCGCCTGTAGTAAACAGTACGATAAAAAAAATGCGCAGAAAACTCACTTTCCATGACTCATCAGCAGAAAACCAGCTGGTGAGTGGCTGAACTGGCAGGTGCATTTTCAGTGCACTGTTTATGACAGACGTGAATTTTTTTCCAACAAACCATAAGTATAACATTATTCGATATAATTTCCAGATATACACCAAATTTTGGTTTTAGTGAATCTTTTTTATCTCAGTCATTGAATTATTTACCAAAATGTAAATAGCATATGTAAAACCACGTAATAAAGTTGCATAAGCAATTGATAATGGTTTGTTCACAAATATATTGATGTATAAAGTCGTGCCACAAGAGCCCTTTGTGTTTGTGGAATGGTAACGAAATTAATACGGGATCTTGTGGCACCCATTTTAGCACATACAATAGATTGGTGAGCATGATAGGACCTACTAATTTATTTAACACTCTGTCTAAACATTTTGTGAACAATGATTATCTTTCTAGTTATTCTATTAAAATCTAAAATTTCAGGTTACGACAACCGATTTATGTTCGAATTTTTTGGTGTCCAATGAATCAGTCGGAGATAACGTAAGCATTTTTATTACCTTAAACATTCTTCATTTAAAAAAAGGTTTCGTTTTTCCAAACGTTGCCCTTTTGATATATTTTGGCCATAATTAAGACTCCCATTTAAAATGTTTTTGTTTCCAAACTTTGGACATGTACGTCTATTTTATTTATGCCATCTCTGAATCATATTTCAATCTTTTATGAGACTTTTTCAGAGAGCTGAAGCGTCAAAACAAAGAACTCAAGTATTGAATCCTATGGTGGAACTGGTTATTCTGACGGATAGCCTTGAGGAAAAATCGAACGATTTCTTTCGCGCTTTTGATCTCGTCATTTTAATTGATCAGAAATACAGCTTGGTGAATAAGGTGAATACGATTTGCCGCAAGTTGGGTATTCGATTTCAATCGGGATCCGTTTTTGGGTGGATTGGATACGCTTTTGCCGACTTCAATAATCACGAATTTCTGTTGTAAGTTTGTTATCCGAGAATGTTGTATTTTAGGTAACGCTGGAAAATTATGCTGAATTTTTATTAAAGCGTTTTTATATTATCTTAATAAAAGAATTCGCTATGTTGTAGACCTAAGCCAAAAGTGGCGGATTATTCTACTCTCGACGACGATGATGATGAGATGGTCAGTGGTAGTGGAGGCGAGCCAGCAACGAAGAGACAAAAAATAAACGGTGGCAATGGAGCACATGTAGTGACCACGGTTACTCTTGAGGATGAGAGTGAACAGAAGATTCGTCAGGTTGGTTTTGTGTACCGAATTATTCTAATTTTTGTGTTTAGAAAGTGGCATTTTCGAGTTTTGATCAGACGTTTAATGTAGATTGGAGCTCCAAGCGTGCTAGTCGCCGCACAAAATCTTTGATTCCGCAAACTTATTTCCAAGTCAAAGGTTTCTCATTTTATCCCATTTACAATTTTACTATAAATGATTTTAGCTCTGTTGGAACTTCTAGACAAGCATGAACACATCACAAATGACAATCTTGTTTGCAAGTACAAGGAAATATTACAACAAGCTGGTCGCGATGACTCAAACATTAATTCTGATGAGATCTCTTAGTGAGTATTGCATATTAATTAATTGTGGAAACTTTGTACAAATTGTAAACGTTAATACTATAAGTATGCTTTAGTTCAAAAATTAATTTATGCAGAGCGAACTTTGTAACATGATTAAAATTTAATTAATTTTAATTTTGTAACATTTCTATTATTATATATGTTGCAGTTAATACTGAGAATCAGTTAGTCCTGGAACTAACTAGTTAATACTGGGACTATTTCGAAATTTCACGCAGTTTAGTCCCAGTATTAACTAGTTCAGTAGTCCCAGGACTAACTGATTCCCAGTATTGACTGCAACATATACGAATAAGTTTGGCTACTTTATGTCGAATTTATCAAAGATTTTTTGTACTTTGATTACATGAATGAGGTACAGGGGCGCTCCATAACCTGACATCTCTATAACCCAACACCCTGAGTCGGTCCCTAGAGGTGTCGGGTAATGGAGCGCCGAGTGTATTTGGCTTATTTTATACATATTTGTTTATACGTGCAAAATGCAATATCAGTTTTGTTTTAGTCTCCTTGATCCACCATTGAGCCCGGTGTGCGCTATCGTTGGCAGCATAATTGGACAGGAAGCTATCAAGGTGAGATTTTTTGGTCGGAGCATTCTTCTGAATATTTTACGTTCTAGGCACTTTCTCAAAATGACCCGCCTCTGAAGAATGCATTCTTTTACTCGGCTCTCGACACCTCCGGCATTGTTTGTGATCTTCCTCCGAAGCCGTGAAAATTACACGATCTCATGATAAATTATTATATTAAAATTGTTGCATTTTGTTGTATACGTTTCAATAAACATTCTATTCTGATATCTTCTTTTAACTATAAGCATTGGCATAAAGCAATATGACAGATATATAGCATTTCTTCTAACTGTTATATAACTTTCTTTTCTACTTCAGCATCTTATGAGTAGACAGCGTGTTTTGTCGACCTACAGAAGAATTTTACGTTTGGGAAAAAACTGGACAGCTCAGAATCCGGAGGATACTTTAAAGGAGAGAGAATACATTAAAGAAGAAGCAAGAAAACAGTTTAAAGCTCATTCTCAGGTTATTTTCAAAGATGTTAAATTTTTATTATTGATCATCAACTATTTACAATATAAAAATAGATATGTTTAATATATTAACTCACTAACATTTCTCATTTGGTGTGATGTTTGTTAGGATGCATTAAATATCAGACCGCCGAGACAAATAGCCCGCAGAAAGCGAACTATTTTTCAAATAGTAATTTTACTATTTTGGCCTTTGTAAGTTGAAATGTTCGTTATAAATTTTGAGAGGTTATTGAGAAAAATTTTGAGAGGTATTGTTCTGGCTCGGAGAACTAGTGAAGAAAGAGATTACGGATCTCTAACAGTCTAGATTCGATAAAACCTATAAGAGAAGGATCAGGAAGATCACCTCCAGCCTTACCTGCAAAAGTGAGTCGGGTGGCCACCCTTTTCCAATCAAAATTTCTATTAAGAGCTTATCAAAAGCTCTGACGTATCCAAATCACGGCAAGTATCACCGGCTTCTGCCACAAAGGCTACTCCTTGCCACGAAAAATTTAACGCAAAATAACTATATTGCTTACAGAAGCAAAAATGTTTTGCATTTTTTGTCGCATAATTGATTAATGCTTTATATGCTATTAATAGTTATTTCCTTGCAGGAAAGCGACCCCGAAACAATCAACAAGTTGCTTGGAGACACCGATAAGAGAATTAAAGTTTCGTGCCATTACGGAATACCGTACGAACGGCCACCTTATTTGCACCCGTCAGCTTCTTATGGTAATTTTAGGAATTAAAAACTGACTTCATTTACATGTTATCGACTTCATTGCCATTTTAGATGTCAACACCAAGTCCAAAACCTTCAAAATTCGCCCGCTTAAAGGCCCAAACATATCCCAGCAGCGAAAATATTCTTGCCTATCCGCATGAGTTGAGATCGTTCCTTTCACGTTATTTCGCTGGTTAGTTATTTTAAATCAAAGTTACCTTTACATTTATATACTCATTTTATTAAAGCACCTTGACATTGCAGATTATATCGAATCAGTTTCAAATATATCGAGAATTATTTTGTGAATAAATGTAAGAACGATATGGAAAGAAAACAGTCCATAAAAGCTATACATAGTTACCCTTTAAAGCTATACAAAATGAGTACCAACAATATTGTTCTTGAGAGATTATCTGCACTTTTTTAGGTTTTTACGTGTATTAATTACTTCTAATATTGTTTCTATTCAGGTGTGCCGATACCAGAACATGAAGTCATCTCTTTTGTTACGTGCCTGAAATCCAATCCGGAGATTGACCAGTTGTTTTCGTGTGACTTGCGAAACAATTTTCCGGGAAAAATCAACTATGAAACAAATGTTTTAAAGAATATTATTCAAAAGGTGCCTTCATAGTTAAAGGTTGTACATTATATATAAGGTAAATAAATTATAGTTAGAACGTAACAGTGTTGAGCCGTCAAATGAAATCTATGAATGTCTATGCAAAGCAATGGCTACAAATGCAAATAAGCAACATTTCCATAGAATTTATATGGATTTTGAAAACAAATTCTGTATAGTTATTCGGTAAGAACATTGTCTCTTCAAATGTGCTTATGAAATATGTTTTCGAGAAAACAATGAGCAAATTGCCGCTGGGACGACAGGGCTCTCTTCTTGGCAGGTGATTTTTTCTGGTATAAGCTAGGAAAATAAAGATTGTCAATGTCATAACAACAAACTTTCCTCATACCTTTATTGTTAACAAAATGCAATACAAAAATTTGATATTCCTAAAGCCGCTAATAATGTTCTGGGGATGCTTTAATGTGTCTTCTATTGTACTAGCTAAACCTTAAATGGTGCAATTTTAAATATTAAATACTTTTTATCCAATAATATGTCTTCAATCCTGTCAAAAAATTACACATTTTCAAAATCTTTAATGCCTGAATAATCGTTCCTATATTTTTACTTAAAAGTAATTATAACTTAGGCAGCCTGCGTAATGGCGGAATTTTGGCGATTGAACCTTTTGTCTACAGATAAAATGTTGTCCAATAGGAAAGCTAAACTCAATGTGCTTGAATTAGGCTCTGGCTGTGGATTAGGTGGCATAGCTGCGGGAATGTATGCGTCATCCATTTTGGGATCTGTGACGTTCACTGACTGCAATGCGGAAGTTTTAGCCAGATTACGAGACAATCTACGCTTGAACTTTATTGACGATTTGTTCAATGAATCATTAGATTCCAGTCCAAAAGTTCACGTGGAATATTTGGATTTTTTAAATTACGACGATCTAAACCAGTTGCCATCTATACCCGACATAATCATAGCATCAGGTTGGTAAATGCAATTTTTAGACATCTCATAAAATATTATGTATGATTATAGATGTTGTATACGACACTGATATAATCCCAGCACTATGTTCTCTTTTGGCGACTTTATTGGCTCTTTCTGAAATGTCTGTCGCGTATATTGCTTGTACTATCAGGTGGGACAAATGTCAATCTTTGTATAAGCAACTTGTTGTGATTTTATCCATACTTTCAGCAAGCATGGTTAATAACCTTTAGCAAATTTTCCAAATATGCTTTTGTTGAGATCTATTTTGTTAAACATAATTGTGGGAACATACGAAAGCGAATGCTAAAAACGCATTTACTAAAATCTCGCAAAATAAAATATGCTGCTAAAATATCGCAAACTGCTGATATTAGTTTGTCAATAATACAGTGGAAATATGACAAAAACATATGTTTTATTTGCTTTCAGAAATCCGTCAACATTGGATTCATTTCTCGAATGCCTAAGTTTGTTTTTAACATTACATTTTTAAGTGTAAACGAAACGCATTTTAGGTGAGAATAATGTCAACATTCGACGTCGGTTTTTGTGCCCTCCAGAAGGAAATCGCTTTGAAATATCCTCCGGGAACAACGACGAAAAGCCAACGAAACTAATGAGTTTTACTCCCATGTTTCCTTTTTCTTCAACATTGTTGTTGCCAACTGTTATTTATGAGCTTAATTTAAATTAAGAAATTTTTTATTATGACTTTAATATAAATAAATTTTGTGTTAAATTTTTATTCTGTAAAATTAACGACATTTTTAATTAACAACAAATTTGAGGCGATTAATATTGAAAGACAAAGTAGTCAGACAGATAAAGTGAATGGAATGTGATATCCAGGCCATCTATGGTACAAGACCAGGGCAATATAAAGACATGGAAGTAAGACACAGATATATTATTGCTTAAAGAGCGAAATAATTTTGTTCAAATTAATATTTTGTATCTTTGACGAACTTACATCATGTAAAAATGCCTTCGGTCTGGCTATATCTGTTTTCGAACGTATCTCACGAGATAGAAGACAAGGATTTGCTCGGAAGACTCTTCCGTCGTTTATCATTTATCACCTGGCTTTCTTCTAAGCTGTTATTTTTGCGGTGTAAGTGAACGGGCGTGCGCAGTAGATCTTTGTCAGCTAGCTGAAAAATTCTAGTAAATTAGAAAAAAATGTATAGTGTGTGTGCTTTGAAACGGACTCTGAACTTCAGAAAACTATTCTTGAAATATTTTTGCAATATTCAAAACGCTTATTCAAGGTGTTGCATATGCAAATTTTATTTGAAGATTGATTGCAAATTCCCTTAAATGTGTAATTAAAGATAAGTAGAAAAATATATACCCTAACAGAGCAACTTGAGTACCCGCGTTTGAATTGGCGCATTGTTTAAGCATCAATTCACCTTTGTTTGCATACATTCCACCAAGGGGTGGATACTTAAACAGCGCGCCAATTTCAAACGCGGATACATAGAGTAAGCGTGGGATTCAGTTTTACAATTCTTGAACTTTCTTAACTATATTGACCTACCAACAAATCGGCGATATTGATTTCTACAGGAGGTAATGAGTATTCTAAATAATATTATAGTATACTTATATTACTAAATTTTTATTTTCCTACTTGGATGGAGATAATCATTCCGGCTCACAACTTTGGCATTACCCGTTTCTATATTCTCGCGCTCCCCGCTCGAACAAAGTGAAGCCAGAGACATTTTTTGGCGCTGTCTTGCAGCTATTGGCTCTTTGGCTGGTGGATCGCTTGATTTTCTGCAAAACGAACGTGGTTATTTATGACCACCACAATTTCCATTGACAAGTACTTTTATTAAAATAAACTTTACGAGGTTTTAGAACCTTTCCAGATCTTACCTGGACATGGACGACGCAACACTTTCCAAATCATTGAACATTGAATTTCTTCGAGGGCTCTTCACAGTGCTATATGGAACAATTTCGGGTCTGGGATGGGCGAATTTGGGCAACAGTGCGCACCAACCCATAAAAAAGACAACGAGTATGAATGTGAATACAATAAGTACGACTGCTAAGGTGAAGTCCAGCATGCGGCCGAATAGGCGGGCATTACAATCAATGAGCTGGATGGGCTAATATGGTGTGACAAACTTTCAACCCATCTGAAATGGGTGCGCATGCAAGGAACAGGACACGTTTTCCGCTGAAAACCGAATGCCGCTAAAATTTTTTATAATGAAGTTATATACTTGGGTTTCACTGGAAATCTAATTTCGGATGCGCCCAGAAATAATGTTTTACAGAAGCCATAAAATGTTAAGTCATTTTTACATAAAGTGCTTTTAAATATAAATGTGCCGTACTTTTCACTCTTCAAGATTCGTTCTAATTAATGAGAACTAGAGATGAGAATTTCGAGATTAAATTGGCGAGTTTTTGGTGTGTCTTTCAATCATAATATAAAGGAGATCTCGCTGAGCATCATAGATTAAACCAATTTTGCAAGAAAGACAGAGAAACAACAATTGGCGAAGCATATGGCAAATGTTCCAAACTACATTCAATGGCGGATTAATAGACCAAGTTTTGAAATTGTGTATTTACCAGACCTAGCAAATGCACGATCACAAGTTCATTTTTTTGTACCTAATCCCCTGTTCATAAAACTCTTTTTGAAAAAAAAGTTTCAGTGACCCTATGAGGACAAGAATGAGGAGGATGTTAGCGAACCTATTTAGTAAAGTTCATCATCACAGCAGAGACAAATTATTGTCATACTGAATCTTCTGTTTTATGTTCAGCAGACGTTGCGAAATACTATGAAGCTATTTAATTTTAATGAGTACCGGTCAGAGAATATTGATAAATAATTTCTGGAAAGTTTTAATTTTAGCCAAGGTTTACAGCGTTCTCACGTCGATCATAAAAAGGGAGTTGTTATGAATGGTCAAACATGTCTAAAAGTGTCTGATTTGAACAGTTTTAAATTTTAATGGTGGTGAATGTTGCAATACAAATCTGGATATTAGAAAAATAGTCCCAACAGCAATTGCGATACCACCATCCACAACTAATCAAATATAATATGTCTCTGTATAATTGGATATTATGAAACAAAATTACGAACAATAAAATATCCAGCAAAATATAAAATGACTGATTGGTCTATCTCTATGAATAAGGCTGGAAGATGTTCCTCCAGGGCTCATAAGCTAAAATACTACTACACGTTCTTTTCTGCAACTCGTGTGGAGGAGGATGCGTCAGCGAATGTTCTGTCGGGGAAATCACTCTCTGCAGACAGGTGTTACATCTGTTAAGGCACCGATTAAATTCCCGAATTACTACCAGCACGATCAACAAATTTTTCTCGGGCTAAACAATGTTGGCTGGTGCTATCCATATTGTGGGCCGCCTCCTGACAATATTTTATTGACCGTCACATGTTTGAAATAGGAATCCGGGATATTCCATTTTGAATATTTTCTTATCTGTAAAAAATATAAATGCATAAATTGCAGTCATACATTTCGAAATGATACAGATACCGACCTGATCTTTTCGAAAAAAGATCAGATCCGTAAAATAGACATATTCCTAAAAATCTTGCGTCCTAAGACACATTTTGCATTTGTTTTACAGAAAAATGGAAACTAGTTTGTGGTTAAAAAAATTTATTCGTATACCGCAATTTATTCATAAACGGTTTAAAAAATTAAAACAGCATTTTTTAATGTTTAAAAAATAATGGTAAAAAGCTGCCATTGTATTTTCTCGAAAAATGTTACTTGAACGCTCGGATTTTATTTGTTTTGATATTACCGTATTTCCTCCAAAACAAGCCCCGGGGCTTTTATTTTTCAATGTCCCCAAAAATTTACCAATTTTTTCTCTGACCTCTCATTTTTACATACTATTTCTCTTTCTGTAGGGGGCTTATTTTAGAGGTGGGGCTTATTTTGGAGGGGGGCTTATTTTGGAGGAAATACGGTATTCATTTTTCTCTCAAAGATATTCCAATAACATATAAATATGTGTTGACTTAGAATACGAAATTCATATTACTGTAGCAGCAATTCATACTTTGTCTCATGCGTACTATTTGTTAAACAAAAACATTTTATTATACTCATTGACCAGAAAATTGAATTGATGTTAAGGTAAAATAAAGCGGAATAAATTATGCACATAAATTCTACCATTCACATGACAGTAGACTGAGATATTGCGAGATAGTATCAGATGAACAATATATAAAAAATGAAAATCCCTGAAAAGAACACTTGGCCCGTGAAGGAAAATATAAAGATAAATAAATGATACAAAAACAAATATGGTGATTTTGCTCAAATTTATGCTCTGTTCATTGCGAAAAGTTTCACATCAACACTCATTTTGATGGCCTCTTCATAAGAAGGACAGGCAGGGATTTCTCCGGCGGTCCAAGGACTGGCATAGCACTCTCCCCTCTCGTCCATTTTTAGACAATACGGCTTTGAACTGTCAAACGGTTCGGGAATTGAGCACAAACCTTAAAAAAGAATAGGTTTAGATTACATAAATCCAGAAACAAAATATTATCCCAGTATGCTATATATGAATACCAAAATTGGGAATCCTAAGTTAAGAGTAAACAATTTCTTCGGTATAGTTCTTTCCCTAGCTGAACCGCAATTATTATTCACTGCTAAAATCCACGATCTTTTGTTTGAATCATACCTTTTCGAGCAAGATTATGTGTTACAATTTACTAAATATTTCATCATCTTTTTCGTAATCTTAGCACCATAAATGAGTACAATTAATGTGAAAAGCAAAGAACGTTTTGCACCAGACATATTGTTTATTATCTCGCCACTTCTAGCAGCAGGAGACTCGCTCGTCACCACAGCGATGTCTCCTCACGCGAATAAAAACTCAGACATTAAATTTCAGCCAATTTGGTGATAAGAAAATTTGGGGAACCCCCAAACAAGGAAGTGAACTTTCTTCCTTGTGTGTCAGAAATTCAGCTATCAGTAAATTCAGGTGCAATTCACGACCAAAATGCATGAATGGGAGCCTTTTATTCACATTAAAGATAATTCCGTTATACCTTTACAATGGTGTTTTAAAAAGTACTTACTCGGAACATAGAGCAAAATATGTCCCAAAATCAAATCATTTTTCGACTTTTTCATTTCATTTTTTGTCACTGAGATATAATTTTCGACCTGAGGACCAAATGTCTTTTGTCGCATTGCACATGTCGTTCTTTGCATTTCAAAGTATGCACTCATAAAATAAATGCATGAAAGAAGGGGAAGCACGTACCCCAATTTTTATCAGTAGACACTCGCGTCACTCATAGTTATGATTTTCATGTGCCAGAAAGTATCTGTCCACAAAAGAAGCAAATTACTTCGACAGGAATCCTTAACCCTATCAACCATATGTTTTTACTCTTTCATCTTTACAAAAATTCAGCTGAAAACCATTCTCTGCACAAACAAAGATAAGAAACAAAATTTTAAAATGCTTTAATTTTTAATCATACATTTTGTATTACCGGAACAAAATCCCTATGGGAAAGTTTTTAATAACAAAGCGATCAGAAATTGTCGCTACATTTCAGGTGGATTATTTCGTTAATTCTTACGGCACGCCAAGAAAACAAATATATATTTTCTTCCTTATCATCTTGCTCATGGTTTATATGATTGAGATGTACTATGTTTAATCTCTTGCTTTTATACAAGAGGTATTAGGTTTGTAAACAACAACAGATCTGTTATTGTGTGTCACATGGCCAAGGGGTCAAAATTGCAAGAGAAGGTAAGGTACCAGATTTATTAAAGAAAAGAACAAACCATCAGCGGAAGGGATCGAAGAGCGGTGAGCATGAGAACTTTGTAATGAAGAATTGTGCTGAGCATGGCGACGTCTGTAAAAGCACGTACACGCGGATATGGCACAGACAACTCCAAAGAGAGATCCAAATGCGAGGAATTGGCAGAATAACTTCGATGTCGGTTCAATTTCTGAAATTTGCATCGCTTAGAATTTTAGATCATTGCTCAAATCTGTGAATAAAGAGTTTTTTTAACAAGAAATATGAGTTTTAATATAATCAAATTATTTCATTGAATTAAACATATTTTAGCCTATCAATCAAAAATATCCGATTATATTCAATAAGAGTACAGATAAGAAACCCTTTACTTGGTACGTTTAAATTTTACGTTACAATTTTTACCTCCATTACGCGAGGGAGATCCAGGTCTGTTGAACGAACGCTCTGGCATAGATGTTGGGTTCACATGGAGCAAATGAACTTCAGAGAGAATCTGAGTCTTCTCGTAGCTGAGTGCTTGGATGTCCGACCGGAATTTAGTCATTTGCTCCCTCAGTACTCTTGCGACCAAACTCTTCGAATTGGCTTCCAAATTCAACGATTTTTCGAGTTCATTTTGCTGTTGGACCAAATTCGACAAAAGTGCATCCTAAAGAGCAACGATTGAGGTTTCTAGATGTGAAGTCCCTGTAACGAGTTTTATATAAATAACTGAATTTTCGAAAAAACTGCGAAAATATTTATAAGCGTGTCCTAATTGGTACTCACAATTTTCGCCAATTTGTTGTCAACAGAGTTTGATGTTGTGGTTAGCTCAGGTGTTGATGTGGTTTCAGGTAGATCTAGCTTGGTTCTAATGTTTGAAATTCCAGGGAGATCAATCGGATTTGCTGATACTGTTATTAGAATATCTGCCACAAGCAAAATAAGGAATATGTTATCCAAGACGCAGAATAGAGCTGTCATCATGGAGAATTGATGTCGAAAATAGTGACGAATGGAATAATTGTTGGGTTTCTGAAATATTTACTGAATATTATTAAGAGCTTGGAATATCATTAAAATTTGAATATTGGGCCATAAATTTGAAATTTCAGCAAAAACATTCGTATTTGAATTTTAGCATTTTTTATAGTAACAGTTTTAGTATACTGTATGTATATGCTTTAAAGAGGAAATGTATTCAGTGAAAGGCAGCTAACAAATTATTGCTGTTTGCAAAATAATCGGAAACGTTAAATACTTACAAACTAAACATATTTCACCAACACATGAGTAATTGTCTCGATAATTTTAAAACGGTTGAAATAGTTTAAAAACATTTTGGAAATTTTACCTAATGAATGGCAAAGATTATTTTACATTATGATTTTCATAAAAGTACATATAAAATCAGAACATTACAAACAGCATTCATGTAATGAACTAAGCCAAATTTTAATCCTGTTATTATAACTGTTGTAAAGTTAATGTCATTGACATATAAAGGAAGTGGAAGGGGAGTGGCCTGGTTGTCAACAAAAACAATTTCGATCGACCTCCTTACATTACGCGAGCAGACACACCGGGGGCGGGTGCATTACAGTTAACACCAACTGATAACGGTCAATGATGGGAGTGTCTTACCTCAAATGAGGACCCTGTTGAGGGGTTCCCCATACTGTCGATGACGGAAAATTCCTGTTTATTATCAGCTAATCGAAGCATTCTCGAACTTTCACCCAATTTCACTCAGTTGATACTTCAATGTAAAGCAAAGAACTATGCTTAATAATCGACGCTCCTGTCGTGGAATAAAATTCCCCATCGATGTATTGTTCATTGCTCGTCGGGCATAATGATAAGTGCATAATGGCATAAGCCGAATGTCCTCTAAAGGCATAAAGGTAAAAGCACAATTATTAAGGAGGGCTAGGAAGGACATTCAAGAGTCATACGAGATTACGTCAGCAGTCTAATCAAAACAAATAAGAAAGAAGTCTGTCGGGATTGATAGAGAGCTGATAGAAATAATTATATTATAAGTGATGGAAACAGTGATAATAATTACATGAAATACATTGATAAAGTTAAGCGCAAATCAAGTATGTTCACAGGCAAAAGGGCGAACGACAAAATGCTTGTTTCTCCTCGCTCTTGAGCTTTTATCAAGCTCAATTAGAACTAGAAATGAAGAATTGAGTCCATAGTTGAAATTCTACGTAAGAAATTATCGCAACGAGGTAATTTTTAAAAACAATGTTTTTACAAAGAAGCCACTTTTTTGGTAAAAATGTCACTTTTAAAGTGATCCAAATATGTGAATTGCCCACCAGAATAACTTCTAAAGACATTTTTAGGTAAAATATATTTGAACATTCTAAAATGGTATTGAACATTGCATGACATACTTCAGGCAAACAAGACACGTAAACCTTATTTGTGTAACTGATTTGCCTTTTTTTTGTAACTGATCTCAATGTAGCTGATTCACCTTTTTTGTAATTGATTTGCTTTTTTTGTAACTCACGCTTTTTTATCAAAAATTGCGTTTTCCCCCTAAAAATGCACCTGGGCTAAGTTTTTGCTCTGTATTCGATGTTTTCATTCCTTTTCATCTAAAAATATGATGTTTTGGACAAGTTACATGACTTTTTTATGTAAAAATTGCATTTTCCGCTGATTCACCCTAAACCAAACCTCTGGAAAAGGCTCCGCAAGATGGAGCAGAGCGTTACGCAACAAAAAGCTTCTAATGGTTTTAGGGTTCTAATCTGGAGGTTTTGGACTTCTATTTTAGGTCATAAAACTGTTATTTTAGGCGAACAACCGTTATAAGGCGCCATATTAGGCTTAGATTTAGACTTAAGTTTAGGCTTAGGCTTAGACTTAAGTTTAGGCTTAGGCATAAGCGAAAATTAAAACCGAGGGGACTTTAGAAGCTAAAATCGAAATTTTTTGGCTTCTAGTGTGGAGTGACCGGCAAAAAAAACAGAAAAAGCGTTAAGAAATGCAAAAGAAGTTACAAACCATTGTATTGTATTTTTAGACGAAAAGGAACGAAAACATCGAATACAGAGCAAAAACTTAGCCCAGTTGCATTTTTAGCGGAAAAAATGGACTTTTAGGGTAAAAAAGCGTCAGTTACAAAAAAAGCAAATCAGTTACAAAAAAAGTAAATCAGTTACATTGAGATCAGTTAGAAAAAAAAGGCAAATCAGTTACAACGAATCAGTTACAAAAAAAAGGCAAATCAGTTACAACCACTAGCGCAGCCAGGGGGGGTACCGGGGGTACGTAGCCCCCCCCCAAATGGGAAAATTTGAAAAAATGAGTGTAAATCAGTGCAAATTTGGGCAAAAATTTGGTCCGGTACCACCCCCCCCCAAAAAAAATCCAAACGTCGGTCGCCCCCTCCACGCGGTACCCCCCCCAAAATGGCCATTTCCACTGAAACGTACCCCCCCAAAAAAAAAATCCTGGCTGCGCCACTGGTTACAACAAAAGTCGAATCAGTTACATCGAAAAGGTTCACGCAACAAGACACACCACTTGAAGTTAAACAACTTAAGTTCAACTTAAAGTTACACGAAACCGAGCTTGGATTCTATCTTTTTTAAAGGTTGCCCATTTTCATGTTCGTTTTTCCGAATTTTGTTCCAATTTTATTTCTCCACAATGTTTTTTGAATAATTTTCATTTTTAGTACTTTATTACGACAAACTCTCGTGGAAATTTATTGAAAAATCAATTTCATTCCAATAGCTCCATCATGAATTAACTCAACCTGAATCAGCTCGACTAAATTCACAATTTTTATACTCAGATTATTGTCACATATATTATTCTCAGATTTTTTCGACGACTTTTTGTCTTTCACAATGTTACTCCCGGCCATTGTCCATCTTGGTGGTCGCCCTTGACTCTAGTGCTAAACAATATTCGGCTAAGTTTAAAATTTGAAAACCTGGAGTCGTCATGGTGACCACTGCCGATTCCAGCCGATAATTGAGCCTTTCCCACTTGAGAAAAGCTATTTTATCTGGATGGGCAAGATAAAGAGCACCGGAAGCATTGGCTGAGTGCCTAAAAACTGCTAATCCGCAAATGTTGACTTTTCGACGCAACATGAGATGACACATGTACAGCCATCGTAATCCAACTTAATTCCTATAAGTTTGGTAAATGGCCGACGGTTTCCGCAACTATTTTACACTTCTAGTATTTTAAGGAATGTCGAATCGGCATGGCGGTGTATTATTATAAAACTATTGCCGCAATTTTGGCACTTGTGAGACTATCAGTGTGTGACGCAATTTGGGACTATCAAACTAACATTAATGGTAATCAAGTGATTTTGTATATTGTGCTTTGTATATTAAATTTCGTTTAAAAGCCAAACACAAGCGCTGAATATAAAAAAGAAAGTAATTTTACTTTTATGAAAAACCATAAAAATCGTTGATTGTACGGCCAAAAACGCTATAAAAAATCTCAACTTACCGTGATTTCTCACTAATTTCAAGTTTGGTTGAACAAAAATGTAAAACTTTCATAGCCCTCCCCCACTAGAGAGTTGGTTAAAGTCCAAGAATTTATCATATTATAAAACAACGTGCTTTTTAACTAACGCACTGTTTAGGAATCGCCTCAACCAGGAATCTTTCCACTCGAGTTCAAAGACAAATTGCAACCGGATATAGATGTGATTTTGATTGCATACACGGTGTTTGTAATCCTACAACCAGGTTGACACATATATTTTGTTTAGCATTTTTATTTAACTTGGCATTATAATTACAGAAGTTGCGATTGCAACGAAGGTTGGGATGGAGCGGCTTGCGACGTGTGCGTCATCGAACGGCTTTGCGATTGGTCAATATCCCGACCTACTCTTTCCATAATTCTTCCACAAACAGGTCCAGCTCTGTATCAAAATGACTCCACACCGTACGAAACTGCGGCAGTTTTCGCTCACGGACGAGGATTTCCTAAGTTGATTTATATTATAGTCGACTTTACAAAACTTTGATTATAGGAGCCGAGACTCTCGCTATAACTGTCTCTTTGGTGGAGTTGCAACAGAAGGTCGATGGCTGAGTAATACAGTGGTGCGATGCAACCGGCCACCACGAGCCCATGTTGGAAAGGTAATATTTTGCTCCATCTGCATGTAAATGTGTCATTTGTATAATTTTTACAACGAAGAAGAGAGCAACAAAATATTATAGAAGTACATAATACACAGTATTGTATTATATTTTCGCCAACTAAAGCTCAGTCCGAACTGGAAAAATACCAAAGAATGTGAATTTTCATATATATTACACCTAAATTTTAGCATGCATTCAACCTGGTTCCCCTTGGATCCAATATCTTCGTTCCGTACGAAGCCGGAACTATGGTAGGTGAAATTAGTTTGTCGTTATCATTATGGACAAGGTTATAAATAGGGCAAACTGACACTTTGCAATAAATGACGTTTTCGATCTTTCAAACAAACGAATGACAAAAAACACCGACGGGTCAAACAAATTTAGGTTTTGGGCTAAGATTTTGGCTTGGGCTCACCTTCAGGGAGTTAAAAACGTCATTTATTGCAAAATATGGGTTAGTCATAAATGGCACTTGCTAAAAATTTTCACTGTGTTATTGATAAAAATTCAAAACATTTAGAACAACAAAGCAATAATATTTAGACTAGCAAAATAACACAAGAATATTATTGGCGCCACTCATTTTAAGGAAGCATTTCTGTTCCCCACTCTAAGGTACAAAGTACATAATTTATATTGTTTGTTCTTAATGAAGCCTGTAGAGTGAAACAAACAAAAAAATCTAAAAACTTCGATTCAATCATCTCAATATTTTACCAAGTTGTGCTACAACTTTCAGCACCATTTCACGTTCTACGCAAACTGTGACGCATCTTCTTGCCAAAATTACTGTCTCGGTCCGCTATGTTTGTGTCGGTTACATTCGCAAAGTGGCCAGCGATGTGAAATTTCCAACCTGGAGACTACGATTAAATCTGCTGTGTTGGAAAATGATACAACTATTACACATGCGACAGAGCTAAGGCCTTACTTTGCTCGTATACCTGTCCCGGTATGTGCTATACCAGCATTATCCTCTATATAAAATTCCATTTTAGAGCGAATCAACTCGTTTGACAATAATGCAGTCGGATATTCCGGAACTTGAAATGGACGTTTTCGATCACATGCTCTATTGGCAAATGCCAATCGGACGTGCGCATCCTTATACCATTTCTGTCGAAATGGATGATCTCAACTCGCGCACTATGCTCAACTGGAGTCTGACGGTGGAACCCACCTATATACCGGTTGTGGCCAACGTAAGCACTCCGTCGTCGAAAGGCAATAACTCTGTATCAAACGCTCATATCATCAGTGGTCATATAGAATTCGAAAATGTTACCCATAGTGGAAATACATCGGTGCGTTTCAGTTTCGTTGAAAATTGCAAAATTATTAAGTTTAAATTTTAGCAATAGGATTGAATGGAAACTTTACTTCAATAAAAATATATGAATACTTATAAAAAGTAAATTGCTAGTGGTACAATGTAAAACACATTGCAAGTGCGGTGCGCATGCGTATACAAATCTTATTTATTATATACTAATTTTCCAAAAATTTATTTGAAAATGTGTTCATAATTTCTTTGTTACTTAGCTAAGCTCACAGTGTGACATAAAAGTTTCTTACGGAAATTGGACGAAAATCCATTTATTGAAATATAATTAAATTTCAGAAACAGACGCCTCTATTCGCCGTTCCCATTAATTTAAGGATATTCGAAGGATCTGGTGACCATTTGCTTGAAACAGTCCGGATTGAATCAATGGAAAATGAGCCGGATTACTTTGCATGGGAACTTTTTCCATATGCCAATTCTGAGGGGCGCTACTCCATCGTAAATGCTTGAATTTCTTATTTTTTATCAATAGATGCATTACAGACAGCTGATCATCCAGGTCGCGCAGAGGCAACCGAAGTCCATTTCGTTGAGTGGTTAGATCCTCAGTTTCAAGTGCAAGCGCTTAATTCCCAATTGGAGCTGGATGGGCCAAATTTCACAGCAACATATCGTTTGTCCCTGGATGATAATAGTTCGTTATGCCATTCAGCAAAATGGAAAATTGAAGTGCTTGAGCCGCGAAATCGTGTGTTCGTAGTAGCTGTTAATCACACTCAAGTAAGCTTTGAGCTAGAGCATAAAATTTAAACCCATTCTTTAGGACCAGGAATTGGTTATTTCTTACACATTGCCACTGTCTACATCGACACCATTTATGCCGAATTTGCCTTTGCGCACAATATTTAATTGCGGTCATCGAACAACGAGCACGACTCAAAAGCTTACACCATCTCGCCTTCCCACGAGTGTGGTTAAATTGACGCCCGAGCGTTTATTCATCACCACGAACCAATCACCTCCGTCCTTAACAGTATCGGTAATCGTTTACACAAACATTATTAGCAACATTTTATCATTTAGGTGGATATAAAATTGGAATATCTGAAAGATGGCATTGACTCCCATTCACTGTCTTATGCAAATTTTTCACCATTCCGGCTTGTTTGGGGACGACTGAACAACATTGAACAATTGGAAAATACTATACGATTGTGGCTTGCTCTGGATACTGAATGGGACAATTCTTTAGGAAGTGCAGATGGACGCATTGAGATTCCGAATTCACAAAACGTACGAATTTACCCAATTTATACCTGAATGGTCTAAATATTCTGGATAGATAAAAAATTCGTTTGTTGATAGAATATATATCGCCAAATTACCCATATTATAGTTAACCGTTGATTTTTTAGCCAATAGTATCGATTCCCTATCGTATTCGACGACAGCCTATTGAAAAGGTTACCTTTACGCTAACCTTGAAGTGCTTTGGTGATCCGTCAGAAGGTGGCCTTAATTCAAACTCGTTGGTTGACGTGGAGTTGTACAATACAAACAAAGTGCAATTTTTCACACAGCCCGCTCATTTGAACGGTTAGTAAGTCCAATATAGGATTAATGGCACGCTATTTAGTAGCATGCCATTTTTCATGGTTGTACAGTTTGTCTCATACTCGTATCATAGACTCATACTCCGAATCTTACCATTTATTAAAAATTGATTGCAGTACCCACTACATTTGTTGGCCTGACGTCGGATTATTTTCAACTCTCAGTGAAATCCACCGAATTTGCAATGTTCACAACTGTGATAAAAATCACAGCGGACAACAACACATTCACTTTGGGACTTGTGCGCCAATCTTCCCACCATTTTGTGTCCGATGGCTGGAACATCGCTGAAGAAAACGTTGTTGTAACTGAGGACAATGAGCTTGAACCTCCAAGAGTCTCGATTAGACCATCTTCTGTTTTCGCAATTGGCAATGAATCAGCAGAATTTTTTGCAAATTTCGTCTATGAAACTGGACCATTAGGCTCTTTTGCGGAAATTCATCCAGTCGCAGAAGCGGAACAATATTCGCCATTTTCTGTTACACTTAACAAAGTGAGTAACTTTGAGGATAATACTTTAAAACTAGCTGCGGGGCGTCTCCGCCGCCGCAGCTAGCTTAAAGATTATAATATTAAAAATCATGTTCTTATGCATTTTTCTTAGCCATAAGTAATGCACATTTTCATTGCACATACTTTTAAGGGGCACTAAAAGGATACCTTGCTTAAAAATGGTATTCTCCTGTGATTGAAATAATTCATCTTAAAAGCATATTAAAATTATGCTTAAGCATAATATGCATTAAAAACTGTTACACGCCATGAACATGGTTAGTTTCAACCAAAACGATGCGGCTTCGCCGCACCGTGTTGGTTGAAACATTTGGGCGCGGCTTCGCCGCGCCCGTGTCTTACATTCCGTGCCATGACATACATGCTTACATTATCATGACTGGATTATCATGCTTACATTCGCGTAGTATGCTTACATAAGGAAGCTTACAGTAGCAGAGCTTGCGAGCTCACTTTTTTAATGATTCATCATGCTTGCATTCTCATACTTACATTCTCATGCATACGTTCACATGCTTACGTTTACATGCTTACAGAAGCAAGCTTAGAGTAGCAGAGCTTGCGAGCACTTTTTAGGGGCACAAAAAGGATACCATGATTAAAAAATGGTATTCTCCTGTGAGTGAAATAATTCAACTTAAAAGCATATTAAAATTATGCTTAAGCATAACATGCATTAAAAACTGTTACACGCCATGAACATGGTTAGTTTCAACCAAAACGATGCGGCTTCGCCGCACCGTGTTGGTTGAAACATTTGGGCGCGGCTACGCCGCGCCCGTGTACATGCCATGTCATACATGCTTACATCCTTATAGTAAGTTAAAGCTGTCCGTACGTCCGATGGGATGTACGTCCGATGGGATTTTCGGGAAGTGCATTCTTAGGGGTGCTTAATTTTAGACAGGTACCTAATTAGGGTAATTTTTAGCGGGGAATGCGAATTTGAGGTCAAAATTTAGCTAAAATGTAGACAAATTTTAGACAAAATATAGACTAAATTTTGTCGTTACTTTTGTCTGTAACAGATGTGTCCCCCTTTTTTGGGATGCATTCTTAGGGGTCCTTATTTTTGTCTGTAACAGATTTGTCCCCCTTTTTTGGGAGACATTCTTAGGGGTCCTTATTTTTGTCTGTAACAGATTTGTCCCCCTTTTTTGGGATGCATTCTAAGGGGTCCTTACTTTTGTCTGTAACAGATTTGTCCCCCTTTTTTGGGAGGCATTCTTAGGGGTCCTTATTTTTGTCTGTAACAGATTTGTCCCCCTTTTTTGGGAGGCATTCTTAGGGGTCCTTATTTTTGTCTGTAACAGATTTGTCCCCCTTTTTTGGGATGCATTCTAAGGGGTCCTTACTTTTGTCTGTAACAGATTTGTCCCCCTTTTTTGGGATGCATTCTTAGGGGTCCTTATTTTTGTCTGTAACAGATTTGTCCCCCTTTTTTGGGAGGCATTCTTAGGGGTCCTTATTTTTGTCTGTAACAGATTTGTCCCCCTTTTTTGGGATGCATTCTTAGGGGTCCTTATTTTTGTCTGTAACAGATTTGTCCCCCTTTTTTGGGATGCATTCTTAGGGGTCCTTACTTTTGTCTGTCACAGAGTCAGAGACACAAATCAGTCAGAGATACAAATCAGTCAGAGAAACAAAATAGTCAGAGACACAAGTCAGTCAGAGACACAAGTCAGTCAGAGACACAAATCAGTCAGAAGGAGCGGCCTAAGGCCGCGACCGGCCTAAGGCCGCGACCGGCCTAAGGCCGCGACCGGCCTAAGGCCGCGACTCACCATATCTTGCCCCATAAATATCGCGAGGCGCCGGAGGCGACGAGCCAGTCCTGTGGTCGGGCGCGGAGCGCCCGACCCTCCCCCTTGGAATGTGAGGGAACTTAGAACATAATATCCCGAACAACCCTTACTCCCAAACAACAGCTGCTTGAGGGCCGAAGGCCCGAAATAGTCTCATGCTGCTCTACTCCCGAACAACCCTTACTCCCGAACAACAGCCGAGGGCATACTGATGGCGGTGCGCGAAGCGATGACGAACCCAATCTCCCGCTGTGCACGCTAACCGCTTCCTAGCGAAGTGAGGGCCGCGAAGCGGCCCCACTTCGCTAGTTCGCGTAGTATGCTTACAGAAGGAAGCTTTTTCATGCTTAGATTATCATGCTTACATTCACGTGCTTACATTATCATACTTACATTCTCATACTTACATTCTCATGCATACGTTCACATGTTTACAGAAGCAAGCTTACAGTAGCAGAGCTTGCGAGCTCGCTTTTTTAATGATTACATTATCGTGCTTACATTATCATACTTACATTCTCATGCTTACATTTTCAAAAACATAAAAAAGCAAGGATATCCGTCATCGCCTTCAAAATGTTAGAAAAATATGTAATAATCTTCGTCTCAGCAGTATTCAATTAAAAAACACCATGAAAGCAAAAGCTTGCGATTTCGGCCTTTGCATTGTTACATTCACATGCTTACAGAAATTCAGCAGAAATTCAAATTTTGAATTTCAAATCTGACTTCGGATTCGGATTCAGCATGTTCGAAAACCCCTGTATACCAATTTTCAGCGTCTGAGATGCATAGGAACGAAAAATCACTTTTTTTGGCCAAAAAGTGGCTTTTTGGCATAAAAAATTTAAAAAATGGCCATTTTAAAAAATGTAAAAAGCAAAGATGTCCGCCATAGCCTTAAAAATTTTATAAAAATAGAATAGGAATTTTTCCACCTTTAAAAAGCCTTGAAAATCGAAAAATGCATTTTGGCGCGAATTCAAATTTTGAATTCCAAATCTGACTTCGGATTCGGATTCAGTATGGTCGAAAACCCCTGCGTACCAATTTTCAGCGTTTAAGGTCATTGGAACGAAAAATCACTTTTTTGGCCAAAAAGTGGCTTTTTGGCATAAAAAATTAAAAAAATGGCCATTTTAAAAAATGTAAAAAGCAAAGATGTCCGCCATAGCCTTAAAAATTTTATAAAAATAGAATTGGAATTTTTCCGCCTTTAAAAAGCCTTGAAAATCGAAAAATGCATTTTGGCGCGAATTCAAATTTTGAATTCCAAATCTGACTTCGGATTCGGATTCAGCATGGTCGAAAACCCCTGCGTACCAATTTTCAGCGTTTAAGGTGCATTGGAACGAAAAATCACTTTTTTGGCCAAAAAGTGGCTTTTTGGCATAAAAAATTAAAAAAATGACCATTTTAAAAAATGTAAAAAGCAAAGATGTCCGCCATAGCCTTAAAAATTTTATAAAAATAGAATTGGAATTTTTCCGCCTTTAAAAAGCCTTGAAAAACGAAAAATGCATTTTGGCGCGAATTCAAATATTCAAAAAAATCATTTCATATTTTTGTGCACCTAAGAATTTCATGAGGGTCATTTTAAAAAAAAAGATCACGAAAAAATACCCATTGGATCATGAGATACAGATGTGACATAGCCATAGACATAAGCCAAATACTTAAAAGAAGGGATTTATAAAGTCAAATCAAAACCATAAACACCGAAAGAGGCTTGGAATGCTAATTTATAAATACTGATTTATAAATTATAGGAGGAACCCGTTCCACCGCTCTGTGTTGGATGTGGTTATCGATTGCTCGTTCGAGCGGAAAAGAAAGCATCGTTAGAATCGGAGAAGCACAACAGTCAGTGCAACGCATATTACATCAAGTTCCCATTCTTGTACACTGTGCCTGGAATCGCTGTCACATTCCGAAGTGTGGCTACTGCAATTGTGGACACTCGGTCGGATGGTACAAAGTCTGTAGTATGCAGAAGTAATTTTTTTGAAATTTATAAGGATGCAATTTTATTTGAATTAGTGGATTTCATTTTATCTTTCGTAAATATCCTATCCTATATGGTATTTGACTGGCGGTGGAAGTACGGCATATAACGTCCTCACCTTTTCTTCAAAGGGAGAAAGAAAGACTTGAGACTGAAAGCTTTCAGAAGCGATGGCGCTCAGGGCCCCACGCAGTAGGTGGCTAACTTAAGTATACGGTGCGAAGACGCCAGAAAAGTCAGAGAGTACTCCCTCTGTCCTCTTCTTTTCCTGTACCCCTCTTCTTCATATATGCGAGCGAGTAGACAGCAGATATGAAATGATCTGTCACTCAGGTTCCTGGAGGCCGCAGGCCGAGAAATGGGGCTGTCACTGACCCCCACATATTCCAATTGAGTCCGTTAGAACTCCCCCTTGTTTGTTACAAATAACTTAACACATTTTACAATAATTAATTTTACGCCAATTCCGTCTAGGTTCAGAAAGTGATATAACACCGTTAGCCGAGAAAACGCACCTCGTTATGGATTGCGGTCGCGCCAAATTAAAAGAGTGTCGGAGACTTTTGTACTTATCGCAGCGTGCCACAACGTCTGAATGTGACAGCCAATGGAATGCCATACCAGATGATTTGCTCTCAATTCACACATATGCTCAGTTTTTGCTCCTTGCTGCCAAATGTCGAATGGTTGGAGTTGATTTTGGGGCGGTTCAACAATTACTGAGGTCATTTAAGCAAATTTCTTATTGTCGCGAAGGTACTTATAACATAACATAAGGCTTAGTTATAAATATTGCTATTCAACATTTATTTTGCAAACTGAGAATATTTACAATTTTTGACCACAGAAAGGTATTATTTTCTCTGTTATTTACAAAGTTTTAGCTGTGTTTTGACTGTGGATTTCGATTGTCCGTCAACGATGCCGAGCGCACAGCAGCGACCTCTCATTGATACAAGTCTATTCAAGGGACAACTTTTCAATGTGGTACGGTTAACACTTGGAATTATTTGTTTATAAAACACATTCATATTCCAATTTTGGCGTTTAGCAAATTGCCTCTGCGGGACCTTTAATGCTGGGAGTGCGAAGTATGTTTCCTGCTCTGAGTGCAGTTGATGCTCAACTGGCCAGTTTTCCTGCCGTTTTAAAAGATTTTTTGGAACAATTGGAGGTTTGTTTAAACCATATGTAATAAAAATAAAGTAGAAAGGAATAAACTAAACATCAAAAATGTGCGAAATTAAGTTTGAATTAGTCAAACAGTATTGCGCACATTTTTGTCTATATATAATTGATGTTTAAAAGTTTTATATTTCCAAAACCAATTTTAGAGCACATTTCCGGCGTCTGAATTAGATGCTGTTCTTTCCAATGACCAAACACCCAGAGACAGTGAATGGTTTGACAAATTCATCGAAGTATGTTTTGACTTTTAAAAATTATGTGCTAACGCGAACGTTTTTAGTTAATTGCTGATTCATCTTCTGGTGGACTTATTATCACAGAAGAGGAGCTGAGTAGTTTTATCGGTAGGTATAGGCAGGTCGGAGGAATATTTTTTATTTTTTAGCGTTTCTTAACATTATAGTAAGACCTAGAAATATTTTACATGTAATAGCAATAGCTATGATACAAATGATGCAAATATACCTTTATTATAAATTTTGCTGTATTGCGGATTTAATTTTTATTTTATAATCGCTTTTAAGACTGGCGTAATGGCGAGTCTCTGGTTCAAGGCTGGAATGAAACATATCGAGATTTACAAGGTGATGACCCTAATTTACAGTATCCGCGACTGAAAAAGCCTATCTCTCGATTGAAAGAGCTAGTCCATCGAGCTGACCGATTAAAGAGCATTACTCGACAGGTGATAGTTATCATAAATGCTCAAATATTGTATTGTTATTTTCATATTAATTATGACTTTCAGTTTGGTGGCGAAAATCCTTTTGCAATGTTGCACGACGTTCTCCAGAAAATGTTTGCAAATTTAAAGGACGTCAATAGTCAGAGAGAAAAGCCGCTTGGTTCTGCTGTAGTAAGAATTGATCCAGCAACAATTATGGAAGGCGAAGAATTTCGAGTGTTTATGACGATTCAAAACACTATGGTTCGTTTTTAGAGGGCTTTGATATAACTGCTCGAAAAATTTGCGTGTTTACAGACACAGTTTACTTTACAGTTTATTCTACGTTATACTATACTTTTCGAATAGTGTATTTCTCCGAATTATAATCAATTTTAAACAAAGTGTATAACAGTTACCAAGAAAATACAACTTTTATATGCTATATTTCTAGGCCAGACAAGAATTGCGCAACGTTCGCTTGAATCTGGATTTCGGACGAGAGTCATTTGGCCCCAAATCGAATGGGATGAAGTATCGTCTCGGACCAGTTTTCTATTCTGGAATTTCTTCATTAGACGCTGACAATCGTTTAAATCCGAATGCCACAATTTCAATAGAATGGACCGTAGTGGCCGTCCCCGATTTTCGCTTAACGCGAACCATTATTCAGACGGTATTATTTTGATCCATATAGACATGCATATGAAATAATACAAAAATAACATGGAAACTTGAAACAATTTTAGCCACAAATTGTTCTGAGCTTCGAATCGGGTGGCCAACGAAAAATCCAACGTCTTCGCTCTCCAGCCTTCCGTATCACTCCTAGTCCCTCTATTCGACTGCTTGCATTCGCTTTTCCTACAATACATCAAGACAGTTCACAACGGCCATTTTCTATCAGCCTTTCAGTCATAAATTCAGGGTTTGTTACTTCAACCAATATTTCTGTTTTATTTTACTTTTGTACTTGATTACTATTTTCAATGCTGAAGTATGACTACTTCGAATGAATTTATATAGGATAGGTCCGTTAAAACATACATAAGCTTATCAATTGCACTACAAAACTAAGAAAAATTTTCGCTATTTATCAGATTACTCTTTTCGTTTTCAGATATGCAGATTTGAATAAAGTCGAAATAATCGACATAAATCCATGGATTGTGGTACCAAAAAATCATTCTTCTCTTGCTGCTGTCAATTACAAAATTGATGGGATCCAACTTGACGGAGAGCAATTGGACGAGCAAAAGGGTCTAGACATTGGTTCTATTGTGTCGGGGAAATTGCGAATTATGACATTCAACATATCCACAATTCGTGAACATGTATTGAATTTTTAGAATTGTTGATTTTTTAAATTGCAATATTCTACTTTCAGGAGGCGATATTCAGAAACCTTAGCCTGACAACGTTGGTTGATGGATTTATACCTGCTCGATATGAATACCGGTTTTTCCTTATTCACGACATTGTCCAAAATCAATACGACAAATTTCTTGTATCTGAGTCTACTCAACCATTCCCTTTGCACTATTATAATCGCGAAACTGGCAAACTGATCCCACTACAAAATGTTCAACCTTTGGAGGTATGTTTCTTCATGACAATTTTTATTGATAGCTGCTCGGGTATTGGAGAAGATAATTTGGCCTAACTTATAATCTACGTATGTTATCTCTCATATAAAATTATACACTTTGTTATAAACTGCTGTTTGTTGTACAAACATTTGTAATTTTATCGGTTTAGAGCAAAGAAGTCATCCAAGACATCAATGGTCATCCATATTTGAGTGTAGTTGTGGCATTCCGTCGTCTAGCGACTAACGCTATCAATTCCTTGCCTATATCCACAAAATCAGCGATATTCGGCACAGTAAAGCTAAATCCCGACAAATGGAAACGAGCGGGTAGTGGACGCGATGATTTCGAGTTGGTAAGCGTGACCGAAGTGCTAGCCAAGAACGGGTCACCACAACGAAGACTTGTGGGAGAAAATCGGTTTTGGGCAGAAAATAGTGATGGTCAGGTTAGTGCATTATATTCCATTGAAACTTATATGAATATACATAAATCAAGAAAAAAGGATTTAAACAGCTACTCCAATAGTATCAACCTAAAATATGCGAGCGCCGAATATATAAGATGTCAATTTAGTATAGTATCCTAATTGAAACAAATCGCTTAATAACACTCGACGAAAATACCCACAAATATCCGTTATAGGGCAATACAACTACAATCAAGTTCATCGATTTGGAAGCGAGTGGATCAACTCCACAGCTATTCTACGAGTTACGATTTGGTAACCCTGAACACTTTGCGCAGCCTTACTTCCCGCATGATATTTATCGAGTACAACTAATGTCCTCGCGTTGGCGCAATATGAGCGGGCCACTTGTGGTGTCGCCGGCTCTGAAAGCTGTGTCTCCAGTTGATTCAACTATGACTTACAATTTATTTGGGCGTGCCGAGGACAGTTCCTTTCAATTGAATCCTAAAACAGGTAACACTTGCATTGATTATTAAATTTAAATTAATTATTTAACTTTGTGTACTCAAATTTTCGGAATATACAACATTGGCATATCACTGTATGGTTTGCAATAACCGAGTGCACATGAATGAGTTCAATATAAAATAAATACACGTATTAGAAAACTTTTAATAATAGTTAAATTTATAAAAGCAAACTTAATTCTCATTTTTACTAGTAGTCAAGAGATCTAATGAGAATAACAGGACATCGTGATAATAATCGGCTCCCAAATCTGACGTCAAATTCAGCATCCACGAAAACCCCGGGTTAAAAATTCAGCTCCAGAGACGCGATGATTCAAAAAATGTTTTTCCGAAAAGCTGCCCTTTTCGTAAAAATCAATCCCTGACACCAATTAAAAAAATGAAAAACACGTTGACGTCCGGAATGTCCTCAGAAAACGATTATGAACATAAAAACCATGACTTTGTATCGCAAAATCCCGAAAAACGTTTTTCGTTTTTGTGCAAGTTAAAACTATGAATTTCATAAATTATCCTGGACTGACTTTTAAAGAGCCATCAAATCATACCTCACACGCCCTTGGTACTAGTCCGGAATCTATCGAACAATACGGTCATGGACCGGCAATTGCCTTAATTATGGCGCAATTCTTTATCAAATTCAATGTGTTATACTTAGACGTAATACAAGTATATCTTTAGGCGAGGTTATTTTGTTGGACCCAAAACGAGATATTCCAAACGAGGATCTATGTATGAATCTTGAAGCTCAGGATGCGGTTGGCCGTAAAACCACTGTGCCTATTGAATTCACTGCCAATTCAGCTAGCAAAGTTCAGGAAGACTGTTCCATTTTTGGTACCGATGTACCTATCTATTCTCACATATTTCAAGGCGACTCTGAATCATTGGTGCGTAGTATAGCGCCTATAATTCCCGAAGAAGAAATCAGTGGCACTGTACCACCACATACCACCCAAATTCCGGTGTCCGGCGTGGATGCTACTCTTCAACCAATCACTAGGGCGACGGTTACAGTTGCTTCTGCTGCCTCCACGAGGTCAACCCAAAGTCACATAACTACTTACGTGACTGAGACCGAAACACATGCGATAGTTACAGTCCCAACGACGATTCCAGAAGCTGAAGAGGAAGAATTGATTATCCATCCGCATTTGACTCAAACAACAACTCCGGCACGGACTGCCAGACCTCGCATAGTCACCACATTTCCCTTGCCACAATTGCCATGGGTCATTGGAACAACGACACGGACTTCTCTTATAAATTCAGTAAGACCTACAACACCGATAATTGGGCCTCAAACAGGAGGATTGAGTCAACTGCCACATAGATCTACCGAAACATCTACTATTGCGGCGACGAGTGAACGACCCGCCCAAACTCCATATATTTTGCACACTACTATGCCGGATAACGAAATTCCCACTTTGATTACATCATTGCCACCACCAAATGAGTCAGCCCATTTTACAACTTCTGAAACGCCAATAAAGGTGGGGATAGCAACACCTGGCCTCACAAAAACGACTCATGAAAGGAGGACAGAGACTGAGTTGCTCGCAGATCAACAGGAAATGGTTCAAAGAGCATGCGATCAACGTCGAGACCAGCCCATTTGGGCCGTGATTTGTGACCTAGCTAAGACGGTCTATCGACAGGCACACCAGCGCACGTAGTGGAACATACTGAATATACAATACGTTGTATAAAAGTCATAATTTTAGTATATAGATATAGATCATTGAATGTTGCCGAAATCCGATAAAGGGTGGAAACATAGAATATGCACAAGTGATTCTTTTTTTTGTAAAACACTAACAGCAAAAAGTTTCTTTTTATCATCACATACATCGTTATGTCCCACTGCAGCTTAAATGCCTGGGTTAGGTAACCTGTCCGAGACGATTGCTTTTTTTACCCCTTTGGGGCAATTTTTCGGAACTTTCATGCAATTACCTCCATGTCGTGTTCTGACCAAAGTTTGATCATTACTCGAGATCTAGATTTTTAACCGGTTCCGGTCAGTTCCCGTAACTGCTATGTAATTCACATGTCCAAAGCCAAATTGGTACTAAATGCATTGGTCATATATAATAGGGAATGTTTTATTGATCCTGCAATCTCAGAATAAAAGGATTTTAACCAATAGATGTTATATGATAGCATTGTCACATAATAAATTTGTACGTTATATTGTGAAACACTGCAACAACCCGTCATTTTATGGCTAACTAGGTTTTAGCAGCCCCTGCCGGGGCTGCCAACTTTTTATTGATTTTTTGCTCTAAAAAACTATTTTATCTTTTCATATTAAATTAAAAATTTTTATTATCCTCAAAAACTTCAAACAAAAGTATTTCAAGGATTTTTATTGTGCTCAATGTTGACATTGAAATACATTTATTGTTAAACACATTAGAAAAAGGAAAATTCAAAATAAATATTAATTTTCAATTATGGCTAAATCAATGGTTTCAATTACGGCTCAATCATCCTTTTCACAATCAGACATACAATTAAATCAATCATCCTTTTCACAGTCAGACACACAAATAAATCAGTCATGCTTTCACAGTCAGACACACAATTGAATCAATCATGCTTTTCACAGTGAGACATACAATTAAATTAATCATCCTTTTCACAGTCAGACACACAAATAAATCAGTCATGCTTTCACAGTCAGACACACTATTGAATCAATCATGCTTTTCACAGTGAGACATACAATTAAATTAATCATCCTTTTCACAGTCAGCCACACAAATAAATCAGTCATGCTTTCACAGTCAGACACACAATTGAATCAATCATGCTTTTCACAGTGAGACATACAATTAAATTAATCATCCTTTTCACAGTCAGCCACACAAATAAATCAGTCATGCTTTCACAGTCAGACACACAATTGAATCAATCATGCTTTTCACAGTGAGACATACAATTAAATTAATCATCCTTTTCACAGTCAGACACACAAATAAATCAGTCATGCTTTCACAGTCAGACACACAATTGAATCAATCATGCTTTTCACAGTGAGACATACAATTAAATTAATCATCCTTTTCACAGTCAGCCACACAAATAAATCAGTCATGCTTTCACAGTCAGACACACAATTGAATCAATCATGCTTTTCACAGTGAGACATACAATTAAATTAATCATCCTTTTCACAGTCAGACACACAAATAAATCAGTCATGCGTTCACAGTCAGACACACAATTGAATCAATCATGCTTTTCACAGTGAGACATACAATTAAATCAATCATCCTTTTCACAGTCAGACACAAATAAATCAGTCATGCTTTCACAGTCAGACACACAATTGAATCAATCATGCTTTTCACAGTCAGACATACAATTGAATCAATCATCCTTTTCACAGTCAGACACACAATTAAATCAATCATGCTTTTCACAGTCAGACATACAATTGAATCAATCATGCTTTTCACAGTCAGACATACAATTGAATCAATCATCCTTTTCACAGTCAGACACACAATAAATCAGTCATGCTTTCACAGTCAGACATACAATTGAATCAATCATCCTTTTCACAGTCAGACACACAATTAAATCAATCATGCTTTCACAGTCAGACATACAATTAAATCAATCATCATTTTCACAGTCAGACACACAATTAAATCAATCATCCTTTTCACAGTCAGACACACAATTAAATCAATCATCCTTTTCACAGTCAGACACACAATTAAATCAATCATGCTTTCACAGTCCGACACACAGTTGAATCACTCATCATTTTCACAGTCAGACACACAGGTAAATGAATCATGCTTTTACAGTCAGACACACAATTGAATCAATCAACCTTTTCACAGTCAGGTAAATCAGTCATGCTTTCACAGTCAGACACTCAGTTAGAGACTCAGTCAGACACACAATTAAATCAATCATCTTTTTCAGAGTCAGACACACATTTAAATCAATCATGCTTTCACAGTCAGACATACAATTAAATCAATCATGCTTTCACAGTCAGACATACAATTAAATCAATCATCCTTTTCAGAGTCAGACACACAATTAAATCAATCATCCTTTTCACAGTCAGACACACAATTAAATCAATCATGCTTTCACAGTCAGACATACAATTAAATCAATCATCCTTTTCACAGTCAGACACACAATTAAATCAATCATCCTTTTCAGAGTCAGACACACAATTAAATCAATCATGCTTTCACAGTCAGACATACAATTAAATCAATCATCCTTTTCACAGTCAGACACACAATTAAATCAATCATCCTTTTCACAGTCAGACACACAATTAAATCAATCATGCTTTCACAGTCAGACATACAATTAAATCAATCATCCTTTTCACAGTCAGACACACAATTAAATCAGTCATGCTTTCACAGTCAGACACACAATTAAATCAATCATCCTTTTCAGAGTCAGACACACAATTAAATCAGTCATGCTTTTACAGTCAGAAACACTCGCATTTCTGGTACCATAATTGCGACAAATGTCGCAATCTTGGTTGCAATTATCAAAAATTATCAAAAAATTATCATTTTTGATTTTACCATCGAAAAATAACCATAAATCATGTATTGAATGTCAAAATCGCAAAAATCGCATTTCTGGTACCAAAATTGCGACAAATGTCGCAAACTTGGTCGCAATTATCAAAAATTATCAAAAAATTATCATTTTTGATTTTACCATCGAAAAATAACCATAAATCATGTATTGAATGTAAAAATCGCAAAAATCGCATTTCTGGTACCATAATTGCGACAAATGTCGCAATCTTGGTCGCAATTATCAAAAATTATCAAAAATATTATCATTTTTGATTTTTCCATCGAAAAATAACCATAAATCATGTATTGAATGTCAAAATCGCAAAAATCGCATTTCTGGTACCATAATTGCGACAAATGTCGCAATCTTGGTCGCAATTATCAAAAATTATCAAAAAATTATCATTTTTGATTTTACCATCGAAAAATAACCATAAATCATGTATTGAATGTCAAAATCGCAAAAATCGCATTTCTGGTACCATAATTGCGACAAATGTCGCAATCTTGGTCGCAATTATCAAAAATTATCAAAAATATTATCATTTTTGATTTTTCCATCGAAAAATAACCATAAATCATGTATTGAATGTCAAAATCGCAAAAATCGCATTTCTGGTACCATAATTGCGACAAATGTCGCAATCTTGGTCGCAAAAATAATGTCAAATTCGAACTCCCCGTATCTGAAAACCCCCAAGGACTGATTTTCCCGTCACCAAAATGACTTAAAAGGCCTCAACTGAAAAATCGTGACATCGTGACACAATTTCACATTACTTTATACTATTAGGATAGAGAACGTTTGTATTCATGGATGTAGTATTGTTATAGCAATTACATGTGCTCAGTTCGTTTAAAAGCTGATTTTATTTGCCATTGAAAATAACTTACAGCATACCTGTTACAAAGGGACCGTTGTTCATTTGAATTACTCAATTTAAATTTCTCCATATTTTTTACCTTTGGGAAAGCTTCGTTTACAAAATATTCTCAAAATTTTGAACCTCAATGTTTTTACATTAACGTCGTCATTTGCGCTTTAATCTGTGATGCAACATGATTTCAAGGATTAAGACCATCAAAGTTCATTCTTCAGTCACACTCTGCAAGGTTGTTGTTATTGTGGAAAGGCATGTTTAATCGTAGCAGGCCACCGCTCAGGCAGAATGGCTCATCCCTCGCTCAAGGTCTCAATAGTTGCACCACCTTCGAAAATGGAGTTCAACAAATAAGGAACCACATTAGGTCGACATCTTGCTCGGCGGCGACCTTGATGAAGTCTCTCAATTACCGGCTTAGAAGTTCCCTCCAACCCAATTGTTACCTCGATTGGGTCCAATAACAACACAGTTTTACACTGAAATCAACAAACAATTTTTGAGTCTAAATAAATTTTGCCATTCGAGATCAAATATGATTGCTGCCGGCTCCGTTTTATTTTTGTATATTTGCATGTCGATGGTAGAAAATGGATGGCTTCAAAGTAAGTTTGATTTTGTTTTGGGCTGTTTATTCTCGCGACATTGCAGGGGTTTGCGAATTGCAAGGCACTTGCCAGCGGTGCGAACAAAACCGAATTTATAGTTTCTACACGTGCCACACAAGCATGGACTGCTTCCCAGGTTGGATTTTTCCAAGGAATTACTGAAATAATTTCTGAATTGTGAATATTAGAGGAATATTGCACGCCCCAGCGTTTCTGCTGTCCAATTAGTACATTGCCGAGTCAAATACCCGCCTCAGCAGGTAATCAGATTTGATACATTTTAATGAAAGAGGAATTATTTCGATAGAGTAACTGATATCACAAAGAAAAAAATTAGAAAGATGAGAAATAAAAGTTGAATTCCAAATGTTACATAGAACTACTACTTTAGCCATCCTCCGTTTTTGGTTTACAGCTTCCTAGCAAGAATCGTGTGTTAAGCCTTCAAAGCTATGCAAAGAACGTATAACATGATTTCATTGAAATTAAATGCTATTTATTTATAATTCACTCCTTCGTTAAGCTATAAATTATATATCAAATTATTTCTATTTTCATCTCAAAAACGCAAATAGTATAATTATAATAGATAGTTACATTATATTTGTTTTAGAAAGCATAGATCAAGCTTCAACTGCAATGGTTGGGATGGCCGAACCAAACGCGCCCCGATGCCCCGATGGTTCGGACTGGTTGCGCATGTGTAAGACTGATAATGACTGTATCTTCAGAGATGAAGTTTGCGCCGAGGGAAAATGTTGTCCATGTAAGTGTGCTAGAACTTTTATCCAAATGAATATGCACTAGAGGAGAAACTACATCCTTTGGTGCTACTTAAGCCTTGGATGTACTTTTGAAATTTGAATAAATATACTTCTATAGTTCGTAAATGTTTCTTATATTAGTGTTTAGTTTTTTAATTTTAGCATTAGTTTCGTATATGTGTATCGTATTATGTTGAGGAATACTGTAATAGTAATTGCTATCTAAATATCAATTTTCTGTATACTTACATCACTATAAAATTTAGCCACCATACATAAAATTTAGCTTGCAAACAGCGCCGAGCCCAGGTGCTCACTGAGATATCTCGGGCAGGAGAGCACTTGGATTCATCTGCTATTTTTATTCCGCAATGTAGCGAAGATGGGTCCCATTATCATCCCATGCAATGTTCTCAAGGAACGAATAACTGCTTCTGCGTCACTAAATTCGGACGTCAAATTGCTCCAACCAACAGCACAGAAAGAACGAATTGTACGGAAATGCGTCGCACGCAAATAATTATGGAAAAGGGTGGCTTAAAAAGCTGGAAAATGACAAAATCTTCAGATAAAGAGAAGCCCATATTATTACTCAATTCAACCGATGAGATCAATCATGAGAGAAGAAACAGAGAAGACACTCAAACGAAGGAAGAAAATGAGAAAAGCAGCCTAGGATTTTTAGAGATTGGACGAGATGGAATCCAAAAATCCAAAGGTAATATAATTGCTCTCCTCTGTGCATATTCAGACTATTTAACAGCGTAATATGTGTAGATTCACCTATTAAAGGATTATAGGTAATTTAACCAGTTCATATATGTTAGCCAAAATGACCATTGAATCAGCATAATGGACGAAAAATTATGAATTCGAAAACAATCAAAGTCAAAGTTTAGTTTATGCATTTAGAAATTATAAGTCCTCTTATAACCTAACTAGCGGCGTCGCCGCCCTGATAGAGCGGCTCCGAGAAGCCCCATATCAGTATGCCCGCCCCCGCGGTCACCCGCCCCCGTGTTCCCCGCCCCGCGGTCCCCCACCCCGCGGGCCCCGCCCCCGCAGTCCCTCCTTGATTTGGAAACTGCCTAAGCGCCACACAAAATCCATGAGGGGGGTTTCATGGTTCCCCAATGCCCTGAGGCAATCCCGTAACTTTCAACCCAACATGCCGATCGGGCCGCAGCTTTTGGGTTAAGCTTTTCTCGCCAAACCCAGCAACTTGCTCAAGTTACTTTCCCCCAGCCATGCGTAAAAGTGGGTGTGACGCAGAGACTTTTGAACTATTATATAAGGGCATTATTAGTTTTCGCTAAGTTTTCCCAAAGGTGTATAATATCGGTCGCTTTTTCTCATATGGCCAAAAATTCTAGTGAGCTATCAAACAAATCAATTTAATGTTGATTATCTCCTTAATAAAATTAATTTAGCTGCCTATGTTACACCTAGTACCAATCAACCATCTGTTCACCGGAATAGTCCATCGACCTCAAGGGAAGAAAGTGGACAATGCGCTGACCCACTTCGAGAGTTTAAAACATGCGGAAGTTCATGTCCTATTTCTTGCGCCACTCGCACACAACCAAAATGTCAAACTGATGAATGTCTGCGCGGATGTTTTTGCAGATTGCCATATGTAATTCTGGATGTCGAAAATCCATTTACATCCAAGTATTTTTTTCCAGTAGATGAATCGTATTTTGATTATAATAAATTTAGATGTGTGCTGCCTGCTGAATGTCCGATGTTGCCATTTACCAGCGATTTGAACTCTTGGGATGGTGGATTTTTTCCTGCGATAACAAACAGTAATCAAGCCAACCAAGATGTTCACAGCGTTAGTTGGACGAAATCCAACAATCCGATAGATAAATGCTCGGACCCTCTGAAAAATTTTCATACTTGTGGATCTGCATGCCCCCGTAAGAAAATTAATATGCGAAACAAAACCAAAAACATAAAAATACGTGTACTTTAGCGGCTTGCGGTCTTCTCCAACCCGACTGCGGACAACAATGCGTTAGTGGATGTTTCTGTAGAGCGCCATACGTTCTTAAAGACCAAAGTGACATTAACTCGCCATGCATTCTGAGACAACACTGCCCCGATTTTCGTTATGAGTCGGAATGCAAAGAACCCAATAAGGTATGAATGTTTTCGTCAATTTTTTATTTCTTGAAAACCTGTTTTCCATTTTCTTACTTCGGCCTATTCTTAACAGGTGTGGACAAGTTGCACTTCGAAGAAGTGCCCTCGATCATGTGATCAATGGTCCCCATTGTGTCTTCCGGACGACTGTAAACCCGGATGTGAGTGTCGATTGCCATACATCAGCTTTAACACGTCTTCGTCATCCAACTGTGTTTTGCCTGAGCAATGTCCTCAACCGACCACCCAGCAACCATCTTTAGCTTTGGCACCATTGCAGTTCCAAGAAAGCAAGTGCGAAGATTCCAATAAGGAATTCCATTCCTGTGCCTCGTCATGTCCATTGGGGTGTGATAATCTCGATTTGCAGCTCTGTACTCCGTGTGTTGCTGGATGTTTCTGCAAAAATGGTATGATTTTTATTTTTCGAATAAATTGAAGACCATCTATGTAGGTTATATATTCGAAAATGCTTCTAATTGGCGTCACTCTCGATGTGTGCAAATATCAGAATGCCCAAACAAAGGAAATCGTGCTGTAGCTTTTTCACCGAATACCGGGTCAATACAACCTATTAATCCAGGTTTGTTTGCTGAACACAAAAATTTAGTTTAAAAGGCAACAACCATTATATTAACTGAGTTTGCTCAAAATATATTGGATTAATAACGCACATGAATTTATAAATAAAAAATCGAGTTTGTTAGTCTACATTTCGATTTTAGTGTCGGCATCGTCATGTCCAGTAAATCCTGTAGATAAAAATGGGCGTACTTGTGACACCGATTTTGAATGCGGATTTCAACAGGTGCGATAATAAGGGCGTAATATAGCTTTCATTGTTAAAAATTTCCAGAAATGTTGTCCGGTCATTTCTAATCAAAGTCAACACAATATATCCTCATTACCTATCCACAAATGTACATGTCTCGATACCAACGCCATTTGGGTAGAAATGTTTTTACTGTTTTGACATTAGTATAATCAGTGATTAAAAAAATTCAGATGGAATGTGGAACTGTATGCCCGGACTATTGTCCCGGTGAAAGCGAACAAACACGCACAAAACAAGAAAATTGTCCAAAAATATGTCGGCCAGGCTGTTTTTGCGTTGCTGGATTTATTAAAAAGAACAGTGATGCCAACTCTGAGTGCATTCCGATATCCAAATGTCCCAGAATCGGGCAAGGTGAAGACTTTCGTATGTTGAAAATTACGTTTTTCATCATATTTTATCCAATCCTATTTAGTAACCAATAAGCAAAAAATCTCATTTACTAGCAATATCTATAATTGAGACAAAATCCGAGCTTTTAGCATAACAAAACTGAAAGGATTAATTGATTATTTTTGATTGTAGACGATGACATCGGGCCAGAATTTACCACTTCTCAAGCCTCTATGACCACCTCAACTCAAAGTACACCTACTACAGAAGAAAACAACGAGGAAGATTCGTGCGGAGAAGCATTGGCTAGTGCTGTTCTCTATAGTTCCACTGGAGCTCGTCTTGGCCGTCTTCTGGTTAGACCCGACAGACGGAAAGGAAAAAACGAAAACAGACGCATTCGTATCACGGGAGAGCTGACTCCTTATGCGTAGGGATTTTGAATATGTGTTGTAAATAAGGGCTAATTAAGCGGTCATTACGACTTGTTTGAATAATACGCTTTTCATTTTCAGAGATTTTATAGAGCTAATTGTTTGCACATTTATCCAACAGTTATAAAAAATTTACAATTAACAAGAAAATCGAATATGGAATTGATTTACTGTCAAAAGCAACAAAAATGTAACAAAAATCAGTCATCCTAGGCTTACATTTATATTTTAGGGCCACCAGTATACGCGAAGAAACTCATTTCTTGGCCATTCATCAGTTCAGTGATACAACTATCGACGGTTGTAAAAATGTTGGTTCAGCACTGGTTATGAATATCCTCGAAGAGGACGACAATGGGTTCGTTGTGACAACTTCTGCGTCTGAGTTTGAGATAGGACCCAGTCACCGATTTCGTTCCGAACGTCCCGCTGATCCAACCAAAATTGTTATTCGAATAGACAAAGTGCTTCTTTGGTCCGACCCTATCACTGTGGGCACAAATCCGTTAATTGGGCACTCCGTGGTGCTAAAAACTTACAACAACAGCAAACCTGAAGGCTTTGATATCAGAAAGCAAAAAATGGTCGCTTGCGCTGTTCTAGGAATCGTTCCCAGTTGTTGAGAGCCAACCGGAAGGAGTGCCAATTAAACACTGCGAATTCATGACTGGTCATTTATGTTTTTGTTTTACAGAAGATACTCATTTGTAACTAATTATGATGATTTATTACAATAAATAACAAATACGATATCCACATTTGGTCATACAACACGATGGCTGTACAGTATTTTCTCTCCCGAGGCAGTCTGAGTCTGTGTGACAGGCATCGCCATGCGGAAGCAAACAGTTTAGGTCGCTGTTGGCATCGGAAGGGCATGAAGGGGTTCCTTGTACACCTGAAATAAGTACAGAAAATGTACTTTTCACTTTTTAGCAGTGGTAACATTTGTGTTTCTATTTCCAACTTTTCTTGACAAAATTACGTAAAACTATTGACAACTCTTTTATAGTGTGAAAGTTGCAAATTCTAATTGAGGAAAAGGATACGCACTTCTGAATATAAGTCGGTTTGTGACGTCATTCCAACTTTGAATAATGCAGAAAATTGATAATCTTTAATGGTTTAAATATGAAACAAACCTAAAAAGCCGCAAGTGGCTTGGCAACTAGCCATGGATTGGAAATTATTAGCATTTCCTCCGCAGCCTGAACATTTCAACATTATTTTGCACAGGTTCATATCGAACAAACGCATGCCTGAATATTGGAATGCTTTACATTTCCCACTAGAAGCGTCGAAATAGTAACGAGTGGTAGGAGCTGTGCATGTACCCACAGCCAAAGGTAAATTACACACTGATTCACCTGAAATATTTGTGTACAATATTTGTGCAAAATATTGCTCATTCGAGAGAATATGTTATAAAAATGAGTCAAAACCTTTCCAGATAAGTTCAGCTTAATTATCTGAATACATATAATACGAACTTTTATTTATGATTGTCCAATAAATCTTTTAAGCTGATAAAACTTTGCAATATTCATAGTACTTATAAAAAACCATTAACCACTAATTCCAAAAGGATCGCGACAAATTCGTCTTGCTGTTCTTGAAATTGTGTTCGGCTCCAGGCAACATTTCTGTATTCCCGGACAATTGGAATCTAACCAGCAACCGGTCGATCTAAACATGCTTTGTTATATCTCAAATCAATTACACATCCAGGATTCATTAATGCGTACATGAGAAGACAGAGTAAACGCTTTAAAAACTATATGATGATGGCCACTCTCAATATATGGATTGGAAATCCTTATAGTAAGTTAAAGCTGTCCGGCGTCATCTGGGATGTGGCGTCATCTGGGATTTTTGGGAAATGCATTCTTAGGGGTGCTTAATTTTTAAAATGTACCTAATAATGATAATTTTTAGCGGGGAATCCGAATTTGAGGTCAAAATTTAGCTAAAATATACAAAAGTTAGACTAAATTTTTTGGAAAGTTGTTTATTTATGTCCGTCAAGTTTTTGTCCCCCCTTTTGGAAGGCATTCTTAGGGGTGCTTAATTCTGTATGTCAGGTTTACACAAATCAGTCAGAGACACAAATTAGTCAGAAGGAGCGGCCGAAGGCCACGACTCAACCGCACCCTAACCATATAAGTCTGAGGACCATTTAATTTACGCTTAGGTACAACCCAACTCTGACCGCTGATGGCGGTGCGCAAAGCGCCGCAGATGCACGCTAACCGCTTCCTAGCGGGGGAGAGCCATGAAGCGGCTCTTCCCCCGCTAGTGCTTAATATTTCAATGTGAGTCTGATTATTTTCTCTCTAGAAAACTGATACAGAAACAATTCTTACCCATCTTGTAGAGTTGATATTCCAATAGGTTGAGGACAATTTCCGGCCTTGGCATTGATATGGCTCACCGGAATACCTAAACTGACATAGTAATTATATATATTTATAGTTATATGAAAAATGGTAGGGACCAATATAAGGTAAAGTCCCTTAAAGCGTAACATTTTAGTTCCAAATTCCTATTACCTTGTACCGCTTCTTGGCAACAATTAGAGCCATCAGATTGAGTGCATAATTGGCCACTTTCAGGGCATTCATCTGATTCAGCAGTGCATTGAACGAGGGCTGCCTGACTAAAACAACGTGTTCTTTAAAATTTAATTTTTTATAATTGTTATTATTATGGGTAAAAAGTTTAACTGATAAAGTTATCATCTGAAAAAAAATACTTCAAAAGTGTGTAATGTGACAAAACCATCGAAATCATAAAGTTAAGGTATAAAATCATAGTCCCCCCATAGAAAGTTGACAGGCCCTAAGAACGGACTTTTCACCTGGGGTATTGAATTCATGCTCAGGGGCTTCCATTCGGTGAGAAAACATGCCCGGAAAAAAATTTTTTGAAATTCGCATGTTGGACCCCCTGTTTTTACCCCCTCAAAGTCAGGCCACGCCCCTTTATTTTTCCTGTCTGAGAGGTATTGTTTGAGAATATCCAGCAAGCGCCCAGAGGCGTGTGATAGCTCAATCGCTTCCTCTCAATGTGCCTGGGTGGGGAAAATTGAAATTTTCGACATCTAACGACGGGAATCGAAGTTATGAGCCCTGAGGGCATTTGTCGAGATTGGGCGTTCCTGACTACCTCCAGAGGCGAGTGAGGTGTCAAACGTTAGCTCTCGGTGAGACAAAACGAATGGCACAAGAATTTTTGAGATCGGACCACACACGATGGAGATATTTGCCCTGGGGGCATATCTCGGGATTTTGGGTTCCTTACCACCTCCAGGGGCGAGTGAGGTGTCAAACGTTAGCTCTCGGTGAGACAAAACGAATGGCGCAAGAATTTTATACATCGGACCACACGCGTCGAAGTTTTTTGGCCTGAGGGCATTTTGCTTAAAATGGCTTATATAAGCCATTTTGAGCGTACGTTGGAGCGGCCGAAGGCCGCGACGGACGAACAACCCAATCAGGAGCACGACAATTAGGTGCACGTTGTGTGGGCCATGCCGGGATCCTCGCGGCGCTTCGCGCCGCTCGGATCCCGGCATGGCCCACACAACGTGCACCTAATTGTCGAGTTCCCAAACCTCTTTATTGTAGGTACAACGCAACGATTACCCCGTATTATACCCTGGAAAATCTATACCGTTTTCTAGACGGCCGAAGGCCGAGTTCTTTTCGCGTAGCGAACACCAAAACTGTTATTCTTATTCACCCAATTAAAATTTATTGACCAACAAATTCAATCTAAACCACGAATATAGACTCCCGACAGCTAGCCGAGCTCTGCTCGGCTAGTTAATAAATTCTAAAAATACAAATCAAGTTATTACGCTGAGCATGACGGTAATTCCGGTTTCTCTGTAGAAGTCTCAATGTCAGAATCGCGCATACATTCAGGATGTTCTCGGAGCTTTTCAATGGCACGATAATAGTCACAAATATCAACGGTCTTCGACTTAAGACCTGTAGCAACGACAAACAGCAAGGACATCAGAATTACGAATGCAGCAGCGAATTTGAGGGAATAATTAGTACTGTACCGAGTCTTGCGGAGGAGTATCATAAGGAAACTCCCGCAATTGATTGAGTTGAGTTTTGCTAAAATTTAAGTGCAAATCTTTAAAAAAGTCACACGTTAAAGTCAGACAATCAGGTGCACACTGTTGGCGAAATTTGATGGAAACATTCAGACAGACATACAGTGTGTGCCAAAGTCATACGTTCACCCCTGATTTTGGCACTTTTAGCGGTTTTGTGTGAGGAACCGTGTTTTTTTCGCTTACAAATAGTAGCAGAACGGCAAAATAACAGTATTAGCACAATTTGAATTGAAATCACGCAATTTATTTTGAAATTTTATCTGTATTTTTGTTTGGATCCCTAAAATGAGTGTGCCAAAGTCATACGTTCACTTAGATTTTCTCACCAAAAACCCATAAATGACATTAATTGGCTTTTCATGATCGATAGAGCCAGAAAAGTTGAGGGGGGTTAGTTTTTGGTTCAGAACACCCTACCCTTAAAAAATGTCACTTTTTTGAGTTGCCAATTTTGGCATTTTTATGGGCAAAACCAGGTTTTTTGTCAAATTTCCGCCAAAATTGGCACTTTTTGGCGTTATGTCAAAAATCGGATGAATGGTCCAGAATCTAGAGACTTTTCCGCACCTGGTGCAAAAAACCGCACTGAAAGACGCAAATAAAACATGAATTAAATTTTTGGTTAAAGTTCAAGTTCACAAAAAAGTCCATTTTTCCATACAAAATTATGGAAAAATGTGAACTTGAACTTTAACCAAAAATTTAATTCATGTTTTATTTGCGTCTTTTAGTGCGGTTTTTTGCACCAGGTGCGGAAAAGTCTCTAGATTCTGGATCATTCATCCGATTTTTGACATAACGCCAAAAAGTGCCAATTTTGGCGGAAATTTGTCAAAAAACCTGCTTTTGCCCCTAAAAACGCCAAAATTGGCAACTCAAAAAAGTGACATTTTTTAAGGGTAGGGTGTTCTGAACCAAAAACTAACCCCCTCAACTTTTCTAGCTCTATCGATCTAGAAAAGCCAATTAATGTCATTTATGGGTTTTTGGTGAGAAAATCTAAGTGAACGTATGACTTTGGCACACTCATTTTAGGGCTCCAAACAAAAATACAGATAAAATTTCAAAATAAATTGCGTGATTACAATTCAAATTGTGCTAATATTGTTATTTTGCCGTTCTGCTACTATTTGTAAGCGAAAAAACACGGTTCCTCACACAAAACCGCTAAAAGTGACAAAATCAGGGGTGAACGTATGACTTTGGCACACACTGTACATTCACCTCTCCCATTTGAATGGACATATTATTCCCAGAAAGTCGCGTTATGATAGCCATACGAAAGTTTTGCACACCTTTAAATGCAACTTTTTTCGAAAAGCCATATCTTTAAAATGATTCAGAAATCATTTTAAATTTAGCATATGGGCATTTAAAAGTACATAATTAAATCCTAACCAAATTCTTCGCAGTGTTTGTGCAAAAGCAAAACATGGTGACCTCTGGAAGACTAACTATTGAAAATTATGGGGCAGATCTCAAGAAAGCGCTAGGAAACTACTCAACAAACAAAATATATGGCCGAGGAAAACTAGAACTCCGCAGGAATATGTCCAATATTCACTCACTGCGCAACTGTTCTACGATTTTCATGAGGAGTGTACACGAGCGAAAAACATGGACAATTGTTTCATTTGTTTCAATGTCCATATTTGCTCAAAATTCAGATTAAATCGTAGTTATTATTACATGGATTGTTTTGTTTTGTATTTGCTATTGCATACTTTCACCTTTGAGCTTAATTATTCACTTCATATTTAAATAATTTCGCAAAGGTACTTTTCGTAAGCATGCGCAATGTTTGTTATGCTTGTTATTTACAATAAAACAAATATAATGGACGAACAATCTATTCAATAGAATCCACTAGTGGGAACGTATATAACAAAGTGGTAGTACGGGAAAGGTAGGATGGATTCTATAATTTGCCTCACATATTTTCAATTGTTTACAGAATAAGTTTCATTGCGCATTTATTTTCTATCCGAAGTTACACTTCCATATACAGTTATACCAACAGCTTCGATAAGGGTTTTAGAAAAATATTAAACACAATATTTTTGCTTGAAGATACATTTTTGCTGGAACAGTAAAAATATTTTAAAACAGTAAATATTTTATAAACCCCAATTCCAAAATTCAATACTCGTATTACCGGAATGTTCTGTTTATGTTATGAAATTATTACAGTTGGTTTTTATAAATGGTTTTATTTCCATTGAGGTTTATACAATAATGATTGATTAATGAAACATCCACACATGTAGCTGTGATCGAAATTTACGGCTACGGGCGTTAATAACTCTATAGAATGAATACCTAAACTTATATAAAACAGCTCAACATTGTAATTTTGATCCATTTATATATTGGGAATATAGGTCTGAAATTTTACGTGAGACTAGGCCATTCGCAAATTACAACGCTGAGCAAGTCCACGAAATTCATAAAAAGAGATTTGAAGTAGTAAAAGCTGTGGACCCGGTGTAAATAATACAATTTAAACGCATGATGGAATACATTTGGAATAGCATAGGACATATTAATGATTTGGTCTATAAATTTGTGATAGTGATAGGATATTTGAAGATAGAATAGAGTAGCACCTTAAATAAATCAAGCTAAATTCGAAATCCGTGCTTTATCATCTTTATACAAAAAATCAACATTTGGTCAGGACGACAGATTGAACGAAAACATTTAATATAGCAAATAGTGAAATTTTTGGCTAATCCTAAGTGAAAGTATTACAAACGTTCAATATGAGCAGGGATTCTGAAAACAGTACACTAATAAAGAATCTATTGGCCACAAAACGTAAAGCGCTATGATAACGCTGTATTTGGTCGATATTCAGGTGCTATCAGCGGCCAGGATTTTTTTCGATATAGATATAAAATCTTTAGATACAGGTTCCAGGGTTAAAGAAAACCATCTCACTTTGGTTATATTAAATCGGTAAAACATTGTTCATGCTGGTGACTATACTGCTCGGAGTACGGCTCTCTGCTTGACCACTGGTTAGAGATTGTGTGTCTAAATCCACCAAAGTCCAACCGCCGTTTCGACCATTCAAATGCAATTCCATATCATGGAATTGCTTGAGAGAAAATCGATGTCCAACAGAGACACAAGTTATGGATTCCTAAGATAAAAAAGTATAATGCTGCTAAATTTGGTTAGCTATGAATAGGACCTCTTGCATGATTTTGTAGAGGTGCATTTCCATTTCGAATCCGACCGCACTTGTGGCCTCATCCAGAAAAGCTATACGTGGTTTGTGATAAAGAACTCTTCCTATGGATAGTCTTTGCAATTCCCCAGGCGAAAGTGTTTCCTCCCTAAAGATACTATTTCAATATTTTTGTTATATGAATTCTACGTGCCAATTCCACGGAACAGGTGAATCAAAACCATTGCATCGATGTAGCAAATTTTCCATTTTAATCCATTCGAGAATTTGAGAGAGCCGAGAAACATCTTAAAATACGATTTTTAGAAAATAAAAGGTTTCTTAATGTACCTTTCTCGACAGGTAGAGCTTTGAGTGGATATACAATTTGCTGGCGCAACGAAAGACCACCGCCTGGGAAATACGGTCTTTGTGGAAGAAACAGCATCGAATTTGGGTAGGATTTCCAATGCCTCTCTAATTTTCCTAAAAATATATACCTTATGACTGTCCTTTGCAGTAAATGAAACGATAAGCCGTTTAGTTTATCGGAAAAAACCCACTTACGGTTTGTTTTAAATCAGACCTTAAATGTAAATTTGGAAACTAACCTGAAACTTGTGACCACAGAGCGGCCAATACACGCATAAGTGATGTTTTTCCTGTACCACTATCACCGGTGATAAGCAGAGATCGATGTTGTATTATTTGTAGAGATAGGCCTAAGGATTATATTCGTCAACAATTTTGCACTTATTTTGTCAGAAGTTTCTGAATTATATTTTCGAGAAACAGAACTCTACGTTTAAAATGGGATCATTTTTATTGCAAATCGTCTCTTACTTGAGATCAAAGTTCTGGTGCTGTCCTCAGGAGGTGCTATACTAGCTGAGTCCAGTGTGACGGCAATGCCATCATCAATAATATCGTTGCTATAGGCTCTACATGAGTGCATATCACCCAGTAAATACTCTGCTTCTTCAATATCGGACTCTGTTGACAAAATTCCAATAGCCTTAAACTTATATATAGCATTTCAATTAAATAAGTTTAAAAGAATGAACCTGTTTTCCATGCAGTTCCTCTATCTAAGAAATTTCTGATTATCATAATTAAGTGAAAAATAAAATGATTTAAATATACCCTTTGTATTCGGTCGTCGGTCTCCACGGATTTTCTATTGACGCATCCAACAAAGTTTTTATTTGGCTCTTCAGACGATGCCAAAGCCACCACAGAACTGGAATTCATTTTATATCTCGAAGGTAGTTCAGTTTAGTATATATATATATATATATATTATTGTTGTTAAGTTTTACAATTTTGTCTTGATTAACTCACTGTTGCATCCAGGAATGATTTTTCCATTAATCATTACATTAGTAAGGTGGTTGGTAACCACAAAATGCAAAATGTTTAATTTTTGCATTTAATGTGTCATACGGAGCATTTCCCTCCAGTCGCACAATCAAAAAACCGAACAAAAATCAAGGTTACTATTCAAGTCGTGATTAATCTATAAGAAGTTACCTGGGAACAGTTGATGGTGGGCGCTCAATTTCCAATCGGTCGTCATGAAGCCGATTGAGCTCCTCGTACAGTTCAATGACACTAGAAACAATCAATATTAGGTAACTTTCAAGATCTGAGAGCTTCCGAACCGATGAGTAACTCCGCCAAATTCAGCCACAGATTGAGACAAGTCGATTAGTCGGGTGAAGCAGTTAATCAGATAGAGGTAGTAGAACGATGTCTAAAGTTTTTCATATATTTATGGCATATCATTTTGAACATTAACCTAGGCCTAAAATTCTCTGATTATTGAACATTATATAACAAAAATCAGCGAAAAACAAAGCATGTTCCACATGGACTTTTAAAAGAAAATATGTATAAAATTCGTCCAACTAACCTCACTTATTATGCCATTTAGCTCCGGCCCAACTGTTCCCGGATATTCCTTTTGTACAAATATAGTAATTGCCAGAATGATATAGCTGAGCATACTGCCAAAGTAGTCAAAACAATTTGTAGATACTGAATATTTCAAATCAAAATTATAATTATTTTTAAACTCACGATTTAGCCAAAATTGCCACTTGATAAGGTTCTTCTGAGTTTTTATGAGAGCGTTAAGTCTTTGGTTTGTGAACACATTTTCGGTAAAGCCCGATTGATAAAAAGCAATTGATTCAACATTCGAGCGTATTTCCATGTGTCGCGCTCTAAAATTTCATTTTATATACTTCCAGATTACTGTGATTATCCTTTGCCAATGTGATCGATTATAATAATAAAAAAGTTCTATATAACACGCCTATGAGTGTTATATACCGCTGGATAGCTAAGTCTTTTCCCTACACAACCATGTTTAGGTTTTAATTTTACGTTGCAGAAAATTAATTGGTATTAAGTGGCTGCTAAGATGTGAGAATTTTAAGGAAAAACAAATTTTAAATTTAAATATTTTGATTTTTGCGAATTTTTCGGTCTATGTTCCTTCTTCAAACGATCATATTTCACAGAACTTCAAAGCACAAGTTATTCTTTAGAAAGTATGTGGTTTATACGATGCCAAAATTTGCGGTATTTTGTCGACAAATAACCAAATATCAATATTTTTTTGTTTCTTTTGAGCTAATATAATATTCTTCCTGTAATTGAAAAAAAAGTTGTGTACATTCTCGTACAGAAATTAATGGGCTATCCAACGGTAGATGGCACTGAGGATAAGCGTAGCTCTGGATGAATGATTATAAATTTTTTACAAATAAAAATTTTCCGGTCAAACCAATATAGCAAACCTAAAATCGCCTTCCTTTTGCTCTTGCTCAGACACCAATGCGACAGTAGGAGAGATCAGAACGCGATTTACTACCGTTGCACATACAAAGAAAAGGTAAATTGTCAAGGGGCCGAGAAGGCCGGAACTTGTATATGTCAAATAGGTATAGTACAATATTATAAATGGCGATAATAATACAGGACCTAGGAGATCGCAAGCGAATAACCGAGTGGCTTTTTCGACATCTTGCGTCATTCGCTGGTCACTAAAATATACGCCCCATTACATAATAACATTTCTATGGATACATTAATAAGTCGACTTACGGATTGTCTAGTGTATTCGTAAGCCGGTAGAATCCATGGCGTTTAAAATAGAGTCGATGCAAAGAAAAATTAAGTGTCTCCCGGCAGTTCAAATAAAGTACGGACGACAAAAATTTTATCAGCGCTAATGTCTAAATAATTTCTGCTTTAGTATAAATTATATTATTTCAAAAAATTAATAACATACGGCTGCTTTAAATGCAACACATCCAATGGACGTTATAATTAACCTCTCAAAAGCACTTTCATCGCGCTGAAATTGCGTAATTAAAGTGGAATTTCAATTAATTTTCCAATCAGACCTTTCCTAGCAAGACGTGGAATCTGCTTGGCAGTAGCCCTACAAAATAGGTGGCCACTTGATCTAAAATCACACATAAATGTAAAAGATAACTAATTCAAAATCTAAAATGACAGGTTTCAGCATAATAGGACATCATAAAAAGCTTAAACATGGATCTCGAGGATAAAAAAATTCGCATTTTCGGCGTTTTGCTGAAAAATCCGATTTTCTCGCTTTTTAGCATCCCAGTACAACAACTTTCGCTTATAAAAGAGTCTCATGAAAAATCCATTTTCCAAAAATATAATTGAGAATTCAGACTACAGATCTGAGCTAAAATTTAGTACCGTTAGCTAAATTCCAGTACTAAAACTTCATGAACTATTATGATTGGCGTATAAAATAAGAGATTTCGCTATAACACGGTATTACTAAAAATTCCAGCGATTTATCCGTGTTTATAGCTGTTCCCATTTTTGTATAGTTCGCTTATTTGCGTGAAAGGTGTGCAATTTGAAAACCTACCAGTTATCGAAAGAACGCACACAACAACAGCCAAGATAAAACTTGGACTCTTCCAGCTCGGAAATAAAACCCGTACAAACGTGATGAACCGGCGCAGTAACAGGAGGTCCACTGCAAATTTGGTCATAGCGGTATAGAGAATGGTTAAGCCGTAGAGTTATATGGACGAATTATACATCCGTTTTCGGATATAATGTGCTAGACTGTCGCAGAATATTGTAAATAGCCTCATTACTGAATGCGAAGCTGGTCCTCAAATTTTTTATATTAGTAATAACGATGAGCAATGACCAAAAAGGAGCGAATAAAATGGACAGCATATTTTGTTCTTCTTCTGTCCATCCGAGGAAGAGGTCAATCATAATTGGCTTGGATTCAAAGAAGGGAAAGCCTGTTTGGCACAATGCCAAGCTTAATATTCTTCTCAATTAGATTTATATAGAGGTTTAGTTTTAACTTAAAACCAAATTATCCTGATCTTGGGCGCAAAAAGATGATACAAGAAATAATTTGGGACTGCCGCAAAAGGATATCACTAGATATATAGAAGCAAAGCTGTTATGTATCAGATTTTTATTTACTTTTAATTTCCCTCAAAAAATGCTTGAATGACATACATTCAATTTTCTTCAGTGTGGGATTCCTTTGCTCAATTTTCTTCCAATATGACTGGTGATAAAATGCTGGGAAGGGAATGGCATGATTGTTCTCTCTCGTTAAACATTTCCATTAGAAACTCTTATATAGAAAATTTTAGAACACATCAACTTGGAAATGTTGTCCTCCACTGTTCGCGGGCTAACGGTAAACTATTATTCATCTTATTCCATTACATTTTTTATGTTTTAGCCGAGGTTACCTGGCTTACCTTTTCTAATCCGGAGCTATTCATCCACAGCCAATGAAGTCACTTTTCAAACAAAACCATATAAGCTCTACAAATTGGACAGTGGCCCAAAAACAGAGACAACAGTTACTCGAGATGACGCTCTCGATTATTATAGAAAAATGCAGGTAATATTTTAAGTCATAGAATTGAGATACCTGGTTTTTTCAAAAGTTGAATATTTTCACTTGTGTCGCTAGTCTCTATATAAGAATATTATCTAATATGTCGATATTTAAGTAAATCGCTCATTTAGCTCATTCGCCGAATGGAAACTGCTGCTGGGAACTTGTATAAAGAGAAAAAAATCCGTGGATTCTGCCATCTATACACAGGACAGGAAGCGTGCGCTGTCGGAATGGTCGGTGCTATGGACAAAGAGGTCTGTTAATTTTCTAGCTATTTGAAGCGTTTTTGAAAAAACAAATTTCAGGACGCCGTTATTACTGCTTATCGGTGCCATGGCTGGACTTATCTGATGGGTGGAACTGTGGTTGATGTACTTAGTGAATTAACAGGTACTAGTAAGGTGGAAAGGGCGCGGCAAAGCCGCGCCCGTCGAATTCTCTTGTGTTTGGTATCAGTTATCATATTTTTCCATTTTTCAAATTTTCGATTTTTCAGTTTTTCCATTTTCAATTTTCAGAATTTTTCAGTATTCTTCGGTATTCTTCAGGATTGTTTCGGTTTTTTTCCGTTAGAATCTCTGGTGGTTTGGTATTAGTTATCATATTTTTGTCAGTTGTCCACCCCAGGGTTGGCCAGTTGTCCTCCCCCGGGTTGGCCAGTTGTCCTCCCCCGGGTTGGCCAGTTGTCCTCCCAGGGTTGGCCAGTTGTTCTGTCTCGAATCATGGATTTGGTAACTTAAATCTCGAATCATGGTTTTGGTAACTTAAATCTCGAATCATGGGTTTGGTAACTTAAATCTCGAATCGGTCTCTGTCAACTTCAATCACAAATCATGGATTTGGTAACTTCAATCTCGAATCATGGGTTTGGTAACTTAAATCTCGAATCGGTCTCTGTCAACTTCAATCACAAATCATGGATTTGGTAACTTAAATCTCGAATCATGGGTTTGGTAACTTAAATCTCGAATCGGTCTCTGTCAACTTCAATCACAAATCATGGATTTGGTAACTTCAATCTCGAATCATGGGTTTGGTAACTTAAATCTCGAATCGGTCTCTGTCAACTTCAATCACAAATCATGGATTTGGTAACTTAAATCTCGAATCATGGGTTTGGTAACTTAAATCTCGAATCGGTCTCTGTCAACTTCAATCACAAATCATGGATTTGGTAACTTAAATCTCGAATAATGGGTTTGGTAACTTAAATCTCGAATAATGGGTTTGGTAACTTAAATCTCTAATCGGGGCTCCGTCAACTTCAGTCACAAATCAGGGATCTGTCAACTTCAGTCACAAATTAGAGCTCTGTCAACTTCAGTCACAAATCAGGGCACAAATCAAGCCACTTTTTGGGTCAAAAATCCCGAATCTGATCCCATTTTCGGATTCAGCGTATCGAAATACCCCATTCCTGCAATATTCAGCCTTTTCGGCCTTCAAGAGTCAAATTTTCAAAAAATGGATTTTTCTGGAAAAAGTCACTTTTTGGGTCAAAAATCCCGAATCTGATCCCATTTTCGGATTCAGCGTATCGAAATACCCCATTCCTGCAATTTTCAGCTTTTTCGGCCTTCAATAGTCAAATTTTCAAAAAATGGATTTTTCTGGAAAAAGCCACTTTTTGGGTCAAATATCCAAAAACCGAACCCATTTTCGGATTCAGCGTATCGAAATACCCCATTCCTGCAATATTCAGCCTTTTCGGCCTTTAAGAGTCAAATTTTCAAAAAATGGATTTTTCTGGAAAAAGCCACTTTTTGGGTCAAAAATTCCGAATCTGACCTTCAAAACGTCTTAGGATCACTTTTTCTTGCATTCCGAGAGTTTTTGGTTTTGGACCCCCCCCCCCCCGGGACCCCCCCCCCCCGGAGGGGGGGGGTCGGACCCCCCCCCCTGGAAATCGAAATAAGCCCCCCATGAATTTTTTAAATTTTTTTTCCCGATAATTTTTCACCCTGAATCCGAATCCGTCTTCACTTTTTTCCACCGCTTGACAGATCTCGAGATCTCACCCTTCCACACAGACTCCACCTGCACATTATATATAGGAAAATCTCTTTTAGTTTATTTTTCAAACCTATTTATTTACTTTTGGTTCTTATCAACTTTACTAAATTTTAGGAAAAATAACAGGAGTCGTCTACGGCAAAGGTGGGTCCATGCATATGTATGCGAAAAATTTCTTTGGTGGAAATGGAATCGTTGGTGCACAACAGCCCCTCGGAGCTGGCGTTGCTTTCGCTATGAAATATCGTAAACAAAAGAATATATGCTTAACCCTTTATGGTGATGGAGCTGCAAATCAAGGACAACTCTATGAAGGTTTGTTCGTTTTACATAAGAGTTATTACGCTTAGCTTAATTCAATAATAATTGTTTCAACAATAATCGCTTGTGTCGTTATTATAAAACATAATATGCATAAGGAATAAGTAGTGAAATCGGAAAGACCAAAATCACAATTAAAATTTTCATAGTAATATTGTACTTCGATCAAAAGGAACCAATACAACAGCGTTATTGTAAAAATAACATTGAATGTACACTGCTAAATTTACAATTTAAAATGTGTTTTGATTACTATGAATATATTTCTTTACGTTTTTCCCGTAATGTTCTCTATTTTAAACTAATTTGCTAAATGCGTCATTAAATTTGGCCCATAATAGAACATTTTTATCCTTGATGAAATCACAAAAATCTCAGTTTAAGCGGCGTAGCGATTATTCACATATTTTAGCTATGATTTTTATGCGTGTTAATTCCGTTTTCACTTATTTGATTCTAATAAAGGAAGGGTAATAAGGAAATTTTGTACATTGTAAATTTTTGAGGAAATAAACCTAACTCTTATTATTTAGCCACCAACATGGCGAAGCTTTGGAACCTTCCATGTATTTTTGTCTGTGAAAACAACGGATTCGGAATGGGAACTGCTATAGAGAGGGCTTCCGCCTCAACCGACTACTACTCACGTGGAGATTATGTGCCAGGAATTTGGGTGGATGGTACGGATATTTTTATATCGATGGTTTTAAAGGGCCATAAATATGGTATATTAAAATGATCGTAATTGATTTATTTTATCGTTAATTTTTTAATTTCTACAAGCCGGGGTTTTTAGGTATGGATGTTATCACAGTTCGTGAGGCCGTCAAGTTCTGCAAAGAGTATTGCGATGCCGGTAATGGCCCTCTTGTGCTGGAGTTGGCCACATACCGATACTCAGGACATTCCATGAGCGACCCTGGCACGAGCTACCGCACGAGAGATGAAATCCAGGAGGTGCGAAAAACGCGCGACCCGATCACAGGCTTCAAAGATAGAATTGTCACTGCTGGGTTGGTGACCGAGGATGAGCTCAAGGTAAAATCTCTTTGTATGTTTGTTTTAGAAAACCGATAGTTAATATGTCCTAAATGACCTTTTCCTTATTTCTTTGTAGTTAAAAGAATGAGATTATTCGGTCCAAATCGAGCACGGCTCATTCCAGGACTATTTTCGACCGGGCGGGTCGGTCCCGCCGAATTTTGCCCTGAACGGAACCTTCTGTTTTGATAGTGGAAGTTTTTTAATTGGCCAAAAGGTGAAAAGCAGCCAAATCATAATTTGTAATGATCGGCTTAAACTGAAAATAACTTTCAAACATAGCATATATTAAGCATGAATTTTCAGGAAATCGACAAAGATGTCAGGAAAGAAGTGGATGAGGCTGTCAAAGTGGCCACAAGCGAGGCAGAATTACCTTTGGAGTCTCTGTACGCTGACGTATATGCTAACACTCCTCCTTTGAAGATTCGTGGTACTACTTGGGACGAAACTGTCCTTCAGCCGTACACAACTACTGCAGAAATCGTGAAGAAAATGGGATATCAAGTCAAAGCTTAAAGATCTTATTGGAGTTTTGGTTAATACCATTGTTGACGTTCGAATTGTTTATCACTTTTATATTTACACCATAGTTACAGTAATATAGATGCCATAAATAGGTTATTTTATTTGTTTCAGATTTTGTTGACAAGAACTCTGAATCATTTCTAATAATTTGTGCTAAAGGACTTTGTGATAAAGACATTGATGACACTTTTACTGGAAAAAGGTGACGACAGTTTAAATTCGTTCGAATAATGGAAGTCTATTGATAGGTGCCTGAAAATGAGTTATTAAATATAGAAATTGAGAAATTATTTTCCAACTAGAAAAGTAATCGTGCAAAACAGAAACTTTGAGTGTAATATCGCAATCCAAAATAGAAATTTTGCATAATTTTAATATTGGCTAGAACTTACATCAATTTCAACGGTATTCGGTCCATAGTATTCCACGCCAGTATTTACTTCACGCCATTTGCCTTCCGGAAGAAAAACATTTCGATTAGTTGCGGCCTCGACCATCACTGGCTATTATAGAATAATATTAATTTTATTATATTACTACGATTATTACCGCTACAAGTAGTCCATCGCCTACCAAAAATTGATCCGCGCAACTAAAGGCTTCCGGTGCGTCGCTTATCCACCAAATAGGCCTTAACTTGCATTTGGGTATTAACGAAAATTATATAAGTAACTTTTTAAGTAAGCTTTTAAACTCAAATTCATGCACTCTAAAAAATTACCTTCCAAAATACAACGGTAATTCTATATTTGTTTTTATAAAAGTCACAACTTACCGGATGACTGGTACTTTATCTTTCACGGATTGATGGCACTGTTCAACTATATACGCGGACCATTTTTGACGCAATACCAATGTCTCTTTAATTATTTGAACTGTCTCAGCATCGTAGTCCCATGGAGCGAAGGAGAACTGAGACCTATATATATGGACAATACCTATACATATACAATGCCTACCTGAAGCGTCAGTAGAAAAGTATTTGCCTAAAAATGAAAGTTTTACAATTTTAGCCAAAAATGAATGCATCTTACCTGAGTCCACCTAATGAATAATTCCTTGGGAGGCCTCCCATTTAACCGATTTATGGAATCTGCATTGTAGACACCATTTCCTCCGATCATGTCAGGCAAGCCCCAGAAATATCCATGCAATGATGATTGCAAAATGCTTGGAATCAGAGTTTGTAAACCCATTTTGTCCCTAAAATATATTGACTTTAAAACAAGTACCGTATTTTCTCTAATTGAGCCCCTCCCTATTATTGAGCCCCCCCTATAATTGAGCCTCCCTAGAGAAAGAGAAATAGCGTGTAAAAGTGAGAGGTTAGAGAAAAATTTTGCCCGAATTTGGGGGATTGAAATAATTAAGCCCCCGGGGGCTTAATTAGAGAAAATACGGTAATCGGAAATAATTATTGCGGCATTAAATCTGCGCCAGCAAATTTTCTGCTAGTCTGCAATCCACTGCATTCGCTGACTCTGTTAATGAGCCATTCCTTGTTCTGAGGAGAGTCTTACTTTAGACTGGCTGAATTTGCCACCATATGGCGCAATTTTAGCGCAGCAATAAATATTTCCGATGGTTAATTTTACCGTAAATGATTCTGATAACACATGTAATGTAACACTTAAGATTCATGAAGTCGAGTGCAATTTCAAGATGTTCTTTAATTATCCGATAATAAAATAACGCACCATGTAGAAAGACGATCTATAGTTCGCAAAAACACAGAAGCGTCCTGTGTTCTGCTGCCAACGCGGTTCTCGACAGCACTCCCAAACCTTGCGGTTAGTCTCGCATATGCGCTGCTATAGTTCATAGGGCTGGTTCCATTTGACAAGCGGAAGTCATTTGGGAGATAATTCACCTCACCAGCATCAAATTTGAATGAGAATATTCCGTACTGTAAACGGAAAATTATTATGGTTAAAGCTAAAAATAGACACCTTGGTTTTGAATCTCTCCAATTCACCAGCGAACCAATTAGCGGCTTCTGAATTTGTAAAGTCGACCGCATATGCTGTTCCTAGAAACACAAGTCAATAAGTTTCAAAATGTTTCCATACTTCTAACTAAGACTAAGTTTTGTTTTGCACATATTGGCCTTTTCCACATTAACTTGAAATATAATTTTGAACTTAGAAGACTTTCGTGATAAGGCACACGCTGTTAAACACTATTAAAATTGACCCTAAGTGAATACTCATCCAATCCCGTTTCAAGTTATTGTGGGAAATTTTGATTCATTGATCGTACATAATTACTCACCGTCCCACCACTCTATCTCGCCAGGTATACCGCTCTCATTTTGGACGAAATATTTGTGCAAACTTTTATTTGCCGCATTCTTTGAGTCCAATGAAATGAAGGGGTGAACCCAAATGGTTAGTCGAATTCCGCTCTAAATCCGTAAGTTATGTGAAGACATTTGCAAGATATTAAAAGTGTCACGAATATGGTTACCTTCTTCAATGTTCCCACCATCCGAGAGAAATCGGGAAACTTCTTCGTGTCAAACTAAATGTTATATTGTAAAAATAGAACCACAGGCAAATATTATGTAAGAAACTGATTTTGCTAGAATTTTACGAAAGATTAATTAAAAAACACAACGATACAGATTGTTATGCTACAAAACCATTTTTCACAACAAATGTTAATTCACACTTCAAAAAATATCGATTCCTATACATGATAAGCTTAGAAACCTCGTAATCTCCGTAATGAGTAGCCCATTTATCGTCCAATTCCAACTGCGAAATCGGAAACTCATACTTTCGGATGTATTCACTGTACTTTAGTGCTCCTTCCTGGGTGACATTCTGCCAAAATTGAGCCCAAGTTGACCATATAGGTTTTTCTATCATCTGCTGATCGGGAATAGCTGAAAACATACAATTACCTTTTGAATGGATTTACTATTCTCACCTGTTGGAGCTTTCAAATACTTAGAGAAGGTCCTTGAGTAAAATTCTCTAAATGATTTGCTCTGTTTTGTGGGATTCTCTTTGTCAATTGCAATTTCATATTCTAAGAACGTCGAGCCTGGAGGACGTGACTAAAAGATTTCCATAATTATTCCTAAAATTATTTCTGCTTTTGTTAAATACCGGAAAGCAGGAATAAGGCGGACTGTCATCTTGAGCCTGCATCGATAGATATCCATTGTTGAGCTTAGTCCAAAGCGGAACGTAAGGAGGAACGGTGATTGCTATTCGCTAAAATCTTTACTCAGCTATGTTCCTCATTCTAGTGGTCGTAGGTTATTATTTATGAAATGACCTACTTACAATGTAAATTTTATAGTTTAAACTACAATTAAGTGAGCTAAATTTAATATAAGCGATACTTGGAAAAGTTCAATTTTAGGAGAATAAGAATAAGTCCATACTTCAGAACAAAGCCAATATCGTTCCTGACCACTGGCCGGCTTCTAAAACATACTGTGGATTTATCTAGTATTCTAAATATTGATACGGAAGCCGAAATCCCAACCTTAAACAAGTCATAAACGGCGTATGGAGTAAAATCGTATGTGTTATTGACTGGATCTAAAGGCCACATTTGGTGGGGTTGATTAGCACCGCCATACCTGAACGTGAAGGCGAGAAAAATGAAGAAAGAATGTTAAGAAATATATACCATATTGGTCGTAATCCTTGCTCTGGGTTTTCGTCACTATTAAATGCAAAAGTATCCTAGAAATAAAATGGCTATTAAATATGATCCAATTATGTGTATGAAAATTTAACCTTCAAATAATGCACTTTTGTTTGCACTGGTGGTCTTTGCCAGCGAAACTTGTACACGTCGAAAAGATTCTCCTCCTCTAGATCCACGCGAAAGGCAACACCGTTTTGGTAAAGGATCTCTGTAAAATAGATGGCATAGTTAATTTGTACATGTCTAAGTCAAGTATCCCAAAAAGTAAGATACCAATAAAATTATTGCCCTCACGGATGTCATCAGCTGATATCGATTCGTCGAAAGAGTCACCCAAATAAATTTTCAGTGCAAAGCTCACTGTAGCCCATAATTGTGCTGAGCGGCCTCCAGCCGCGATTTCAAGTCTGCCTAGTCGCATATCTGATAATAGATATATGGTCTTCTAAAATCTTACTAACTAGTGTTTCAGTACTGTCAGTCTCTGTGGCACGGTTATCCCTCTTGCGCCACTCCGTTCAGAGTGAGAGATAGCTCATTAGACTTCTCAGGAGCTGTAAGAACGACAGTTTTGGAAACTTTCAAGCATTTCTAACGCAGATTTTTGCACCCCGGGGTTTTCGGGAGGGGAATCCGAATCCGGGGTCAAAAATTCCAGAGGTACCTTTGGGGTCCAAAAGCTTTTCAAAAAATTCCTTTTAAAATTTCAAACAACCCAAGGCCGCGGGCCCGAGGAACTAGCCGAGAGCCGCAGCCCGATGTACTGTAGGAGTTAATACATTATCTGGCAACTTTTAGTGTAACAATATCGCAATGCACGATTTACAGTGACATTTGTATTTTAATGAATTTTCTTCATATTAGGGCTATAAATAGAAAGAGAATGATAGTTATAAAGAATGAATTAACTCATAGTTTGGCTAGTTATTTGTCTTAGTAGATTGCGGTCAGCATATGGACAATATGTGGTCAAATAAAAATGTACATAATTTATGAACGGGGAGAATGTGCACTGATCAAAGATCAACCAGTCCAACTAATCAGCGCCCGCACGTGTTCATTTAATAGTGAACATCACTGTTAATACTCTCTTTTGGCAGTGAACTATTCCATTCCTCTCGCTTTTATACCAGGGAAATTTGTATTCGGTATTTGTTCTCTTCATCGTAAAGAGAAAGAGGATAACAGAGATATATTTTTGAGGACTTATTTGCTACCTCGGCCGAGGTGGGAAGAAAGTGCAAAAATTTGGCGTGTTTTTCTTAAAATCGCATATTAAAAAATAAAAAATGGAGATTAAACCGATCCTGAAACGCCAGAATTAGTGCTCAAAAATATCTAACATAGACCAAAATAGCCGAACTCAAAATCCGGACTCCTACCACTAACACACCCAGGGGGGGGTACCGGGGGTACGTACCCCCCCCCCCCCAAAATGGGAAAATTTGAAAAAATGAGTATAAATCAGTGCAAATTTGGGCAAAAATTTGGTCCGGTACCCCCTCCCCCCAAAATCCAAAAGTTGGTCGCCCAAAAATCCGGTAGCCCCCCCCCCCAAAATGGCCATTTCCACCGAAACGTACCCCCCCCCCCAAAAAAAAAATCCTGGGTGCGTCCCTGACTCCTACTCAGGCTGGGTGCGTACACCTAGTGTGTTGTGAGCAACAAATTCCTTCTCTAAGGTAGTTCATTAATTCCGACAAAACTCTAAGAATTCTTTCTTCCGAAGTATTCGTTCCTCCGGAGAAATTCTTTACCATTTTTCGGGCATAATAATTATGTATAAATACGTCATGTCTAAGTGATCAGATGGGCTTTTATCATCATTGTATATGTAACGCTAAGTCATATTGAATAAAGACTATATTGAAGAAATATTCTGTCTACAGCACAGAAGGCCCCCGACTAATCTGATAAGTCGCAATATAGTGTAAAAAACAAGAAGACCCGCCGATTCTCGGCGGATTACCGCCTCGAATCGGCAGGTCTTCTTGTTTTTTTTCGCGGTTAGCGTGCATCCGCGGCGCTTCCCTCGCCGAGACGAAGCGTTTGACGTATCACACGCCCAAATCCGAGTTAGGCGTGAAAAGTTTCCATTTGGCCCCCTCTGGGGGGTAAAAGGGGGCATAGGGGGTCACAGGGGGCCGTATGGGGGCTGAAAATGGTACCATTCGTCTTCTCTCGCCGAGACGAAGCGTTTGACGTATCACACGCCCAAATCCGAGTTAGGCGTGAAAAGTTTCCATTTGGCCCCCTCTGGGGGGTAAAAGGGGGCATAGGGGGTCACAGGGGGCCGTATGGGGGCTGAAAATGGTACCATTCGTCTTCTCTCGCCGAGACGAAGCGTTTGACGTATCACACGCCCAAATCCGAGTTAGGCGTGAAAAGTTGCCCTCTTACGTGACCCACGTAAGTCACGTTTCACGTGAAAATACGTGAAAAATTTTGGCGCCATTCGATTCAGCGTGGCCGATTTAGGGGGTACCCGCGAAACTGTGATCCGGGAACGTGATTCGCGAAAAAGGCTTATTTAAGCCTATTCCTATCGGGGGTCAGTCTTCCCCTGCGCTTTAGGTTAGAGTGGATGTGAGTTTGGAACTTATGCCGTTGGGGGGGTGCAGGCTTTTTCTCCATTTTATTTCTTCCACTGCTGCTGCAGATTGCCCATACACTTTCTAGAAAATGACGATGGAAGTGAGGACGAAGACAATGAAGATCGTACAGATAAGCTGCGATGAGGAAAACTAATCTGCAGCAGCAGTAGGGAAAAAGCCTGCACCCCCCAACGGCATAAGTTCCAGTTTTGATCAAGAAAGCATTGTCCACTTTCAATGTAAGCTTGCGATACTAATAAGACAATTGTACGAAAAATTGACTAAATGAGTTAAGTAGTATCACCTTTATTAATACTTATCATTATATTACAAACACAAATAAAGTACTTTGAACTCTAAATTTTTGTACCCGTCCTTTGAAAGGTGCTGTTGCCGAACTTTGGTATCAGATTTCCCCATAACTTGGCCTTTTCTGACTCGAGTGAACTAAAACGGTCCACCGGGTTGATATGAAGTGATTGCTGTAAAAGGGGATCTCTTAAGCGCTTCAAGTCATGGTTTAAGTCGGCGCTCAGATCACATAAGGCATTGTATTTTTGGACATCGAATTTGCTGAAATGTAAATTATTATAGTTCAGATACCAACCGTTTGCCAGAAATAGTTCTCCTCTATTAGATTATGTAAATTTAAAAAAGGAATGATAAAGAAGTTCTAATTAACAATAACTATTAATTAACAATAGAATTTCCATAACTCCTTTTAAGGAAAACGTAAAAATTAAACCTATAAAAATTTTTTTATTTTTTAAATTATTTTTATTTTATAAAAATTGTAATACTGCCTAATTATGAGAATAATAAGAAATAACTTACTATTTTTTGGCTCGTCGATAGAATTCTTGTGTGAAAAGTCGTTTGTGAGCTGAAGTGTATTCAAAATTCTGCGTAGTCATCAGATAATAGGCGATTGTTGCAAAAACCGTTGAAAAGGTAGCAAAATATGTGACAGGTTCGACGATATCCCAAGAATATTCCCACCAAGTGAGGCGTGCAAAAATACCTAAAATAAGTTTACAAATATCAAAATTTAGCAATAAAATTGAAAATAAACCTGTCTGTAACCCGAGCGCTGTAAAGCCAAACCACAAAATTCGATTGCTTTAAAAGAATTATTATGTGTGATATTATTCTTATATAAAACTTTTCGAACGCATTCAAGAATAAAATTTAACAATTTTTAAAGACTATGCAAAAAGAAATTTCATTTCGGACTTATGTTAATTATTGAAAGGTTAAAAATTACCTGTATTGGTGACATTCCTCCTCAATGCTCTTTCTTACCTGAATCTTATAATCATGAAAAGTTGTATGGCAGATTACTTATGTCTATCATGTGACTACGTTTTTTACAAGTTTACTATTATAATATAAGCGGATTGTGTGTATCATTTGATTGTTTGAACACTGATACGAATATCTGTATTAGGTTTTCATGGCATAGGATATCGCACAAACACACATAAATTATCCCAACAAAACAAATGATTTGCTTACAATTTCCATCGGCCTCAATTCAATTTCAACTTCTTCGAGCTTCTTGAGCAACAACTTTTCTCTTTCCACTTTGAAATCGTCGACATTCAATAAAGCGTGAAGAGATGAAACCTGTAATCCGTAAATGAGATTCGTAAATATATTGGCATAAAAACCGGACAAGGGAATTGAGATAAAACTAAATATTTTCTCGGCAAACATTTAATTGCGCCAAAATATAATTGCGTGCCAAAGCGGTCAAAAGTGGTCGCTGGAAACTTTTCATGAGGGGTATTTATTGGCAGGCGTATCCTCTAGAGATCGGTAAAAAATTTTGAGTGGGGCACTATTAGAGTAAAAATTTTTACAGTCAACACATTTCCCTATTGATGCAGGCTCGTGGAAAAGAGCTTTCTCCAATAGGGAAAAGTATTGACTGTAAACATTTTTACTCTAATAGCGTCCCACTCAAAATTTTTTACCGATCCCTAGAGGATCCCCCGGCCAAGTAATACCCCTCATTAAAATTTTCCAGCGACCACTTTTGACCGCTTTGGCACGCAATTATATTTTGGCGCAAATTTGAAATTAAGTTTGCCTTACCAGACAATTTTTTAACAATGCAGAAAAATTCCAAAGGCTAACAGTAATTGCATTACCTTAGCTTTCAGGTCATCCAATACGGCCATTCGCTCCTCGGATTCTAACGGCTTATATGTTTGTCCTATAAGATAATCGTCCTTTTCTACTGGCAGTGACACTTCGTAATACAAGTCGTTAATACGTAAGCGAAACTTTTCGAAGCGAAGTAAATGTTGTATATTTGTACTCTGAAAATGGGTCATTGCTCGGCATATCGACATTGTGACTTACCTTTGATATCCGAGTACTATCTGTAAAATAATAATAATTCATTATACCAAATATTTGGGATTAAAACACTTTTATAATTCGTTGTTATAAATTTTCACGAGCTGAAAATTTAAAACTGATAGCGCAAAATTTTTGGAATTCATATTTCAGTACCGACCAAAAATATTCTAAAACAGTTTTATGAAAATTCGTTAGTTCCGATAAAATAATTGGAACCGAATTCGAAATTGGTATTGACTGACCTGTGTTATAAAGTGCAACTATCTCAATTCCATTGTCCTCTTTAACCAAATTGTCGCAAAAGGTTCCAACAGTATCGCTGATGGGTCTATGAAATCCTCGAATAATTTTAAGTGACAACGCCATGGCTTACCTTAAAATGAACTGACAGTTTTCCTTGCGCGAAGGTAAAGGAACTGAAAGGGTGGGTAGTCCATGGTCAAATTTTATGAAGAGATTCCCAGAGTTTGAGGAAGCTGGCGCAGGTGTTGCTTTATTTTCAGGCATAGAAGAATGTTCCCTCTGAAATTAAAGGAGGCTCAATTTTTATTTTTTTGGTGTTGTTTTATGTCTAATGATCTTCAATTCTCAGTATTCCAATCATAGCGAATGCATGAATATGAGAACCAACCCTGTTGGTGTGCAAAAACGATGAAGTTGATGGCTGATCGGGGAACACAATGCTTGCTGTTAAGCGCGATATTAGCCATTTTCGTGCCAGCCGAGCAAGAAGTCCTCTGGACGGCTCTCGCATGACCTCGACAGCCCTTCCCTGCACTATAACGTGCAGATTTCGACTCTGAAATTGATTTGATCAAAATTGAATTTCTTGCACAAAATAATTCATCAGACTTTGTATAAAATTGTTGAACAATAAAATTATGTAATAATATATAAATAGCACAGCCGAGGGAAAATGTGTGTGGGCGAGGGAAAAGGTAGCACATCCTTACCAGCGCCCCGTTTTAGTGCATGACACGGGCGGGTGATAGCGATGGCCACAGCTGTGTGCGTATTTTATGTCTGTCTGGCCGGGCCAAGGAAAGGTGATCGAAAAATTAACTGAAGTCATTTGAAATGAGACAAAAAATAAGCCACAATTAAATTTTAAACAGCTTATATTTTAAACAGCTTACGCCTAGTATTCCGGAATGGCAATAAAAAGAAAAAAGCTAAAAACGCACCAGCGAAAAGATTCCTATTTTTATCTTTATGGCCATAAGTTCAATAATCGAAATTCACGTTTTTAAGTAATCTATATCGCATAAATTACAAATAGAAATCCAATAAAATTAAAAGGTGCTACAAATAATAAAAACATGATTCTTATTATAATTTTGAATTTCAAACGAAGTTCTTTTTTGTAGAGAGCAGCTATAATTAAATGTTGCTTACTTATAGTTTAAAAAATACCTCTCGCGAAGGAAAAAGTATACGTATAATTCCGCAGGACAAAATTTCCGACCAGTGCCAGAAAATAAGAGGTAACCTGATCCTGTGCACATCCAAAAAAGAATTTATACAACTAAGGAATTCTTAACGGCAAATATTTCTATTCTATAGGATGCCTTAAGGTTTTTCTCATAAAAATAAATTTAAAATAGAATAAAATAAAATGAGAATTTAAAGAATCAGAAATTTAGCATTTTCCATAAATTGCCTCTCAGCACACCTTTGAATATGCATGGATTTTCTCAACGCATTAGTCAGTGAGAAAATTTTCCAAATAGAGTTTTGCCATTAAACATTAGGCGGCAGCATTCCAAAGTCATCGATTGCTTCGGGTTCTTTGGACATTATTAATAAGGAAAAACGCCTTTGCAACAATATTGCATGCAAACTTCCTGCAAGGGTGTGGCAAAGGACGGCGGATTTTTGGCCGAGTCTACTCCGGAAATCGATAGCGGATGAGTGCATATTCCTTCATGCTGGCCCATTGTTATGCGAAAATTTCGTTATTTAATTTCACGGTTGCAGCGAGGGCAGCCTGTGAAACGTTGTCAAAGAGGAGACTAAACCGCAATATTCGCATCATTGCAGGACAGCGGGCCGGGGAATCCCCCATTCATTCCCACTTGAATTTTTGCCTTCCGAGAGCAAATAAAGATCAGACAGTGGTTTGAATTGGGCTGCTTAAGAGCTATATTGTAGCAAAATGTTTCAGCATAGGACATATAGTAACAGTAAAGCGGCTTTTCAACCAAATGCTAACATTTACTGCAAAAAAAATACATATAACATTTTTTCAAACAATTCATATTGTTCATCCGAAAATACTACAGACGTTTTTGGTAAAAGTGCAATTATTATTCCAAATTAGGAAAATGTGTCAGTACTTATTTCGATATTTAAAGATTTAGTTACTTCGTTTTCCAATATTTTATTTCAGTCTATTTTTTCATAGCACATTTGGTATAGAAAAATTCGAACGATAGTGAATACAAATTGAAATTCGAATGAATCAATTCCAATGTTGAAAAGAATTTAAAAAGAAATTACACACTCAACGGTGTGAGAAAGGAAGTGGAACTGGTTCAGTTAATCAGACCATTGCACTCGGCCTTCACGCCTTAAATGGATTGATACTCTGTTAATTATCCGCAGTCACTAATAAATTTGTTCTTTGTACACTCGTTACGTTAATAGTAATCAATCGAATTTTGTTAACAACTAAATTATTCACGAGATTGTTTATAAGTCACCTTAACTTTATCATCAAGCCAAAAATACTTGATAACTTTAAAAATACAATAGAATACATTGAACACTATTTGATAATGATTACTTTCCGAGATTCTACATTCTCATACAGCTCCGGTCAAACCAAATATCTGAAATTGGATTTATAAAAATTAAACAAAATCGTTAATTCAATTACCTGTTTTTTGCTGCATTCGAAAAAGGCATCCATTGTTCGTATTAGACCTGTCACTTTCTTCAGTTTATTCATATGCAAAAAATCAAAGGATTATTACCTGTATCTTTTGGCTTTTCTAGACCACGCTGCATCCGCCTCTTCATCACAGTAATGAACTCCTTCTGCGAAAGTTCTCCGTCCTAAACTTTTTATAAAGTTGCAAGAATGGTAGAGGCAAAATGATAAGAATAAGATATGAATAAGATGTTCTAATGGACTTGTTTTGCTATCCTTCGCATTGGATATAGTCTATATATAGAGCATTTAAAATTTCATCTTTTAAATAACGTAGACGATAATAAGTAATAAATGTTTGAAGTTCTAGAAAACACAAGTCATTTCCTTTTAATTCTGAACTAAATTTTCATTATGAATTCGATGGCACAATGACTTCAAATAAAACATTTCATACCCCATTCTCGTCGAACAATGCTATGAGTACCTCTACCACTGTGTCGCTGATTTGTACACCGGTTACTTTTCTAAATTGTGTAAAATTTTGGCAAACGTTAACTCATCGAATTCGAGCTATTTACAAAGTAACAAATTATGTTTTGGGCGTGTTTTATAGATGAAAGTTTTGGGAATTCTACACTGTTTAATTTCATATATGATTTTCGTCTGAAAGCCATCTACCGTAAACTCTCTAATTTAACCCCCCTCTTGTTTTACCCCCCCCTCTAATTCTGCCCCCCCTAGAGGTCGATTGAATAATTATACCCCCTCTAATTTCCGTACATTTTGTATGGATTTTATACCCCCCCCTCTAATTTTGCCCCACCTAGAGGTCGATTGAATAATTATACCCCCGGGGGTTAAATTAGAGAGTTTAATTATTTCTAAAGCTTATTATTTCTAAAGCATCAGACATTTTTTGACAACAATTTTGTAATGTTTGTTGGGTAGTTCATTTTGTTTGATAATATGTTTATATGTAAATAAATATATCCGGATATTAATAAATCTTTGCAGAGAAAAATTGTTTTGAAGAGGGAATCAAAACCTCAACCAACGCTAAATGGGCGCTGCTTTATCACTGAGCTATACAATTGCGTATTGAGTTAGAAGTTAACTGCCTATGTTAGACAGGGACACCAGAATGTTACCCATGAACTCACAACTGTTGCAGAAAATTAATAAAAAATTTAACGAAAAATTACCTAGCGAGGTATAGGTAATAATTCCTAACAAATACTCTGAGTACTACCGTAGTACTACTACGTCAGTAAAAAATTTCCTGTATGAGCAAAAATTATGCTTCTGTAGCGGTAATGTAAAGCTTTAAAATATAAATATTCTTCTTAACGGAAAAGAATAAACGCACCTTGCGAGCTTCTTTATCAATTCCTCGGATAACGGCTTACCGGCCAGTTTATAGAAGTGCAGAGCCATGTCTACTTTGTCGATAGAATAGAGAAATGAGAAGAAATCGTTGACTTCTTGAAAGGAAACACCCTAAATTTTGCTTTCTAGAACAACAATAAATTAAAGTTTACCTTCTTATCAGGTAGATGTTTAAACTTTCGCCGCACCCTTTTCATCATACGCTTTTGTTTCTTTGCAGGCAAGTTGGCATGTAATAACAAAAGTTCGGCAAATGATATTTCAGAAATGATGCCTACAGGGTTTGATTCTAAAATGGCAACGTAAAGGCAAAAAATTACGTTATCACATCATGCTAGCTATGAAATACAATTTTAAGGATATTTACAGGATGAGTCAAAACTATTTCGTAACGACGATATGTTTTGTTTTGTTTTTTGACGCCAAATTCATATATGTTAAATGAAAGTTATATACCAAATCAAAGCAGGGAATCTAATCTTTGATTTGGTATGTAACTCGCCTGCATAACGTTACAAAACGTTGAAAAAAGTTTAAAACAGTGAGCATACCTGGATCGCGCCTTTCTGCAAAGACAATTTTATTCAACGAAGAATCGAAAACATGCAATTACCAAATTCAATCTTCAGAATATCTCGGTGGAGATCGTGCTAAAATCAAAAGTCTAAGCCTAATCGTATTTGACGCAAAATATACCTGGAATTTAAGAAATTTTTCAATATTTAATTTATCTTTGCCGTCAGGTCCAAAGAAATATTTGGTTATAGCAGAACTCTTCTTTGCCCGGAAAGAGCCAGTTCCTAAAATTTTATTATAAACATAAAATTTCAATGTCTTCTACACCAAATACCTGTGACGTGGTCTCGGTGTCTTTGGCCTACGTTTGATTGCTTTAGTACCAATTCTTGCACTTTTGAAAATTCTTCTTCATCTAACTCGCCGTCTATAAAAAATAAAGAACGTGTATGTGTCAATCTCAATAATAGTGCAAATTAAAATTTCATAATTTTTACCGCAGCGTGTTACAAAATTGAGCTCAAAACTCATTCAGTGTCCCTACAATATTTTGTTTGTCTAAATTCTGTTGTATAACTTTGACTCAATGAATGCAACAAAAAATTGGCAAATAATGTCATAATTTTGAAAGGTTTTTAAATAAAATGTAAATTTTATAATCTCACCTCCATTGAGATCGTATACGTGAAATGCTAGACGAAATTCGCTAGGTGGCGTAGATAACAGTGTCATAAGAAATAAGTAGTCGCCAAAGCTGATTAAGCCTCCGTCGCCCACCCAATAGAAAATCGTATCCCTATCGGAATACTCAACTTTTTTCTAAAAATATAAGTCATTATTCTCATGATGCTACAAATAATGACCTACTTGCGACGGATCGAAATTTTTGAATTTATCCAAACCAAGATTTCGTGGCTGCATAACGCCAGGTGTAAGTGAACGGACCTTAAAACGATAGTCATCGTAAACAAAAAATCAAAATAAAGTATACAAAATCTTCCGGGTTCATAAATATTTCAAAACTCCCGTCGTCGTAAGTCACCTAAAATGTATAATCTTTAAAGGTGGTTGGTAGAATATATTACCTTTAGTGTGGCGAAATAACGAAAAATTTTATCTGGTGTTGAGTAAGAACGGATCTAAAAGAAGGATATGTGAATGATAACCTAGACGAATAATTAGCTATACCCTATTTTCGTACTCAATGATGCGTCGTTCTCGAAAACCGATCTTCTTTTTCTTCTTTTTAGCACTTTCGTCCGCGTTTAAAACTGAGCAACTATCGTCCTTCTGATTGTTTTCAGCGGAATGTTCATCGCCAAACGCTTTTTGTGATTCGCCAGTTTTTAGCGTGGCTGCTTCTGATTTCAGCTTTTTTATGTACTCGTCTATGTGCCACGCAAACCTAATCACGTTAATGATATGTACCCGATAATAATATATGAATTTAGCCAAATAGAATGTTTAGTTATGAATAATACTTTTTTGGGACTTTTGTTCTGGAAGTATTACATCTCTTTAAATTTACCTACCTTCTTTAATATAGCCCAAGCGGGCTCTATTTTTTGTATTCACGAAATTTCGCCAAACATTTTCTCTCGTTTCTCATTTTTCGATACTATTTCTCTTTTTCTAGGCGGGGGTTCTATTTATAAGCGGTTACATTTGAGGGGCCTATATCAAAGGAAATACGGTAATATGTATGTTACTAAATTACAGTAAAACTCGACATACCATTCAAGATCTATGAATAATAAGGAACCGAGGAATACCATAGCTCCTAAAATTTATAAAATAAGGCATTAGCAATGATACAAACATTCGCACTAACCCAATATGATATTAATCTTCCTCCTCATTGGGGGCCAGATGTAAGGTCTATTCTGGTACGACGTATTGGCGTAGCACGAGTATCCGGTTCCCGCCTTTCGGTCTGTATAAAAAAGCGAATCCTTAACGGTCCATTTTTTGCCTCCGAACATATTGTATTTAGACATGTCCTCAGGTTTATTCGATTTCATCTGAAGATGAACCCATCCAATTATTTTGCTGATTACTTATAACTTGGACGAACCTCCTCTACTTCGGCCTTTAAGTCTTCAATTGTCCTTAGTCCATTACGATGTTCAGGAATCTTGAAAATTGGAAACTATACTCAGGCAATTAAAAATACGTACCTGTCTATTAAATGAAATGTAACGAATTCCTGTCAAAAGCTGTGGATTTATCCTATGTCGAAGTCGCATCATTTTTCTTAAAAAATAATTTTTATTACATCATATTATTATATCATTATCACATTAGCAAACGCTAAATGTACGACGCGTGACATACAAATACAGTACAAGTTTTATTTCACTAACGAGAATTCGTTACATTCCTGCTTTAATGTGAGCAAAAGGCATTTTTGATTTCAATTTTTCGTTCGATATAATTTTTGAATGGTTCTTGGTTTAAAACTATTTTGAATTCCCGCATGTAATTTATTAATAAACTCTTGATGATGTTTTCAAATAAAAAATGTTAAAACATGTAAAAATTTGTTGATGTTCGGAAATGCAGTGTCTGTTCCAAATTATATAAGTTTAAATTCTTTCCTTCTGCCAACAATTGTGTTCACGCCAGGACCGTTTTATTTGTTTAAAACGTAAAGGCACGCAAATGAATTTCGTCAACTTCTTCCTTGAATTTTAATTATTAATATCAGGATATCTTTTGTATATGACTTTCAATTACCCATATATGTGTGACTTATTCCACAGCACTCAAATCAGTTATATTGATTCATAACATATCTTTTGTAACATTCTAATTCATACGTTTTAGATCAACAAAATGGGCCGCAGCCGTAGTCGCAGCCGAGAGCGCCACAAAAAAGAGAAAAAGCGAAATCGTTCGAAAGAGAGATCGAAGAAATCCAAAAGGAATAAGTATTCTTCGACGTCGTCAACAAATTCAGAGGAATCCAGATCATCACCATCTTTTGATCGAAAATTGGAGAAGCTTCGCCTAGAAAAGCAAAAACAAAAATCCTTGGAAAAAAAGCGAATGAAAGAAATCGAAACGCCAGAACAAAAACGGGAACGGCGACTTGCAAAGAAACTTCAGAAGGTTACTGAAATTTTATGTAATAGTTTAGTAAAATTTAGTAATATAGAATAGAATCATAAAAAATTGAGGTCAAAAAATATTCATCACCAAGGAGGTCCTTTGGCAGGAAGGTAGTTATATGAATGGGGTATCATAATTAGTGTGGTTTTACAATTAAATTAAGGACGCGCAACCGAAAAATTGAATAGTATCTTATATTTATTAAAATACAAATGAATGACCAAAAGGACATATTTTTGCTTTTGTTTTGCATTTGTGCTAGGTCAAAAATTTGGTTGCTCTAAGAAAATTTTTGCTCCGCTGCCAAAGATTTGCATATTATCGGCTTATTAAATAAAAATATTTACGGCGCAGTTGACATATGAAGAATACAAAAACAAATTTAGTGTGACATGTAAAAGTAAATTGTTTAATTTTCAAAATAACATAATAAAAGTTTAAAATAATTGCATTATTTAAATCAAAACTGGTTTCAGGAGGAAAGACGTCGAGCACTCGTACAAAATGTTTTACCGGAAAGTATTCCTTACACGGACACGAACAACCCCTTCAACGACAGTAATTTGACAGATGTTTTTGTCTGGAACAAAAAACTCGAAACGGACGGAAAAACAAAACTTTCCCAAAAGGAAATAGAAAAACTGTATGTATTTTGTGTCTTTCTCAACGCAAGAATAGTCGTTTAGGAGCCGAGAGAGAATAGCCAGAAACATTGCGGAAATGGAAGAACTTAAAAGAAACCGAGATGCCAGACAGGTACTTTTGTGTAATGGAACTACGTTTGATGAAATACTGAATAAGGCATTTTTGTCAAACTTTGGAAAAACCATTTTATTTAGCTACCCAACATTTTTACGATTATAATTAAGGAAATTAGTACCAATAAATTTAAATATCAGTAAGTAAACAAAATTGCAGAAATTTATACTTCTAACAATCATACTTCTATCAAACATATCCCATGTTTTGTTTAGTCCGCAAAAGAAGACATGGAATTCATTGCTCGAGAACAGGAGATGAGACAACATGGAGACTGGAGAAGAACTGAGGACCAGTTTCACCTGAACCAGGCCAAGTTGCGGTCAAAAATTCGTATAAAGGAAGGGCGAGCGAAATCAATAGATCTCTTAGCAAGGTATGATCCCTAGTGATAACATTTATATACGAAAACGATATGTTACATGAGTTGAAATTTTAAAATTAAATGTTATGATTGCACACCTTCATATTGGAAAACCTAGATTTTGCAAAGTTATATAAGTAACAACAACTAAAATAAAACAAATGAATGTTTTCAGGAAAATGATCTAACACCAAAAATTATAATCAGTGTAATATCGAAAATTATATACTTTCAGATATATAGCTTACGGGGAAGAGAATGAAACCAACGAAGAATTCGAGTTGGAAGATCCGCTTACATATATCAAAAGCTGTGATATTGATGACCTAGAAGATTTATTTGCCGATATTAAGGTATGTTTCCTTTATTGCTTTTACGCTTCAAAAAAGTTTTTTGTAGGTTTACAGAGTATTAGATGGAAGGAAGCACGATAAATTCTGGGACGATATAAATATAATCGCGCAAAGTGAAATCAAAAAGATTCAGCGGAAGAGATCCGAAAATATTCACTCGACCCTGCACGAGGAGGTTTTAAAAATTTTCAAGGTTGCTTATTTATCCTCCATATCAATTACATATAAACATTTCATTAATATATTGTTCATAAAACAATAATTCGGATAAATTTAACACATTTTTAGCTAGATACGAAAATTACGATGAGATAGCATCAATTAAAATTACTTTTTTTGCACATACGTTAACGCCTAATTTTTGATAATTTAAGCACATATTGACCATTACATTTAAACATGTCACAAAAACACATTAATTATATAAACGTATATAATCAATAGCACCCATTCATTATTACAGGGCAAGTCTTATGACCAATTGGAGCAGCTCAGTACACAAATTCAAGGAAAGATCGCGAATGCTGGACGCGGTACTGATGTCGGTTATTGGGAAACGCTAATGGAAGAACTACATCCTTTTATGGCTCGTCAACGTCTAAGGGAAACACATTCAAAAAAGATCCAAATTCGTCTAAAGCGAATTCGCGAAGAACAAAAAGCGAATATGAATGAACATGAAAAGCTAAATCCTGCAATTGACGATATGCAGCCATCTACTTCCTCGATCACTAAAACGGAAACAAAACCGGATGTAGAAGAAATGGTTGGTTTCTTGAAATGCTCAAATTGTTTAAACTAAAGCAATAAAGCAACATACATTTTAATCAGATTTTTAGTCCTTTTAGAATACCATGAATATGATAAAATAGGGGATTTTAAAGCATTGAAAAACGCAGTAGCGGGCGCACCAAGAAACTTAGTGGTATTCTTTTTTTAATTGGAGGTTGATTTGAAAGTTCGGAAAGTTTTTTCACGAAAAATTTTAGTCAAGTTTGTAGAATATACAAAATTTTTTGCCTTTGGCGCTGTTCCACAAATTTTTTCGTAATCATCAGTTTCGTGTATTTTCTTTCCGATGATTCGAACATTTTTTTAGGAATGAATTTCATAATTTTTATACAAATTTTAAGGCATTTTTGCATCGTAATGCAAAATGTTCGCATTGACCGCTACTGGCAGTTTTTCACACAAGAAAATGGGAAAAATTTAATTATCGAAAATTATAACAATTTTATTAAGTTTAGGAGAAAAGTTACCTCTTTGGGAAAACCTTAGCAATTCTTGTACAATTATGAGAAACTGACTGTAATCCCATTTTGAGAATTTAGAAAACTTAGCAAAAATTTACGCCTAATAATGCGGCCGACAAGTTTGCTCCGACTAAAATTTCGGGCACTCTAAATATGGTGAAGCATTATTCAGGAACTAATTTTCAGATTTTGAAATTTAGAATTGAAATGGGTGAAATTCTAATTTTCGCCTTGTTCTGTCAGTTCTCCGTTACATTACATTGGAGCTATTCTATTTCAGCCTCGATCATAACTGTTAAAAGTGCTCAATTCAAAATACCACTTTGACATTTTCAAATATTATGTTACCAGAACCGTAGTTTGATTCAAAAATGTTCTACTTTAAAAATTTCCTTGTTTCTATCATGTGTAGTTATTCAAACTTTCAGGAATTTAAAATGCCGGAAATTCCACGTGGACCAGTTACGATTCCCTTTGACCTTGCAGAACTTGAGACATTAGATGACGAAGCAAAAGAGCAGAAATGGCAGTATGGTTTATCCTTATTCTGTTTTTATTAGAAAACAAACTCATGGTATTTAGACTTCTCGATGCAAACCAATTAGAATTTGTCACTCTGAAAATGTTCGCCCAGGGAAATTATAGCCCCCGTTACGGAGCCGAAGATCAAGCAATGCCAGGCCTTGAAATATTAGATGAGAACGATGATGAGCGTAAATTAAATGAACTTCGCGCTCAGTACGATGCTGAAGGCGCTAACCTCACTGTGAGAATTATTTTTTAATTATTCACAAATATTTCAAACGATGTCACATTTGCATTGTGCTTTGAGACATAAGAAAATGAAATAAAAATTCCATAAAGGTTTCGTATAATATATGAGGAATTTCCATTGTTTGGAAACAATAATGTACGGTTATAATTAGAACAAACTATTGATACCTTCTGGATTTGGCGAATTGATAATTTCAAATTTTTTGGTTATTCTGATTATTTATATTGACATAAAACATGTCTAGCTTTGTTAATATGTTACATTTCAGGCTCAGGAATCTGAAATGATGGCTGCTGCACAGCAAAACATGGCCAAGGACGAGAATGCTTTCTCCGATGAAGCGGAGTTAGGAAAACAAACATATCTTTGGTCCGATAAATATAGACCGAGAAAGCCACGCTATTTCAACCGTGTGCACACAGGCTTCGACTGGAATAAGGTATCTTTTTTTTACTTTGCTTTCATTCATCACGTTCGATTTTTAGTACAATCAAACACATTATGACATCGATAACCCTCCACCAAAAATTGTGCAAGGATATCGTTTCAATGTAGGTGCCTCTGATAATTCATAAACAGCAACGATACTGAGCATTTTTTTAAGATTTTCTATCCCGACTTGTTGGAGTCCACTCAGACGCCCACTTTCCAAGTTATGGAATGTCCAGATCCGGACTTTGCAATTTTGAAATTTAAAGCTGGTAAGTGCATTACTTTAGTTTTAATTGCATTAATATTTTATTTTCTTGTTGTAGGTCCACCGTATGAAGATATTGCCTTCAAGATTGTGAATCGAGAATGGGAGATCAATCACAAACATGGATACAAGTGCCAATTCCAGAATGGAGTCTTGCAGCTGTGGTTTTTCTTCAAGCGATACCGATACCGTCGTTAAATTCAATTGTTTATTTTGTTGGTTATACTTTAAAATAAAACTTTAACGTATTATATTGCAGTTTTTTGTCATTTGCATAGAAACTGGCGGTTGTATATTTATTTGCAAATTTGCCTTAACAATTTGAAATATACGGAATATAGGATAAATGCGCAGACGCCACACTTTGAGCACCAGCAGTAATCCAAGTAGTGCAACTGAAAGGCGGAATGTGCTAAATAATGTTATTTCAACAGTGGCACTATCTATATTAACTGTTAATAGAGATGGATTTCTGCGCATTGCATTTCTTTTGGGTTTGAAATTTCCATTTTTAAAAATTATTTTAAAGATATTACTAAACAAAAAAGAACTATAAACTTGTCAATGAAATCCATTATAATCTTTTTTAGTATGCATTGAAGCTTTTCTCAGTTACCAAATCATTGAAAATGTACCTTGTAAGTATTAGTCTAGCAATCACATCAAATATTCATAACTTACCGCTTAAGATACGGAAATCGATTGGGAAACTTATATGCAACAAGTCAAGGTGTATATTAATGGCGAAAGGAACTACACTAAAATCGAGGGACCAACTGGACCTATCGTGTAATTTGGAAAATGAAATAGTTTTAAATTTTACTGCAGGACATTGATTTTAGATACCCAGCTGGTCACTTGCATATTTTCCGATTTCTTTATTCTATTACGAACGATGGGAAGAATATACGACTAGCGCAATATCTTTTTGCTCTATTCTATGTTTTCAATTTGATGGTCGTCTTCCGTCTTTTCTACAGAAGTAGTAGGGTGCGTTAATGGGGTAAATCTAAAGTGTTATTTTAAATGTTCGCAGGTTCCTCCATTTGTGCTTGGCTTAGTATGCCTAACGTCGTATCGAATACACTCGGTTTGGATCTGTTAGCTTTATATATTTTTCTAGCTCTATATTTGTATTTTTGTAGATATTTATGTTGAGACTGTTCAATGATCCGATAGCGATGATGATATTTTACTGTGCTGTGGATTTATGGCTGTCGCAACAATGGCTGCTTGGCTGCATTCTTTACAGGTACTTTACGGATTGTATTCTGTTTAAAATTTGGAGCTTTCTAGCATCAGCGTTAGCGTAAAGATGAACCTACTTCTTTTCGGTAATTTTTCTTACTATAATTGCTGTTGCCAGAGTAATAATTATGAGATAAAAATGTAACTGAGCCAAATATAAAGAGAAAATCGTATTTGGAATCCTGGGGCATTCGGAGTCCAAACTAGTACACGGTTGAGGTCCTGAGAGGTAAGTGGCGAAATATAAAACACAGTCAAACATCGGTATAACAGTTTCTTGTGACCGGCTCCAAAGGGGGTTGTAAATGGGAAGTGATTAGAAGCGGGTATTTTTCCAAAGGGTGAAATACTCCGAAATGGTGGTTTTTGCGTATTTTTAACGTTTTTATACGCTTTCAAATCAAAATTACACCATTTTACCTTAATTTATACCAAATATGTTATTACTAGCGGATATCAGTCAGCATTAGGAATTAAATAAACGTTAATCCCGCTTTTAATTCTTCTTTAATATGTGAGGTTATGAATCCCACATGGAATGAACTTCAATAAAATCTTGCTTGGTCGAGGTTATTGCATATATTTTTTACTTTTTAGCACCCGCAGTGTTCTTCATTTTGCTAATAAGCACGAATTTACGTCGAACAATTTGGCTTTTGACTGTTTGCGCAATTGTTCAGGTGAATTTATTTATCACATTTTAAGCACTGGATTCTGAAAGCTTTTGCGTGAAAGTGAATATTCCCTTCAACATTGCTTATCCTTATTTTCCAAAAAATTGAACAATTTTCATAGGAGCGTAATTGCAAACACAAACGATCCTAGGATTAAGTGCAATTTAAGAAAAATATTTAGGTGGCTATTGCATGGAACTTTTTGACATATGATCCTATCGCCTATTTCAAGAGGGCATTTGAACTAAGTCGGGTATTTATGTTCAAATGGACAGTTAATTGGAGATTCCTTCCCGAAGAATTATTTCTTGACAAACGCTTCCACTTGGTAAATTTTAATTTTAATCGCAATTGCTCAATGTGTACTTTTAGTTCTTATTGCTTCTGCACCTGATCGCTGTCGGTGTGTTCATGTTTAACATGTGGTTTAGGTAATTATTTTTATTTAAAAGCTCTATTTAAAAGTTGAATTCAGGTCACTAGGAGGGCTAACCAACTTGCTAGCAAGGCTTTCTCTTGGAATCAAAACAAGTAATTTATTGCTGTATTTTTGTTGGATAATGCGTGTTTGAATTTCAGGATTGGATTCGCACGGTATAACAGCATTAAAATTGTTTGATATAAAAACAATTTATATTTTAGACCTTCTTTATGCACTTTTCACAGCAAACTTTTTGGGTATATGTTTCGCAAGATCTTTACATTATCAGTTTTATATTTGGTACGCATTTGAAATTTAGTATTGTACCTTAATATTTGTAATTGTTTTAGGTATTATCATTCGCTTGCCTATTTGCTATTCTCAACAATTTTCCCGGCAACTGCTACCAATGATGAGCAGAGAAATTGGTTAGATTTAAACAAATGATGATAATAATGCGAATGATAATAATGGGGTAAAGAAACCCCCTTGGCTAATTCTACCATAGGCTTGCTAAGGCAGGGGTGCCATCGACTCGGCTCCAAAAATAAGGACATTTGCCCCAAAAACTAAGATTTCGGGGTCAAAAATAAGGACGTTTTTATAATTTTTTCAAACCATAGAGTCCCCCCCTATGGTTTTTTAGCAAAAATTTTTTCCAAGTGCATTCTTAGGGGTGCATTTTTTCAAATTTTTAAAATTCGCGCCGAAACTATAATGTCAATATTTTATTCTGCATGAATGAAAAAATAGCGCCGCAGGCGAAAATTTTTCAATTTTAGGCGATATTCATAAAAATTTGCACTATTTTTTTAAATACTTGGAGAAAAAATGGCATCCAAATAGCGCCGCAGGCGAAAATTTTTAGGAAAAGTTGCTTTTATTTCAAAAATTCCCATTTGAAATAGGATATTGCGTGAAATAAGGACAAAATAAGAACATTGGCCAAAAATAAGGACAAATCTTAAAAATAAGGACATTTTATTTTTCTAAGATTTGGACCCTCAAAATAAGGACAAATCTTAGAAATAAGGACAAATGGCACCCCTGCCCTAAGGGATCCGTAAAAGTGTTTTGAGAAGTGGGTACTTCACCAATTAGCGGATACTTCGATATTCAAAACCTGTTTTTTGGAAAATTTCTGGCGGGAAAACCAAACGGTGCCATTTTTCGTGCTCTCATCCAGGGTTAAGAGCACTTGAAAAAATGTAAAAGCAAACCCCCCATATTCCGGTCTACTTAGGTAGGAAAAGTGTGCTCAGAAAAACTATATAGGCCATTTTCAGCGAATTGCCCATTTTAGTGAACTCCCCAAGTGTAACTCTCCCCGAAGTGGGTGTTCGTTGTGCCGATAGTGTGTAGACCAAGAAAATTTCTAGATTTAACAAATCTAATTTTTCCCAAAAGCGAAGATTTTTTCGGTAACCTGATTTAGACGAGAATTAATAAATATAAATACGAAAATAAGCTACCGTAAAAATGAATAAAATAATTATAATAACAATATAACTGTAATAACGTTTCAGGAACCAACCGCTACTATCGGTCTTTCCCATATATAGTGTCATTCTCAGGTAAATGTGACATGATTTGCTTAATATTTTATTTAAATAAGAAAACAATGTCAGTCTTACGAAAATACACATTTATTTTAGGGTAGCAATTCTCCTTGGAATAGAGTATTGTTGGAACACATATCCATCATCTGTATTCAGCTCATCTCTTTTACATTGCCTACATTTCATTATTATTATTTTGCTAATTTTAAATCGGCAAAAATTACCGCGTTCCAAAAAAATTGCCTAGCAATGCTCAGTTCATATGCTTTACTTTTTCACTTACCATTCTGCCTTTTAAATTATTGTGATATTCAATAAATTATTTTGACACAGATGCAGTGTAAAAGTGACAATGAGTGAAAGTTTCTGCCGCATAATTTTCTTTGCCGCTTATGAATATAATTTATTTGATAATGGATCGTTTTGAGAAATCTTATGACAAGTCTAAAAAAGGTGCTGGGAATATGTCATAGGTCGAATATTACTGGAAAGGCGGCAACATTTTCCACTACAGCTTTAAATCGACTTGCCAATCAGAAAGCAACAATTCCCGCAGATGTCAAAGTAGGTCTTTAAATCATCCTTTCAGCTCCTTTATCCGCTTAAACTTCCAGGTTTTCGATAGAAGAACAAAGAAACTTCAGCGCGATAGAGCTGCGCAGAGAGATAATTTCGATGTCTTTCAGTATGTAAAGGACGAAGTCGGTGGGAGAATTGCGGACAAAGTTTTTGACCTAACTGGTATCTTAATTTATGAGATTTATACCTTGAGAAAATGAGAATTTCTATTCTCCACATTTTATGAAAAGTCTTATGATGTTCTTTTATAGTTCATGGAATGGTAATATTAATCCTGGAAATTATAACATCTAGAATTAACACATAAGTATAAATTTTCGTGGAGGCACATTAGTGGAAACATGTGAGTAACACAATTTTAGTACTTATGAATAAATTACTTAAGGAATTTTTAAACAATCATTTTTCACTATTTTTTATATCGCTTAAAGGTTACAATGAAGTGTGCCTTGATTTGGGATGCGGTGCAGGTATATCGCTGATCTTCTTTTTATGATATGTATGATATATTTCAGGACATATTGGACCCCATTTAATAAAAGAAAATGTCGGTACTTTAATGCAATGGTTTGTTCAGCTTTATCAATGGAATCTAACCGTATCGTTTAGCGATATGAGTGAGCAGATGGTTAGAAGAAGTCGTGGTGCCCCAGAAGATGAGGTAATTTTGTACTATAAATTTATGCGATGACTGTATAGTATAAATTTAAACCATTATATTTATTTTGTTCAGTTACCAACACTACGGGTTGTCGCCGATGAAGAATTAGTCCCATTCCGGCCTGAATCAATAGATTTAATTTTGACCAGGTAATTTCGTATTATGTTTATTCGAAACAATTTAGTAGTGATATCAAAACCGATAAATATTTTCCGGTCTTTCTTCCGAAAAAAGGTTTTAGCCTTTCTGCACATTGGATTAATGATCTGCCAGGATGGTTTCGGCGTTGTCTAACGGTTCTTCGCCCAGATGGATGTATGATTGGTGCTCTTTTTTCTGGTATGCTTTTAATATATTGGCGCGTAGTATGTTGAAAATTTTAAGGCGAGACTCTGTATGAAATGCGAGTGTCGCTTCAATTAGCTGAAATGGAACGGCTTGGTGGAATGGGTGCGCATATGTAATAAATTTTTTATTTTACCAATTTTGTATATTCACCGAAAATTATATATTTCAGATCCCCTTTTGTTGAACCGCAAGACATCGCTGGATTAATGACCGCTGCAGGATTTAGCATGGTTACCTTGGACGTTGATGAAATAGAAGTAAATTTGCTGATAACGATCTTCAGAAATCTGATAAAATTTGCCGCGTTTTTCGTCGATTTTTTACGTATTGAAATTGAATAGCGTGTTTGTTTAATTTTCGAATTTGGGCTAAAGAAGTTGTTTTTATTCTAGGCTATTTTAAATTAGACTTCAATTCGAGACTTGTGATTTGCATTGACTTAGTTTATCTTTGAATTCAGGTTGGATACCCAAACATGTTTGCGTTAATGTATGACCTCCAAGGTATGTTAATTGCGAATAGGAAGACGAGTGCAACTAATATATTTGTAGATACTCAGTATACTTTTCAGGAATGGCCGAATCTAATGCTAACATGAAAAGATCTGGAAATTTAAAACGAGAAGTCCTGATTGCTGCGGATTGCATTTATAAATCCATGTACGCTAAGGAAGACAAGTAATATTTTGTTTCATTACACTAATAAAAATAGAAACTTGAATGGGAAATTTTCCTAACTTATAAGAGAATAAAACATAGGTAAACTAGTTTATCTAGCCGTTTCAGCTTGATCCTAAACTACTAGTACAAATATTTGTTATGAGGTTGGATCATCATCAGTAGGTCCCTGTAACTTAACTATTATAAGTAAGGGTCTGCGAATCCGATCACGAATCTAACCCGGTGCTCACAATCACGGTACCGATACCGATGGCGCGACCGATACCGATACCGACGAACCGATGTGCTCACAATCAAATACCGAGACCGATACCGATGTGCTCACAATCAACTTTTTCACATTTTTGCACATTTTTTTCAAATTTTTTGTACTAATGTCTGAAAAAGTATTCTAGAATGTTTTAGAATGCTCTATAGCGTATAAAAAACAAAATATGGCAATTTTTTATAACAAAATATGGCATTTTTGGGCTTTCTCAGAAAATGCCTTACCGAGACCGATACCGATGTGCTCACAATCAACTTTTTCAGAATTTTGTGTGGTAAATTATTCTAGAATGCTCTAGAATACTTTAAAAACTATTTCTGGAGCCCAATTAAGCGGATTTGAGCTGATTTTGAGTGGATTAAGCTACATTTTATTCATATTACGTCGATTTGATGAGATTTAGAAGCAGATTAAGATGGTTTTGAGCTGGATTGAGCTGCAATGGATTCATATTAAGTGGATTTCATGAGAAGCTGAGTGAGATTAAGCCGATTTGAGCTTGTTTTCAGTGGGATTAAGCGGATTTGAGCTGTTTTTAAGCGAGATTAAGATGGATTTAAGCCGGATTACGCGGTTTTGAGCTGATTTTGTGCTAGATTAAGGTGTTTCGACTGGATTGAGATCGATTTAAGCAGGTTCTCAGTGGAATTAAGCGGATTTGAGCTGTTTTTAAGCGAAATTATGATGGATTAGAGCTAGTTTCGAGGGGTAGCTATATTTTATTCATATTACGTCGATTTGATGAGATTTAGAAGCAGATTAAGATGGTTTGGTGCTGAATTGAGCTGCACCTGATTCATATTAACGGATTTCATGAGAAACTAAGTGAGATAAAGCGGATTTGAGCTGGTTTTGAGCGGGATAAAGGGGATTTGAGCCGTTTTTAAGCGAGATTATGACGGATTCAGCTGGTTTTCACTGGAATTAAGCGGATTTGAGCTGGTTTTGAGTGGGATTTAGCGGGTTTGGGCAGGTTTTCAGTGGGATTAAGCAGATTTGAGCTGGTTTTCAGCGAGATAAAGCGGATTTGAGCTGGTTTTCACTGGAATTAAGCGGATATTAGCTGATTTTGAGTGGGAATAAGCAGAATTTAGCTGGTTTTGCAGCGGGATTAAGTCGATTTGATCCGGATTAAGTGGTTTTGAGCTGGTTTTGTGCTGGATTAAGCGAATTTGATCTGAGTTTGAGTAGGATTAAGTTTGAATAAGCTGGATGTGATTGATATTAAGTAAGTTTGATGAGCAGTTGAGTGGAAATATGTGGATTCGGCCTCGATTAAGGTGGATTTGAGCAGACTTTATGCCGGATTAAGATGGATTTTAGCCGGAATAAGCTGGATTTGAGCCGGATTAAGTGGTTTTTAGCTGGTTAAGATGAATTTGAGCCGGTTTTGTGTGGTTTTGAGCTGATTTTGTGTGGGATTAAGCGAATATAAGCTGGTTTGAGGAAAATCGTGTTTCCGAAATTTTGCCGCTTTCACATATATAGGGTTTTTTGATGCGCGGAATCCGAATTTGACGTCAGATTTTAGTTGGTCCCGATACGAAAAGACGAAAAACCGGTATTTTCTTCAAAAAATGGGCTTTTTTGGTCCAAAATGACCCAAAAATGGCAATTTTTGACGCGATATGAAGAAATTAATTGCAGATTCGGAATCAGCGCATCGAAATACCCCTAAAAACACATTTTGCGTAATACTGCTACACATTTTCAAAAAAATCGATTTTTTTCGAAAAACCATGTGGTCCCCCCTATGGTCTGAAAATGGCAAAAAATCAAAATTTTTCGAATTTTTCTGCAAAATGTGTTTTTAGGGGTATTTCGATGCGCTGATTCCGAATCTGCAATTAGTTTTTTCATATCGCGTCAAAAATTGCCATTTTTTGGGTCATTTTGGACCAAAAAAGCGGTTTTCCCTATTTTCGTGGCGGGACCAACTAAAATCTGACGTCAAATTCGGATTCCCCGCATCGAAAAACCCCTATATTGGCGAAATCGGCAAAGTTTCCTGACAAATTCTCACCTCTTTAGGTGATCAAATACGAAAATGTCGGCTTTTTGGCCGAAAATATCAAAAATGACCAAATGCTTATAGCACAAAAGCGAATTCGTAATTATAAAAGTAGCAATATTCTAAATAATCGATATTTACAATATAAATCATGAAACAATATATTTTTCCTGATCAAAACCCATAAAAACACGTTTTTAAGATTTGGCGCGAATTCAAAATTTAAATAATGAAAATATAAAATTTTCTCGTTTATGTAGCTCACGGGCTTTCAAATGAGCTATTACTCATAAAAAACGGCTGACAGGATCCTTAGATATAAAATCTCGAATTATGGCAAATAATAGGGTAAATATGTGCTTTATCTGCATTTGGGCAGAATGCCAAGAAAACGCCAAAAATGTGATAATTTGTTAAAATATAATGTTATATTCGGATTCAGCACAAAAAATTACCCCTAGAAGCATATTTTGTGCGGCGACTTCTTCGATTTTGGCAAAAATCCCGAAAAATGACCATATTTGGGCACAATGCCAAAAAGCGCCAAAAATTCAAAGTTGGCGTCAAAACTGACCAAAAATCTGAATTCCCCGTGGCCGATAACCCTAATAGCAGTCTTTGCCACTTTTCCACCACTTATTTCCTCTCAGTTTGGTAATTGCTGAAAATGGGCGAGACCGATACCGGTACCGATGAAATTGGCAAATTGAAAATCGAAATTCTCGACATTTTTTAAAAACTCGACGACTGCGATGTTATTTCATAAAATGGAGCCCAGGACATGTGCGACCATATGCAAAAAACCGTTTGGTTGGAACGCGTCAAAAAAATACCGGAGTACCGATGGCTTTAAAATGATTTCAAATGAATTTGAATTTTTGTGAAAAAAAATCAGCATTTTTTTCGCATCCGCACTCTCGACATTTAATTGTCGAGATTCAGCAAAATGGTCTTTTCTATAAGAACCGTAAGGGTCTCCCCTACAAGTTTTGTATTGGTCGCACTTTAGCCATATCTGAAAGAATTTATGGAAAAATGCGATTTTTTCACGGAGGTCAATTTTCATCGGTATCGGTCTCGGTATCGGTATCGGCATCGGTATCGGTATCGGTCGCGTTGGTTGTGAGCACATCGGTATCGGTATCGGACTCGGTATCGGTCTCGGTATCGGTCCCTATTGTGAGCACATCGGTCTCGGTATCGGTCTCGGTATCGGTACCGCTATTGTGAGCAGGCCTTAAATCGCACACGGTGAGAATGAAATTTTGCCGAGCCCGGACTTGGCAAGTTCGACGGACTCGTACACTTTCGGCCGCGCCCATTTTGAAATCACCATGGTTTTCTATTCATTTCTTCCTAACGCGCCGAAATACGGCAAAGCTTAGCTACAGCAAGCATTTTGAACCACACTCAACCTTCTATATAACGAACGCCGGGAAGGGAGCCTTACTAAGAAATCACACGGAACCTTCGAGAGGGCCTTACTAAGAAGTCATATAAAAACCTATGATATAACGAATTTGCTATACTTTTCCCTTCGATACCAAACCATGGGTCCGGGTCCGCTACCATCGGCGGTGTGCGGACAAAATTCAGAAGTTTTGTCCGAAATATTCAATTTTTAATGAATTTTACAAATTTGTCCGGAAATTTTTTGTGCCGAAAAGTGGGAAATTTTAAAAATTGAAATAGGACTCATCTAGAACGCTTATTTAGGATCTGGATAATCGATCTAGATCGGTTTTATTCTACGAAAAATTTGGGAAATTTGTCCTTGCATGTAAAATTTCCATGAAAAACCTAAAAATAACTATAACATAGATAAAATCGTTTAAATTTTGTCTATTTATATTAAACATACGAAATACTAGCTAAAAGCAGCAAAAAACAGTAGTTTTTGGCAAGCAAAAAATTGGTGGGAAAAAATAAAATTTAAATGGACTCGGCTCGACTTGGCTACTACTGACGTGTCCGAGCCCGACTCGGACTTATCAACTGATATTGGAACCTTATCAAGACCGAGCCCAGGCTCGGGGATTACATGGATTCGGGTTCAGTAAAAATTTTCGACCCCTAATTATAAGTATGAAGGATAAATCGTGTGAGGGATTATGATTAGAAATTAGGGGAAGATTGGATAGACGATTTTGTTGAAAATATTTCCATTTTGGGACAAATCATTAAAGTAATTAAATCCATTCAGGTATCCTGCAACTTTCCAATTTATAAGTGTTATCGGTTGGCGGCCTGGTCCCAAGGTTTTTAAAATTGTTCCACAAACTTTACCCATTGTAATAAATTGCAGATGCCAAAGCCAGCGAAAAGAGGATCTCAAAGTGTTTCGTTCAAGGATGTGGCCAAAATTGTACAACCTTAGCAAAATTAATTTCACAATCTTGTAAGTTTTCATGTGAAAATATCAGTGGTGATTTTTACATAATTGTATTCTATTGTCTGCGTGGATAGAATAATGAATTTAATAAACTCGCGGCACATAACATAGTGATTTGCATATATTAAAATTTTTTGGTGATAATCTTATTGAGCTGGACTTGATTGTCGTTGTCGTCAACTATAGAACGGCATAATTGGGGAACACTTTTATTCATATGTTTTAAAACCGATTTAAACTTTCTTTCGTTTTAATCCACACCCAAATTTAAGTCAGAATGATGTAATCATTGTCTCCTCTTTGCTCTCATTCATTATTATTATTGCAGAAACAAAATATGTCTTTGGTCACAATTGGAGTTTCCCATATTGACCTTATCTGTCTTTGAAAAGGAAGAAAAATCGTCTTCTCTTTTTGATTTTACACTGCCGCCAAGATAATAACTTGTTGTTCTCCGGTGCTGCTGATCCAATCTCATTTTCATGCTCGCCCCCACTCTTCACTTTCCTCGTGCTTCTGGCATTCTATCGGTCACATCGTCGACGGTGCGCGCCTCTAAAGTTAGAAAAGCATTTTGCAAGGTTAATTTTCCTGTTTGATTTATTGCGGCTTATTGTGCAGATAAACATTATGGCTTTATTTATTTATCATCTGTATAAACTTGACTGATAAATTTATCTTATAATGCGGAATTCTGAGTTTGTGAAACTCTGCCTAGTAAATCAGGACAGGATTCCTAATCTCATCCCGGCAAGTCCGGGAAAATCACCAATAAAAATATCCTTTAGATCCTTTAATCATATACTCATCGTAAAATCACCCAATAAACGCCAATCCCGGCTTAAGCGATTGAGACTGCTATAATTCTGTCTTTAAGAGAAAAAAAAAGAGTCGAATAATTTTTGATCACCATAAACTTTTACTGATATATTTGGCTGGAATATTTTTGGCGGGAAAATTTTTCGAACATAACTGCTGTAATAAAAAAGGCCTATTGATTATCACAAATGTACCTTTTTTCAATACACACTTTATTGTTTCGTACACAATTCAACTGTATTGCACTCTCTCAACAAGAAATTATATAGGAAAACAAAATCTGCTGCACAAAATGATATCATGATTAGATGACCAAGAAGTACCCTTCGCAATATCATTAAAGCACTTTGGAAATTAGCCACTATCAAAAACAATTTTCACTGTGTTTTGGCTAGAGTGAAACTTTTGCTATTGTTTTGTCAAAACAATAGTATTCAAGAACCGGGAACCCTTTTTATTAACAAAAATGTTCAATCGTTGACCAAATTTTGTATGATAATCTCGTCACAGTACATAAATAAATTAAATGCGTGTATATTAAATTTAACATTTGCAGTCATTTGAAGCATCATTACTTTTTTAAATGTTTGTCGTTTCCAGAATCTGTCCATCACTGCAATGTCTTCTGGCGATCAGACTAAGAACGGAGTTCACACTCCATTGGTGCCAGTGAAGCGCGTCGACTATACTGGAAACAATCTTATGCGTGACCCGGTCTCCGTTGTCGATTCGGAGGCCTATGAAATTATGAAAAATGTATGATTGCCTTTCATGTTACATACAAACCAACTTGATTCAGGAGAAGAAAAGACAACGTCGAGGATTGCAACTTATCGCGAGCGAAAATTTCACTAGCAAGGCATGTAACGATGCTCTTTCCTCAGCAATGTCCAACAAGTATTCAGAAGGATATCCCGGAGCAAGGTCAGTTTTTTAATTTCTTGAATTAGTAAGAATTATATTATTTCAAAGTCATGTGAAAATCAAGTGCTATTTGATTCCTTATACCATACTTGGGCAAGGGAATAACCCTACCTTAATTTGCTTCTGAAAAATTTTAATACACTAACTTTGATAAAATTTAGCTATAAAAACCTTGGTTTTTCATTTTTTTAAAGTAGAAAAGGTGCGTAAGGGAAAAAACCATAGTTATGTACAACGGGATTACTTAATTTTATTCTTTCATTGTACGCTCTCATGAAACACACTCAGGCCACGGATGCGTTATACATACGTATAAAGCTTTTTCCGGTTAACGGGAGTAATTATTTAAGTCAATGACATATTTATATGGAATGTCAAATTATGATTTTCTATTAGACCATTACATCACAAAACATTCAATGATATTGTTAAAATACAGTCAAACCTCAATAATGTTCGCGTCTCGGGACCAGAGGCGAACGTTATCGAGGGACGAACGTTATCGAGGTTTGACTGTAGATACACTGTTTTGCTTCTGAATTGCATCTATCAACTTAGTACTGTTTCTTTTTAGATACTATGCCGGAAATGAATACATCGACCAAATGGAGAGACTCTGTCAACAACGAGCTCTACAAGTCTTCGGATTGGATCCTGAAAAATGGGGCGTCAATGTTCAATCACTTTCCGGTTCACCGGCGAATTTTGCTGTTTACACGGCTCTCGTGGAACCGCATGGCCGCATAATGGGTTTGGACCTCTCCGACGGTGGACATCTCACTCACGGGTATGAGGTTATTGTGAACATAAACAAGCCATTTGTGACTTTTAGGTTTTACACACCATCAAAGAAAGTCTCTGCTTCTGCGATTTTCTTCGAATCTCTTCCATATCGAGTTGACTCAAAGACAGGATTGATCGATTATGATGCTCTCGAGCGTAATGCCTTGCTCTTCCGTCCAAAAATGATTATTGCAGGTAGGCTTCCGTTTTAGGGATTCTGTCTGATGATCTATAACTTAAAAGTCACAAAAGCAAAATATAATAAAACTAATCGCATAAGGCCATAAAAATTAATATGTTTTTATTGTGTAAGAATTAACATATATTAAAAATCGCGAAAAATGTATAAATTTACGCTGTATTATTATTACATAATTTAACTAAAATATTTATTTTGATAAAAAAAAACTAATTCTTTCTATGACCAAAAATTGAAGCACAAACTAAATGACGTAATTGTTTGTTAAATAACCTATTTTATAGGCATTAGTTGTTATCCACGCTGGCTTGATTACCCAAGATTTCGCTCCATTGCCGACAAGTGTGGTAAGTTGTTTAAAGTAAAATGTATTGTTGTAATATATTCTTGCTTTGAAGGAGCCTATTTGATGTCTGATATGGCACACGTAGCCGGTTTGGTTGCAGCTGGAGCCGCTCCATCGCCTTTCGAGTGGTGCGACGTGGTCACCACAACCACTCACAAGACCTTGCGTGGTCCTCGAGGCGCACTAATTTTTTACAGAAAAGGTGATATTGATTTATCATTACATTCGGACATCATATCTCATTATTGTTTGACTTATTCCTGGTCTCTTTGTTTTTATGGTCATCGTATGCGCACTCAAGTAATTAACATGACTCATATAAGGGCTTATAACACATACAGGGTGTTCCAAAATAACTGCGCATACACTTCAGCACATATGACTGTTGTTGAAAAGCCAAAACTAAATATGGCATCATTACAAAATCATGCACTAGTTATTGTGGGACACAGGTAGTGCGCGAAGGTAGTGGAGTGTCACTATAGTGTCGTCCAGTGTGCGCGAAGGTAGTGGAATGTTGATTCCATATAAAGATGTTTGTTGCCTCATTTGCAACAAAGTGGGTTATACATGAATTAAACAAAATTTACTAAGCACACTGTTTAACTCTGAGTTGTAGTATAACGGTAAAATTGTTCGCCCCCAATTCGATGTTTTCTCTTGAAGGAAAATGCATTTGAATCATTCATTATATGGCCTTAAACCTTGATAGATCAGCTTAAAATCATTGTAAGAGTGCATTTTCAGGTGTTCGCTCAGTAAACAACAAAGGTGAACAAGTTTTGTACGACATCGGGCCAAAGATCGACTCAGCAGTTTTCCCCGGACTCCAAGGCGGTCCGCACAATCACACTATTTCAGGTAACCATTCATTTACGATCATTAATAACCTAAACTCTATGGCAGCAATATCCATTAAAAACTACTACAGTTTTCAACTATTTATAGTTTTCTCATAGACATTGGCATCACTGCATTCCATATACCCAGGCTCGTGATGAGTAATTACTTGTTTAAATTCCCGTTTCAGCCGTTGCTGTGGCATTGAAACAGTGTTTGACAACTCAGTTTGCTGAATACGGCCAGCAAGTGATAAAGAATGCGCAGGCGTTGGCGCGAGGTCTCGTAGAACGAGGATACTCCTTGAGCACTGGAGGTACAGATAACCACCTTTTGCTCGTTGATTTGCGACCGAATGGACTCGAAGGCTCAAGGATTGAAAAAGTGCTGGATTTGGCATCGATTGTGTGCAACAAAAACACATGTCCAGGTATCATTTAAACATTATATCCCCTTAAAATATATTTTAACAATTTTATAGGAGATACTAGTGCTTTTCGACCTGGTGGAGTCCGCCTTGGCGCGTCCGGCTTGACATCACGAGGCTTCAAAGAAAATGATTTTCTCCAAGTGGCGGACTTCATTCACCGAGGTATAAAATATATATTGCATTTATGGGTGTAATTTATGTATTAAGAAAAATTTTAAAAACTTAATTAGTGCAAGTTTTTTATTTTGAACAAATAATCAATGGAACTTTTCTTCATTTACAAATACATGTCTCAAAAAATTTAACCTTGTAAGAATATACATATTTTTACCAGATACTCGTTGTCGCTGAGACTTTTCGAGAAACTTAGTGGTTTGAAAAGATAAAAACCATGTCTAGCTGTTTTTTAAAGCCCGTTAATTTCAGCAATCGAAATATATCGAAAGCACGAATCAAGGGCTGGAAAAACCGTAAAGGACTTCAAACAATTCACCGAAACCGACTCGGCGTTCTTGACTGACATCAACAAACTTGCTGAAGAAGTCGATCAGTATGCGACGAAGTTCGATATACCGGGAAACGAGGAATTTTAATTGAATGGAAGATAATTTATAAAAACAATAGATTTTCTTGTATGAAACATTGAGACGTGTTACACATTTTTATGCAAAATGACAGATTGTTCGTTTTTATTGCCATAATTTAACTAATATTAACCTATTTCTCAATAAATGTTTCGTTTAAATGATCGTAATCTGCAATATGTTCTCTCTACAAATACTCACATAAAACTTCCCAATACCCGAAAATATAATCGCAATATTTTAAAGTATAAATCGGAACTAGCACGAAACTGGCCACGAAAAATGACATGGAAAACAGCAGCGTCGATAATCCTTTGTAATTAATTCACATAAATAAAAAATATGCCGAAAAACATTATACTGAAAATAGTGTTCTACTTTTTAAGAAATTGGCTTTTGGCGTGAAAACTTCTTATTGCAGAGAATCCAATTTTTATCTCACAAAAACTTTTAGTTTCCAAAAATCACAGATATAAAATTGTTGTCGAATTATTTTAGACAACACTGAACTGCGTCATGCGTTGATGATGTGCCGTCATGCGGGAGCGTCTTTTATGCCGAACTCATATGTTTTCCCCGGTGGCAAATTTGAGGCACAATATGACTCATGTTTCCCAAAGGAGAAAACAAACTTTGATTTACTTATGAGTGAGCCGAGAATCAAGATGGAAGGTTTCACTGAAAGTGATTATCCATTACGAATAGCCGCTGTACGAGAACTGTTTGAAGAGAGTGGATTATTGCTGGTGTTCAATGAGAATTGCCGAGAAAGTCATATATGGAGCGCAGCCGAAGATTCGACATTGGAGGAATGGAGGAAGAAGGCAAGCTGGTTTTAATGAGAAACTATATAATTAAAAAATTTGGTTTAGGTCTACCAAGATCCGCAGCTTTTCCAGAAAATTTTCTCAGACAATGCAAAAATGGACATAAATTCATGTATTCCCTGGTCAAATTGGCTAACACCATTGAAAAGTGCAAATGCCAAAAGGTGGGTTAAATTATTTTTTAAAAATTAAGCTGAAGGCCTGTCTCCGTTAAAGATTCTTTATAAAGGACCAGATACTAGATATAAAAATTTGAATAACTAATTTTAGATAAAATGTAATTTAGGTTTAATAGCATATTTTTTGTGGTGCCGACGACCAGTATGCCCAAAACTCAGTTTTGCGAAAACGAAATGACTGAAGCAATTTGGGCAGAGCCTTCGAAAATTATTGAAAGAAGTTCAGGCGAAGGTTGTTTAGAAATAAATTGTCAGTATAATCTGTAACTTTTCAGGAGCCATATCTCTGCCTCCACCACAGTTCTAGTAAGTATAGAAATTTTAATCTAAAAATCTCTAGAATCTAAAAATCTACAATTCTAGTGAGCTGATGAGATTGAGACTAGCTACTGGAACACCGCTATCTGAAATGTGCAACCCGCAAAGGATAACGCCTCAAATCGTCATAAGTGAAGATGACACAAATTTCCTATGCAATGTTCTGCCCGGCGACTATTTGTACATTAAGGAGAATGCTGAATCCGTGGCTCCGAGAATTTTGCCAAAATCAGAAATTCTCGCATTTCTCAACAAGGAAGTACCGCAAAGCATAGAACCAATTCATAGAATGACTTATGTGTCGTCATCGCAATTGCAGTACACTAAGATGGAATTGCATATCAAAAATATTGAGAAAATGGCAGGAAATGTGCATTTGTTTTGTCTAAATAAGTTGGGCCACGTGTAAATGTAATAAAATATGTCAATGATAATAAAGGTAATTCGTTTACTGAACAACTACGAGTATAATACACGAGAAATTATGAATCTAAACTTGCACCAGATTGTAGGAAAAATCTACAGTCGGAAGAACATCTCAAACGCTTTGGTCAAGCCAACATCGTTGTAGTTGAAATGAAACAGTGCGGCGAGCAATAGAATCGAGATGATATAGTTGAGCCTCGGTGCTTTATTAGAGAACGTTTCTCCAACAACAGTTGCACGGGCATAATCCTGAATTACAGCTGCCACACCCCTAAAATAATTTTCGATGGACATATAAACATTTTTTATGATAATTTATATTAATAGTTACGATTCAGAATAATTTCGGTTAACGCATTCATTTAACACTTTCTACCAACATTAAAGGACTTCTTATACTAAATTGGTGAAAAATTAAAACCGAATTTATTTAATGCACACGATTTTGTGTGAAGTATTGCGATATTTTAATAACATGTCATTAATATATGTCGTTACAAAATAAGAATTAATTACCAATGCACATGAAGTACGATGGCAATAGTCAAGGCCATGTCCATTGTTGGAGTATGAATGAAATAAGCAGCTGGGAAGAGTGGAAGCATTGCTACGGCCCAATAACGTTCTATCTATATCAATCAAAATTATGATCCAATAATTATAGAAAATGTAAAATCACGCTTACCTTGAACCATTTCGAATGTTCACCGATTGTGGATTTAAAGCCTAAGGCCGCGGAAGTGTCTGGATTTGTTGTTGTAGTTTTAGACACAAGACATGCCTTTGGAGTGACACTGATTGCGGGAGCCATTTGAAAGAGGCGCAACTGAGCACGCGCACTCCCAGTTTGACATAGTCGAGAAATCATTATGTAAACTCGTACCTATACATATAAATAATCCAATATTTTTATATTTAAGCGAATTATAACGTAGCAGTAATATATTCATTGGTGACCTATTCATTCGTACTGTGAAAAATACTAGTGAAAATATAACGCCAACGAACAGTGTATAAACAAGGAGCTATGTAGCATTTGGCTACGGTTCACTTTGGGGGCCTCGCCAAAAATGCCCGAAACCGGTGTCAATCGCCTCCATTTGATGAGAGAAGTCCGAAAAACACAAAATTAGGATGTAGAAATGCAACTAGAGCTTTTTTTGCCCTGGGGCAATTCTCGAAATCCATGATATGGTTCCAAAAAAATGGTTCCAAAAAATCCAAAAAATTTTTTTTCGCAATTTTGCCTGAAAACGTCTAATTAGGGGTTTTCGACCACGCTGATCACGAATCCGAAGGAATTTTCAAGATCCGATCACACCATTCCGAGATATGGCCTCAGGGCATATATCCAAGCCTAAGCCTGTAGGATATATGCCCTGAGGCAGGGGTGTTATATGTTCTTATTTATAAGATTTGTTCTTATTTTGAGGGTCCAAATCTTACAAAAATAAAATGTTCTTATTTGTAAGAAATGTTCTTATTTTGGGCCAATGTTCTTATTTTGTTCTTATTTCACGCAATATCCATTTGCAAATGGGAATTTTTGAAATATAAGCAACTTTTCCTAAAAATTTTCGCCTGCGGCGCTATTTGGATGCCATTTTTCCTCCAAGTATTTTAACCCTTCATTGCAGAGTGTATCCGTTCGGATACGATTGTGAATTGCTAAAGACTTCACAAAAAGAGAAACGAATGAGTGTTCATTATTCATACAAAGAGTATGTCTGTAAATAGATCACATAGAAAAGAGAAATAAACAATGGCGGCCATCATGATTTTGATAAAGACAGCTCACCAAAAGGAAAGCTAATGGTAACGCCATATTTCTGCCTTTTGTCTATGAAGGGTTAAAAAATAGTCCAAATTTTTATGAATATCGCCTAAAATTGAAAAATTTTCGCCTTCGGCGCTATTTTTTCATTCATGCGGAATAAAAATATTGGCATTATAGTTTCGGCGCGAATTTTAAAAATTTGAAAAAATGCACCTCTAAGAATGCATTTGGAAAAATGCCAAAAATTTATCTGAAAAAAATTTTTGCCAAAAAACCATATGGTTTGAAAAATAATTTTCTGAAAATTTTTGTCAAAAAATCAATACGGTACCCCATCAGTGTTTTGCTGACCGGGCAATTTGGTAAACTGACCTGACCGGTGACCAGACCGGGACCCCGGTCAGGTATACCTGACCTGACCTGACCTGACCGGGGTCCCGGTCACCCGGTCAGGTCAGGTCAGGTCTGGTCAGGTCATGTTTAACCTGACCTTCTGTATGACCGGGCTCAAAATTTTCCAAAATCGCTAAAATGGTTAAATTTTGCCTGTTTTTCAAGCATATCGTTGTAATGTTCATCTATTTTAGGTTTTTACACCTAAAATGGACTTTTTCGCAGGTTTTTAGAGCATTTTTGCACAATGTTGGGAAATTTTTGAAAATTTTTAGAAAATTTTTTGGAAAATATTTGAAAAATTTTTATGGAAAAATTTTTAGAATATATTTGAAATATTTCTGGAAATTTAGAAAAATTTTCTGAAATTTTTTGGGAAATGTGGAAAATTTATGAATTTTTTTGAAATGGATATTACCGTAATACCTGTAATTACTCCCCCGGGGGAGTAATTTTTCAACTACCCCCCGAGGGGGGAGTAAATATAGGGGAGGGGAGTAATTTTAGGGAGGGGAGTTATTTTTCAAACCTCGCCGTGCCGAAGGCACGGCGAGGTTTGAAAAATTTTCGCGTCCCGCCGAAGGCGGGCCGCGAAAATTTTTGCCGTTTTTGTCAAAATTGTTGGTATTTTTGGCCATTTTTCTCCAAATTTTTGTAAATTATTTTTCTGAAAAATTTGTCGAAAAAAATCAATAGGGTCCCCCCTATGGTTTTTTTGCAAAAATTTTCTAAAAATAATTTTTTGGATAAAAAACTATAGGGGGACCCTATTAATTTTTTGACAGATTTTTCAGAAAAATGATTTTTCCTACCATAGGGTCCCCCCTATGAGTTTTTATGCAAAAAATTATTTTTAGAAAATTTTTTACAAAAAAACCCATGGGGGGGACCCTATGGTATGAAAAATCAGTTTTCTGAAAAATCTGTCGAAAAAAAATTCAATAGGGTCCCCCCTATGGATTTTTATCCAATAAATTTGGTTTTTTAGATATCTTTAAAAAATAGCTAAAAATAGACTATATTTTGTCTAAATTTTGTCTATTTATATTAGGCATACGAAATAGTAGCTAAAAAGAGCAAAAAATTGGAAAAAACCGCATTTTTTTGGGGGGGAGTAATTCTAGGGGGGAGTAATTTTAGGGAGGGGAGTAATTTTTCAACTACCCCCCGAGGGGGGGAGTAAATATAGGGGGGGAGTAATTTTAGGGGGGGAGCAATTACGGGTATTACGGTAGTGTAATCCAAGAGCGAACATTGTCTCGGCTTTAGAGCTAATTTATTTCCGTCTTATGTCATAAATATTTTTTATCATTCTCCGTCAAATTTCGTTCAAAATTTTGACTTTTGCAGAAGACATTCTCAATTTATGACCATTTAATTGTGTTTTTATAAGAAAGTATGTTGTTCAATCTGGAGAATTCGTATACTCCAATCTAGAGGTCGGCCGAACGTTTTACCGATACCGATATATCGGTCGAACCGATATTTTCATAAAATTGAAGATATTACCGATATTACCGGCGATATATCGGTATCGGCCGACCTCTACTCCAATCCACTTTTGTAATCCATGAAGAAAGCTAGGAATAAAGGCGCTAGGACACAGATAAAGTATGAATGAATTTTAATAAACTATACAGAAATATAGTGGGGTCTGGGGGCGATAGCCTCCCAGTGGAGAAGAAAATTTGAGAATTGGGTCAACTTTCATTGAAAATTTTAAACATTCGCCGAAAGTTTCGCAAAATTTTCGCCGGCCACACCCTATCGGGCGCGGCCGCCTCCGTTTTTAAGGGTTTTCGGTCAGATGACCGGTCATCTGACCGGCTCACGCCGGTCACCTGACCTCTGACCTGACCGGACACCTCCGGTCAGGTCAGCATGACCTGACCGGCACCCCCGGTCAGGTCTGGTCAGGTCAGGAGGTCAGGTCAGGTCAGGTCAGTTTAAACCCGGTCAGCAAAACACTGGTCAGGTCAGGTCAGTTTAAACCCGGTCAGCAAAACACTGTACCCCATATTGTTTTTGGCAAAAAAATTCTTTAAAAAAATTTTTGCTAAAAACCATAGGGGGGACCCTATGGTTTGAAAAAATTATAAAAATGTTCTTATTTTTGACCCCGAAATCTTACTTTTTGGGGCAAATGTTCTTATTTTTGGAGCCGAGTCTATAACACCCCTGCCTGAGGCCATATCTCGGAATGGTGTGATCGGATCTTGAAAATTCCTTCGGATTCGTGATCAGCGTGGTCGAAAAGCCCTAATTAGACGTTTTCAGGCAAAATTGCGAAAAAAAAATTTTTTTGGATTTTTTGGAACCATTTTTTGGAACCATATCATGGATTTCGAGAATTGCCCCAGGGCAAAAAAAGCTCTAGTTGCATTTCTACATCCTAATTTTGTGTTTTTCGGACTTCTCTCATCAAATGGAGGCGATTGACACCGGTTTCGGGCATTTTTGGCGCGGCCCCCAAAGTGAACTGACCCCTAGCATTTGTTTGTATGTGATGAAAATTTTGGGCTAGTGTACTTTAGAATTTTCTGGAAACCACATTTTAGGGGGTTTACAAGGCGCTAGTGTGATAAAGCTGTTATTTTTAGATCTTAGGCGATTTTTCGCCATTTTCCTCTCATTTGAAGCGTACATTTGCCTACACATTCGGCACTGGTGCCGAATGTGACCTGCATTGAATTTTTGGCCAAAAAATCAATGGGGGGACCCTATTGATTTAAATGTAGTTTTTGAAATACATTTATGAAAAAAGTTAATAGGGTACCCCCTATTGAATTATTGAAAAAATTTCGGAAAAAATTATCCAAAAAAATTTTTTCGCTCAAAAAATCCATAGGGGGACCCTATGGTATGAAAAAATACTTTCCTGAAAAATTTCAAAAAAATCAATAGGGTCTCCCCTATTGATTTTTTGGCCAAAAATTAAAAACAAAAATTAATTTTTTTGGCAAAACACCATAGGGGGGACCCTATTGATTGAAAAAATAATTTCGCTAACAAATTTGTGAAAAAAATCAATAGGGTCCCCCTATTGATTTTTTGGCAAAAAATTTAAAAAATTTTTTTGTCCTATACCCTAGAGGCACTTTTAATCCTATACCCTAGAGGCACTTTTAATCCTATACCCTAGAGGCACTTTTAGTCCTAGTTCTATACCCTATGTGCGAGAAACATACAAGACTGTAGAAAGTGAATTAGAATACCGATACCGACAAACTTTTGACAAGGAATATGATCACGATGTTTTCGATGATGTGTAAACAGATTTATTGTTGTTTTCAGGGCGCACGGTAAAAACCCCCCCGGTAAAAACCCCCCCGGTAAAAACCCCCCCACGGTAAAAACCCCCCCGGTAAAAACCCCCCCGGTAAAAACCCCCCCATAATTTTTAAAAAGGCTGTTAACTGATCATAAGTGCATGTTTTTTACTATTTTTTGCCAAATTTGATGTTACTGATTCTATATATCAACTATTTCTCTAGATTCCGATGCACTAAACCCGAATATGGTTTAGCGTTAAGCCTAAGTTCCCAAAAAATTTTTTTTTCGCAATTTTGCCTGAAAACGTCTAATTAAGTCCCTTAGGCCCCATACAGCGGGGCCCCAAGCCTAATGGTTGTTTTAGCCTGAATGCGCGAAAAGTGACATTATGCCCTGAGGCCATATCTCGAAATCGTGACATCCAATCTTGAAAATTCCTTCGGATGGCTCTCTACATATTCGTCGACCGCATATTCGTCGACCGCATATTCGTAGAACGGTAAATTCGTCGAAAATTTCTATTTCGCGAAAATCGATGGGTTACGACTCAGATTTTTGACCCTATATAGGTTTTCGACCATGCTGAGTCCGAATCTGAAGTCGGTTTTGGCGTGGAGTATACTGTAGTACCACTTTTTGGCATTGTGCACATGTTTGCTTAGGGAAATTGATGGCTTATTGGAATTTCGGAATGGCGATTGACACCGGTTTCGGGCATATACGGCACAGACCATAAAGTACAGGGTAGCCAGCCTAAATCCTTGCTTGGCGCCTTATAAGGTGCGCGAAAAATGTAATGGCATATGAGCCTGAAAATCCGACAATTGGAACAAATCGAACATTGGCTGTGTAGTATAAAACTGTTCCAATTGTGGTTAGGGTGAAGCAGCGAAAGGTATTTTGTAGCAAGAAACCATTGGTATTAAATCGGCAAAGATATAGAAACGTTGCCATCCAATACAAAATTCACTCGTCGACCAAGTAAAACGAAAATAACTTTGGTTTTTCACATTTGAGCTATATTCAGGTGTATTCTTATTGGAAAATAAAAATTACACAAGTAAAGTCTCCATTTTAATAGAAAAGATTATTTTATGGTGAAGGAATGGCATATTATTGAGAAATACACCAAAAATTTGAATTCCCACCAAAAGGTACCATTATCTGTGACAAACAAATCTGTGAGAAAAAGCAAATCTGTGACAAAAAAACCCAAATCTGTGATAAAAAACCCAAATCTGTGACAAAAAACCCAAATCTGTGACATCCAAAAATCTGTGACAAAAAACCCGAATCTGTGACACCAAAAACCTTTACGTGTTTTTAGTGCATTCCGTGAAAAATTTTTCATATTCTAGAATTAATTTTAAAAAATTATGGGGGGTTTTTACCGGGGGGGTTTTTACCGGGGGGGTTTTTACCGTGGGGGGGTTTTTACCGGGGGGGGGTTTTTACCGGGGGGGTTTTTACCGGGGGGTTTTTACCGTACCCCGTTTTCAGTGTTAAATAAATTATTTTTGAAAAAAATTTTCTGCAGGTCACATTCGGCACCAGTTCCCATTCGCCTAAACTTCAATACTATTTGGAAAAAATGCCCAAATTGCCTTTAAACAACAGGAAAATGGCGAAAAATTACCTCAGCTCAAAAAATTACCGCTTTATCGCACCGATGGCATAAAATACACCTAAAAACGTGGATTCCTGAAAATGTGAAAACTGCTTTAATATTCCTGCTCTTGCGCATCCAAAAGTGCAACAGCTCCGAAAGTTTTTGAGTTCGAATGCGGATTTTTGGGGTTGGTTTTTTGGAAACGCGGATTTTCCACCTTCGCAATTTCTATCTGAGGTCAATATATCAAACTGGTTATGAATTAAAGTTACACACTTATACGCTTCGCGCTCGTGTGATGGAAAAATTCAATCTCAAAAGCGGATCTAGGGAGCTAACAAAAATTATGTTCATTATTGTCATTTGTGTATAAACATTGAATAAGTTCCTTTACGCACGATGGCGGGAATTTAAACCATAATTCTGATAGACTTCCATTCGTCGCTATTTTATTCATTGACTTTTGTCCATTTGAGTAATTTTCACTGATTTTCAAACCATTTTCGCTAAATGCATTCTAGCATTTCAGTGTATGCGACCTTCTAGAGTAAATATTAGTCGAAGGCGTTCAATTACCGTAGGAGGGAATATTAATTGGAAAAATAAATTCTCAGAAAGGATCGTAAAATTGAAAAACTTCATCAATTTGGGTATCAAGAGTATAGTTTATCGAACAGGAGGTCTCGTGCGAAGTCTTACGTCATCTTTACTGAATTTGTTTTCAGCTATAAAGGTATGTTATTTTTATAGAATTTATTAATGAATGCAAATGCAAGATTTAAAAAGCAGCTGATTTTATTATAATTTTTTATCCCCCATTTCGAAAGCCAAATTGATGCACCCCGAAAATCTTTTCTAGCTACAGGCCTGATCGTGTCTTTATTTTAGTCATTTGTGTTGATTTTCTTATGAATATAATATTTTAACTTTTAAGCCAATAAATATCCACTTGATTTTAGGCTATGCCGGGATCTATACAAGAATCAAATGAGCAAGATTTGATGGATGTGTCTCCAGCACTCAGTGGTGATGAGGAAATGCCTACTGATGCAGAAGATGACCCAAACATTTCGACGCTAAGTTTTCTGCGTGAACAAAGACTGATGCGTAATGAAGCTGACGTCACTTTCAAGGTTAGCATTATGGAATGCTAAGTGCTATAAATAAGGAAATCACACTCAAAATTATGCCATTATCTGGGTACGTCAAAAATGACGTGTCAATAGGTTTCATGCGTGTTTGAACTTTATTTGAGCATTTTATTTTAGCACTGCTGTAAATGGCACAACATTCTTGTTGTAACCTGAGGAAATTGGGCTTTTGATTTGGCAATTTTATGATATAAAATTGTCGAATTTCTTGTTAACTTGTCATAATTTCAAGCATATCCATTTAGTCACTTACTGGCGGAGCTGCTAGCCGTATGCCCAATGAAGCTTTAGTCGATACTATGAAATTTTTGGCCAGGGATAATGTAAGAAGAATGGCATTGTTTGTAAATCCTTTATTTTTGTTTTAGCTTGAAATCCTTCAACTGTCCGCAGCAAAATTTGATCTGGTTGTCATGAAATATTTCGAGACCTATCCGTTGAGAAAGGTCACTGTGTAGGTTTAACATCTTGATTCTATTTTATACTGTAACCTTTGCTTTTTATAGTTGTAACATTCAAACGAAGAAGAAGAATAGGGGCACAAAAATTCGCATGGTTTGTGTTAGATTCTCATTTTATATCGAAAAATTTTACAAGTACTTTGCTATAATCCGGACTGCAAGTTTTGTGAATCCTGAAGACATTACGGTTCATACATAAAATGTTTGAAAGTATATGGCGTCTTTACAATCTGTAAGGCTGCCGGATAATAGGAAAATACCGTTCCATAAAATCGAATTTAAAGTGTAAAATAACATGGTACCAGGAAAGCAAACAATTTAAATTTGAGGTGGCTATTATAATTTCTGACTTTTAGGTTTGTATGTCTAAGGATGAGAAGACAGTTGAGTCTGACGATTCGAATGTACATCGTTGGCTTCACAATTGTCACGTGGACCGCATCCGATTTTTGGTAATTTCCATGTTCGCAAATCCTTTTAAAATCATTATTTTCAGAATTTTCGATTTACGAACAGTCTTGTCCGAGAGTTATGTGCAATGAAACCCGGTAGTCTTGTTGTATTGCACTGCATTTTCGACTACAAAAGAAAACTCGATGAGAAATTTCCGGCGCCTATTTCTGGTGAGATTATTTATACCTAAAAGCTAAACAACTATTGTGGTTTATTTTAGAAAGCAAGCTTTCTAAACTTTTCTCGGATAGTTACGCATTCAAGGTTTGTTATTGTTTTCACTTGCTATATGATTAATTTCTATGATTTTTATGGATTTTGAGGAGTTTTTCGTAATAAGAAATGTTATATGTCGGGATAATTAAAAATTTATTTCAGAAATATAAAAGTAAAAAACATTACTAATGATGTTTATATTTATAAAATTTAGAGATGTGCCGGTGTGCTATTCCGTTTCGATAAAATTACTTCGCCATATCGTCCATCTCTCACATCAATTCTTAGCTTGCCTCTGAACACTCTAGTCATTGATTTCGAAGGATACGTTTGTGAACGAGATGACATGGATCGATTGGCAGACTGGCTGCACGATGAAAACTCTACGGCGGAAAATGTAGTAAAGCTGCCTCTAGCAAATAGCAAGAATTTGTCACTCAAGGATTTTGAGTTTGAATCCGATGACTTTAGCGACTTTGTTGACATTCTGAGAAGGGTATGTTTTATATGTCGTCCGAACTAGAATATCGAACTACGAAAATGGAAATAAATTGTGAGAAAAGTTTCATTAAGAAATTTGAGTATTACTTTTGGTACTTTGAATATCGAATTCATTGTGCTATTTATTTAATTTTTGAATATAGTTGGATAATATTTTCGCAGATATCTTCGTCCAAGCTTTGAAAATATGGAAAACTTTGTTATTTTCTTTAAGGAAGTTAATTTCATGCTCAGTCCTAGATTTGCAGCATCGGGTGATGGTTATTATCTATTATAAATAAAATTCTTTTTTTCCACCCGAAGCCTCATAACTTAACTTTATCATCACTAATTCTTTACAGAAATTCATCTATGATGTCAAGAAGCACCCTTATGTTCTTGAGACAGACTATGAGCCTGAGCGAGATTGGGATATAACTCTGGAGAACGAAATGGGCGAGAAGTTCACAGTTCTTTACAACTTTGACATGAATAACGTCATTATTCAGCGTACATAACCGTTTTCCAACTATTTTCGTTTTCCAACCAATGCTTTATCCTTTCATATATCTCACTGGGCTTCAAGGATATTCTTTTACATTAACACCGTTACATATTGCAGGAATTTGACATTGTTCTCTTTCCTTTTATTGTCTAAGGTAAATGGTAACTCAAGTATAATTTCTTTTGTTGAATGCAGTTGATTTGTTACATCCATTGCAGTAAAGTTTATTGTTTGTATTATGAGTCAATAACTAAATGTGCTCAAGTATCTATAAAATACAAAAATCGCGAAAGACAAGTGAAGACATAAAAATATATGTGGGTGTGGATCGAATGCAATTTAATAAGTTACGCAAACACATTCCTTGTGTAATTGGCTCGACAAGCTGATCATACATAATTATCCGCACCCTGCTTCTCGATTTTGTACGCGATTGGGAAACCGATCCAAGCGATGGCGCGCACATAACTGAGGACAAGCGTGTGTTTATGTCTGTCTATAGCAAGAGACAGCCAGTTTGGCAGACCTACCTCAGTGTAGAATTTGATTGATTTCGCAAACGCTAAATTTTTATGATGTACAATTTTTAATTTTACCAATTATTTTGAATAACCTGTGGGGTCAAATGTCATGTCAGTGGTCATTTTTTGCTGGATCTATTTATTTTTGCACAACTGTCACGCATCAGATGATGAATATCGACTTTTACAGGTACAATTAAATGAATGTTTTAGAATTTTCGATATTTCTAAACCAAAACTTTTTCTGTTGAATCATTAATATTTGATGCACTATGCTTCGTTTCATTGCCCTTCGTTTCATGACCCATTTCAAAATCTAAAATGGTCAGACAAAGAGAGATGGACAAAGACGCACAATGCAATGGAGAAGAGAGACAGTTCGCTTAGAGATATTTCACTTTTTCGTGGAATTTTTCACTTCAGTGCCCTAGGCCCCAGAAGTACTACAGTATATCCGAAACTGACTTCAATTTCGAAATTAGCGGGGCCTTAAAAAGTTCGCAGCTACTTCAAAATATCATTTTTGGACGGTTTATGAATACGATATATTTCCATAAATAATTACAGCGTCAAAATTTCCCAGTTTTGGAGCATTTTCTATATTTTTGAAAATTTTTTGTTGTATGATTTGTATATGCCCTAACACGCAATGAAAATTGTTAATGATTTTGCACTTTTATGCAGAATTACGTGCCTCCAAGAATCTGCTGTTGGATAAATTTCATAGAACAAGTTTCGACCATTTTTTCAGCTCATTGTTCGTACAAACTAAGAGATAAAAACACAAGTATACATGTTACAGCAACGTGCGACATTCTGCAGAATGCCTGATCTCGCACATTGCCTGTGAAATGCAAATTTTCTGCTTCGGATGGCTTAGAAGTCTTAATTTACTTAATATTTGGACATTTTTTAGGATCTCCGCGAGAACTACGATCCTGTGGAGAGGCCCGTGCAGGACCACACCAAACCTCTAAATGTGAATCTCAAAATAATCTTGCAACAAATTCTCGATGTAGATGAAAAGAATCAAGTCCTTACACTGGTCGTCTGGGAACAATTAGTTGGTCTTTACCAATTATGTCATTTATATGATCAATATGCATTTCACTAGGTTAGACTTGGTTCGACTATAAAATGGTAGTTTGTTCAAAATACTACATTTATACATCGTAGAACTTTATTTTTAGAAATGGAGTCCTGAGGTTTGATCCAGTCCTTAATTGACTACAATCTTACGTACAATACTTAGGAATACGGAGGAATACAAGATGTCAGATTTCCATATGATGCTCTCTGGAAACCGTGAGGATTTTTGTCCCTCTTTCTATAACGATTAAACAATTATAGCGATATCATTCTATTCAACAGGTAAGCTGTGTTATGTTAATTACTTACATACTAAAATATGCCATCGTATATTTGCAACTAATACATTCACCTCATTTAGCGCCGACGAGAAGTATGTGTTTTATAAAGTTAATTGACCTTTCATAATATCAATAACAACTCAGATTTGATGCTCGATTTCCGGTGAATTTCGTTGTACAGCACACAGGCCACGTGCTGCAAGCACCGCCTGCAATTGTAAAAAGTTCATGTGAAATAGATATCACATGGTTCGTCGAATATTTGCTTTATAAACTTTTGCCCTGTAGTTATGTAAATTTTAATTAAAGGTTTCCGTTTGACGAGCAAATATGTCATTTACAAGTGCGTTTACTATTTTTATTATTTATATTAGAAGTTACGTTTTCTGTTAACCGGTTCACACACTCGTACACTTTTCAAGAAGGCAAATTTCTTATTGCCCATTTTACGAATTTAGTATGGTTCATGGACATACACTAGAGAACATCTGGATCTTTTCATTGATGACACCGATCTTGAAGGCGATCATAAAATGGATTTGCAATATTATGTAAGTTTCATTTATCAATCTTTAATTTTATAGTAATGACTAACAAATTTAGGTCGAAAATGGCGAATGGGAACTAATCGGTAATTCCAACTTACTTCAATTAATTATTTCATCTGTTGCTAGTTTAGCGACTCCCGCACAAAGAAAAACCGCTGACTTCGGGAACAATTCCTTCGTAGAGTTATACTTTCGCTTACAAATTCAAAGGAAAACGATTTATTATGGAATGAACTGGATTGTATGTGAATCCATGTGTGTGCATTATTCACGTATGAGATTTCAGATTCCAAGCATTCTCTTCCTTCTTAGCAACGTTCTTGGCTTTACAATGCCTTCCGAATGCGGAGAAAAGATCACACTGCGTAAGTTGGAAGTAACAACCTTCTTTTCTGGGAAGTATCATTAAACATTACAGAAACCACCAACCTTCTTTCGGTGACCGTATTCTTGGGCATGGTCGCTGATGTAACTCCGCCTACATCAAAATCTGTTCCCATAATTGGTATGCCTCGACGTATTTTATTGATTACATAACCCTGAGACAATTTTAGCTGCATTCTTTTCTGTCTCCATGATTATACTCGGTTGTTTCTGGGAGTTCAATTTTATATGAATAATAAAAATTTAATTATAGGATCGTCTATAATTTTTACGCTCCTTATAATCAATGTGCATTTCCGCTCACCGAGAACACATAAAATGTCACCATGGGTAATCTTGTGACATTTTTGCACTGTAACAAGAATTGATAATGTAGGTCAGAACAGCCTTTCTCGAATGGCTTCCCTGGTTATTACTTATGAATCGACCCGGGAAACAGTTCAAAAAACCAAAGAAACACAGCAGGACCACTCGTTCGGGTGACTCGATCAGCCAACTGCAAAAAATGAGGCAGCCGACATTTATGACCCGTCAAAGCGATTCAGTAGCTAGCCGTATGGGTCAAGTAGATAGTGTGAATTCCACGATAATGGGCACAAATAAAATTGCACCACGCCAATTTGGTTTAGATCCTTTAGAGAGACAGTCTTTGCTCATGGAACAACAACCTGGTGGCACTGTGCGATATCACCGATTAGACGGTATATATTTTAAAAATAAACTGACTGCTGCATCGATTGTGACTAAGCCGCGAGTATGTCCTACAGATCAACAAGGAGCGTCCTTGTTGAGCGATGGTATAGTGGCGAAGGAGTTAGCTAAGGGCCCAAGGCGAAACGAGCTCAACACCCCCGGAATCCATCATTTTGCTATTCACGGGCAGTTGGCCGCATCTGCTCGCGACATCGATGAAGTCACTGATACCACTGATTACCATAAATCCTCTAATTTAACCTCCCTATTTTATCATCCCTCTCTAGGAAGTTCGAACAAATTAACATCCTAAATTATGATTTTATATTTCACAATGCTTCGTGTGGCTTTCAACTCAAAATTATCGACCGGAAATTAATGTATCCATAAAGCTAATAATCCTTATGTTCAGATAAACAAGAAATAATGCCTCTATTGTCTGACAGTGTAACTGCGGAATTACTTCGAAATACATTGCGAGAGCTCAGTGATTACCTACGAATGAGTAAACTGAAAATGGACGAAGAAGAGGAAGAAGAAGAGGCTAAGGCTGACTGGTTAGTGACTTAAAAAGTTAAACAAAAGAAATGATTTCATAATTTACTAAATTATAGTGGTCCCATATGGGTTTCGAATAAAGTCGAGCCTCGGATTAATGCAAATTTTGTTCGGTCCCGATGATTTTTCTAGTAAAAATGGATTTAGAGTTTCGAATAACACAAAAATTTTGACAAATTCCAGCCAAATGTGCTCAAATTTTGAAAAAGTTTTGGAAATATTCCCCAAATAAGAAAAATTGGGATAAAAATAAGTTTAATAATTTTTGACACGTGTAATACTTTGCTAGTTATGTAAAAAATACGACGTTAAATATTTATATCAAAAAAGTACTGAAAAAGACCAATTTTACAAGGTTTTACGCCGTAAAACGCGGCTTTCAGATTAACGCGGGTTTTGTCCGTTCACTTGATTCGCGTTAATCCTAGACTCGACAGTAGTTGTACCAACTCTTGTTATCACTTGGTATGTATGAAGTAACTGAGCAAAACTTTAGGCGCTTCATGGCCATGGCTCTGGATCGAGCGTGTCTTTTCTTCTATGCAATGTTAGCTGCCTTACTTCCTGCCTGGTTTTGGGCCGCTTATCGTACATAACGGATCTCCACTCGTGAAATACAACAAATCTGCTCAATTAATTTATGCATTTATTTCGGAACAGCAAACTTCCATTACACCCGTTGTTGTTACGTTTTGGCTTCTCATTTCTTGAAAATAAAACACTTCCGAAAGTAGAGAGTCTTTCAACAGTCCAGGCTCCAATTGTTCGATTGCATCAGCGTCAAATTGAACTGCAGCCGACCCAACAGGCTCATTCGCTAAAATAAACAGTTTCATATCTTATTTACGTTTTCCAAAGAGCAAAATTAACGCAATTTTAATATGGTCTAATAATTTTGTTTAATTAAAAATATAATTTGGCCAAAACTCACTTGGATCGTGATAAAGATCGAGGTATTGGTGAGACAATGCATCTTAAATGGTAGTATCATACTATTTTCTGATTATATAAATTCGCCAAACCTTCCGCAGTGCAACGTTTCCATGGCGCTACTTGCATCATCTGAATTTTTATCGAGTTAAATTTGAGCTCCTCTTTTTCCTCTACTATTCGCTTTATTAATTGGCCTGGAATCGTAAATTAGCCTTTCGGAAAACATTTTACAGTAAAAAGTGATTTACTCTGGCAAAAATATTAATCCTTTTGCTTCAACTAATATAAATAGTATATTTAGCAATTTTGGCCTATTAAGGCTCGATTTTTTAAATTATTATAGTGGTTCTTTCGTTCCCAATAGGTTCTCTTTACTTTGGCCAAGTTCTAAACTATGCGTGACCGTCCCTACTCTTCGAAACGGATCAGCAACAATTTTATTTTTTATTGCGCTGAAATTTCTAAGAAAATTATTGCTTGAGCTAATAATTACTAGAGATTTTACATAGATATATTTTTACGTTAAAATAAAAAGAACAAAGTATGGCACATAGGACATCAAACTTCGTACACCACATAACGTTTACCTTGTCAATGAGGTCGGCAGCTTTCGCAGTTGCCTTCGGGAGAATTGTTGTCCAAGGTAAAGCTATTCTTACACCGCACTTCTCAATCCATACCTTCACCAACTCGGAACTAATACGGTTCATCACCTAAAACTTTTCTCAAAAATACAATGAATCCCAAAAAAGTCATACTTCTTGGTCTGGAGAGCCCAGGTAACAGACGATCATTTTAATTTGCATTGCTAAATTAAAATTGTTTACTAATTCACTATTTTCGATTTTCAAAATTTACCAGCATCTCTGCCTGGAAATAACTGTCGCCTCATGATCATCTCAGCGAAAATGCACCCGGCTGACCAAATATCAACTCTAAAATGATAAATATAATTCATACCGGTATTGGATTTGTTGGTAATTGGGGGCTATTTCGGATTAAGGACAACTGCAAGGGAAAAGGTTATTATTTTTACTAGAAATGTGGTTGTTAGGGTTTGTTTAGGTGCGCTGATTTCAAATCTGCAATCAGTTTTTGATATCGCGTAAAAATGTCTTTTTTTGGCTAAAAATAGGCAAATATTGCCTCAAAAGGGAAAAATGGTGGTTTTTAGCCAAAAAATGACATTTTTTGATGCGATAGTAAAAACTTATTGCAGACTTACTCCTAAAAAACATATTTGCAGAAAAATAATAATTTTTCCCTGTGGTTGGTGCCCCTAAACCTAAAATGTTATGTGTAAAAAAAGTACTTACTTTGTGTCGTAATCAAGGAGCGAAAAGAGCAACTCAGGGGCACGGTACCACCTACAATACCGTATTCTTACGAATAACGGATAACAAACAATATTATAAAAATATACTTTCATACCTCGTAGAAACATATTGCTAAAATAATATCTGATATAGTTCAAAGATATTAGGGTGATAAAGATGATAAAGGTACTTCAGAATATACACTAGCTGAGATTGGCCGCTTCGCGGCCCCTCTCAGCTAGGAAGCGGGAGTGTGCACAGCGGGAGATTGGGTTCTTCATCGCTTCGCGCACCGCCATCAGCGGTCAGATTTGGTTGTTCGGGAGTAGAAGTTGTACCAAGCAACATCCCACCCCTTAAACATCCCGCCCGTTAGTAACATCCCGCCCGGGAAAGTTCTGACCTCGTGAGAGACCTGGTGAGATTAACACCACATCGTGAGAACAAATCTCGAATCTGACGTCAGATTCGTGATCAGCGCAGCCGAAAACCCGCGGGTGCCAAAAATCAGACCCGTAGACACCTCGAATCAAAAAACACGATTTTTTGGCCAAAAAGTGGCTTTTTTTCAAAAATGCGCCAAATCAAAAAGTGTAAAAAGCAAAGTTGTCCAGAAACGCCTCAGGAATCGATTGGGAACATAAAAAACATCACTTCCCCAGGTCAAAACCCTTAAAAACACGTTTTTCGGTTTTGGCGCGAATTCAAATATTCAAATTTTGGTTCTGAAAGTTTTGTCGGGATCATCAGCCTCAGGGCTTTCAAATGAGCTATCACTCGCCCCGATCTGACGACGGAAAAGTGCCGAACATTTAGTCGGACGGAGCCTCACACGGTTGCCTGTTATTATATAGGGATTTTTATTTTACAATTACAAATGCTGACTAAGTTCGTAAAAAATTGAGTTATGTTAAATATTATTGCATAATTTTCCAAATTATCTATTTATATGAACTAAATCCCGAGGTGTCATAATAAGGAAATACCGTCATAATGGATCCTTCTTCTCGTATACATTGTTCGATGGATCTAGCCATACCAAAATCGGCTAACTTCAGTAGACAATTTCCATTCACTAGGAGACTGAAACTTATCGCTTTTTGTTTGGCATAATCGGTTACTTTCTTACTTGCTTGGTTTTATATCTCGATGTACTATTCCGACCGAATGGAGGTACTGTAATATTTAAACTGTTAAAATGGAAAGCGGTTATGCCACAAAAATCACACCTTTAATCCTCGCAGCATTTGATACAGAAAATACTCTGTAACAGATTAAATAATCAAGTACAGAATAAAAATAATCTTACGATTATGTTGCTCTGTCAATTTTTGTGTGCTATGGATAATTTGGTGCAGATCCTGAAAATGGGCGATACATAACTTTTTAGCTACCAAATTTAATCATTAACCTCACCGTTTCCATCAAGTCCATGACGAGATATATGTCACGGTCCTGATTTTACAAAAAATCAATTGCACTTATTGATAGCTATATGTTTACCTGTTGGCATCCTTCTGCTGAGAACATGTCAACGACACTCACAATGTTTTCATGCTTTAGCTCTCGCAGTATACGAATCTCCCTCAGAGTTCGTTTGACTAGCGTTAATGCCGCAAATGCCCGTGCTATCTTTTTGATGGCCACGTTGGTATTGGTTCTCTAAACTCGGATATGAGGCTGGGTTTAAGCGGTTTAGTTCCGGGTTTCGGCGAGTCACTCGAAACTCGACTTTTTCGGTGGATCTAGTACCACAAAATATTTACCGTATCAATTGCTTGTCCGACGGCTCCATATGCTCCACTTCCTGAAATTTAACATGTGTGATATCACGAAGAAGGGACTACTTAGAAGCTCTGGAAGCATATACAGAAGAGAGAATTATTAACCTGGTCAAACAAGATCTGGTAGTATTTTAAGGGTATTTTTATAAGCAAAAATTTAATTTTTATATTTGCAGAATAATCATTGGTTGGAAAATAAAAAGCACTATTATTTTTCCATGTTCTCGCATGTGCTTTTCTAGTGCTTCAGAAATTGTACGTTAAACTGCTTCTTCCTAAATAATTTGAGGTACTTCACTATTCCATGAGTAATGACAACGTAAAATATAGTAACAAAACAAATTTACCTATGATTTTCTCCAATACATAAGGTGTTCCTTCCAGCTGGAAGTTGATCATGACCTTTCTGGGTCCGCCGGGAATCATTTTCTGAAATAATCGAACATATATAAACCACGCGCCAGCATTACTTTGTGTTTAAAAAGGCAATCTTTACACGAAAGATTAAAAAATATATAAGAAACAACTCAAATATTTTGGTGCGATTATGATTCAAACACGTGAAAAGCTTTTGCGGAATTTTATTATCAGCAAACAAGAGCTTGCGGGACAGGTGTGTTCTGTCAATTTTGACCCAGTCATTATTTACGTGACAATCGATGAAAAAAGCGTTAGAATGAAGAGATAATTTTTGAGAATTAAAGAAAGCGCAAACGTTCGTTCCTTGCAACATTGACTCATTCCACTAAAAAGAATGACCAAAAAGACCAAACCGGTTTATACCGCAATCACTGGATTCCTTTGTTATTATTTAACACATTAAAAATACTTGCCAGATAAAATTATGTCTCGGATATGTAATCTAACAGCATCGAATATGTTGCGATTGTATAATTTTTGTTCCGCTTCGAAGGTGCAAGAATAGTGAATTCTTCTGGGCTTATACCCGAACAATTATAACTGTCTTCCTGCAGTCGGGTCTAGTTTTTTCGTTTGTTTCACTTTTCTAATTTTTCTACGAAGCAGATATCCCATAGTTTTCACATTTTATTTTATTTTCATAATTTACCTCTAAATTTTGGGCAATACAGTGATTTCTAAACGACTTTCGGAAAAAGTGAATTTTTAGTCATGTTCTTCCTTTTAGTCATTGCAGACAAGAACTACAAAAGGGCAAAAAATTTCGTCAAAAATCTTGCAAATCACAACCACCCAAAATTTTTCTAGTGAATCAAAATTTTCAGTTAAAGCACTTTTTCAGATGAAATAATTTGATAAAATTTACCAAATTATTTTTGAAATTTTCAGGTGCCCGAAAATATCGAAAACGAGCAGCTCCTACTGGGGGCAGGTGAATATAGTAAAAAGCAGCATGGCACAAATGATCGAGTAATTACAGAGGTACTTGTTCAATCAGTTCAGCTTTATGATTGCATGACTTCGGAGGAAGCACAATGTTTATGTACGAAACAAAATTATAACCGCTAAATTTTACTAGCTCAAACTTATGGGCAAGAGTTATATGTTCTGTGGAACTAATAAAAATAACAGATATTAATTTGTTATGATTTTGTTCCAATTTTTAGAAATATTTGTTTGGTAAGACAGTCTCCGCGGTTTTGTTTAAATAAAATATGCTCACAGGTGTAATATATAGGGATGTGCAATGATAACATTTGATAACTCCTCCAATGATAACCTCAATGATAACCTTTTCAACGAAGGGAGGTTATCATGATAACCCACAAGGTTATCACGCTTATAAAATGCTTAAAATACTTACACATTGACAAACGAATTGCATATTTGGAATCTACAGGAAAAACTGACATAGGGACGTCTACATCAGAATTTAGGTATCTTAGGTAAAAATGAGGTAAAATAGCATTTTTAGATCTGGGCCATTTTGTATTGGGTGTGGAGTCGACAGAGAAAGAGAGATATGAAGCGAGGGATCTGGCGAGCAAGACAAGGCCCAGTCGATTCTGGCCAGATCTCTCGCCCAATACACAAATGGGCCAGATCTAAAAATGCTATTTTACCTCATTTTTACCTAAGATACCTAAATTCTGATGTAGACGACCTTATGTCAGTTTTTCCTGTAGATTCCAAATATGCAATTCGTTTGTCAATGTGTAAGTATTTTAAGCATTTTATAAGCGTGATAACCTTACGGTTATCATGATAACCACACGGTTATCATTAGGGCCCGGATTTCCCGGACATTGTCCGAAAATGTCCGGAAATGTCCGAAAACAGTCATTTTGGAAGAAAAATTTCACGTTAAAAATGCAATAAAATAGGTCAATTGTCCGAAAACACACATTCCATGTCCGAAAATGGGAAAATTTTAGAGAAAATGTCCGAAAATGCGATTTTCATGTCCGGAAAATCCGGGCCCTAGTTATCATGATAACCGGAATTTCCTGAGTTATCAAAGGTTGTCAAAGGTTATCATTGCACATCCCTAGTTATATACCATTCGATAGCCAAGGGTTTTCTCCGTGCAATCATATTTAGGTTTCATTTTTACATAGGAAAAAAATATTAGATATTTGCGATTGCAATAAACATTCGAAAGAGATTTTGAGATATTTTGTAACTTTTATTTGCGAAAAAGTCATGTATGCTATGGTCTATTGTGGAGTAATGTAGAGTAACTTGTGTGCTAATAGTTACCTTTTACAGAACATTTTTTCATTTAATGGTTGTTGAGATATGACACTTTCAGCGAATGACATCGCTGGAAAATCGGAAATTTCGATATCCGAATTGTTTGGTTGTTTGGTTTATGTCTCAACTTTGAGCGATCATATCTCGCAAAACATCAAAGAGCAATAGGTTCTATAAACATATGCTACATAGCCTGATCCTGCCAACAAAAGCCGAAAGCCACTTTTTTATAGTTCCAAATGTTTAATATTTCGTTTTACTATTTCGTCGATATGTATTGCTAAAAATAATCAAAAAGCAATTTTGACTTCGAAAAATTACCACTTCGACATCACGCTGAGCTGACATGGAAAGATAACTGAATTCGTTTTATATCCAGCTCTCATATATATTCACAAATACTGTACAGGTATACAGTCTAATTTCATTTGAAAACGGGACATGGCGCTCTTCGGCGAGTAAATCGCGCCTATCTTGTTCCTGAGAAACGTTAAGAGCACTAACGACAAAATGGTTAAAACTTCCATTTCTTTATCAACCCGTCCTTATTTATTGTTACCCTATCTACCATTTTATGCTACTTTTTAATCTTTTTTTCTTTAATATATTTTACGAACGAAGAAGACCAAAAGAGGGTTAATGTATTGTCGCATTTCAAATTAACATTCTTTTTCATAGGGAGAATCGTTTGTTAGTTCAAATTCGCGGTCCTGTAAAATTCAGGCGAAAAATTTGTGTATATTACTCAGAAATTGAAATGTTGCTCTAGATTGACAGATTTTATTCTAAGATTCTTCCAAATCACAATACTTTTTTTTAAATTTTACTTAGCACATTTGCTCTAACGTATATGTGTCGTTAGTACATTATAATTCATAGAATTTTGGGTTTTACTAAAAATATAAAAGTTGAAATTCATTTGTTATAACCCGAAATAATATACTGAAACGATTTTTTTAAACTCTGGAAGAGCGTTGCTGTGAAGTAATTTCATGATTCAGGATGCGGAATATTCGAAAATAGATCTAGACCTAGACCAAAAATAATTCTCTCCGTTGCTTCAAGTTATTTACTTTTGTGGTATAAAAGTAGAAAGCTTGAGTTTATAGTACATGATTTGTCTTTGTCAGTGTAATCAAGGATTATATTTAATTATGTTTCAAACGTATGTTAATGGTACAAATGTTAATGAAAGCTTTCATCACCAAATTTTAAGTGAAAGTCTCTTGTCGACTGTACGCGTATTCTCGTTGTGAATTGTCATGGTAATTACTTTCAAAATATTGACTTAGTTATGATAACTTTTAGCCTATCATCGCCTTGCAATTGAAAGCTAATTTGGTGAGGTTAATCGACTTAAATTTGTAATGTAACGTCTTCACTTCAATGCTTATGTTCATTAGGTGAATGTGACGGACCTCGCGCCAAGTGAATTCAACGAGCACAGGTACACATAATTTTTATCAAATAAATCAATTTGGGTAGAATTTAGATGGTATCTAAAGCTGAAATGTTCTGGATGCGGTCAAGAGTCTGAACGGTGGCAGTATGCAACCGTTCAGGAGTCTCAGGAATTGTCCAAAGGTCACGGGCAGTGTCATATTTTGGCAAAGTTTGTTTGTTTGCTTCCTACTCAATTCTATTATTTAAGGCTTGCATTTCAGGTGCAGTTTCTGTTCGAGACAAAATTCCTTGGGTAAGTGATCTAAGTAGTAGGTGTGACATGGCTTGTCAAATTGTCGGTGAAAAAGACGATCCACCCTCTTTTCGCTGGTGTTGACGCGTGCGAGGTCTTCCTGTGAAGTCTAGCAGCTATGGGCTAAAGTTTTCGCTGTAGTATTCTTCTTAGATCTTTGGTATTCGAAATTCGTTAGAGTTGAAATTCGTGCTCTAAGTGTTAAAGTGCATATATAGGCATTTTCGTTTCAAATCCTGGAAAATTTACTTTGGGGAATCAAAAGCAACTGAACCAAGAATCGATTTTTCAAATCCAAAATGTGCTAAGATATACAGTTTTTCGCATAGAATCCCAACTTTAACACTGACAAAAAACGACATAAAACCCCAGTTTGAGAGAAAAACTGAGCGCACTGGTGTTCAATTTCGCAGACTGGACAAATGCATATCATCCCTATTCTGTCCGATACTGGACAGAATAGGGATGATATTTACAATATTCGTTTTTGATCTTGAGAATTAATTTTCGTTGAAATTATTTCTTTCTGCTCCGAAATTATGTTGCATATGTGTGTGGAAAGCCAAACCGAGATGTTGATATGTCTTATAATTATTTATTTATTTGAGTATTTCTGAAGTAGTTCTTCAGAATTTTTGGACTTATCTTTATTATTCAATATTCAAAAGTAGTAACAGCAAAGTTATTTGCTGCATTTAAAGAGCAATAGCTTACGATTTTTATCTTTCGTACAAAACAAGACGGGTTTCAGAGATCCTGCCTGACTCATATGCTTCGTATTCTGCAGACAAAAATGAGGAATATCAGACCATTGTTAAATTTGACTGTCGCGGTTTGGTTGGTTCTTTTATATATTCGTCATTGGTTTCTAATATTACAAAATTCTTTACAGGACCCCGTTGATTTTGATCCTCGAGTTGGATGGCGCTGCTTTGGAACCGAATCGGGCACCGTTTTTGATGACATTGACCTCAACGAAAAGGTAATTATAATTTCATGGAAAACAAAAAATACACACTAAGCAACTAATTGGGAGTAATTAATTAGCTGAATGATAAAAATTAAACATATTTTATATTTTTGAAGGTGTTGCATAAACATATAAATTTATTTAACAGTTGAAGTTCAACAAAGTTCAAATCATCAATTTTAGGAATGGGTCGATTACGACGAAAAGGCTGGCCAGGCCACGGAAATCAACGAGATGTCGTCTCGATTCATCGTTTCTAAGAAATGATGGAAAATCTTCATTTGTAAATTCGGGTACCATTTATGTTCGTGCATTGTTTCGGCATTATTAAAGTATTTATATTCTTTTTCAAGCGCAAAATATATTAAAATGCTGTTATTCGAGTTTGCTAGGAAAACATTTGCATATTTTTCATTTAAACATGCAGGAACCGAAGCACAGAATAAATATTTCAGCAAGAATTACGTGAAAATAGGCAAAAACCAAACGAATACATTACATCTGTTGTTTTAAAACGATGCATGATTTGCTTGCTCGAAGCACAACTTATGTTTCATTCCCATGGAACTTGTTTCCCAGCTTCATTTTATGATGTTTCATTTCCGCCGCATTCTTCAAAATAAACTATCCATAAGTGTGTTTTATTTTTCAGTTTTGAGCACCAACAGCATTAAAGAATTTTAGTGCGCCAAAGAGCGGATGATGGTTTACGGCTACCGGAAAGATTTATTGTCACTCTCCATTCTCCTTCTCTTTCTGTGTCGGTACAGTCCTCAAACAATCTGAAAAGAGCGGCTGTTTTCACTCACAACTCCTTTGACAAGATATGACTCTTGGGCTGAACATATTTATACTTCCTGTAATTTTGACGACACTTTTTATAGCATTTACCGTTTTCTTTTTAATTAGATCGTCATTGTTATCTTAAATAAAAGAATGAACGCTATTTAGCTTTGTTTTGTGTTCGCCGCGGTGCCACACAAATTATTTTGGTATCTTAGCGACAGCATTCTCAGCAAAGACCTGAATTAGGATTGACCATCTGCTGCAACCACATTCTGACTGCCGCTAGGAATTTTCTTCGATAAAACCCAATTTTGGTGCGTAGATTTATTTTTCCAGAGGAACATATTTGCGGGAAAATGTAGGCGCTTGAAGGTCATATTGGTTTTTGGTTGCACCAGCAATGTAAATCGGTGTTACATTATCATGATGGAGCTAGTTACAGATTTTTGGACAATTGTTATTTATTTCGACCAGCGCTTTATGTAGTAATGAAGAAATCAAGAATGTAAATGATAAACATAGAAACAAAATGAAAATTTGACACTAGTATAAAACATATTACTTTAAAAGAGTGACTAGACCTCCAGGAATGTCCGGAGCTCCAACCTGAATACAGACATTTTTGCGTAACCAAAAACACTTATTCTCAGGTGTTCTGTGGTGAACAAGTAGGAAGATAAAGTTAACGACGTCACAAATAGCAATGTAAATTTGATGTTAACCAATAGACGTAATACATATGTTGTGGAATGCTGAATGAAGTCCTTATATAAATTACTAATATTCGACTTACAGAAAATAACCAAGAATTTTCCTAAGAAATGAGATCGTATTTATAAACAAACAGAATTAAATATGATGTCATATAAATGCCGCTTAATGCTCAAGAATAACGGGAAAAGTGACATTGGGAGGCTATATACAATCCAGACTAGTGAGACTCAGCTCTGCTACAAAATACATAAGTAGATTTTTGGCCAATTAAAATAAAGAGATCAGATAATGGAGTATTTGGCGTAAAAAGAAATAAAATATTATAGAAAAGCGAAAGTATTAAACAGCGGAATCGATTATATGCACTTTTGTAGGCGATACTCCCAATGAGATCAAGGCAGCGACTGCTGCCGCTCTTTCCTGTTCCTGAGTTCGAAGTGGTTTTGATGTGTCCTCAGAAACGGTTTCATCATTTTCGACTTTGGAAACGATATTGGTATTTTGGGACTTATTCTGTACTTTCGTTGTATGTGAGTCACTATTATCAAGTTCATTGCTCTTTGAGCACCCGCAATGCCTCCTGTGAACTTTCAGAGCTGTTTTGCTATCGCATTGTGTGCCACATTTCGAGCAGAAGTAATCGCCATTTTTAACCGACCCTGGCGCATTTGTCTCAAGCATTTTGGGCCTGTGCCAACGTCTATGCGATGCAAGGTTTGCCGGGCAGGAGAAAGTCTGAAAATGGATCTTCATTAAACGCAAAATGGGATAATATTTTCAAAATTGCTCGATTAGTCCGAAAATGCATTAATATATTCCGAATGATTACATTCAAGTCTTAAAACAATATAGTTTTGATACTGTATTGCTTCGGCAACATAAAAGGGACACAATTGCACAATAATCGGCTTTTCTACAGTACTTTTTAAATATTGTTACAGAATGGAAAGAATGCGATTATTCCATTTTCTGGAAAGTTTTTTTTAGGAGGCGGCTGCTGTAAACATTCATCGGTCATCACAAGATGTCCTGTTCTACTGTGCATTATACATTATAGTCTGCGTCTTAGAACAAGGCGGATTAAGGGTCATTCACCGATCTCCCTCTCCTAATTAAACAAAATCAGTTTCAAAGACACTCCATGTTTATTCATCTTGTAAGAGAACATCTGTTTGGATCAGTGCCGATTCCCTCGAAAGCTTCACTTTCACTCAGTAAATAACCGGCTAATACACGAGTTGGGATCTCCCGCCGAGAATTCTTCGAATTCAGGCAAACATTCTCGTATGGAGGCCTCGCTGAACCTCATAGTGGCCTATATGAGGCTGTTGACACCTCATCGCCTGCGCCCTTGACTCCTCGCCGCTCAATCATGACCCCATGTGCCCCTGTTTGGTCCCAATTCAAAGGGTGCCGCCCTAAAAGGAATAAGACTGCCGTCGAAAGGCGTGGAGTGGGCTCAAGACCGCTAAGCCCGCGCGCCTCGGAGACTGGATTGTACCGAATGGTGGATAAATAGATGCAAAGGAGTGATTGAAACGGAGAAAATAATTTTCAAGCATCATGCTGTGTGCCGACAACCGCAAGAGATTTTTGTGAGAGGGTGCCGTTCATCCTCTCACTTAATTTATTGGTGCCGCAAAAGGGAGAGACAGATTTGTGCCTTTTGACTATATTATTAATAAGTAGGCCTTGAAAAAGATTGAGTTATTTGGAATAACAATCAAAGAAAATTTAGGAAGTGTGATGACCGAAGAGCCTTGTATGACTACAAAAGGGGTGAAAGAGTTCTACAAAAACAGAATTTATATGGAAGTTAATTAATACGGTCGCGTTTAGGTGTGCAACTTTTTCAAAAAATAATTTGTATAGGTTGCACTAATGCATTACTAACGAACCTTTTCGCATTCAGGACATCGATATTCCTCGTGCATTATGCGGGGACATCGGTGCATTGCCAACCGAAAAACGTCCTCATACTTCACCTAAAATAACTTACTTAATTACTATATCTAACCTTAAAATTGATATGAAGTTTACTTTACACAGAGAGCATATTGTGTCACCAATCACATTAGGTATCTCAGAAATCACGGCACGAGATTCTTCTGATATGTGAACGTATGACGCCGTGTCGTCCAATTCAGCAGCTTTTTGAAATTCATCTGCTGTTACATCAGACGCATCCTACAAATGTAAATATTGCAAATATCTGTCATAAATTTTAACTGTGATTTCCTTAAAAATATTCAAGAACATAGAGTTTTGACGAATAAATAAGATTTTTGAACCTCAGAAGACAATTTTGTCTATAATTTACCGTTTCTAATTGAAATTCACTACAAACTGAGGTTAAGTAAAAATGTTTTGCTTACAAAAATTCAAACTTCTTACTCGAATAAACATCCCAGACACGGGAGAATTTGTCTCATCGTCCTGCTTAAGAAGTCTCTTCTTCTGCTTTAAGCGCTTCTTCGTCGGTTGTGCATCGCTATTTGCTTTGGAAGTTGAATCGGTTGTTTCTTTTCTTTTTCTATTAATATGAGTCTTCGCGCATTTGTCAGGCATTGAAGTCGAATTTCTCCCCGTAAGAGATGGCGGCGAACTATTCGGTGAGGAGCATTGTGAACTCGTCGATGGAGCTGATGAGGTCCAATTTGAGGATGTTGGAATGTTGATCTGTGCTGCGCCATTTGTTTTTATTATTGAAAGCTCTTGTTTCAGTGACAATGGCGAATAACTGCGCTGCAAATGCTAATATTCGATAATAGTCAGCGAACATTTAAAATAAATTCAAGTAGAAATGAAAAGTTTAAATAAATATTCAAAGACTAAATCCGAGATTTGAATTTGTTTCTGTAATGCTACGAACGTTAGTTCTTATACGCTTATACCTATCTAGATATACCGTTATGCGCTAATTGTTTTGGAGCAACTCTGCTGAATAACTTGCTTATAATAAACAGGCGTACCTTGGGCAATATTGGCGATAAATCCTTTGCTTGTTCACCGTTTGGATACATTGATTCGCGACTTTCCTTTTGATTCTGTTGTGCCAAATTGGTAGCCAGGAGTAGAGAATCGAGACTCCATTGTAAAGGAGGTGGTGAATGGTTTTGTGATTGCTGTTTTAGGAGAAGTTGCAATTGTAACAGTTGGAGTGCAGCGGAACAGTCGCCCACAGCCGTAGCCCAATTGTGGCTTGTGATATCAGAACGCAATGATGAAATTAGTGGCTGGGTTAGGCTAGGTCTTTGGAATGGATTGGAGATTAAATTCCAAATGGATGAAAGGCCAGAATCACCGAATAATGGCGGTGATATTGCAGGTATAGCTTTCACCGGAGGACCAATTGTGCTGTTAGCTAACAGTAATAATCGTTGGAGGTCATCAGCCATGCCATTATTGGCATTGGCGGAAGTATACATCTGAAAAGGTTGCAATCATTTTTATAATATTCACACATTGAGTAAGGTCAATTTTATGAACATAAAAGAAATTTCAAAGACGTAAGTACATCTTTGGGATGTGATCATAACTGAAGGGATAAGGATGGAACAAGACAGGGTCGGTAAAATGGCTCTGTTCCTACCGGAGGGCAACTAAAAACACAGTAAACGGGCGTAAATTTCTCAACTTGTGTGAAACAAAGATAAAGAAAGGCGCAATGAGTCATTGCCTCTAGTCAGGGCTGGCAGCACACCTCTCCACTTCAGTCCATAATTTCGCAACTCCTACATGGATGTGTTCCTCACTGCTGCCAGTTGACAGAGTGATGACATTGAGAGATATTTCCGAGCTTGCCATCGAAAATAGGCAACTTTCAAATTGAGGCTAATCAGTGAAATATATCAAATAACAATTTTGCATCATTCAGGAATTGGACCAATAGAATAAATTCCACAACACAATAAGTCAATAGGAATTCATTTCAAATTTATGTGCCGATCACTACTACAAAGCGGTCGTCATAAAAATATAAAAATTCCGTCTAATTCCCTATTTCGGATAAACATAAAACAATAAATTATATTATGAAAAGCAACGTATTGTCATATATTCCCTCTAAAATCAGGTTTACACTAAACGCTTCGAAGCAAAAAATAGCTTTAATAAAGTTTCTTTTGGTTCAATAAAGCTCTAAATAATTACAAATGTATAAAATAAATTCGTGTCTTCAAATATTCTCAATTCGAAAGGTTATTTCTCATTTGCAAAAATATGGTTTAAAAAATAATATTTCTGCTCTATATTATATTCTACCTACCAATAAAGAATAGGTGACCTAAACAAATTGTCTTTCAGCCAAAATTGTCCTTATATGAAATAGGAAATGGCAAAAGCACCAGCTGTTGGCCACCATTTCTCGACCCGATACTCCTTGCTCACCAGCTTCTCGAAAGCAATGATTCTACAGAAGCAGTGATGCTTAATTGAGCAGCCTTCTGTTTGGGCGGGGCTGTACGCCGGGATTAGGAGGGCAACCACTACCCTCCAGAATCAAGTCCCTCCCAAGAATGGCAGGCACTACAGTGAGGAAGTGATCCTCGGCTCGCCGCCTGTCTGCCCCATCCATTATGGTAGGCACCAGTATTTGCATTATTAAAGGGTGGCAGGCACTACCGAACATGTGCACTCTCACACGACTATTATTGTTTTCGGTGTTGGCCTGGAGGACCATCTGCCTCTAACCCAGTCAAGGGCCAGACTTCCCAAGCATGTTCCTTTACCGGACCAAACTCGGAAACTGTACATGGTCTTAAAAAGCTCAGGACTTCAAGCAAAGCCAATTTGAATTTAAGATTAATCACATTTCAATGCGTCACTTTTTGTTAAACTCGATTTAAAAATTGTATCGCATACAAAAGGAATGAATTAACTGTATCGGAAAAAAAGATATTGTTTGTGTTTAAAATGTCATGAAATAAATCCTACGAAACGCTCTAGAATACGGTATCGTTGGCTATTTGATATTTTATTGAGAATCTGCGCTCTAATTTGAAACAAATGATCAGTGAATTGGCAATCAAAAGTATGCAATAGTACGTTTCAATGTAAATTAAACCAACACATCCTACATCATTTCAGCCACAATCCTTGAAACTGAAATGCAGTATGTGTTAAATTTAGTTGTCAAAAACTCAAACCAATACATCGAAACGTCATAAAAGAGTATCCAAAACTAAAAACACAAATATCTAAAACAAAAGGATCTCTATGCACCTTTAAGACTCAAAACTAATCGCTGAATGGTCTTTTATTTCCCAAATTCAGAGACGTCGGCGAATAAAAAGCATTTGCCGCTCAATTGGAAAATCACACACCAAATATTTGCATAATGTCCTGTGAATTGGCCTGCGGGTTTAGTGGATTGGATTGATGGCAGAGAGGTGCCAACGGTTACCAACCCAAATTCCATGGATCCATGGTTAGATCCCTTCGGGAAATTTGGTGTTGGCACACCTATACTGCTGCTCTGGCCTACTTTAATATTGATGAAGGCGAGATTTGAATCCCATTCCGCCGAAACACGTGAAGCGCCATTGGAGAATTATTCATTAGGAATTCCAACATCCAACAACTATAAATTCATGATATGTAATTCTGGATAATCGTACTTGGAAATGCGTACAGTAAATTGATACTATTATTCAAGCTGAAGAAAAGGATATTCCAAAAAAGGCATCAGCGTGCTCGTTGCGTATACACAGCTCATATAAACAGTATTGATAAATTTTTGAGAAAAAATTTCGAGTTTAGTAAAAATAGGTAATCATACAAGTTTTACCACATTTTTTTGCTCTTTTCTGACTAGATTTCTGGGAAATAGAAATGATTGTAGTTCTCGAATTAACTTTTCTAAGCCAACATTTGATGCCTGGCAAATGCCGCCATATATGAAATATGATGAATTACCCGAAACACTGATGTCAAATGTATGCGTGTTATACAAATATATTATAGCTGCTTCTATGAGAAATTATGGCGACAATGTCTTTTTTAATTTATCTATTTCCATATTTGGTACTTGGTCCATCCTACGACTCTGACTTTAACGATCATTTATTTTTGTCATATGGATTCCAATGAGAAAATGGATCTTCTTTCCGCATTTTCCCACACTTCTCCCTTCCAATCCATGAAACAATTAGGCCCAATTGGGGCTAGTGTTAATTTTCCAACATTGGTCCCACACTCCGTCCGAATATAACAAGGTACCAATTACGCAAAAATACCCTAAAACAATGGGGAAACATCTGCGCAGGTCGCCATTCTCGATCGGCTTTTGTTCCGGAGTGCACTTGCAGGCCAAGTGTGAATGTGGCACTCGAGGAACGCGCGAAGATCCATGAACGATACTTTTCACAAGTTCTCATTCTCGAAAAGTTATCATGTCCGTTATTGGGTGTAGAAGGGAATTAATTATGGGGAAGAGTAGAATGCTGACCTCTGTTGACCGATTAATCCTCCCACTCAGCCAGTTGGACAATACTTTGGAACAGACCCAAATGGGGACACTGACCGTCGAGATAATGTCCAATTCTGGAAGAAAAATGCATATGTATTTATCCATAGCACCGATCAAATTACACATTCTGGTCCGTTCCCGCTCAATTAAGGCTGTCGTTATTCCAAATGTGGATTTTTTATAGTCAAGACGAGATAAACAATACTTTAGATTAAAATAATATCTTTAAACCGTATATTGAATTTTCCGAAAGGTCTGTCATTCATGAATATTTGTACTTATATAGTTATTTATTATTATATAGGTTAACCTATATTTCTTTGTAAAAACTATATATATTTTATTAAGCATATATATTTTATTTTCTTCATTCTTGAGATACCCAAGTTTACGGTTTTGCTTAAATAGCTTCGCAAGTTAATTTTGTATAAAATAATTTTCAAATAAAGCTTCGGGATAATTTCACTGTTATACAACACAATAATGGACTTTTGCAACAGTAGCATAATCCATTGTTGCGTAACTCACCTGCCTTGCTTGGTTCATTCAAGAGCCAATCCAAATCCATGCAATAACAATCTTGTGAAAAGGGCATGTGTGTTTTTGTGGAAATTTGCCCCACTTGACACTCTCAAAATTGGTCAGTCTGATAATATCTCTAGCACAGATCGGCACAGTAGCTATGTACTGTTGAGAATGCTGAAAGAAGAAGAGAGACCTTAGCACGATACCTGTCAGTTGTGAGTATTTTAGGTGAAAAATCGATCTCCAAATTGGATTACATGAGTGCTCGCTTGGAAGAAGCTACAATATTACATGTTTTAGATTGCATATTAATTTTTCAGTTCTAAATCTTTGGCATAAATACGTTTCTGCAACATTATTTTTATATAAATTTTATTACTAACAACCAACAGCAAAATGCGCTATGTGTTTTTTCATACACTGTGTCTTTTGTACAGGAAAGTTAATTAATTTTGAATATCCAGCACATTTAAGAATAATAAATTGAGAATAGATTTGGAGTTATTTTCAGTGCAATTTGATCTTCAGGTGTGGGATATTTGTAAACTTCGATCTATTTTGCAGAAACATTTCACAGAACCGTCATTTGTAATATGCACACTCACTCATTTGTCATTCCCAAATTGATGGGTGAACTGCGCCAATGTTCGATCAATTATACATTGCAAGGAATCCATCAAGAATTCTGAAACATTACTCTGCAAAATATCGGTCTAATGAGCATTTATGGAAGACAGATCCATCCATAAAATGTCGTGGCCAAATTGTTATGAGCCGGAAGCCATGGGCACGAGCATATCCGGAAGAGAGGGGAAAGGCAGATGTTTTGGCTCTCAAGACCAATTCCCTTTTCACACAGGCAGGTGGGGAAGTGGTGAGCTGAAAGGGAAACAGTACCAACAAAATTGGGAAGGAGGGTCATCCGAGGTCAATCCCGTCTCGGGAAGTCCCGCCAAAACTGCCTCCATCTTAATAATCTCGGGATATTTTGAAGTCCAGCATAATTAAAGTCTAACAGAAAAAAAGAATAATTTTGAATAATTTGACTTGGTAAATTCTCTATTTTTGTCTGAAAAATTACTATTGGCTCAAAAATTGGGTAAAACCCACTTGGCGTCGTTTTAATGATGAAGCTGCTACAGCAGAGAAAATACTATGCTACAGCACAGAAAAATGGTCAGACACATGATGGCACGTGAAACTATTTCACGTGCCATCAGGCCCTTAGGCTGCTGAAATACCCTTAGGCTGCTGTTTAGGCTTAGGGTTAGGCTTAGGCTTACGGTTAGGCTTAAGGGGGATTAGGTTAGGCTTGGGGCTTAGGCTGCTGAGGCCCTTAGGCTGCTGTTTAGTCTTAGGCTCATTTACTAATGTCCCCGGTTTTCTATTTACTAATGTCCCTATTTTGGCGCAATTTTTGCGCAATTTCTGCGAGAGAGTGTGGGCAGAGATAGGCAGAAATAGTCTTTTGACGCCAAGTGGGGTGTGGTCCAAAAATTAAGTTCAGGTAGTAATATAGCTTTTTGTGTAATTTGTTCCTCAATTAAAGTTTTTTTAATGCCATCATTTTGGCTTACTGAAATTATTTCACGTTATTCTTAATTTCCCAAAAATTGTTTGATTTTTTGAATTTATATTTTTCTTATGAATAAGATTAATCACATTCCATAACTACGTTAGCTAGGTTAAACAAGAACATTGGAAAAAGGCATCCTCTAATTGCTATTCCTGAATTCTATTTCTTCTGGATTCAGATAGAGGTTTGCAGAAGCCGATAATACTAATTAGCACAGAAGATTCATCGCTTCTTAGAAAAGCCCTTTGACACTCAACAGTTCCTTTAGAAGCATTGGGATACAAGCGGCTAACGGCACCTCTAAAATGGGATTAATAGGATACGAAGAGTACCACTCGCCCTCTGGGGAACCGAGACAATAGTCCTGGGGCACAGAGTCAACAACAAACAATAATAAATCTCCCTTAAAAGGCGTACAATCGCGCACCCATCTGCCACTAATGTCAATTCGGTCAATTCAATTAGAGCAAGCGATTAGCATGCAAACAAGTGGGCTTTTCTGAAACATTGACTTAGAGAATAAAGCTTAGAATTCTACAAAAGTTAATTACATACAAATTTTTGAGCAACATTTCAATTTTTCGGTTAACACAAATTAATAAATCTAAAACTAATTAATAAATCAGACCAAACCATGAAAAAGTAAATAAAACCTTATTCAATGTAGTTTTATATATGCCCCTCTGTATATACCAGTAGTTCCAGACAATTTTATTGCAAAATCTCTGTAAAATGGCAAAATTATCCACATATTATAATTTCTCAATGAGTAATAATTTCTCAATCATCACTCTCCTTGTAGACCATTTACGAAGAGCTTGAATTGGCATGACTGTTGTTTAGCTGAGAAAACGGCCACTCTTCCGTCGACAATTTCTGTAAAAACAAATATTCGTAAATTATGGAAATTTTATTATTATTTTCTGACAACCTAAAAGGCTGAACATTTCTGACAGTGACAAAGCACTGACTGGTAGTTTCATATCCAGATATTTTCTACACAATATCGCATAAGAGATATTCTTCTTCTATTTTTGCGAGAAGTAGCAAAAATAATGACGTAGAGGGCGATAATGAATTAGCACTGTGAATGCTAACCCCCTAAAATCATGGGTTTTTTACGAGTTTGGGGTCCGGGAGCATCGAAAAGTGGGTTATTCTATTGAGGGGGGGGAAGACACCATGCGACTTAGAGGGACCCGATATATGAATACATAAATGTATATAGAAGGCTTCAAAATTTCCTATCTCTACGTAGAGAGAAACTCACTTAGAATAGCTTGATTGAAATATACATGAAGAACACTCATAAAGGAGTATACCAGCCGAAGATCCAATTGCACAGAAAACAGGTGATCAATTGCTGCCATTTCTTCAGAATTAGCTGAAAGCAAAACATGTTCCCCGAAGCTTTACTTAGTGTTTCAATTAAATTTGATTCTAAATATATTTATGTTTTTTCTCTTGAATATTCCTCAGCCTTTTAACCTGATACAGAATAAGCGATTGATAAATAATACATTAATGACTATTTCATAAAAGATTCCTTTCATAATTCTGTCTATAGAATTTAAAATTACAAAAGATGTCAGACCTCCATGAATGGGATAGTTGGCGATATCGTGTAGATAAACTTTCAGTTTTGCTTGATCGACGACACCGTCAATGTACAATTCTCCGTTATTATTTGTGCTGATCGTCTGAAAGTAAATCAATAAAATTTGAACACACAAATCAACAGAAAATTTACTATTGTCTTGGATCCGATATTCTTAACAGAATTCAAAATTTTGTGAAAAATTTTGACAGATGGAAGTCCGACGCAAACCTAAAAGTATGACAAATTCGGGAAAGTTATCATTGCATTTTTTTAAATATGAATCTTCTCACACAAAAATTCGATCATACAAAAACTATTCATCAAATTTTTTGAAAATAACTCCTCGCGCACATAAGCGACTGCAACAATGACATATTAACTTAAAATAAGTACTCACTGATGCTAAACCCACACTCGGCGGATCATAATCAAGCCAATTGTGCTGGAGGATAAAAGCAACTGAAAGAGTAGAATTAATGAATACAAATCAGTATAATTTTAAAACACATAAAAATAACAGCTGGACTACTATTTTGACGATAAACAGGAAAATCACAATGAAAAATTGTGGGATGGAAATACAAGAGTGGTGAAAGTGTTCCTTAAATTTACAAATCATAAATATATCGTAAAAATTGTATTGACTGAATTTGATTATTTCTCATTATGTTAGCTACATGGACCGTGATTACTTGGAATTTCGTGCGTGATGCAAACACTTTTCAGCTCAATAACTAAGTGCGGAATCATATTGATATGCGATAATTTCATCTCCATTGTGCTTTCATTGACGGCTACGGACTGGAGAAGATCGTCTGTCGAAATTTCGAAAAATATCACATTAGTATCTTGTGAATGCCCTTCAATGTTGTAGCTGACAAATAACTCTTTCTAAAAATATTGTAAACGTGGGAAAAGAAATGAAATATCACCTGTATGATGCGAAAATCGAGATAGAACGCCTCTCTTACGGTATTTGTGTTCAGAAAGCTAAAAATAATATATGCTACTGGATAGTATTCTAAATTGCGGCTTAATTATTATATTTACTCAGTCAGAGGGAAAATTAATGTTCGGCATAACAAATCACGTCTAGGCAGAGTCGACTCTCGATTATGTGGACAGTCCGTATTTTCAAATTCCATAATATCGAATTGGAATTTTATTGGCAATTATAGTTAGTTTTATAATTTGGAATAATTCATCCTGTGCCTTACGCCGCTCATCATTCGCGGCCGAACGAAAATTCCCGGGTCCATATATCAAGAGGGAAGGTGTGGAAATTTCACTTTTTCATGCCAAAACAATATATTTTAACAAATTTCATATTATAGAGGGAGACTGTAGTAACGAGGGCGGCATATTCCTCAATTTTTTGTCTTTCTGTTATTTTGTATACCGCGTAAATTGTTTTGGAATATGTGCCACATAAAACATTTAAACTAAAATGGTTTAAATTATCTGAATAATGTTTTAAGAATATTAATGCACCTGAATTGGCTCAGTCTAAGTTTGGCTCAAATCTAAGTTTGGCTCAGTCTAAGTTGGAAAAAATTCGGGACATTATTTTGACGGAGAATTTGCACTGGTAAGAATGGCCGAAAAAACTGGGAAAAACGCCTCAAGCGCGCCAGCCTGCATTTTAAGAATATTAATGCACCTGAATTCGTCTGACGATAGGCGAACAACGCACTTTTTCTTACAGAGTTTGGACACAATATGGACTATCTCTAAAATTACATTACATGTTGCACTAGCGCGCTGACGCGCGCTAGCGCGCGGGGAGTCTATATCCACGGTGCGACAAATTGCCGCAAAATGTTCAAAAATTCAGAACTCCTTTTTTTCGCGGAATTTGGCCGAGATTTTTGTAGTATAGGGGTTTTCGGACACGGGGAATCCGAAATTGAGCTTATTTTTAGACATTTTATAGACAAATTTAGACTAAAACTTAGACGAGAACCAATTTTTGTGCAAAAAAACATGAAATACATCATATATGGGTAATTTTTTGCGGGGAATCCGAATTTGAGATTATTTTAAGACAATTTTTAGAATAATTATGGACAAAATTTAGATTTTTAGATTTTTGAGTTTTCAAAATTCAGAAATTCATATCTTTTTTTTCCGGCGTTATTTGGCCGAGATTTTTGAGATTCAGGGGTTTTCGACCACGGAGAATCCGATTTTGACCTTATTTTTAGACTTTTTATAGACAAATTTAGACTAAATTTTTCTATATTTGTCTAAATTTGTCTATAATTGCCCATGATACATCATATATGGCTAATTTTTTGCGGGGAATCCGAATTTTTAGTTTATTTTAGACTAAATATAGACATTTTTAGACTGTCTATAAATTTAGTCTAAAAATGTCTATATTTAGTCTAAAATAAACTAAAAATTCGGATTCCCCGCAAAAAATTAGCCATATATGATGTATCATGGGCAATTATAGACAAATTTAGACAAATATAGAAAAATTTAGTCTAAATTTGTCTATAAAAAGTCTAAAAATAAGGTCAAAATCGGATTCTCCGTGGTCGAAAACCCCTGAATCTCAAAAATCTCGGCCAAATAACGCCGGAAAAAAAAAGATATGAATTTCTGAATTTTGAAAACTCAAAAATCTAAAAATCTAAATTTTGTCCATAATTATTCTAAAAATTGTCTTAAAATAATCTCAAATTCGGATTCCCCGTGTCCGAAAACCCCTATACTACAAAAATCTCGGCCAAATTCCGCGAAAAAAAGGAGTTCTGAATTTTTGAACTTTTTTGCGGCAATTTGTCGCACCGTGTATCAGTATGCCTTTTCTGTTCTAACGTCACTCACATTCCAAGGGGGAAGGTCGGGCGCTCCGCGCCCGACCACAGGATTGGCTCGCCATTTGCGGTGGCGAGCAAACTCAGACTCAGTCTGAGTTTGGCTCTGTCTAAGTTTGGCTCAGTCTGAGTTTGGCTCAGTCTAAGTTTGGCTCAGTCTAAGTTGGAAAAAATTCGGGACACTATTTTGACGGAGAAAACGTGCAATGGAGGAAGGGAGGGAGGAAATTCGTCACTAACTTACTATAAGGATGTATAATCCTAATATAGTTCCTAATTATCCTTCAATAAACCATAAGAATAGAAAACTTACTTGAGAAAGTTTCCACATTTTTTGATCCTCCAATAACGGCTTCAAATTTCATTTCTGATGCTGAGAAATACAAATTCGTAGTGTATCAGATAATCACAAATCATGCATGTATGAATCATCATGTAAATGAATAAGCAATGAATTAAAAGATTTGCAAATGTCTTTAAATTTCTATTACATCAATAATGAAAAATGTAACACTGCAAACATAATTTAATCAAGCTTCTTGATGACCGGTTTGCCAGTAATGATCAACGGCCCAACATTATCTCCTGTGTTCTGAAATATTGATTTCAGTAAAATGTATAATATAAAAATTTATATTCTAATAGAGGCGTGTTATTAAATATTAGACTAGTCTACTTAGCAGAAAATGCAAAAACAAACCTGATTATGCTTGATATGAGAACCGTCACAATATGGAAACTGTAAAACTAATGGTAAACTATTGTGAATAAAGTAAAAGGATAGCATAAAATACATTTTTACTATGCCAGCAGCGACAAAAGGCTGCTTTCCCTTCGAGATCCTGGATTTCAAAGGAGTCGACTACCTTAAAACGATCTAAATGCCACAATTTTTTGCATAAAAATTACCTTATCTGAATCAAGCTTAATGCGATGATTGCAGCGAGAGTGTCGAAATGTATTTCGTTGACCAAATACAAATCCCAGTGCGAACACTCCGCAAACTCCCGCTAAAAAACCACACCCATACAAGAGAATTGTTCCATTAGTTAAGTCTTCTGAAATATCTTTCATTGACTAAATGATAAAATAATTTAAAAACTCACGATTTGTTGATTGCATTGACATCAGTATTGCACCTATAATAGTTGGAATTATTTTTATGTCACGTTTCTGAAAAAATTTTCTGCTCCAGAATTAGATTGAAAAACTTTGCGAGCGGTAATTGAATTTAACAACAATTATTATCATGATTTCGTAATTCTTTTGGAGCCAAAACAACATTGGTTGATCATACCTAGGCTTCTTAGTTTCTTATCACAGGGAATTTAAATGTATTTTGTTTGTATCAAATAGTAATAGTCAAAACTACAATCATTAGTATCGCGCACCAAAGGAACGTATAACAAAACAACACTCAAAATTAGATCTAAATTTTGTCAACCTGTGCTAAATCTGACAATAAATATTCGCCGAGGCATATAATTAAGGTCCTCCACATTGTCTACACAATCGATTGTGTTTGCAATTTAAGTTATCTACACACTACGATCGCCAATCAAAAAGAACTTTACATACCATTATGATTTCTTTTCCGACACATTTTTGTACGTTTATTGTTGTCCATATCGTATTCATAGAGAAAGTTGGCGGAAATGTTTTTACGAGCAGCCTTCGACAACTTGATTACAGAGAGTAGTTATGAAACTTGCAAGTGGTAGTTTTTTCAGTTTCCCTAATCCAAAACTTTTTTACAACTCCAAAACTTTTAAGGTTTAAGTTAAAACTTAAACCTCAAGATAGATCAATTCGTGACATTCCGCAACATTTCGCTATGCTAATGAAAATCTGGTTGGCAATTTTAACTTCACTGACTTTGGCGCTATCAACTACAACAAAATATCGATAGCCAGATTTTCATTAGCATAGTGATATTGTATTTGTTGTAAGTAGTAAGGACCCAAAATTTCAATATAATTTGAAATTTAAGTAAAAACATATCGGAATTTAGATGAATCCTTATCATACGAACTACTACTACAATAACAGTAATTAAGCATAAATATCAGAATTACCGGAAAAGAGAAATAACTAGTTAAAACTGAGGTAACTTTTATTTGCAATAAACCTTGAAAAAAAATGACAATGATGGAAAAATGGGAAAAATTCACGAAGACTAAATAATGAAATGCAACTGAATTCTGTTACTTATTGACAGCTTTCTGGAACGCAAGATAACGACCTTCTCCTGGCGTGGGATCTGACATCGGCGAAGTCCAAATTGCGGATGAGGAACGAAGCGGGTACTGTTTTAGCTGGCTTTTGAAGAAATCTTCCACTGTAGGCTGCTTCATGCGTCCAAAGTATCTTGCGCGGTTTTCTTCAGGAATTAGTTCTCGTAAGGCGGCCACTTTGATGGCTAATTCTCGTTCTATAAAAAAACTTGGAATTAATTCTTCCCCTCTGTAACTTTTCCACCGTGAATGATAAATTGACGAAATAGCTTTAACGCCTAACACCTTATAAAAATTATATTGGACCCGTACCAAACCCATTATATATTAGAATAGTTAAAATATATGGAAAATCAGTTTTTTGGTGATTCGATTTGGCACAATATCCTTATCGTCAGAATATAGCCCTTGTGCCAATTGCCGTTTATATAACAAATTTGAATAGAAATGTACTTTGTGCCCATTTTGGAACATCTTTTCGAGGCTTATCTTCGTTGTCTGTTTCATCGTTTGACGAGAGATCATCTACGTTGTAGTTATCCTTAGTGCTGGGAAGATATATCTTATCCGGTGTCATATCGTAAACTCTAAACTTGGACATACTTGAAAAATGAAATAAGTAAATATCAAAAACATACGAGACATTCTTCGCTTTTTTGGCTTTCTCTTTTTCGCGCAGCTCCTTCTCACGTCGCTCCTTTTCGCGTTTCTCTTTTTCCAGACGCTCTTTCTCTCGGCGTTCATGCTCAAGGCGCTCTCTTTCCAGACGCTCCTGTTCACGACGCTCGTGCTCCCGGCGTTCTTCTTCGACACGATTCTGTTCACGAAGCTCCTTCTCACGTTCTTCTTTTTCCAGGCGCTCTCTTTCAATACGCCGTTGCTCACGAAGCTCTTCTTCACGTCGTTGTTGTTCACGAAGTTCCTCCTCAAGCTTTTTCTGAGTTTCCTCCTTTTTGTTGGCTTTTTGCATGAAATCAGTTGAAGCACTAAATATTGAATATATAATAACCACTAAAGTTAATTACCTTTCCCGAAATAAAATTGACCTATAATCGCTTAGATGATTTTTCTTTCAAAGATTATCAAATTGGATAAAATTATTTAGATAATTGGTGATTATGTTAAATTCAGAAATCTCTTATATTCTCTGGATATTCCAGCAAATAATCTATAGACAATTTTTAATGCTTATGACAAATAACGGTGTAAAGTACTTACGCTTCACGCAATTCAATGGTCTTGCTCCTTTTTGGTGGAACAAATATCTGACGAGGCGTACTCTTAAATTGCGGCATCACAGCATTCGGTTGTTTTGGAGTTATTTTAGACGCCAGCGGTAAAGCTCGGGAAGGAGTATGAACTAATCGCTCCTGCTCCGTACGGTATTCTCGAAGTCGCTTTTCCTCCCGTTCACGTTGAAGTTCTCGTTCCCTTTGCTCAGCCTCTTTTATGCGATTGTTCTGCTCAACTCGCTGACGAGCTTCTTCACGCTCTCTGAAACATGAATCAAGGTTAGAAATTAAGACGCGCAGAAATTACGTAACCCATAATTTCGGGATGTTGACATCGCATCCTACCCATTATCACTCGGCTGTGCCCACTCAAAACAAAATTTAGCGTTGACGACTGAGACAAGTTATTACCAAAACAAATTTTTGAATTTTGACAAAAATCAGCTTTACTCTGTCAACAAACAAACAGCTTTACTAATATTTCCTCGGATTACGTAAATCTGAACATATTCTTATACGACGATCCTCTATATATTTAATTTCATGGTAATCTCAAAATTGCAATTTCTCTAAAATGTCTTTTATGTGATATATATATTTATCAAATGTTACTCTAAAATGCTAACTTTGACTGCTGAAGTATTCAAAGTACTAGCTACAACGAAACTAACCGCTTTATTCTTTCGGCTTTTTCCCGCAAATATTCTTCACGCTGCTTTTTCGCTTGCTCAGTTTTCTCCTGGATTTGCTTAATCTTCTGCTGTCTCTGAACTGATGGGCGAGGTCCTTTGTTAGGAGGTGAGCGAACAATGCGCTTGGGCCTTGAGGTTGAAGGCTGGACTGGCGTCTTGGTCACATACTTCAACGGTTTTGTTTTTCCCTGAAGCGTTAATCAGCGAAGGTAATAGGAAATAATAATAAACTTTTACCTTCGTGGCATCAGCAGAAGTGAATGCATTAGCTGTTCGTTGAACATCATCCTGGTCTGGATTAAAATTGTACGGGTCAGCATCCTATAAATTAGAAACATCTACTTTATGCATGATATCCGATATTTCTGGAATATATTTTTTGCTGATTCCAAAACCCAATATTTTGGATATTTCCGGAATTTTGACGGATAGATCTATAACTGTGTAGATAGTAAAAAGTGGACAGTTAACTACTTTTTGTAAATAAAAAATTAATAGATTTTGGTGTTGTGCAAGTCAGACATATTAGAAAATGGAAATTAAAGTAAATGTAATCAAGTTCGGGCGAAGGAGAAATTATAATTTCGCTCATTCGTCTAGAAAGAAAAATCTTGTAGTTCAGTTAATTTTTGAACTGCAAGTAATTTACAAAATTTATCACATGAATTTAATAGAAATCAATAATTCTAAAAGTGAACTAGCCTTTTCATTGACCATGATGATGCTACCATTTCTTTCAATGCTATTCTGTGCCATCATCTCAGCATCTGTCGCTTCTGTGGCTCGAGGCGGAGTATTCTCGGCGTCATCAGGTTCAAGAGATATGGTCTTGAAACGGTTAATTTGCTCCATGAGATTGGTATGTGGCTTGGCACGTTTCGGAGTTCGAGGAACCTGAAGACGAAATAAATAATCAAGCTATCGTATATAATGCAAATTGATGCAAATATGGGCATGAAACATTAACTATATTGACTAAATTCGATTTATTTCTACCTATCTTTTCACTCTTTGAGAATTTACGATAAGTCAAAACAATTTGGTTTTATTTCTGTCTCAAAGCTGATAATTAATAGTAAAAATTGAAATGGATTTAAACAAATTTTCATATTAGCGATGGCAAATGTCCATATTTGCGTTTGACAGATATGAAGGAGAATTATCCAAAAACAAACCAGAGCGTCACCATAATTCTTGCTGATGCATTCCTTCATTTGGGCTTTGCATTCCTGGAATTCGGCATACTTCCTTTCTAGCACAGTTCCGAACGTCCGAGCGAGAGCCTTCTGCATTAAAGAGTCTGACTTCGACCAATCGCCCAATCCGGCAATTAGTTTCAGATCGTCCTCGCGCATATTGTTAGTCTAAAAATTAAATTAAGTACTGGATAAAGCAAATGTGTCTGCAACATGCGCCACAAGTGTAATGACAAAATAATTTAGGTAAACGCTTAGAACGGATTTATAACTAGAAGTTGAGCTCTCGGGAAAAGGAAACGTAATAGTGTCCATAATTTGGAATCTAATAGCGAAATAGATTATTTAAGGTAAGAGTGGACAAAATCCGTTAATCTGCAAATACATTTTGAAACACCCAAGCATGTTTGAAATTATTTTGTACGCGCAAAACACTTGTCGTGTAGAGACACCTATAAATTCAAAATAGTAAATCTTAACGACATATATCACACGACGACCTTGTGCCTATCGCAGATGGGGATCTAGGATTAATCCGAAAATTGCACTATTGTCAAATTTTGATGATATATTGCTTTGTCACATGTCTCTTGCAAGCTTTTTTAATTGTTCAATTACCTTTTTTGGTCAGGAGTACCGCCATAAAATTGGATGTTTTAAGATTTATTAGGTAAATTTTAAGAAGGGAATATATTTGTGCAGGCAAATTTATACCTAGATTTTTATGGAAAGGAAAATGAAGGTATGTTATATGGAGACCATATTTGCACCTATTGAAATTCTTTGCCTTACAGCCGACAGTCAGACATTGTCTTAAAATGTAATCTGACTTAAATGCTCTTGAGAATATCGGAATTTGAAAGCAACTCGAGCAGCGCGATACAAACTGTTTCTTTTTTCTATAAGCAGGTAAATTACAACAAAGAAAATGTGGATTTATGGCAAAATGTTTAATACAATTTACACGGAGTAATGCAAAATATTAATAACACTCAAATTGAAATGCAGATTTAGGCAAGAAACAGTAACCCTCTGATTTAAATCAATTTGATGAAAAATGGAGGTTTATTCGAAGCAGCTTCAACGGCTCAAACAACTAGGAGCATTAACGAGATATATATCTCTTCATGAAAAAGAAGTGATGACTAAGAAGCGACCGCGTTGGGACCAGTGTTTTGCTGACCGGGTTTAAACTGACCTGACCTGACCTGACCTCCTGACCTGACCAGACCTGACCTGACCTGACCGGGGGTGCCGGTCAGGTCATGCTGACCTGACCGGAGGTGTCCGGTCAGGTCAGAGGTCAGGTGACCGGCGTGAGCCGGTCAGATGACCGGTCATCTGACCGAAAACCCTTAAAAACGGAGGCGGCCGCGCCCGATAGGGTGTGGCCGGCGAAAATTTTGCGAAACTTTCGGCGAATGTTTAAAATTTTCAATGAAAGTTGACCCAATTCTCAAATTTTCTTCTCCACTGGGAGGCTATCGCCCCCAGACCCCACTATATTTCTGTATAGTTTATTAAAATTCATTCATACTTTATCTGTGTCCTAGCGCCTTTATTCCTAGCTTTCTTCATGGATTACAAAAGTGGATTGGAGTAGAGGTCGGCCGATACCGATATATCGCCGGTAATATCGGTAATATCTTCAATTTTATGAAAATATCGGTTCGACCGATATATCGGTATCGGTAAAACGTTCGGCCGACCTCTAGATTGGAGTATACGAATTCTCCAGATTGAACAACATACTTTCTTATAAAAACACAATTAAATGGTCATAAATTGAGAATGTCTTCTGCAAAAGTCAAAATTTTGAACGAAATTTGACGGAGAATGATAAAAAATATTTATGACATAAGACGGAAATAAATTAGCTCTAAAGCCGAGACAATGTTCGCTCTTGGATTACACTACCGTAATACCCGTAATTGCTCCCCCCCTAAAATTACTCCCCCCCTATATTTACTCCCCCCCTCGGGGGGTAGTTGAAAAATTACTCCCCTCCCTAAAATTACTCCCCCCTAGAATTACTCCCCCCCAAAAAAATGCGGTTTTTTCCAATTTTTTGCTCTTTTTAGCTACTATTTCGTATGCCTAATATAAATAGACAAAATTTAGACAAAATATAGTCTATTTTTAGCTATTTTTTAAAGATATCTAAAAAACCAAATTTATTGGATAAAAATCCATAGGGGGGACCCTATTGAATTTTTTTTCGACAGATTTTTCAGAAAACTGATTTTTCATACCATAGGGTCCCCCCTATGGTTTTTTTGTAAAAAATTTTCTAAAAATAATTTTTTGCATAAAAACTCATAGGGGGGACCCTATGGTAGGAAAAATCATTTTTCTGAAAAATCTGTCAAAAAATTAATAGGGTCCCCCTATAGTTTTTTATCCAAAAAATTATTTTTAGAAAATTTTTGCAAAAAAACCATAGGGGGGACCCTATTGATTTTTTTGACAGATTTTTCAGAAAAATAATTTACAAAAATTTGGAGAAAAATGGCCAAAAATCCCAACAATTTTGACAAAAACGGCAAAAATTTTCGCACCCCGCCTTCGGCAGGCGGCGAAAATTTTCCAAACCTCGCCGTGCCTTCGGCACGGCGAGGTTTGAAAAATAACTCCCCTCCCTAAAATTACTCCCCTCCCCTATATTTACTCCCCCCTCGGGGGGTAGTTGAAAAATTACTCCCCCGGGGGAGTAATTACAGGTATTACGGTAATATCCATTTCAAAAAAATTCATAAATTTTCCACATTTCCCAAAAAATTTCAGAAAATTTTTCTAAATTTCCAGAAATATTTCAAATATATTCTAAAAATTTTTCCATAAAAATTTTTCAAATATTTTCCAAAAAATTTTCTAAAAATTTTCAAAAATTTCCCAACATTGTGCAAAAATGCTCTAAAAACCTGCGAAAAAGTCCATTTTAGGTGTAAAAACCTAAAATAGATGAACATTACAACGATATGCTTGAAAAACAGGCAAAATTTAACCATTTTAGCGATTTTGGAAAATTTTGAGCCCGGTCATACAGAAGGTCAGGTTAAACATGACCTGACCAGACCTGACCTGACCTGACCGGGTGACCGGGACCCCGGTCAGGTCAGGTCAGGTCAGGTATACCTGACCGGGGTCCCGGTCTGGTCACCGGTCAGGTCAGTTTACCAAATTGCCCGGTCAGCAAAACACTGGTTGGGACATTTGCTAACAAGCAGTTCACTAACTTAAATTAAAGAAAAATATGAATTTGCGAAATGAGGTGTTATTTCAGACCCGAAAACAGTTACACCGTAAAGGAATGTTTTTACAGGTGATTCAAAAGGGAGACTTTTATGATAAAACATGCAAATTTTTGGCCAAAATTGGCTAGTTTTGGAAAATTTGATAGAAAAAACCTGAAAACTTATATTCCGCAGAAAATGTTAAACCATAAAATAATTGAAACAGATACTATCTTATATTACAAAGTATATTTAGTTACCCTTAATATAATTCTTTAACTGGAATTTAAACTGATTTAGAAATTGAAATTTATGATCAAAGCTGTCATTTTTACGTTTGAACTTTTATATCAAGACTACAAAGTTTGCTTTAATTTAATGACGTTTCTCGGCAATCCATTTCCTAAACCTGTCAAATATGGCAAAAATTGGCTCGACCACTTTTTCATTGATTGCTTTTACCCTAGCACTTTTAGCTTAAAATATGTACGGGGTTATATGCCGACGTATATCCATATCTCTGATGGGAAATCTGCTTGTTTTACGCCAAATAAAACACAAAGGCGGACCTCGAAGTCCCTGGAGGCCACCAAATCCGTCAAAATTCAAGATCGCATATATTTTAGCTCACTTTGGGAAAAGGTCTTTTGTTTCTGCGTCGGCGTCAGCCTATTTCCTCTTTATTTATTCGTTTGCCGCTCAAATGCGGAGGAGCGAGGATTTTTTCTGCTCCGACTTACACAAAACAAATATACGAAAAACACTGAGTTCTGTGTGGCAACTTTTTATTAATCTATTAATTAAACTCTCACCGAACTTTGCTTTTGTTTTATTGTTCCGTGATTCAAGTTTGCATTATGAATAATAGTCTTAGGAATTTGGTAGGAATTTCCTGACATTAATTGTGCGCGATTCAGAGCCTTTTAGGACAAACATTGAATGAATAGAGGACCGTTTTCAAATGTCACAAAATTCGTAATTCTTTTCGATCAGTGATGAAATTTGCTTCGCAGTTTTCTTCTTATGAGTGTCCCTTATTCATTCCTAAAGAAATGCTGTTTTGTTCATGGTAGTGGTAGTCCGCGGGCATTGACTCCAATAAATTTTAAATAATTATACGACTTGTGTTCCTCTCTGGAGGATTCCATGCAATTTATTGCTTTTTTGGAAAATATGGAGATTTATCTCTGCACATGGTTTAATTTCAAGAATGGCCAATAATTTTGAAGAGTCATGCTTAAGTTGTTATTACGTAATGAAAACGGTGCGACACTCGTTTCCTGATCGAGTCTCAGAGAATCTCCTATTTTGCTGCTTTTATCCGCTGGATAGTCATTCAAACTGTTTCTCGGAAAGAAAAACATTGTCTCGTATCATATGTGTTTGATATTAAATTGATATTCGACCCATTAGCGTTGGATGTCAGCTTTTTCTATGTGGTGATATTCTGTTTCATTTTGTAAATTATGCATTACAGTCGACCCTCTTTATAACGGTGCTCTATATAACGCCGATCTCTATATAACGGCGACGAAATTTGGACCTAAAAATGTATAGAAATGACTCTATATGACGGCGCTCTCTGGATAACGGCGATTTTGCCCGGTCCCGAGACTGCCGTTATAAAGAGAGTTGACTGTAATGGAATATATAACGGATAAAAATGTCGACTATGTCGACATTTCACTCCACATTGAAAGCAACCCATATTTTAAAATCAAATTTTAAAGAGAAATCTTTTTCGTCGATTCACTTCCAATATATCTTCGACCGCTAAAAAAATTCACACGATTATGATTCTTCTCTCATAATCCTCCAACTTTTTCTTATTTTCCGTATTGCCTCCGTCGTTGTATATATAAATTTTTCGCACTCTCAAAACCGGGATCATTTTCGGCTCAACTATAAACATGTCATGCTAATTAAATGTTCCCTAATTTCTAGAAGACAATAATTAAAAGTTAAGTAGAATTTACGTAGAATTTATGGTATATATCAAATCACCAACCAAATGACATATAAATATTTTTATTAACAGATTATTTTAAAAAAATTAAAATTTGAAGTCTTTTAAAATTCGAAATGGGTGCAAATTTGGATGAAATAAGGTTAATCGGTGTAAATGTTTAAACAAAAATTTTTGTAGTGACAAACCCAGTATAAGATCTAGTAAAATCGTAAACTTACAATTTATTACAAGATAAGGTTCGTTTCTCGTATTGCCTTCGTCGTTGTCGCCTGCCTGTTTGTTCTGTTCATTTATTTTTGTTTCATTCGTCTTTTTCGTAATTGACAGTTTTAAAATCAATTGTTAGCATAAACCATGTTTCTATACTATCTGTATATTTTTCATGAAATTAAACAATACAATCCTTTTGCATTTAGCTCATACATCGTTTTGAAACGAGATAACATCAAATCGAACTGGAGCTTCAACAATCGTCGAGCCGCACCGAGCGCGATTACGGCGCATGGGTGGAAGCAGCGGCAAGCGGGTTTCGTCGTTACCGTCTTCGACGGGCCTCTTCTCGAAATAATGGTACTGATGGGACATCAGGCGATGCCATAAAAGTACGCCGAATATGCTCCAAACATTCCGGCAGACAGCTGGAACTTGAGGACGATCAATGTGAACAGTTAGCAGACGCGTTCTTTAAAATTCCTGACAAATATTATGCTTTCGAGCAGATGTTTCTCAAATTATTTGTGGTAAGTTTTTTGGTACTTTATATTTTCGCCTAAACTTTTTGAATATAACGGCAATAATATTAAAGGATTTCACATGGATAGTACGGAGTAAAACATTACACGGTGGGGGATAAAATAACTGTATAAAGAATTTATAATACGGAGGAAGCAAATAAATCCATTTGCCTTTTTGAAAGTCATTGCAATTACAGAGGATGACATTTTCCACCAAATTATTGAAAAAAAATTTGGCCATTTCCGGCGCAGATTTTGTACCCCTAATAGGTTTTCGACTGCTCTGGTTCCGAATCTGTACCCAGTCATGCCGTTAGGTATACTGTAGAACCACTTTCTAGAATTATGCCCATTTTACTATACTACTACCTACTGTACTACAGTATACCTAATGCAAAGCTGACTATATCCGATAGATTCGGAACCAGTGTGGTCGAAAACCTATTTGAGCACAAAATCTCCGCCGGATAATGGCACAGTTTTCGCTGTTTAAATATTTTGCAGCAATATTTTACAGGCAAAATCAAAGGCTATCCTATTACAGAGGAAGATGAAAAATTAAAATCCAACATCACCACCACTTTATCCACATATTTTTTTTAAATAATTAATGCCTACAGCGCCATTCGGAGCTAAAATTTACGTGGTTCTATGGCTTATTGGACCGGTATTTCGTTGATCGAAGGGTTTTATTCGTGCTTATATTGTTCCTTGTCGAAAGATGCATTTTCGAGGAATTATGCTAAATTACCCTTTTCAAGACGATAACAAGAAAATTAAAATAAGAATATTTGGGTCAAAAATTAAATTTTGGCGAAAAAAGGTCGGAATTTGGAAGCTATAAGCATTTTAACTTAAAGTAACCATAACTGACCAATATCTTCTTGCCACCGGCCTTAATTTTGTGCAAAATTTGGGATTTGCCCTAAATATTATTATATTTTTTTGGTATTGGATAGCATTTTTTAGAAATAGTAAATACCGCAAATAGGTATTTCACAACCAAAAAAATAGATTATTTCTATTTTCTCTTTCAAGCCAAAATGTTCGTACAAATACTTCCGTACATAGATTAATTTTATAGTTTCATGTGCATATTTTGGGGAAATCACTTCTTAAAATTTAGCGTGATGATCCAGAAATTGCGTTGGTTTTCGGCCTGCAGGATGTTCCTGAGGTAGAACTTCGGAGACGGACACCGTTCCGGACGCATGTCTGTAAATTTCAACGCTTTATGACGGTATATATATCAATACTTTCCGTCAGTATAAAAATTATTTCAGACTGTAATGGATTTACTGCCAAAAAAGGGCAGAGAAGAGGAACTGATTCAGATTGTCCGGTAAATTACACAATTTCCTTAAATAACTAGAACTCTGAAATGACCTGAAAACATTCAATCCGTTTGATTTGCGTTAATATTGTTCCAATTTCAGAATGGTGGGAAGACAGCATTGCAATGTAAAACTGCTCAGTTTCACTGCAGGGCGATGGCTCTCTTTTAAAAACGCATTGATGACGACTTTCGCCAAAAACGCACAAGTAATTTTTAATAAAAATCTGTGTAAAATAATAAAGAACATAGATTATTAATTATATGCATTTTCTTAGTCTAAAAATATATTGAGATTCATGTATTAAGGACAAATGGTATCCCAGTTGGACGATTCTCATAAGTTTTCTTATCTACGAGATCAAGGTAAGGGAAATTTGACTATTTCAACATTATCTGAAATAATAACGTTGCTTAAAAAAATTGTTGAAATAATAGGGAAAAAGATAACTCAAAACCGCAGTCCTTTTTCCTATGCCATACAGAAATAGAATAGTATTTTCGCAAAAATTGTGATGTGTCAAATACCGATATAAACTTCATTTTTCTTACGTTGTTAACGGTGAAGCTTATATCGAGGTATACATTATAAATAATCATTTTGCTTGTTCTCTCTCCTTTTTTGTTTCCTTACGTCTGAGACAGAAAGCGTTTTTCGTCGGTTTCTAGTCACTCAACAAATCTCTCCTATGCAATAAAGCAGACTTTATTGCTCAAATAAAATTTGCAAGCAGGTAAAATGATTTGCAGCTTTTGAAATACAGGCAGGTTTCTTGACTGGCTGCGTTTGACGAAAACAAAAAATGCAGAATGATGGAAAACAAAATGACGATATAATGTATACTCCGATATAAGCTCAGTCTTAGACGACGAAATGAAAATGAAGCTTATATCGGAGTTTGACTGTATTGCTATTTTCATAAATACGAATGAGTATGAAAAAATATTTCCTAAACAAGTTTATTAGTCTCTATCAATGATGTAGTCGTTTTATAATTTTCAGGACGCTTATTTGGCTCATGTAAGTATTATAGTGCATATTTTGTTTTATGTTCGCAAGCAATATAAGCTACGCTTTAGATTCGTCACTTACGCTCAAACTCATTGCCACATGTTCTCGAGACTTATAAGCTCGAATTCCGAAGAAAAGCACAACAAAAAGACACGGATGGGGATACGACGAGTCTAGCCGGTGATAAACCGCAATAGATTCTGGAGTTGCTTGATAAATTCACTTTCTCATCTGCTTGTTCTATATATTGTTTTATTTGCAGAGAATATTTACAGCTTTATTAAAACAGAGTAAACTTTTATAATATTCCTTCCAATCGCGATGAGGTCATCCACTGAAAAGGATTAATGTTAACGGGATAAAGAACAAAAACTGTTTTAAAAAGTTCTAGTACCGAATGCTTTCAAAACGAAATTGATTAAAATTGTATTCCTTGTATTCATATAACAAATAAAATACAATAAATTGCATGACTTTGCGCTTTTTATTAACTTGTGTTTCAAAGTAACTTACAGTGATTGCAGTATATTTGTAAATTGGTTCGACCATTCTCCTGCCATCGCAAGCGGCGGTTTTGAACCGTCTCCGGTTTTCTTTTCACCAACTTCTCGGAGCGTATTCGCAATCAATCGAATAAAATTCGGCGGCTGTGTGACGCCAGCACCACCTCCCGCATTGCCGAGCGCACCTCCACCATATTCGGCACCACTACCTGCTGCAGGTTGAGGCGGTCCAGCGCCTCCACCTAGTCCTCCTCCAGTGAATAATTGAGAAATTTGAGAGAATTGGCCTCCGAAATTGCCATATGAATTAGGTTGGCCTCCTGCCGTCCCAGGTGCAGGTCCATTCGGCACAAAGGCATTGGGCTGTCGCGTGTAGGCATTTGGAACGACTGCATCCGGCCTCCACGTGGTATCTGGTGGGAGCGGCGGTTGAGTTACTTGTGGCGCTGGCCTGTGCACTAAAATAGATTTTATAGTGGGAGTTGATCCTAAAGGACAAACCTTCACAGTGACCGGTGGCTTCGCGGCATTCGGCAAGCGAATTGAATAAATTATCGTTAGTGTTTTCGGTCCGGCATCCTGAAAATCGTGGTAATGTAAAAATTCTGAAATTTTGTGAAGCTGTATTTAATATTATAAAAGAAGAAGAAACAAAATCGTTGCATAATTCATCTTTACAAACTTTATTATTTTTGTCAAATAACTGGCGAAAATTCCCGATTGTGTTAAAACACATTCATTTGATAAAAAGATAAAGCTAAATTATCTTTTTAGTTCGTAAATGTTTGTTTTATGTTATACTTGTATTTTAAGCAACTTATCAGTTATAAAAGTTTCTGAAACACTTTCAGAAATATTTGGACAACAGTGACTTAAAATTTCAGCCTTTCCCAAAAAGTGAACATTTTTGCAACAAGTATTGAAAATACAATAAACTAATTTTTAAAGCAAAATGATCGATATTAGCCGGAATTTATAATAAAAATTGACTTTTTGCCAAAAATGACCCCATTTTTGAAAATTATGGCAATTTTTATGTAAAAATAGCATTTTATGATAAATTAACAATCCGCGGAATGAAAGTTAGGAAAAATCCCCGATTTTCGGGGGCGACTCCGAACGCAAAATCACCTACTTATAACTAATTTTTTTATAATCTAACCAACCTGGAAACCAAAACTGATCGCAATTGCCTGTTTCCATATTATAAGCAAATTTTAGTGCAAATCCACAGAAGCGTCCATCTGGAACACCCTGTTCACCTGAAAGATAAAAATCAGTAAATATATTGCTGTATCATTTCTGAAACTCACAAATTGGCACACGCTGTTTATTCCCGATATTGCCGTTAGAAGGAACTTGACCCGTGTTAGGTGAAGTAATTTGAGTTGGGCCTAAAATATGTAAAAATATTTACATGTTAAAATTACTAAAACCACCTGTAGCACCACTATTTGGTTTTGCGCTTATTACAGGGGAAACGTTAGGACCGTTTCCTGGTGAAGGTCCAACCACAGCTGCTGGCGTAGTTTTTGAGGATAAATGAGGTGGCGCAGATCCACCGTTAGCTGCAGTTAAACACTAAATTTATTGGCATATGGACTAAACGTTGATTAAAAACTAAAATATTTTAAGATTTCAGATTTGTTTTCCCATGAGAACCTACGGTAACAAAATATAAAAAACATTTATTTATTTGTTGGTATATGTTGGTTTGGCGGGGAAGTCAACGCGGTTTTGCTCTAAATAGTTTCTTTTATGTAACGCAAGTTTGCTTATGAGTGTTCTGTACCATTTCATTCATTTTTCTTTACAACCATGATGTAATAAAAACACCAAAATCACAAATTTTCAAGATCATTTGTGCCAAAAAACTGGAAAAGTTGAATATTTCAGAGTTTTCGACTCATGACCTACTCCAAACAATCATGTGTTGCAGGGTAACAAAGCACAATATATTCTGGAAAACAGATGGTAGCACTTGGCCTTCACTTCAAAAACCGCAATGTCACTTTTCGTGTCTGAAATTTTAGGTATTTTTCGAGGCAAGATGCTAAAAATAACCAAAAAGCAATTATTGTGTGTACATCGTATGTACAACCATAACATAATAGTTTTCCTCTTACATGGTAATGCTACTGAACGGTATGTAATATTCAAGAAAAGCTTTCTAAAAACAGAAATCGTACCTGAATGGGAACTTCCCTGCATTCGTTAGCCTTCTCATCTTTATAGGATTCTGCGGCCCTCATACATAGCTGATATGGGAAATCGCACGTGTATGGCTTGCATTCAACAGTCGACACAGACAAATACTTTCCATCGGAGAGAAATGGTTCACCTGAACTGGCGAGTAAGGGAATTAACAGAGAATGGTTATGCAGTTAACGTACATTGGTCTGTTCCAAAAAGCACTTCTAGAAATGGATCTAACTCTTGGGGTAATTCGGCTTTTATATGCAAAATTAAGAATAGTGCAGAATAGAGGACAGTGAGACATCTCTTCATATGGTTGTCTGGCATCCTTTATGAGTGATCCATTATCGCCCTTAATACGAGGCATATATTGAGGATATTAGAATATGAGAATTCGATTTCATTTAGACTTATTATAACTACTTATTAAACTAGCTATTCCAAAATGAAATCAAGTTGTAAAACCAAAGGGTTGCGCACTGAAAGCGCCATAGCTTACACGAAATCTCTAGTTTAAATTAAAAATAATTATGGTTTCTAATAAATGGTGGTTAAGGTGACCTCATGCAGGCAAATGACCCTGCACACTAAGGTAATTTAGTGAAAGTTACATTGTTTAGCCAGATGAAGGCTCATAGCCATTGAAAAAGAAAATTGAGCTCACGCTGGAAGGGCTTCTCCGTGGTCTCCCAAAGCCCGCCGCCGCATCCTTGCTGCTTTGCGCCTTCTTCATTGTTTTCTCTGCTTTTCTAGTTTTGCTCCCATCTTTGGAATATGGTTAAAGAATAGATGCGCACGCATAAATCTGATCCCACCGCCATATAAGCAATTGTCATTTTATTTTTGGGCAACCTATCTCCATAATATTGATCCACAAGCAATCAATATATCCTGAAAGCCGGAATGCAGAAATTCAAAGCAGGTTCTGATAAGCTGATGACGTAACAGAATCAATTGCGTTATCAGAGAAACAAACCAATTCGCATTGGAAATGGACGGGATTTCGTATAAGAGTTCATTATTCCTCACTAGTCATCTACCCGTGTTTCTCAGGTTTCGCATTCTTTGCAGAAAAGTCACCTTTTCTGTGCAATTTTTGATTGAAGAACGTTTGCATAGAGTGCATTGGCAACATAATAAACAAGAGCATAGAAATAAGCGCAGGAAAATAAGCCAATTGACCAGGTCTGAATGATCATGATAGGAGGTATCTCCATAAAGTTACTTAAATTTGCCGCAGTTTTTGTTGTATCGTTGCAGGACATTCCAGCTCGAATATTTCAGAGAATTGGCATTCTGTGAGCAGCTCAAAGTTGTGTGGATCTTTTCCAGTGGAATATGCGTAGTGCAGCTTCTTTTTCATTTTATCCCCCTGGCTTGAAGTATAAAAGTTAACACCACATTAAGTGCTATCACTGGCATTTTGTAATAATAAATTTGTAATATTGTCGTTTTGCATATCTCATAAGGTCATTTGAATTGTAAGCATAAACGCTAGAAAAATTTGCCCGTGCTATCGATATATCCAGAATTGCGAATTTTTATCGAATCGTTCAAACAGTTTTTACCTTCATAGGTCGTTCAACTTGTTAAGTTATGTGGAAGTGTTCCACGCCTTCATAAATAAATTTTCAAAAAATATCCTATAGCACGGTATTGACCTGCGCCCGGCTAGACATCTCACATTTTACTGGATTTGTTTCTAAGAGCATAGTTGCCTCAAGCACAGGGGCTTTCCTCGATTCGTTATTCAGTACTGGAGGACGACAAAACCAAACTCCGATGCGAGGAAATCCATTTTGCTTTTGACAGTTATCAACATTGCCTAAGTCTCATTCTGTTATATCTAGTCACGTTAATAAAATAGTTACAGCGAGTTTAACATCTTCCATAAAGGTACACTGCTGTTTGAGCGATGCTATGGTAGTTATCGTGCGGAAAAATAGTAAACTCTCTCCTGTGGCTAATGTCAGAACAATAAATCACAAAAAAGATTACGCTGTTAGTTTCCACAATATTCCAATAATCTTTGTTGATTACATTATTTGAGAAATATGGCTGCAAACGGTCACATTCTAGGATGTTTTGGGAAGAGTTACTTATTTATGAAGACTTTCATTGCGCTCACTTATTTATGTATTATGTGATATTAATGTTACAATTTCAGAAACTGAGTAGCGAAGAAATGGAGCACGTACAATCTATCGTTGAGCCGGGCAAAAAATTCGCCAAGGATTCTATTCGACTCGTGAAGAAATGCACAAAGCCAGACAGAAAAGGTTTGCACTATCTAGCATTAAATGCAAAATGAGTTAAACATATTGGGTAAAGTCATTAATTCCGGGTAAACAACTCAGAACGCCAACGCATACCAATTCAAAATTGAGTCAACTCTTCTCTTTCCAAAGGAGAGAAAGAGATAGAAAGAAAGAGTTGACCCAACTTGTTTACCCGGAATTAATGACTTTACCCAATACATAGATTTTACTAGGTTCATGTTAGATTATTATTTTTTGTTCTATTAATGAATTTTGAGCAAAGTCATTTTCTGTGTTAATTTTTTTTCACGGGCTGCTACTTTAATTTTGGAAAAAACACATGTAGCGGAGCGTTAATTTTTTAATGACATAATTTGTTTATTGTGCAACGACCGTTTAAGCAGCACATCATTTGTACTCGTTTATTGCATAATTTGATTGTTTTTAGAGTATCAAAAGATTGCGTTCGCAACTGCCGTCGGTTTCGCTATAATGGGCTTCATTGGCTTCTTCGTTAAATTGATTCACATTCCAATAAAGTAAGACTTTTATCTATTAACTTTTATGCAACATAAATGCGGAACAAATTCATTATAAATATCCATGACATAATGGCATAAATAATTGACGAGCTTTTTCGCTTAATTAACTTCTGAACTTTAGCAATATTATCGTTGGAGGTTCATAATTCAATCGTCGGTGGAAGGTGAAACTCGGCGATCAGACATTTTATTTATCCAATTTTATGAGAAATTATTTTCAGATTGTACTTTTGTGAGTTCTGAATTTATATTGACGTCGTAATTGTTTGAAATAAAGAAATAACAACTTTACTCTTGTACTGTGTTTATCATAGATTTATTGACCATACAAGAACACTATCTTCGGGCAATGAAAGAATACTTTTCATATTCTTGATTTTTAGCTAGATAAGTGACACGCTGTTCTTCACGGCCTCTTAATTGTCAAAGGGAGCATGTTATTTAATATCAGCGAAATGTCACATGATCAGACTACATTGCCACACCTGTACATATGCATATCAGGTAAAAGGAAGAGCGGCAAAGATTATTTTGCCAAGAAACTGGCTTCAATACTTGAATCGGGTCGCCTTTTTCCTTCTACGGAGACCTTTCAAACATATGTCTCTGTCTGCGGTGTAAGCTATCCATTGAAAGAAGAATTCGCAGAATATCATAAATTAGATGCGGAGAAGTTGAAGAGCGACGGAGAGTATAAAGAAACAGTCCGAAAACAAATGGTTATTTTTGGCGAGAAAAAACGTACGCAAGATCCTGGATATTTCTGCAGGTATTTTCTTGAGGTACGTATGGAGATCACATATTTCACTGCTTTCGGTGGAAAATGGAAGAAGAATTCGTTTTCGATCGCACAATCTTGCCCTAAAAAGCTGTACTTTTTATTTTTTGAATATTTGTGTATAAGACATTTCCAAGAGACCTTCCTCAAAGTGGAAATTTAAAAGTGCTTTTGAATGGTATACAAATTTGTACCCTTTGTGCTCTAAGTTCCCTCACATTCCAAGAAGGAAGGTCGGGCGCTGCGCGTTCGACTGGCTCGCCACCTGCGACGGCTCGCAATGTTTGACCTGAATTGCTAGCAAATTCCTTCGAAAAATAATTTTTGAAAATTTTCGTACCTCGATAATTTTTTTTGACTCCGGATTCGGATTCAGACCCCAAAAACCCGGGTACAAAAAATGCCTTGGAAAAGCTCTGAAATAAAAAATGCATTCCAGCCAGTTTGAGAAAACAGAAATACAGTCGAACCCCGCTAAAGTTTCCACCCCGCTAAAGTTTCCACTTTCGACTGGTCCCGAGGGTGGAAACTTTAGCGGGGTTCGACTGTAGTGTGTAAAATTTTGTTGAGTCATAACTTTCCGTAAGGAGGTTTATGTTATCCATGGTTTATTTTATCCAACGGATTTGGCCTTGCCTCATCCGGGGGAGCAATTTGAGCTATCACACACCCTGTATGAGTGGGATAGTGTAAGCATGTGTGTGACAAACTTAATAGGCAATGCTGGCTCAAATAAATATCACTACTATTTATAGAAAAGCTCTGGAAGCTGTGTATCGCGAATGGGCAAATCATCCAACACCGAAGTCGAGCATGGCTGTAAGAATAGTGATAGTTTCTGACTGCCGGAGGCCATCTGATTTGGAATTCTTTAAAAAAGGTTTCACATCTATTCCTCCAATTCTCGTTCGAGTTGATGCTTCGCTGAATGTACGGGAGAAACGCGGATTTATTTTTACCGACGGAATTGATAATGCAGAAACAGAATGCGCTTTGGACGACTTCAATTCATGGGATGCACGTGTTGTAAATGATGGAGATGAATACTTAGCTTCAGAATTCCTTAAGATTGAAGATCTTATTAGGCAACGATTAGGGTTGTCGAATATATTTAGCTTCGAAAAGAAATATTAATTTTTAACGTGTTCATTTTTACTTGATTGTAGCTTGCAATCAAATTGCATTACGAGTATGTTTATTATTATCAAAACATGAATTGGAAAATGTTTCACTTTGTTATCAACTTAAAATAAACATTTGTATAAGATGTTTCATGCTTTATCACTTAAATAAATAAAACTTTATCAAATGAGACCTTTTTGAAAGCATATACAACTATTCACATATGATAAACCCGTTTTATTCGAATCCATATTACTCGTCTATTCTACGTGCTTGTGCTCTTTCCTTGACGATCGAACAACCCATAAATTAGCGGATTCACAATTGGGTTGATCACAATCTAAATTATTTATTTGAATTATTTTTAAGAATTGTACCAATACAACAAATTGAACTGTTAGTTGGTATTACAAAATTCCTTTTTAAGTTGTAAAATTTTATGAAAGATGTTACGATTTCCAAATTAATATTTCGAGCAAAGATAAAGCTCTTGGGAAACTAGCTCCCATATGCATTTGAATTCGCGCAATTTTGGCTGATCAAATAAAAGCATCTCCTTTTCTATTGCAGCTCTTCGTTTGGAGTGGGCGCAACTAGTTCCCATGAGTTTTATATACGAAAAATTCAACAACTTAAATTTTCTCCTAAAACAAAAAATTTCATTTATTTACAAAAATAATTTATAAAACAAATTTGAATAAAATTAACTACCATGCTATTCAAAAATGGGAGAGTCATTGAAGCGATCTCCTTCAAAGTCCCCTCTTTCGAGGAAAATGCGTTGACCATTGCCAAAAGGTTGTAAGGGGTCCAGAAAGTCAAGTACGCCAATAAAATCAGTGCTGCCTGTCTTTTTGTTTTCTGACGTGCTTTCATTATTGTCTGCATTGCAAATGCTCCGACCATTACGCTATTTCCTCGTGGATGGTCCGACTGCTCTCCATTGGGCTGATTTCCGCTTGTGCGCATTGGCAAAATGTTCAGACTACATAAGCTGATCCGCTTGGCCCATTTGGATTGACCGATTTCCTCTTGCTGCAGTCGATTTACGGCAGTGAATGGTTTCGCTTGATTCGTTTTGAGAGAGGTAGATTTCGCCCGTGCCACCGGAAATTTGCCTGCTTTTGGTTTTCCAGACATAATTTCTTCATTGGCGCTTCCATTGGCACAAAAACTGTGGGAAGGTGACATTGTGATTGTGGTTAGACTGAAATTTAGGCTTTCACTAAATATTTTATGCAAAAAACATACTCGCTATTTTCTTTGCAAAGGTTTTCTTTCGGGTCTGAGCAGTCAGTCCTGTCATTTACAAGAGGCTTCTCGGTGAGCAACCGTTCGTTTGCACATAAAGGCTTTGTAGAGTTGCGCGATAGATTCTTGGTAGAGAGACGATTGGGATTCCGAAAGCTCATATCTAAATTACATCATTACAATAAAGAAGTTTAATTTTCCAACAAGTTTTACATTTCCCAAAACCATTTTTGGCAATACTATCTCAAATCATATTTGTTCAAAATGTGTATCAAATTATACTAGCGAGGAAAGTTGCAATCATTGGAATGTATGTAATTATATTAGCGCCAATTTTCATAAATAAGTCTTACTTGTTCTTATTCGCTTCGGGATCGACATGGCCGAGAAGGAGCTTAGAATGCATAAAATAATAGCATAGCATGTGATAATGATTAGAGTCGGAATCCAAAATACAAAAAGCAAATGGCCAATGTTATAGACACGTTCCCATTTCACCACTTCCTAAAAATATGTTCAGTGCTATGAAGGAAAGTTATTGCTTACCTGAAACTCCTCAATAAGGCGCCATCGCTCAGCTTCACTTAATTTCCCGGCAGCTGCTAAGGAACTCATTTCCAGATCAATTTCAAATCCAATAATTGTCCACACAGGTGTGCACTGCTTAAAGTTAGCCATCCCGGGAGGTTCCACGACGCGAAATATAAAAGATTGCGGAAGACTTAGCAGAAATGCGAAGATCCACGCACATACAAGCATGCGACGTACCCGCAAGTACGCCTCTCGCGAAGTGTTTAGTGTGCTGAAGTTTTGAAAGTATGAGAATTCAGTGATCAGGCTTAGCTTGGCTTGCCAAGCTATAGAATTATAAAATTTATATAATGCATAGTAAATGCACTTTTGCTCGCAACAACAAACCGTTACTCATTATCTTTTGCCAATTATCTTTTATTATTCTAATAAATATCATTTTCACTAACAAAAAGATAAAATAATTTGCTAAAAATTAGAAAAATAAATTAAACATTTAATCGTTTTTCAACCAAAGTCGTTTGTTACTTATTCCTTTCGATATTCCTTTTTCACAAAAAGTTTGAAATGGGGCGACCTCACTGTGGTATCAAAAGAACGATACTACTAAGCCATCCAGTAAAGAGATTATATGCCATTTGACGGAGGATATTATGAAGATTATTTTTTAAATTTTTCTGTCGAAAATAAATAAAACGTTTAATTTATAAGCTGGTCCGAAAGTTCAAAAGTAATAAACTCAGAGGCTTTATCAAATTAAAAAAGCAGCACGCATATCACAATTATGAGCAAAACGAAAATGATTAAACGTTGCTTACTTGAGGCGATATGTTCCCATGGCTCTATCGATAGCAAAGCATGCCACCACGAAAGAGTTCAAATAAAAGCCAAATGTATGAAAGAATTTACATATCCGACAGAGAATATCACCAGCATACCACTGAAATATTTTCGGTAATTTTCCGTGTGTGTATTTTCAAATTACTGAACTTTCATATAAATTTAATAAAATCGATATCTCGTATTAATTTTTATAACAATAATTATGCGAGACAACATTTGAAGAAAACTAATATTAAAAATTGTAAAATTTTCGAAAAATATTTCTGCAAAACTGCAAACCTGATATGTGATCATCCAAATAATCTGCGACAGAGTATAGATGAACATTGTGATTAAATCAGCCACATTGAGATTCAGTTTTAACAAAGTAATCTGCGCACCGCTTTTCGAGGACGCCGATGCCATTGCACCACCCGGCCCCGGACGCCAATTGAAATTCCGGAGTAATTTACGGAAGGAAAATAGATTCAGAGGGCCTCCAATGCACAGACATACGGTGTAAATTAGAATCTCCACCTAAAATAAAAATATTGCAAAATTTTCAATTTTTATGAAATCACATTTCACGTCATAAAGTTGTTAAAATTTTAAATAGTAGTATACTTTTAAACATTATATTTTTGTTCCACAAAAAAATTCTTATTATATTCTAAAAGTTCAAATTTGGGAAATATGCGCGATATTACTGAACGAAATTTACATTTTATTGCTATCATGACGAGTAATTCGTTGCTAGAAAAATAATTAACTTTAAGACACATACCGTGTCCGTAAAACTCCTTTCCGGACCGCCGATGCCGTTTTCGGGGGCAGCTGCAGAGGTCGGCGCGGATGTGCTCATCTGATGGCTAATATTGAAGGCCATAATTGATTCGGTGCCAGCGCTGAATCCCGCTGAACTGAGCAAAATGCCGAGCGGTGGTTCATAGGTTGTCGTCATATTCTCCACAGCTGACACTGCCATAATTCCTGGAATTCTGTTTTGACCTTAGCTCATTTTTATTCTATTCCCAATAAGAATAGCAAGAAGTGCATCCGCGAACGCAAAAATATAAACGTAGCGAAATCAAACAATAAAATGCGAAGGACAGACCCTTCTGGGACTTCCGTGAATATAAGGGCGCAGAAAGAGCAGCAAAATCTGTTTCTGATTAGACACCGATTTGCCCAAATTAGATTCTCACGCGGGCGGCGAAGGATCGCATAAATTCAATTTCACACTTCTTTTGTGTCTAATAATCGAATTTGGCCAGTGCGAACACACTCTTTCTTGAAGAATATGACTGGGCACAGAAACTGTTAGCAAACATAATGCACGCGGTGTAATATGGCCAATTATAAAATAACAATCGGCAAAAATAGGTCCGACTTCAGTTCCGAAATGAGCAATAACTAAAGCTTACAAAATATGGCAAAATTTAAAAAAAATTTGGGAACTTTATTCTAATACATTGGTTTTATTCCACGTGAAAAAACTTTTTTATGTAAATTACCCTCTCAAAGCGAGATCTGAGGCCTTGCTGTGTGAATTTGGAATAAAAAATTAGCTAAGAACACCGCAAAGTTGCCCTCAGAAAAAATAATGCGTAACAAAATCCTGGCAATTATAAAAGGACAATCGGCATAAATCGATTACCCATTCTTCCTCTGACCCGCCTTTGAATAATTTATTGACAGAGCATTGGATTTCCGCGAACTGCGAAATGGAATATTTGGGATTTGGTGTGGGAATTCGGCACAACGGCAGTGCAAATGTGCTGCAGTTTGCAGAAACAAAAAGAAAAAAGGTGCTGGCGAAAGATTCGCTAATGAGCACTTTTCCGTTTAACAATGGCCGATTTTTTGCGGTTTCCGATTTTCCGAACAAAAGCTATTCAATTAACAAAATGAAAAGAGATCGATTTCGAGCGCGGTCTTTGTCAGGTTAGATGATATCTGGCACAAATCATTTCCAGTCGAGTGCCCGAGCCGGATATTTTAGTAGGCTTGCGACGGCAAAGGAGACAAAATTGGGATAATCCTCGTGCCGTAGGGAAATGCTCAGCTGAGCATGCTCGAAATTTGAAAGGGACCGCTAATTAGCACTTCTTACATTTTTAACCAGCCATTTTTAATTATTAAAAGCAAAATGACTTAAAATTTTGTACATTTTAAAGACAAATCGTCAAAAATCTGTATTAACCGCTTGTTAATTAACCAAAAACTGAGATACACGAAAACGTCGGTTGTAGAGATTGTAGCTGTCGCTCAGCGAATTATTTCCAAATTAAAATATTTACATAATTTTGAAGATGTTTCAAATTGTTTCGTTGCCATAAAAACAGAGAACTAAAAGTATTATATATTTGTGATGTGTCATACAATCAATTTTTTGTATATTATAAGCAAGGAATTATGTTTAGTAATATTTGAATGGCAGTTTGGTAATAATTGTGTGGTACATATAACAGTAAAGCTTAGACTGAATGGATTGTATTCTACTATTGTATTATCATTTTGTATCACAAATTTGTATTCTATGCCAATTTTAGAACTGGAAAGGGTATGAATTGTGCACAAAGAGCCTTATTACCACAGATATTTCCACATACCTGGAGCTAAGATTAACGTAAATTTAGGGAAAAATGGGCCTAATTTTTCTGAAATTTTATCTAATTTTATTTTACATATCAGTTTCCACGTATGTGTCCAGGCATAAAATTTTTGGGGCAATCTGCTTTAATGCAATAGTCCAATGACAGGCTGAGTTGGGAACCGATGGAAATCCTCCCCTTCGGTAAAAATGCCCCCATTGTCAGAAAATCACATAAAAATAACCAAAAGGCATGAAAATGCTCATTTTTTCGCAGAATTCGTATTTCACATTAATTTTTGCCCAATTTTTAGGTTTTTGGCTGAACTACCCTTACAAGGGTATACTTTAGGCTTATGTTCGGTTTAAGCTCCAGAACAACCCTAACATTTTCTTATATGGGGCTTTAGGCTAAAAAACTCTGTGCTAAACGAATTCAAGGAAAAAATTACCCAGGAACGCATTTTTGGGTATTTTTATGTGATTTTCTGAAAATGGGGGTATTTTGACCGGGACTCGGCTGAGTTCAGTGATCTGTTTGTATACTAAAATTCCGTTATTTTGCTGTGGAATATTTGCCGCAAGCTCGATGTTATCATTCACTAATTACGCACATTTCGTGAAGTAATAGTGACGAAAACAATAAAGTAAACAATTCCGTTCGTATTTTCATGTAAAACAATAATCGCATAATTGCGAATTCCTGGAATGACGAGTTATCATAGCAAAAACAAGTGCAAAGCTTAGAGTGTTGTGAATATAGTAATTAGTGAAAATCATTCAAAAAATTAAGTGGAAAATGTTTAAATGTAAAATGTGTACTTGATGAGTAAACTATTTGAGGATACATATGTAGAAAATACGCCGCATTTGGGGCGTTTCCGGCTTTTAAAGCAGGCGGCGGCAACTAATAATCCTAAATCGAGTGTGTTTATGGAATAGCAAATTCAAAAAAGCTCAATTAATAGTGGGCGGCGATGGCGGAGGCAGCGCCGCAGCACTATTAAGCAGGCAGGGGTGGTCCAATGCTATCACAGACGCATAAGAAATGAATTCGCAACAGATTTCAACGCACGTTCTTAAGAAAACTTAGAAATATAGCATACCCGTAGGAATGGAAACAACAAATGCGACTGAAATTATTAGCAGATGCTTAGTAATTCAATGACGGCACTGGAATAGGGTACTTATCCGATTTGAAGGTATAAAAGCTAAATGATTCTTAACTTTGCCTATTCTGTTAAGTATATAAGATTTGAAACAAGCGAGGAAGCAATAAGTGAATATAAAACATGTAAAATGTATAAACCTATGTTTATCGCTAAGTCGGCTTTGTATTTGTTATGGTCTTGACCTCTTATGAATTCCCAAGAATTGCAATGTTTATTCGCACTTAAATTCCAGTAAATTATTTTCTAGGGCTTTATAACAAATAAATATGCTGAAATTTGATCATTATAAGTGCGGCAACTTTACTTAAGCTTGTTTATTTATTTAAGCGTTCTTGAGATGTTATGCGAAATAAAGCCGTTCTTGGTGTCAGAATGCTTCCAGGAATTCTTGAAATGAATGTTTTCGCCGAAAATCACTAGAACCAAATTATATTTAATGCAGTCTCAAAACAAACATTTGAAGAGCATTGTGAACAAACCTAATTTCATGGAACAGAAACGTGTCCGACTTTAGGCATTATGAATGAGAGGTAAAATTTTGTGAGAATTCTGAGAGAGAAAAATGTCTGGCTAAAAGTTGCAAAGCAATTCAGAAGTTCCAATTTATTGTCAAAGGCAACACACTTCATGAAGTCTCTTTGAAGGAAAAGGCAAAAGATCGAACGGGTTCTATTATTTTGTGCTAAAAACTCAAAAAGACATAATTTTGGGTGAGAAACATTAAACAGACATGGTCTGGTCCCACTCTATGGGAAATTGCTGCAGATTTTATGGACTGCCGTCGTGGCCACCCCGCCACGCTGTCGGCACCTCGCTCATTTTCTCCGACCACACTAATTCAAATGTTTTTAATTATGGCGAGAAGAGGACAGCAGCCGAAGAAAAAGAGAAAATGCCTAAGGCTTCCTCAATGCTGTCAAATTTGGCGAGAAAACCCAAATGCTTATTCTCGCCTCTATTTGAGAAATTGAATGAAGAGGGTGGATCCGGCCTGGACTCGAGGCTTTTGTCTTTTTAGCGCCCTTTTCATATCGTGAAAACGGGTTCGGGTGACCTGCGCCAATTATATCCACATCCTGAGAAAATTATTTTGACATTTAAAGATTTGAAGAAAAGGGTAAGAACGTTGGTTTTAACCTCTTATCTTTAGTCCATCATATTTAAGAGCACACGATTAGGCGCAAAAAACAACAACAGTCAAAGAATGTCTGAAGTCTAAGGATTGACTAGAGAACTTAATTGGAAGAGTGGTGGTCCCAGAGGACAAAATTCCAGTCCGAGGACCACCATATGGACCTTTTTTGGGCCCATTGTTCGTTAAACGTGACAATCCAGCTTTCATAATAACAACTCAAAAAGGGCAACCAAGATGGGAGCGAAAGATGATGCTAATGCTTTGGTGTCTAAATTATTGTATTTGGCAACTGCGGCGCCAACCATAGAAAAGGGAGTAACAGTAAATATTTTGCCGTAACAGGAGATTTTAGCCTTTATGTGGTAGTAGTCTTAGCCGTGAATGCAACTTTTTGGCTATTTTATTTTCCGTTTCCAAAAATATCACACATCTCTAAGATATCCCAAAAAAAATCCATGTTTCCGAAAAGATGATCCAGGCAAATTGTCTTCCGAGAAAATCGAATAACAAGAGGATGCAACATCCGCATCCAGGAAAATATAAGGAAGTCATTTTCTATGGCGGATTCCGTCTCATCCATTATGTGCTGACAATATAGCTCCCGATGGCAAAAATAAATTATTGCGTGGATTAGTAAAATAAAAGATTACCAGCCCATCATCACGTAAGGCGGAAGTCAACTTCCCAAAGGGCTTTTTCTATTAGGTCTTTTGGCACCGCTAACTTTGCCAAAAGTGTCCAAAAATTGAATGGGAAGTAGTTTAATTCATAACAAAGAGGCATAAAACTGCCCATTTATTTTCATTAAAACCATAATAGAGGGTCATCAAAAAGCTGCGCTCTCGGTTTTGTGAAAGCATTCACCACGCCAAGCCAAAGGATGAAAATAACGAGGCTTATTAAATGTCTACCACTCTGTCAATAAAAAAGCTTCAAAAGACAGCTCAATATGGAACGCATCCGAACGGCATCGCTCCCACAGCAAAATGAGACCTTGTCGTGTTGCAGAAACTACACAAAACGAATGACCAAGTCACGTACAGATGTGTAGCAACTGCATTATATTATGCGTATGGGAAAATTTGACTTGAGCTTTTATGTAATCGAATATTTTAATGAGACTCGTTCCGGAAGTTATTTATATACAAAATATTTGCACAAATTCCGCATGAAATAAATCGTTGAAAAACAAAAAAAGTGGGTTGTTCCCTGAAATGTTGTTGTGCCAATCCAATGTTTTTGGAATTTTGCATGTGGGACGAAATAAATACAATGTAGAAGAATATTTATTCCATTACATCGCATTCCAAGAATCATCACTTTATGAGCTGTACGACCCGTTTCAGTTTAAAATGAAAATACAGAACATATGAATCAAGACAGCACAGAGAATGTTACTATATTTAGCATACCTACAGTCAGGGAAATAGGAAATTATAGACATAAATAAATGAATGAACATCGATAAAGGGTTATCAGGAAATTTATGACAGGAAAACCGAATTTTTAACTTTTTCCTCAATTTTCATTATACTTAAAAATCATTCGAAAATATAATTTAATATAAGCTATGTAGTCGGTCAGTTTTTTTCACCAATAAAAGTTTGATAGAAATGTTACTTTAAAAAGAATGTTTATTTTTTTGGACAGCTTGAGGCAGGCATTATTCTGTTATCTTGTCAGAATAAAAAGGGAACTATTGTTTTGCTTATCGCATCTTATTACTTCTATAAAAAGAATTGGGAGAATCAAAAAATAATTCAAAATAGTGGGATATACCAGAATAATACCTCCCAATTAGAGCGAAAAGATAGAGTATATTCAGTTCAACATCATAATTTAAATCAACGACAGTAATATAGTTTGCTGAATAAATAAATAATATTTTATTGATCGTTTCCAAGAGTATCACCTACGAACTTGGCCAATCTACGTCTACGGATTTCATCGCCACCTAAAATCCGATAGAACTACATCTGAAATAGAAAAAAGTATACCTGAGTCTAATGCGGAAGTTGACGCAGTTTCGCTTTCACTATTTTGTACAAAAGTATTTGTGCCGTTTGAAGGTACGGCATCATTGGGATTTGAGGAAGAGGTCCCTGGTATCAACCTTTCTTCCTTATTTTGTGATGCATTAGGATTGACGATCTCAGTTTCACGCACCAGTGTTTCCGTCTGAGAAGCAGAAGGAGCTGCAGGTGGAGGAGATGGCACAGAATTCTCTCGTCTAAATGGCGAAGATTTGACATTTTTATAAAAACGAAGTTTGTGATCGAATAACGAAATCATTTAGACCATACGCGGTTGCTATTACATAAACGATATTGAATAACAAATTTTATTGTTTCGGAAAATAATAAAACTGATTGTTGAAAATGCTATAATACATTCCCAAGAATTATAATATTATAAACAATATTCACCAACCTCGGTAAAGTCTCAAAGTTCAAAGGCGCCAAGCTCATATATTGCTAAAGAAATAAATTACTAAAATCATCAGCTAATGTCAGTTGATGATCATACTTGAAATTGGAGCATGGCTGCGTCCAATAAAACTGAAATATTCCGTAATGCCTGAATGCGATTTTCCACTGCTTGTCGTTCACGGCCCTCCATCTCACGTATTTCGTCGTCAGAAAATCCAGAGAAGAGCGGCGGTTGAGGAAAAGAAAAGGGCAACGCACCAGGCGCCTGAATTTATTAAATTGATTGACAGTATAGTGGAAAGAGATTCATGTGATAGTTATTTTACTTTTCGTATCAACGAACTATAGAATAGGGCACTGATATATGTATGAAATTTTGAGCAAAGAAACTTTATATGAAGTGGTTTACAAAATGAACATACCATGAATGGTGGAGGAGGCGGAACTTGAGATGCTGACGGTGGGACACCACTCTGAGTACTGGAAGTTGAAGGTTGCTGAGTACCCTGCTGTGGCACTCCATTTTGGGGTTGTGCAGTCGGTCCGTTCACAGTAGGGGTCGTTTGCGGTGTATTTGCTTGATCTGTTTGTGGCCTCTGATTCTGTTGTGCTTGTGCAGCCATCTGTTGCTGGAACTGTTGAAAATGCATAAACGGCGGCGGAGGTGGAAAAGCGAACGGGAAGAACGGTTGTGGTTGGTGAAAAGGTGCAGCCATCATTTGAGGTTGTTGATTTGGCTGACGCTGATTCGCTTGGTTATCGGCTTGGGCACCGCCAGGTCTCATAGCAGCTGGTTGTTGTTGAGCATGCCCAACAATAACTTGCGGAAAATTGGCGCCAAAATTGAAGAAAGCTGCTGCTGGATTGAAGACGTTTGGTGGAGGCTGCACATTGTTTACACCACCATTCATCATAACATTCTGAACGTTTTGGATGTTGGTTGGACGATGCACTGAAATATTGTATGATGTTAGTTGGAATTATCTTTCAAATATCGTCTTTAAAATAATTCGATAAGGTTGCATGATTTTAAATTTTGTATTTAAAGCCAATACTATATATTGTATCTGTAAGGTCTAAAATTTAGGTCTATCGTATTTGGAACATAATCACATTTATTGGCTCAAAGCATGGCCACCATAGCCAAGCGCAATGCAGTTCGAGTTTTTTAAACTAAAACATAAACAAATGCCAAAAAATATTTTTCGCGCCGCGCCTCGGCCGCGGCGCGAAACAGATTGAATAATTTTACCCCCTCTAATTTTGCCCCCCCCCCTAGAGGTCGATTGAATAATTATACCCCTGGGGTTAAATTAGAGTTTACAGTAGGTTGATGTAAAAATTTTACATTCTTAAAGATGTGATAAAAGAGGTTATATGATGCTATAAAATCGTATTTTAGGGACGCGTGGAATTGGCCGAAATATTTGCCATACCTTCTATTCCAAGTTATTGAAATTTGTTTATAGCACTAAAACATACTCAATACATCCATTCGACACGTCGGGCAAGTCTGTTGTCGCTGGAACCATGAACGCAAACAATTCGGATGGAAAATGTGATTACAAGGTAGTTTCTTTGCACCACTTTCGACAGTCATTTCCTCCCGGCAAATAATGCATGTGGCGTCACCTGCAATTTTCAGAATCAATATTATTTGATATAATATAATGTTGTTCAACAAACTAACCCTCTTCTAACTCTTGATGTGTTGCTAATGGGAAGAGATTGTTCATGGCATTTATCGCTCTGCGAGATTGAATTACGTCGTTTATTGCTTTTTGCAATGCACGTATTGCCATATAGAATGGACGAATGGCGAAGAGTGGGAAAGTGTGAATTTTGATCATAACGACGGCAAATACCAAATACAGGGCGCATCGAAGGAAATCTAGATGTAAATGAAATTATCACAACGATACTTAAAACATGACAACTTACTTGCAAATAATTCGGCGTATAGCATATATACCGCTTTATTTTCCCATGGATGAGCACTCCGCAAATCTGCAAACAAAGTTGTGTTTAGAATAGTACAGCCTAATAAATCAGACCGTGAATATGGAGAATATATTTGATAGTAATATGTGCGACCATCGTAAGCAATACCGCATACTAAATATCAATCGGTTAAAATTAGATCGAAAAAGGTAAGACTTGCCTCAAATCCAAACACGATTTGGGCGCTAGCACCGCGCATTAAAGTCGTGAAAAATGCGTGAGAAATAAAATAACTGTCAACGGCGCTCAATAAAGATAAAATCCCCATAATACGAGCATGGAAGAGCAGAGTAATAACCGGACTCCTTTCCATATAATCCACTCGATCTAAAATTAAAATAAACCACGATTACAAATGGAAAAGCTGTGCAACCTTCACTGAGCCAATGGAACGCTTTGACGAAAAACAAGATCACGAATTGAACCACAAATTTGGGAGAAAAGTCGTCTCGAAACACTAAAGATGAATATTAAAATAAAAAGTTAAACGTATGAAATGTAACTGCATAAATTCTAGCAAGTTATACCTGTAAATGCGAGGCAGGTTTCCATAATCGCATGCCAGACTCTACAAAATGTATATCAGCGAATTTATACCAATAAACAAAATATATTACCTTTCTTGTGCATGCTCAATCTCTGCTGCTCTCAATTGACCAAAGAAGATCCACCTCAAGAATGAGAAAACCAAATACGACAACACTGCGGCTTGGAAGTAAATGACCTAAAATACTTCAATGACTTAAGCTTTTTAATAATTTCATGGAAAACTGTAAAATGATATCAGCCTTTAAAACTGCATGCGCCTTTCTTGCAGCATCATTACTTTTTCCTTGCCGATACGTGACATTTTTATACCAGCCTCTTTATACCGCGACATTTTGTTACCGATATTACATTTTTAAGTATAAGGAATCTTCTAAAATGTTTTGCCATGTTTTACTAAGGCTCTAAAGTGTTCTAGGAATGATACTATAAATCAGCGGTTAGGGTTGGATTCGGGGTACATACATTTTATAGCGGAACGTCAATTGTTTAGCGACATTTGTAGCGACAATATATAATAGTTGACACGCATGCCCTTGATCTTAAGAGTATAAGTCTAATCTAAGGGTTATTCGGGAGCTTAAGCCTACCTTACCAAAGCCTAAATTATGCCCTTATACGGTTGTTTAGCCTAAAATAGAAGTTCAAAATTAGCCTACAAAATTAAGCCTGCTACAAAAGGTCAATGCCCCGATATCAAATTGTCCGTTCCTTGCACGCAACATTGCTTTACATATTTTTATCTTATTTTAAAAACTTACCGCCATCGAAGTGCTGCTCTTTGTGAGGTAAACCACCGATGGATAAAATTGCTTCTTTAGGAAGAAGGCATTTGCTATTGTTAACGTCGTAGAGATGAAACTCATTAATATAACGAACGACACTGATAAACGGGCCATCTTCGAAAATGCTTTTTGAAACCTAAATATCATTGCAAAAAACATCATTTATATTGCATGATACAAGGTACAAAGGTCATACGACCATTATCATAAAAACAATTTATAACGTATAATTCTTTATCTCAAAGATGCATAAATTATTTTCTACATATCACAGACTCTCTAGGTTTTTACTTCGTGCGATAGAATTCGAAATGATAGGAAATATTATGACAACAAAGATACAATAAGAGCTCAACATGGAATTTAAGCATTTGCAACGGTGAATGAACTTATAAATAATCTCTTTCAACAAAAGACGTATTCAAATATTCTACTAGAGAAAAGATGTTTATTATTTATATGGAAACGGGCTTTGCTTATGTCAGAAAGATCACGAAGAAGATGAAGAAGGCCATGAGTACTCCGAATACTTTGATGATAAGCCACCGGTTTCGACTAATGTTGTTGAAGTACCTCAGAAGTTCATGATGCGCGGCTTCCACATTCATTACAGTGTCTTCCACGTTAGTGTCTATCCTAAAATTAGAGAACTGGGAAAGGAAATTACCGATAAATTATTTTTCAACATTTTGTATTGGGTCATTGCAAACGACTTGCAATTGGAAGTAAACAACGATGTCGAAATTCGATTTGAATCACCCGCCCATTTTAAGACCATTGACGTCGAAACACTCTTACAATACACGATACGATGATTGGTATATAGTAAAACTGTGCTCAGTACGTTGCTATTGAAACGAGATCAACTTCTTTATCGCAAAGTAGATTATTTTCTTTTATTGCCTTTTATTGAAGAAAAATCAAATGTTAACCCTAGGGTTCAAAATGTCAAAGTTTTACATGCTTCTATGGCACAACAGTTAATGTAAAATAATGACGAACCTAGTGATCATTTCTCCCTGCTCGGAGACGAGAGATGCAAGTTGGCGGAATATAGTACCCAATTCAGCGATGCTGCTTTCAATATTCTCCATAGCATTGTACCGATCCCGATGATATGCTTCATTTTCGTCAATTAAACTCAACTGAAAATAATTATGTGTAATTGAGTTGCTTATAATCATCATTACCTGATCTTGCATCCTTTGCTGCTCTAAACGGTCCATATCCACGGTAACTGATGTCGAACCGCTTGCCATTGCATCGTCATGAAGGAGAACAGAGCCCACTAAATATGGGAAATTTGTTAATATAACTGACAAATGGTGTTTTACTGAAGATAAAACTTTTGACTCTCTTGACGATCATTTTATAAAAAATTACCTTTTAAAGCTAGAGTGCAAAATTGTTAAAACAAAGTTATTTCCATTTCGTCGTTTAACTCAGTAAGTTGATTTAAATAAAAATTTTCAGTTTGTTAACTGCAAAAACGCGTGTTATAAACGTTTCAACTTCAACATAGTTAGACTTACTATGTCCATTACTTGCCGATGGTGGAAGATTTGATGGAACACTGGCAGGCTGACTGAACTTTTCCCTCCGACTTTTCTTCAGTTTGAGATTCTGCAACAACATTACAGAATATTACAGAATAAATTTGTTAACGAAAAATAACCTGAGTGCATATTTCGAGAACTCCTTGGAAATTCTTGCTAACATTTGCTAACTTAGACTGAAGACCAACGACCACTAATTTTGAGTGATCTTGGTTTTGATGATCTCGCAAATGGTTTGCAATTGTACGTTGCTTGATCACTTCTTGCAAGTTGGCGATTTGTTTGTTCAGACCAGTTATGTCCTAAAATATACATTGGACTGAGCATATAACCTTTCCAATCATGAGTTAGCTTAAATATACATGTCATATTTGTAATTCATTTCTCTGAAATGCTACATTTCCTTCCTAATCTAACGGTTTTGAGGACCATAAATAGGAAATGCAAAATAGTGTCACGTTATTAGTTAGAAATATTTATTCAACTATAACTTCTCAACTGAATTCGATCCCAGTTGAAAAAAAATCCTAATGCTGAAGTAAATTAGGTGGAAGCCCATTTTTTAAAGCATGTTTTCGAAAATACAATTTTTATATAAACGACGTTATTTCGACCGTTTACGGAAAAAATATTAATTTCGTGTGGGATATTAAATTTTTAAGCATTTTTAAACAATATCAAGCTACTGCAGACTTTTAATAACATCAAAATGTTGACCTGTTTAATAATCTGTGAGAGCTCTTCGACTTCGCCAGCTCTATCGTCAAAAAGCGATTTTTTCTTCGCCAACTGTGTTAATTTCTCCATTTTAGCGCACGTTAAGCTTAAGTCCCGTCCAATTCGTCTAAAATTGATCTTTTACCTAATACAAATCCAACCACTGAAAAGGATGTATGAAAACCTGGCAAGCTGATTAAATTGAATAGAGTTCCGAACAATTTTGTCACGTTCGTCCTTGTTGTTTAAATGGCCATTTGCCTGATACTTCAGCTGAAATTTATTTCGAAGTTATTACTTATAGGCAATGCGCGAGAGGAAATAAAACCTGGCAAGACTTTGTCACTGTCCGAAACTCGCTTGTTCTGTCTCGGAAAGGCATCTCGACCGGAATAAGCGGAGCAGAAAACTGAAAATTTTCTTGTATATTATGAAAAGCTGGAAATATTATTTGCTAAATTTACATTTAATATTATTTTTAAATACTGTGGTATTTTAATTTTACTAACAGTATCTTTCATTCATTTCCCCTCTGTCTCTTGTAATACTTACTAAAAACCAGGTAACAAAAATTAGGAATTTCAGGAAATATTTTAGCTCGCGTCAATGACGCTTTACATTAGTGAATCAAGAACTAATGCCAAATATTCCGCTATATTTTGTAACATAACATTCCTGAAAATTATATTACCTTTAAAAGCTATGAAGTTTTCATTTCAGGTAATGAAATTTGTCTAAGATTATGAGTAGCATGAATGTCGGCATTTTTAAATATAACCTTTTAACAAGTTGAACTTTGTCAAAAGCAATACCGTTTCAATTATTGTTATCATTATTTTAAAAATACCCTAAATTTCGCTAACAACTTCTGGTAATTACGTATTTCTTAAATTGATTACTTAATTTCCTTAAATTCTTACATCAGAAAAATCAGGCTCCTGTGGAGGACGAAAGGTGCTTTGCTGAGTTGGTGCTTCCAAAGATTGAGTGTACTGATCCGCGAATGCTTGTAAAGAATTCTGAATATATGAATTCAACCTAAAAAATTTTACACATACCAGTTAAATACTTTACCTGCGCACTGTTCCAAATTTGACCTGGTGCAGATATCAAAGACGAAAAGTTTGAAAACGAAGAAGACTGGACCGGCCGATTTTTAGAGCTTGGATTTTTGTCACTAACCGGATTAGGTAAATAATTCTGTCCAGCAGAAGGTCCAAAGTTAACTAGAGAATGGCCTGTCGAATGGTCACTATCAGCGCCCTGTAAATCCACCTGAAAGGTGTGGTGGTTGTGGCGTCTGCGTGCAGCGGAATTAAACGATCGAGGCAACTCCGACATTCATCTATAGTCTAAGCTTGCTTAGTTGATCGGTCGGACTTATCCTAAAATGACATTATCAGATTATTAGAACGAGGTTAGCAATGCGAATTATTCGCATTCAAATGTCATAAATGGAGGTCAACGGAAATTAATGCAATTAAAATAATATTTGTGAACCTTTTGTGCTAATTTAAACTGATTTTATATTAAAAGTATAATAAAAATAACCGATATAATCAAATAAAACTACAAAAGTTGAATTAAATTTTGATAAATATTGGTTGTTATCGAAAATCTAACGAGATTAAACCAGGATGGAATACAAGTGTGCATACGCTGTGTATTCTCCACAAAGAAAACTCTGGTACACGTTGCTGTTTGCCAAGGAGAAAACTCTACAGCGTGCGTTACGCCAGAAATTCTTCCTTCCCTTCGCCACAATAGCTGGAAATTTGATTTACTCAAACAAGTTGTGAGTCGGATCTTTTTCATTTCGTCGGTCACTCTACCTGTATTTTCTTTGGCTGGACTTTCAGAAAAATTACATAATTGTGTTTTTGTGTTGCGATATTAATATTGTAGCAATTATGTACTCAAAACATCATTTTGCAGATGAAATCTTTATTATTGGTACTACTTATTCAAGCTGTGGGTGCTCATCAGAACACATTTCCAGGACAAGCAGAACCTCTACAAGGCCATCATAGCCAGCAGGCATCAAATAGTCAACAAGTGCCTAACAGCCAGCAACAATTTGGAGGCGAGCAAGCAAAAGATGAAGAGTAAGTTGCATTTTGATTTTCGGATTTTGCTTTATGTGAAAATTTCAGGCATATCAAAGAACATTTGGGTAGGTTATTTTATTTTTTAATTGGAGAATATAATTTTTTGTATTTTATGAGTATGAAGTTATTTATGTTTTATGATAAATTTAATATCCATTGGACATTAAATTTTATATGTTTAGAAGGAAAAGTCGACCCTACTTCAAATATGAGCCCCGAGCAGCTACAGTTCCATTACTTCAATATGCACGACTTGGACAAAAATGGACGATTGGATGGTGTTGAACTAATAAAAGCAATAACGCATTTCCATGCAGGTATGCAAATAAACTTTGTCACGTTTTTATTTGTAGGGTATATAATTATTAGTCATCTAATAACCACTGCATAAAATAAGTTTAATGAAATGATAAAATGAGATTTTGATATTTTTATATGTAAAATGGTGAATTTTAGCACTGAAATGAGCTAGTAAAATGAGATAAAAATCTTTTATAGTATTGTAATTGAATCCCGTCCGAAATATTCGTGCGCTCGATATTTTTGGCCGTGTGATAGCTCATTTTGCTCCTCATGAGCTAACTAGGCGATATTTTTGGAATTTGGATGCATCGCACGTTGAATCGAGAGTTATGGCCTGAGGCAGTTTTACACACTATTTCTCTTTTCTCTAACCGGCTAAAATGGATTTTTGATTTCTGAGCATTTACGAAGCTGATTTTTTGCACCCGGGGGTTTTTTGGGGTGCTCCCGGGGTACGAAATTTTTCAAAATTTTGTTTTGAAGGAATTTGGGCCTTCCCAGTGCTAATTTTTTGCACCCGGGGGTTTTCGACTATGGGGAATCCGAATCCGGGGTCAAAATAATTCCCGGGGTACCCCCGGGGTACGAAAATTTTTTTTCATAAATTTTTTTTCGAAATTTTGTTTCAACTTTTCAAACTCAGTTCGAGCGGCCGAAGGCCGCGAATGACGGCCGCGGGCCCAAAATAGTCTCATGCTGCTCTACTCCCGAACAACTCTTACTCCCGAATAACAGCTACTTGAGGGCCGCAGGCCCGAAATAGTCTCATGCTGCTCTACTCCCGAACAATCCTTACTCTCGAACAAAGGGGCGCCGGAGGCGCCACCTCCAGTCGTATTTTATAAACAGCAAAAATATGCGCTTTAAGAATATTTAAAAAAATGAAAATGACCAAAATTATTTCTGCTTTCGCCTGCAAAATCATTGTGAAAGGCCACATTTCTGTTCCTCGCCAGTCTCTTTTATGATACAACAAACGTGTTGCTCATTGTAATTTCTGAACTTTCACGATTCGACTAAATCGCTGTTTTAATCAAAATTTCGTTTTATTTAGGAAATACTCACAAATAAAAACCGTATTCAAGATTTTAATAATAACCTAAATTCGGTAATCAAGGTCACAGGAACACTTACAAGCTGAATAACATGAAAAATCTTGCAATAATTGTAAAAAATTTATTGAGTGTGTCGGAAGTTTTAAGCGGTAAAGATTAAACCTTTTCCGATACTATTATAAATATTGTATATACTTGTTATATACCAAATGAAGGCCCAGGCAAGTCTCTAACGTATATTAAACTCAGGAATTTCAAAATTCTGGTCCATTTACTTTACAAAACTGGCCAAAAATGACCATTTTCGATTCTTTTTCGCAGCCAAACTTGCAAAACTAAGCTACAATCAAGTTTTGATTTATCTCGGGACCGGGCAAAATCCGCGTTAGTTTGTGACCCGCGTTAAATTGAGGCGCGTTAAATCGAGGCTCTACTGTACATAGATTCTAGTTCACCGCAAAATTTTGAGTAGAATTTACTTATTTAGAGACCAAAAATTTAAGTTCACAAAATTTTCCCAAAATATGTATGCACTATCCTAAATTCGGAGAATCCGAATCCTAGCTTAGTTTTGCAAGTTTGGCTAAGAAAAATAGTCGAAAATGGTCATTTTTGGTAATGGTGATCTTGATCCGCTTAAAATTTTCCGATACCCCCAATATTTTGCGAAATCGTTTTATTCTGATGTAAAATCTTATATGTATCGGTCAAAATAGTTAGTGGTTTGGGGTATTAATATGGAGCATTATTTGTGTGTTGAAAACCCAACGATAAAGATATAATATATATATGATTTATTCCGAAATATATTAATTCCTTTGGTTTTCCTTTACTACGTTTACACTCACATTTCACCTTTTAGAAAATCCGGGTCCGCAACACAAAGGCAGCAACGTTCCGCCTCCTTTGCCCACAGAAATTGAGCTGGAACAGATGATTGACTCTATTCTTCGAGAAGATGACTTTAATGGAGACGGATTCATCGACTATGGCGAATTTTTGCGAGCTCAAAAGCAACGAGAAGAGGTTTGATCTCATTCTGAATAATTTTATTATAAACCTTATTTTGGAATTTCAGCAAGCCAGATTACATCATCAACAAAGCCAGCAGGGACAACAACAACAACAACAGCAGCATCAGTCACTTTGAGTGTAGATTGCCGTTTCTCTCTACTTGTTAGGTTCGCGTTTTGGACCGCAAATCGCACTTAAAAACCGTCATTTACTTATTACGTTTGTTTTGGATATTATAGCGGAGCATAATACACTGCTTTTTGTCACATAATAATCTACTTTTTTTCTGTAAAATTCTCAGCGTGTATTGGTAAATGCGATTCTTGCATAATACGTCAGCTTGCTTCCCTTTCTGTGATTGATTGTTGGATTTTATTTTTATGTTAGATTTTGTTGTTTAATAAATTATTCTCCTATAAGATATAAGGTTTACTTGCAGTGATATAATTAAACATAATTACAAATGAGTCCGAAGGCAAGTTTAGAATTATAAAAATGATGCATTTCGTTAGTTATGTTCAAAATATGTCTAAATTTCTCCATCCACGGCTCTAATTATGATAATAGTTCATTTAGAAAATATGCACTCAATTTGCGTATAGTAAGTTCATAAATTAAAAAATTGTTACTTCAATGTACTAATTAGTATTAGCGTATCTTGAAATAACTCGATGTACCATTCATAACCAATATTACCACGCATAACAACAATAACGACAATAACCGTTGTCTACTTTTACGAAAAATGATAAAAATTATGGAAAATCCCAAGTTAAGAGAGAGAATGAGGAGAGTGAGACGGGTCTATTATTCACATTTATATTATAATAGTGAGAAGTGTTAATATGAATTATATTTTTCAAAAATCTTTAAAATCTTCAAAACATGCACCCTTATGACATTTACAACTCCTTTATTGAAAATAAAATGTAATTGCATTGCAGCTGCATTCCAGTTGGAATTGATCAAATTCATTTTTGATCATAAATCAGCTTAAGCACCGCGTAATGGCTCAGAGTGCTGCTCGGGTCTACAAAATGAGTATGATCAAAGTTTAGTCAAAGCCGAAACTAATAGCCTAAACCTTGCTTAAATTTAAGCCAACACTAAATGCTTCAGCAAAAAAAAATTCGAAAAATTTACATTAAAAAAAACTCGAGAAAATTTATTAACACAATTGATCGGTAAACTTAGATTGAAAATAAAAAACTAGCAAAAGGTGAAATAATTTTGATTTTAACAGAGCAAAATTTCTGATGTTTAGCTTTCTTTTTCTCAAATTCAAATGATTTTTAGATTATTAGATCGAAGAGAAACAGCACTCATTTTTGGTCAATCACAAATGTATTCTTCATAAATTATGAAAACAAAACCAAATTTGTTGTTGTGATTATTGAGCGATTAATTTTTGAGCATTGCTTACAAATGTTGCTCATAGTAACACACTGCCCAATTTCATTTTGCTTGACTAACAAAGACAGGTGTTCCGACAAGAAATAGCACGAAACAACTAATTTAATGTCATTCAAATTGTTAGGCTGTATATGACTCGATCCCTTTCTTTGCGCCTTTGTTGGGAAGAACAATTTTGAACATTCTTTTATTTGCCGCTAACACATTTCACAACTTCTTACTTTATAGAAACAAAGAAAAGATTCTTCTTCTTACGCCTGACCTTTTATAATTACTAACGTCCAACAAACTCGCACTATGGAATCTATCATCAATAATGGGAATATTCATTTGCTAAAAGATCGATTATTCGCCCAAATAATTCGACAAAACGACGTTTTCTACAAATTTCAGCAAAGAGGCGAAGCAGATCTTACCGAAAACCAAAAGCAGAGTGTTTTGTCAGAATTACTTGCCACAAAGCCTACCAAATTTCTGGAACGATACTACCAGTACATAAGCACAGGTAACATTAAAATTATGTTAAAAGTATGAACTGATTTCAGATTTAGAATTTCTTCCATTGTTTGAGAGTGATGTCGAGCCGGATAATGTATATTTGGAGAAGATCACTCAAGAAGAGAAGAATGCGAAGAGAAATGCAAGAATTAAAGAACGCCAATCTCGCAACATGAGGTTCCTCGCAATGGACAAGCTGCGACAAGAGGGATATTTTTCGAACGAGAGAATGCGAGAGCGAGAGCCGGTGCTTTTCGATTCCATGGTAAGTATTTTTTATATTAGATAAATTTCCACTTTGCTGAGAAACCATATAAAGTTGTCACAAAGTTGATCATAAGTCAGGGAATAATAAAAGTAAACAAGTCACTAATTAAATAGACTTATAAAATCTGTTGCACCGTAATTTTCATTGTTTCATACATATTGTCTTTTTGAAGCTAGAATACGGATCCATATAAGGCATTCTCAATAATCAATTAAATAAAGCAACAACATTTGTTTTTATTCATAATATATTCGTTCAATTATATTGAGTATTTAATCATTTTCAAACAATGTTTACATTATTTTATAGTAGAAAAGTTTCTCCTTATCTGTTGCATTTGAAAAATCTTTATGTAAACTACATAGTATATAGCATATATTATTTCGAAGTTAAATTTTTCAATCAAATTGATTGCCTTAGCAAAACACTAATGTCAGTGATATTATATTTATTATCTTAGGTGGGCAAATATCTGGAAGACCATGGTATTTTTAGATATTTTCCCACAAATTTTGCAAAACAAATACATTTATTTTAGAGAGGTTCACTCTGAGGCCAACTGTGGACATCACCCTCCCGGATGAGACGAGACTCAGCGCCTTTACTGGGCTTCTAAGTCAATTCGATGAGTCGCAGAGAATATCAGATCGAGGGAGAGAGATATACAGTAACGACGGATATCCCAGTGGATCGGTTAGTTTCATTCATTTTGTTGTTGTATATTCATTGTTTATTCAAATTATACTATGTGATAATTAGTGTATTGGGTACTCGATAAGGCTCTAGTTTTGTAACGATCTATTTGGAAGCAGGAAAATACAATTGTTTTTAATATAAAATATTTCACGTGTATATGGAATGTAAAAAATGGATTCCTTTGCACGGGAAGTAGTATTAGTTGAAGCGCAAGTCGTAGTATACCAATTATTTTTTTTGTACCGTGTGTTCCTAATTTTGCTTCTTTGATCTTCGCTAAATATACCGACGATATAATTTGTAAAATTTGACCGTCATATTTTAGGGAGATTTCACAGACCGTTTCATGCACCACGTTGACTACAGAACCACCGAAGCTGATAACACTGTGGAATTTGAAATGGAGTTCGACAGTTCGGACGATGAAGGCCGTGAAGCTGAGCGACTTCGGCAGGAACAATGTAAAAGCCGACATTGCGCAAAAAAAGACCCGATGGTCATTATGAAATCAAACAAAAGTGAGTTATTGGATATCTAACGGTTGCTTATCTCTGGTAAATGTTTAGAAGCTCAAAGGTCAGTGGATGAAGAAGAAAATGAATCTTGTAAAGGGGCTGAAACATCTTTGAACAAGTTTTCTTTAATGAAACTTTCTGCTGAGATAAACAACAGGTTGGTTATTTTGAGCTAAAAATTCGCCCTTAAAATGCATCCAGGGATTTGTAATTTATACCTGATTGCACAAGATTAGGCACGGTCTCTGTAATAACATATCAATATCAAGAAACGTTAAAATTAATTAGGTATATATTTTAGAGAATCACCAACCAAAAACCAAGCTATGGAGGAATGGTCTAGCGAGGACGATGATGATACGCAAGTCACTGGGATTCCCAAAGAGCAACTCCGGGACGAATTTGTGTCAATGATGGAAGAAAAGTTCTTGAGTGGCCGAGATGGTGCATTCTTCGATTACTCAACGTTGGAAGCCAACGAGTGCAAAGAATATGATAAAATGAGGCAGCAAGATGAAGAGGACGTGTATTTTGATGCGGATTGATCCCAAATGTCAAAATAGATTTGATTAAATACTCTGCATAGTAATTAATTGAATAAACGTTTTATCACAATTTGTTTACTTAATAATTGGTTAGAGCTGAGGATTATCTATTTTATGCTTGTTTATTAAATATATCTGTTCGTGTTTATTGGAAAGTTTTACTATGTTCCATTAGCCCTTATGAACCTTAATATTCGCTAAGGAAACTCAGACGAAACCATGAAAGAATATTAGATTAGATACCTGATGATGATAAGTTAAAGAATTCCAAAATGCAAAGGCGTAATTATTCTTTGCGCAAGTTTGCGTCACCGATTACATTTTCATCATGGCAACATTATTGAAAGTTTTTCTGTGTGATAATTAATACAGAAACATTTTAGGAGCAGCTTCTGTTGTATAATGGAGTCGGTATCACCATCACTTGCCCCAACTTCGTGGTTTTATATTGGGCCAGATGAGAATTTACATGGCCCGCACACGCCAGTCGCTATGCTCGAATGGACCAAAATGGGCTACTTTCCCGAACAGTTGCTGCTTCGTACCGAAAATGACGATCGCTTCTATCCACTAAAGGAATGGATTCGTGTATGCGGCGGCCGTCTACCGTTAGTTTAACTTTTTTAAACTAATTTTCTTATTAATAACGTATCTGATTTAGATTCTTCTTCCCAATCGAATCATGGCAGTCAGCTTTGGACATATTCCGCGATGCTCAACCAATCGACCGTGCTCCATTTCTCCCGCAACCACCAAATGCGCCTCATCCAATGTGGATTTATCCAACACACATCCCCGTGGCCCCAGTTAGCGCTCCCATGCACATTGAAGGACGAGCCAATGGCTTTCGAATTCCCAACGGAAATATTGATACCGATCAATATGCTAACATTCAGGTTCCTTTCAATCCATTACTCAACAGCGATCGCCCCGAACTTCATTATCAGAGCGCTCATTACCGTAGCGACCAGTCGTTAAATCACCATGATACGAATGGAATCCATACGACTGGAGAATCCACAGGCAGTAATTCGCCTGAAGAACACGTAAGCACTTGTGAAATTATTTTGACAGAATTAACAAGAATAAAACTTTTCAAGACAAATATCTAAAATTTATAGATAGTTTGTACCTTAGTTACTGTTCGACTATATAATTTAGTTATAAGTACAGGATTTCATGAAACCGTTAAAATTCATTCATATTTTTAATTTGATATAGCTGTGGATTTTGATTTTCCATTTAAAGTAAGTATGATCCAAATATATTTAATTTATCCAAAACCTCTATATTATTGCTAATGCATATACTATTTCAGTACCGCATGCGCACTCGAATTTCTGCCAGCAACAAATCGGTTGACACTGTAGAAGCTCCTTGGAATGTGCCCACTCACCTTGTGCACCAAGGAACTGATCCTTTCAATATGCCGAGTGAAAACAGTATCGGCACTCAGACTGAGCCTTTCATTGTGAGTTGTTTTCTTCTTCAACACAAAATTCTCTGACTGTTAATAAACCGTTTGATTATGCTAACTTTATAGCCATTTTTAGGCACTCATGATTTCTTCTGAGAATATGAAATAATTAAGATATCCTCAAAAAATATTTACCTGTAATCAACTCGTTAACGAAAGAGATCTATATCAAAACTAGTGGTGGAGGGTGAGACGTATGTTTTTAGTTTAACGCTATGCGTTAAAAATTTCGGCCTGCGGCCGTCTAGAAATCGGCATAGATTTTGAAGGGTATATATATACAGATATACCTATGTTCTAAGTTCCCTCACATTCCAAGGGGGAAGGTCGGGCGCTCCGCGCCCGTCCACATGACCGGCTCGCCACCTGCGGTAGCTCGTATTATTTATGGGGTAGGATTGAGTTACAGCCTTTGTGCAAAACAATCCCAATATATTTATAATTTTTTACGCTAAAAATTTAAATTGATTATAGTTTTATTCTTATAAACCAACATTTTTAGTATATCAGTTTTCATCATTATTGTTTAGATGTCGCGAATCGATGTAGAACGCGCTCTATCAGAACTATTGGGAATAAATATCAAGATTTCGTCGCCGTAATATATCGAACGGGTTCTTCTCGGCTTTTTGACACGAATCTTATACAACATTTTTTGTATCTATACGTTTCTCCATCAGCTTTCTTGAAAATGCAATTTTTGTTTTCATTCAGTTGTTATGCCATAATGAATCTATTGTTTTCGTTCAGAAGAACATTTATTATTAATCATACTCGCTTATGCTTATTTCAGCTTGAAAAATTGAAATTTACAATTGCGAAAATGCCTTATACGTTTTTGTTAGTCTCCTTTGTTATGAGAGTTCTTCCGATATCTTGTCCTGGTTGAGTATTTTGAAGAATTTGCCTATGCTCAAGTTACCCATGTGGACTCATATGAAATTCGTATGTACTTTACACCGACCCCAATTCCTATTTTTAGGTTAGTTTTTGAATAGAGAAATGAAGACTAGTATTTATATAAGCTAGAGCATAGTGCATACAAAATTTTAAATAATGCATTTGCTTTTCAATAATTCATTTGCTTTTACTCTAAGGAACATTTTAACAATAAAATTTGAGGTAATCATCTGTGGTTAGAAGAAGGCTGAATTTGATATGAGTCCACATTCAAATAGTGTTAGCCCACATGTATTGTTGATTTTTCCATCGATTATGCTTCTATTTCAATTTTTGGGCAGTCTATAGCTTAAGTTTTTGTTTGTTTGTTGTTTGCGCAACTGTTGTTGTACAATAAAGCTTTTATTATGATAACAAAGTGCATAGAAACATCTATAATAAGCAATAATTTTGGAAACATATCATAAGAATATATAAGATCTGGATGAAAAAGTGGTGACAAAGAAAATGAGAGGGCTACCCATAAGAGATATGCGACTACCGGGACGGAATAAGTAAACCGGGAAATGAAAATGAACTATATTTGAGCAATTCGCTACGAGTAGTTGTGTATGTTCTATTGCACATAAAATCCTTGGAAAACTAACAAAATTTCACATTTTAAGTGCTGGCTACCCAAATTTCAAAAGGTAATGTTATGTGCCAAAGAGACTGAAAACTGACTCTTTAGACCTTAAAAATACCGTAAAACAAAGACATTTTTTCTAATTATCGCGAGAAATGAGCGGTGTGGAAGCGGAATTTTCATCATGTTCCTCGTCCGAATTAATTATCACCGCTGTGGGTGCGGATATGGTAGATTTTCGGCTACATCGATTATCAAGATGGCGGCTCTCTGCTGACGTTACGGATGGAGATCCAGCAACACTGTCGTTTTGCTGAGCTGTGGCTGCAATCCTTCTCATAGTCAATGGCGTAGAGAATTTCTGAAGTGACGGAAAAGACCCGTAAGCGGCGTTGTCCGGGGAACCATTGTTCAAAATTATTGGCGGGGAGTCCAAGGTATTACTCACCGGAGTATGGGCTAAGGAAACATTCCTCCTGAGCTCAGGTTGCTTTTGGTGAGTTTGAGCTTGGATTCCAGTATCTCCAGGAACCCTCAGATGCATAGGTGGAGGCGTAGAGCTGTTCATATTTGGATGCTGATTCCCGGCACATAACTGACGGAGTTGCGTCGATGGAGAAGATGTCGCAGGAGTGTTGTGGTATGTTGGGTTTGGAGAGCCGATGCTCTGCTTATGGGTTAGTTGTTGCATTTGCCCACCTTGGGTACCCAATACAGCTGCTTGGAGCTCAACGATACGTTGAGTAAGCATATCGATTTGAGTAATGAACTGATCCTGAAAATCCCCGAATGAAACTCTCAAATGAAAATTCTCAAATCACCTGAGTTCTGTGCATTTCCCATAGAGTCTCGTGCATTTCGTTATGAAGCTGAATTTAAAATACTATTAATGATAATTTCGAAATGCAAAATTTTAGAAAGGTAAATTAAATAAAATAGTTGCACTTTTGTTGCTAAGCACAAAGTAAATAAGAAAAATTATGATTTTAAGAATTGCAAATATATATTGCTTTTTATTATTCAAACAGATCGAGTTGTGGTAAAATTAGGACATTTTTACTTAGGAAATCGTAATACCGTATTTCCTCTAAAATAAGCCCCCTACAGAAAAAGAAATAGTATGTAAAAATGAGAGGTTAGAGAAAAGTTGCGAATTTTTGGGACATTGAAAAATAAAAGCCCCGGGGCTTGTTTTGGAGGAAATATGGTAACTGAAAGTTAACATGAAAGAATAAAATAATTTACACACCTTTCCAACATCCAGGAGAGAATTGCCCTGAAATTTAATAATAAGTTAAGGTTAGAAGAATTGTAACATTAAACCTTTTCTTGCAACTTTCTTTGGTCCCTGGAAACAATTTAGTTAAAATTTGATGACTAAATAGGAAACTAACCATTTTATGCGCCGAAAGTCATTTATAGCGTTCAAAAACTTTCGCTGGTGTTGCCTCAGCCTCAAGTCGTCGCCTTTATGGATACTTCTCTGATATTTGTGGATGAACCTTGAACAAAGAGTGGTAAATCAAACGAATGGGCTAAATAAAATAAACCATGTGTGCTGAAGTACTGCAGCAGCTGCATTTTTCCGCTGGTTGGTCAGCTTTGAATCAGACATAAAGTTGTTGACATGTTTCTCAGCTCGAGACAGTTCCAACTTTCGAGATATCACAGCAATTAAGGCAGAGGAAACCCCGGCACCCTTAAAACAAATTTAAACTGCCTGCCATTATGGGTCAAGAAAATGTGTCGGAGACATACCACAATTCCCGTAGTGATGGAGAGAAGACGGCCGCAATAGGCTACAATTATACGCTTAGCTATAAATTTAGGGCGAAAGTGCTGAACTTACAGTGTGGCACGACATCACCGTATCCAATGGACATGAACGTGACCTGTAATTGATGAATAGTTGCATGAAATAATGCACTTTTAAATTGAAACATACCATGATAAACCAAAGTGAATTTAGGTAGTAATGTTTCTGTGTATCGGATGCAAAATGGTTCTCGTATCTCGTGTCGTACCTGAAATATAAATATTTACTTCCTTAGTATAAAAATTGTAATATTTATCTTTGCCAGTTAACATTAAGCTAACTAATAAAAAAGCCAATTTTTACGCAGTTTTATTACGATTTGTGCGAATGAAAGAAGAAAGAGAAAGTGATTTACTTACAAACAAATAATATTTGTTTATATGTGAAATAAATATTACACAATTTTCATTTTCAGGAAACGCGATTAGATTCACAAATTTTTTGTGCATATATTTCAAATTAAAGGAGCCATATTTCTTTGCAAAAATCAGAATATTATTTTTAAACAACACGTGTTGGGCTAGAAATGTGACATGCGAACACTTACGGCGAACGGTAAATTTTTCGCCGTAAAGCAAAAACTATATGAGGAGGGATGCGAGCAAATATAAAACTAGTTTAAAATTTTATAAATGATAACCATATATAAATGATCAAACACTTGCCTTTCACACTGTGTGAACATCCAAGACATGCAAATCCAATATGATACAGTAAATACTACTAATACCTGAAATACGTAAATATTTATTGTCTATATATTTTTGACAAAAATGTTGAAACAAACCGTTAAGGGATGATCCGCCATCATAGTTTTTATGACAAACCGAAAATCCATAGAAATACGGTTCAAGGCGGCTATTGATCGAGTTGCCGCATCCTACAAAATTTACAGATGTTGATAGAATTATAGAACGTTTCAACAAAGCAATTGAGCTACCTGAAATTGCTTCGAGTGAAGTACCATAAATCTGCATAGAAGATATGAACGCAGAAACATCGGCACTGAGAGGATCACATCGAAAGGCACATGTACCATTGTAATTTCATGTTCGTCCGACGAAGAGGAAATATGTGGCCAGCTAATTGTTCCACTACCTAATAGTCACTTTGTTATTCAGGTAATAACTCACAAAAAATTACCTGGAAAAGGACAAAGGCCACATACGGCAATCTCTATCGCTAGCTTAATGATCCGTTCCGTCCTGTAAAATAAGTTTAAATTTCACAGGTGTTTTTGTAGAATTAGTAACAACTTTTCATAATTATATAAACCAATCATATCCCTACGATTAATATACGAAGTCGAACGCTTTAAAAAAGTTATCTAAATTAATGAAATAGCATTGCATAATATTTATATGCAATCGAAAAAAAAATTACTTATGGCCACATAATTACTTTTAAAAAATTATGCGAAAATAGCAAAATAAATAATTCAGAAATATAATAAATCCTGATATATTATGCAAAATATTAAATATATGTCTCATAAAAAAATCACAGTCAACACTATTAAACTATGCTGAACAATCAATAAAATACGTGAAATTACTCTAATAAGGCACTCAAATTTTACCAATCTCTGAGAATGCGAGTAATCTCCTCATTAAAAATCAGCTCTAATGCATGCAATTATTTGCGCAAATTCAAATCGCCATTCTGACTCTCACGCCATATACACTTACGTTAATGCCACACGCCAATCATCTGCCCCACTATCTATTAACGCTATTTTGACCTCTATACAGTGATAATTGATCAGGCTGGCCACCAGGAGCAAAGTCGATAAAACACAAAGCCCTCTCAGCGTAAGCGACGCCGGAGAATGCTGAAAGCAACATTTTTTACATACAAGCAGAATATTGGATTGTATCTTTTTAAACTCTTAAAAAAGGAAATATTATTTCAACCAAAACTGTGCACAACTGAACTACGATAATTATTCGGATATATTTAAACTTCGTTTTTAAATCTTTACTATGGAAACGCGTTTAGGAAGGATTGCTCAATTTGGCCTCAATTTGTCTAGCCAGTAGTTTTTTCTCCAATGTTCACAAACTATGAATTTGCGGTAATTCCTTCTCAGTAATATTTTGCATTCTGAAACGTAAAAAAAAGAAAGCAATGCACCTCTTTAAACTTTTAATTATGCTTAACAAAAATTTGACATATAAATTTTCAGTCTTTTTAACTTTATGGCAATGGGTGGTACTGAGATTTAAACATACCTTGGATATAATGCGCAAAGCTGTTAATTCGCTGTCGATTACTACGAGAATAAGGCCAACCAATCCCAATAATAGAGACAGATCGCATACTCTGTTCCTCTAAAACGGTAATTTTTTATATTCTATGCAAAGAACGCGAAAAATTACCTTCATGAAATACTGTTTTCTCATTTTACATCGCATCTTTGCTGTGCTCTCGCTAAATTAAGACAGGTGTACTTTGAGCAAAGGCATTAACAAGTCAAATTAACACGTCATTTTTAACTGAAAATTTTTCTCACAGTATTCGTAATAAAATTGAAAATTCGGCAAGACTTGAAATTTTAGAACAAAATGATCGGCCAAGTTTGGATTTATCTTCCAAATAAAACGTTTGCGGGAAAATGCTATGTTAGGCTGAAATTGGTTTTTGAGAATGGCTTCATGAGAAATGCCGACGGAATTACTTTCGATTTTTCCAACCCCAGAGTGGAATGGCGCGGCAAGTGAACACCTGTGAATATTGCAATTTATTGCGGGCCGTGAGAACGGTAGTGGCCCCGTTGGCACGGCGATTAATTCAATTCAGGAAATAAAAAAACTACACAAATTTCCGTTGCTGCGCTTTGGTATCTATCCTAATCAATTGGATATAATTCCTTCTCGCAAAACATGCCGTATAAACGAACATTTAATTTGAGTCATGACTATTTTAGGTAATAACAGACACTTTTAAGGAATTTTATTCCTATTTTTACCTTATATAGAAAGCATTAGCGTAAGTTTAGGCAGCCAAACAATTTAGAAAAATTATCGACATTGTTTGACTGCCGCAAATCTCCTCCAAATATTTTAACTAGTGCTAAATTGAAACATTTTTACGATACGTTAAATAACGTATACCAATTTTTGACAGTAAAAGATTAAATCTGTTTTTCAAGGTATTATATAATATAGATATGTATTTTCTGATTGGTTTAATCGAATAATTTTGGATGAAAAATTTTCGCCTATTAGCGTTCACTCTGTTAGGTTTTCCATTCATTTTCTGCCCTTTCTTCTTCACAATTCTATTGAAAGCAGCAATCTTGAATGTTAATCAAAGAAAAATCTCACCTGGTGATCGAAATCCCATATCCGCTTTGACGCCGCCTAATCGCCCTGTGAGTAAGCGTGTTTTTCCGGATTGCATCCACAGAAATACTGCCGCCCTCTGCAGCAGTATGGCCAGCATTGGCTTCCTGGTCGGTTAAATCGAAGCGTACATCTCCGTTGCATTTTTCTTCTGAAATGCTCAACATTTTAAGCGTGAATGTTAAAGTGAGGGAGTATTTTTAGCAAGGAGAGTGCTAATGAAATGCTTCGGGTATGCGTCAGCCCTATTCGGTGATCAGAAAGCACGCCGTTAGAAAAATAATGAAAAGACGGGTATTGTATTCATTAAAATTTGTGCTTTTCAAACTGATGAGATATTTGAACGTTTAGAGACAGGCGCACGCCGGGAAATACCATTGTGAATTTTTGAATAAGCACACTTTTCCAGACGCTCGGCAGGTATAAAAACAAATTCGTGTGTTCTTTTGTTTCTTGATTTTTATTTTAGCACTATAAACTCAATATTTCGTTCACCTTCTAGCAATAAAAATAAATACAAAAATTCTAGATTAAGTGCTTGTAGTACACTTGATCTGAACTACATCACTAAAAATTGCTTAGTGCTAAATCTGGATATTTTTGGAATGTGATGAATGTTTTAGAATTTATTCCCGAAAAGAATATTTAGATATACCTTCTAAACATTATTTGAGCGATCAGAGCAAAATGTACAATTTCATTATTTAGAATCAAACTACACGTAGTGTGAAACCAAAACCGACGCAAATAGCGATGAATTTTGGTTCTACAGTTCGTGCAGATTGCTTATTAATATAACCCAAAAGTGTGCCATTCAAAAATTTTAAACGGTTTGTTCGCATGCGCCTGTCCCTTTATTCTCAACCTGAAATTGCAACGAATTGATCGACCACTCTCCTGCGTTTGCTATTGCACAGACTGCCACTACGACTGAACTCCTTCGACAGACACCCTCGCTGCGAAAAAGGGTAATTCTTCGGCGCAGGCAAAGACGTATATTTATCGAAGCTGTCCCAATAAGTTGAGCTTTTCCGGCGTTGGCTGTGCTTTCGCTTCAGGGCACTCTTTGGATATCCTGATGTCGCACTAGAGGCAATTTGCGCTCCAAAGCTATATCGTCTTCTTTGCTCCTGCAGACGCTGGTACTGGCGGAAATTTGGAGCATGGCAACCGCCTTCGCTCATATGGACATGACGATGATGTTGCCATAGATAGCGCAAATTGGTCGCGCTAGCCGTGTAGCGACCCGTATAATAAGGGCATGCCAACGAGAATGAAGGCGGCGCACCACAGGCGAAGCAATATCCTACACGTCGTGGTAAGGGTTTCAGTAGCGACGACGACGGGTCATGCGAAGGGTTTGGGGAGGTGACGCTCAACATTCTCGGCATGCGCGAACCTCCTCCACTCCCGCCACTACCCGCCGAAAATTGCTTGTAATAGGCGGGGGTGTCTGCTCGAAAGTTGTCTTGATCATCTCCGTCTTTAGCGACTTTATGAATGCTGTTTGTAGAGTAATTGTCGCCATAATCAGCCGCCGAAGCGGCTCCTAAAGATGATGGAGCCATAACGATGGTGCCGTAGCTTGATGCTGATGAACACGAGGAATGGGCACGGCTCTGCCAACGAACCCCCAATGAGGGGGATGTTAGCAATTGAAGGGACTCTTGGGATCTGAATTTCTGCTGGTTATTACTTTGCTGCTGATCTTCGGCTGAAGAAGGTTGTAACAAATATTTATCATCCAGTGATCCGTGATCGGACGATTCCTGCGACCACCTTTGTGGAGGCGTTGCGTCTGAAGTCGAGGGAGGGGTCGAGGCAGCTGAGAGGGGGTCACTTTTGCATACAGCCTCGGTTAGGGGTGACTTTCGCTTGAGTGATCGGTGAACATGATCTCCCGAAACATGAGAAATAGAATCGGTAGAGTTATTATGATTTATAACAACGCAATTGGAATTTGGAGGTTGAGCGGTAGGCACATTTGACTGCGGGCTAATCGGGGTACTATGGTTGCTTGGAGGCGACTGAGTTGGCATTTTGAGTCATTTCACCAAACCGGGTGCTCTTGAGCCACATTCTCCTTTGTCGGCTGGCAGCTCATTGGGGCCAATTAGTAGTGCCCACTTGTTGGAATGGGTTGGTAGTTGTTGTGTGTTTCACAGCTACACATGAATTTCATTCGTTAGTACATAATAAGGGCTTGGAGGTGTGAATAAATAGCAAAGTACATGACATCATTCCGCCCGTCATTTATTTACTTTTTCTCTATTTGAGTCCAATGGGTTGGGAGAGGCCTCAAGTCAATATACAATCACGAATGCAGATGCTGCTACTGCCACAATTTTGCTCCTCATTTTGTCACTCTATTTTAGTTTCAAAAAGGACTGAAAGGAATCAAAAATCAAGTACAAAATGTTCCATAATAGTAAATAATGCCCAAAATACTTCGAGGCAAGATTCAATTTTGTATTAATTTTTAATTCAATACGAGAAAATTTTTTCTAATCTTCGAAAGCATGTTCTCGAAACATGTGTTTGGATACAAAAGTGCGTTGCGTCAAACTTTGTTTAATGAAAAAACTTGGTTGAGGTTGATTTACTTTACTTAATTATTATACCAAAAATTCGTAATACCATAAAATCTCAAAAATATTGTTAAAATACAATGAGACACGGGCGTTTGAAAAGCTCTGAATTTGGTTAATGGGTTATCGCAGCAAGTAAGTAAACATTTTATATTAGTAGCAAGTGAAAAATATTCTTTTTTACGTGGGACTATAAATATAAGTGCACATATAAAAAGGAGGTCTGAAGTTAGTATGAATGACCTTAAACAAAGCTGAGACGAATGTGTGTAATAATTTACGAAAGAGGTAAATGTGTATCATAAACTCCATGTTCGACCATTGAACGGTGAAACTAAATCCAAAATGTTATAATATATTTAACGCTAGACTATCTCAATAAGTTATTCATTAAACAGCTCGTTCAGAACGATTATATAGCACTAACTTATTGATTCTGGTGGTCTGACTCTTCTGGTCAGCAGGGTAATTTTCATTTAATTGATTCGTCGAATTTTCATTAAGACTTGTGGCTATAAATTATGCGCTAATTATTAAGCAAAGATTGTTTAGAACATGCAGAAATGGGAATACCAGAGGGTGATGAGTTGTGACATAAAAGAGCAGCTGTAATAATATGAGCTAACATCAGAGCCATTTTGTTATGTAAGAGAGACTCGAATTAGCAAATGGTCTCCAGATGGATTCAACTTTTTTATGGCATTGACCTTTCAATGTGATTTGTAACATGAATTTGAGCGTTTTTGGATGTTTTTGATGGTGAATTTAGCCAGTCTCCATTTTATGGTACGTAAAATTTAATATTTCGACTAAAAAATTTGCACTACATCTGCGCTATCAAATTCAGCCACAATTCTTTTCAGGCTCTTTTTAAAATACAGAATGACTTGTCAGCAGAGTAAATTAGTAGAGTCAATCGGCTGCAGACTGGCCGAAAATTTGCTATCGCAGTTTTAATTCACCAATTCTCCTTGCATTTTCAATGGAAATATTAGATTCTACGGACCCTAATGATAATTTAGTATAAAATGAGAAAAATGCAAATTAAATATGTATGTTATATGTTAAATATAGGGAAAACGCAATCAATGTAATGACCTCTCACAAGAAGGACAGATGTGACGAATTGTAATTTTTGGCTGAACTCGGTTCAATCAATGTTTAATTGCTCAAAAACGGCTTCACACATTTTTAGACACAAAATCCGAAAGACACGGAGGTGAGGTGAAATGAGGGGAGGGGCGAGTGCTGGAAAATCAATTTAGCTAAAGGAACGTATTGAGCTTCGAAGCGAGAATTTATGTGTGGATAGCGCGGCCGTAGCTGGCGGAAGAAAGTTTTAATCCAAAAATTATTATCTCGCGCGGACATATTAGCCGATAAAGAATCCTGAGCCAAGGTGTTGGGCGCATAGACCCACAGAGGAGCCCATGGCATGGCATTTTTACCACTTATTTCGTGGCTTTGTTCGTTGAGTGGGGCGACACGCACGAATCTGACGGTTGGAAAATTCTCGGAACACAAATCGGTTTTGGATTTTAGGTATAAAAATGTGTCACGATATGTCCAACGACAAATTCCATAGAAGTTAAGGTTTTTAGAGATATGTCGTCACCGATAGCTAGCATTAACAACCATTTTTGAGTCATCAATAATAAAACTTTTCACCTGTTTTATACAAAAATAATAAACAAAATATAATTCTGTTGGTAATTGGAAAATAGAAATATACAAAACTTCGTTTAATATTTATGAAAGCCCATTTTTGTTTCCAAATATGATTTAGACAAGATTCGATTTTCTATTTGACAATTTTTGAGTGCTTCTATATAAGAATAGAAGCCGTCATACAGATCAAAGTTGATCTTGCTGTCTTAAAACGGTTTCAGATATGAAACCGTGATTATGATATTTGGTCCTCAATTGTTGAATTTCTTGGCTAGGCTAAAAATTTGAATAATATATAAACAGTTTTACTATAAAAACTGGAGTTTATATAGTCGGATGCCAGAAAAAGGACAAACAACAAACAGCGCCAATATCAAGATACTCCCAAATAATAAAGGTACTGTGTGAGCACCCCAAAAATGAGCAATTGATTAGGTCCAGTTTCCGAGGATATATTAATAATTCAGAAAACAAACCAAAAGATTTGGATTAATGCAATGTCGGTGTGTAAATCTGAGTCGCCCCCGGCCAACCCAATAAATACCACACCAAACGAGGCGGATTAAATAAATTATTAAATAACAATAATCGGCTCTGTTACTTCCCGACACGATAAGCAATGCGGTAGTGCGTGCCCTTTATAGCTCAAAAACAGTTATTTTATGGGTGATGCAAGAAACAACGACTCATTTTGGGACCCGAAACCCCAAATAAATGAGTGGACGCAAACGAGTTCGTCAATGGGAAGCAACTTTTGGGTTCATCGGCAGATCCATTACGGCCGCATCCGCAGCCATCCGGGAATTTTAATATCTTAAATAAATTCAGAGTTGAGGACTAAGGAAATCTGAGCCGTCTTTCTTCCGCGACGACGAAATTGGTAAATAATTGGCGCGTGCATGCGATCACAATAATCAGCACACAAACAGCGCCGCCTTTTGACTGGCCGAGTTAAGGTGTCCCGGGTTTGTCCCAAAATGAGCCGCGAATGAACCAACGACTTGAGTTTTATATTGGCTTTCTCTTTTTTGGTTAGTGTTCGTGCACAGAAATTTGCGGAGAAAAGCGAATTAGGCGCTAAGAGAATTAAGGAAAGTCCTTTGCGTAGGGTGCTTAAACTGAGCGAATTTATAGAAAATCGTGGGATATTTCCAGAATTTGGAAAAGGAATGAAAATATACGATATGAATTATAGTTATATAAAATTTATTAATTAATGTGCTAAAAGCGCTTTGAAATACAGATATGATAGTAGGAATCCTCTAAATGGTGTGTTAAATCATAAGCAATTTGTTTTAATGACATCCGAAGTGCCTCGGTACCTTCTTGAAAATTTCATTGTACAAATGCACAAACCTGTTTATTTTTAATTTTTGTCAAAGTCTATAATTTTCATTCAATAAAAAGAAAACAGTGAGAATATTTGGAAGAATATGAAAAATTTGTAGGGGGAAAAGCGCTGAAAATTTCAATCATAGTAATAGAGAAGGAAGCCATAAAAAGTAATTATGGAGATTCAAATTTAGATACGTGATTATTATTTACAATTCGGTCTACATTCTAATATTAATAATTTCGAGAGAAAGCAATATCAAAAGTACGATGAGCCAAAATAATAGGGAAGAACTTTTATCATACGACGTCAAAAAAGAAGCCTGAGAAAATTGTACTGTTCTGGATATATGTTTTAAGACAGGATTGGTGGCAGCGTCCGTTTTTAGAACGATGGATTCGAAAGGAGCCGACATTTCAAATTTAAATCCAATAAAAGGTAATTCATTCTTCACAATGAAATTTTGCCATGGAAACTGGTCTGAGAAAAAGAGAGAAACAGTCAATAAAGAACACCTCAGCCTCCAGATAAAAGGGTAAGGAGGCAAAATTAACGTATAATAATAAAACGTGTGAGCAATACTTTGAAGGCAAATAGAGTTCGTTGGAAAAGTTGCATATGGTGAAACATCAATAACTATGCCAGAACACATAGAAGTTCTTTAATAAAAGCTATTTTGAAAAATAAAAAATGAATTTTAATACTGGAATTTTCGTTAAAATGCCGAATAAAGTTTTCTGATACTTTTAATGGAGACGTTACATTTCATTAGCACAATGGGGCAAAGAGTATTATTCAAAAGTTAACCAACCTAGACTTGTTTGCTGACACCCAGCTAAGCCTCCAGGGCCTGATTCACGTCGCGAACGTGTTGTGAGCAAATTTTTGAACTGATTAGTGTAGCCGGATACCCTGAGGATGTCGGAGCTGACCTGAATGCACATAAATTTATTGCAACTTTACACATAAACAATGCATTTTGCCGTAATTTTTTACGTATTTTCTTGTTTATATCCAACTTTATTGTCAATAGCCAAAGGATTATAACTGTCTATCGCTGTACACCACTTCAAAGTGGCATTCACGTTTATTGGAATTTTAGTTTTTATTTTAAGTCGGAAGCATAAATTGGCATTTAACGACATACATCAAAATTCCACAACAATAACGACAATCTTTCACTGGTTTTGCTAGATAATATAATATTTTAGGTAGTGAAGAATAACCTAATACTAATAGACAAGACCGTTGAATATCCTTTAACATGCAGCATCAAATGTCACAATTTAGTTAATTATCTATTTCTACAGCCAAAAATTATTTCGCGAAAGAACGCATGCTTCGCTTTCACTCGCTACCAAACTCACAATAAACATGGAATTTCTCCTGAGTTTTGGATCAAATCCACTAGCATCCGCGGCAGTTAACGTTGTGGTCGCTGTGCTATCGATTTCAGTAGCAGAAGACGACTCGGGAATGAATAAAGTGGTGCTTTGCTGGCGATTAACCATTGGCATGGCCTCGGTAGGCACAGGTAAGTAATTACTGCGATCGAAGGATGCAGAACACCGCCGTGTGCCGGCCAACGGCGGTGGCCTCAACATGGTGCCGCCTGAATTTCCCACCACCTGAGTCTGATTCTAATGCGCAGGTGGGTTCAATTCCGAGAAATTTAATAAATGGTCGGCCTTACGATGAGACGGAAGTGAAAATAACTGAAACTCAAAAATGAGAATGACTCTAAAATGAGTTCGAATGTGGTTCAAGGGGGAAGTTGGAGGTGGAGCGCGTAAATGTGGCCGGTAGGTAATGGGAATATTCGCCCGAGGCCCCTGTTGGCAAAGGTCTTTTTTTGACGAGGGCATTCCACTCAAACAAAAAGGGATTCGCTGATTCGGGATTTTGAATACATTATGAGCGGCCGCTTTGTGGGGCACTATTGTTCTTGAATTCGGTTACTACACTCATCGACGTGAGTGAACCCTTTAGAAAAGAAATCGAGAAGAATGGAATTTTTAAAATCAATTTCCTTTTTAGTCAAAACAATGGAAAAATGAGGTTAATGCTGACTCTGCAACAAATACAACGCACAAAAGGCACAAAACCAAAGGTGGAATCGCAACGTTTATGTATGTCGTTTGTGATTGAAACAATTACGTTTTCAAAGAGGTTACGGGCATGGAGACGATGTTGACCCAAGCGGAAACAAAGCGGCTCAGGTTAATTTCTATCCAATAAATCCGAAAAGAGCAAAAACTTACAAAAATAATTTAAGCGAATTAATTAGCAGAAAAAATTTCACATGTGACTCATCTATAACTGAGGTAATTAATTGGCGATTCATTGTACGTACTCATTATTCACCTATTATGCTGTTTTTCGAATAACTCTGTTACTAGGCAGCATCGGTCAAACAATGACGACAGATAGAAAATCTTTTGTTGTTTTGTCTGAGGTTTGTGGATGAGACAGCGGAAGTTATTAATATTAAAGAAATATGATTATGTATGTTTTTTTAGAGAACATAATGATGTCGGATGTTGAAAGATGTTAAGTTCTTGATACAAATTAAACTCTAGTTTTGGGAAATGTTCCCAAAATGTAACAAAAGCGTTTTTACATAAAATAACAGAAGTGCACAAACGAATAATGAAAAATAGAAACATTTTGAAAATCAATTGAATCTATAAAAGTGATAAGTCTGAACATTAGTAAGTAACAACGCCTAGGTGCGCTCTCCACTTCCACCACGCCAATGGCCGCCAAATTTGCTTTCATTTAGTGTTGGCCACCAACTGCACTCAAACCCAAAGAAGCGGTAGACGGCACTCATTGATTGGGGCCAAGTGAATGGGCAGAGACTGGAAGCGCAAATCACGGCTAAAATTGCATTTGCCGTTCCCAGCCTCCCAAAAGCTATTAAGCAGGACTTCACCCTCTGGCGCAAAACGCACGTTTATGTCCATCCGGAAGCTGCGCCGTAAACGGTTGCGAATTATCCGATGAAAACTTGAAGGAAACTAGTGACCAGTTTGGGAAGTGTTCCTTTCCTCTATTCTTTCTTCAAACATTGCAGAATTTGTTGAAATTAGCAAAGAAATTGCATCCGCGACCCATTTTGCAACAGTTATCCGCAACATTTTATAGAATGTTAGTAGCCATGTTAAGAGCCATTTTCGAATATTCCATTCGAAGGGTTTGAGAACAATAAAAAAACACGCGGAATATGTGTTTGCAATTAATTTTCTTGAAAGTTCACAAGCAATAATTTTTATGTGGATTTAAGAAGATTGCCACAAAAAAATTATACAGGATTTCACACCAACAAATGACTACATGTCTGAACGACGGATCTATTTGGAATACGGGTAGAAATTTGTTACGAATATACGTATATGTATGAATTAATTTCAGGAAAACGTACATCTGCCAATTCCTTCAGAGATATTAATGTTAGAATGACGCAAACTATCTTCATTTTGGTTTACAGAGACAGAAATTGTTAGTATTTTCTCGTAAGTATACTGTTTGCAGATCCATTTCTCACAATATTTGTTCTGCATATTCTTTGCTTTCTATATTTCGCTCTATTTCATGTACCGTATACCCTGTAATTTCGGCCCCTGAAATTATCCTAGGGATATAATTACCGGGAATACGGTAGCTCTCATTGCTATTTTAAAAGTAATTATTCTTTTTTCCATCGAAGTTTGACAAAAGGATTCAAAAATCAAAATGTTCATAAAGCACCAAAAATGGGTTTTGGTAAAGTACACATATTTTAATTTGAGTCCTTCTCGTAATCAACTATTAAATTAACGTACCTGGGCAATAGGGTTGTTAAAGGATCGCAAGCTTATTGCATCATTTTGTGGGAGAAAAGTACCCAGTCCAGATTTTTCCCTGCATCCTGCGCCACACATACCACACATGCCGCCGTTTTCATTGTGCGAGTTCGGTGGACTCCAGTCACAGCTGAAAAATCATATAGATTAATTAAAGAAAGTTTTAAAAGACCGTTGTTACCTTTTGTTATGCCGACGTTCAAGTGGTCCAGAATAACTGAAACACCAAAAATATTAGTTGGAACAGAAAAATAGACTAGTTTCCGATTTTTTTCTTTCTGATTTTCCTCAAAACAAAACCTTTGTCTCGGCGTAGCAGTTGTAACTGTTGCTCCTTTCTCGAGAGTTCGTCCATCGGGGCCGAAGATAGGCATATCGAACAGAATTCAATAATATAGGCGCTCTATTGATTAGTCGAAGGGATTGAAATATAAATGCATTAAGTGTCTACTGAAAATGAAAGTGATCTATGAAAACACATCAAAAACTGAGGACTTCAGTGTCGCCAACAAATATCAAACCGAGAGCGAGACTAACTTAATGTAGGACTAATCGCTGGAAGTGTTAGCGAGAACCTTGTTTGCAAAAGGTGACGTGTTAAAGGCTGACGTTCCAAAATAGCAAACTGCTCGCAACAAAAATAACTCAAGAAAGATCCAAATAAGCAACGTACAGGAAATATCAAATCTAGTTATGTTACGAGATTTCATTTATTAGTCCCAATACCCACTAACAATTTTTCGCTTGAAGCTTTATTCAACACTTAATTTGGTGCTATTTACGAAATCTTTAAGAACTGATCTGCAAATTTGTGTCCTTGGATCTAGAATTTGATTAGTACAGAAAAAATCCACAAGACCTAGAAACTTAACGGGTTCTCTTCTGCAAGTATTAAGAACCGACATAACTAAAGTCTGAAAGCGATCATAGCGGATAATGATGTCAACGTTTCATTCGTCAATTAATGAAGGCTCAGCCAAATTTCCGGTGACTAATCACCTGGGCATTAGCGACCGAATTAATTCTGAATGGATTATTATGGAATATTAAGAAATTAAGTGGAATGGAAACAAATATATCCGGCTCTCGCATTTCTCTTAAATTAGTTCTAAGGTACTTCCTCAGCTAATTTTTGTGACTTCAAATGGTGGTCTATGTGGTAAACTACAAATGACAGTTATTTGTGTTCTAAGTTAACTCAGAATATCCCAATTAGTTGGTTTGAAGGGACGCACTAAACTACTCATCTGCTGGACATGGGAAAATACAAAGTAAAACTCCCATAAAACAACATTAAATTTTTGCAATACATTTCATGGGAGCAAAATAATCGAATGACGAGATATCTACGAGAGAGGCTCCCATTAATCTCAGTCTAGGCTTATAGCAGACCGAACTTCATTGCCAACCTTAAACATTTTGTTGGAAGCGGCGCAACATAAGATAGGCATCCGCCAGCCTTAAATATTATAGCCTCCGGAAAGGTGAAGGGTGTTCCCAGGGCAACGGCTTGAGTAAAACTTGAGACGCGCAAACACATCCAATTATCATGAACATAACAATTTAATTTTCAGAAAAAAAGCCAAATTCCAATGAAGTTGCGTGATTCGATTTGTGAGGCAATGATGAGAATCATTGATAAAACAATAGAGCACACGATATGTCGACAAGAATGCGACATATGCGTAACTCACTATAATAAGAAGGCTACTGTTAGCCACGCGTTTGGATAAAATGGCAACAAATGCGGAGGATTTTGTGATTAAAAGTTCCATTCCCACGTACGCAGCAAAGTTGGTCAAAGATAAATTTAGTAACGACTTTTGCTTTTCAGTTCGGCATTTGCAAAAATAGGAAATAAGTACACGGTTAATATATTATTACAATTAGTTTTAGGTTTATAGCTCTCTATCGTAAATTATTTACATTGGTAAAAGCAAACATTATTTAAGAGAGAACAATTATAGTCATGATATATTGTTTTTGTGTGTAAATATGAGCGTTATGACGCAGTTATAATCAAGGATAAAGATGGGATTCAACTGAATCCTCGGAAGGTCTTGCGGTTCATAACATCGGTCCCCTCCGCGTTGCCACATGCTTATATTTAACCACACCTTTCATATTTCATCAGTGCACGGTCAAAGTCCCCTCCTCCCGGTCGCATTGACCGTACCCCACTTCATCACCACATTCACTGGGATTTCCGTTAGTAGCGAAAGTCGTGATTCATTAATCGTGCGGCCGATAAGTGATCGAAAGAAGTGAAAACGTAATCAGTCATGCTTATGAGTTTTGTTTTAGTTTAGTTTTTAAAGTCTGAGTACAAACCCGGCTGATCGGCTGGATGAAGATGATGGCCTATGTATTGAGGAAAGTCCGTGCAGCGAAGCGGATAAATTTCCCGTGTTGCCTAAAATATATATAAATAAATAAATAATAACTTGCTTATTTGTTTGCTATTTGTTTTGATTACTATAAAGCCGGCGAGTTCAAATCCGGGCTCAGATTTTGCATGGTCCTACCACGAAAGTTGGGAAACCTTCATTTTTGGCCTAAAAACATTGCCAACTTTAGGACCCAATAAAATGTATTTAAAACAGAGTAATTAAAAGTTTACCTACAGAATATGTTCGAGCAGGTCCTCAACATGTTTTATTTAAAAAATTTTGCATTATAATAAAAAAAAATTCGATTTTTTGATTTCACGATTTTTGACCCCGTATATAAGGGAGAAACGGGGTCGTGAACAATCATTCAGTTATGGTAATAATATATTTAGTTTCACATCGTCACTTTCAACTTTTTATAAAATCAATTTTAGCAAAAAATTTTAATTGATCATTCAGTTTCTCAAACCCATAACTATTCGTACTTCCATAAACACATTGTAAACTTTGCAATATGTATCCATTTCTCATCCTGTATGAATTATTGATACTATTTCATTTCAAATTGATTGCTTGAATTATTTTTCGCCTCTAAAGCATGCAATTTGTTGCTATTACAAAAGCGATAGACTTAGTTAGAATTTATTATACGGTATTTCAAAACGAAACGGTATTTCAATCTCCTTCACATTCTTCAGATTTTCACTCTCAAATTTAAAATACCGTAAAACTAACTCCCCTCAAATAACCCCCTACGAAACTATAATCCTCCTGGGATTATTTAGAGGTTGTATGGTAATAAAACTATGATCCATAAAATATGCAATTGGAATTACTTCATTTAAACTTGTGAAATTTTAATAAACAAAATTGTTCGCACAATATTGGCCGCCTTACTGTATGTCCAGAAATGCAACTCACTTTCTGTGAAAAGACGTTGCTTTTGAGGCCTCTTGTGAAATAGCAGTGGCCTATGAGCAACGTTGTCTGTGAGGACCATTGTAGTTGCTACGGATTGTCGATGATTGGCCAGAAGAATAGCGGCGGTATCTGCCAAACTGGATCGAGGTGGCGTGCTCGGGAGCAGCAAAGGTGCCATTTCGAAACGATCATCTGATTCGGAAGCTGTAGGCACCTCAGCACAGTTGGGCGAAGATTGTGAATTGTGCATCCGCGTGTATAACATGTGGCAGGTGCTTATTTGTGGTAAAATAAAATATCAACTGAGAATATACAAAGTATAATATAAGTGCAAGAAGCAAGTAAAATATTCGTCATATTGAACTTAATAAGTCACATGTGGAAGAATTGCAATGTTTGCCTGAAAATTTAATAGATCTGTATGAATAAATCCCCATAAAAATTGGCCATACAATAGAACACTATGTTAAATTCGGTGTGGTAACCGGTTAACACTTGAGCAATATCTTTTAAACCACAATCAATTAGTGGTCTTGAATGGCGCTGAAATGGTTTTTGAGCTTTAGCTCATATATATGCTTAAAATGGAATGTTCTAAAAATACATAGCGCTGCCAAATGTAATAACCAAATGCACACAAGAGGAAGTGCTTCACGTGCACGGGCTACTGTTTACAGATAAATTAATCTCATAAATAATGGAAGTGATGTTGCTAGTTCACAAAAAAACTCACTCTATACGTGTAGGAAACTCATGAGTGGATACTATCACAAAGTGAACTATTGCGTTCCCGAACACCACTCACTTGGAAAATTTGCTTTCACAATTCCGGCTTCATAGAATTCGCCTTAGGTGGCCCTCCCTTGGGTGACCCATAAAAAGTCAATTAAAACGATGGTTAAAATTGGAATAAGAAAAGGGCAAAATGTGCAAAGCGTAAACGAATGACCCGGATATGAATAAAGATGATCATCTTTCGTCGCGTTCCATTCAATTAATCGAATTGGTCAATAAACTCCTAAAATTGGTCATTTTTGCCTTGAAGTAAAAATTAGCTACTTTGATCGCCACAAGTTCAATAATTAAAGCGCTGTGCAAATTTAGAATGTTATGTCAGATTAAAATTCTTTAAAAATATTTGATAGTCGTGTTATAATATTAAAACTTATAATATTTAAACTACTCCTTCAGAGTCCTCAAGGCAAAACTTTTCCAGGCCACACGTATAAAACTTCACACACACAATTATTCGAATAATCTAACTAGATGACTATTATAGTTGCATTCCTGTCAAAGAATTTCTGACCATATATGGCTCAAAGAGCAAACAAATTGGCTGTAAGAGAACCTCCATCATCACTTTAGAATTTAATTCTATTCCGATTTCCATTTTGCACTCCTTTTTCATTTGTTTTTCTTTATCTGTTTTGAGTCACAAATTCAACACATCCCGCCTCCTTCCGCCGTGAGTCGTTTAAAATCTTTCAAGACACGATGACACTTTCTTTTTCAGTGGTCACATTGCCGTATAAACAGAATTAAAATTTGGGCAGGAATAAGCGAGTTGGGTGAAGAAAGGAGCCAGGCCGAGCTGAAATGCACACACATCTGGGTCCACTTCTTCGCTCCGGGGCACGGCGATAGGCTCCATCACCGCACAATTAAAAGCGTTCTCCCCTATGGACCGGGTTCCGGGGAAATGTCGCATGTGGTGCCCTTTGTCGAGGTGTCCACAAAGGCTCTCTTTCCGCATAAAAACGCCGCTCCATTTCTCACGAACATATTGAACGAGATTTGTGAAAACACAGTAAAAGGGCTATTAAAATGTTGCTGAAAGATATACGATTGAAGCAAGGCATTGTAAAAAGAAATTCTTCTATAATTTTCCAGAAAAGAAGACAGATATCGTATTACATGATTTGTCATCTTTCAAGGAATACTAACAAGGAATACCAACAATACTTGTAAGGAAAATTTTGTGGTACGATGCGGGTGGTCAGTGTTGAGCCCCGAGGGCATATTTTTATTTAGACCACTCTTCTGTTATTTTTGGAATAATATAAAAGTTGAAAGATTGGTTCAGTTGAAGCCATTAAATTTGCATTCGGAGTGCCATAAGAGTTCAAAAGACGTTCTTCGACCAAAGGAATTTGGTCAAAAACGGCAATGAGAATAATGCGATTAGGGCAAAGTTCCAAAAATAAATGGCACTGAAGATGAAATAATAAAAAATACCGAATTATATCTTTCACGCGGATTGACGTTACTCCGTGAATGAAAAACGCTACAAAAATTGGTGGCAACCCTTATAAGATTTTGTGTTAAAATATCTCCAAATATATTAAAGGCAAACAAAAATCTACAAAAAGCGGTTAAAGAAAGTTTATGAAGGAAATTACCTTTTAAGGATAAAAATTCAAGTGGTTATGCTTTATATTAAATACAAAATCGGACATAAGAAATGTTCCGCCCAAAAATTTAAAATGTCACAGTGAAAGATATGCCGAATTGACTCTCGCATGTTCTTGTGGCTGTGGGGAATACCTTCGACTGCTGTTTTGCAACAGGCCCGTTTAGGCACACCGCCGAAATAATAAAATTGAAGCAAAATAGGGAACGGGCAAGGAAAAGCCTTCTGCATGCCCAATTAAAGGAAAGGGATTTTATTTGGGCATCGAGCGCACAATGAGCCGTTCACAGGATGGGCTATTTTAGCCAGACAGTGTGCCATTTTCCCATATATCGTCATTGTTTATGGGACTCGGAATTATAATTTTGTTTAAATCAAACATCGATACATATTGTAAATTTGAAATATGTTTTCAGCTAAGAGAAAATTGAGTTAGATCGTCAGTAATATTTTGTACTTTTACCTGAACTTTTGCAATGTCGAAGCACGGAAGGAGACAAGGCGGTCAAAATTATGTTTACATATCCGATGAGATAAAAGTATCAAAATGGGAAGTGCAACAGTGCGCCGGGTGGAATGTATCAAATAACCTATCACATTTTCTGAAATGGAAGAAATGCGAATAAAATATTTGGAACCATCTCCAAATGACGAGATTGATGAATTTTTGACGGAACACATCTTTCCTAAAATAAAATGTATGCTAAAAGAGGAAAGAAGTCAAGAAAAGTGGACGACTTATTAAGTTTCTTTTGAATTCTTTCGTGAAAATATCGAAAGCATAGACTCTATCGCTACTTGCAATTTTTATTACAACATACTTTTTTTGGCAATTAGCCGCATATAAAAACAATTGACTGCTTTCTATTAAACTTCAGCTTATGGGCTAACCTTAAACAAATACTACGAAAGAGTATAATACAAGAAGGGAAACCCGCCGCCTTCGCCCTCGGAGTATGCCTAGCCAAATATGGCAAAGCGGTCATCCGGAAAATGGTCACTTTTTGGAAATAATGGCTAAAAATGCCAATTTTTGAAGGGTGCGCTAAATTTTTTTTGACCCCAGCAATAACTCGCCATAACTCGCCGAGACCTACAAAATGAGCTATCGCACATCCCCTAGCTGAGCAGCAAAGGGGTTATTCTGCTCTGTTACGACGGCCACAGTGCACCTTAGGGCTATGGGTAAATTCGGTACCGCAAATTCGGTACCGTCTAATTCGGTACCGTCAAATTCGGTACCGTCAAATTCGGTACCGTCTAATTCGGTACCAAACTAATTTAATAGCCAAAAATGGTCGTCTAAACGTTATTTCTAGCATAGAATGCTATTTTTACTATTTTTGCGTTGTTTTACTGCCCTGAATCAGATATTAACGAATGTGTGCTACTACTCTCAAGGAAACAGCGCCTCATGAAATTCACGTTGCAAGTCAAGTAGAAGCAAAGGTATTTACCGTATTTCCTTTAATTGAGCTCCGTTTTTGACTCAGCTCTCCCTTGAGCATGAGCGTGATCTTGAAATTTGAGTGAAATTTGCTCGGAAATGCTTAAAAATTTGTAGACAGGGGTTTTTGGATGCGCTGAATCTGAATCTGAGCTCCATTTTTACTCGACCCCCCAAAAAAAAACCCATGATTTTAGGGGGGTTATCAATGTCAGAATTGGGGGTGACATACGTGAAAACGTGACATCCGTGTCTCACGTGGGTCACGTAAAAGGGCAAGTTTCGCGTCGCGCCTCCGTTCTGGGCGTATGATATGTCAAACGCTTCGTAAACCCCCATATAAGTGCTGAAGGCACTCTCCCATGGCTAGTCAAACATATATCACTCTTTCTCCTATTGATTATCTTTTCGCTCGTTTTCGGGATTGTTATCTGTTGCAGCTGCAGGTAGTTAATTGGTCACAAGCTTCGATATCTGCTATTAGACGGTACCGAATTTGACGGTACCGAATTAGACGGTACCGAATTTGACGGTACCCAATTAGACGGTACCGAATTTGACGGTACCCAATTAGACGGTACCGAATTTGACGGTACCGAACTTGACGGTACCGAATTTGACGGTACCGAATTTGCGGTACCGAATTTACCCATAGCCCACCTTAGAGGGACTCGATATTACATCCAATTCTTAATTTTCAGTTCATATTGTTTTGTTAACTACTTAAGTCCACCAATTTCCCTGAAAAGATGGGCGAAATTAAAACGTTATTAATTAAGTAATTTAGTTTATCTTATGCGGTTCGAGAATAATCATTATTCATTGAAATGGCATAAGCCCTATTCGTTCAAATCATTTTCGTGCCAAGGATACCGGGACGCTAAATTAACTGTATTTTGTAAAAAATAAGCAATTTCTGTGTAAAAAATACCCACTAGGGTAAAAAATTGTGATCTATTAAAACTTTTGTTCAATGTTTTAGAAATCATTATAAGATATTATGAAATCATTCATAAAAACGGCCTAAAAATCTGCCATTTTGTCGGTTCTCATCAGTTTAAGCTATGATGCTCAAGCTATAAAATGGCGTAGAAAAGAGTTCCGACAGGGCAAATGGCGATTTGAATTTGCGCCAAAACATAATTGCATGCCAAAGGGGTTAAAGGGGCCGCTGAAAATTTTTAATGAGGGGGTTTACTCGGGCAGGGGTCTCCTCTGGAGATTGGTATAAAAAATTTGAGTGGGGCCTTATTAGAGTAAAAATTTTCACAGTCAGTGGCTTGGAGCACTGCTATCAGCGATCAGGATTGGGTTGTTTCTAAGCGGGACGCGCCTGGTGATGGGTCAATCAGAGTTTCGTATACTTTATGTTGCCACCCTTGTTTTTATCAAAAAAAAAGAATTTTTGTTAAACAGCATGATCTTTTTAAAAATTTAAATTCGTCGCGATTTTACTAAACAAAATATCTTTTTTTTTGCAAAAAACAGTTCATTTAGCGTCGCGGTATACTTGGGACGAACAGGGTGCATGCCCATTCAAATGGGCCTCGAGATAATATAACATATATCAAAATTGTAAAGGAATATTAATTTGTAACTTTGTTTGGCTTTCGAAAATATTAACTACAATACAAATAAAAACTTCCAGTGAAATGCATTGCACGACTAATGCGTATAATAATCAAACATGCGATAATTGTTTCATTATCAATAATCACATTGCTAATTAATTTATTGTTTTTCTTGTTTTGTTATATTTTCCTGATTTGTAATAGAATTTTTACTTTACAAATTTTTATTAAGCCGTCAATAAAGAAACAACGCATCAAATAATTTACATGTCCATATTAATTCATTTGTGAGAAATTTCGATTACTTTCTCCTTCGGGAGTTCTGGCTTGTTTGGTTCAGTGTAAGGCGCTTCCAACTCGAGTACTCCATCGCTTTTGTACTTACACGTGATATCTAAATTTTAGTATGAAAAAATCTATTACTTTAATATGTGTATTTAGTAAAGTGCTCTAGATATCCTCCCAGTAAGCTAGCCCGGTCAGTGCGTCCGTCCGAGCATGACCGTTAGACCCCTTGCGCCGCTGTTTTCTTGGCAGGGGATAACTTAAAATGTTCCTATGGATATGCTGAGTATGTTTTTCAAAAAATTTAGACCAAAATGTAGACAAATTTTAGACAAAATATTTACGCAAAAATATTTAGGTATTTAGTGCCAAATTTTCAGAGAGCCATTCTTAGGGGGTGCTTATTTATGCCACTAATAACTCACAAAGTTATCATTTATTGAAACAAAAATATATATTTAACGAGACTCCCAGAATGAGTCCCTGGAGCTATAACAAAGGTTTCCTAAAGATATAATTTAGGTACCCCCGCTTTAATTAGATTGGATCTATCTTTTACATACCTGTTGGCTTCACTCCTGGTGGAATGGACACCTTGCGATAATACTCAAAGTGCGAGTTTTCATCGCAATGCTTTGCCTCAACTTTAAGAATGTTTTCCTTTGAATCGGTTGATATTTTCACATCTTCCGGCCTGAAGCGACGAACGTCAAACTCGAGCTTGAATTTCTTCAAACCGTCTTCCTCAACGATTGGGTTCTGGATTCGGAAAATTTCAGTGGAAACTGGATGTTCGCGGTCCAGAAAAGGTCGGAAACCAAATCCTGAAACAATTTCATTATTAAAACAAAAAAGCTTTTACAATAATCTGTTAGTTTGTCACTGAAATTGTTGTATTTGTTATCACATAGAAAACATCAGAGTCTAGAATAAAAATAATTTTCGTAAACCCTGGACTATTTTCTTTCATTATTTGTCAAAATAACATTATGTTATATGGCAAATATGTACTGGTGCTAAAAATTACCTGCAATGCGGTCCATCTCGCGAGCCATTCGATTGAATCTCTGCCAAGCATCGTCGAAAACGCTAACTGGAAGATCGAGAGGAGAAGGTGGCCCTCCGCGACGACCCCAGTCCCAATAATTACGGGTGCTTCGGGTGACAAGCGGCGAAATAGAACGAGCGCAACGAGTAATAGGTCGTAACATGATTCTGATATATAAAACGGTATAAGAATTAGGTTAGCTGTGCCAAGTCAACTCCTTATATACTCACCAGGTCCTTGATAGAGAAAGTTCGCGAAGAGGCTCGAAATTTCCTTTGATTAGAGAGAAAACGGGTGTGGGAAAGCAACACGCCTTTTCACTTGGCAGTGTTAGAAAATAAGCGAAAGACAACACGAAATTATAGAGAGGAGAAACTGGCAGAACTTGCGAGAAAGTGCTAGCATTTGGCAGAGCATTCGGTGCAGACACAAACGGAGCAAAGAACTGTGTCCCTTTCGGAGTAAACAATCATATATTTCAGGAACACCGGACGTGCAAAATTTTACTTTTTGAAACAAAATCTAACAAGGGAAGTCTATAGGAGAGAAAATATAGCTTACAAATTTGCAAGTTTAGTCCAAACACTATTTATTCTGTTCTTCTCGTAATTTTTATAGTGATCAACAAAATAATTTTTATGTCTACAAAACAATTATTATTTCGAAGCTTTATTGTAAATATAAAGTATATATTAAACTTTGTTGCGACAGGAAGGTACGTCAATTTTTTTAAGTTTTGATTTTACACGGATAATTTTGTCGAAAAATGTCAATTTTAGACATCAAAAAACATCAAAAAACTTCCGCAACATATAGGAATCATTTGAAAAATTTGGTCAGAAATGTGTTCTTTTTCTTTGGTGACTCTCCCTTCTCAGGCCGATCATTCACAGAAGATTTGGGATTCTTATCAAGCCCTTTCCGTGTTGGAGATTTTTGGCCATTGTCGCACGGCGTTGTTTGATTACTTCGGCTGCTTTCTGCTTCTTCGGACATACGAATAAACTGAATAGCTTCTTGCTCAGCCACTTTTGCGTCCTCCATTGTCTAAAAAAACAACATTTTGATGTGTTCTAGAGCTTATACTATTCCCATTTTCCTCAATAATTGTGATTTGAAATATTAGTCCTGGCGGCAATTATGCTATTATGAGGCGTGGCCTATAGTCTGGCTTGACAGCCAGACTGGTCCTTTCCCACATACAAGCTAATGAGCCCGCCTCCAGAGTCTGCCTATAAAAACGCCTGATCGAGCTTGATTCAGTTCAGTTTCATTGCATTCACTCATCGCATTCATTCCTACTCTCAATTTGCATTCTCATTGCTCTCAAATCAAACTCAATCAAGTGTCATTTATCAAGTACAGAAACTGGAATAAAAGGCTTAAATAAACTCAGGTCTTAAACGCACGAAAATACATAACACATTTAATTGTTAAATTCTAATTTTGTCAGCGGAATTTTCGAATTGCGCCAAATAAATAACATTGTTTGTTACAAGATTGATTTTTCTTTAAGATGGTACTTAAAGTTCATACCCTCAAAAATGGTTTCTTATTATTTTGAAGTGAAGATAATTTTATGTAATTAACTCGCCATATAAAGCTAGTAAGGGGCACGGCATTGCGATTGTACTATTACATTTTTTTATAACAAAAAATACCTTTTTAATACATTCCTCAAAGTTGGGATAAAGTTGGCGTGATAAATCAGACTGACTGCTCACCGATGGCGCGTCTTGTGCCTCTTGCACAATCTAAATACAAATGTTACAAATAAATTTAATAATTATGATTCACTTTTCGAACTAATGAGGAATCGGATGACCTAGCTGAGGAAATTCCTGAATGGCTCTGCGGCGGTTCAGGCACATCATCTACTTGTAAAGCAGAATTATCGTATGCATGTGCGTTTCGATCCAATTTCGCTCTACTTTCGGCCGCACTAAGTAATTTCTTTACATCATCAGTCAGTTCTTCCTCATCATCTTCACCCAAATCCTTTGGATCACAAACCATCTAAATGTAGGAGACTTGTACAGGAAGTTAGCTTTAAACCAAATTGAAATGCATTAGAATGAACTTTCATGCTAAGGAACAAAATAGTTAATAATTCATAAATGTGTTTCATAATTTAAAAATGGGAGAGAAATCATGCATACATAACTGTGATGCAGGCAGAAATTTGCTAAACTACAGCTTAGAACCTCATCTTTCAATTATAGTAATCCTTTTGTCCATTGTTTCATTTAACAGAATATATGACTATCACTAAATTCATCATAAATATTTTTCATTCAACCATATTTTAATTTGCTTTTATTTAAACATCTGTACAATTTCCATGTAACTTCTGCCATTTTTCTTTGATTTAATTTGTAACTTTAGTACAGGAAAGTACGTTACTAATTGCCAGGAGATATGATGAATACTGAATTTTAACGTAAGAGCTTCAAATGCAACTTACCAGCCTTGGCTTTCGGATTACTTCGACGGGAACACCTCGTAAATCGGCCAATCTCTGTTCCAATTGTGCGACATGAGCGGCTTCATCGTTAGGCACACTGACTCTGTTTCTGTTTGTATGCTCCTTCAGCTTTTCCAATCTTTCCTCTAATTTATCCCAATCTCTCTGACCACCTGTAAACAAATAACTATCAAAACAATGTTATTGACATAAAGAATTAAATAATTACCGTTCCCGGCAGAATTTTCATTGTCAGTTCCTAGCCGTACTCTTGTAAATGGTTGACGCATAGACGGAGGTGGTAGCTTGTCATCACCCCACCAATTCTTGGCAGACGATCCAGGCTCATCTCTCGACTTTTGTCTATTCAAAGGCATATTCGACGAATTCTAAATGTGATGCATTAGCAACCAAGGTATTGGGGCCAATCAAAAATCGGTTAAAATTAACCATTTGTTAAGAACTTGTACAATAATATATTCCAAAATTATGTTTCATTTTAGTAACGCATATCGGGATTTTGATTGTATCAAATAAAAAGAAATATGATTAAATACAATACCTTCCCAGACAGTATATTAAAGCAGCTGTCACATACGGAAACGGGTTTTGGAGAGAGTCCCGGAATAATGAAATTTTTGCTGACGCATTTTTGGCAGAAACTGAATCCACATTTTGAGCATCCATGCTGAAAATTGGAGCATATATATTTAATACATTTGAGAGAAAAATTATTTACCTCTTTGCGCAGCTTCGAATACGGAGTCATACAATTTGTGCACGACATTTTACCACCAGCTCGTTTTCGTAATTTACTAATATGAAGACAAAATTTCATTTTCATATTCAAATGGACACAGAAATATTTGACGTGTTATACACTAATGCTTACTTGCATTAAATAACAATTTGCAACATGATTTATTAATCACTGAAAAGGCAACAATACAAAATAACAACTATAGGCTGGTTCCTCTTCTCCACCTTGTCCACATGGACAAGGGCAGGCTGTGATGATTCATTCCCGCAGTGGTATTTATTGGGTAGTTATTGTTCGCTTCGAGAAAAGAAACGGACTGTGGGAAGAGTAATGCGCATAAAAATACACGCCTTAGGTTATATTTGTACTCTAATTTGAGGAATGTACCCTTCATTTCGGCATATGTATGCAACTTTACAATTTTTACCATTATGCTCAGAATATATTTCTAAAAGTTTGTCTTTTTGACTATATATAAAATTATTGGTCAACCTAGCTCACCTATTGATTAACTGGAATATTGATTGATCATCCAAACAAAATTATTGTTCCCAAACGTACCAAACCAACCGAATGTCAGCTCAGTTTTGGCGATCAGTATATTGTAAAATCACTTTCTGCTCAATTTTGGGCAAAGAAATGTTTAAATGCCAAAATTCGGAATCAGTGGGGTCGAAATCTCATTTATTCCTATTTAATCATACGCAGAGACCTGTCGTTTTTGCTAATATGCTTTATATTCCGTTTCTATCTTACAATTTTCGGTTAATAAAAAGCTTTATAATTACAGGTCGTTTATAACGAACTACTTTATTGTGATATTGTTAAACGGTTAAAGTGATATTGGCTAGATAACCCAGCTACGATTACAATGTATCCTTTGTTTTTGGTCAGTGGTACAGCAAAGTAAATCGCATAAGTTTCCTTCAAATCATCACTAGCCTTACAAACTAAAAATACAATGTCACAATCTAAAATACTCTAAAAACCGGACTCAAAAACAAATTTTTCTAGAAGAGATCTATCTGCTCCTTTGACTTTAATACGATTTTTCAATTCGTCCACATTCGTTGCCACAGGTTGACCAAGTTCACGCTCCAAGAAACTTCTAAGATCCTTTTCGCACGCCTGAACAAATTAATTTTTTTACTAATATATTTTAAAGACAACTTACGAAAACGTCTCCGTCAATTCCTCTCAACGAGACCAATTCAACATATTCGAAATCCATGGTCTTTGGATTTAATTCATCTCGTCGTCTCTCAAGGAAAAGTATTGGTAAATGATTCGTGCCTCTTCGAATATAATAAGGGAGATCCGGTGGTGGATCTAAGATAGTAATCAGAGTTTATGGGATTACAGGGTACGCAAATTTTTTGGAGAATTTTTTTGACACCAGACATTATGTAGTTGCAAAAAATGGCAAAGAAATGTAAAAATCATGTTTGTATTTAAAATGCAGTTAATGTAGTAACGATTTTAGTGCAATTCCAGGGATATCTAATGGTGATTTTTTCGCAATTAGAAAGATTGCTAGCTGTGTCTGGTGTCAAAGTTACCCAAGTATCTAGTTTAATATGCAAAAACGATAATTTCAGTATCCCTTGGAAATGTTTCGAAAAGTCGGAAAAGAAATCGATGAAAAATTGCGCCACTCTGTACTGTAATATTTGTCTTTTCAATTTTCTTCAAGTAAAATTGTTATTTCAGCCATTAAATTAGCTCTTCCTTCTATCAGGGCATGCTAATTTTTCATAAACAAATATATGCTTTACGAGTCAATATTTGATCCGCAAAGCATTGATATATGAGAAATTGAATAATTTTAAAATGTTCTGCTGTTTTGGTTTCTTTTTAAATTTCAGGTGTGCGGAACCAAAATCGAGGGTTATACAAAATAGCTGTTTCGAAATTATATGTGAAACCATGTTGATAGTTACAATAGATCACAATTTATTTCAAATAAAAAATATTGGTGAAAGCAAACCTTTCGGTGGGCGCCATCCGCTCGGCAATATTCCACAATTCTTCGGCATTTCGGGAATCACTTTCAACGGGAGAAGACGTTTTACATAATCCCAATTCACGTTGGCCTCCTTGAAGTCAGTATACGTAGTTTCCTGTTTCGGCAATGCATGTTTGAAAGGCTCTTCCCATGGAGCTTCAGTTTCTTCAGCAGCGGAACTGGAACAGCTAGCCGTTTGAAGTAGGGCAGGTATTGATCGATTTGTTATTAGCAAGGTCCTTTTTCCATAACAAACGCTTTGCCTTTGAAATAATTTGATCATATCTAAATATTTGAGATTTGGTTTCAAAATCACTGAAATAATGGAAAAATAAAACTGTTTCAAATAACATGTTGTCATCAGAACCAGAAGTAAATGGAATAAACTTTTATTAGCAGCTACATAAAATCACAACAATTTTCGTTATACTTCATCGCAGGTAAGGCAATTTTGGTCATCATTGGCAACATTAATCATTTACATCATTGGAAAAACATTTTGTGCAAGTTATTATGATTTCAGGAATATAGTTAATATATCACATATGGAACAACTATGAACTATATACGAAGAATTATAAGGAAAATAATGCAAAAGCGTATGGAATTCTTACAGACAAAAAATTAAACTGAACTTTAAAAGAAGAGAACACTAAATGAAATGGCTAATGTGAGAAATATAACATAAAATTTTCTCATGCACAGAAAAAGAATCATAACTTGAAAACTGAATTGGTTTTAAGATTCGAGGTTCCAGCTTAACGATTCGAGGTTTTGAGTCGTGGCTTTCGAGGGCTAGGCCTAACTGACTTCGGATAAGCGAATGCATTCCTGTAAGAAAAAATAAAGTAACGACGCAATTACAATGCAAATAATTTAGCTCTTAATACAAAAATAAATAAAATGTCGCATGTAATTTATATCTCGGATAATTTTGAGTTTCGTCTAAATTTTTCAAATTGCTAATTTTATAATTTTGTGATTTTTCGTTCATTGATAACTTATTCGAATTCCAACTCTAATTCGACGCATTTCGTCGAAAACGGATTGTGTCAAATTACAGAGGGTTGACTGTATTTAAATTATCTGATGTCAGTATCTAAAAAACTGTAAAATAGTTGAAAAATATAGTATAGTTTTGTGATTGAGATTGATTCTGATCATTGCTTCTGGAATATTCTCGAAGATGATTAATGGCTCAATCGAAAGCCCAGAGTTTCTGCATTAACTTGAGTCATTACTCGCCTTCTAGAATGTTCCATAGGGAGCGATCAGAATCAATATCCGTTTAAACTATTTTATAGATTTTTCATAGGTATTGACGTCACTGGAAATTATACAATGTAATATGAAACAACTGACTGAGATGATACTGCTGGAGTAACTTCCGGCAAAATGCCAGAGTGTTCACGTGACGGAATTTGAATTGTCTGGGACAGTCTATCCTTAAGTTGTGACATTTTCTGCCATGCCTAAAAATAAGGATGAAACTACGGTTTAATTCTTATCGTACTATATCAACGATCTTCATTAATTTTGAAGTGGTTTAGAACACAATTAGAAGATAGAGTGCATTGTGTATTAAATAATCTACCTCATTAATAGCCGTCATTGCTTTTTCATCTGAATCAGCTCCCAGCCCAATAGTCCAATCACACTGTTGTTCTAAATCGTGCCTTTTTATTTCTGTTCGCAAAATGAAAGTGATGTTCTTCAAATTTAAATGTTCTCCGGCATACTGTAAATCCTATAATTACTCACCCGGGTGACCGCTAACAGTATTTAATTGCCTTAATGAATTAGAAAGAAGTATTCCATAGGACCACCCAGCGGCTTCGCCGCATGGCGGCGCCCATGATCATCCATGGGGGGGGGTAAAGTGCCATTTTTGGCATGTTTTTGGCCAAAATTTGAAATTTTGGGCCGGTGCATCAACTTTTTTTTGCGGATTCGGTAGCAGCTCGGCCAGACCTACAAAATGAGCTATCACACACCCCCGTAGCGCGCCCACAAATTGGGTTTCCAAAAAAGTGCCAAAAAAACACATTTTTGGTCAAAATTTGAAATTTTGGGCCGGTGCATCAACTTTTTTTTGCGTATTCGGTAACAGCTCGGCCAGACCTACAAAATGAGCTATCACACACCCCCGTAGCGCGCCCACAAATTGGGTTTCCAAAAAAGTGCCAAAAAAACACATTTTTGGTCAAAATTTGAAATTTTGGGCCGGTGCATCAACTTTTTTTGCGGATTCGGTATTAGCTCGCCCAGGCCTACAAAATGAGCTATCACACACCCCTGTAGCGCGCCCACAAATTGGGTTTGCCCTTTTGCGTGACACACGTGACACACGGATGTCACGTTTTAACGTATGTCAACCCCAAATCTGACATTGATAACCCCCCCTAAAATCATGGGTTTTTGGGTGGTACTCGCGAGTTTGGGGTCCGGGACCCCCAGAAAGTGGGTTATTCTATTGCGGGCGGACGGAACTTCACCTATCAACTTAGAGGGACCCGATTCCATAGGACCACCCAGCGGCTTCGCCGCATGGCGGCGCCCTTGGTCATCCAGGATTTTCCGGAAGCCATAAATCCCGGCAGAATCGATCTTTGTCGGCGAGACCGGTACCAATCGTCTTGTCTCGCCGAGACGAAGCGATTGACGTATCACACGCCCGGAACCGAGCTGCGACTGGAAAGTTTCCTTTGTAGAAACTCCCCAAAAACTGAAAAAATGGGGTTTTCTCAACTTTCGTGGCGGGACCACCCCCATTCTGACATTGATAACCCCCCCCCCTAAAATCATGGGTTTGGGGGGGTACTCGCGAGTTTGGGGTCCGGGATCCCCAAAAAGTTGGAGATTCTATTGGGGGGGGGCACCACCCTATCAACTTAGAGAGACCCGATAATATTTTTAAAATTCTCGGATTCTGTTTACCACCAAATGGTTCTGTTTGTACTAAACACAAATTCGCATTCAAAAGCAATTATTCATTGAATAACTTTTAGTGGTAGCATGAACTCTTAGCAAATTCTAAAAATTGTGGTCAAATTTATATCTATTCGGAACAAAATCTGGAGTTCGCGACCTAAAAGTAAACAAAGCTTTGAAGCATACTCAAATCCGTGTTCGTTGGCGTCAATTTGGTAGAAGCAATGGTTTTTGAAAGTGAATCGAGGATGCCACACTTCCCTCCAATAGACTATAAATGTATAAATATAAATTTCGAATGTACAGTCCGAGGTAATACCTTGGCCGATTTTTCGATAGCAGTGTTGATCTCTCGATTCACGCCCTGAACATATTCTAGCAAACCGTTCCACGTCTCTGTTTGACTTGCAATGATGTTCAACCATTTGTTTCTTTCTTCAGGACAAACTAAATCCTCTGCGTCCACAACTTTGTGATTTTTGTGGAACTTCATTGCACACCGACTGCATATCCACTAAAATATATTTTCTTATTACGTCCCTGTTAATGTATGAAATTATTTACATGAAACATATCCGAATGAGAACTATGACAACTAACGCAAGCGAAGGTGTCTTCTTTGAGCATTTTATTGGGGCAGGAAGTACACTGAATTGTTGAGTCGCATGACTGACTGGTGCTCGGTCTGGACAGGTCAACTTCTTCCATTTTTGATACCATTTCTAAAAATAAACCATTTTCACGGATTTCGTTACATAACTCGCTACTTGAAAAATGAGTGTGTGATGACAATTTTATGGAATTTGCTCCTAATAAAAATTTGGACTCACGAGTAGGGAAAAGGACTCAAGTTAAGTCCAAAAGAGAGACTCTATCAACAGAAATGACATACTCTTTTCACTGTGCTAGCCAGTCTAATCATTATATTTAGTCGACTGTCTGTACATTTATGTAAATGTAATTTATCTCTGTAAGGTCCAAAATCTCATCCCTGATTATAACCCGTGTTTTAATGTAATTGTTGCAAGCACGAGATAAATTCTTGAAACAAAAACATAAAAATACCTTGAACAATGAAATTGGTCGTCATTCCACGGACTCCTTCGTTGGGCACCATAGTCAATACACGACATTGTGGGCACTTTATTGAACTTGTTGAATACACGCCTGATACACTTAAAAAGGGCTCTGCGGGTGTGCGTTCAACTAGCTTTTCAAGGCAGCTGGAACAAAATGTATGACCACATCCGAGATTCTTCGGATCTTTGAACACTACAGCGCATATTGGACATTCTAACGACTCGAGGAATGAAGAATCCAAGCATGAAGTATCATGTTCGACTGATAACATTGCCTAAAATGAATTAAAGTATGGAAGAAAGTTAAGAAAGAATCAGTAATAGGTCTTTATTTTTACACTGCATAGAGAGAAATATTTTCTAAACAGCTCTCCGCCAAGCAAGTTATTCAGCAAAGGTGGCGCTAATTTAAAAGAAAGTTTAAAAGAAAATTTAAAAGAAATATGAAATACCTCCACCAAGCACTTAATTTGTGGCGGATTCGCTGAACAAACGTAATTTACACGATAAATATACAAAATAACAGTGACGCATACCTGGTACATATCAGCACGGACTTCCGCCCCACAGGTGAAAGCCGATGTGGAAGTCCGTTGTAGCAGACCTTTGAAAGCGAAGCCAAATCGGCACGCACATGAGTGGCAAAAATCAAACTGTATTCTTATTTCAAAGCTAAACTTATTCTTGTCTCAAAATTGCAATTGTTATAAACCTTAAAACAGTTTCCCATCTCTCCATTTTGATGTCAATACACCATCATATTTTCATAGTCGCTGATTCTGAGCATATCAAAGTTGTGCCAACATTTTAAACCAAAATTTCTTTATTGTGTATGTAACGACAAAAACATTACATGTAAAAATTATTTCTTGTCTTGGTCTATTCCCGGATCGACACGAAGTTTCTTGGCGCGGGTGCGTATGTCTTTCTCCATGTCCATAATAGCTACTTCTAAGCCGGCATTTTTCGTGATGAGATGCACCCAATTTTGTCCCAATTCTGTCAATTTCTCGCCTGCAGCCAATTGAGTTCGTTTACGCCGAGCGTTAATTTCATAGAGTTGAGATCGCAACTAAGAGCAGTATATATATATTTTCAAGAAATTCGCTTTAAAGTATCTTTTTAATGGTATAGCATAACTTTCTCGATAAGTTGCTACTTTTATCAGCTTTAAAGATTCTGATTTTACGATGTTTTGCAAAATAGGGTGTTCAATTTAGGCACTTTTCTTTTCTAAATCTTTTTTGTATTCGCTCCTTATATGTCATTTTTGGCACTTTCCGGTTCATTTTTGGCCAAAAATTGCTGTTTTCCAGCAATACGGTTACACAAAATGCAATATTTAGCTATTTCTTCCACCTGACAAAGCCCAAGGTGGTAGAGAAATTAACATAGTCTATTTGGTCTACTTATTTTTATCTTATTTCATCAAATAGTTTCCTTCTTCGCGAAACTAGCATTCAAATGTCAAGCATTTTAAACTAGACATAAATAAACACATTTTCATGCTTAGCTGCATATAATCTTAGCTATTTGCGAGATGTTACTATTGCATATATTGCAAGTGCATATATGTATCCATATAGTGTAAATTTTAACAATAAAATTACATATAAGCCGTATATAAATATGTATTTTTGTACAAGCCAAGCATTATTGCTTCAAGTTTCAGATTTTGAACATAATTTTTTCTTCATTTCTTCTTTCATTCTAACATCTAAACCTAACTTTATAATATTTTATAGAATAGCGTATTAATAAAGTATAAATGCGCTGCCATAATTAAATATATTAAAAATAAACATGAGAGCATAAGTTACCTGCATCATGTTTGATTCATCTTTTTCGGCAATACTTTGAAGCACCTAAATAATAAAGAATATATTCCCCAAATTTTCTTTCAATATTGCTCCAAATTTAGGTAAATTATATATCATTTAAATGAAAAAGTGTATAAATGGTAAAAATAGCATAAAATACAAAAAATACCATTTTGTGTCGTTTTGGACCATTTTGCCTTTAGAAAATTTCGCCGGATATAGGGCCCGGCACCAGAGGGGTTTATAACGAGGTTTTACTTTATTATCTAAATGTAGCAAACCTTGTTCATTCTTAGGTACGCTTCAGGGCCGAATTCTTCCATGATCTCCAGATTGATCTTTCGCAAATATTGATTTTGCAATTGCGATTTGCAGTTGTTTATAGCCTGGAATGGTATACGAATTAATGATCACAAAAGCGCAACATAAAACATACACTCTGCCACGCGCGCTTATCACTCGACTTAGCAGTATTTGCAGGTGACGGTACTTCATAACGCGCGAGATCGAGTTTCTCCACATCCTAAAAATTTAATAAAACCACAAAAACTGTATACATAAGTCTTTAGTTTGGATAATAACCCGCACATGACGCATGTGTCCCGCTCCTACATATAAACATCCGGCTTTACCACAAATTATTTTGTATGATAAGTCAAACATGGGTTAAGTCCCACCCTGAGGTCCGCCCCTTGGGGTAGGACTTAACCCATGTCTGACTTTATAAGAGTTTGCGTGGGTTTTTAATTTTTCTTAGCGAGCCCTACAAGCCTTGCAATACTTATATGCCTGAAATAGCGGACGATGGTATGATTGGGGGGAGTTACGATTGGGGGGGGGACGGGTGGGGGGATCACTTGGGGGGGGTTAGGATTGGGGGGTTTTGGGTAAAACCCCCCACTACTACCCCCCCCCCAATCGTAACTCCCCCCAATCCTAAATCCCCCCAATCCTAACTCCCCCCAACTGGTATTGCCATAGTAATTTTGAATAATCCATAAAAATTACCTAAAATTACCAGAAAAGTACCTTATAAGGTAATTTTTCGCGTAGAATTCAACTCTAATTCTCACAATTGCTACTGCCATATTGTTTTAATTCCAATTTTCGGTTATTTTTCCACTAGAGTCACCAGTGAAACACCTTTCCTGGAAAAAATATAGTGATTGACCAAATTTACGATTTTTCCTGAATCAGTGTTAGGTTGCATCTGCGGTTGAATTAAATGGTCTGTTATTGCTCCAGGAAAAGTTTTTTATGCATCCGCGATGATTTATGTCCGAGACCATGCTTAAGTCAAAGTTGACTGTATTGCATTTTTACCACATTGTGCTATGCTTGACACGTCGGCGCCTTTTGCATGGTTTTGTATCAAAAAGTGTGACATGCATGTTTTTGTCGTTAAAATCCCGAGATTTTTGGTACATACCCTAATTCGGGTACGGGGAATCCGAATTTGACCTCAGATCATGGGTGGTCCCGCCACGAAAGTTGGGAAAATTGCGTTTTTGGTAAAAAATGGCCAAAAAATGGCCATTTTTGATGCGTTACGTTAAAAATAATTGCAGATTCGGACTCAGCGCATCAAAAAACCCCTAAAAACACATTTTGCTGACATTCCAAAAAAATTTCATTTTTTGGCCATTTTTGACCATAGGGGGTACCACATGGATTTTGAAAAAAATCGATTTTTTGAAAATGTGGAAAATTTTTCTGCAATGAGTGTTTTTTGGGGTAATTCGATGCGCTGATTCCGAATCTGCAATTATTTTTTTCATATCACGTCAAAAATGGCCATTTTCGGACGATTTTTTCGTCTCAAGTTCGAAACCCAGGTCCGTCAATCAATTTTTTCTCGCGATTAATCTTTTTCTCGCGATTAATCATTTTCTCGCGCTAATTTTTTACTCGCCGTAGCCGAAATAGGGTAAGTACCAAAGATCCCAGCCCATTTCGAACGTTCTACTTCACATTTTCAGCAAAATACACGAAAATAGGTATTTTTGGGCAAAAAAAAACTAAAAAATTTCGTATTGGGCTCAAATTTCCTCTTGTCCAAGATTTTTTATGAAAAAGTAAAATTTGTAGTGCTGCTCGATCATACTGTACAAGTGAAATATTCATCCCTACGTTTTAAATTAAAATCTGGGCTGTCAAACTTGGTACATTTAACACTGAAAAACGCAAAGTGTACCAACTTTGACAGCCCAAATATTAATTTAAAACGTACAGACGAATATATCACCCACCAGGTATGATAGAGCAACACCTGAACTTGCTTCCTGGCAAAAAAAATCTTTCATAAGAGGAGATTTGATTTTTGGCTGAAATTGGCCGTCACGCTTTTTGATACAAGAGGCGCCGACGTGTTGACGGTGAAAGACAATGAAATAGATCGGACACTCCACATTAGAAGATGAAAATCGTGAAAGGGAACTTCACAGCCTAAGACTGCACTAAAGCTTAAGCCTAAGATTAAGTCAGTATTGGGCGTGCCCAGCGGGGCCCCAAGCCTAAAGGCTTGTTTGGCGCCTTTTAAGGATTGTTCGGGAGCTTAAGCCTAAGATTAAGTCCTCGGTTGGCCGTAGATTGTTCAAGCCGCAAGCCTAAATCATTGTTTGGCGCCTTATAAGTGTTGTTTTAGCCTAAAATAGAAGAAATCTTCTACTGATTTTTTCCCAAGTTACACTAGCGTCAACCGCTTGCACGTGGACAGCACAAATCTGGGAGAGAAATAGCATCTTGAGTCAAATTCCTTGAGAAGACAAGCAAAACTGGATACTTAATCCTTGTTGTTACGAAAAAACATAAAAATCAGCGGAAAGGATATTTTTTCCCTTCTCGCTTGCAGTCATCAAAAGTGGTTGATTACACGAAAAAGCAACAAAAAACAGTCACATAATGGAAAAATAACCGAAAATTTGAATTCTACGCGAAAAATTACCTTATAATATACTTTTCTGGTAATTTTAGGTAATTTTTATGGATTATTCAAAATTACTATGGCAATACCAGTTGGGGGGAGTTAGGATTGGGGGGAGTTACAATTGGGGGGAGTTAGGATTGGGGGAGTTAGGATTAGGGGGTTTTGGGTAAAACCCCCCAATCCTAACTCCCCCCAATCGTAACTCCCCCCAATCATACTTTTCCCAAATAGGCACATGTCATTAGCATTCCTTCTAACAATCCATTCCAATTTATACTACAACAAAATGATTAAAGTAATATTATGAACTAGCGGGGGTGGAGCCGGTTCGCGGCTCCACCCCCGCTAGGAAGCGGTTAGCGTGCATCAGTGGCGCTTCGCGCACCGCCATCAGCGGTCAGGGTTGGGGGTAGGGTGTTCGGGAGTAAGGGTTGTTCGGGAATAGAGCAGCATGAGACTATTTCGGGCCTTCGGCTCTCAAGCAGCTGTTGTTCAGGAGTAAGGGTTGTTCGGGAGTATATGTTCTAAGTTCCCTCACATTCCAAGGGAGAAGGTCGGGCGCTCCGCGCCCGACCACAGGACTGGCTCGCCGCCTCCGGCGCCTAGCGTATATGGTTAGGGTGTAGTCGACAGTCGCGGCCTTCGGCCGCTCCTTCGGACTAATTAGTGTCTTTGACTGATTTGTGTCTCTGACAAAAATAAGCACCCTAAGAATGCACTTGCCCAAAATTTTGGACAAAATTCTGACGCAGAAAACGCACTAGTAAGAATGGCCCTTGCCAAAATTCGGGACACACTTACAGAGAAAAATAAGCACTGGATAAAATGGCCCTTCCAAAAATAGGGGAATTGATGACAAACTTGGGTCTGCCCACTCCTCTTTTTTCTGCACACCCCCTTTTTTCTGCAAGGCATTTTTAGGGATGTCTAAATCTGTATGTAAGGTTTTGTCCCCCTTTTTTCTGCAAGGCATTTTTAGGGATGTCTAAATCTGTATGTAAGGTTTTGTCCCCCTTTTTTTCTGGAAGGCATTTTTAGGGATGTCTAAATCTGTATGTAAGGTTTTGTCCCCCTTTTTTCTGGAAGGCATTTTTAGGGATGTCTAAATCTGTATGTAAGGTTTTGTCCCCCTTTTTTCTGCAAGGCATTTTTAGGGATGTCTAAATCTGTATGTAAGGTTTTGTCCCCCTTTTTTTCTGGAAGGCATTTTTAGGGATGTCTAAATCTGTATGTAAGGTTTTGTCCCCCTTTTTTCTGCAAGGCATTTTTAGGGATGTCTAAATTAGGGGTCGGCATACTCTCTCACCGAGTCCGAACAACATTTTTTACTTTTCACCGACTTTTTGAAAACTTTTTGGAGAAATAAAAAATAGTTAACCTAGATATTTAACAGACAGACATTACACAAAAAGAAAAAGATTTATTCGATTTGAAAAATGTTGAGAAAAAAATATTCTCTTTCGGACTCGGAAAGGTTAGAGAAAACAGAGAAAGTTTCCGACTCCAACTTTAATCAGCTATATCTTCAATGCTATCTGACCAATTTTATTTCTGTAAAAACAAAAGTTGTACCTCAGAATATTATCTAACAATCTGCAAAGAAAGTTTTTCACATTTGAAGAAGAAATAAAAAGTTATTGATTCGGACTCGGAAACAACTCGAGTTCCGAGTCCGGAAATTTTATTTCCCGAGTCCGAATCAATAACTTTTTATTTCTTCTTCAAATGTGAAAAACTTTCTTTGCAGATTGTTAGATAATATTCTGAGGTACAACTTTCGTTTTTACAGAAATAAAACTGATAAAATAATATTGCCGAAACTGCGCGGACTCGGTCGGCTTTGAAAATGTCTTTTTTTCTCTAACCATTATCGATTGATTCGAGTCCGACTTTCGATAATTTTTTTCTCCTGCTTTTTCAAATGAAAAAAGTCCAATTCTTTTTTTGTTTTTAAGGTTATCTCAATATCTAAGTTCACTATTTTTTGTTTCTCAAAAAGTTTTCAAAAAGTCGGTGAAAAGTAGAAATATGTTGTTCGGACTCGGTGAGAGAGTATGCCGACCCCTAGTCTAAATCTGTGTGTAAGGTTTTGTCCCCCTTTTTTTCTGGAAGGCATTCTTACCAGTGCTTATTTCTGTGTGTAAGGTTTTGTCCCCCTTTTTCTGGAAGGCATTCTTACCAGTGCTTATTTCTGTGTGTAAGGTTTTGTCCCCCTTTTTCTGGAAGGCATTCTTACCAGTGCTTATTTCTGTGTGTAAGGTGCACAGCTGCTTGAGGGCCGAAGGCACGAAATAGTCTCATGCTGCTCAACTCCCGAACAACCCTTACTCCCGAACAACAGTTGTTGAGGGCCGCAGGCCCGAAATAGTCTCATGCTGCTCTACTCCCGAACAACCCTTACTCCCGAACAACCCAATCTGACCGCTGATGGCGGTGCGCGAAGCGCCGCTGTGCACGCTAACCGCTTCCTAGCGAAGTGAGGGCCGCGAAGCGGCCCCACTTCGCTAGTCTTGAATAATATAGCTATGAATTCAAGCTTGACACTACGACTGTCAAAATATTTAAATTTACCTTGTTCTCGGCAATGTTATTATGCTGTTCTAGAATTCGCGGTGTCAGGAATTTTTCATATTTTGGCTCGGGAAGATGACGCAAATAATTCTTCGTCGGAGGAAAATTACGCATTTCCGCTTGAATCAATTGCAAAGCCAATTGTCGATGGGCTTCCGTATAGTTAACATCGTCAATGTATGGAAGCGCATCTAAAATGTCATAAATTAATTAGCAAAGAAAATAACGACAAATTACCAAGTATATCATCGTTGGTAGAACTTTTCAGTTTCGACGTAGATGGCAGTGCGAGTGGTTGATTCGACATTAAGACTCTAAAAATGTTTCCACCATGTGTCATATTACCAATATTTTCAAAAATACATGCGATATATACGACAAAATAAAAATTCAGATTATTCAATGATTTATTATTTATATATGGCAAGAAATGATATGACAATATCATACAAAGGCACATATAGCACTAAAGAATATAAGGAATCACAGCCTTTCGCTCTTTCGGATAATCTTCAAATTTCTGCTGATACCATCTGAAATTAAGAAGTTACATTTTTGACTAAGGTTCATTTTCGACTTAGACATATTTTGATGGGGAAAACATCGTTATAACATCAGATAACATTCAAACGATAATATTGATCAATTCTGACCAAATATCGCAAAATTTTGATGTTTAATGTAATTGGATAATGAGTTTAGAGTATGTCAGCATGAAAGTGTTCTATTAAGGCTGTTAAAAATTCTTACTAAAAACGGAGCTTTTTTGAGTCATCAATACGATTAAAGAATTAAAACACAGCTTCTTGAGTCATTTTTTACAGTAAATTAATTGTAAAATGTAACGTAATTTTGTTTGCCGCTTAAGTAAAAATCTGGAAATATTCGACTACTAAATACCAAATCATAAAACGAACCTGTGGTGTTCTACTGCTCTCGGAATAGTATTTGCCATAGTGAACAAGCTGAAAGCCCACGCCGGCAATGTCTGTGCAAAAAGGGCGTAGCCGAACCACTCAAGTATTTCTAAACAAATAACTTCGTGGAATAATATTTTACTAACATATTTGTATAGATAAAAAGACATAATAGCCTTTATTAGGTAACTTTATTACCTCCAAAGAAATTTGCTCCAGAAACGAGATCAAACGCTCCACCACGAGGTATTTTGTAACCGGTCTCACCTTTCCCTCGAAGATTGCGCAATATATGGTCAGAATGGATGTTAATGAACATGCCAGTGAAGAAAGTTGGAATTCCTAAAGGAGCAACATATTAACACGTTTCTTATGAAATATATTACCGATTAGGCTTCCAAAAGAGAATAAATGGTTGGATGGATAGTGTGCATATTTTGCGTGGAAAAATCCTTGAATATATCCATTCCAAGAGCAAAATATTAATCCAAGGAGCATTAAATGAACTGGCGTCGGTTTTCCTCCTCGGATCAAAAACGGATATATCAATGATCTGAAAATATATAAATCAGAAAATGATTCAATAAATAAGAATCTACAATCAATCTTGCAAATTAAGATCTTTACCAAAAATTTTAATGTTGAATTATAAATAATTCTGAACATTTAAAATAACGGTTACAATTCAATATTTGGATTTATTGCATTTTCGCAGGAAGATAAAATTGATAAATACACAATTGGGCCATTAATTAGGGGTAAGCTTTTTGAGAACACTGTCGTCGTTAATGGACCCATATGCCAATGTGTGTCCCCAACAGAGGCGACAATCCGGCAAAATGTGTGAAAAGTGGAACGGTATGGCCAAAAATACGGTTACGCTAAAAATGTCAGGCATATAGCCCACTTATGGAATAACGGCCTAGGATATTCGCCTAAATTCTAACAAGGTTATAGCCTTTTGCACTCCCAAAAATTCAAATAGCGCCCCGAAAATGGATTTATTCTGTTCAAAACAATAATGCAACTTTTAGCATTTTAGTCCTTAAATGTTTCTATTTTTGAAACAATTATTAGTAATATCATTTTTCTAAAAAAATTCACATACCGTTGAAAATAATGTCCAGTGAACATCAGCACAATAAGAAGGTTTGTCCATTCTATGATGTGGCCGACTTGCCAAAGTGCGATTAACGGTAGTATCAGAGACGGACACTCTTGTATGATCCACGCAACTTTTGCAGGCACAGAATACTTTAAATTTCAAAGTAACATATGAAAAGGGTTAAAGAGAATATAATACTTTTGCCAGCAAAGATTGCGACGAATAGCGCCCATAAGAAGCACGCAACTTCATGAAATACATCGCGACAAATGTAATAAATGCAGACACGAGCATGAAGCCGGATAAGAGGTGAAGAATTGCGCGTTCGTCCATTACCAATATCCCTCTTTCATACATATCCCACAAATTACCAGCAGAGTTTTCAGAAACCATTTTAGACTAATATCTTGAGAACTTTTTTCAAGTTTAAATGTTAGAACAAAAGTGATAACAACATGAAGATTTTCAATGAGCCATAATTACATGCTTGGCGGGAATTTAAACTAAATTTTCTTATGCACATAGCAATTTATTTACTTAAGAGACATTAAATATATAAATTTAGTTTATGGATGATAAAAATAGTATTGGGTCATTCAAAACAAAAGTGGCCATGGAAGTAAACAACAGTCACGAAGTTCGATTTGAATTGCCGGCTATGCAGCCTTCGCTGGAAGCTTCTCTTTGCAGCGGACGAAGAGAGAGATAAGAGACGCGAGACATTTTTTGTGTGAGAGACGGTTTGCTTATGCAAACAAACCGTCTCTCACACAAAAAATGTCTCGCGTCTCTTATCTCTCTCTTCGTCCGCTGCAAAGAGAAGCTTCCAGCGAAGGCTGCATAGCCGGCAATTCAAATCGAACTTCATGACTGTTGTTTACTTCCATGGCCACTTTTGTTTTGAATGACCCAATATATAGAAAAATTACCACGCACAGCGAAACTTCCCAAGAGTTATTTCTAGGATCGGTTATTGCGTTAAAATAAAAGAAAAATAAGTTCTGATAACATCTAATTTATGATAACAGTGTCCTTATGACCGAACTCAAAAGAAATCGTTAAAACTACACTACACTGTAAATTAATATTTCTTCGTGTTTTTTTACTAATATTTTGTTGTTTTTGCAAAAACGCGTCTTGAAACAAATCGAAATTTTTATGATATGTCGTGAACGACACAGAACCACCGACTAGAAGACTGTTGACAATGTTTAAAACATCACTGTTTTTGTCATCAATTTTGCTATGTTTAGTAGCAGCCATCTGGAACTATAACCTAAAGTGAATGCAAAAATGTTTTAAAGTGGGGAAAATCAAATAAAACATAAAATAAACATGAAATAGAAACTTATAAGAAGAAATACATATAATTTTGTTATATTTTGTTCTTATAATTTTGATTTTTTATCTTACTTAACCGGCAGTATTACATGTTCAAAACTGCAAACGGCCTCAAAAGTCAGTTATACTTTTCAGCTTCTCTTTGAAACGATCAATCCAATGTTTTCATGTTTCGTCAAAAAATAATTAATTTCATAGAAGACAGAAACTAGAGAGAAATAAAACTATAGAATGTACTGCATGTCGATGATTTACAAACCGCTATGTCTTTTATTTCTTATTTATAATCACAGAAAATTTTCTGAACCTTTCGAGTTCATAGAACTTTTACATGCATTTATAAAAATATTTTAATATACAAACTATAGGCAGAAAATACCCGTAGGATAGCAAAAATTAAAAATCTGTTTCGATCCTAATAAATAATTGTTTCCACAAACAATATATATCGGCGTCTAGGGCGGACATCGCCTTACCGCTTGATTTTGTCCATAACCTCCTCTGTAAGGCGAATATCATCACCAGTATCTCCGAGCATCTATAATAAACAAATGGTAAGCAAAAATAATGTTAGGAAAAGAAATCTTACAACAAATGCGAAGATCATTGTCAAGATTATGTAGAATCTAAAAAATTTAAACTGCTTTTTTATCAAGACATCATTTTCTAAGAAAGAATAACATAAAATTATCATCTGAAATATATTGGGATAATGAAATTTTGACGATTCAGATTTTTATGGTGATGTAATATCATTTTTATGCCACCTACATCATTATAAGTCGCTCGATAATCCTCGTTCCTTGTTCCCATTCGAATTCAATATATTTCTGCTCATGCGCTAAATAAATTACATTGAAAATTCAGTGGAGCTACAAAATATAATAATAGAAATCACCTTGTGCCAGAGATTCCTCAATGGTCCTGGTGCAGAGATTCAATTGAGCAATGACACAGTTAGCAGCGGAGCAATTTCCAGCACCTTGACCACAAAAATTTGGCTAAAAGGATGCAAAATTACATTTTTATGTTACTGTAGTGGACTTATAATTAATTATACATAACACAATTTCAATGCCTATTCGCTATTATATCATTGGTTATAATTTTTTATTGTTATAAGCTTTGTAAAACGGATTTTGACTTTTGAGCTCAAATTGTGCCGTTTTATTATTTATTCAATTCAATTTCCAGAAATGTCTAAAATTCCACAGATCTAAAGAGGCAAAACTTAAATTTGGAACAAAAAGTCTTAATTTTGGAACTAATATTTGGAACAAATTTAGTTGAGCCTATTTCTGGTCATTTTCAGCCGGGATTTTGTACCCCTTATAAATTTTCGACTCAGCCGACTCCGACTGCAGATTTGAAAGCAGTGCATCGAATTACCCTAAAATTGCTCATTGCAGAAAATTTTGACAAATTAAAAAATCGATTTTTTCAGTGTTCGGACCATAGGGGAGGGATCACATGGATTTAAATAATTAAAGGTAGCCATTTCGACCATAGAGTCGTCCATAGATAAAAAAATAAGGTCAACTTCGGACTCAGAAGGGTCGAAAAGCTATAAGGGGTACATATCCCGGTTATAATTTTGTGACTCCTAATTTCGATAAGCGCAATCAAATTATTTTTGCCGATTTTGGAGATATTCACACTAACCTCCTCTATCCAGCGAGCTTGTTCATCGTTGTTTCTGTAGTTATCTCCCATTAATTCGTCCATTCGCACAATTCGCGCTCGTTTTTTCTCATCCGGAGTGTCAGCGTTTTGGTGGAGAGTATTCAATGACGTTACGTTATTTTCAATCACGTTGTTATTGAGCGCATATTGTTCAACTTGAAGAATATTTCTCTTATGGTTCCCAAGTAATCGCGATCGCCATCCGTTTCTCATTTTCGTCGTTAGATTGGCAGGGGCATGGGAATCCGTTGAATTTTGCTGACACGAGTTATTATTGGGAAAAAAGTATGTGCTATTGTTACAGCCGTCCGAATGTGGTGGCAACTTCTAAAGTATCAGTTTCATAAAAAATGTTATTTCGATAAATATGCAAAATTACGAACCGTGTGTGAATTTTGGGTTTTTGCAGCTTTGTGAAAAATATCTTTATGATTCATTTGATCTCTGCAATGCGTCTTTTTGGCGGAACTACTCCATGAATGTAGCTGCAATTTTGCTCTTAGTCAAAGTTCACATTTGTAAATCAACCGAATTACCTGAGTAACATCTGTTGAGGGTGCTCGAATTCGAAATCTTCTTGAGGAACGCTTATTGGTTATCTGAACGGTGAATATCCAATACCCGAAGAAACTTTTGGCTATTCGCTCAAACAGGAAATATTTCATTTGGGGACTCATTCTCGCACCGGCATTTCCACGCATTTGGAAAGCCAAAGTTAGAGTTGTAGTAAATGCTGCCACAAATATCTGAAATGTTCATTGCTGTGAAAAACTGCAAACTAATACTAATCTCCTTTAAAGAAATAGCCAAGATTGAAAGTAATTGCCCCTAATCCCATTTCAAAACATTTTTCTGCCACGTATTCAGAAATCAGTTTATAACATCACCATACATGCAGAATAAATACTCACGATAAAAATAAGTCCGATATAGTACTTTCCTAAAATGGGTTGTCAACAGTAATAATCGATTTCTATATGCTCACCGATAAGTGGAATATGCTCGGAAGTTGCTGTAAATTAAGTGTGACATTCAATAAAATAACGTAAAGGTAAGTAAATGCAAAAGTACCTGGGACCTCATCGCTCACCTAAAAGATGCTATTAGTTTGAGTAAAATATTAGATACGCTTACCATCATCATAATAATGGTCATTGAGAGTAAAGCGGTGACTGCAGTTGATACCTTTTCTGTGTTCTCCCCAGTTGTTGAATGCGGCGTGAAGAAGCCCACAATAGTAACGACAGTGATAAATGCAGACGGAATAATTAGACTAAAATAACTGGATTTCAGTATTAATGTTAACAAAAGCTTACCTGAAAATGTAGTAAGATGGAGATCTCTTCAGTGCAATGAAGTAGGTAATGTCTGTAAACGAAAAATGACGTTAGTTTGAAGATTGTCATCTTCCTATTTTAAGTTTAATTAGACTAAATTTATTGAAAAATTTATTTCATTTTTAGTTTTCCTAAAATACCGCAAAAGCATTGGAATACCAAACCCTACATGCCAAATCTCTCCATTATATCAGTCAGAATTGTTCAACAATAGAATGTGAATATCAGCACTGAGTATTGGAAGACCAGTGCTTGATATCAATACGCACGACAGTTCTTGAATACTTTGACTGGTATTCGAGTACTTTGTCAGTATTTTTTAAACCCTTTTTAAGTCATTCCTTTTATAGAGGATTAATGAAACATAACAAATGCATAAGAATTAAAACCTGGAAATGGATGTGGGCAACAGTCGTACACCTTTTCATACATTTTAACCGTGAAGTCGGTTAGCTCCCATTCGGTATTGCGAACGTATAATTCAAGATTTGTCGAATTATTCATGGGATATAACAATAATTTGCTCCCATCCATAGACCAACTTGCGAAAGTCAGATAACAGACTTGCTGAAAGAAAAAATTACAAGAAAAGTTAATAGACTCTCAACTAAATCGTGATATCTTTCAAATAGCGTACTTTTATTAACATCAACCTCATTTCTAGTAGGAGTAATAGTACAACGTTATGTTTCCATGTTAATTTTAAATTTCCAAGGTATACCCAAACTGTATACTCATGCTGCATAAATGCCATGGAATCATTGCAACACACAATCAAGCTTTGGTTTTAAATGGTTAAATATCGAAGAATTGGTTAACGGAAAATATAATTACATTTCATACAATTGCGGTTATGAGCTATCACCAAATTTTTTACCAACCTGATCAAATGGAAAAAGCGAGAGCGATAGTGAGCATGCAATATCTGTAATCATGGCTCGGAATAGCGTAACTTCCCCATTCGATTTAATTATTGCATTTGTCTCCATTTCGTTGTCTTCCACATTCATGTTTGCGCTAAATGAGACATTTCTCAAAGTTTGTTCTAATACGTTAATGTAAATCGCATATATTTACAATGGAAAACATTAAAACATTTTCTGTATTTTCTGTAGCTAAAAATTTAGACTTTAAAATTATGTATCTCTAATATATTTCAAAAATATGTTAGCTCGCAACTTATTATACCTATTCTAACATGTCATCAATAATGTATATTTTCCTACTTTCATCTTGACATTATCCTACTTATTATAAACGAGCAAGTCCGGCCGCCATATTTTTGATGCAGGCACATGAATTCGATCGAGACCACCATAATGCTCAGGGTTCCATTTCAATAGTTCATCAACCCAATACTGAAATTAATTTCTGATTAAATCACGTATTACTGGTAAACACGGAATTGGATATGCTAACTAACCAGTTCCAGCCACAGATACACATTCTAAACTTTTATTTTGAGAATTAGAAGTAAACGTTAAAAAATTACAATTAGTGCAGGGTGGCACACAATATTTTTTGCAGAAAAGATTTTCTGCATAAGATTTTACAGAAGATCTTATATTTTCACGACTTGAATGCAATCCAGAATAAAATAAATAAATGTTTGCCGCTGAGATCTCTTATACGCTAGAGAGATCTCCTTGAAGATCAAAAGGCTTTGAAATAAAATTTAATTTTGGCTTAGAACTCTTTTTTCTGCCAACTTTATTCTGGAAATATGCCCAAATGTGTAAAAATTCAGGATCTGATTTTAAACGTGAGCTATTTATTGGATCTAGAGAAGCTTTCTATTGCGCATAAGTGAACTCAGATGGGGACAGTTATTATTAACTTATTGTTTGCGTTAAAGCCAGAAAATGCTGCATTTTTAGAAGTCTTGTAGAATACGTAGTTCTTTTTCAAAGAACTTACCAATGTTTGATCGCGCTCGTCGACTTTCAAAATTTGTTTCAACCAGAATTGCACGGCAACTGTTAGTGGCTCCGAGTCGTTTAGAACGGGCCTAATTTCTCGTTGGTAATCGGCAAAAAGATCGTCGTAGAGAATCCTCATATGACGTTCGCCACCTCTTGACTTTTGAATCGGTGAGGAGGACTATAATTTGATAATTATGCATGTATTAGTGATAGGTCCAAATGCCGGCTGTAACTTTTGGATTATATATGTTGTGGTCCATCTTGAAAATAAGTCCATCTTGAAATGGACTAGTCCATCTTGAAAATGCGGCCCGGGCCCGATTTTTGAACCCTTGGGCCATGTGCAAAAAACCCTTGGTCCCGACACGAAAAGCTGTGGGGTACTGTAGGACCCGGGCCAGGGTTGAATTTACCGGGCTGGGCCCGGTCCGGCCCGAGTTCCCTGGCCGTGGCGGACTCGAGCCGGAACGTGGTCCGGGCCGCATTTTCAAGATGGACTGATTTTCAAGATGGACTACAACATATATCCTCAAAATGGAGAAAAGCCATTTTTTAAAGAAAAGAACGGAATGTTCAAAAAAGCATATAGTCTGATCACTGGTAAAAAACTTAACCATTTTGAAGTTTGTCAAGAATGATGCCAATTTGTGCGCGTCAATTGCAGCATTGCCTAGTACGCTGCCTTCAGCTGCCGGTGCTGTTTCTGGGCCAAAAGTTTCGTTGCTCGATGAAGATCCCATAATCAGAGGAATTACACAAAAATATAGAGGAACTAGAATGTTCGCAAAGAAATTCCTCAGCATCTCGTTTGTTTGCATAACGGACCTGTTTTTGGCGAACTTGTCTAATGATAAAGCCGGTCAACTTCACATTATAACGAGATGTATTGCTAAAAATCAATGTCATATCATAATAGGAATACATGCAACAAGAGTAGTTATAATATTGCAAATAAATTTGAAACTTAAAAAAAATTAGCTACCAAATTTTAACCAGATTTTGAGCGTTACGTATTTAATCTTGAGTTACAGATGTGGCACTAACGTAACTTGCAGAAGGTATCTCTAGGGCATATTCCAAAAATAATCCACAAATACATAGCGAAGTTCCTATGATACTGCTCTAAAAGAAATGGCAAACGGGGATGAATTATGACTCACATAACTCGCCTAAAATGGCATAAATGGAAAGTTGTGAACATGATGACGCAGAAATTGATGCGCAATTAGATGCGTAGTGTGCCCGATTATGCTCTATTAGCCGGGGCATAATCCGAGAGAGGCAACATCTCGAATTTCCGCCCATTGAATTTCAAAGGAAAAGGGCAACACAAGAAGCGCTTCGGAGGAACAATAATAATGCAATTTTGAAAATTGGATTTTTTATTTTAAAATTTTATGGAAGGACAGTGTCGAAGAGCTTCATATCCACAGCACTTTTTATCGACAGGTCGTATTAAAACTGGTCCAAGTATTGGGACTCAAAATTGGTTTTCGAAACGGCAGACATTTTTTGTGATGCTTTTAGCAAACAGCCAATTCCGACACATTTCCCAATTTTAATCCATTTTAATTGTGCAATGCCCGGAACAAAAGACCGGCGCCGTCCGAACAACTAATAACAAATTTTCCCATAAAAACAAAGCGAAGCTATAGGGCCGCACTAAAGGATTTCAAGAGTGAAATCAAAATCCACACCGACACAAAAGAGAGCACGGCCTTCCCCACAGTTAATTCGCCCTCCTTTCAAGGCTGGAGGATGTGAATTTAGGAAACTTGACCCTCCTGAGTTTTATCGACGAGAAGTTCCCCGTATAATTTCGATATATCGGCCGAAAAGTAGGAAGAGAGTCGACGAGTGAGAGCACGTAGTCTGCCGAATTGTAAGAGTGCTTTTGCAACGAGGACTCAAGCAAGTTTGATTAAAATTCCAAAAGGGGAAATTTCTGTAGGTTTACCTTGAAAAGGAATTCATTCGGTCGTCTCATTCGGCATTCTCGGCCAAAAGCCATTCAAACCTAAAGAATGGTTTTAAAAATTTGGAGAGCGGATAATCTCTCTAAATAGATGAGCGAACAAAAGAAACGTGAGTCCGCTATGGAAACGAGCAACCTACAAAGTATCCTGTAAGCAAATATATTAATGAATAATGTATCTAAAATTTTAGACAAAAGATTTATGCTTTGTTTCAAAGTTAATTCCGGTTTTGGAAAGCATGTTGGAAATTAGTTTGCAGCAAAAACCGCTTTCAAGTAAAAAATATTAACCCGCTTACTAGTGCTCGAGCGAAGCAAAAGAGCCGATCCATAATTCGAAAATTCCATGAATAATTAATTGAATTAATCGAAAAGTATGTTACATTGAATAACGTCGCCATAACGGTTATTGCATATTGAGAAGGCAACGAGAACGCGCGTAGCCGTATAACCGGAACGAAACCAAACCATGATGCGATAATAATATTTTTTAAATTATGTACCACATATTGGGGTACACCTTATTATGAATGATGGTAAGATAAGTAAGTGCGAAGGTAGTGTTTTTGCTATATAAAAATTCTCCGACAAACAGTTTGGGTAGTTGAAAGCAAGAAAAATTCAAATTCTCGATATATTAAAGTGGCATGACGATATGATGTAAGCAAGAAATTAGTGCATCGAAATTGAAATGTGTTTTTGGCATTTCAATGCACACGAAGAAATGCACTTTCCGCAAATTTCACAACATTAGTCTTCCATGTGTGTTAGCAAAACCAGGTGCGAAAATTGACAGGAGCTTCTTATTTATTTCATATACCCTTCATTTCAAAAGTCCAAAGAGTAGGAACGATTTGCAACGTTCAAGATGTTCTCCGAGTCCTTAAATGTCGTAGTCTGAAATTCTATCATCGTGCAAACGTTTTTCAGCAACTCATTTCAGAACATATGGCAGCAACTCATTTGTCTCACATAAATTATTGCATTTGTGTGATAATTGACCTGGAACCGATAATCTTGCCATATTTTATGTATGTTTCCAATAGAACAAAGGGGTTACATCAGAAATAACCAGGGGCGCACCCAGGATTTTTTTGGGGGTACGTTTTAGTGGCAAATGGCCATTTAGGGGGGGGGGGTACGTACCACCGGTACCCCCCCCCCCTGGGTGCGCCACTGGAAATAACAATAACGAGAATAAGAAACGCAATAGAAATACCACTGCAAAGTTTGCAGTGGCCGAAAATTGGAAAAAATGAACAAAAACAGTAAAAAATTGTCAAAATTACGAAAAAATGAGCAAAAACATGAAAAAATTCTAAAAAATGAAGAAAAACATGAAAAAATGACCAAAAAGGGCAAAAGAATAAACTAAAAACCGAAAAAATGGCTAATTAAGGGCAAAAATTTGAAAAAAATGAAAAAAGCCCATTTCCCCGTATTTCCCCGGGGATCCCTCCCCCGCACCCCTCGGGGAACGGGGATCCCCCTTCCCCGCCTATGCCGTTCCCCGATTTCCCCCTTCCCCGCCTCCGGCGGGGGGGGGGGATCGAACCCTACTGCAAACGGTAAGAGAATAACCGTAATATAATTATTGGCTCATAAAATATTCGTTACAGTATAACATTCATAAGGGACACAATTATGTCAACGGGAGGAGGGCTGCTAATGAGAGCAAGAAATTATTTCACCACGACGGCGCCACTCCCTTATAAGCGGCTCAAAAAGTGTGAAACCAGAAATACAGGCAAAAATCAAATTGTCATTTGTCTAAGATTTTTTTTGCCAGGATGCAAGTTCAGGTGTTGCTCTATCATACCCCGTGGGTGAAATATTCGTCCCTACTGCCTGTAAGGAGATAGAAAGGCTGATTTGATATGTCGATTTGAATTGGCGCCAGTAGCACCAATTCAATTTAGAAGGGGGCTAGCTCAAATCTGATATTGCTAACCCCCTTTAAAATATTATTTTAAAGGGGGTTAGCAATATCAGATTTGAGCTAGCCCCTTCTAAAGAGGGAAAAACAGAACGCCAAGCATTCAAGCCAATTCAAATCGACATATTCAAATCAGTCTTTCTATCTCCTTACAGGCAGTATGTTTAAAATTAATATTTTGGGCTTCAAAGTTGGTACACTTTCCGTTTTTCAGTGCAAAATGAGTCAATTTTGAGACCCCAGATTTTAATTTTAAACATAGAGATGAGTATTTTACTTCTACAGAATGGTCGAGCAACACCTAAAATTTTACTTTTTCATAAAATTTCAAACCTAAATGACCGTTTTAGCCCAATACCATATTTTTTCGGTTTTTTTGGCCAAAAATGGCCATTTTTGTGTATTTTGGAGAAAATGCGAATTACTACGTCGAAAATCGACTGGGATTTTTAGTACTTACCCTATTTCGGATACGGCGAATCCGAATTTGACCTCAGATCGGGGGTGGTCCCGCCACGAAAATTGGGAAAAATGCGTTTTCTGACGTTTTTGGGCGAAAATTGTCACAAAATGGTGCCAGAAAATTAGTATTGATGGTATTTCATTGTGCAGTTCCAAATTTTTAATCAATTGTGGTCCGGCAAACAAGCATTCGTGGTTATTTTAACAAAATTCGGTATTTTCGCGAGAAAAAAAATTATTTGACGGACCCGGGGTTCGAACTTGAGACGAAAAACGCTCAACAGATCGTCCGAAAATGGCCATTTTTGACGTGATATGAAAAAAAATAATTGCAGATTCGGAATCAGCGCGTCGAATTACTCCTAAAAACACTTATTCCAGAAAAATTTTCCACATTTTCAAAAAATCGGTTTTTTTTCAAAATCCATGTGGTCAAAAATGGCCAAAAAATGAAATTTTTTCGGAATGTCAGCAAAATGTATTTTTAGGGGTATTTTGATGCGCTGAGTCCCAATCTGCAATTATTTTTAACGTAACACGTCAAAAATGGTCATTTTTGGGCCATTTTGTACCAAAAATGCGATTTTCCCAACTTTCGTGGCGGGACCAGGCAAAATCTGAGCCCGGATTTGAACTCCCCGGGGTCGATTTAGGGGTGTAGATAACGACAAGGAAATCCGGGGAGACGTTTTCACGCAATTTGAGACGCCTGGCGCCGTTGTGTCACAATTATATTAGCCTACTGTATTTAAGTTTCAGGTATCAAGTTTTGGGTGTCTGTATAATTTATGTAAATTAATGAACGAAATCAATGATATCATTATGGAAGTATCCTTTTTATTCGTAGCTGATATCAGAGACAAATAAAACAAACTTTCGATCACTGATTTGGCAACAACGTGTTGTACATAAAAACTTTGGGAGTATTCCCTTTAAGTAACAACGAAAACATTCTCGTCCAAGAATCTAACTACACATATTCCCACTAGTGCTTCTTGAAAGCAAGAGTACGAACAAATATTTATATGTAACACGCGATAAACGCAAAAAGTATTGAATTTTGTGAACGCATTCAAAATTTTTCATCGCATTCCAAATTCACAAATACTTTCAACTTTATTATTTGGTTTATTGCTGTCAGTTCTAAGAGGCACATTTCAGAAGGTTTTTCAGTTCAACACAATGTCAAATTTTCTTTACAGTAGGTTTTATGAACATTACACTGATTTAATACCCCGATTCCAACGCGTTTCATATCTGTTATGGTGGAGACTCTTCCAGATCCCAATGAAATTCTCAACATGTTTATTTTAAATGTATTCGAATTCTATTTGTCACGAAACGAATGCCTTTGTACATATCCGGCGTACAGACGAATTGCCTCTAGTTCAGAAGCGCGCAGAGGCGCATGATTTATTCTTTGAAACTCAATGTCCCTAAGATTTCTTAATAGCTGGACATTTGCTATGCAGAATTTATTTGTCGTTTCTGCTATATTGAACTTTGCCTAAGATTTTGTTCTAAAATTCACACATTTTAGATTTTGCGCTTTAAAGCTTTGTGTGTGTGCGAGTGAGAAAATTTGCGAGTGTCCGTGAGTGTGATTCTGATTTTGTGAAAATGGAAACCCTCATCCAAGCACAGGTAATTTTATACTAATTTAAAATTTTGTAGCCATATGAAAATTAGAATCGCAGATCTGTGAATAAAAATCACGTATTGAAGTGTTGTAAAAATTGTAATCACTAAAGTGTTTTTTGGAATGTTTCTCATTTTTGCAGTATTGCTCAGTATACTATCAAAAACATAACAAATATTTGTGGAAAGAAGAAGCTGTATATTATCAATATATACCTTTCTCTAACACAGGTTAGTTTGATTGCTTATAATGAAAAAGATGATTCGCGACATATTATTGAGTGACCATCGTTACACAAATGAATTTTTCAGCAGTCTATGTTGGATGGTGATGGGAAATTTGATGTGGCTAGCCTGGATAAAGTAAGTCTTATTACAATTTCCCAAATTAACTTTAATTTTGTTTTCATGTGGTTTCAAATATTTCGTAGTTCACGTTTTCTATACCAGTTATAGACTTTACTCTTTCAACTGTGACAAACTCCATTTCTGTGAGTGTAGCAAAATTGTAGATGTTCCTATCCAGAATCCAGTTTTGAAAACTGTCCTGTAAAATTTTATTATCATTTTCTACTGTAAACCTTATTCAAACAGAAATATTACTAAAAACGTTCTAATAACCAGTTCTCCAGAGAAATCAAGCGATGACTTAACCAAATTTGGCCTCGACTTATTATTTTTTCTAAACAATAAAATCAACGCTTTTGATTTTAGATTGTTACTTTGATGAACCGATCAACTGGTGAGACTCAGAAAACAGCATCTGATACATTAGCAAGATTCAAAGAAAGGTATTAATTTGCGACATTGATTTATGATCACGGAATTTTCTTCTGCAGCCCTGACTCCTGGACAAAAGTGGATGCAATCTTAGAATACAGCAGTCTATTAGAAACCAAATACTTTGGATTGCAAATCCTGGAGCAGTTGATTCAAACACGTTGGAAGGCTCTACCACGGGATCAATGTGAAGGCATCAAAGGCTATATTGTGAGCATGATTCTGGACATAAGTGCGGACCCAGTGAAAAGCGAGAACATGAAACTCCTTTTACAGAAGCTGAATCTGGTTCTCGTGCAGGTGCGTATGTTTTAAATGAAAGTTTGCTTAATGAAACAAAAATACGTATTTAAAAATGCTAAATGGATGTCAACCTGAATAAAAATATATTTGTTTTGAAAACAATACTGTCTCCAGTAGTAATGGCCTGATGAAAAATTTGTCAACGTTTCTGCGAAAGTAATACTGAAGTACGAAAGTAATAAACGAAAATTTGCAAAGTCGAACTTGCATTATATTTTTATCAGATTCGTTAGGCTTGATATATGATTCATTCATTTATACAGATAAAACACTTTAGATTGTGAAGCAGGAATGGCCTCGACTTTGGCCTTCGTTTATTTCTGATATTGTTGGTTCCAGTCGCAACAGCCAATCTCTGTGCATGAACAATATGACGGTTCGTTATTTTATTTAAATGTGTATCAACATCACACATATTTGGGAATATTAAAGATTCTACGCCTTCTCAGCGAAGAAGTGTTCGATTTTGGAACAGGTCTTACAAGTGCGAGAGCTGTTCAGTTGAAGCAACAGTTTTGTGGACAATTTGAGCAAGTGCACCAGGTAACTATTTATATATCAGTAACTGTTTTTAAACCTGAAACTTGAAGTGCTTTAAAAATAAAATTTCGTCCCAAATTTTATGCTTTCACCGTAGATACCTCATACATATATTTCGAGAATTGGTGGAATAAAATAAATATCGCATTCCATTGAATGTTTTTATTTGAAATGATACAAGGAGTTCGTATATATTTCCCGCAATAATGATTTATATCAGCCCATTGTCTCTCACAGAATATTACCAATCCATTCCCCTCATTTCCAAATCTAAAACTTACTACTCATATTCTGATTTATTAATAACTACAGGGTGCGGCATTTATTTTGCCGGTTTTCTTTTGTAAATTTTAAATTTAAATTCGCGCGATATATATATGTGTAATAGCTCATTTTGTAGCTAAGACTTTGCCATTTATTATAAAAAAAAGATCTCGACATAAGGTTTATTGAAACTCAAGAACGGCCATTTTTAATTTCAGTGAAAAATTTCGAAAAACGGACCGAAATGAAGCAATTATGCCGTTCATTTTCTCTGAAATTCTTTGAATTTTTTCGCTGATTCTTACAAAAGCAGTTGTTCTGGGTAATCTCCGAGCTCTTGCGCGCATTTTGACACCAAACACTCCATATGCCATCATGCATATGAGGTCGTTTAAGTGACACGGAAGGAGACGCTGAAAATGCTGATTTCAACCGAAATTGGCCGGTATTGCCGCCATAATGTTTAGAATTTAGTCCACTTTAATTATCGTGTACGCTTACGCAAGAATCGAGCACCTGTTCGAACATTTTGAGGATTTCCGGAGACACTACCGGCCAATTTCGGTTGAAATCAGCATTTTCAGCGTCTCCTTCCGTGTCACTTAAACGACCTCATATGCATGATGGCATATGGAGTGTTTGGTGTCAAAATGCGCGCAAGAGCTCGGAGATTACCCAGAACAACTGCTTTTGTAAGAATCAGCGAAAAAATTCAAAGAATTTCAGAGAAAATGAACGGCATAATTGCTTCATTTCGGTCCGTTTTTCGAAATTTTTCACTGAAATTAAAAATGGCCGTTCTTGAGTTTCAATAAACCTTATGTCGAGATCTTTTTTTTATAATAAATGGCAAAGTCTTAGCTACAAAATGAGCTATTACACATATATATATCGCGCGAATTTAAATTTAAAATTTACAAAAGAAAACCGGCAAAATAAATGCCGCACCCTGTATCTGTAAGTGAATTGTTATATTTTAGTTATGTCATGAGATTTTGGAGAATTCTGACAATGCGCACTTGATATATGCCACACTTCATACATTACATGGCTTTCTGGATTGGATCCCTGTCGGCTACGTCTTTGAGAATAATTTAATTGATCTCATTTCCATGAAGGTCTGTAAATATTTCAATTTTAAGTAAATATTGTTTTTGTATTTTAGTTTCTTCCCTATCCCGCTTTCCGCTCTATCGCTGTCCAATGTCTCACTGAAATTTCATCTATTTCCATTGACGACAATCCCCAATACACCAATAAACTGATCTTCTTACTAGAGAAAGTTATGGATGTCATGGTCGAACAAGGTTTGTACTTTATGGCTATGATGATAATTTATTTTACACTTTATAGTGCCCCTGAACGTCGATCTCACTGCGTCATATGCAAATGGAACTCACGAAGAGCAAAAATTCGTGTCAAATTTATCCCAGCTTCTAGCGACTTTTCTCAAAGAACATTCAAAAATTGTCGAAGTTCTATCAATAAACCCTGATGAGCAGAAGCAAAAGGTGAAGCAGGCGCATCAAGTGGCCCTGATGTACCTCCTGAAAATCAGTCAGGTGGAAGATGTCGAAGTGTTCAAAGTATGATTTTTCTTACACCTTTAAATTTGATGCTAGAAGATAAATCGTGCCATACTAATTAATGGCTACTCTGTTGAGTTCTGTTTTTCAAAATATGTAAAAAATTGGAGTAGAAGCGCTATATTTGTAAAGTGGAGTGTATGTGAACATCCCGCAGTTTTTCGATGTAATTATAAAAATCTTACCGGTTGTATTCAAAAAACATACCCCTTTACTAAAGCGCTGAGGTGTGTCCGTCCGTCCAAAAATGGGAAAATGCTACCTGGAAATGATTCACAACTAGTATCTGCGCAGGTGCCCGCGCTGTCGAAACGGACCTCGTATTTGTGATCAACCGGGTCGAAAATACTCATGTGCAAAAAATCAGACGCTTTTGTTCACAAAAATGCCTATACAGACTACGCCATTGATGACTTTATGGGATAAGATTTTACTAAGTTTTGAGATCACAACGGCGCCGCTCACTTATAAAGGCGGACATAAAATGTCCGGACCGAAATACAGGCAAAAATCCAATGATTTGATGTGAAAGATTTTTTTTGCCAGGGTGCAACTTCAGGTGTTGCTCTATCACACCTGGGGGGGGGGGAATATCATGCTTCTTTTTTTCGTCAATTTTTAGGTTCCCAAAGTGGGTATACTTTGCGTTTTTACAGCCAAAATATGCCAATTTTGACACACAAAAATTTGACTAAAAAAAAAGAAGCCTAACTTTTTCCGAAAAACCAGAGATAGTGCATGACTTCAATTTTTACTTTTTCATAAAATTTCTAGCCTATCAATTTTTTGCTTACCAAAGTGCCATTTTTTAGATTTTTTTGCCAAAAAATGGCCATTTTCGTGTATTTGTGAGATAATTTCAAAATTCTGGTGTATGGAATTACCAGATTTCTGGGGTATACCGTTTTTCGATACGGCGAATCCGAATTTGACCTCAGACCGTGGGTGGTCCCGCCACGAAAGTTGGGAAAATTACGTTTTTTGACGATTTTGGGCCAAAATTATCACAAAATGATGCAAGAAAATTAGTATTGATGGTATTTCATTTTACACTTCCAAATTTTTAATCAATTGTGGTCCGGTAAACAAGGATTTGTGGTTATTTCTAAGAAAATTCGGTAATTTCGCGAGAAAAAAATTGATTGACGGACCCGGGGTTCGAACTTGAGACGAAAAACCCCCAACAGATCGTCCGAAAATGGCAATTTTTGACGCGATATGAAAAAAATAATTGCAGATTCGGAATCTGCGCATCGAATTCCCCCTAAAAACGCTCATTCCAGAATACGTTTCCGCGTTTTCAAAAAATCGATTTTTTTCAAAATCCATGTGGTACCCCCTAAGGTAAAAAATGGCCAAAAAATGAAATTTTTTCGGAATGTCAGCAAAATGTGTATTTAGGGGTATTTCGATGCGCTGATTCCGAGTCTGGAATTAGTTTTAACGTAACGCGCCAAAAACGGTCATTTTTGGGCCATTTTGTACCAAAAATGCGATTTTCCCAACTTTCGTGGCGGGACCAGGCAAAATCTGAGCCCCGATTTGAACTCCCCGGGGGGCGATTTAGGGGGGTATGTCGGATTTCCCGGGCATTTCAGATTTTTCGGACACATTATGTCCGCTCCGGCGCCGTTGTGAGATCATAGATTAAAACGAAGGATTTTAAATAAGCAAATCGTGGGTATTCCTACGCACTTTAATGAAAACTAATATTGCATTTAATATTGCACGTTTCATTATTCGAATCAATTTCTAATATTTTCAGATTTGCTTGGACTATTGGAATTGGCTCTGCCTCGAATTGTTTCGTGATTCACCTTTCGACACCTCTGAACATCCGCTTATAGATTCTCTCAGAAGACTTCGAGAAAATCCGAATGAGACACCTCGGCGCAGATTGTATACAGAGACGTTATCCGAACTTCGCTCAATTATGATCAGTCGAATGGCCAAACCAGAAGAAGTCATTGTGGTTGTTAATGAAAACAACGAAGCTGTGCGCGAACTCGTTAAAGATACTGATTCTGTTGGTAAGTGTAAATTTATTGTAATAGGTTATAGCAGAAAGATGCTAAAAGATGAAAATGTAAGACGTGTGACGGATTGTAACCAAATTTCAAAATTAGATAAATTTTCTTTACAACTACGATTTATCAAAACATATAAAATTTCTTTGGTCACGCTCCAGTGAGCGCGTCCGCCATTTCGAATCGGGTCGACGGAATCGTGTTTTTAATGCCTCAAACCTAGCCATAAAGCAACCTTGTGGGAAATATTTAATTATCCAAATAATTTTTAGTTTTGTACAAGACGATGCGTGAAACATTGGGTTTGTTGTTCTTTTATTACTTACATTAAATTTTTTATTGTTAATATTGTTCTTTTCAGTGTTTCTGACCCATCTTGACTACCGTGACACGGTAATTTATTTTGCTATTGGATTATTATTTTTATTCGCCGTTCTCAATTTTAGGAATTGAAAATGACGGAAAAGCTACAAAACCAAGTAAATGGCACAGAATGGTCCTGGAAAAATCTTAATACCGTAAGCTTTTTATAATTTTTATATAACTCAGCTGCCCACATACTGCGGCACTAGCTTTGAAATTGTTTTTGGCCTTCTAGTTCAAGTCTAATATTAATCTTCATAAGCCAATTTCTTGTCTGGAACCAGAAGGTATAATTTGCTTATACACCTTACCTACAACAACAAAAATCGTACTAATTGTCAAAAATGAACTAAAAGCCATAAATTTAGTTATGCTGGGCTATTGGATCAATTAGTGGAGCCATGCACGAGGATGACGAAAAACGTTTCTTGGTTACTGTCATTCGAGGTGGATTTTATACAATATTATGACAAGCGACAATTATAATGACTTTTGTTTAGATCTCCTTGGACTTTGCGAGCAGAAAAGAGGAAAGGACAATAAAGCAGTCATCGCTTCAAACATAATGTACGTTGTTGGGCAATATCCTAGGTTCCTTCGTGTGCATTGGAAATTTTTGAAAACGGTTATCAACAAGGTAAGATTTTGCATTTATTATAAGTTCTCCTTACTCTATCTTTTGAGTTGAGCGAAATTTTATATAGGTAAAATATTCAATATAACACCAGGCCAGATAATAATGCCGAGTGGGATCGGAACAATTCGTACTTAAGGGATGTTAAACTTGCACTGGTAGTGCTTATCCATCCTTTCTAATATTTGGAGAGGTTGTAACTTGACGCTGGCCTTGAGCCTGCCTCCAATGCATATGAAAATTTTTTTAGTCTACAGTTCATGGTTTTTTTCAAATTGCTTAATTTAAGAAATGTTCATGTGGTCTTTGATTTTATATATCCAATGGATTATTTTTGTTGTTGTCCAATAGCACTACTCTAAGAACATTCAAAGATACGAAGAAAGTACAACAAAGAATTGAAGTTTCAGTAGTTTCAACAGTTATAAAAATTTTATGAGATATTTTAGCTCTTCGAATTTATGCACGAAAGCCACGAAGGCGTGCAAGACATGGCATGCGATACTTTTATCAAAATTGTGATGAAATGTCGACAGCATTTTGTTGTGGTAAGATATTCATTCTTGAATTACATCGATTTACAGCAGTTATCATTTTTATTTTTAGGTCCAAGCAGGAGAATCGATGCCTTTTATTAATGAAATCCTTCAAAATCTGAATAATATCATATGCGATCTGTCCCAGCCTCAAGTGCACGTATTCTACGAAGCTGTGGGCCATATTATCCACTGCCAAACTGATAGGTAATTAAGAAGGAGGTTTCGTTTTATATATTCTATTTTTGAAGGTCCGTTCAAGAGCTGTTAATTGAGAGACTTATGCTCTTGCCCAATTCTATTTGGAGTGAGGCGATCGATGCAGCAAGTCAGGTAAGTATTTTTATGCTCTACCAAAACAACTTGTTTGCCCCAAAGTTATATCCCTGTAGAGAAATAATCACCATTATAATGAATTTACTAGAAGGCGTGCGGCGCTGGTCAGCGCCGCCGAGAAAATATCAATCAATATGTCACCTTACATGACATAGGGTCATGTCATGTCACCTTGCCCTGAGGCAATCCCGTAACTTTCAATAGAATGGACAGACCGCCGACCGCAAATTTGTGGAACCTATGCTCGCCAAGCCCAGCAACTTGCCTAAGTTACTTTCCCTCTATCGGCCATATTTCGACTGATTACGGACACATTTCAGCACACTTATAGATGGGCATATTGCTTATATTATTAAACAGTGTATGATAGAGTAAAATGTTCATATTCTAACAATCTGATAATATGTTACAATGTCCGAAAATATATGAAAATAATTGATGGTATTTATGAATTTTGTAATAACGTTGGTAATATGTTTTTGGTATTTAGGATGTCGCATTATTAACGGATTCAGAAGTGTTGCGTAATCTAGCGCATATCTTGAAGACCAATGTTTCGGCTTGCAAATCGATTGGAGCTCCATTCTTTGCTCAAGTATGCTTTTTGCTGCATCTTCTTTTTTTAATGCATGAATTTAGCTTAAACGGATCCTCAATGACATGTTGTCTATCTATCAAGTGACCAGTGGTAACCTCAATAAAGCAGTTAATGAACACGGCGAAGCTGTCTTAAAACAACCTCTTATCAAGACTATGCGTGTTGTGAAAAAAGAAATTCTAACTCTATTATCAACCTGGATAGCACACGCTTTTGAAGGACCAAGTGTAAGTTTAACATTTTTGTGATCTCAGTTAAACCTTAATTTTGTTAAAACCGCTAATTTTCTTTTAGAGAGATTCCTTTCTGGCCAAATATTCTAGCTATCAGGATTTTGACACCGTCTGTAGCTTTAAGTTTGGAGAAATAAGTGTTTACGTCAGAAACTTGTTATAATATATAAATCATCGGATCTCTTCGGATTTTTTTTGTCAAATCAAAGTATAAACAGTGATTATGTTATGTTTTACTGTAATTATTTCAGGATTCATCAAGTATCACGGCTGCAGCAGTTATCGAAAATGTCGTCCAACCTTTGTTTGGGACTGTGCTTGCTGATTATGAAATGGTATGATTTAGACTGTACAATGTAAACCATTCTGCATATTTAAAAAGAATACTTACCATAATACTTCTGTAATAGTTACACCGAAAAATGAATTTTTTCCACCGAATTGATACATATAGAATACAACTACAAAATGGTATTCTGCTTTTTAGAACGTGCCTGCTGCCAGAGAACCTAAAGTCCTGTCCTTATTGTCAATTACAATCGTCTCGCTAAAGGTAGTTATTTATTGCAATCCTATATGCCGGTAATTTTTGACTAATTACAGGAAGAAGCGTCTTCACAGGTACCTGCAATTTTGGACGCCGTATTCACATGCACCCTGGAAATGATTAACAAGGACATGGAAGCGTATCCCGAACACCGAACAAACTTTTTCCAGCTCATAAGCGCTTTAAACCGACATTGCTTCACCGTTTTAATATCATTACCGGTCAGTTGTTTTATTTGAGTTGACTTAATTGATTGAACCTGAAAATATTATTTATGAAGCCTTTTTAACGCAAGAGAAGGTATTAGAAAGGCTACGTTATTACAATTACAGTCGACTCTCGATATACCGCACACACGATAAGCCGCACTTTCGATTTACCGCACAAATCTGGCTGGAACGGATTTTTTTCATACAAAATTCTCTCGATATACCGCATTTTGTGCGGTTAAACTCGATATACCGCACAGGTTTTTGAGAAACCAAAGTGAAATTTTCTATGTAAAAATTTTCGTTTATCCGCACAAAGAAAAATGCTTCTGTTTTTGGCGCAAATTTGAATTTTTATACAAAATTTTCCTGTTTTCTATCAAAATTTTCGAAAATTTTTCAAAATTTTTGCCATATTAGGTAAAAATTTTGCAAAAATCGGCCAAAATTTAGTAAAAAATCAAAATTTTTTGAGCGGGAATTCAAATTTTATTTTTTATTTTCAAAAAATGACAAAGAATATAGGAAATTTCGTTTATCCGCACAACTTTGCAAGGGAAGGATTTTTTGCATACAAAATTCTCTCGATATACCGCACACCCGATTAACCGCACTTCGATATACCGCACAAAATCGCCAGACCCGATGTGTGCGGTATATCGAGAGTCGACTGTACGTAGTAAATTTTAGCAGTAAATTTTGTAGGAAAATGTTACACTAGATCTACGCACCCATATGGATTGCTCTGTGGATTTTCGAGTTCGACTATTTCGACCTATGTTGAGTGTTATTTTGACAACTATTTCTTTCGTTTCAGGGTCGATTTAGTCCCCAAGATTTTTTAATTTTCGAAAAATTTGCGTTTTTAAGAAAAATACGTCAAAATTTGGCACATTTTTCCCCTATCGGCCGATAGCGGAAAAATATGCCTAATTTTGACGTATTTTCGCGAAAATCGCACCTTTTCCAAAAATTAAAAAAAAACCTTGGGGTCTAAATCGACCCTGAAACGACAGAAATAGTGGTCAAAATAATACTCAACATAGTTCGAAATAGTTGAACTCGAAAACCCACAGAGCAATCCATATGGGTGCGTAGACTAAGGGTAATATATTCTGTATTTCTGAATACCGACGGAGATAAATAAGTTTTAAATTGGCGCTTTGAATTCGATATTGCGCCAAACCTATTTAAAAGGGGGCTAGCTCAAATCTGATATTGCTAACACACTCTAAAATCGTATTCTAGATAGGGTTAGCAATATCAGATTTGAGCTAGCCCCCTTTTACAGAGGTTTGGCGCAATTTCGAATTCAAAGCGCCAATTCAAAACTTGTTTAGCTTCGTCGGTATTCAGAAATACAGCCCATAAATAGCAATAATATTTTCGTTGCTAAATTCTGAGCGACTATTCAAGTTGAAAGAGCAATTCATCAGCAGGATTATTGCTAATAAGCAACTATATATCCTACGAATTTTACAACTGTTTATTACTTACGTAAGAAATCAAGATTCAAACCTGCTTATTACAATAAATGATCGCGGACATATTAAATCACGTTGCAAATAGAAATTTTATTCAAGTATTTACCGTATAGCCGACTTATAACGACCTACATGATCTTCATTTCAGGATGATGTGTTCCCTTTGATTGTACAAGCCATTGTCTGGGCAGTTAAGCATTCAATGCGAAACGTCGCTGAGATTGGTAAGCAGTAATAGTTATTTTCGCGTTCGTTAATTGGGGCGTTTACTGACAATTTTTCATTTTAGGCATAGAAATCCTTCGAGAACTGTTGACAAAGTAACCTTGAATATTTTATTTTTACTTGCCATAATTTTACTTTATTTTAAGGGTTGCCGCTCCAGAGAATAGCATGCATGCTCAAGCGTTTTATCAAAAGTACTTTATGACAATTTTGGAGCACGTGCTTGGCGTAGTTACTGACCACAACCAGGTTCCTTTTGTTGGTAAGCGTTTTTATCTCAAAATATTATAAGCATGCACTAGTATTGCCATACTCATTTTTCAGGGCTGACGAACTTAGCCGAAACAGTGTGTCTTCTATTCCAAGCCGCGGAAACATCAATTGAAGTACCTCTTAATCCGCAAAACCCGAGCCAGAGCAATATGGATTTCGTTTATGAATCGATTGCCTCTCTTTTCCGGACCCACTTCAAGAATTTGACAGAAACTCAAATCCGGGTTACAGTCAAAGGATTCTTCAGCTTCAACAGAATCCTTTCGAAGCAGCGTGAGCACATTCGTGATTTCTTGGTTCAGATAAAGGTAAGTTATATTTCTTTGCCGGCTATAACTAAACCTTTGCTTTTAGGAAGAGGCCGGCGAAGATACTGCAGATCTGTTTCTAGAAGAGAAAGAAGCGGAAATTCAAAAGATCCAGGGCGAAAAGAGGATGATCCCAGGTATGTATTTTAATCAAACCTGGATGAGATTGAATGCGCTAATACTTCCAGTACAAACTTTCAATTGCATTTTATCACAAATATCCAATCATCTGAGATTCCTATACACCATTTTACTATTACAGGTGTGCAAAATCCGAATGACGTGGATGACGATGATATGGCCTAAATGGATAACAATGTCCTTGACTTTCAAACATCTGCATTGCATATTTGTTTGTTATTGTTTTGAATGTATGATCCATACAATTTTGTTTTGACTAGCTCTATTTCCTGGTCGTTCTCAGAATTATTTCAATTAAAATATCCCGATACAACTAACTCAGCGCAATATTTGTTTTTTACGACATTTATTCATATTTTGATTAGAAGTAGTCCAGTAATTACAAAAAATAACCATTGGAAATTGAAAGAAGTAGAATATTAAATAAATTAAGGCAATAGATGAGGCATTAATTGCGTGTTTGTGTGGCTTGCCATCCTTTATGACATAAAACATTTGTGTTCCGATAGATTTACTCCATACGAATATTTTCACAGAATGATCGTAAATTATTGGACTGTTTTGTTTCAGTCACTTGATTTTGTTCGTTTCATGTTCATTTTATTCTCGTTTTGCCTTAGTGTTGAGTGCGCACCTTGTATTTATCGAACGATGTACCGTCTACTGAATGAAAGTTTGATTGTTTCTTGAACATCATTTAATGGTGTATTGATTTAATAAGTTTGAATGAGAAACCATTTGATTGAATGTGTTGTGTATTCTCTATGAATGGCCCATTTGGGGTCAATATTGGCAAAAATGTGGATATTCATCTCATGAACATTAGCCTTTTACAATACAACTCCAATTATTTTTCAGTGTATTTTTTGCATTTGAATAAAAACTTGCAGAATCTTCGTAAACCCGTGCAAAACACTACAACAATGGCATTCTGGAACAATGGAGGCCCTATATGAGTATATGCGTGTCCCGGAAAAAAATCAATAGGGGGTACACTATTGATTTTGCAAATTTTTCCGATAATGATTTTTCAAACCATAGGGTGCCTCCATGGTTCTAAATTCTTAAAAAAATCATTTTCGGAAAAATTTTGCAAAAAATCAATAGGGTCCCCCTATTGATTTGGGACACGCATATACTGCCCTAACACAAAGACAGATTCTTCAGCTATTTGAAATTTCAAATTCGAGTTTAAATTCGCGCCAATTTATAAAATCGAAAAAGGTTTGGTTACTTTGGAAATCGGGTAATTAAACCGAAGACGTTGGCTGAGGACAGCGCTTTGTGTTGGTTGTGGGTCGATTTGGTGCTATTGTGCGGCGCACAGAAAAGACTGCAGGGACGCGCCGTTTTTCGGTCAAAAAATGACACTTTTTATCAGTAAAATGCGACCAAAAAGTAAATATTTATTGGTCCAAAAATGTAATTTTTTGACACGATATCAAAAAAATTGTTGCAGATTCGTAATCAATGCATCAAACTACGCTTAGAAAACATATTTTCAGAAAAAATAATAACATATTTAAAAAATCGATTTTTCAGACCAAAGGGTAATCTGAAAAGAGTTTTTAAATATGTAGTGGTATAAATAGGTAATGGTTTTTATTAAAGGGTATTTTAGTGCGGTGATTCGTAATGCGGAATCAATTTTTAGATCACTATCACTATTGTTTAGATATAATAGCTTAAAAATTTTTAACTAAGTTGAAACTTATGCACAACAACGAAAACACTGAACATGAAAAGTGTACTGAACAAACAATTAATTGCTGTCGATTTGCTATTACTACTTTTAGAATTACTGTGTAAAACTATTTAGAGACTCGATAAGTTTTTGGACTTTTGTGTCTCCCGCACCTGACTTGCGCACTCAACATTATTGCAAGGGAGATAAAATACGAAACGAAATTTATCAGAATACGATTCGAGTGACGGAGACAAAACGGTCCAATAACCATCCAGAATATGGTTAATATCAGAATATGTATGGTCGAGATTTCCAAGTATGACAACGAATTAGTTCACATTTTTGTTAGTTTTATATAAATTTGTATAAACGTTATGTTAAAACGCGTTTGGAAAACTCTTAGCATTTCTGTTTTGCAACATTGCGCAACATCATGAAAGCCGAAATACGATGAAAAACTTGTCGTATCACAAAAACAGTAAATCATAGTCCTTGTTCATCAAAACGAGAAATATTGAGCTGACAGAAAGGTATTACAGAGGAAATCATGGCAAATAAGATTGGCGGTGGCGAATGCACTCAAGTGATATTCTTTGCAACAAAAGGCTTATGGTGACAGTCTCCCGAGGCGATGATAGTCTATCCGCACCACTTTGGTTTAGTGTCTTTGTTATCCTGGGACGACACTGAGCGCTTACTGTTTTTTGTAGAACTGGATATTCGCATATTGACGTTTGCTTGCTGTAGACACCTGCTTCACAGGTTCAGTGAAAACTTCGTATATAAGCGGTCATGGATGCAGTTGCCACATCATTCAATGTTCCATTCCCTTGTAAAGGCCTTTCATTTGCAGCGTATATATCTCTCTTTTTCGACCTAGTAGGAGGCTCGTTATTTAGAATTTCAATTTTTAGAAAATTTTAGAATGTTCCGATTCAAACTTCACCGTTGCTGAAATTTTCATGTGGAAGTGCTATTACCTAATTAAAATTTTCATAGCTCTTTTATAGTTATTTTGCCATGAAATGAAGCAATTTCCAATTTAGCTTTCATATAGTTTCTAATTTTCACACCAGCAAGCCACATCGCTCGTTTTGTGTCAAAAAGAGCCAATTTCTATATAAATAGTCTAAAATGTAGAAACTCGAATAAAATAACCGAGTTCCATGAATTTAACATTTGAGTACATCCTATATAGTAATCGAAATGATTTCTCTGTCCTAGCGAAATTCAGAAAAACCCGTGCGCAGCTCCTTTCGGGACGTGTGATAGCTCATTTTGCTCCTCAGGAGCTGACTAGGCGAGATTTTTTGGAATTTTGACCGAACTCGGCTTTTATCGAGAGTTATGGCCTGATGCAGTTTTACACACTATTTCTCTTTTCTCTAACCGGCTAAAATGGATTTTTGATTTCAGAGTGTTTCCGAAGCTGATTTTTTGCACCCGGGGGTTTTTTGGGGGCGCTGAATCCGAATCCGGGGTCAAAAAAATTATCGGGGTACCCCGGGGTACGAAATTTTTCAAAATTTTGTTTTGAAGGAATTTCGGCCTCCCCGGTTCTAATTTTTTGTACCCGGGGGCTTTTGGGGCACTGAATCCGAATCCGGGGTCAAAAAAATTATCGGGGTACCCCCGGGGTACGAAATTTTTCAAAATTTTGTTTTGAAGGAATTTCGGCCTCCCCGGTTCTAATTTTTTGTACCCGGGGGTTTTTTGGGGCACTGAATCCGAATCCGGGGTCAAAAAAATTATCGGGGTACCCCCGGGGTACGAAAAAATTTTTTTCTAAAAATTTTTTTCAAAATTTTTTTTCAACTTTTCAAACTCAGTTCGAGCGGCCGAAGGCCCGAAATAGTCTCATGCTGCTCTACTCCCGAACAACCCTTACTCCCGAACAACAGCTGTTGAGGGCCGAAGGCCCGAAATAGTCTCATGCTGCTCTACTCCCGAACAACCCTTACTCCCGAACAACAGCTGCTTGAGGGATGAAAATTGGCTACTGAAACTGCGAAAATTGGCTACTGATACATCCGAGGGCATACTGATATAGACGAGGGCATACTGATGGCGGTGCGCGAAGCGATGACGAACCCAATCTCCCGCTGTGCACGCTCCCGCTTCCGAGTGAAGTGAGGGGCGCGAAGCGCCCCCACTTCGCTCGTTGTAGTTATTAGCAAGGCTTCGTTTCACGATGTCCATAGTGTATCATCGCTATTTCTCCATTGTCCCTTTTTCGACCGAATAGGCGCAATCTAAACTATTCTGTAATAATTTATCGAAATATCGAGGATACCTTAATCGCGTAAATATTTTAGGCAACTACTCACAACAATGATTGCAATTAACAGGTGCTTGGCAACATTGTTGTTCCTTCTGAACATATTTAATACTTTGACTGCTCAATGGAGCGGCGTGAGCAGCGGTCTTGGAAGTTCTGGTTTTGGAGGCAACGGGTTTTCTAGTTCTGCTTTCGGCAATGGAGCTGACCTTTCTTCTTCGCAGTTTGGCGCCAATGGCTTCTCTTCGCCTTACAGTAGCTTATCTCCATACAATTCCCGAGGACAGTACGGAATCGGTGGCTATTCTCCATATTCTTCTTCGTCCTATTACGGTGGCAGCGGTAGTGGATCATCACCATACGGAAGCAATTCCATAGGGTACTCCTCATATGGCGGATATGGAAACGGTCTGAGCTCTTTGCCCTCGACTGGAGCCTACGGCGGGATATCCTCCCCTGGTTACACACAGGTTTGCTGTTACACAATGCCATCGTCGCCTGCCTACACCTCGCCATACTCAACAGGTATTTCTCCCTATAGCAGCGTGTCCCCATATACGAGCAGTGGCATTTCGCCCTATTCCGGCAGCTCCCCATATTCTACCTACGGACAACAATCGCCCTATTCATCATTGAGTGGAATTTCGAGCCCATATTCTACAGGTATCTCGCCGTATTCCACAGGTGTTTCGCCATACTCCACAGGTGTTTCGCCATACTCCACTGGTGTCTCGCCATACAGTTCCCTGGGCGGTGGCTCCCCTTATAATAACGGTCTCGGAGGCCAAACCCCCATGACCTCTCTGTTCTGCATCCCGATTTGCTCCAGTTCTTTCATTAGTCCTTACGCTACCGGTGGAAGCAGCGGATATTCCCCATACTCCTCATCGATTGGATCCTCCTCGCCCTACTCTCAGTATGGGCTAGGATCGTCGCCGTACTCGAGCAGTGGCCTTGGCACTTATGGCTCCGGTATTTCCCCATACAGCAGCTTGGGACAACAGGGCCCACTTTGGAGCGGCAGCAGTTCGTTCGGAAATGGGTTCGGTGAATCGTCGTCAATTGGCGGTGGTCAATTCGGTAAGATAGAGATTACCTTAGATTAGTTCTGAAAATGTAGTTAAAGCTCTGGATTCTGTGGTTTTGTAGAAAGAAAAATTAATAATCGTTTACAGGATCATCGCTACTCCCTCGACGCTCCACTATGAGTGCTAGCAAAGCAGCTCAACGTTCTAACCGGGCTTCCACCACCAAGGAAAGCACGAGCAAGAAGCAATAAACGATCAGAAAGTAAAATTGACGAACCCGATTGGTCTTTCACGAGAACTTCATCTATCTGTAGCATATTGTGATTGTATGTCTGTATGAATTTAGTAGAAATTGTATTTTGCGAGCAATAAAATTTACGTAATTACGCAAATTTATAAAAGTGATTAAATTACACGTATGGAACACGTCGGCGTTTTTTGTGTGGTTTTGTATCAAAAAGTGTGACAGGCATGTTTTTCTCGTTATAATCTCGAGATTTTCGGTACATACCCTAATTCGGGTACGGGGAGTCCGAATTTGACCTCAGATCATGGGTGGTCCCGCCACGAAAGTTGGGAAAATCGTGTTTTTGTTACAAAAAGGCCCCAAAAATGACCATTTTTGATGAGTTACATTAAAAATAATTGCAGATTCGGAATCAGCGCATCAAAAACCCCTAAAAACACATTTTGCTGACATTCCGAAAAAATTTCATTTTTTGGCCATTTTTGACCATAGGGACCATTACCACATGGATTTTGAAAAAAATCGATTTTTTGAAAATGTGGAAAATTTTCTGCAATCAGTGTTTTTAGGGGTAATTCGGTGCGCTGATTCCGAATCTGCAATTATTTTTGTCATATCACGTCAAAAATTGCCATATTCGGACGATCTGTTGGGGGTATTTCGTCTCAAGTTCGAACCCCAGGTCCGTCAATCAATTCTTTTCCCGCGAAAATACCGAATTTTCTTAAAAACAATCACAAATTCTTGTTTATCGGACCACAATTGATTAAAAAATTGGAATTGTAAAATGAAATACCATCAAAACTAATTTTCTGGCACCATTTTGTGATAATTTTCGCCCAAAAACGTCAAAAAACGCAATTTTCCCAACTTTCGTGGCGGGACCACCCCCGATCTGAGGTCAAATTCTGATTCTCCGTACCCGAAATAGGGTATCTACCAAAAATCCCAGTCAATTTTGGACATACTACTTCGCATTTCGTTCAAAATACACGAAAATGGCCATTTTTGGGCAAAAAAACCGAAAAAATGTCGAAATGGGCGCAGATGAGGTCTTGTGAAGATTTTTTTTGAAAAAGTAAAATTTGAGGTGTTAGTCGATCATACTGGACATGTGAAATATTCGTCCGTTCGATTATTATTTCTAAATCGGGTCTCAAAGTTGACTCATTTTACACTGAAAACCGCAAAGTGTACCAACTTTGAAGCCCAAAATATAAATAATAATCGAACGGACCAATATTTCACCCACCGGTTATGATAGAGCAACACCTGAACTTGCGTCCTGGCAAAAAAATCTTTGACAAGACCTCTTTTGATTTTTGGCTGAAATCGGCCGCCACGCTTTTTGATACAAGAAACGTCGACGTGGGAATGACGACCCCCCAATAATTCTGCTTTTGAAAAATTAAAAACACTCAAAAAGTATGGTCTGTCTTTACTTGAAGACTAGACCGGCTCAACTTATTATGTGAATTGTGCTTTGGAAGTTCCTTTGTTTTCATACTATTGTGGTGTTCCGCTGATTATGTTTTTGTTGTTTTATATTCTTTTTTCTCTCTGAGTTAGTTGTTCTTCAACAATTGGCGATTTGTATCCCAAAAATTAATCTGGTCTCTCAAAGTTAAGTATTTAAAGAGCAGGTATCAGCTATGGACCAATAGTCTGTTTCTTTCAATTATATTTCGCCTATCTGTCATTCATTTGTCGGTTTCGTTCTAAAGTCGTAGAATCTATAAGCACGTTAATTTTGGAAATTTTAGACTTAGGGCGAAACGATGTTAGTCCCGTGTTATAAAACTTAATTTTGGATTTATAAAATATTTAGTCAAAATCTAATTTTCGGAAATGGACGTACGATTACTCATAATCGATCACCCTTGGATATTTCAGAAAATCGCAGGCATGCACATTTTCCGGGAAAATATCCTTTATCTCATTTTGGACCGTACACAATTTTCGGAACCAGAAAATTGCATTGCACTTTGGATCGAAAACTCTCACGGTACAATTTCAGTGACATCTCATGCACCTTAGACTTTATCTCACTCAATTCTGATTCAATATTAATTAAAGCATTACTGACTAAAAACTCTTGACGCAAGATTTAGATGAGTTCTCCAAAATCCGTCGAATTGCCTGTCTTCAATCCCGACGAGCCGGAACTCCTCCAAGCAGTACAGTTTGTCCAGAAGCAACTACTTCTCGTGCCAGACATCGTTCGCGTGGATCCACTCGCCTACACTGGCCATTCTGTAGTCTTCAAAGCGTACTCTAGTTTGTAATATTTTTCTTCCATTTTCTAAATAAATTTTTTTTTGTGGTTCTAGGTACCGCCAAAATGTTGCCGTGAAAATCATCGACAAGGTAAAAATTTCTATTATAAAATTATTGCAACACTATACTATTACAAAATTTAAAATGTTTATTTCAGAAAGCAATTCCAGCCGAAGTCGTTGAAAAGTTCCTGGGTCGGGAGTTGGAAATCACCGCGCTAGCACATCATCCATACATCTGCAGCTTCTTGGGCATTTATCGAGTGAACCACACCCGAATTGCAATTGTATCGGAATTCTGCGAAGGGGGAACATTATTGGACCTAGTGTACAAGCACGGAGCGATTCCAGGTATATTATATAGTTCTCCATGTGCTATGGTGTTGATTCTTATATTTTAAATGATTTTGTAAAATCGTACAGAATAGCAAAGTCGAAAAAGAATATAGCGCTCAGTCAGAATAAATTATAGATATAAATAAGTATATTATTCCTTACTGTGATGTCTTCCCTCATGCACATCGTTTTAGAAGCAAATATAGCTCGAATGTTAATGCAACTTACAGAGGCAATCAATTACCTGCATGAAGGTAATTTCCATGAGCGTCATATTGTTCACCGTGACATCAAACTTGCGGTAAGTATTTATTATATTATGTCTTATTTAAATTCAATTATTTAGAACATTCTGCTAGATGAAAAGGGCGATGTGAAACTTACGGATTTCGGTTTTGCTCGTTTTGTGTCGCATCGAGCCGAGCAGTCAACGTCGTTCTGCGGCACAGCGTAAGAAATATTCGTAAACCTTAGAAATATCTCGTTAATTTTCAGAACTTATTCCGCTCCGAATATCTGTCGTCGAAAGCCTTACAATCCTTTCGCTTCCGATTGGTACGCGCTCGGTGTGGTTTTATACATCCTCTTAACAGGACACGTTCCTGCGGTAAGAATTTTTCACATAATTTAGATATATACCAAATCTATATGGAACAACAAGAGAGAAATTTTCAGAGAGAAACGTATTTAAATAAATCACATTTAAAATACTCCTATATATAAAGTAATTATCCATATTGTGCCCTTAAAGTATCACATGATATATTACTGGTTTAATTGTGCTTATAAATATTTTGCATGTGAAACACTAATTGGCCTGTATTCTACTCTATTAACACATATACATTCTTATACTGATTTAGAGCAAAGACGATGCCTTTCGATTAGCCAATATTCCGTCTAGCTCGGCTCGAAAACTGGTGGAACGTCTCCTTTGTGAAGATGATCTAGCTCGAGCGGGATACAAGGAAATCGTTAACAGTGAATGGATCAAATCGCAAACAAATGGCAAATGGTCCGCGCCCGACAAGCATTTCGCCTATGAAACCACTTCGACTCTGCGCTCTCCTCCAGTCCACTCACTATTTCTTTCAAAAATGTAATATAGTAACATATTCTTGTTATTCGAATCTGTAAATCATATGAATTTTGTTTGTAGGAAATAAAATATTTTCCATTAATGATATTTTTGTTAAAAGTGTTTATTCCACAATAATATTAATGATTAACAGGAAATATTCTCTAATAAAACTGATACGATTCTCTAGGTTAGTGTAAAATATATTGCCTATTCACCGTTTCTTGCCACCCACAAATCCATTGTAGAGGGCTGCATAGCCGAATGGCACGCACCGGCAATCATGCGAGACGTGTTCATATGAGAAATCTCGGCATTCTCCTTTACACGTCCCTAAAATATTTTGTTAAATTTCTCACTCCTTAATGACTTGGCAAGGTATTTACCGATTAAATCACTACAACGCTGTCGAAGTCCGTCCCACGCACAGCCTTGCGCCTAAATACATTGAGTAATAATTTTGTAACAATGTTTTTTTAATACTGGGAACATCACATAAAATCGTACGTTTGGAATTGGCAATCCTCTACGGTACATTATCGACCGTAATTATATTTATCTCTTTCGCTGCGTTATAGTATAAGTGTACACGTTACAGGCAAAATTGGTTTTCAGGACTAGGTTTGCCTGCAAACGTTTTGGACAAACAGTTTTAGTATGAACTCATTTTGCCTGCGAGATACCGTAAAACCACTAATTAATCCCTCCTCTAATTAATCCCCTCCCTCAAATAATCCCCCCAACAAAATGCCAAATCTACTTGGGGGGCCCGACCAAAACTAAGTGCATATTCGTGTAGATCTCACCGAGTTACGTAAGAAAAACCCCAATGCTAAAACTTTGTCATTGAAAATATCGGAGAAAATTGAGTTTGAAATTTGAAAATTTTTTGAAAACCCTTACGAAATGATAATTTACGGTATAAAACACATAACTTTCTCCATTCATTTATTCATTCTCAATTATTGAGATTATGAACAAAACCTGAAATATAAAGTTCGTGTGACTTACGTGAAAATTGTCTCTATCCGTAATTGCTGTGTTCAGTAACTGTCCTTGCGGACCATTAAAATGTGAGAAAGATTGCTGATTTGGCTGTCCGCCGATAAAATTTGGGGGGCCTAAAATGGTTATAAAAATAATAGCGCATCATAATTATTTCTATAACATCAAATGTTGGTATAACTTTTTGATGATCATTTTCATCATGTAATGACTGGAAATAGCTACCAAATGTTTATTCAGAAAAGTGCAATTATTTTGAAAATTTCATGAATTTTTTTCTGAAACTAAGGATTCAATGTATTTATATCTATCGAATAAAATCCTTCCAAAGGTTTATAGTTTCAGATGAGAGCCGTATTATTTAGAGGTTGCTCCATTATTTATAGCTTACCATATGGAATGTTCCTGCCTCCTGCTGTTATAGATGGCGGAGGTAAACCTGAAAAACCTGCACCCAAACCTTGCTCGATGCCGCGAACGAAAGACGGAGGCGGTGGAAAATACCCGTGCGGAGGTGGCATAAAACCTAAATAGAAAAATTAACTAATAAGCATTAACGCAAAGAACTCACCTTGTTGTGGATAACCTCCCATAAACTGTTGTTGCGGAAATTGACCAGGGAAGAAACGCATCTGGGGTGGTGGCAGGAACATTTGTGGTCTATTATGGAAGTCGTTGCCGAACCCTGCAAATGGTCCACCGAACTGTTGCTGCTGCTGCCACGGGATTACGAAGGGAGGCACCATTTGAGCTGGGAAGAATTGAGCTGATATTCCATTAAACGAGATCAAGAAACAAAATATTGCAAGGATTGTTATAAAGATCATGTCTAAAAAAATTAGTCTCAAAAATGTTTCAAACATAAATCTCTAGCATAATTAGCTTAAACAATATATAAAATATGTTAAAAACCCGGTCGCAGTTTGTACAAGTCATAAACTTCTTGGGCTCCATTCATTCCCCAGCATATTCCACACTATAACTCTGTGAAATATCTCTGGGTAAAACTGCAGCGGAAACGGATGTACTCGTTCTTTCCGTTGGATTTAAATTGGCGAATTTAAGTAAGGTTGCCCTTGAATCCTGGAATGCGAACAATTGAGTGAATTTCGCACAAAGTGAGACTAATCCTGCGTGTCTTTCGACGGGTTTGGGTGTTCAATACCGCAGGATTACGGATTGTGTTTAAATAATTGAAAAGCCGTCTGAATGGTTGAAAGGGAATGACAAAAATTTAACAGACAATTTGTTCAGGAGTAAGTACGCCATTCGGAAAGGTTAATATTTTAATCGGTAACGACAAATGAATGAAACTAGATTGAATTGTTCAAGTGCATTCATGGGATTATTCGTTTTACGTCGTTACTTTGAGATGTCTGGTAAACACGTAATGCTTAAACCACTACTGGCATTCGTGTTGCAAAACAACTATGAGCTAATATTTAGCATCATAAATTTACATTCAAGTTTGTCTTTTTCACTATTTGTAAATCGATAAATTTTCTTAAATCAACAATATAACTGTTGACGTTAAAATTATTGGTGACAACGGATAGTATAATAAATAGTTTATTAAATAGACATAACGTTTATCATACATACATTCATAACATTAATTACAACAAATATTCATAACATTAATTACAACAAATATTCCTATTTTATTATTTAAAATCTGCAACCAGCTTACGGAACTGAGCTGATTGCCGTCACTTCAGACTGAGTTGACGTTGTAAGACCACTCAAGAAATCATCAGGAGCTAAGGAGAACTTTTCAATGCGCTCTTTATTGATTCCTTCGGGTGTTGTAATTCCTTCACGCAAACGCTAAATAATGTGACATTTTCAGAATATTATTTAGTTGTAAAAAGTAATAGTCAGATGTTAAAAATAATTGTCAGGTATGATTTCATAGCAGTTTTAGGAGCTCTTTCATTGCATACAAAAGAAACATTTATATTTTAATGATGATATTTATGAAACTAATTCCTTTGTAACTAATATATGCACGATTTAACTACATTTAACCCCCGATAGTTACTGATGAAAAATGAAACCTGCATAATAGAAGTCCCTGAGCTTTTCGACAAAACGAAATACACCACGTATCCGGGAATAAGTATCATGCTGCTTAGACTAAAGAGAAATCCGATGGCATCCACCCACTTCGGAGGACGACTATCTAAAGAGCCTTTAATTATTTAACCGTTTTTAGATCATACGACACTCAGTATGTTACGCAGATGCAATTACTTTGCTTACATTCTGTGATTAACATATATTTCTATATTAACATGACTGTGAAAATGCGAAATAATAAATAACTTGGAACGTAAACGTTTCTAATATTTTTATTTTTAACCCATACACTTTTACAAAATTACCTACCAACATCGAGAAGCTCCGAAATGCCGGGATAAAAGCAGAGAGACACAACGAACGTAGCCTGAAATCATACATTTTCACATCATAGATATCTCAATAAAATGCATTTATATTTTTTATTAGGCCATTCAACGAAATATTAGGCAATTATTAAAATATGCTCAGTCAAAGTTACATGACAATTAAACGAACCCCGATGGCTAGCGGTCCACAATACTTCCATAGGATGATCCATATACAACAAGGTCGAGAGCCACGCATTTCGTAGAGAGCGCGACGAACTTTCTCTGCACCTAGAAAAAGAAATTCTTGTATGTTGGTATGACACAATCTCCATACCGAATCCCCACGATATTCCGACAACTTCAAAGAACGCGACAAACAGTAACGAATGTCCTAAAAACCCAGTATGATATAGTTTTAAGAGATAACTACAATACTAGCTGCGCCAAAATTATCAAAGAGGGAAAGCCAGAGAATACCGGCCTAAATTGAATACAACCATGCTATTATTACAAACACATTATTATATGGACGAATATTCACCTGAGTTACCATTATTTGGCCAGCACAAACAGTGAATAAGCAAAATAGGAGAAGACACTTCTTTTTGTGTACACGCAGCAACTTCGGAAATCGATCTAAATAAACAGCTGTAACTGCTAAATTATTAAGAAAAATCGTAATTAATACCTTCAAGTGATGAAAAAGATCCTTCGATCAAACACACCTGTAATAAAATATATGTTTACAAATAAACCAGTCACTAATTATACCTGGCTATTCAATCCAAGCAAACATAACATCGTGAAGAAAGCGAAACTCCATAGCTGTTTAGGACTAATTTGTAAAACTGCCTAAATTTACGATAAATATTTTCAACCTTATTCTAACATTTAACCCATTATTGCCCGACCGTGGAATTTTGCTGATTTTTGGTATACAGAGCCCATTTGGGCCCCTGATAACCGGAAAAATATTGTTTTTTAAAATTCGATTAAAAAATGGCGATTTTCACGGGTTCGAAAATTTGGCGCGAATTCAAATTTTGGCCAAAAAATCAGGTCCTGCACGGAATTTGACAAGCTTATTGGATTCCTTGTAGCCGATTTACTCGGCAAGTTTTTTTAAATTTCCGCAAAAGGTGCCAAATTTCGAAAGTTATGAAGGTTTTTAGAAATTGCAAAATTTACGCTGACCCCCCAAAATTCGTCAATTTTCCTCGATTTTCGGGGGTGTGTCTCGAAAATGGCCATTTTTCAGGGCAAAATCGTAGATAAAGTGGCTAAACAAATTACATATCCTGATTCAGGACAAAAAGTTGGCTATATATGAGCAATATCAGATTTGAGCTAGGAGGCCAAAAAATTGGACAAAAATTACTCCAAAGTTAGCGTATCTTATAAGATACACTGGGCAATAAAGGGTTAATGATTAATAACAAGAACAACTACCTCTGGATATATTTTGAAACCAAGACCTGGGCCTGAAAATAGAGCGAAGCATAACAGGTTAACTTTGCAGAATGCATTATACATGTTATAAATTGTTTTTGGATTCGAATAATTAACGAAAATGTTAGCTGAACTGGCGATTAACTATTTCCTTGCGTTTTTTTAATTTATTATCATATTATCACAATTGCGCTATAGGAAAAAATACAACAGAACAAGCATGCTACCTGTTATAGCTGTACGACTGTTAAGCGTTGCGATACTCATATTTAGCTTCTGAGCCATATGACCAATGGTTGAATAAACGGCAAATCCGGCGATGATACTGGTACCCCCGTTTATGAAGCATGTAATAATAGAATCGCTGAAATTTGAATTCTTATTAACTGTAAAATAGCCTTGCTCTGAATAGCTGTGATATAAAGTAATAAACATACCGAATAACCTGAAAACATGAATACTAGATAAATATATACATGAAAAAAATAGAACTCACGTTGTGGTTGAAATCATTGTAAGCACCGAGAGATATTATTCCACCATTGCTAAAAGTTTTCAAGATAATAAATTCTTCTGATATCTGCCGCACCAGACAGAGAGCAATGTTTTGTTACCAACTATATAGAAGCATAATAAGTCCATAAAAATATGATTTTTAAAAGAAAACTTATTGGGCAACTTCGTAGTTCGAATCCAAGTAATATGCTTATGTGCTCACCCAGATGAAAAACATCAGCTTTAAATTATCTATTAATTAATCCATCAATTAACTATAAAATTCGAAGCTAAAAAATTCGAAAGTTGCACCGAAAATTAAACATAAAGTAAAAACTTTAGATGACTATACAACTTTCAACGTTCGTATATAAAATATAATTTAAGGAAACATGTTATTCGTCTTGGAGAGTGCTTTCGATGATTTACATTACTTCCTATTGTACCGCAAAACTTTTTGTGAAAATTTAATTTGCTCTAAGTATGTTTGCCCAACCCTTTTTGGGGCACTGATGCCGCATATATAACCATAATTGCAAAAACTTACCCTACACCGTAGGAGAAAAATATCTGAGAGCCAGCCTAGAACGTTTTTAAGTTTACTTGAACGACAAATGATAACATACGTCTTTCCATAAATTAGGATTAATCAAATTTGTGAAGTTCGGAGTTACATATTCCTTTATTCCAATTACAGCACCAGGAAGCATTGCGCCTCGAATCAACATCGCAAAAAGGATAGCATACGGAAAGAGTGCCGAGAACCAAACGAACTATAATATTAAGATTGTCGGGGTGAAACCTACTCTCTAACTACAGTGTGCCAAAATATGAGCCGTCTTTCCACAACGTGGCCCGATTAAAAAGTGTGGTGATCAAAGAAAAGAGGGATATTTCACATCGCATCTGGCAAATGATTTCCCCTGTTGGTGTAAAATATCACTCTTTTCCCCACCATGTTTCACCGACCAGGTAGTGGAAAAGACGGCCCATTTTATTGGCGCATTGTTGTTAGAATTTAACTAATCACCTCTCGTATAAAAGTAGCAAAATGGTACTCACATAGCGCGCTTTGATCAAGCTCTTCCAAACACAGAAATATATGAGGATCCACAGCCCAACCATTATGAGCACGAGTTCCCACTAATAGAAATCTTTATAATGAATAGAAAAAGTTGAAATACCTGGATGCCCCTAAGCTCCGCAAATGAGTTGGAATTTTGAAGTACACGTCTCCTAAATCAACATTAAGTATAAAGCACAACAAATTTTGTAATCGATATCAAGGTGCTTACAGCGCCGTGCGGAATAGTCAAATATGAATTGCTAATTTAATTATTTTCAGCATTTTTGCATTCGCCGAACTACCGAAATCAAATCCGAATATATCGAAAAACTCACTCAAAGAATTGCGACGCAGCAGTCTCGAATTTTTCGCCGAGGAGATCCGATCGATTATCAACAAGCTGCAAGTTTTCTTCGCAAGTGCAATTATCGTTCCTGGAATTTAGATGAATTCACCCAAATACACAGAACCAGTAGAACAAACCAAGTGTTATTGCAGGTTTCCCACCTAAGTACATGCAATAGGTTAAAGTTTAAGCAATAAGCACGAAAGATAATCTTTCGCAAGGCAGAAAAATCTTACGGGAGATCCGCCGCCGGAAAACGAATAGAACTGATGAAGTAAAATATAGCCCAGCAGATAATGACCTATATCATAATTCTATATATTGCAAAACGATCAGGAAAAAATTACGTGATAATACGCTGTTACCCACCAGCATAAAACGACGCTTGCGGCACCAACACCTTTCAGAATAGGAAAGACTTTCCAAATTTCAGTAGCACCAAGGCCGAGATATTGACCAATTGAAGCTTCCATAACCATCATCGGAACTTAATAACAACATTAAAGCATACTTAGAGTGAAGCTTAAATTAAAATTTCAAATATCAATTCGCAAATAATTTTGAAAGAAAATTACACAAATACTCTTTCGCATGGTTTATAAGTGAAAACACACTAATTCCTTATAGTAAGTTAAAGCTGTCTGGCGTCTCCTAGGATGTCAAGTATTTATCCAAAATTTTTTGGCTCAGTGCTAAGACGTTAGGCAACATGCACCAGCCGGTACAGGTTCGATTCCGCGCGGGTGAAATCATTTTTAACACCGGGATTTTTTGTACCCGGTGGTTTTCGGCTACGGGGAATCCGATTCCGGGGTCAGATTTTGGGTTTCTGGATTCAGAATTCCGGATTCTGATGCAGCATGGTCCCAAATCACCAGTCCTGTGGTCGGGCTAGGGGTGTGCAATGAGAACCTTTGAGAACCCTCTCCAATGTGAACCGCAATGTGAACCTTTTGAATAGAAGGGAGGTTCTCATGTGAACCTACTAGGTTCACATGAGAACTCCGCGCCCGACCGTCGGGCGCGGAACGCCCTACATTCCCCTTAGAATGTGAGGGAAGTTAGAACATATTTGTTTGCATGTAGACAGCAAATTTTTCAGACTCCAGTAGGGAGTCCGAAAGCGCTAGTAAAATGTATTTTTATGAAAAGGACAAAATCGAAAAAATTGGCTAGCATCGAAGTAAGCATCAATATTAATAATTATATCGTAATAATATTAACAAAACAGATTTCAAATACATAACTTTTAATTTCTGATATTATGTTAAAGAATGTATTATGCATAAAATGAAGCATCTACCTGCTACAGTGACGAAATATACCGAATAAACCAGCAGAAATGTGCCTAAAATTATTAATAAAAATATGAGAATTTACACTAAGCTACCTCCGCCATATCTGTGAGCCAAATATGGAAAGCGCCAAACATTGCCGAGACCAACAGCGAACGCCACCATCGACATGATGAAGTCGATGGGATTGACCCACCTAGAAAAACAAATGATAACAAACAACGCAATATCATATATTAAATGACAAAAATCGAGCTAAAAAGTAAAAAGTTATGCAATGCTTAGAGAGCAAGTTACTTAGTTTAATTTTAGAGGGAGCTGAAAACGTTTAAAATTACAGAATTAGCTGTAAAATAGCACTCACTTTCCGCGCTTAAGCTGTCCTTCGACATCCACGTTGTTATCGCTGGACTTAGGCAGAGGGCTCGTCAGATTTTGCGGAGTCAGTATGACTACACCGTCGTTTGCAGTCATTTCACTCTACAAGTAACGAAGTTGGAACGAATACTGAAAAGTAAAGAATTGTCGAATTCGAGGCAATTAAGATTCAAAACACAGGTTGACGCACATTAAGTGCCACATCATTTCGTAATGACGCTGTTTATTTTTGGCTTTTCGTCGACAAAGTCATATGCGCTGAAGGAAAGTTACAACACCAAATCTCAGCTATTCACAGCTTTGATTTGGCATATAACTTTCCTTCAGCACATTCAAATTTGGCGTCAAAAAAGGCATAGCGATTCTTTCAACAAATATTTCAGACTTCAGGTATACTTATCATAAAGCAGCACCTTTTAAAATTAACTTAAGAGATATTTATGGAATGAGAATTCATTTATGTGTACAACTTATGAAAAACTGAAGCAAGACTGTACATGTTAAATAACAGTGAGTCGGAATATTACTGGAACAATTAAATTTATTTTCTAGCAGTAATCTTTTACGCACAATTCATTTTTTCGTATGAATTAAATTTTCCAGTGAAAGTCAATTAGTTTCCGATTTAACCAAGTTGTCAAATTTTGGCTGCTTTCTTGGATGTAAGGGAGATATTCAACAATAGACATTAAAAACGGGTAAGGGCACAAGAGTAAAGTCAGTTCAACCAGAATGACGTTCAGATAAAATTTGCAGGTACAAATAAAACTCGACGCGCATGACAACACTTCCGATTTCAAATGACCATATCGTGAAGCAAATCCTCGACTATTCGATTCGAGGACGTACTGCTAATAAATATCACCACAAAATATATACCATCTTTATTGATGCGGACTTCATCAAAGCAATAAACAGTGTTCAACATTTTCGTTCCGGGACATATTGCCTAGTTAGTATTTTGAAGTTTGAATTTATTTAAAACATTAATTCGAAATTAATTTGATTGTAGACCTAACTCAAATGTACCGTTTAACCTCGATGATCGGAATTAGTTTTTGAAGTACTTTAATCGATTTTCAATTGATTTTCTTATCATTGTTTGCTCTGTAGAAAGTGCCCGATATGCCTTGAAATTCCCTATCAAGCATTTTTATATGACAATCTTGATTATGTTACTTTACTAAGAAGCCAGTGTCTGTCCGTCCCTGCCTGCGTGGGGTGGCGTTTAGACCACTTTCAACGGTCATTTCCGGGCAAGTGATAGCTTACAATGTTCGTACGGATGTGCTGATACAGATTTTCAAAAAATTTAGACAAAATATAGACAAAATTTTTTAGACAATTTTTTGACAAAAAATTTTTTTTGGGGGGGGACGCCGCGAGAGCGGCGGCGTAGGACAGCTAGTAAAAACAATTTGAATATAGATTGTATTACATTTTTCCATGCATATAAGCTGAATTCGCTATCTGCACAGATAGCCCGAAGAAAATATTATGTTATTAAAACAATTTTCGCATAATCTCAACCATGAATACAATAGATGTTTTGTTTATAGTTCTGTTGATTGCACGTATGTGTCAATGCATCAACGTTTATCCCTACCAATATGAAATTACATCCCTACCAATATGGAATTACACACAGTTACTGTCGGGTACTCACCAGGGCCCAAGTCGGGTCTAAGTTTGGTATCAAACGACTCCCTTGAATGAGTATGTCCCGAAAAACCTAACCGTGAGTTCGTATGAGCGAAGCGTCGAGAGTTATGACTCATCAAAGTTGCCTGAGGGCAGAAAACGTAAATCGCGATTCCGACGTCAGACATAGGCGAGTGATAGCTCAAATGGTAGCTCTTTAAAAGTTAGGAGTTTAGCAATTTTTAGATCCAAGATTTGAATATTTGAATTCGCGCCAAAATCGAAAAACCTGTTTTGTTGGGTTTAGATCATATAAAGTGGTGTTATTTGTGTTCCCAATCGATTCCTAGGGTCATTCTGGACCACTTTGCTTTTTACACTTTTTGATTGGCGCGTTATTGAAAATTTTATGGAAAAAAGCCACTTATTTGGGCAAAAAATGGAATTTTTTGATGCAGTGTCTGGAGGCTAATTTTTTGCGCCCGGAGGTTTTCAGGGGTGCTGAGTCCGAATCCGCTGTCAGAATCGAGATCGGACCACCCACATCGATGTTATATGACCTAAGGGTATTCAGCGGTTTTCGCCATTTTCGGCTATCTCCTGTGGTCGGGCGCGAAGCGTCCGACCTTCCCCCTTAGAATTTGAGGGAACTTAGAACATAGGCATACCTGTATTATACCCTTTAAAATCTATGCCGTTTTCTTGACGGCCGAAGGCCGAGTTCTTTTCGCGTAGCGAATACCAAAACTGTTATTCATATTGACCCAATTAAAATTTATTGACCAACGAATTCAATCGAAACCACGAATATAGACTCCCTGCTCGGCTAGTTTATATATTGATTTATTGCTCGAAATTCGGGCTATAACAACAAATAACAAATTTTATATCATATAGTTGTACAATAAAGCAATACGTATGACATATGTGATATAACAAATTTGAATACAGCCAAGCATATTTTTCAAATCTCAAGTGAGATTTTGATAAGCACCGTACGTTTCAGTTATTAAAAATACAGATATCATATTTTATTCTATCAAACATAAGTCATTGATTGAAGCCGTGCAGGTGGCGGTGGAGCAGGATAAGAATTAATTTTCACTGTATCCTCAGGATTACCAGTTTTTGCTGAAGTATTTACTTTTGGATACGAGCCGTCATGAATTGTATTGTGTGGCCCAGTAGATCGTTCCGGAACCTGGATATCGGGTATATCACTAAAATAATGAAATTAACGGTTATAAATAAGGACTAAGAAAATGTAAAAGTTTACGCCAACATTTATTATTGTGTTTTCTTTTCCGAATTAACTTATAATTATACTTATAAAATTTATCTGTTTTTTAATCCAAACAATATTATTTTGTTACTACCAGGTTTTGTTGACTTGTTTTAAACTAATTGATCCTTACCAATAATTATTGTATATGGCCAAACGTTGAGGACTATTATTTGAATGGTTGCTTTGGTTATGGTGGTTCCATATCCTATGTCGGCTTTTCGCGGTTCCATAGCCACTTTCCCGACCTGCCAATTCTGATGAAGTCCGGGACCGAACATTGGCAGTTCTCCTGTCAACATCAGACCCAGATGGAGGCGAGAATTGGACGTTCTGGTCCTGATTGCTAACAGCCAACCTCTCAAGTTCCGCATCGGCAGCCGATGAGCCACTGGACGATGAACTGATCAAATCAATATCACCTCCGGAAATAGAATCAGAACCGAGGCCAACTGAACACATAGAACTGATCGCAGGTGAGGCGCCATTTTTGCAATTATTCGGCGTAGTTAGGGAGGCCATCTAAAATTATGTAAAACAAATGAACGAACAAGCTATTAGTACCTCACATTAAAGTTTCGCACAAATTTATTCGTTTCAATACACTCAAAATTAAGTATTATTTCTTGAAACATGTCTTGCAAATTTTAATCATCCTACTTCTCATAATAAGCAAAACTATGAGTAGGTTATTACAAATTGCCGAAATGTTTACCTTTCCATTTGGTGGAGGTGGTGGTGGCCGACTATCTGGAGGTGGTTTTCTCTGCCCATCCATTATTCGAAGATTTTCGCTTAAATCTTCAAATATTGTAGCCTCTGAATCATCATATATGGTTTGATCTGTTGGAAGACCTCTGGACTGGTGTGTTCTACTTCCAATCTCTTCGTAGGGTTGGTTTAACGTACAATATGCAGGACTGTTATATGAACAGCTGGGAGCCGGCGATCTAACGGAGTTGACTGGGGGAGGATGTACACAATTGATGGGTGAGCGGAAATGCCTGCCGCACATTGAAATAGAATTTGGAAGCGGATAAGGACGGAGAACAGCACATTTTGGTCCATTTCTGAAAATAAAAACTGAATTTGCACGTGTTGTTTTAGATGTGACATCCTTGATACCATGTCATTAATAACTATAATGTAACATAACTTTTCAGTATTTTTTGCTACTAATCTCGAGAAAAAAATTTCAAATATAATTCACTCTTCAAATTATTTATTAAAAACACCGAACCTGTTTAGCGTATTCGCGCACCTCTGTTGTATAGGTGAAGCCATATACGCTAATTGACAAATACTTTGGCTTCCATACATTCTGACGGCTGTTGGCGGTGTTCCACTCTCCTCGTAATCTCCATAATTTTCACTGTAGTGTTGTGATGGCGGAACCAATGGACGTCTGCTGACTACAGTGGCGCATCGATATGCAGGCGGGCTGCCTGCAGTGTTTGAATCGTGATAAGTAGCTGGAGAAGGCCAGCTCACAACGGCGACGTTTTTAGCTCCGGTACACTTATTGGCCGCCATAGTGGAAGTTGCCATAGTCTCTGTGGAGAATTTGGATGAGGAATTAGGAGAAGGTATGGATCTCTGGTTGTTCTTCATTTGCCTGAAATTTAAGCTATTAAAAAAATGAATGAACTGCTCAAGTTTAATACTTAAAAAAACATCATTAGCATATACTTATCCTGCACTCTATTTACGTGGGATATTTTCGATTATTCCATTTACGTGATTTGCATAGCTTATTATTAGGTATTATTTATAATTTACTAACGTCTTTGGCGCCTATATGATTATTTTCCACTATTTCAAGTTCTCCCCATGTTCTATGTGAATAATCTTGTGAATACCCTTCTATGGGATTCCGGAGCTATAATCCGAATTTCTATCAATCCCATTTCGTGTTCACAATTCTCAATTCGTTAGCCGAAGGGTTAGCAGTCGGGTTGTCAACAACAAATAATCAAACTGCTCGACCAAGGAAATGCTAAAGGGAAATAATTAGCAAGTCTGTCTGTGTGGGATTGCTATTCAAAGACTGTTGGGCATAGCTGTCTAGGACAAAAGGAATTGCGTGTCATCACATTTGTTGTTAAAATTTGGCATTTTGGGTGAGATGCACGAACACTGAGCCCTGCGTGCCATGGGAAATTTTGATTACGATGACACTTTATTTATAATTAGTTAGCAAAACTTTCGGGTAGTTTTAATTGTTCTGAAGATTATGGGATTTTATTTTGCATTAAAACATGTTCCTTGTAAATTCAACTGTCAATGTACTGTTTTTCTCCCTGAAAGTTCTATGCAAACTACGAATTTCGTATGTGAAAGAATAAAATATTTTTGATTGCCGAAAAATGTCAAATTGGTTAATCGAATTTGGGAAATGCCCTTCAAATTTAGCATAATTTTTTGACTTTGCATCGGTTGTTAGCATTCTGCATTAACATTTAAAATTGTGGCAGAATCTTTGTGCGATCGGAAAATGCTTTAAGATTGGTTATTAAATTATGGCTGGATGGCAGCTGTCAGCAACAAATGTCGGCAAAAGGGGTACAAAGGGGAAAGCTGTGCCATATGCAGCTGCGCACCCTTACAGCCGATTTCACTTTTCTCGGATAATTCTCATTTCAGCGCCGTGCATAGATTAGATAAAGTGCACCAATAAAATATTCGCCTTCATTATTGCAATTAGTACATCCAATTTCTCGTTTTAAATACCCAAAAGGTTGCAATTTCTCATTATGTAATCAGCTCGAAACTGTGAAAATTTTCTAGGACTGTTAAGTGCTGAATTTGTAATGTGTTTCTATGAAATATCGTAATGCGATATTTTATCATGCAAAATTGTAAGATTAATCACTTTTGTGAATGGCGCGAGCCAATCAGGAAAATGAGATCGATAGAGGTCAGCGAAAGGATACACCATCGAATATCTCAAGATTGATCATTGTTTTAACACCACCCATCGAAGGTCGCTGATCGCGAGTTTTACACATATCTTTTTGCAAAATAGTGACAGAACATACCTTCTCCGACGTCTTAGTACGCAAATGCCTGTTGAGCAACCGAGAAATAGAAGAAGAAAGAATAAAGTGAGCAAGAGGTAGACGACGTTGCCTTCAGGTGGCCAATCTCCGAAGGAGCCCGTTGAGATAGAATTGAAAAATTTAAGTAGTACATTTTCGGCTGTGAGATCGCAGGTTTCTCTAAGTCGCACCTAAATAGAGTAAACTAAATAAGATATGCACCAATTTGTAATTGATATTGTACAAAAAATTTATAACTGATTCCCATGTCTTCCAAATGTGAAAAATTATTACAATGGCTACTATGCAAAATTCTGCTCTAAAAATGTCATCATTCATCATTATGACAGAAAGGGCTACCGCCATCTTTCACATATCCACAGGGGATTGGCGCATCGACACAACCATCGAACTTCAGGCTATTGGTAAGCGCCTCTTGGCAGTGAGTGATGGACAGTAGCAAAGGCAAAGCGCTATTCTGCACCGAGCCACACCTCGACCCTTCCCTGGGGATGTTTTCCGATCAAAAACGTGTCGGCATAATTCAATGTCCTTTCAAATTCTTTTTAGAACAGGAAATTCATTACGCCTATTTAGCGTTATGGAGGTTTAAAGTACCAAAATAAAGCATAGTAACTGTTAGCAATGGGATCAATGTTATTAGCTTTTTTGAATATTTTACCAACTACAAATTTAATTTCCATCTTTTTCTTCATTGATTTATAATCAAAACGTCTCTTCTATTGTAAATTCTGTTTTTACTTTGTGGTCACTAAATAACACATGAAAATGTAACCTTTTCAAAGCTCTCCAATGGCTCGTCCGAAATGAGGTGCCAGATGAGCGATGGATCTGGAGGTGGAGGTAAATCGAATACAGGCGGTGGAGGAAGGCACTTGCAGTCACCCATTTCCGTATAGAAGGACTAGAATTTACAGGCAAATTGCGCCGGAATATTCATTTCTAAATTTAAATTGATTATATTTTCGGGTTTCACTGATTAACAAGTGAAGAAAAGATACATTATATCAATAAAAACATATTATCGTAAAATATGCCGACATAGTTTGCGTCTATAAAAAGCTAAGAAGTGCTTGAAATGACTAAGAAAAAAGGGCGAAAACAGGACTCATCTGGCATGTATGGGACTAGGCCCTAACGAACCGAATTCAATCTGTGCCGCTGCTTCCCGCATTGGGAGGCGCATAGCCCTCACAAATTCGATTCTCCTGCCGCTTCGCATTGGCAGCTCATTTTGGGGAAGTTTGTGAAGTTGTTGGGATTTAGGGGATTGGGAAAAGAGGCGAGGGAGAAGGGGCAACATGCGAGCATGGAATAGTTCCTATTCTATTAGGCCACTAGGCTTGGATGAGCAAATTCCGCTCAATTGGGAAATACATATATTTGATTTGGAAGTGAAAGTGCTCGGTCGGAAAAGGAAAATAAAATACAGATTTTGTATTTATTACATTTATAATGGTCGGTGGGAGGGGTAAAGAAATGAAAATGGTTTAGCCTTTGGGCTTCGGAATTTGTAGCTTCTGAAAATCCACCAAAAACTTTGCCGAAAATCAATTTTTATAACAAAGCTCGGAAACATATTTTCTTGTTTAAACAAATACTTTAGAGATATATCAACTTTCACGTTACAACTTTTAGCTTTCGAAAGATCGAAGATAAAATATATCACATGGTAATTAAATTTTTCACAAAGTTGAAAGCGAAAGAAATTCTGAACCATAGAGGTGAATAAATTCTTACAGAATAAATGCATTGGTCAAAGGGCAAATGGCACAATCGCACAATAAAAGGGCGCCGGTGACGCAACTTTGTTAACTCGGGCGCTTTTTATTGTGCTTATGGCCCATCAAAGGCGTGACCAACGGCCATTGAAAAGGAAGAGCTGATCCGCGGGCACAATAAACGGCAAAGAACCGGAGAGGCGAGACTCTTTCATTCTGTATTTGTTTTTGAGCAAATAAAGGCGGCTATGAAGGGATAGGAAAATGGGAAGGATCAAAGGTTGACGATGAGCGGAAGGGCAAAATGCATGGAATATGACTATTGCGTAAATGCAGAGGAACGACTCAGTTTCAAGACATCGCTAAATTTGAAGAGTACTTGATCTTCACCAAACAATCTTTTGGCGCTTTCATATGAATAATTTGTTACCGAAAACTTTTTCCTTGAATCTCATTATGTCTTCGACTTTTAGTCATGTATGAAAAAAATGGTGGAATGTTTTCAAAACTTTTAATATTTTTTGGGAAAACGGATTCATTGAGAAAGGCTTTTCCACTCAACACTAAGTGACCACTGGCCATTGCTGCACTTTTGGTAAGGGAGAGGGGGGATTTTCCAGTTCGGTGCTAGAGGATGTACCTCTCAAAAACCGCTGAATATGGATGAATGAGGATTATACTCGTATTTTCCATTCTGTGTGGATTTGCAGCTAAAAGTGCCGTGAGATACGACAGGTGGTTATTTTCTCAAAAAACTATTAGAGTTTTTACGAATCCCATTTCATAATAAAAATGTAAATTAGGCGCAGAAATATCTAACATATAAGCTTAACAGTAAAATTATTTGGTTCGTTATCGCCTTTACTGATTATCATTTGCGAAATAATCCATAAAAAATAGGGAAAATATTGATGGACGAGAGAATTTGCAGACTTCATTCTGCATCCCTTAAATCAGTCAGACCCGACTTTGCGTCAAGGACTCATAACCGCACTATTGGGTCCACCTTATTTGTTGTGATTGTAGTTTTTGCGCGACTATTCATTCACCCCATATGTCCAAGAAACCACATTATTCGTGACCAATGGGCTACCCCGAATTTTGTGTGTAGTTTTACAAAGGAAGAACTATCGCGCTTTGGGGTAATATACAGGACTTCGCGAAGTGAACGATGCGCAGGTGTCGTTGGTCATTTCGCGATAATTATGGACAGGATTGCTGGCGATATTTTATTGCTTCGGATCGAAAGCTACAACTGAAAAAGCAGAAATTTGTAGTTCGGGTCATCTTCCCTGTAATTAACTGTAAAAAGATCAATTTTGATATAAACCATGAATTTTGAATTGTGAAAGACAATTTGCCTGAAATAGAATTGTTTAATAAGTAAATTTAAAAATACAGAAACATTTCATAGAATTACGAGAAAAGGAAACAGTAAAAAGGAATTAAAAAGGTATTTGCCAATCTCTTATTTAATGGCTTAAAGTGGCTATGGAATAGCTTGAGCACAACAATAATTCATGTTCTAAAGTCTTGAGCGTTTTCCGGGAATTGAAACTTCATTCGTCCAAATTGCACTTCCTCCGAATGAGCATAATAAAGTGATAAAATCTCACGGGGTATCCAGTAAATTTAAGATTCTCATAAAACATAAACAGATCTCATTCTTTAATTGTTGCTTTGGGAATAGTCAGGCAAAGCGAAGGAGTGTTGAAGTTGGAATGCGCACAAAGTGATTCCCCGACTTGACGGGTTCAATCGAGCGTGTACGCTTTGCTGTGATCAATCGGGAGTGGGGACTTATCAAGAACAAAAAAGGATATTTTCAGAGACGATCACAGTTTAATTGTTTCCTGAGGAGAAAATGAGCTCTAAAATAACACTGCCACCAAACGGAACACATTTGATCCCAAGTTCTGGGACAATAAATTAAAATAACAATCAAATTTAAGGGAGCTGGATGTGTCTTACTTCTCTCCGAACCCCATTCATCATCATTAATCATTTTCCATTATTAATTAATATTCGCTGGCCTCCACCGATCCGTTACTGAATATATTAGAATGGATCGGGGGTATATCAAGAGCGATATGTGGAGTGGGTAAGATAGTTCATCTTTCTCCAGAATAAGCCCCGCATAAATGAACAGTCCCTAAAACGGTAGCGGCAAGGTGACGGCCAGCAAGTGATCCATCATCATTTGGGCTAGTCTCAAGCAAGTGGGAGGAACGCCATTTGAGCCAATATTCGTTATAGTGTGCGTGGATTAATAGATCAAAATTAAGATAAAGTTAAAACTTATAAGACTTTTGCTCGAAAATTTGTGTTGCTTTTACTGAAAAGGAACGTGAAGTAACATCCCAATCAAGGATGACGCTAAATACCCTTGATTTTTCGTTTTCATGATAAGAGTTACTTCACGGAAGAATTGTTTTACCACAAAAAAAATTACACTGGTTTAAAGTGAAATATGATCGAAAGTCGCAGCATGATATTCCAACCATTTGCCTTGGGCACATACCTGATGCCTAAACCCTGCAGGTAAAGTTTGAGATGGAAAGGCACTGCTTTGTCGCCCTGCGGGTCCACTTGTGGATTAAGGCACCCACCCTCCATAGGGCATTCCCTCCATTAATTGAGGAGACCATGCACCGTTGGAGAAAAACAAATAGTGAAACGGCAAATGAGGGCCAAAGTTGAGTGAGGGAAAGCTCCAAAATGAAATAATAATAAACAAATACGCACGGTCTTCCCGCAGGGAATAGGCACAAAATTTGGGCCGAAAATCATTAGGGGTTTGTTTATGAAGTTGAGAGAGGCAACGGAAGCATTTACGGCTCCCCCAGCATGGGAATGGGACTGAGGTCAATTCCGCTATTGGGAGGTAAGAACAATTTTAGCAGCCAAAAATTACTTGGTTTGGGCGGATAATTGAGCACTAAGTCAATAGTGGGAAGAGTTATAAAAGTAATAATGATGAATGATGGATGAAAAGTATGAGTCGGAAATTGCAAAAATGTCAAAATTTTGACGCAAAATTATTGGAGATAAGGAACGCAAATTTTCTCTGAATTGAATACAAACCAAAGAATATGGGTTTATTATTCAAATATTGCTAACGTTCTGCTTACGTTTTAATTTTTTTAATAGTCTCAGATAAAATCGCCATTTTGAACGCGTTTAATGAAATATTGCTTGCATTTCAATAGACCAAAGAAGAAAAAATAATAAAATGTTTTGGTAGACTTTATTACTAAAGAAGCGCTAGAGAATCGGTGTGCGAAAAAGAATCTAGGAGACACAATTATAAGATTTTTAGAAAAAATGATGTGCGATTTTACATATCAAACAAATGATTGACAGCCATTCCCAACATTTCAAGCAACAATGATGATTCACTTTAGTTATAGTTTAAAAACGAATCTATGATATCATTGATCTGGGCACCAATGATAATTATGTAACTAAAACTGTTTTCTTATAATTCTTATATAAGGGCGATTAATAGCAGAAAAAAATTATGTTGAGCTTTATTATTATGCATAACGGTAAATGAATGCAACCGGATGGACGTGTCAAAAACAATAAAGCAGAATGGACACTCCTCCAGAGATGGATGGATAGGAAAATTGGCACTGCTAAAACAGGAAGGATTATGCGATTGTAACAGTAAAGAGGCGTTTGTGTGGATGCGTTTGGACAATAAAAAGGATCAACAGATTTTCGAAGGACTTTTATGACTTTCTTCTATAAATTTGACGGCCATAATTAGTGGGTCCACAGCAGAAGCTGTATTTTACAGCGTAAATCCAACCCAAACTGTTATACATTTTGAAGCGAAATATGGGCTCTGAAATAGCCAACCATAAAATATATTTCTTTATGAAAATTTTTTCTCAGTACAAAGGTTTTACTTCGGACGTTCTGTTTCGTAAAAATTTACAAATTTTTTGTATACAGCTAGAAACCCATTGGATATGTGAACAAATGGGATTTTTATTTCTCAGGGCACAGGTACATGTTCAAGCTTTAATCGAAAAAATGTGCTTTATGAAATGGCCCATTAAGATCCGAAACAGAGGTCTCAAACTTGAAGTGAGCAAAAGTAAAACGAAAACATTTAGAGAAATTTTTATTTCGCGCCAAAACCATAAATCCACTTCCAATTTATAACCCAAACGGAAGGCAATTTTTCTTCGGAAAATGACTTTGGCTGAGCCAATGGATTATTGCTTTTAGGGACAATTCCAAACAGATGTTTGTTGATGCTTTTCGCCTTTCTGATGCTCTTTGCTTTCGAACAGTGGCGATTAATTCGATTAACGGAAAAGGAACCGGGACAGGCCTGGTGCAAGAAGGAGACAGTGCGTTTACAATAATCGATGGCTTCTGTGATGAGCACGTTAGGCGTTGTGAGGATGGGCATAATCAGCAATGTAATGTTAAGCGGCCTATAAAATCTCAGTCTGAATTTGGTTCAAATTGCTAGAAAACATCATTAAAAATGGGATTGAAATTACAAAATCCTAAACTTTACTAGAAAAAGAAATTATAATACCCATAAAACCATAGAATATTCAGAGAAGCATTATGATTTTTCATTACTACAACTATATCTCAGAATATTTTGCCTATTGAACAATAGCTAACAGATACTACTAACAGATATTACTGTTACTGAACAGAAGGATATGGTTGCATTTAAAATTTTATCTGGCAGAAATAAATCCTAATATCTCTGAGAACCAATTTCCGTAGTGATTTATGAGTTTATGACGCAGAAAATTCGTTCAACATGGCCTGCTATATTTCCCTTAAAACTCTCAAATAAATCGAGACCGCTCAAACCTATTCAAATTGGGGCTGTAAGGCAAAAGAAAATCTTGGCTGCCAAAGTCAGCAGTGGATTAATTTCTGTCACCCGCCAAGTCGCGGCTTCGAGCGGTAAAGGGTTTGCAGTCACCAATCATCGTGTATACAAAGAGGATATATGTCTTTTGGGTCAGAAAAGAGGGTGGTAGAGCGGCAAAGTCAAATACAGCATATCAACTTGTGGCCAGGACGCCTAATCCGATAAATCTTGTGGACACAAAGTTTTAATGTTTAGCGGAACGGATAGAAAAGCTGATATGTCATCTCTTCAAGCAGATCATTTGCTAGCTCTACTCTTATGTTTGCTTTCTTTTCGCCATTGAAAATTGTCTTAAGCGTATAATTTTTATATTATTTACATGTCCGGGTGTTTCAATGTGTTCAATGTTTTACTCACATATGTTATAGCACTACTTTGTCTCCGTTGTCGTTTCTCAATCACTTGGCTTGTAAGAAAGAAAAATTATGCAAAATAGACTTATTTTCTCACAGGTGTAAAATTCTGTTCTATCAACCCTTAGAAGCGTATTGAATTGGCCATTACTGACAATGAAAAGGAGGCCGTCATTTCGTACCTATAAATATTTATTTGGGAACCCAGTCCTTTTTGTGTCTAATACGCCACATATCGGTAACACAAAATTACTCATAAGACAAACGATAAGCCTTTGACTTTGCTATAAGTCTTAAAGACCGATCAACTTTTATATTCGACTGAATTTGTGTTCGCCATCTGTCATTCTCATACAGTTTAATTTTTGAGATTAGCACTTCTCTGGAGAAATATCTTCATACACATACAATGGGTGAAGAGGTTTGGACAGAGATTAAGTGATTTTTAATGAGAATAATACATAAGTCATTGCTACTATTCACTCACTTTGGCCACTCATCTAGAAGGACAATTGGATGGGCAAAGGGGACAGGTGCCATCCATGGTCCAAGCAATTTTTATTGTTAAATCAGAGTTAAATCATCCGGATAAAAATGGATAAATTTGGAATGATGCACGGTAAAATTAATCTTGCCGAAAATGATTTGTCAGAAATATTGGAAATAATTCGTACCGTGATAGAACATACACCGGTTTCTGATTGCCATATTAGCAAACTCGTTTTATTTGCGAAAAAACATGATACTTTTAAATTGATGCTATTTCTAAAATTCAAAATCTTCAAATATTACTTATCAGTTACTATTTTTTATTCCTATGCTATACTAACAATAACTTTTTAAATTCGTTTAGGTAAACTCAGAAAATGGCCTTATTTGAGTTTTCGTGTCCTAAAGATTTTGTTTGACCAGAACTTTGACAAAAATTAAAAAGTTTTGATTGTTTCTACACTGTGACCAAAAGACTCAAGAAGATAAACCGCACAGATTTTCTGTGGTCTTCGAGAGCAATGGATTATCAAGAAGAAAGTATTCATTTTGTTTCTCATAATTCAAAGGCGGCGAGACTGAGTCAACATGGGTCTTCTTTTAATCCTCTCGTTTATCGGCAATTTCTTTTCTCTGAACTTTCTCAGATATTCTTCTCATTTTATTAACCTAACGTTTTACAAACAGTTTTGCTACATTCAACTTCAATCGATTTGCATTTCACGCAGCGAAACTGTGAAATAGTGAATTCTTCGCAACTTACTCAAATCGCAGCTAATTACGCGCAATTTTGGAACTATCCCGAAGTACGAAACATTTGCAAACTTACAGGTGAGCGTATAAAAATCATCTTAAAATTGGAGTGGATTGAGAGAAGGCTGAGTGGCTTACCGGCTTATGGGAAGGGTATGGTCGGCGAATGGGATTAACACCTGGTCCTGCTTTGATTGAGCATCGCCGGCCATAAGGCGGCGAACGGTGAATCACCAAGGAAGGTTAAGTGGTTCAAAGGGGCACTGACCCGTTCCGCTTATTGTTTGTTTTTTATCGAATGGGCCTGGGAAATCTGGACGGATGGAAAGGATCTGATGGTTTTGATAGGTGAAATAGTTTTTGAGTTATAGCCGAACATATCTCTTTTATTTTAAAAGGGGAAATGAAAATTGAAGCAAGCAAGGAAATTCAAAGTATTACTAAATTTTGGCGCAAAGTCCTTAACATTTTTAAATCACGACATTATTGAGAGAGTAACGAAGATGGTAATACGTAAATCTAAATTTGAAACACGAAAAGCCGATAAAAGGTGTGATGATTTATTATTGCACACATCCAAAATTGTTGTTACAAAACTTTCAGAATACCCGGAAATGGTCTACAATGAATGAGCATCAGCATTCCTTTCATGAGCCGAGGCTGGACAACACTTCACGCCCAATGAGAGACACAAATGCAACACCGAATGCAATTCTAACCTTTAATAATCCTCTGAGCAAGCAGTCCTTCTCAGAGGTATTAAGGAGAGAGGAAGATCAAGGAAAGAGTCGCGGCCAGTTAGGAGAAGAGACAAATTTGTATTATTTGAGACAGCCTCAACGATGGGAAGTAATAATTTGGGCAGTGCACTCCAACGGACAATGGATTGCTTTGCGAAAATATTGTAATTCATTTGGATATGTAGAACTTAGATCTGATAAACTGACTTAGATATAGTAATCATGAGTAAAAATAATTTGGACAATTACATTGAGAATTTTAAAGAAGAAAGCCAACAAATCGGATTTAAAGAATCTGTTGATGTGAATATTCTGCGCGAATAAAATGAAACATATTAAAATATAAAAATTTGATTGTGTATTGCAAGTCAGAGTTCAAATCAGAAGACAGGAAATGCCGTATGTAATAAAATACAAAAACCTGGGGTGGACCCGCTTGTTTATGAGAGGCAGCGGAATGGGCACAGCAATAAAATGCGGGTTCAAAGTCGGTAATTAAAACTGCGCGGCATCATTCACTGTAATAACAGAGACGCGGACTGTCGGCACACCCGGGATTGAGTTAATAAAATGGCTCATAAGGATATAAACATACGATAGAACCGTACAGTCGGCTGTTCTTGATCACAATGACCGTGTCCAGCTAGGAGTAATTTTATGACGGAAACGGATTTTCGTCAACAAATCAGTTATCATTTTTCGTAAGAAAAATGGGCAAAATATAAATAACCACTAATCTCGGAAACATAGTCAAATTAATAATAATGTTTCTAAATTACAACGTTACAAAGTCGCATCAAAAATGTATCGCTAAATTTTCCTTTTTATTTTTTTTGACACAATAACTAGTAAAAAACAACCAAACAATTATCTCAAAGCCGTGTGTATTCTAACTAATTTAATTAAGGTGATATCGGAGCAAGGCTACCGAATAATGACCATTGCCTGGCCAATGAAGTCTCTCTAATGGACCCTTGAAATCCGATCACCTTCAGATCCAAAAGAGCAAGAAGAAAAAAGAGCGACATTCGGATTAATATTTCGATCTCATTAGATGATGAATAAAGGTCAAATTCGTGTTTGAATAGACTCAATATATGTTGACTAGGTGCCATGTGTCTGGCCACAGACGCTAATCAGCTCAGATACAAAGGTTACTTTAATAGAAAATAAACACATAAATACAAACACTGAAACATAGAGGTAAGGCGGTTTAATGGCCTATTGTTGTAGCTAAGGTATCTTTCAATTTTTTGAATTTACATTTCATCACCCAATCAGGGCCGTTTTTTCATAGGGGTAAATAGGGTAATTACCCGGGGTACCGATTTGAAAATCCTTAAGAAAATCGGAAAAATGCACCCCTAAGATTTCACCCAGACACCAAATTACCCGGGTACAAAAATGGCCAAAATACGGCACTGTACCCAATGGAAAATGTAGATTTTAAAATAGTAGACTAGTAATATTAAGAAAATCGGAAAAATGCACCCCTAAGATTTCACCCAGACACCAAATTACCCGGGTACAAAAATGGCCAAAATACGGCACTGTACCCAATGGAAAATGTAGATTTTAAAATAGTAGACTAGTAATATAACTTAGCCGGAAACATAGTCCCAGAAACACGCCGACAGTTTGCTTTCTACCTTTACCGTTTAATGGTATAAAAATGGACATGACAAATATAAAGCAAAATTAGTTACAAGTCATATTTCAGGTCATCAAGTGCGTTTGATCAACGGCCGAATCACAAGCAATCACTGATACTTAAATTTTGTTTAAAAAAAACTCTAAGAAAAATGACTAGAAATCACCGTTGTTAGTCTAAACTTTTGGTTAGTACATGACTGATATTTATGATTACAACCTAAAAATATGTATGCGTCATTTTGGACAATAGCAACAGGATAAAAACGAAAATGCTCACAAAAATGAATGAAACATTGTACTAAAGCTGTTCAACAGGCGGGCATCCGCGCATGTTGTCTCCCTTTTGGCATGCCGCCGTCAGAGTGGAGCCACACCCATTCACAGCCAAAATAATTACCATCTCCGGGTGTTTTCTTTAATTAAGTGACTTTGCCGATTTTGCGCCCTTTATCGGATTTCTTTTTATGGTAAAACGGACAAAGACACAAAACCAGGAGGGCATCCCATTAAAAGGGCAAGTAGTTTTGTGCCATAGTGTGAAGGTGCCGCCTAAAGGTGGTGCTATGTGATTTTTGCACCCACCGATCAAAGACCGTTGGGAAAAGTGACATTAGGAAAACACCTCTGAAAAAGTGTTTCCTTGCAGTTGGGTGTCTCCCGCTGAGGGATGGAAACTGCAGTGAAAATCAGATATACAAATCACCGTTTAGCGAAAAAAGGAATACATCCGGAATTAAAATTGTCTATCCCATCCTGAGTTATTTACTTTACATTTAGAAGGAATGATCAACAGTTACATTTTTTAAGGATTACTAATATGAAATACGTATAACTAGCGAAGTGGGGCCGCTTCGCGGCCCTCACTTCGCTAGGAAGCGGTTAGCGTGCATCAGCGGCGCTTCGCGCACCGCCATCAGCGGTCAGATTGGGTTGTTCGGGAGTAAGGGTTGTTCGGAAGTATATGTTTTAAGTTCCCTCACATTCCAAAGGGGAAGGTCGGGCGCTCCGCGCCCGACCACAGGACTGGCTCGCCACCTGCGGTGGCTCGTAATGTTTATGGGGTAAGATTGGGTTATACCCTTTTGTGATCTAAGTTCCTTCACATTCCAAGGGGGAGGGTCGGGCGCTCCGCGCCCGACCACAGGACTCCACGGTGTATCATTATGCCCTCGTCAACAAAAAGAACGCTGCCTTCCTCTGAAAGCGTGACAAAAAATTACGGACAAAAATAAGCACCCCTAAAAATCCCTTCCACTGAAAGCGTGACAAAAAATTACGGACAAAAATAAGCACCCCTAAAAATCCCTTCCACTGAAAGCGTGACAAAAAATTACGGACAAAAATACAGAATGCCAAAGGCGGGAATTCAAATTTGAATTTTCCAGGTCACGGACTCACAGCTTTCGCTTACTCGGGGGATATTTTCGTTAAAAAGATATTATATGCATAAATGTAAACATCGAGGCGAGAAAACTGACATTAATTCTCAAGATAAACAGTACCGACGACGGCCAACACCTTCCAAGATGACTTCAACCAAAATATTTATCTATGACCTAGTGTCCGCCGGCGCCAATACTATGAGCAATGCGAACAGAGGAACCGTTGTTTATTTGTTTTAGATAATAGACTGTCCTACGGATTGAAAGCGGCTTAAATGGAGTGCCCGTTTATAATCGTCTGACCATCCTGGATCATGGAATATATACCGAAAATAATGACCCAATTCAAGAACACTGCAAATATAAACGCAAGCGAAATTATTATTTCACTGCGAATTAGAAAGGCAGTAGACTTATTAAGGAAGTTCAATGTTAGAAGGAGAAAGAAAACAGCTGCCCATATATAGAAGTTAAATTTCATGTAAGGTTAATCCAGAAAATTAGACATCCAAGAATAAAATAATTATTTGGAACGGATAAAAATGATGTTGATTCATCATTTGGCATTTCAAATTTTAGATCAACCTTAGTTTAGTTTCTAAATTTAGTTGTATTCCATTTATGCACTGTTGGTTAGACATATTTTATTTGAATGTATTTTGAAGATCAATAAAGCAACATCCTAAAGCAACATTACCAATTGAAAAAAATAACTCGCATGAAAATTCTCCCGTTTTTTTTAATTTCTGCTCCTCGTTATATGCACGTTTTTGGGCAATACCTCACTTTAACGATAGTCAGTGACAAAATTATCATGTATTTCAATCCCGATTGCAAGTTTAAATGAGGGCTATTGCAAACAATATCAATACATTGATCTGCAGCTCGGAGAATATCGTAGAGAAAATATTGTAACACATACGTTTATAGCAAAAAGGATAATACTGTCCCTCTTTGTTACACTATCGGTAAATTAATTACAGAGTATATGCGGGAAGATGGATCGGCGAATATTTCCGCTGATTTATTGTCATCTTTAAGCCGCGTGTGGACTGTCAGAAATTGACAATATTGTATAATCTGTTAAAGAGGTACACAAAAAATTGTTGAAATTGTAGAATAATAAGTAAAAATAAAAACGTCATATATAAATTTGAATAAATAATTTTCTTTCTTTCGTCTATTTCCTTCCTATTAAATCCATAGATTGTTAAATAATCCCTAAATGCCAGAGTAAAGAATTCTGATTCATATGAAAAATATTGGCGAATGTCTGTTGGTTTCGAGGCAAAAGCGAGCCTCTTTTCACAATTTTGTACAGGTGGAGACGAATGTGGGAAGGTGTTTGTTGGTAATAAATTCAACAAAAATGACTCCGCAAATCGAGCGGGACCGCCCAAATGTGAAAAGAAATGGATAAAACGGTCGCGACAAAAACCATTCTATATAAAACATTTATATGTGACAAAAGAGCATTAGAGGTGAATGAGGTTCTTTGACCAGACCGGCCTTTTCCCACACTCGAGGACGTAGGGATTATTTATTTAAAAATTAATTTGTTGTGCCAATGGACATGATGGGGTCCTACTCAATGGCCTCCCGAATTGGGGAGTCAATAACTGAATTATTTATCCACTTGATGCTAACCGATGAGCACTACACGCCAATTATGTCCTTCTTCGCTCTATTACCAGAGTTGTTGCCAAAATTAATGTCCAATAATTCAAATCAACCTAATTTTGTGGAGTTCTTAAGGGCAAAGCTTATATTCATATCTGAGTAGCATAACATTCTGAATGGAAAGAACTTCGAGAATAATACTGACCATGCAGCCAAAATAGAAAATGTATGAATATAACACAGAAGTAGTGAGGTTGAAATAACGGCGAACTCCAACCCGAATTCAATTCAATCAAGCATACCAAATGCAGAGCCGGGAATAATGAGCTAGCTCAACTCTGGTTACATTCACTGCGAGATATACTCAGTAAAAGTAAAATACGGCCTGGAAAACAGGCTCATTTAATCATTGCTGCATTCGGAAAATAACGAAATGTGTAACAAAAAATGCAGTGCAAAATGTTTCTAGCGTCTGTTTCGGATTAAGAGTCTCGGAAATCGCGATTATGCAATTGAGAAAGGGATACCTGGATTGAATACCTGGACGATCTTATATGCAATGCATTGGACTAATACCCATTTTGGGATTAAGGTCCACATATTGGGACAAAAGTCATAAATCGGCTAGAGATCAGACAGTGAATGGGATATTTTATTGTTAACAAAAGTTATCAGTAGGAGCCCTAGCAACATCACTTCGGTATATTTCGAGCAGATTTAAAGTTCTGAAGTTCATTTTGAGATTTTATATGAAATCCATGTAGATTTATATAATGTAATAAGGGCATTTGGTGAAATCCCGAAAGTATTGAAAACGGGAGAAATCTGCTCAAGAGCTCCTCCACATGTATTATTATTCAAACTGTGCTATGCAATAATATTGTGTCCCGTGGCGAGAGTGGACAGGAAATGGCCAGTTTCGGGCAGCCGGAAAATGATAGCCTTTCTGCGAGACCAATCCTCACAAATATATTCAGAAAATATAATCACAAAATATGTATGAAATGGACAGCGCCTGCCAATTATACCCGGCAGTTGGCCGAGGTGTGTAAGGCAGGAAATTGTTGCCGGTCACAAATTGGGGCTGGGCAAATTGGTGTGGCAGGGCCCGGAAAGATCAACGGCGGGTTCCTCGGCAAGGTGTGAATTATTGATGTTGGGGTGACATTTGCTTGTTAAGTCAAAAATACGATCTACAAATGTAGACTAACATATGGCACTCGATTGTTGCAAAAAGCACAGTGATTTTGCAATGTAAATTGCCAGTTAATACGGTTAAAGGTTTTAATACAGGAAATAAATTTAGTATAGCTAGTATTTGAAAAAAAATCGAATATAGTACCAACTCTAGGCTTCCTTGAAAACTTTATAAAATCTTTTCAAAACATGTTTCAGTTTTTTGAAGAGAAACCATTGATGGAATAGAAACCAAAGATTTCATTTAAAAATAATTCTCGGGTTACCTAATAAGGACTAATACGGACTTGGGCACATAGTTAGGAAGTGCCCAATGGCACTTATATCATACTACTTCTGAGAGAAAGCTATGGCCTAAAAAGAAATTAGGTCAACGAGGATGCGCGGAGTGCCCAACAGGGAAACACTTGTGGGGATTGCTTAATTAGGGCCACTATGATGGCCAAAGAGAAATGCTTCTTTTCGGGATGTTCCTACCAGCTTTAAACATCCACGACATTATGTTCGGTTAATATTTCGAAGGCAAAACGAATTGTGCAGTCGTAAAATTCAGGACATGTCTAAGATTTTTTTACAAAATTACAAATTGGTTCGGGAATAGTTTTCTATCTTATTTAACATAAATTATTCTGCCTTCCGGGATTTCCGAGTACGATTTCAACAATTCATTAAATGAGAAAAATTTTACTTCATAACGTCCATCAGAAAATATTTGGTTTATTCAATATAGCAAATTTTGTCCAATTTTGACAGGTTCAACTCGGAATGTACGGAACATTTTTCTGAGCCCATTCAGAGCCAATCTGATTATGGCAAGGTGCAGCCAAGTTTTTGCGATGATTTCGTATCTGTAACATCTCGTGACTATCATTTACAAGATATAAATCGAATTTGGAAAAACAATATAAATTGTTCAAGGGCTGGAGTACCATTCAATAGAGATCTGGGAAACATTTTTTTGAAATAATACTAATTTTCTTTTATATATTTTTTCCAATTTCTTCTCTCAAAGCAAGCTAAACTCAAAAGTAAGTATATGCGTAATTTCTGAGACCACTTTTTCCGAGAAGAAACAGCTCAAATAGTCAATTTTGTCAAAAGTTTGGGTGCATTTCAAATTTTCGAAATATTAGGTGTTGCGAAATACATTGTTGGAAATTCTAATCTAGAAACGATTTTGATATAATTTTGTCATAATCACTTTTGGCCGAACGTGAAAAGATCACGAATAACTGAAATCCATGTCCGGATATAGGATAGGGCTTTACATTAACTTTGCCGTAAAGAGATAGCGTAGACCTTTTGAAATTGGACGTCCAATTTCAAAAGGTCTACGCTATCTCTTTACGGCAAAGTTTAAGCCAAAGTTAATGTATATAAAGCCCAATCCTAAACCTAACCCTAGGCTTGTTCAGGAGCAACCGTTAGCTACCTGCTAGCGCATATGCGAGTTTTAAAAAGTGTAAAAAAAGTCAGAACGCCTGAACTTACTCATGCGTTCAGTATGTATGCTATTTGCTAATATACAGGGTGGGCCAAAAAAAAGGGCCTCAGTTCAGGCTATTGTATTTCATAGATATCAGCGATGCATGAAAGTGTCTAATATCTTAAAAACTGCTACTAAGCTTGAAATTTTATATACAAAAAAGGATTTGTTCGTAACCTATATATTTCGTCATTTTTTAACCCCCGGAAATATGCAAAAAATCAATTTTTCCCATGTAAAAATAAAATTCAATGGCCATTTTCGCCACTTTTTTACAGAAAAAATGTTCAAACCAAGGTCAGATTCAGATCCGCTGTGAAATTCTGCGTAGGATAGGCACTTTTACAGTTGTCTATCGAAAATTTTATTTTTTTCGCCATTTTTTGGCCCATTTTTTACATATTTTGGGCTAAAACTCATCGAAAATCGTCTCAGACGACCATGCCGTTGACCACAAAGTTGTTCAGTGAGTCGAATACTACCCGAAAAACACATTTTCTCGATGATAAAAATTTTGACCAAAAATGCGATTTTTCGGGTCCATGTGGGGGTCCACATGGTATGGATTTCATTTTACATTCATCATGTCACAGCGGATCTGAATCTGACCTTGGTTTGAACATTTTTTCTGTAAAAAAGTGGCGAAAATGGCCATTGAATTTTATTTTTACATGGAAAAAATTGATTTTTTGCATATTTCCGGGGGTTAAAAAATGACGAAATATATAGGTTACGAACAAATCCTTTTTTGTATATAAAATTTCAAGCTTAGTAGCAGTTTTTAAGATATTAGACACTTTCATGCATCGCTGATATCTATGAAATACAATAGCCTGAACTGAGGCCCTTTTTTTGGCCCACCCTGTAATTTGCATTTTTGTAAAATGCTAAAAAGATTACAGATTGATTGTACATAAAATATGAAAGAAGTAAGTTATCGCTAATGTATTGATTTTTCCTATATTCATGGAAACTTTGGCATTCAATTTGCCAATTCTAGAATTTTAGATCAATTAACTGGTTTGAAAGATGAAAACTTACAGCAGTTTTACCCATTTAAGGTCTTATAATTATCTCTTGCAGAATGAAAAATGAACATTTCTTAAACGTAGCAAATATGTGGATAGCTAGCAAATTATTCTCGTGTAACAATGCTCTAAATGTATAAAATGACCCAGAAGAACACTTTTCACGTTAAGATTTTATACGGTTTCTTATGCTTTAGACAGATTTTTGTTGTGAATTAGTAGGCAAAAAATAAGAAAATCCGAAAAATTTGAAACAGCTGTTTTTCATACCAACCCAATGAATGTATTTAATCATAGCAATTTAAGACGATTTCTTTCAAAAGATTTAGTGAAAAATCATCTAAATTGATAAAAAATGATTGTGTTTACTACTGCGATAGAATTATCGGTATATGCTCTTATTGTTTCAAATATGTTTCAACATAAGAAATTGTAACTTTTGGCCTAATAACACACACGAAAAAAAACCGTTAGCATATCTTGTTGTGTGGAATTTTAAATTGTAGCTACTAGCGGATCATTCATCACTTCCAAAATTGCAAAGTTGTAGCGCAATCCTTGATTATTCATAAACACTTCATTTAAGCAAGAGATAATCCGTTGTGTTCTCGCCTGATTTGCACATCGCGATGTATTTGTTTTGAAAATATTCCCTGCTTTGGAATTTCTTTCGTCGTATTTCCGAACGGCTGGCTCAAAAAGGAAAGATAAAAGAGTGGACGGCCAGGAAAATAAATTACTTTCCCTTTCGCTCCCTTTCCAGTCCGAGACACATGCCCGCCTTTGCGCCACTCAAAAAACAATCAATTTCTCGGCCAGCTCTCGTCATACCAAACGTTAGTTTGGATTGGCATGAGGCTGGTATGAAGGGGCATGGAGACATGTCTCACACCGCACAGTGTTCATTTACCACTTCGGAGTTGTCGGCCAGCCACCCTCCCATTTCTCTGACTTCGGTAGTGTCTCAGCTAGCCAGACGCGAGAATAGTCAGTGGACCCGGCGCAATATTTTGCGGGGGACGGTCTATAAACAACACCCAAAAAAGAAACATCGACAGCACACAACTATCTATCCAGCCACTTTTCGCACTATGCGGCCGCCTGGCCGTGGGAAGTGGAGAATGGGGCGTTCCGGGGACCAGGTTGTGGCCACTGCGCCAGCGATGACGGAAAACCCCTTTCACGTCTCGGTTTTTCAGATATCAGGCCACCCTTAGAAGGGCATGAGCCTGGCAGGTTGGGTTCCCCTTCGACCGGCGGGGGTGGCTGCGTTCTTCCATGGAGGGGTTTATTTTTGCCCAATCCGCATCCAACCTTGTCATTACACTGCTGACACTTTAATAATACGCAAATCCCTGGCAAGGCATGCGCGAGACGGCAACTAAATTGTAATAACGGGCCAGCAGACCGACCACAGCATTTTGTTGCCAGAACGAATGCCATCGCAGCCTATTTTCCGTTTCATTTACTTTATTTTCCCGTCCCCTTTCCAGCCACAAGTTTGCTCTTTGGCTAGTACCCGTCGATTAGTTTTGCCAATATGTGTAAAACCGCAGAATATAGTAATAATGAGCTCCGACTGGGAATTTCGCGCTGCGGTAAAATGTGTTTATAATAGGGGGAAAATTCCCTCGGTCATGACTTTTTGATATTGGCGACAAGGTATTAACAAGTCCGATTCATTGTAATTATAAAGAAGTTATTAAAAGCAGATTCATTTTATCACGCCATTTATTGAAACCCATTTATCATATGTTTGTGTTGCCAATTATCGATCGATTTGCATATTTAATAACTCTGTTGTGACGCATCGAAACAGTTTGTTTACGGAGTATATGTTGATTTTCGTAGCACAATGCAGTGCTGTTAGAATATCATGCGAATAAAATTGTTTATATAACGTTTTATGCATAGTTTGAGTTAAAATGGATTCTCTCCAACGAATGTTTCAGATATACAGAATTGTGCGTTGGACTGTAATAGGAAATAGTTAGAGCAAATTTATACAAATAAAAACTCATCATTGAAGTAATTGACATGTAATTCGGGACCAAACACAAACATTATTTCGTCTCTGGAACAGAAACAATTTGTAGCAATAATTTCATGTTAATACCGCTATGCAAGGAGAGAGAATCGATTAGCGCATCGATTTCGTCGCATCTTTCCGTTTTGTTTTAAACGCAAGGCCCGAATTTTGGCAATCAAGGTTGATTTCTGAATATTTAAAGCAATACAATTTAAAACATTTAATGCAAAATAATAAAAACACAAGGGAAATCCTATCATAAAACGAACGGAAATTCGATTTTAAAGCGCAATTTTCCCTGGTCTTCTCTTTTTGAAATTTATTAATTTTCCAAATTTTATGTAAAGCTTTTATGCACTTATTTGCTCTCTTCCAGGGATCGACTACAGACGCGGCCCGGTTATTAACGGCTGTCATGACCACTATCAGGCGTCACTCCTAACCTCTATTGTAACCCTGTCCCAGATTAGAGATTATTATAACTTTTAAAATAGGCTCTTCCAGACATATATCCCAGTTTGGTTATTAGAAAGCACATTGCGCGATAGAAATTGCCGTAATAATTTTTTAACGGTTTAAACAATTGAATAGTTTATTTAATTGTTTAACCTTCAATAGCTTTCTCCATAAAGACAAGGGCTCTGCGATATAGAGCCCGAGGGCTCTATGGCGTGGGTGAGTGCATAGGTCGTATGATTTTCCTCGGTAGGCGCGAATGCTCTTTAGGGTTTAATTTAGCGCCAGCTTACTCGTGAAATTGAAGGCTTCTTTCACCCTTTTGATTCCCTCGCAGCGGAATAATGAAGACGAGCACCCCTCCGCCTCGAAAAGATTAGGCCAATAGAAAACCCATAACAGACGCATACAGCAGCAACAACGTGCCAGAATTACACCCATCCCAACCGCAGCAGAACTCACGTCAGAGCTAAAACCTAGTTTCTTTGAACAGCGCTTACTCATAGACTAAATTTCACCTTTATCCTCAAAATTTATTATTTTTAATGCCTAATACGCTCTAAGAATATGAGATTATTTTTGTTTTGCATAATATAATGAAGCAATTTCCGTTGCATAAGCTATTTGGGAAGCAGGTATAAAATGGCGTAGAATATTCTAGCAAATTATAGTTTAGTTTAATAATAAAACGATAATTATTCGTATTAAAAGACCGTTATAACTTTTTTAATTGTATCACTTAGGATTAACTTTCTTCTTTACCTCTTGATTAACATTGTCCTATATCTGATTATAATTCGCTTCGCTCTAACCAATTATGCCAAATGTTGTCAAAGGCAGACAGCTGCGATCGAGTAGTTATAATATATTTCTTAGTTCAAGGCTTTTGTAGTGTTTGAAGAGGGACGCGGCCCTTTCAAGAGGGACAGCTAATTTTTAAGCCTTCACTTTCTGCAACCGGTGGCCCCTTTCTCGCAAAGCATTCATACTCCGTGAGAGGATAAGCTGAGTGAATCTGCGCCCTCTCTTCCACCCCCAACTTTTCTGCTTGTTCATTTTCAAATATGATAGTTTCTTTGTGAACCCATTGAAGTACCATTCGACTGAGACTAATCGTTTTCCCATTGGAGCCTATCATATACAGGAATAGGTAATTTTAATATAACCTTATTATACAAGTTTTATTCTTAAAATGGATGTAGCACTTAGTATTTGATGAGTATCGGGCTGATTTTGAAAAGAGCTAATGAAAATTATAAGAAAATTTCGGCTCATAATCACAATTCTAGCCAAAATTATTCTGAAATTTAGGACACAAAAGGAAAAACTTGATTTTTTGTCATAAAAATTCGAGAGTTAGAATCCATTTGTCACATTACTCTGAGAGAATATGCTTTACTCTATTTTCGAAGCACCACACAAGCATTGGTTTATCCTGAAAGTGGAAATAATTTTCAAAAACGTAATGATTAAAAACAAGAACAATATAGTTTTTCAAGTGAAAATTCATTTTATATCTCACAAGTGTCCCGTATAATTTAATTATTAAACCCATATTATGTCTTCTACGATACTCTAACCGACAAACAAATCATGAATCGCTAGGGGCTCAACATGATAGCCCATCATGCACATGCTCGCCGTGAATTTCCCCTAAAAAATTATTCACCACAATAATGAGCGTCACGCTTTCTTCGATGAAATCAGGTGTTATCCAAATTGTCCCAGTTCTTGCACTTTAGGGGAGTTTATGTGCGGTGGTCCAACCTATTAATATAGTCTGCGCATATTCGCCGCACCAAACACACAACCTTCGATTGATGCTGCGGCGGCCACCGCCCAGTTCACTAATTGCCCTCCTTTGGACCTGCTCCTGTTCCTCCGAGATCCCTTCTCCGATTAAAATTTTGTTTACTTCACCCGTTCGTAGACCTTACTCTCGCTTGCCTTCCATTATGCAACAACAACAATAATAATAATTAGTGGTTATAGTGGCGCTGGTGTCATCTGAGGTTTTATGAACTGTTTCATGTGCTTTACGCAAAAGCAATTTAGATTATTATTTGGCGCTCTGTCTAGGCTCTTCCAAAGCCGCATGATGTGGCCATGCTATAAGGCGATTGCCTTCAAAGGACATCCATCCTTTGAACAAAAACCAAAGAATATCAATACACATGACATGCAGCAAAAATTATCGCACAAGTGCGAAATATTTTTGACAAATATGCGAAAATATTGGAAAGTTATTTATTCTGTGTCCCGAATTAAATTTTATAAAATGACCTTTTTTACATCTATTTTTGCACTATTTTTAAGTTGCCCATTTCAATTTTATCACTCTGGATAGAGAAAAAGAGTTGGCCTCATGGGAAAAATTTCAAAAATGTTTAGATTTTAAAATTTCACCTGACCCCTATTTTAGACCTTTGGTTTTTACTTTTCTCTTTGGAATACTAACGCGACTTTGTTTCCCGCCATTTCTGTACTCATTCTATTCTTGCCTGATCTTGTTCCGACCTAGTCCCATATCTCTATAGAGGATTTTTTCATTTCCGAAAATTTTATGATACTAGTAACTTGCGTAGCTACCTGGCTGTTAGCCAGCCAGCTTAAAAATAAAACGATGTATTGACTCCGTCAACAGTTTATATTAAATATCTATGTAAAAAAACTAAAATTGTTTTGCTTAACAAAAATAATTTATTTTCTATGGTAATTAAGAAAAAATTACCAGACCTCTCCATATATGGGATCTACCCGGAATATACGTTTTTGGAGGAAACAAATAAAAATTGGTAAAGGAGGTACCAAAAGGAAAATACGGCAAAAAAATTCGCATCATATCAAATCTTGTATATTTCTTCGGATTTCTCCAAATTTCGTGACATAAACTTCATACTCATTGATATCCCGATCTTTACTCTTTTGAATGATCAAAACTTACTTATAGTATTGGCTGTGCTTACATTTATAGCAATATTATTATATGTGTATGATTTTAGACGTTGAACAGATGTGTCAGTGACGGTGCTCATTTTTACCGTTTTATTTCGGCATTACTCTGACCTCAATTGTAAAGTATTACTATGAACAATCACCACGCCGGTTTCAACCCATCTCCCTCAGGCGATTATCCCTCACCACAATCCGGTTTTATGCCACCTATTCGAGTCGATTGCGGCGAAGGTTCCTATGGCGCTCCTCATAGCACACAGCCGCCTTTCATGGAACACCAGTCGTCAAGGTGGGTCGTTTAGCTGTTATGATTCAATTAATTATAGTTTTGTTGCACATTTCGCGCTATGCATTGTCCCTGGCAACCCAAAGCACAAATATTATGTCTCGCACTGTGGATTTATATATGACAGACAAATTAAACCTAGTTTCCCACTAAAGTATTTTTTAACGTCTTCACACAATTCTATAGGATTATGCGAACAAATCGTGTGAATCGTCGTGAATATGGCCCTGAAAAGATTGCATAGTAAGAGTTGACTGTTAAGTATTGCATTTGAGAAAAATATGATCATTAAGAACTGTAATAAGGATTAAGTTAAAAATTGCTAGAGTTTGAAATGCGATATCGGCTCAGTTTTGCATTGATCAGGCGTTCACCCAAAAATTCTGGCCCAAACTAGATTTGATGTTGCTTTTAGGATATTATACGTTTATGGTAAAAATTATTGATTTGTTGCTAACGTAATTAGCATCATTTACTCTACTTACTAAAGAAATAACATTTTGCACCCTAAAAACACCGAAAAGACACAATGCCAAATTTACATTAAATTTGAATAGGGATTTTTTGCCAATAGTTGTGTTGTAGTTTCGTTAAAAATTTAGTTTACTTCCCACATAAGCAAAGTACGTCTGTCATTCCAGTGACGTGCCTATTTAGAACAACTAACGGGAATGTGATCATTAGTTTTTATATAACGGGTGTATACTTAAAATCCACACTGGCTTTAATTGAGTTTTGACATGTTAAAACGCTAACTCAGATAAGAAAGTTTGGTGTCACATAAAACTACAGATTCTTGGGTTTCTAATAGCAAAGATCAGCCAGATTGAATGGGAGTCACGTGATTAATGGCATGTTTGAAATTCCGAGTCCATATTTGATTTATACAACGGAATTATCAAGCGTTTCGAAACAAATAGTGGTACAATACAAAGTTTACAACTTGCGGTTAAACGTAACATTGAGTTATGGGCCGCTTTTTCCGGGACCCTAAATTTTCAGGACGTTCTGGAAACTGACGCTACTCTTAAGCCAATTGGATAACAGCTCCTAATTGGAAAGAGCAGTTTCTTGCCAATTCGCAGAGAATTTTTTTGGCCGTGTGCTCTAGACCGTTTTTCCAGGGAAGTGCGTCATCGTAAATTTTCTAACAGAACCACATTCTCCTAACTTCGGGAAGTATTTTGGTATATAATATGCTGGGGTATACTTTCATGAAAAAACTCAACCGAATTTTCTTGCATCAAGTTCATAGTAGTGAAGAAGCCTCAATCTATACAAAAATCCACCTCCAAATACTATGATCGCGGTATAGAGCACTGAATCTCATATAATTGAAAAAATTCAATAATAACTCCCACACGATGGGGCTATATGATGAGGTAGTAGAAATAGGCTGGTTGATAGATAAACAGATATGTAGAGGTAGATATAGGTTAAGCTCGCTACACTGACAGTCATGCACACCTATGAGTGAAAGACATGGAATATAATGCGCACAAAACACACTGCAGACGAACCTGGGTTAAATCATGATGTCTTATTTAGTGCCTTTTTAAGTAAAAAAGTTAATTTTCTAACCAGCTAGTTTTTGTAATCCAACCTGTCCGGATAAAGAAAATTATAATTACAAAATTTTCACTTCTATCGCAAGTGTAGAGTTAATGCTATTAAGATTACCTCTCGCGTTATTTTGACTAAAAGCAGAAATTTTGTTTTGCTTGGGTCGATAATTAAACTATTTTAAAAATTATATGAAGATATCGAAAACATTTTATTTAAATTTTCCAGTACCAATCTAGTCATAATTGTTCGCTACCAGTATTGCCACGCCTCCGCCTCCAGATGCTCGGAGGCGCCTCCGGAGGCGGAGGCGACCCTCAAAATATGCCGGAGGCGCCTCCGGCAGGTGAAAATTTAATGAAAACTTGACAAAAACAAGAAAAATTTGGAATTTTTTCAAAATTTGACAAATTTTTTTCCAAAAAATTTTTTCAAAATTTTTGTTTCATATTTTGGGAAAATTTTTTTCAGACATGCCTATAATGGCCATTTTTGCCGATTTTTGGTCGGAGGCGACCCGGAGGTGATCAAAAATAACCGGAGGTGGAGGCGACGCTCGAAAAATTGCACGGAGGCGACTTTTGAAAAAGTGACAACACTGTTCGCTACCGGCCAATTGGGGGGGGAGAACCCAACTGGGGGATAACTGGGGGTGGAACGTTTACCCCCAACCGGTTCTCCCCCCAATTGGCTTTTTTATAAAACCTTTTTTACCCAAAATGCAGTTTTTCCCCTAAAAATGCTTTTTTTTGCCTTAAAAATGCACCTGGCCCAATTTGGATACAACATAAAACCGCTATTTTAGGTTAAAACAACCCTTATAAGGCGCCAAACAAGGATTTAGGCATACGGGTTAACAACCTGGGGCTAAGGCAAGACTTAGTCTTAGGCTTAAGCTCCCGAATAACCCTTATAAGGCAAAAAGAACGAAATCATCGAATGCGGAGCAAAAAACTGCATTTTTGGGGTAAAAAGAACGGGTTTATTAAAAAAAAGCCAATTGGGGCCAAACGTTTCCGCTCAGTTATCCACCCCTCCCCCCCCCAGTTGGTTCTCCACCCAGTTATTCCCCCCCCCCAAATGGGGTGATGTCATCATTTTTTGCCGTCCTTTTTTACCATACCATTTTCTTATACAAAATGGTTTTTTGATCGATTTGACATGCCAGAAACTAACATGCCAGCAACGCCTTCTCTCTGACTATATCATGATATCCAAGCACTCGAAGCATCAATATTTCTAATATTTTCTGTGCTCATGAGTACATTTGTTCGTGCTTTCCATATAACGCTTTCGTGGAGGTACCGATATATATGCGTAAAATTTAACTGGTCTAGCGCTATTTATTATGACAAATTTCGCATTTAATAGCAATTTTACTAACATAAATCCAATACTCCGTTAGGCAGCTATTCAAATAAACATTTTCTACTGAGACACTGAATTATTTGCTCTAAACCTACAACTTTCATTTGGGTGGAGTCTAGAGTGATAGGTGAGGTTCGTTTAAAGCTACAAAATGAAACTTTGACAGCAAAAAACTTAAACCGTAAAAAAGCGCGCAATCTATAAGTCTAGCTATAAATATTTCTCTAATGCGTTTATTTTAGAGATATACGGTATGACTGTGATTTTTTTTAAAACATCCAATTTAAGTAAATAAGCAATTATTTCATGTCCTTTAGCGGAAGATCATGAGCGATAGGTGATGAAAATCAAGAATGATTGGCAGAGAAATTTATATCACGTTTCGACTCCTCGGCCTTCAACATCTAAAAACTTAATATCACAATAATATCCCATTTTCGTTTCCTCGATTTTAATTTTTCCGCAAAATAATCCATTCACTAGCCACGGATGGCATTTTATTTTAAAATTTTCCTTTCAGAATTTTAATCGCGAACAAGGAAAATTCGTCACCACATCTGTACTTTCTAGAAAATAATACTTTGCTAATAAAGTTTCTCGTTTAGCTTGTTCCAACAAATTCTAAAAATGCTTCAAAAAAGTAGAAGAAAATCTCCAAGAATATTTAGATGGATTCTAACACTATAATAGTCTATCTAATATATGTCCGTCGTTTCCATTTGCAAATATTCAGTGTTAAAAGTGCAACCTAAAATATACCTTTCGGCTTTTTCACATTATTTGATTACAAAATAATCTTTGCTGTCATCAAAAATTTACGAAATTTTACTCTTTTGCTAAACAAATCATTTTTGGAATTCCGCAGTGCTGAGGCAGACAGAAGCACTCTTGCGCTTGTCAATCTCGCCTGCTATGCCAACCTGCTCTAGTCGAGTCAGCCTAGTCCAGCCTAACTCTACCCATATTTCTCTGTTCCTGCGATGTGTTCTCTTTAAAGTAGCAGCGACCCGCAGACGACAGCGGCCTTGTTGGCTCCAAACTCTCAATCAATGGCCGACTTGCTGCCGTTTTCCTCACACAACTAACAACTGTCAACTTTGTTTTACACACTACACTCGACACAATCGAGAGTTTCTGTTGTCGTTTATAACTCGGCCTTCGCCATCGCTCTATCGATTATTTTGACAAACCCCAATCCCAATTTTACAAACACTGCCGGCCTGTTGCCGGCGTTATCACGGGCTCGCTGCTGTACTTTGCGACAAAAATAACAATTTTCCCGGCTGCCCTATTCCGCTGAGCAGCGCCGCAACGGTCGTTCAGTGTTGTTATCAAATTGTAGAGGTTGCACGGTTGCGCCACTCTACAACAGTTGCTGCTGTTTTGTCTGTCATATCATTTTTTTTATAATATGAAAAATTATTGTAGACAAAATGTTTGCTCGCTGGTTCAGGTGAATCCAAAATATAATAAAAAATTGCTCACCGTAGAAGGAAGTTCGCTGTTAGCGAACCTGTTTTCCTCTCCTCCCACCTGTCCTTACAAATCGCTAAACAATAACGCAGCCATGTCTTTAAGTTACAAAATTTATGACGTTGTGCTGGGTCTGAAGTTGGGGATTTGCGCTACTTTTGCATTTGAAATTAAACTTCCAATTTTGGAACATTCCTGTACTCGAAGCACATGACCTGTTAAGTTTTTGCTTAAATGGGTTCCCTTCTTGAGGATTCTATGCACCTGATATCATTTTTATTTTATTTATATATTTTGAATTTTTTTTCTAAACCAAAAATAATAATTCTATACATCTAGGAAAATTTACAATAAGCTAACATATACGTTTCTTAAAACATTTTGCAGCGCATAGTAAAATCGCATAGTAAGAGAAAGAGTGTTATAAAATCCTCATTGAAGAGACATTGTCAAAATCAACACTTGCCATAATACGCGCTTACGAATCTGTATGTAAAGTGTGCGACCGAAATAAATATTATTCAGGCTTGTTCCACAATTACTGGTATTTTATTATAAGCACTAATTTTTTTAATTCAGGCAGCCGACATTTTCGCCATCCTTCCATAACAATAATCCGCACCAGCAACCTACCCAAGGCTTTGGCCAACAAAACTACCATTTGCAACGACAGCACTTCCAGCCTCAATTTTCCGCACCAAATCAACCCCACCACTCTCCATTTCCGACGCAACAAACCCCTCAGTTCAATCAGCACAACCAAACAACACAACAACAACAACAACAGCGGATGGCCCAGCCGAATTTGAACGGGCCTGAGGGTGGACCCGCGCCACAAGCCCACCACTCGCCCATAGCAATGAGTCACAGTCCCCAACATGCACCTTCGCAACCTCAGCAGCAGTTTTACCCACAAAATGCGGGATATAGTAACACATTGCATCCACCCGCAGCTGCAGTTGGACATCACTTGTCCATGACGCCGTCGCCTACTCCATTATACGATATGGCGCCACACAGTAACAGTCCGTATCACCAACACCATGGCAATCCAATGGCGTCCACCAGTAACACTGTGTCGCCCAATGGAAACCAATCTCTAATGGTTCCAATGAAAGACAGGAAATCCAGCAAAGGTAAACCAGGTATGATCTAAAAAGTAAAAGTTCGTATCTAGTAATAATCACGTTTTTCAAAGAGACATGATTATGGGAACTTCTTTTGACGTTTTAAAGACCTGCGTTTCTGCAAAAATATTAAATTATAAAGTTACTAGAATTTTAAAATTAAATCCTAGAACTCCTGCCTTTTAATTGATTTTGATGGGCTGAATAAACAAATGTAGCGAAATAACTGAAATGTTTCAACTGTGACAGTTTTCAGTTTTATTTGAAAATATTGTTAATAAACCAGGTATTAAAGGGATAATTATAGGGAATTTAAAATTTATCATTTTCTTTCATGATTTGGCATTTCTAAATAACTTACTAATTGCATTTTAGATAACATATGTGACATGATTACCTCTATGATGGCCGACGATCCTGGCGATTCACCAATGCAACACCAGCAAACCACTCCCGCTGTGAGTCGAAAGTCGACGGTAGAATGGACAACGAACAACAACGGAGGTTATGGCGGCTACTCTGAAGGCATGGTTCAACCTTTGCTTGCGAACAACATGCAGGAGATGAACAATAATAACACCAACGAGCAGTATCGTCAGAACAGCACCTGGCCACCGCCAAGTGATCCCTCAGATTACTACCGCAGAAAAGAGTCGCTTCCATCAATGTTTCGTTTGTAAGTAGTTTATATCTCAACATTAGGAGATAATAATACTTGGCTTCCATAAAATGAAGCTTATATTTTAATGATAATCAATACCGTTATTTAAATACATAGGAGATGAAGCGAAATATGATCAACACTTTTATTGCAACAATTTTTTACTAACATCATATATATTTCTCAAAAACCTTTGTTTTTCATGTGCTGGGCAATTTGTAAAACTTGTCTACAGTCGAGTCTATTTAACGCGGGTCAGGAGACCGGGCAAAGTCCCCGTTAAATAGAGATCAGCGTTAAATAGAGACTCTGTAGAGACTGTATAATAATAATCTATTAGCAGTAAAGTTCCTAAAAACACGGTGGTCTTTTACGTTTAATATTGAGGTTACACGGATTTATTAGACAAACTAAAGCTTGAGATTTATAAAATTACAAATACATTTTCTGCCAAATTATTGTTTGGACCAAACCTATGTGTGAAATGGAAACTATTTCAGAAACTCACCAATGATGTCGCCACCAGATTACCTTCAGAAATGCGAACGAAGCCGAAGCATGAGCACTGTCGTTCCTCCCTCCAACAGTTACCACAACGGAATTGGAAGCCATATGTTCAATCAGTCGCAGTCCATTAACTTTTACTCAACTAATATTCCCAATGGCCCAACTACTACTCAAAACAATGATCCATACACCACGCCTGCCTCTAATACGGCTCCCAAACCTCTGAAACTGGAGCCTACTGACGATGGTGACAAGTCAAATGACGATGACGACGATAGTGGCGAATTCCCACGAGCAGTGGCAAGTCGACGCTCGAAGTCCACCGCTTGCAACTCGCTGCATCGTTTCAGTTCGCTCTTGCGCAAGGTTTCTTTTGTCCCTCCACCGGCTCCAAATGGTGGGAGCATGACCCCGTTCAATCCTCTGTTGGCTTTTACACCTTATACACCGCCACCGATCCTCAGCCCTATGCGAAGTGGCACCGGGCTATTTTGTCAGGTGGCCAGAAATACTGGTGAGTATATTAAACTATTTGAATAGTATACTTCATAACAATGATATTCGAGTTACAGTGTAATTAAATTTTTCTCTACATTTTCATCAAAAAATTGTGGTACACGAGATTCTCGTATGATCATTTCTGTGTTAAATAATTTTTATAACAGTATTTTCATCTTATTTTATAAGCACTCTACTCTACATGTTTACGTGAGTCCAATACGATTTTGTCTGCGCTGATTGGTTAAGCTTAAATACTTTGTAGCCCGAGTAAATGTTCTATTATTAATAGTTCTAATATTTTGCATTTACACATTTTTGTAATTAGCAGTACCGAAGGTTTCCTGTTCCAGTCCGAAAATTTCATTTTAATAAAAAATAATTTTAACGACCAAAAATTGCGTTCAATTTATATGAGTCATACCCCGTCTTATTTTCCTCTAATTTTTCTGAATCTATAAAATTCACAGATGTTCCCGCATTGACCTTTAATGCATTGAAATACGGATGGCTGATATTAATTGCTCTCTGATACATGAAAGCTAAAACCAGGTGCTTGCTTGATTTCAGCATTTTATTTTGGCACGAAACATTAGTCAAAAGCAGAGTAAATTCGCCTAGTCAACATACGCTTTATTATGGACATTATTATAACTTCTCCAAAGGTATTCTGGCATATTGTGACTAACAAAAACCATTTACCAAATAATAGTGCAGGTTTCTTATTTTATTAATAAACATCTTCCTTATACTGCATCAACATAACCTTTTATGAGCTTTAGTTCCCTCTTATTTCAGTTCCGTCTTTTATCAGCCTTAAATAAAGTTCTGAGCCTCATTCGTTGGGTTGGCACTGTGAATATGGCGCGAATTTGAACGGAGTTTTGGAAAAGATGAAATAACAGGCTTATATTTTTGATGAGTAATGTTGTTTTAAAAGTGTTTTTAAAATATGAGTTAAAAATTGCATTTTCACTCAGTTCTTGTGCTTGAAAGTATACCGTATCCCTGTAGTTGCAGACCGCTTGCCCGTCACGACGGTCCGTAGTGTTTGTTTTTAATATGAAAAAAATCTAGAAGCTCCTAGAAGATTTTTGTATCAGAAGGTAGCCAAGACCCAGGGCTACGATCTGGTACCAAAATCTTCCAGAAGATTCTAGAATTTTTTCATTTTAAAAACAAACGCCACCGACCGTCGTCGGGCTAGGGGAGCGCGCGCTGCAATTACAGGGAATACGATAAATTATCTGTTTAACTTAAAATAAATTTCGGTAGTTTTATTTCAAAAATAAAGTCTCATCCCTCGCGTTCGTTCTCCAAAAATTGTTTTCTGTTGGCGTTTTAGCAGCAGTAACGGAATATATGTATGTGTAAGCAGCCGTCTGTCTCTTCCTATCTTCTATTCGCACAGACATAGGATAAATCCTTTGCAAAAAATGAAATTAGTCAAGCAGTAGGGTTGGCTGTCAACTGCCAACTCCATTCTGTCGAGACTCACAACAATCCCCTTGCGAGGCCAAAGAGGGGAGAGCCCACCAACTTTTGCAGAAAACAATATATGTTGAGTGCAGCCTACATTCGCAGGAGCAGGCATAGGGACAGACAGCGGCGGGCTGTGTGTCACGCGCGGAAGTTGTTTTCTACTTTACGGGGACCCCTCTGAATAGCTAAGGGACAGAGAAAGAGAGCGCCCGGAGGGACTTCTAGCGTACGCAACCCTCTCACTATATATCTTTCTCTGATTGATTCTCTATGCGAAAGTTCATTACGTCTTTCCAAACAATTTTATGGCTCTGTCTGTCTGTCCAGCACTATTGCCGCATTTCGATGCAAAAGGAATGGAGTGCGTTCGTGTAAAGACAGACGGTTACAGAACTTCGAGTGAGAGTCCTGCGTAGGGAGTCCCTTTTCATATTAAGCATCAGCAGCTGCTGGTGTGTGCAAATGCAGCGGCGGACCCAATCACTTTGGGGGGACGGCTTGTTCCCCGCGACACACACACGCATATCGTTGCTGCTTCCACCTCAGCTTACGAAAAATATCACTACGCAAATCGATTCAATGCCATCGCTTAGGAGACTTGTAAAGCGAATTCCTCGGTTTTTGAATCATCTTTTAATTTCCCCGTCATTTCCGTGTAGCAATGTTAATGAGATAATCCCTGCACAAAATTTACGATCTGTTGACGTGATATTTTTAAACATTTTTGTAGGCAAACGGTTGAATTAACACATCTTTCTAATAGTTGATATCACTGAATCATCGATAAAAAAGCTTTAAATGCAATTTAAACTTCCGCAAAAATCTGCAGATTGAGATCGAAATTGTATCTGTGTTTTGCTAATTTTGTAAACACCAGCCCGAGACGTTTGAACTATTCGGTAAACACGTTTTCGGTGGTTTCCGCTTGCTCTTTTTATTTGTTTGCTTATACAGGACTAGCACGTTTTCCATTCTCGCTAAGACCCACTGCCGACACAATTTGATGTTTTTGTCTTTTATTCCTGCTGCTTCCTTTTCGCGTGTTTCGGTTGCAAAGACGAACAAGCGGCGAACTAGCCGAGACAAACTGTGTGCATTTGCAAAATAATGCACAAATGCGCCCGCTCGTTATTTAGCGTTGTTGTGTCGATGAATTTCCCTTCTAGTGTGATTATATTTTTGATGCAATTTGTGTCCTGCAACATCACAAAACGGCCTTGCAAATAGTTTATTTCCCATATTCTCTCAAGAGATCACTTTTCTATAAACGATCACATTTTGAAATGTGTGAATTTTGGGCACACAACGAATTAATTTCTTGAATTGATCCAGTATCTTTCAATGGTTTCAACGAGCATTTCCTCCTTTTTCTCATGAATTTTGATGCAGAATCTGCGTATGACGAATTTCTTACTTAAAAGAAGAATTAAATTCAGCAAAAAAGTGCGGGCATATGTTATCGATCTTGCGTAAATCGCCTCGTTCCCTTTCGCAACTCGATTTTGACTTGTGAGTAGTGTTTCTGCATCTGACGCCCCCATTTCTCTTTTTTCTTCTAGCTGCACTTGCTTCCTTATTTGTTTACCATATCAATGTGATGACTAAGACCAAACTAGACATATTAAATTATGGTCGACTTTATTGCACATGCTTAAAAAATTTGTAAATGTTCTACGGGATAAGGATTTGCTTCGGGCATTCAGCCAGGGAAAATTTCTGTTACATAATTGATTGCATTTGATTTCAGGAATAATCGAGCATAAATTGTCTCTGCATCAAAGGACGTCTGCGGCGGGTGGTGAAGGCGACCCCTCCCAACAGCAACAGTGCAAGAAGATTAGCGCGTATCTTTCGCAGGAAAAGCGTTTGATGACTATTGGCGATCCGAGCAATCAACAATTAACAGCCTCAGCAGCAATGCCGTCGTCCACTGCCAATGAAGTTACCGAAGAGGACGATAGTATTGAGGAGGTTTGTTTTTCGCTTATATATTTTAACTTTTCTTGTCATAGACGCATTTTATGTCATCTAAAATTATTTTTTCCATGAATTATTTTTTCCAAGCATTTTCCATCATCGTTAATTATTTCTCTCATAATAAACCATACCCTTTCAAATAATAAATTTCCCTGCAAAAACGCTACCAAACATGTTTTAATATTTTTACTATAAATTTTATATGAAAACTAAATCACATGGTTCTCGAATTTTACAGTAACTTTTGATTTTTAATAAACATCCCTACAGGATGAAGTAAATCTTTTTGTGATACTTGAACAGTTGATAAATATTTCATCCATTATTTATTTCCTATCATTTTAAATACATACCCAAAGTTTTACTCGGGGGGTAAATATATGTAAGCCGAAACTGGTTCAAAAATATCCTCCCTACGATCTTCCATCTTTAGTGCTCAATGTCGGCCACCACAGCGCCTGGAGAGGAAAATCATCGACGTGCGAGGGAAAACGATGAGGGCGAATGCAACGAAGAAAACAACGAAAACTGTCCTTCAAGAAAACGGCGTCGTCTGCACAAATTGTCCTCATCATCAACCGCAATAATGAGTCAGGATTACAACGGCGGTCATAAACGGTCGCTTCACGCCATGAAATTCGATGATCAGGAAGAGGAAACGTCAGAGAGGCGAAGACTGAGTTGTGACGGCAGTTTGGGGCATAAACTATCCGTAGATGGACCTATGCCCACGACACCACAGCGAAAAAATGGGCTATTTCTAAGTGGTACTGCACAGAGTGGAAGTGGGGTAAGGTTTTAATTTAAAAAATAAATTTTACCAAAAATGTTTTGTTGCATTGTTCTTTAAATAAATAAAATATTTTCTTAGAATACGATCACTTGTTGTCGCCCTATTGTATTTTGTAAAATCAAATGGTATAATATAAACATTTTGCGAACGATCGTTCTTAAGAGCTATGAATTAAAGCGCCTCTGTTTGCATCAAAAGCTATGACTAATGCTCGGCCCTTTATTGCAACAACAATTCATAAGCAAAATGCCTTTCTCTGCCATTTTATCTTTCTGCAAAGTGCAAATTTTGAAATTATGCTGTGGTCTGCCTAATCGTTATTAAAACATCGTTGTGGTATTGCTTTTGAACTATGTCTAGTGATCCCCGTTAAAAGTGCAAACTAAAATCAAGACAAATCTTGCAACAGGAAATGATGGATTACTTCATGAATTATTTTTAGTCTGCCTTCGCTGCGGAGTTAGAGGCTCTGCGCAAAGAATCCGCAAGCTCTTCCGTGTCAAACCTTTCTACACCCTTTCATAAAGCCTCAACATCTGAGAATCACAGCACATACCACCCTCGTATGACGATGCGCAATAAATTGTCCATTACGAGCGAGGATTTTATCAGGTTAGTAAACATTGAAACTAAATAAACGTTGAAAATATTAACAGAGGACGTTTTTAGGGTAATATCACAATAGAGTGCCTCGTAGAAGCTCTGCATGACGGTTTGAATTGGCGCGCAATCTTGGCATACATGGCATTGGGGTAAAAAGTGGTTACCGAAAATTTTTAATTTGGGTAATTACTCGTCCGGACACTGCTCTAGAGATTGGCAAAAAAATTGAGTGGGGTCTTATTAGAGTAAAAATTTTCACAGTTGACACTTTCACAGTCAAGGCTCTTTCGAAAGAGCTCTCGATGGTGAAAGTGTCAGCTGTGAAAATTGTTACTCTAATAAGGCCCCACTCAAATTTTTTTCGCCAATCTCTAGAGCAGTGTCCGGACGAGTGATCACCCAAATCAAAAATTTTCTGTAACCCCTTTTTACCCCAATGCCATGTATGCCAAGATTGCGCGCCAATTCAAACCCCGTCATGCAGAGCTTCTACGAGGCACTCTAAATCCAAAATAAGAATACATAGAAGTGCAAATTTACTGCAAATTTTCCATTCTAACACTGTAATTTCAAAGTTCATAGAAAGAAAGCAACTATAATAGCAATTATTATATGACATAATTTTAAACTCAAGAATCATGTCGAAAGATAATTGAAGAAGGAAGAAAACGATATATGGTTATCTTTAGGAAGATGTCGTCTGTCTCCATGGATGAGTCCAAAGCGAGAAAAGAGTCGTGCCTTTCTGACTATGTAGGCGAGGATTACATAACACCTGAAACGGATGCCGTACCGTAAGCAATTTATGTTCAAGTAATTATTCATGAAAACCTCCGTTTCAGTCACATAAATTTGGGAAAGCATTTTCAAGCACGCGTCAAGAAGTGGGCGGATCGGGAAATCACAGCTGCAGAAAGGGCAGCTATTCCTGATCGCGACGAACTTGCATTTGACTCCAAAGTGGTCGATCATCTCCCTGAAACTGCCAGTATGTTTTTTTAAATAATTGTCTATAAGTAAGACATTATGTTTGCCTATTCCAGTTGCTGCCTACGAAACACTTGCATGTAGCGTTGCAATCCCTCGGCCAGGTCGAAACAAGGAACTTGCTTTACATATTCTCATGGAAAATCAAGGTTTGTTCGATTTACTTTTTATTTAACATAAAGCAATTTATAAAATGCTCGACGATTGTATGTAAAAATTATTAATATGATCGGAAATTATGTCTAGGTTTTACAATTCTGAGTTTAAATATTCCAGTAAATGTCTGTCTATAGAGTCCAATGTTGAATCGACCTATGCTTAATTTCAGCTGTCTTATGATAAATTCCAGTTTTATTGAAACTGGATTAACAGATAAAATGATGAATTTTTTACAGGGAACATCCAAGCTGCAGTTATGGATCTGCTAAGGTCGGATACTTTGGATTGGGAGCAATATCCATCCGTGTACAATAACCTATATGCTGACGTTGATCAATGGACACCTGAGGATATTAATGTATAATTCTTATAATGGTATTTAAATAATGTCACAAAGAACATTTTCAGTGCTTTCAAGACGCCATTTACAAATCAGAGAAAGACTTTCACCAAGTTGCTTCAGAGGTAATCGCAGTTTTGTGATTTAAACATTAACAGTTTAAAAAATAGAATTTATATCCATAGGAGTTATATTATGAAACAAAATTTTTCAGATAAATATATAAGTATATGTTGTAGCTAAGATTGATTATCAGTTAGTTTCGAAGCTATAAGAAGATACAACAGGAAAAATGGCTCCTTTTCTACTTGGCACCACAGCCCGCCACTTCAAACATTTTAACCTATCGCGGTGCCAAAATTGTAATTATTTATTATAGTTGGGAAATCGGACAGTCAAGGAATGTGTTGCTTTTTATTACACATGGAAGAAAGCTTGTCCTGATGACTATCGCAAACTGAGAAATTTGCGTCGAAAACGTCAGCTCCTGGAACAACAGGTTTGTCTCTTAAATGTCATTGAAATTTATTTCTGGACATAAGCTCCGAATAAAAACTAGTACATATATAATTCCTGTTATTTATTATATTTCGATATATGCGCAATTAATTTACTTAATTTTAGTTGGATTTCTCGACTTTCACGTCTCGAGCAAGATCTCAATCTGATCCGTTGGATAGCTCGGATGGAGAGTTCTCCGGCACAGAATCCGACATCACAAACCCGTCATATGTCAACCCGCACAACATGGAATGTTCACCAGCCTTCAGAGACGGCGATGAAACTAGGTTAGCATTTATGCATATTTAGAATGATAGAAATGAAGAGTACAGCAATATATAATCGACAGCAAAAACATACGAATTCTTAGAATATTTTAAAATCTAGTTTCCAAATATTCGTCTTATCGTGCGAAATGAGATTAATGTATTTTACGCTTATTTCAGAGCCGAAAAGTTGGCGCGAGTTAACCAAACCAAGAGCCCCATTCCTGTTGAGCGCAAGACGAGCACTATCCGCTTCAATGTACCAAATGCATCTACAGATCTGTCAATGTCATCGCCTCTGGGTCTCAGCGCTTTCAACTCAAATAATACTACCAACAATGCTAGTGCTTCAAGCGGAGGACCATATCCCTGGCTCCATGGTGAAATGTTTCCATCTCCAACGTCTTCTACAACCTCAACGGCGCATGAATCCACAACAGGAAATATGGGAACAGGTTACGGATCTGGGCCAAATGCCAGTTCGAGTGGGCTGAGCGACTTGTTTGACATGACGGGTGTGGAACCATCTATGTTTAGCGCCGGCTATTCAGCCACGCATAAGGTAAGGAGATTATTGAAAATAAGAAATGAGGCATAAAGTTTAAATATATTGCTTAGTCTGAATAAGTTATTTTCTATTATTGAGGTTATGTAAATTTCAGGTACGCGGAACTGTGGCAAAGAAAGGTGCACAACCATCTGCAGATGGCTTTTTCCATTGCAGGTTATGCGAGAAACGCTTTGAGAAGGTAAAGTCGTTGAACGCTCACATGAAATCACATGCAATGAAAGCTCGCGCAGAAGCTGAAGCCCAGGCACAGCTCCAGCAACAACAGCAACAAGCCACGCCATCCGGTATCCGTTTCCCCGGTTCTAAAGCCGTCGATGGCAGTGACATTTTGCTGCACGAATCTCCCGATGACGAGCTCTCACCGCTGAACCTTTGCCAAGTAAGTTACCAAGTAATTTTTACGATATTGCTTTTCATACAATGAAAATTGCTTCCAGACCTCATCAGCAGCAAATCTTGCAGCTGCAGCGTTAGGTCTCCGAAATTTTGGAGCCGCAAAAATGGGTCTCAGCCTCAATCCCCGGGATCTTATGTCTGCCGCAATGAGCCATTTGGCTAATAATGGAACAGGAGGGCCGATAGGCCAACATGGAGGACAGCAAACGAGCGGTTTCAATCATCACAATCAAATGGGTGCTGGGCCCGGTGAAATGAACCCGGGACAACAGTCGCCACATCAGCAATTAGCGGCTGTACAGGTACAATAGTTTTAATGTTATGGGCCTTATTACAAAGGATATATTTTAGCAAGCAGCAGCCATGGCTGCCGTAGCAGCCGGAGGAGGTCTAACCTCATCGGCCGGACACCATCCAAATTTAGACATGCTGGGAGGAGCTGCAGCAATGGCAGCTGCAACGACCCTGCAACAATTGCACTCAAATCTACAGCAACAGCAGAACCAAATGCCGCACAATTTCCAGAATCCACAATCGCAACAACCACCACAATATCCAACGACAATTATCCACTAAGTGGCAAGAAATACTCATATGTCTACTGGTATCATTTAAATATCGCCACAGAGTTATAATTTCAATACCACCAGAATATTTTCGCAAATTTGCCTAAACATGAAATTAATATTGTGGCATTAAGTCCAACAAATGCTCATATTTTGTCGAAGTAATAGTAGCAAAAATGCCGGTGCTTCTGGTCAGTGTTCATAATTTGGAGCTCTCTCATTTTGCCATACAAAACATCGTGATAAAACACCGGTGGTGTTTTTCTTATATTTACCGCAAAATTTGTGATGATTTTTTGTTGAAAAACACCAATAATTTTCATCTTGCCATGCAAAGTTTTTATTTTTATTTCTCCTGTCTAATACGCCGTTTAATTCATATCCTATTATCTCGCTTTTTATTTTCGGATTTGTATATTGGCTAAAAGCCGTGTAAATTTATGTTGTTATTATTGAATATGTGTGAATTTAAATTTAGGTTACATGTAGTTTTGTGTAAATGTGAATAACTCTAACTCCCGGTTCTCTGTGTTTATTTCGATTCGTAAAGTGTTCAAAGATCTTTATTATATGGTTCGATGTTATTTATTCGCATAGAAATATTTTAATAAAAGAAAATTCTATATCTCAAAACACAGTAGCAGAGAAACTACCATTATCGATTATTATAAGACGAAATAACGAAAGTTGATCATTCTGTTCGAAAACAAATATTTCACGCAAAACCTATATAATGGCCTAGTTGTAACATGGTAATTATTAATTAATAATTTTATTTGCATTTGGCCAGCTTTTGTTTCAGTGAGCCGAATTGAGCATCCAGGAAAACGGACTAAAATGCTTACGTAGTTTTATCTTGCCTTGGTAGGTCACTAACCTGTGAATCGCTTGCCACAGCCCTCAATTGATCCAAATTTGGGGGCAATTCGTTATCTTCTACTGCCACCGTATATACATGGATCTTCTCCTTTTTCAGTATTATGGCAGCTTCAATCGGGTCATCCTATACAACATAACGGTCAATACAGCTCATGTACTCTCATAATTATATGAAGTTGATATGTAATGATCCATGCTAGTTAGTTTTCACCAATTAGTGCACGGCAAATGCTGAATGAAGAACGAATAAGTTATTTTTTCTAGGCGTTTTTCCTTCCTCCGTGCGCCTTTGGTGAATTTCTTATGTGTTTGCAAGTCAATGAAATTTTGCGTTTCAAAATCACCGTGCATTAATTCGTGAAAACTAACGAGTCCTGTCCAGAGTCGTTACCTCTAATTTGAAGGAAAGTTTGACCAAACCCCACTTGGAGACCAAAAGACAATTTCTGCCTATCTCTGCCCACACTCTCTTGCAGAAATTGCGCCAAAAAAAGGCTCATTAGAAGGCCGAAACCGGGGACATTAGCAGGCCGAAACGCCTAAGGGCCCCAGCAGCCTAAGCCCCAAGCCTAAGACCGATTGCAGCGTGCACAGCGGGGGCCCCAAGCCTAAGCTCGGTTTAAGCCTAAGGGTCGATTTAAGGCATGATGGCACGTGAAATAGATTCACGTGCCATCATGTATCTGACCATTTTTCTCTGCTGTAGCAGCTTCATCATTGCCAAGTCTCCAAGTTGGTTTTGGCTGAAAGTTTTTCGAAAGCAAACCTGTGAATATCCGTCTGAGAATAGTACAAGTATTTTTCGAGCCTTAGAACGACCGCCAAATTTCTCATCAAACTCATGCTTTGCATAAAGTAGAGCATCAGCCGTTCTTGTGGTCCCTCCCAAAGCAGTTGCACGCCGAAGTTCTGCAGTTATAGTTCAGTTATTAGCGACAATAATAACAACATCTACTACCTTGTACGAGTTCTGTGGAATTCCTATGCTTTTTCAGGCCAAACATCGTTTCTGATCGTCCAGGACCTGTATATGAGTTTTTCATAAAAAGAATGTTTCATCATAAATGTTTTAGACGAATATAAAGTCGTGCAAAACACATTAAAATTCTATTCGACCAAGGTATAATTTACCTGAATACCTAACCATAGCTACCTAAAAATTACGATTAGCCTTAGTACCATTTGATTTAAATCCATATAATTCACCTGGGAAGCAAACTCATCCAAAGTCAATACACTGATTAGTTCAGTTGCCATTTTTAAATATGCTTGTCTTGTCCTGTCAGTTACTCCACCAGAAAAGTCCATTAGAAGAACGATATCAAACTGACAGCCTTAAATGGATTAGTGTTACTTTTATGTGAATACAATTGTACAATGTTAATAAATTATCCAAGTAATTACCCCTGGGTTGATGCATAATTGCAGTCAGAAAATATAACTTGTAATTCGATCAATTTTTTAAAGAATATATATTTAGGAAAATCGCTAAAATGTTTGTGTCAGAAATTTTTGTCAGATTTTTAGGTGTCAAATTTTTGTGTCAGAAAATATAATCTGTATATAAGAATTCATAGCAAGAAAAGGCCCTCGCAATGTTTTCGCGAATCGTACCTGGCTTTCCAGTGAAAGGTCGCGGTGTGGTCGTGGTCGTTGTAGTTTTGGTGGTCCTTGTAGTAGTGGTCGATTGCTGTTTTTTGAATGCAGATATAATCGCTGAACTGTTGCGATTGTTTGTTGTTATGTTGCGATTCGCAGTGACTCGTTGTTGCAGCTGAATATTTGGCCTAACGCGAAGCTCATTAGGTGACAGCGTTCTCTGCACTAACGCTGGCCTTAAAAATTGATGTACAATAGAAGAACATACGAGATATAATATTCCTGGACCTGGATGTGGTGCTTCCAAAAGAACCACCTGCTGGTTTCCTCCGAAACTCATTTGTTTTGAGACGACTTTCGCATTTTATAAATGAGCGAAGCGATTCAGCTTCATTTCCTTTTCTGGAGACTAATGTTGCCTCATTATCCTTTAGCGTAAGAGAATTCTTGAGCCTGACACAATTACGAAATTTATATTAACACAAGTCGCAATTTTAAAACTTATCGAACCTCTCGGCTTTTTCGGAGATGATATAAAAATGAATATAATGATGCTTTTTGAGGAAGGACTGGAATAATCCTTGAGTGGCTGCTAAGGACGAGAATGCGGATGTTCCATCGTCTACCTGAATAAGAGCAATTGAAGTTTTATGTTGGCCAAGCTTAAGCAAAAGTTAATGCGAAGAATGATGTCCAAATTTGGTTGGCTATAAATATTTAACGCTTTCTTTTAGCTCTAAACGTCATTGAAGGCAATTACTCATAAACACCAATGTCACTCAAATCCAAACCAGAATCAAGACGATCGGAATTGAGCTTCTGCGCTTAGAGATAGCAAGTCGAGCTGCATTTTCCAAAGCTTCATCCAAACTTCTTGAACTTCGTCGAGCGTCAGGCTAAAATGCTTGAAACATGAACGAATACCCGGTTTTTCTAGAACAGACCTCATCCTCAGCTGGAACGAATTCCAAATCGCGCACTGTTTCGATAAACTTTTCTGTCGTCTTTAAAAATTAAGATATTCAGTGTTATAATCAAATGAAAGCTGAAATAACCGCAAATCTGTCAAAATCCGTAACATGAGTGCGAGTAGGGACGCCTGTAATTAGCGAAGCACGATGTAGGCCAGAATCTAGTTCCAGGTATTTAGCCGCGTTTATAACAGCTTCTTTGATCTGCAGTATGTTTTAAATTATACACGTATTAAATAAATTATTTATAAGCGTTAACGAAATTAGTGATAAATGATAAAAATGATTGGACAGAATGGACGAAAATTTGTATTTTAAAAATTTGGAATATGTTAGTTTTGTATTTAGCATAAAAATAACAAATTTGAGTTTATATATGTTGCAGTCCATCTTGAAAATCCGTCCATGTTAACACGGACTAGTCCATGTTGACACGGACTGAAATTCCAGTCCGTGTCAACATGGACTAGTCCGTGTTAACATGGACGGATTTTCAAGATGGACTGCAACATATATATAAATTTCGTAATTGATCTTTTAAAAAATTCTATGCTTTTTAAATGTATAAACCTTGTCGTATAAATATTTTGAGTGCACAAAAAAGTAACCCAAGCCTTAGGAATGCAAAGTACCAAATAAGTAAAAATTGGGATTCAAACAGTTTCATAAAAGTCGTTTTGATGCGTCCCTTCTGTTAATTAAAAATTGTTTAGTTAACAGAAGCTTATGTGAGGCAAAATTTGTATTCCCACAAATTATATTAACCATTACCTGCTCGTTATTGGCAGAATCGGAGCTTTTCCCCAACACGAACACAAAATCAGCACATCCCAAAAGAATATCTGCGCTGCTAATTAAATAGATTGCAAAGATCAGGCATAGTCTATTCCTCAAATTTAATAATAGCGCGTCCTGTACATTCATCATTTCACTTGACCTAATCCGGAAAAGAGAAATTCAGAAAAAAGAAACTTTTTATCCACCGAAGTGTCAAGAAATTCTTCTTTTAGCGATAATTCAATACCCAAGATCAACTATAGCTGGATCAAGGTGATCGATCTGACGCGAATTGTTGTGGATATTCGCAAGCCATCTTTCACTTTTTCTTTATCATTTATTTAATGAAAAGAGAAGATATCATTCCTTTACCTCCGCTGAAAACCTATCCAAGGAATCCGAAGGATTAGCGCATTTTAAGGTGAGTAAAAAATAATCGCCATAGTTTGTATAATCAATCTGTGGATAGGATCCCGGGCGAAAACAAATCATTTCGCATTTTATCTAAGAGAAAGAAAGGTGATAATTAATGTCGTTGTCGACCCAAACAAGTTCGAACAGGAATCTTCATATGTCCTGTAGCATATTTTATGCACTAAGGCTTTTTCTGTTTGTTTAGAAATGGTTTTAGTGAAAATCTTTGCTGTATACTAAATTTGATGGAATAAATGATATTATTCCATATATCTTTAATTTTATTTTCAACTTGGTGCAAATGCTGCGTTATCGCGATGTGTCACTGTGTTATACCTTGAGAATATTCTTGAAGTTGCGATGTCATAAATGCTATGCAGTCCTTTATAATAAAAATAAATCACATTGAGAACACTTCGGACAATAAATTACAAGCGCTTTACAAACACACTTCCAAAGGAAATTACTTTGTTTTAGGTAACCAAAATGATAGAGATTTTAAATTCATGGAAGGAGGAAAAAGCAAACTTGAAACACAATTTTGATTCTCACAACGAGATGTTCATACACAATTAAGGACAATGATGTTCTTTTTATAATTATGAAAGGGAACTAGAAATGGTACGAAGACTTTCAGAGCTCTTGTCACAATCTTTTATAGTGAAATTTTATTTTTACAGTAAAATATAACAGACGGATGTGCGAAGAAATTTGATATATTGTCGTTGTTCATTCAGCAACATCCGCCTGTTTTCGTCGGATTCACCGGCTGGGAAGGTCCGATACTGGAAAGGAAAATAATTAGAATTTTGGCATCGTGAAAAAAGGTTCAAAAGGTGAAACATACCGAACATGCGAAGTTTGGCCAGCCTGTTGCAGCGGCCCCATGCGATTCTTAATCTCCGTAGCCATAGTGACTAAACATATTATTAATTATAAATTGTTGACGCACAAAATATTTTTAAATATTTTATCAACGATTGCTCATTGTATCAAATTATATATTTTTGAGCAGTTTAGATTATAGTTTCGCTCCATAATAATTAATTTTTTACTACCACTGATAAAACCTATTTTTAGACAAGAAACTTGAGCTGTAAAAATTATAACAGAGAAGCGTTTTTACGCATATTTATTTAAAGCTATTTAGTTTTTGGTTGTTTGGGAAAACTAAAATATATTTAAAATAAAATTTTATATTTTTATAAACCCTTAGATTTTTTTGTGCTAGTTTACTTTAACTATAAACAAAACTTACTGAAAGCTTGCTCCACGTTGGTGGAATTTTTAGCCGATGTCTCGAGGAAAGGAATGCTAAGCTGATCTGCGTATTCTTTGGCAACATTGGTTTCCACAGCACGCTTGGTAGTCAAATCACATTTGTTTCCGACCAAAAGCTTATTTACACTTTCCGAAGCATAGCGATCAATTTCCTGAAGCCATTGTTTCACATTGTTGAATGAATCCTGAAATACAAAAACACTGAGCAAATATAATATACTTCCAATAAACTATAATTATCCACCTATAATACGAAACATTCAAAAATAAGATATATTATGTATTGTTATTCCAAATATTAAAAACGTTTTGATAATAAAATATTAAAACCAATGTTATCAGATCTTGTTTCTCCATTTTTCATGACGAGAAAGAATTATTGGAATTGAGTGAAGTCAGCCCTAATCATTATTATTTTTCTGTGATTTGCTGCATGCCCAAATCGTGGTTATGGCTATAAAATTGTCATGAATAGTTTCCCAATGTTCTTGAAGAAGGATAAATTTGTTATAAAAAGGTTTTAAACAATATTTGTTGTCACTCTGCAAACAGGTATAATTTCATATACAAGAAGAGATAGATTTTCCAATCCAAAATTATTTTATTGTTTATTTTACAGTTAGTTAAATATCGATTACGAAGAATTAGGGAACGTACTGACCATATGAAAATCGTACGTCAAAGATATATTCCTTAAAATTAAAATGATACAAACTACGTTTATAATCGGTCATTTGGTGGACGAAAATTTCATTCGTATATTTCAAATAGTGTACCTGATCGGTAATATCGTAGACCACAATGATACCGTGAGCACCTCGATAATAGCTGGAAGTGATCGTGCGGAAACGTTCCTGGCCAGCAGTGTCCCACTAAATCACGAATAAAACTATTAAAAGCAAAAATTCAACAAAAAGTGAACATACAATCTGAAGTTTGATAGTCTTTCCCTCCAGCTCAATTGTGCGAATCTTCTAAAATTTATTCTTTAATTTTTCCCCACCAAATATCTCAGAAAATAACGTACGAAATCCACTCCGATTGTCGAAATATATGACTCGGTATAGGTGTCATCAGCAAACCTCAAAAGCAAGCACGATTTTCCCACACCCGAATCTCCGATCAGAAGCAATTTGAATAAGTAATCACTGAAAATAAAATTTGATGAGTTACAAAATATCTATAACCACAAAGACTCAAAACTTACTATTCCGGGTTCATTGCTGTCATCTTTGAATAGAATACTTTGTACCTTTACACTGCCAGAAACAATTAACAGACAACTAAAAACAATCGATTTTAATTAATAAAACAATGGTTCACACAAAATTGGGTTACAAGTAGTGAAAAATTGAGCTTTTCGGAGCAAAACTGCTCCGGAATAAAGGTCCAAATTGGTTAGCCGAGATCTGTGACGAAATTGCGGACATCGACAAATGTACGCAGGACGGGCTATTATTCCACGTGCATCATCACTACTTGCCTGGTTGCTACAGTATAGGATAAGGAGACGGAATGAAATTTGTCTCAAATAGAAGTTGGCGAAACGGTTTGAAATACTATTTTGGAAAAAAATATTTCTGAGATAACCTTTGAGCCATTTTGCTACACTCAAAATTTGCAGAAAGAGTCTTGCTTCATGATAATTGTATAGAGAATAAGAAAGAAGCTTCTACGAGAATGAATTATCGATCAAATAATTAAAAAAGTCTTAAATTCTCTTCATATTAACATTGCTAGAAATTTCGACTTGATAAATTATATGCGATGAAACTTTCCCCTATTTATAGAGACGACTGTTCTACTTTGCCGAATATACCAAATCTTGAATCTTGGCAAGATTAAAGCAAATATACTTCAAAGCGAATAGGTATAAATATTGTGAAATATACACTTTCGTACGTCACTTCTTTCTGACAGGCGAATTCCTGTGCGCTGTTATTGAAATGGAATATAAGAGAAATTCGAGTTCATTTATGATTTTATTTATTTCTTCATTCATAACATTGCGCACGAACAGCATCGCCGTATAGACTTCAAGTCCATTCGAAAACAAAATTAAGAGTATCATTGTTATTATTAAAATGTCTTATCACTAAAAATCTGTATAAAATTCTTTTTATCAATCCCTAGAGGAGACCCCTGCCGAGTAATCCCCCTCATTAAAAATTTTCAGCGGCCCCTTTTTACCCCTTTGGCATGCGATTATATTTTGGCGCTAATTTGAAATCGAGTTTGCCCTAAAAAAGAATTGTGAAGAGGGATTGTAGTCTTGTATTGTCTATTTTGTCCAACTTTTCTCGAACAAATACAAGACTGTTCAATGAGTGTCTTTTCCATTATTGAAGTGTTGAAAAAGTAATGTCTGATTAATATTTCTTATAAAAATTCGGTATTTAGTATTATTAATCGCATCTTTTGATCTTTGAACGCAGAAAGGCCATTTGATTAAAAATGACCACCATGAGCGATGAAACTTAATCCGCTCAGCATTTGCCCCACGGCTCTGTGCGGCCACCACTCTGCCTCCTCCTTTGCTATGGCCGAGATTATGGAAGGCCATTACTGGAAGGCTTCCATCCGCTGCCGTCGCTCAGCAGTAAATGAGCTTTCGCATTTGCTTTCCCAGCGCAACAGTGTGAGCTTTTCGCGGTTGTGTGAACAGGACGCCTTTTTATTTCGTACTTCATTTAGGCTCTGTTAAATAATTCGCCTGTCGTCCAGCTTTCACCAGATGTTTATCTGTAGAGACAGGTCACGACGATGACTAGTTTCAGTGAAGATCATGCATCACTAAAGTAATCCTTTCTGAAATCAGTATAAGAAGAGTTTAGCATACCTTTTGTGTCTCTACAGAATAAAGGCGTCAATTATACTACAGTCAGACCTCGATTTAAAGGGACCGGGATTAGACGCGCATTCTATCGATGGATGCATTAAATCGAGGATCAAAAATTTCAAAAATTTTTCCGAATTTGAATTGGCGCCCAAAATTTTCGATGCAATTTTGAATTTTCCCAAATTATTTCGCTATTTTTACCAAAATTTGTGCAATTTTTGTTAAAATTTGAGAACATTTGGCCAAAAATATAAATTTTTCAAAATCATAGGGGGACCATGGCAAATTCATCGCGCGCCGCCTTCGGCAGCGCGCGATTGTGTGTGTCGGTGTGTGTGTGCCGTCGTGTGTGTGTCGACGACATACACACACACATACACACACCAGGGGCGCAGCCAGGATTTTTTTTTTTTGGGGGGGGTACGTTTTAGTGGAAATGGCCATTTTGGGGAGGGGTACCGGATTTTTGGGACCCCCGATTTTTGTGTTTTGGGGGGGGGGTACCGGACCGAGTTTTGCCAAAATTTGCACTGATTTACACTCGTTTTTCAAAATTTTCCCATTTTTTGGGGGGTCGCACCCCCGGTACCCCCCTGGCTGCGCCCCTGACACACACACAAACTTATACCACGGAGCTATTTGCAAATTCCTACATATTGCGTAAATGATTCAGGCGTGACTGTTTCAAAACTGTTTGCTACCTTGTACCATTTTAGAACACTTCAGTTATTCTAAAAATTGATTAAAAATTTTGCTTTTATGGTTGTAATTTGATAATTTCTAAATATCATTTTTCGTCCATGAAATTATGGTCCTACAAATATCTATAGCTACTTTCATGATTAAATAATCTTAACCCTTAAATACAATCCCACATTTTTCTGAAACTACAAAATAGTAAATTTGTATTTGAAAAAATGTCACAAAACCAAAGATTTCGGGATGCATGCGTTATCCACAGCACTAGTCCATCCTCCCCATATACCCAAATTCACGTTGCCAAATGCGTTGGCGAGCAATCCATTGTGGTTGGATAGGAAATTGCTGATACTACATCCATCGTCGATTTGGCAGACACAACAAGAGCTGTGCGAGCGATGGCCATTACGCCGCCCTGGCCCCTTTTTCTAGCATTCATCGACGGCTGTTCATCCACTGCCATCGCCCTTTATCTTTCACTACCGACTTCCCACACTTCCTCGCCCATTTAACGGCCTGTTTTCCCATATTTCTGGCATTGATCCCGTTTAATATCACAACATTCGGCGGCCAAATTTTGCCCAAACAAATAATGAGCAGTTTGTTTAGTTGCCATTAAATTTCATCATCGCTTTTTAAACCGTTAGAATCTACGCCGATAATAAATCAATTTTAGTGAGTCATCGAAATTATTATTTTGCTATATTGAACAGCTGAAATGCTTATTAGAATATATTCCGAACCATCAGGTGTTTGATTTGTAAATATCGCGCCACTCAATGCAGAATCAATCAGATTTTTCAGGTAACTTATATTAATAATATTTTTTTATTTGAAGTGTTTAACGTATATTTACAACAACATTTGTAGCGCGATTTTTATACGTTTCTGATCAAACCTCATAGATGGAAAGTATTTTGGATGGGAAAGGAATGAAATATTTTGTTATGATTTTTTGAGGATTTGAAAATGCTTTTCAAATTTCTTTTACCGCCTTTATGGCATGCTACATGCTATTAGTCAGAGGTAACGAGCGTACTTAGTTCGACTAAGGTACAGTCGAGTCCGCTTATAGCGCTCCCGATCTTTTTTGCATATACGCTCAATCGCATGCTCTCTTTTCCTTTCACAACATCTTCTTTTTCATACATAGTCTTTTTCATGCACTCCAAATCAAAAAGAAAGCAAACGCTAGAACATTTTCTTTGTGCTTTGGGGCGGTATAAACGAATCGCACAATAAAGGAATGAAAAGACTATATGTATGACAAATAAGATATTGTGAAAAGAAAAGAGCATGCGATTGAGCGTATACGCAAAAAAGATCGGGAGCGCTATAAGCGGACTCTACTGTATGTTACAGATTAGAACATATTCCACAGGACCACCCAGCGGCTTCGCCGCATGGCGGCGCCCTTAGTCATCCAGGATTTTCCGGATTTCCGGAAGCCATAAATCCCGGCAGAATCGATCTTTGTCGGCGAGACCGGTACCAATCGTCTTGTCTCGCCGAGACGAAGCGATTGACGTATCACACGCCCGGAACCGAGCTGCGACTGGGAAGTTAGCCCATGGCCAAATCCAGGATTTTCCGGATTTCCGGAAGCCATAAATCCCGGCAGAATCGATCTTTGTCGGCGAGACCGGTACCAATCGTCTTGTCTCGCCGAGACGAAGCGATTGACGTATCACACGCCCGGAACCGAGCTGCGACTGGAAAGTTTCCTTTGTAGAAACCCCCCAAAAACTGAAAAAATGGCGTTTCTTCAACTTTCGTGGCGGGACCACCCCCATTCTGACATTGATAACCCCCCCCTAAAATCATGGGTTTGGGGGGGGGGGGGGTACTCGCGAGTTTGGGGTCCGGGACCCCCAAAAAGTGGGTTATTCTGCTGATGGGTGACGGAAAGACACCTATCAACTTAGAGGGATCCGATTAAATTTGAAATACAAGTTTAATTTAACATTAGATTATCATAAAAAAGACAATTTCAAACTTCCCTTTGTGTTTTCTTCACATATTCTTTTCTTTCTCATATTCAAATCTATGAGCGAATATTTACAGCTGATAATTTCATCAAAATGAATCATCAAAACCATGATAGGTTATCATGGATTAAAAGTCTACCTCCTTACCGTCTACAAGTCAAATTTTGAAAAATTTGGTAACCTGGAAAGGGGATTTGGTGTGTAACGAAATAGCCCGAAAAGTACTGGATCGAAAAACTCATAATTTTAAATTTTGGTCATAAACGTCTCAATATCTGTCGCAATATTATATATTCAATCGTTTATTTTCACGAAATAATAACTGTAATTTTCAGACTTATTTACGGAAACATCCTTCGTTAACATTCAAATGACGCGTGAGCAAATGAATGATCACTTCGTCACGATTACAATCGGCATTCTTGCCCTAGCCGCTCTAACGGGAATTTTTGTGGTTTGCGCTGCGAAATGCTTCAGACACGTGCCTCTTCCGAGGAGAACCAAGCAAAGGCGTAGTCTTGCCATTCCTGGTCAGACCAACAGCAAAAGTCCTCTGATTTATTGCTCAAAATCCGGCGCAATTTCCATAGACTGCCCCGAACTGGACTATATTGACTCGACCAGAAACGCGGATTTAATAAGTTCGACAGTGCAAGTAAACTCCATCCATAGCTCTCCAGTTGGTTCTACGAGTGCAAATCATACAAATAAAGTGTAATATAAATGTGTTCTAATGTATTCGTATAATAAAAGTACAAAATACTATAGCCAGTTGTTTCAACAAATTTCAGTTACTAGGATTGTAAGAATTTTCAATACCATATCATCATTTTATGTATGCAGCTACAAGATTATTGATATAAAAGCATGTGGCTTCTAGGCTTTACGGGCTTGCCAATTTTTACTTAGTAAATCTACAAATTTTGTTACCATAATTTGCTGTGGAATCGTCATCGTAATTTTTGTGATACCATTGGCCCATCGCTTCGTAACATTACGCGTATAACAATTACGCTTACAATAATTTAATTAGCACTTTTTAAATAATTTTGAGCCATTACAGGAAATAAACTATCATTACCGGGAATTATAAGGAATTCGGCAGCAGGAAATGCGAAAAAAATCAGCTGTGATAAAAGTGCCTTTCCGCAAAGTGTCTTTACTAAAAAATGAAATTTTGCTGTGGAAAAATTCCAATATAAAATAACTAGCTTGGGAGGAGCGGCTATCCCAAGCTAGGTCCGCGGGCAGCGTGCATCAGCGGCGCTTCGCGCACCGCCATCAGTATGCCCTCGGCTGTTGTTCGGGAGTAAGGGTTGTTCGGGAGTAGAGCAGCATGAGACTATTTCGGGCCTTCGGCCCTCAAGCAGCTGTTGTTCGGGAGTAGAGCAGCATGAGACTATTTCGGGCCTTCGGCCCTCAAGCAGCTGTTGTTCGGGAGTAGAGCAGCATGAGACTATTTCGGGCCTTCGGCCCTCAAGCATCTGTTGTTCGGGAGTAAGGGTTGTTCGGGAGTGCCTTCAATTTGATTATATCTGCAAAAAAATAAAATTTAGAAAATGTTAAAAATACATTACAATCTGCCAGAAAGGTTACGGAGAAAATGCACTGGAAAGAATGACCTGAAAACACCGTCACGGAGAAAATGCACCCCTAAGAATGACATGAAAACACCGTCACGGAGAAAATGCACTGGAAAGAAAAAATTTGTCTATATTTTGTCTAAATTTAGCTAAATTTTGACCTCAAATTCGAAATTAAGCACCCCTAAGAATGCCCTCAAAACACCGTCACGGAGAAAATGCACCCCAAAGAATCGACCTTTTTGTCTAAAATTTCGTCTAAAAAATGGTCATTTTCTCCGTGACGGTGTTTTCAGGACATTCTTAGGGGTGCATTTTCTCCGTGACGGTGTTTTGAGGCCATTCTTAGGGGTGCATTTTTCCTTAAAAATGCACTTTTGTCTAATTTTGTCTAAATTTAGATCTCGGATCGGTCTAAAAACCGGTTGTAGGCCTTCCTTATAGCTGTCTTAGTCCGTAAGAAAAAAACCCGGGCTCTATATCACGATTTAGAGTGCGGAGAAAAAATATGGACACAATCCTAATACTATAATAGATATAACCATTTTGATAATTTTTATGGGAAAATTTAAAATAACAATTAACGGGATAGAATTTTTCACAACTCGAATTTTTCGTTGATTTTAAACTCACATTGGCTCAAAACTGAACAAAGTGTAAAGGGATTTTGTGTTAGAACACATTTTATGTCTCTAATCGCAGACTTCTGAGTGCCGCTCTATGTACATGCATTTACAGAATAGGTAATTTACCGGTAAATATTAAATTCCTGGCGTATGATAATACGCATTTCATAAAACATGAGCAAATTTTGTGTCGAGGTTATGGTAGATTTCGAAGGATTTAAAGAACTACTTTTGCGCAGTTATACAGCTTCTCGACTTTATGCGATAAATTATTGTTGTTTCATTTCGCGTCAGGATATAAACTTTCAATAGCCCATATGTAAGAACGCCATATGAACAAAATGATTTATTTTCAATTTTTAACAGGCAACAACGAACACAAAATATGTGTTCGAAAGTTAAACAATATAGCTTAAACAGTTTCTTCCTTGCCCTTCTTTTCTGGCTTGCCACCACGAATACGTCCGGTACGACGAGCGGCGATAAGGCCGACCTTGCGACCTGCACTCGTGCCACGCTTGACTGTAGACGGATGTCCAATGTGCTGATGGTTACCACCACCATGAGGATGTTCGACTGGGTTCATAGCCACACCACGAACAACGGGCCAGCTGTTGCGCTTCGCCTTGTACTTGTGATAGGCACGACCAGCCTTGAGCAACGGCTTGTCTGTTCGACCACCGCCAGCGACAATACCTTAATAACAATAGCTCAAAATAGGAACATATTTTTTATGGAAAGAGGTAAAAGAATCATAATGCCCTATTTCTTATTCCAAATAAGATACTATATATGTGTGACCTATAATTAGGTAGTGCATATTTTTCCCAAACACATGATATTATTGAGATTATCTATTATGTCTAAGTTCAATTTATGTTTAGTGCGATGAGACATTCTTTACTGAAACTAGTGGAAAAGGAAGGGAATAATAATTTTGAGACCAAATTTGTAAAAATAAAAATGTAACCGCATTAAAAATATACCAGGTTTTATAGTGAAGATATTTAAATACTCGTTTTGGTTTATCTAAATCTTTCCTAGTATCTTGCAATACTATCCTTATTTTTACTTGTGCTGGTTTTAGTAGCCTCAAATTAAGAGAAATACAATTGGAACACGTCATTAAGACGTACAAGTACATTTTCTAGTAATTCTTTTGAAGATAGGAAAAAGAGTAAAAAAAATTTTATTGTACAGTTTGTCTCTACCAATATAAAACAAGCTGGAAGCTGAGTCTACAGATACATAATGATACATTTAGCTGTGTCTACGAATTAAACTTATTCAAGCAATCTCAATTATAAACATTTTACTCAATGTCACTTATATAGATAATCAAGTAACATACCAATCATACAGCGATTAGCAGATGGGATAACTTTCTTGGCACCAGAAGGCAGGCGGACGCGAGTTCTTCTAGTTTCGGGGTTGTGCGCAATCACAATAGCGTAGTTTCCTTAAATTTTGTACTAAAAAAGCTTTGTGGAACAATAAAAGTACCAGAAGTTTTAGCCAGACGTCCGCGATCACCGGTCTTCTCCTCTACATTGCAGACAGTTGTTCCTTCCGGAAGTTCTCCCACTGGCAGCACATTTCCTACTTGGACTTGAGCTATAATAAATTTATCATTATACTGATGAAGCAACCTAGACAAAGAATTACGAGATTTTTAAAACACTAAGAAACCGATCTTCTCATCGCCAATTAAATATTTGCTTAAAATATGTGAATAAAATCAGTATAACTAAACAGATAATAGCAACACAAAGATTTTGCAAGAGGATTTGTACGATGCAGTGTCAGAAATTATTTTCCAAACGTTAAGTTTAATATTACAGTACAAATATTTAAAATTCCGAAAATTACCTTCTGAATGACTACCTGAATGCATCGCTATGCAAAAAAGTCAGAAACGCTTGTGCATGTGCACAAGCATATCTACAAAGTCCTTGTCTCTTAGCGAGTATTAAATATGAATATGTTCTATTTATACTAGCATGTGAGCTAAAAAAACCAGTTTCAGGCAGACGGAGATTTTGACATTTTCTCCATTTGGGATTATGGAGGATAAGTTTGGAAACAAATTAGCTAGAATTTCGAGCAAATATTAGGTATTAAACATTTTGGAAGAACGAATAATGAGCTTTTTATGCTCTAAGACAGTTATTATTCTCAAGCTAAAGTACCAGTTTCGTGGTAAATTTTCACCAAGAGATACTAACTTAACTATAATGCAACATGTTTAAAAATTATGTCATCAACTTGGCAATACGCAGACAAAATGAGCTAATATCGCTGCCACAATAATGCCTTACCTCGTTTTCCGCAGTAGATGAATTGTCCGGTGTGCATGCCCTCAGCGGCAATCATTAGCTCCTTCTTAATGCGGTATTTGTATGGATCACGGAATTCGACGATAGCTAACGGCGATCCTCGGCCCGGGTCATGGATGATGTCTCGGATGACTCCGCGAATGTAACCATGTCGCTCGGAGAAGTCAATAGCACGGAGCTTGGCTGGTCCCTTGCGATGCTTACTGTGTGATTTAAACACACTTCCACGTCCTTTACGCTGGGCTCGGACTCGGCGACCCATTTCGAATATAGGTACTCTAAAAATTGGAGTAATAATTATTTCTTTAATCTATTTCGACAATTAAATATAGTCCCGTTTTTGGAAATTACATTCTGTTAGGATTCGTCCAGTTAAAGCAATCGACAAAATGCTGTTAAGCAACATTTTAACGCAAATGCATAAAATCGCATTAATCTGCAATACTGCTTTTCTCTTTTTCAGAGACATAACTGTCAAATGAACAGCGATGATAGACAGAACAGAGTAATAAACTAAATTCAATGTAATATAAGCACAAAATAACAATTTTTATCTCAAAAATTAAAGAGTGTAAGGCTCATTTCCTACGTTAAAGATATGACACTCAGCCAATATGAGCAGAATACGGTGAATCCACCCGGTAGTTTAAATTTATATTTCGGCTATTAATTGATTTTCCCTCTTGTTTCTTGGACTTTTTCTGGTTAGCATTATCGCTAAGGCAAGTATTTAGACAATAAAGCTACCTATATTTGATTTTCGATTCAATCCATATTACATTCCCAGTGAGAACTTAATGTAACATTCTTGGGTATAACGAATATGAGTGGTCTTGGCTCGCAGCACTTTGTACCTTCACCGGATGTGGCTGCCTCGATTGTTATCCCAACAATTGTTTTCTGCATTTGCATGGTTGTGGCCATGCTGATCGGCATCAACAAGTGCAAGCAATGGGAACTCGACAAAATAGTGGAAATGAGGCGCACGAGAAGGGTAATTCAACGGATCACTGCTAGGCTCAGAGAAAAGAATTTCAGAACAATACAAAGTAAGTGTATTGTTTGAAGCTCATCTTGATAGTCACGATCCCCATAGTATTGTGAATTGTGAAGCATTTTTAACGCTATAAAGAAAGATTTAATGATTGGAGTGTGCGTCGACCACAATAAGAGTATTGTTTTGACCACAATATGTTGAGCTCTAGCTATGGAATTTTGCTGTTTTTGGTGAAGAAAGCAATCCCATTAAGCTTTTTTTCAAGCAACTAATCCATATTTTATTGCAGAAGCTCGAAACATGCGCAAGAGGGTAGTCAATCCAGTTACATCCACTCTTGCTGCTCCAGTAGTCGTCAATTACAAAGGCAAAAGTTCTACAGAAATACCGCGCAGTGTTGATCCGCCGCCTCCTCCATTTTACTCAAGGGGATCGGTCCCATCAGGCACTTCTCCTCCGCCGACTTATGAAGATTCCTTGTTAGATCAGCTCTATTATGAATGCTTGTCTGAATTGACTGTCAACAATCGCCGAAATTCGCACAGTGCGGACGGCAATCGTTTGCCTAAGTCGTCGTCAAAGTCATTCAAGAAATAGGTGCAATTAGTTTCTCTCTCTATTCTTTATATTTCTCATTTTGAAAGATATGTTTTGCATAGACGAAGCATCGAAAATGAAAATCATTTGCCATTTAAAGGAAATTTGGAATATCTAATTGAATTTACATTTAGATTTACAACTACATCTATTAACCAAAAATTTTTAAAGTCAAATTTCGATGCACAAATTTACTTTGCAAAATATATTCCTTGAATGCTGTAATTCCCAGAATGCATTATATTCATGAGCCTCTAGTCATTCCTTTTATTACAACCAAACTTCTATGACACTTTGATCTCCCATTTAGATTACTGCTCATTTCACTTTCGTTGTGGCAATATTTTTCTGGTATTAGTTTTTATGTCTGAAAATATTCGATAAAATTTTATTGTTCAGTACAGTCCAGGCAACACCAAATATTTAACCTTTGACGTATATTGCAACCAATAATGACTGTATTTGGCCAAACACCTCATTTCGTCTCTGTGCATTCTCCCATAGAGCAAAATAAGTAGAAAAATAACAGGAATGAATCCTGTATAATAGAATTTTGGAAGTACCAAAGTCCAAAGCAAAAATGTAACAATTTCCGTGGTGTGGTTAAAATGGCGGCAAATTCCGAAATATCCACTTCCTAAATTTTAATTATAAAAACAACTTCATAAGTTAATATTAACAATATAATTTTTCCTACCTAGGAGTAGTTGAGTTCCTAGCTCGCCGTTATCTTTCCTGTATCGGGCTGTAATATAGAATGGATCTTTGTTTGCAATTTTAACCATTCCATCAGCTATGCGAAATCTGTACTTTTGAAGATCGATGTCCGAATTGAGATATTGGAAGAATAACCCGAGAACTAGTGCTGACACGCATCGCACCTGCGATAAACTTGAATCTGTCTAAATATTTTAATATCGTTAAGGGAATTTATAACTCGCTTTAATAGCACTCACCTGTGCCATAATTGTTATAGGAGTGAGGTATAATGTGGGCAGAAACACGGCAACTCCCCAAATTCGATAAAAACCCATTCGATCGTTTTGGTTGTCCAAATTTGTAGTTACATACTCAAACCATTGCCGTCTTGTAATGTACACTAATTGAAGAAGTGAACAGGTAAGAAGAGAGTCTAAATTCATTCAGCTTGATAATTGAAATTTTTTTGAAGCGTCCATCTTTTTCCAAAGGGATCACGGAATTATTGTTTACAATTTATAACGTTCAAAAAGCAACTTACTTGAGCACCTTCCGAATCGTGTTTTCTGATGAAAAAGCGATGAAATTATGTAAACCGCCCAAAGAGTGAACATAATCCTGGGTGAATTTTGCGATAATTTACCCGGATAAAAATTATTCGAACAAAACCTTACCTGTTGGTAAGAAATTGCTTAACATCCACTCCCAAAACAACTGGTTGCAAATGTTTGCCGAAAAATATCCGGGATACCAAACCGTTATCTGAAACTTACCTTATTATGAATCAACTGCAGATCTCAGATGATATTGAACTTGCCATCGTAGTTTTCGTAATATTCCGCACTCTTCTCCCAAAAATAACAACAGTAAAGGTAAAATTGAAGAATAACACATATCAGAGATAATGAGAACATAATTCCGAGCCAGCTCGTGAATATAATATCCCGTCTATATAGGCCCAAAGCTGCACCCAAAATGTATAGCAGGCATATTAGAACGCAAGAATCGAAGCAATTTCTCTTGAGTTGGAATTTCTGCCCTGAAATTAAATTAAGTCATAAAATTAAATGCCTATAATAAAGCCCTAAATAACAACTTATCATGAATTAAATCTCTACAAAAACTACAAATTCTGATGTGCTATATTAGTGCTCTATTAGTCCCAACAATTTCTTTAACAGAAATTGAAATATATACGTGAATTTTGCTGCGCTAGAGTTTAAAAAATAATCAAGCAGATATTTGCCTAAATCGTTCGTCATTCCATGTTCCGAAGCTGGCAGGAACCATAGGAAGAGAAGTTGAAGTTGGATCAATAGCACAACTGTAAGCCAGGGCACAGGACTTATTATTTGATGGTGGATTTCACTTTTCAGAAGTATCAAGCTGAATCTCTCTTTAATCAGAATCTGAAAATAATATTATCAATAACTTTACATTCCAAAGGAGAAACCTGGCCTTGTAAAACTTAACACGCATTGAATGTATACCTCTTTCAAAGAACCTTTGTCGTTGGTTATTGCAAAATGATATGTGAATATGAATAGTGGCGAAATAAACATTATACTGAGCATCAAATAGTGGGATAACCGCTTTGTCTCCTGAACGTTTTATAATTAATACACTCTGATGCTCAATATCAGCATCAGTAAACTCTCACAGGGCATTTAAAATCATTCAGTGTTTTCGAAAGTCCGTTATTTAGTTACTTTCAAACAAATCAAGGGTTGTTTATTGCCATCCCAAATCTAGCTTCTGTATCCAACTCATTTTATGTTTGAAAGCTCTCAGCGAATCAAGAGAATGTACAAATAGTTTTATTGTAAACTTTTTTCGCTAAATAGGTCGAAAATTACATTGTTATAAAATGCGATAACGTATGTTTACGAGTAATTATAACCAAAAAATACATGTTGTATTTAGGATTGTACTAAAGTTAATTTACTTCTATTACTAATTTATGTTTTAGGCTTTTTAATTCATTCAGAATCTAGGAAGCTGGGAAATTTTTTCAATGCAAATTTTCTTTTTTGCTGAAAGCCAATTTTTTCGCTAAGATGTCAACTGAATTAAAAATAGGATCCAGGATCTACATTTTGGCGAAAAAATAGGTCCATAGGTCCGAATACAGGAACGGTATGGTCATTTAAAGTTTAAACTAAGAGTGAAATAAATTTCACATTTTCTAGACTCCGGAGCTAATTTTTACCAAAATGTAGATCCTTCTCTACATATCATAATTTTAATTCAATTGGTCTTTTTTAAGGAAATTTAAGGAATAAATGTAATAGAAATTTGCCCCAAACAATTTTTTTTGTAGCAAAAAGCTTTATTCGAGAAAAATTATTAACGAACCCTAAGTTGCGTCTGTATATGTTCGAAATCCTTTTGGCTAATACTAGATCGTCGCGACGAAAGAACAGAATTTGAATTTTGCGATGAAGATCTGCGAAGTCGATTCAACCGGAAGCTCATAATCGCACAAACACTTTTTACAACGTATTTAAATGATTTGTTGTCTTGAAATTTAAATAAATAGTAGGAATGGACGGTCAAGAAAATCAACGTTTTTCTTGCATTTGCTAGTCTAGAAAGCGGAAGTGCGCCCCTTTGGTGAAAAGAAAATGCAGTGGCAAAGAGATCTGCAGTGGGAAATTGGAAGTCATCAATAACAGCTGTGTATTTTGGTGGCTGATTTCGAGATATGGCCTACCAGCCAACCACCCTTTGTTTCAAGCAAACTTTTTCCCAAATCAATTCGATCCGTCAAAAATTTATCCAAGGAAATATAAATTATGAACAATAGTTACGTAAAGTGATCTATTCTGTCTTTTTCGCTCCAACAACATCGATTTCGTCCTCCATAAGTGATTCTTTAAATTTCTTCGTTTTTGTCTTTGCCAACAACTTCAGAAGCCGAGTGACAGTGATAACCTATATTTTTACTGAAATTATATGGATTTATGATTTCTAATTAAATATATACAATTTTTCAACCATAGAATGTGCTTACATTTTCCAATTTTGGATACCGTACGAGACAGGGGCTTTAAACTGTTTAAAAATTTGCATAGTCCACACAGCTCTCCCAAATCAACGAGGGTTATACTAATAGTGATTATATATTTGCTTCTATAACTAAGACTCGTCTAGAATGATAATCGTAGTTAGCTAACAATCTTCGTAGCTATACTAACAATCTTTCAGCTGCTGAAAGTCGAGAATAGCTTAGTTAAACAGAAACTCCAAAGATTAGACAAATTATTTACCTCAACAATTAGGAAGAGCAAGTTGACAATATAGGCAAAACGTTCCAATGGCAACGGCCAAATATCCGGATTCGCTGAAATATAATTCACTGTAATAATTAAATGAAAGCTAATGGAGAATTAAAAACCTGTTAGAAAAATGCAAATCGGGATCTGCAAAATGATGCTAGTGATCCAATAACCAGTCAGTGAAGGAATTTTTTCGCCCAAATTTCCGTAATAACCAAGACAAGGTCGAACGATTTCTACAACGATGAAAATCAAATGAATGGCCAAGAGGATAACTCTGTAAGTCGGATGAAGGTATTCGTACTGGAATGATACATCTTATGGACATGGATATAATATAAGCACTAAACGAGATACCTTTAAAACAAAACAAAGAATTTGACAGAGAATGGTAAAAGGAGCGAGGTATAGGTGATAGTGCAAAGCCATTTGTAGACCAATACTGCTTAGTGTCTCTACAAGTTTAACTGTTATTTAAAACTTGTAACATTACAAAAATTACCTCTTTTAGCCGCTCCCATAGCTCAATATCAAAGCTGTGAATTATCATTTCTATTTTATTTGTGTTGCCATGGCAACCGTATATGATATATAATAATTTTAAATATATAACATTTTGGCTACCTTTGTGAATGATTTAAGAATGGAAATCAGCGTCAATATTAATAATCCCCCCAGTAAGCTAGACCTGTGATCCGTCCGTCCGTCCGTGACCTGGCCGTTAGACCCCTTCCAGCGGGTATATATGGCCAAGTGATAGCTTAAAATGTTCGTATAGACGAGCTGAGTATGTTTTTAGCAAAATTTAGACAAAATGTAGACAAATTTTTTTTAGACAGCTGTGTTTTTTCACCCGAAATGTGATTCTTAGGGGTGTATATTTTGAAGTTGGTCATTTTTAGGGGTGCTTGCGAATTCTCTGTATGTCCCGAAATTTTGGAAGGTCATTTTTAGGGGTGCTTGCGAATTCTCTGTATGTCCCGAATTTTTTGGAAGGTCATTTTTAGGGGTGCTTGCGAATTCTCTGTATGTCCCGAATTTTTGGAAGGTCATTTTTAGGGGTGCTTGCGAATTCTCTGTATGTCCCGAATTTTTTGGAAGATCATTTTTAGGGGTGCTTGCGAATTCTCTGTATGTCCCGAATTTTTTGGAAGATCATTTTTAGGGGTGCTTGCGAATTCTCTGTATGTCCCGAATTTTTGGAAGGTCATTTTTAGGGGTGCTTGCGAATTCTCTGTATGTCCCGAATTTTTTGGAAGATCATTTTTAGGGGTGCTTGCGAATTCTCTGTATGTCCCGAATTTTTGGAAGGTCATTTTTAGGGGTGCTTGCGAATTCTCTGTATGTCCCGAATTTTTGGAAGGTCATTTTTAGGGGTGCTTGCGAATTCTCTGTATGTCCCGAATTTTTGGAAGGTCATTTTTAGGGGTGCTTGCGAATTCTCTGTATGTCCCGAATTTTTGGAAGGTCATTTTTAGGGGTGCTTGCGAATTCTCTGTATGTCCCGAATTTTTTGGAAGGTCATTTTTAGGGGTGCTTGCGAATTCTCTGTATGTCCCGAATTTTTTGGAAGGTCATTTTTAGGGGTGCTTGCGAATTCTCTGTATGTCCCGAATTTTTGGAAGGCTGCTCCTTTTTACCCTTTCTCTTAACATTTCTAAATATTATTGCAAAACATTTGAGCGCACCCAATGCAAAAACTCTTTCAAACCATTCGTTGGCGAAATGTTTAGTCAACAAATTTTTAAATTGCTTTTAAGATTTCAGTCTTCCACTCTGCTTTTATTCCACTGCGTTTTCACTTTCAACAATTTCCAATTAAGCCATGTTTTGCAATGACTATTAACAAAAGCCAAGGGCAAACAATTGAATATGTTGGATTAGACATGACACACCCGGTGTTCTCACACGGGCAAACATACGTCGCGTTTTCTCGAGTAAAAGGCTGGAACAATATAAAAGTTGCAGTAGAACCGGACAAAGGAAATAAAGTTAAAAACATTGTTTGGAAAGAGCTGCTGTTTGACGAAGACAGACAGAAAATGCCACCTCCACCGACTACTCCGAAAATGACTGGCAAAAAACCAAAGTTCACACAAAGCTTATTGAATTTTTCCTTGAAAATGAAAGAATAAGAGAAAATAAATAAATAAAAAGGTTAGCGGTTGAAATCCCCTGGGTAATCCAAAAAACCCTAAAACGCCTGTCTATTGAGGAACGTTCACGTCGTGACAGGTGTTACCACCAATACCTCAAAAAATTATAATTTATGTTCAACGAATATATACTTACAATTAAATTACGCTTAGGAACAACCCAATCTGACCGCTGATGGCGGTGGGCATACTGATACAGACGAGGGCATACTGATGGCGGTGCGCGAAGCGATGACGAACCCAATCTCCCGCTGTGCACGCTAACCGCTTCCTAGCGAAGTGAGGGCCGCGAAGCGGCCCCACTTCGCTAGTTTGAATATAAAATGATACAGTACAAATTCAATAACGATATTGGCGATATACACGAGGATAATGAAATGGAAACAACAGTTCATATTCTACATTCTCGATGTTTTGTTATTTTCAACACTTTAAAGACATTATTAACTGAATAATTTTGCATTTAATTCAGCCACTGATTACTGTCAGGTAACATTGGACTATCATGGTTGTGTAATTGACTCAAATGCTTGATAAAACACAGAAATGCTCGTCAAAGCACTATTAAAAGTTCTTATCGCCAGCATAACATGGTTATTGTAGTGAGTTTTAGCAACTTGGAGAGGCTATAGTACACAGGATAGTACATAGGACAAAGATTTTTGTGGACAGTCCATAAAAGTGTTTGACCATGATATCCTCCATGTACACGATCTCTTCCCCCGACCCACAATACGGCCCCTCGTATTATGGTTTGCCCGAAAAATCATGACTATATGTTTACAAGCAATTTATTAAAAATCTCAGAATGATGGTTTAATGTACACATACAAAATTAATTTTATTCGTAGTAGTACGAATTTTATTTATTTCAACAAAATGCTTTTGTTTATTTATACATATTGTGTGCTTGTATCTTCTTTTATTGCATTTCTACAGGGTGGGGTGCATTTCTACACCCTGTATAGTTTTGGCTATTTACGTTTTTCTCAAAACGGTCAATGTTGTTAATATTTTCCGTTGCTATTGGATATGTTACGCAGATACATTTGGTTTCGGAACCGTTTTCTTTAATTAATTCAAAGTTCCCAATTTTCTTACTAACAGTTCCGGCTGGTACTACCAGCACAAACGATGTTTAATAGATAGAATGTCTTTCGCACACGTTTGACCAGCGCTGCTTTACAAAATTCGTTTCTCTATGTAATTTTGGCGCCAAATTTTGCTTATGAGAGGAAATTATTATGTGTTTCGGCGGGAAATCGGCGATCATTGACCAACGGCGGAAATATACGAGAGGCAGCGGCACAGCCGCCCGCGAAGAACCAGTACCGGTCGTTGCTGTCACTGACCCGTTGGAAGGATAGTTCCCTTTTTCGCAATTGTTTAGGATGGGTTGAAAGCAGGAAGAACGGCGTCTGTCCCTCGAACGAACGCTTAGGTTTCAATTTGCCCTTTGTTTCGAAACGGTTTGTGTCCATTTGGTGGCAGACGGCGCAAAATTTATGAGTCTTTGTTTCGGAAATGTGGCGACTATGTCCACCAATAATACTTATTCATTTTATCAAGCATAGTTGGTGTTCATGACATTCTTGTTCTTTGAATGTCAGAAAGTTAGATGGCAGTGAGCACTGATTAAAACACTCATTACTACAACATATATTTTGTTTTATTAATTACAAACTTTTTATTGTCCGTAAATACTTTAATTTCTACGCGCTTCTTTGAGAAATCTGGGTATTGATTTTCTTTTCACTATTTACCAAAATTTTATCTTTTCCGTTTTGATCAAAAATTTGTTATCAATTAGCTATCAAAATTATGTCACAAAGTTAGGCGTAATCCAGTACTTTCTGTAGCCCAATATATTTTTCACAGTCTTCTTCTCTCCAAGCGCCATTCCCGCTTGCTAAACCACTGCCGGCTTATAGCAAAACAGTACACGAGCCGATCTCATCACCAGCACCACGGAGCCCTGTAAAAGGCGAGCTGTGCCCGGTCCGCGGGGGAGCTCACCTCCCTTCCATCCGCTGCTACCAGCTTGTCCATCTCTTGCCATTAGCTGGCAACTGCACTGTGAGAAATTGCTAGCAAAAGCCACTCAACCGAAAGCCAGCCCTGGTTGGGGCCGGACAGTTGGCTGACTGTGCGCGCCCAAAGTTCCCTTTTAGTCAGTCCACCACATATTCCCAGTCTGGTCACGCTGTTCCACTCCAACTATGTCGCTGTTTTCTGCTTTTGGTCACACTATTTTATTCTTCTGTTTAAATTGTTTGACTATCATCAGAGTCGGGCTTCGTCTTAATAGCAATGACAAGTCCATTTGGATGGAAAAATATGTCTTAAAATCAAAATATGTCTTTATATCACAAATCATAGTTCTTCTCATTTCGCGTTCCATATCACATTCCGAAATTTTTGTCTTTAGGTGTCAAAAGTGAGGAATAAGCGGATCATAGACATCCATATCTGATCTCTCACCTCGCTATCAATTATCAGAATCTTCTTTTTCCAACCATCACCTTGTGTTCGAAATTCAGTCTATCAGGGATTTGTTTCATTTTCGACAAACATTTTAAATTAAGCTAGTGAAAACCAGAAGATGAATCAAAGCAGTAAAAGCGATATTTTACAAATTATTTCAAAAATGGCGCAATTTACATTGATTAATTTATATTATGTAATTTTTGGGCAAACTGGAAATCATAATAAGAAACAACCACTCATTTATTTAAAGCTAAAAGGTCAGTCAAAATATTGGTTTTCCCAAAAAGTAAATTCTTTCTAGTTTAATTACAACTTTGACTTTCACAACTTCATACAAAGTTGCAGTTATTTGTATTCAAACTGTCTTTGAATTCCCACTCTTATCTTTCCCAAGTTCTGGCCAGATCAGTTCTTCTTTTGCACTTCCTTTTGCGCGGAGTCTGCCTCGGCCTTGCTGCCGTCGTAACATTTAACCTTGCACCATCATCGCCGCCGCCGTCGATTCTCAACAACATCGACAGAGGCGCTGCAGTCTTTTAGAAGTGCAGTGGCGGTGGCTTCCATCACCACTCTGCGCCTTTACTGCACTATCTGTGTTGCTATGAGCCTACCTAAAGGGGAGGTGGCTGGTTGCAAGGCCGTTCGGGCTGCGCAATCGAACACTTTCTTTTACTTGTCTGCCATTTTTGTAGTGCCCCGTCCCCGATGCGAACAGTGCTCGTTCCGGCGGCGGCCTTGGAAGTTATATGGCTGCTCGCCGGCTCCTCTTTCGCCCTTTTCACTTCAACTCAGTTCTTCTTTTGACTTGTCCCGAACGCAAAACTTCCCAATCTTTGCGTTTTGCCTTTGGGCCAAACCCTATGTAGACTGGGAACTGCTGCAGAACTTACCACGTTTCGACTAGGATGATGGCGAGTGAGTGTCGTCAGAGTGGGTGATTGATTTACCGGCAGACTTTGTCGGTGGCGCAGTGTCGTTTTCCGGTTATAGTGTGTTTCATTTTATTTCCAACCAAACCGTTTCAAGAATTCTTCTGTCAAAACGCGAAATAGTTTATCAAACCTCAGACATTTGGTGATGCGTTCAATTCCAGAAAATTTTTAATTTATAACGAGAAATGAAATTTCTTCAAAAAAATCACACCAGTCGCTGTTACGTTATATTTGTCTGCGTATCCACTGCAAACTTACCTTCTTCATAAAATGAAAAAGTTATTTAAATTCATTGCTTTTCTCACTTTTTGTAAGACATTACTTTATTTCATTGAATCTTTAAACGCATTTTTCTGAATAATTTACTAACGTTCTGTTGTAGCCTCTAACGTTCTTCATTTAATTGAATTTCTAAAACACATTTTGCGTTGATGCTGTGTTAGCCTAATTTTCCGTTCTGTTCTTTACTTAACTTACTGTCTCATAGGACAGTAATCAAAATATGAATCATTTATTTTAGGCGAAAACTTATAAATACATCTTTCCCAATCTTAACTACCTCTAAATTGTTCATTCCAACCCAAAATTTCCCTTCTTTGTCCTACAAACCGGACCAAGCCGTCAAAAAATTCAAATTAAGGCTCAATAGTTTTTGTTTTGAGCGTTCCCAAACTTTTTGACTGGGAATGTGCCTTGAGGCAATCCTGCGCCCCAAATGGACGGTAAAAAGAAAAGAAAGTGGACAAAGGTGAGACTCTCTTTGACGGATGGCGATATCGTCCCGAACGGCGTCCCGCTATGATTTAGTGCTATGGGGAGCGAGGCGCGGTGCGGCGATCAGCCTCTGACCTCAGATAATGCCAATCAAAGTCCCCTCAATTCCTTATAGTCATTCTGTTTAAGTGTCTTTATCTCTCAAACTTTGTTTTGTGGATGAAGACGCTGACAGTGCAGGCGCGGGAGATATGTTCTCCTGATATTACTCAGCCGTACACCCACAAAGCGTCCTCACACATAATTATGCGTGCCCGGATTGATGTTGGACTGTTGCCCATTGGGTCGGCGGCCGTATGTGGGCAATCGAGTGATGACCCGCCCCCACCGCTGCCCCTCAATATAAAGCCGGCGCATTGCCATCATTTCGCGCATTTTTCCATTTCTGTGTCTTAGCTCTGTCGCCCTCGTCACTAAAATAAAACATCGGTCGCCCTCTGTTGGTCCTTCCACAGGCCAGATGGTCTGTTATCCCCTCCCAAGCCTTAAATTTTGAATACGACCATAAAACATTCGTTTGTTCACGGATTTGGGCGTCCTTAATTCAACGAGTCATATTATTTGAGTATTAATCTAACGGCGCTATTTGTATTTATTTATTACTTCTCTATTCAACAGTTATTAACTATTCAGTCCAATATTCTACGCAATATTCTATTCAGCTATTAAGCACAAGTGATTTCTCAACTGGGTATGCCTCTCAGTCATGTCTTAAGTATTCCTAAAGGAATCTCATGACTAGATCCATACTCAGCTGAGCGGTCTTGGAAAAGTGTTACTATCTGCGTCCAACTACGTATTATGCTTCTAATATTAATACTCATTCAATCTAGGCTGACCAAGTCGCTGGCCTTATCCAACTGACGATACATTGTTGATTTAAAATCTGTATCACAGTTCGATATGGCCAATGCTGGAATATGCCGTACTCAACGGAATACTTTGATACACCTTTGATGCTTATAGTATTGACGAAAAGTTTGGTAAGGCTTTATTTACTTTATGGGTTTGAAAATAGATTGTGTCAAAAGTCAGGACGTTGTAAATCAATAAATAACGGGAATCAAGAATAAAAATGGACGTAAATTCAAATTCTACTAATTTTTTTGCCAGAGTAGTTTTGTACTTTAGCGCGTAAAAGTAAGTTTTTAGAAGAAGTTATTAAGATGAGATAAATTAGAAAAAGCTGTGTTGGTTCGGAACCTAATTATACTAGATCAGTTTTAGATGTATGCGACTATTCTACGCACATCTTGTTACTATAAGTTTGATACATGACAATAGACGATTACAATAAAGTTAGGGTTACATGGTTTGCTAAATTACTTCAGCAAAACATAGAGTTTGCAGAATTAGGACAATAAAATTCGACAACTTTTAAGCAAGATTCACCTAAAAAGATGGAAATTTTATCTAAAGGGCGACAGATCTATTCAAGCAGAGAAAATTCAAGAAAAAAATGAATCGTAAATTTTCGTAGTTTTTCATAAAAGAAATTTCGCTTTCCTTAAAAAGTTTGCCCTTTCACTGTAATCTCGGCACAGGTTAGCTACAACCGTTCGAAAATGGCGGTTTTAAGTTGTCGCTGGCCGAGATTTTGTGCCCTTTATATGTTTTCCATCCCACTTAATGCGAATTTGAGATCGGTTATGTCATTGGCCTATTGTAGTACCACTTTATCCATTTCAGCAGAAATTTATCACATAATTTGACACATTGCAACCGATTTATCAATGACAACAAGTGACACACATATGTCTGCGACATATATTGGATGTATACAGCAGCGGCAGTGATGCAATTTACAAATTCTTTTTGAAAATGTTACTACATATCATAATGCTGGAAAACTTGAACTTTTGGACTGAATATACTTTAAAAACGAAAATTTTCACGTTGTACTTTTTTCTTGCAAAAACTGAGGTCTGTGAAAATAGCAATTTTTGGTCAAAACGACCTCAATGCATCCTTTGCCAAAACTTTCAAAGCATCAATAATTGATTTTGATTGTTAAATCTGAAAAATTTTCAGCGGAAATTGTTATCAGGTAGTTGAAATAAATTATTCAGATCGTGTTGGACTTAATCCTGAGTCTGGTAATTAAGTCTGACAATTCCATGATCTCGATATTCTGAACATAATTGAGTGCTTATTGCAATGATTTTTTGTCATGTAAGATTATTTTCGTATTAGTTTTAGGGCTTTGTATTGCGGTGCCGTGTATTGTCATCTATTCATACGACAATTCTGCTGGAGAAAAAATATTCACTCGTTCGAGCCAATGCCGAACAAAACTTTTTCGAAGAATAGATTTGACACCTGAGCCACCCACACGGGCGGAAAAATTAAATTTAAGAAACCTTCGCAATGATGCTGACACAACGTTTTAGTAATAATTTGTTGCGCTGATTCCCAATTTGAAATTACTTTTATAACTGCGCAAAACACAAAATTCGCCCTTTTGCAAAGTGGCGCTGCTGTGCGTAAAATTACACTTTTGGTCTAAAGATACAAATCGAGTTTAACTTTGAAGTAATGTCAATTTTTGCGCGTCAAATAACCGTACGCTAACAGTCTAGGTTTATTTCGCACGTTTTTAGTCATGTTCGAGGCTTCGATGTCATGTTTTCGAAAAAATAGAGAAGCAGTAGCTTATCTTCAAATGAAAATTTTTGGCGCCCGTAAACAAATCTTTTTTTCATATGGCAGCTCTAAACATGCTAACATTCGTATGAAAATTGTAATGAAAAATTCGTACTTTTGTTTTCTTCTAAAAAGCCAGTTTATAAAATGGCGTAGAAAAGAGTTCCGACAGGGCAAATGGCGATTTGAATTTGCGCCAAAACATAATTGCATGCCAAAGGGGTTAAAGGGGCCCCGGGGGGAAAATTTTTAAGAAACCTTTGGGGAAGGGTTGCTGCACAAGTTTTATAAAATTTGGGTTTCGCTGATTAATTTGAAAATTTTAACAGCGCAACACAATTCGCCCTATTTAAAGGGGCTCTGTTGCATAAAATTAAATTCTTTCTCTAAAGGGTAAAAGAGTTTTACTGTTTAAAATTTTTTTCCTAAAAAACCCCAAAATCTAAATTTTTTATTCGAGGCTTTGAGAGGAAAAATGGGGAGAGTAATCCCCTTTAAAATTAAAATTTTGCGCCCTTTTAACCAAATCTTTTTTTTTGGCGCCAAAATGCAAATTTGCCATTTGCACTGTTTGGGAAATTTTTTTTTTAAAAACCATTTTACTCGTTTATTATTCAAAAAGGCATCCAAAAATGAATTGTCAATTCCAGAAGGTCAGTTAGGAATTATTGTTTTTTGAGATTTTCCCCCCACATAAAATGCGTTTGTTCAAGCTTTACGATGTCGCCAAATTTGCTTACGAAAAATTTGCATCTTCATAACAACTTGTAGGATTGTTTCAAATATCTGTGCTGAACTGGGCAAACTGTTTATTTTTAACTTGACAACCTTTGCTCTGCATTTCCAACCCTTTACTGTAGAATACCGTAATAAATTTTTAACATGTAAAATGTCCTAAATTGTTGAGTCACCTTACATCCTCCTTCACGCAAAAGCACTACAGTATGAATTCGTGTACCTAAAATTTGATACACTTTATAAAATTGATAAATATTTTCTCTTTGCATGGCTTGGGTCTTACGACGAATTGCTTGCGCTCAAATGTGGAAATTTCGTAGGATTGCGTAGATTCCCTTCGTTTGAGCTGTCCATCGCAATCACTTTTCTTCAGTAATTATTAAATCACTCTTTGCATCTGTTTCCAGATCTTAAAACTCTCCGCGTAACGTTCAGTATGAAATGATCATTTTTACGTTTCATTTTTTGACGTATATTTTGTGAGGCAGCCCAAGCTTAATTTTTCATATAAATTACAATTATTTACATTCATGATGCAATTAATTTCAGGTAGCAAAAGCGCGAAGCATTCACAATGACGGTAATTTTTGCTTTGCTTTATTAAATTCTCGACATTGTACCAGTATTTATTTTTATTTTCAGAAGATTCAAGTCTATGGCCATAAGGACAATTTCCGCACGCAAAAAGTGCTTGTCGCCGCTAAATTGGCCAAGAAAGAGGTGAGCGTTGTGGAAAAGCAGCCCCCAAACAACCATTTTCCACTGGGAGTTACGCCAGCTCTCGAGGACGGAAATGTTCGTTTGTTTGGCGCCGATTCGATCGCGAAGCACTTGCTTGGTAACAACACGAGTTATAACCCACAGGTATTATTTATTCGTTGGACTTGAAAATGTCTTGAGGTACAAGTTAAAAAGGTTATTCGAAAAGGTTAGCTAAGAATTATAGATCATCTACATTGATTTCTTCGGGAGTGTAAAACAACTCATCATTTTGTTTACTGATACATCCCTCAATTAGTTTTTAAAATCTTACGTTTTAAAAATTACGTGTTGTATCAAAACTTTTAGCTCGCAAAAACATTTTCTTAGGATTTATTATTACTAAAACGGATTTAAAAAATAAACGAAGCACATAGTAAAACATGCCTTGAATTAAATTTTAATTACATTATTGAAAAACGCTACTTAATAGACTGTTTAATATTTTGTTGAATAAATGTACAACAAATCGCTATTTTCTAACTAGCTCTAGGTTTAAATTTATTATTGTACTGTATTTTCCTTTAACGATATTAAAAATAAAATATCCCTGATATAAAATTCCGCTTTGTGAGATTTATCTTTTATAATACGCGGCCAGAGTTCGTCCGTCCGTTACAAAATGATCTTTGGTGCCTTATTTTCTCCGTCTGTAACGCTTTTTGAGGGCTCGAGCCCCATTTTTCTCAGTCTGTAACGCTTTTTTGACTACAAACTACAATTTTGGGGTAACTTAGCGGGGAATCCGAATTTGAGGTCGAAATTTAGCTAAAATGTACCTAAATTTAGACAAACTTGAAGCTCAAGTGCATTTTTCTCCGTCTGTAACGCTTTTTGAGGGCTCGAGCCCCATTTTTCTCCGTCAGTAACGTTTTTTGACTACAAAGTACAATTTCACACAAAATCGCAACACACAAATCCCCTCTTCGAGCGGCCGAAGGCCGCGAGTCTCACTGACAAAGCCAGGCACCCCCAAAAACTTAGGCACCACACAAATCCCCCCTTCGAGCGGCCGAAGGCCGCGAGTCTCACTGACAAAGCCAGGCACCCCCAAAAACTTAGGCACCACACAAATCCCACCTTCGAGCGGCCGAAGGCCGCGAGTCTCACTGACAAAGCCAGGCACCCCCAAAAACTTAGGCACCACACAAATCCCCCCTTCGAGCGGCCGAAGGCCGCGAGTCTCACTGACAAAGCCAGGCACCCCCAAAAACTTAGGCACCACACAAATCCCACCTTCGAGCGGCCGAAGGCCGCGAGTCTCACTGACAAAGCCAGGCACCCCCAAAAACTTAGGCACCACACAAATCCCACCTTCGAGCGGCCGAAGGCCGCGAGTCTCACTGACAAAGCCAGGCACCCCCAAAAACTTAGGCACCACACAAATCCCACCTCCGAGCGGCCGAAGGCCGCAAGTCTCACTGACAAAGCCAGGCACCCGAACAACCCAATCTGACCGCTGATGACGGTGCGCGAAGCGCCGCTGATGCACGCTAACCGCTTCCTAGCTGAGAGGGGGGCGCGAAGCGCCCCCATCTCAGCTAGTATATATATATTTATAATAAAACCGGTATTTGCTCAATAGTTAACCGTTAAGAATTCAGCACTTTATTTACTACATTTAGAACGCTGAGGTGGATCAGTGGCTTAGCTGGGCTGAAGGCCAACTCTTGCCAAATGTTCTGGCTTACGTTTTGCCGTCTGTTTCTGTTGCGCATGTTGGACCCGAGGCTCTGGCTCAAGCAAAACAGGAGGTTATTTTTTCTTATATCTATCGCCTTTCTACGTTAAAATTGTTTAGGTCCTGGCACAGTTGAAGCAGTTCAATGCTCTTCTGTTGCACAAAACATTTTTGGTCGGCGAGCGGCTCACTATTGCGGACGTGTCAGTCGCTTTGGATCTTCTTCCTGCTTATAGTCATGTATATTATTTTAAATTTCCGTTTACATATTCGTATCCTATATTGCAGGTGCTTGACGATTCGGCTCGTAGCGGTTTAGTGAACGTAAATCGTTGGTTCCTGACTGTGATCAATCACGCGGCCGTGAAGGAGGTGGTTGGTGAATTTAAATTCATCAGCAAAGCCTCAACCTTTGATGGTATGTTTTTGGCATATTTATAAACCTTATTCATAGTAACGTTTAAGCTGAGTAAAATGAAACGAATTTAATTGTATTATGCAACGAATTTGTATTATCAAACGGTTTACTATCAGTCTTCTGTAGAAGTTTGCTGTTCTAAATAACCCCTTTCACATTTGAGCATTTTTAGCCTAGGCAGAACAGCTTTACTGGGTTAAAGCTTAATCAGAATATTAAATTTTTACGGAACATGAATCTTTAATAATTGTGAGAAAAACACTTAAAGCCAGGATAAAAGAAGATTGGTAGCTTTGCGGCTGTAAAATCGTCCGATATTTATAGCATGATTTTATCGTCTGATTTGATGTTTTCCCGATTTGTAAATCTTTTCGCAAACTACACATTTGTAAAATTATCAGTTAAAAATTAGAAATTCGACCCTTTGTTTGCTGTTTTTATTGTCATTCATCGGCAATTTTAATGATGGATAAAGTTGGGCGCCGCTTTATAATTTCTGAATGTTTAGAGTTGTTTTAGACAGAGACGTTTAAATTACTGTATTTTTAGAGAACGCCTATAAAAAATACGCAGCCGCTGCTACACCGAAGAAGAAGGGTAAGTTCTATAGCTTTTTCGTTCTATAGTTAATTCTATAGTTTTTTACTCAACTTTTCAGAAGAGAAGCAGGAAAAGCAAGAAAAGGCTCCAAAGGCAGCGAAGAGCAAGAAGAAGGACGATGATGATGAAGACGATGAGGCCGACGAAATCGCAGCTGCGGAACCTAAATTTGTGGATCCTTTCGCTCAAATGCCACCCGGGTATGTAAAAATGGCTAATAGTAACAGTGAACATGCTTTTACTTTAGCACTTTCGTCATGGATGCTTTCAAACGTGTTTATTCAAATGAGGACACTCTCACCAAGGCACTCCCTTACTTCTGGGAGAACTTCGATCCTGAGCATTACAGCATCTGGTATTCGGAGTACAAATTCCCAAAGGAGTTGACTCTGACGTTTATGTAAGCAATTTTATTTTCTACAGATATTTATTTATAATGTTTTTCGGATAAGTTTATGGCGCAGATCGTTTTGAAGGAGTTTAATGATGTCATTGATAGAATTTGGTCAAAATTATTGATGTAGTGTTCCCAAAATACAATTATAAAAATCATTACATTTATACTAACTACTGGCTCATTCGCTTAAAATTGATAACTAAATAAATCTGCTATATATATTTTGATATGTAATTCTTATGTATTTTCTAGGTCATGCAACTTGATCACAGGTTAGTTATACCTTTGCCTTTTTATGTTTTTATTTCAATCGATTAAATTCAGGTATGTTCCAACGACTCGAGAAATTGAAGAAGAACGCTTTTGGCTCTGTTTGTCTCCTTGGGACTGACAACGATTCGTCCATCTCTGGAATATGGATTTGGCGAGGTCATAAGTTGGCTTTCGAGCTTTCGCCCGACTGGCAAGTTGGTAAGTGATTTATTGCCATTATTGAACTCACAAAAATGATAGAAATTACTTCGAAATCTTGTGCTAATGGTTAAGAAATATAATTTTAAAGGGTTGTTAATTGAACAAAGCATGTTGCACCAAAAGAACTATTAAATAAATGAACCACAATAAATATATTTTGTAAAAGAAAATAAGGATGGAGCCACAAACAATTCTACTAGCCACTTCATAGAAAATATCTTGTCTTGATTATAATAATTGCAGTGGTTTTATATATGAAACAAATTATTGAAGGAGATGAAATTACTGAAAATATTTAGATTACGAAAGCTACGACTGGAAGAAGCTAGACCCCAATGATGACGAAACGAAGAAACTCGTCAAGGAGTACTTCTTGTGGGAGGGAGACTTTGGCGGAAAGAAATTCAATCAAGGAAAAATCTTTAAGTAAAGTACAGTCTGCCACTTCAAGGACTGAGGACTAATTTTAAGTTTGGTCATTTGTTTTTCTTGTTGTTGTTGAATAAAACATGTAAAATTTTGTGACTTTAAACTTTGCAACTTTATTACGAGAATCTTAAATGAATAGACATTCAAATACTGCCTCTCATGAGATAGGAGGGAACATTTCTACAGTTCACACAACAGAGCGTGCGCCGCACACTAGCTACAAATAAAACGCAGTTACAGTTCCCTCTCTCTTCGTTCGAATCGAAGAGAGCGAGGCAGCCGCCTTCCATTCGCGTCCGCACAGCCGCGAATTTGAAATCACTGATAAGATCTCCAGTGCATTTAAATTGTGAAGAAAGTGCCCTCCTATCTCGTGAGAGGCAGTATCCTTTAAATTATATCATTTCAAAGCAAAAGTTTTTCATCTGATGAATATAAGTCTCTTTATATTGGGACTAAAGTTGCTGCTTGGATTCAGGGAAAAGGACTTTTCTACATTATTTACAAAAAATTACATTTTCAGTCACTCCCTTTTGAAGGTAGACAGGCAGTTTGCAGTACCATCAGTTTGCAGTACTATCAGTTTGCAGTTTCCGTCAGTTTGCAGTGCGGCAGTTTGCAGTACTATCAGTTTGCAGTGCAAAAACACTGCAAACTGATGGTGGCTTAAAATGTCATTTTAACGTCCGGGAAAGAGCTGGCAGGCATTATGGGCCTGCCCTAAGGCTATTCCTGAAAGAATTTCCCGGATTCCTTACGTTTTAGCCGAAATATGAAATTTTTTTAAATCCGAGGTTTTTGGTTAAACTGCAAACTGATGGTGGCTTAAAATGCCATTTTAACGCCCGGAAAATAGCTGGCAGGCATTATGGGCCTGCCCTAAGGCTATTCCTGAAAGAATTTCCCGGATTCATTACGTTTTAGCCAAAATATGAAATTTTTTAAAATCCGAGGTTTTTGGTTAAACTGCAAACTGATGTTTACTCCAAAAAAGCCAAATATCTCAGGAATTTCGATGACTCATCACCTCAAATATTTACTGGAATGTTCTATGGACGTTTAGGAACACATCCAGAAAAAAATTTAAATAATTGTAAAAATTAAAATTAATTTATAAAAATATCCCTAGTAGGGACTATGGGGAGTGTCAGTACACGGTGAAATTATTTTGCCCATATTCTAAAATAGTCATATTTTTTTAAAAACCTTACCAATACATGTAATTTTTTTCTAGAACCACTCTAGGGACTCCGGAGAACATTCCAGAAAAAAATTTAGGTGGTGAGTCATCGAAATTCCTGAGAAATTTCACTTTTCCGGAATGACCCATTTCAAACGGCAGTTTGCAGTTTCCAAAAGTCAGTTTGCAGTGAAAAACAAACTGCAAACTGTCTTTTGGAAACTGCAAACTGCCGTTTGCTTATAACTGTAAACTGCAAACTGCCGTTCGCTTATACCGTTCCATTCCGACTTTCGGTAGACATCTACCTACATCAGGGTGATGTCACCTTTTATGGAGTTCAGCTCTTGGAAAAACCTTTTCCCACAATTTTTTTTGGACACAATAATAGCTATTAGTGCTGTAAACACGACAAAGAAGAAATAACGCGAAAATCCACGCTGCGCGACTTTTTCGCTTATACCGTTCCATTCCGACTTTCGGTAGACATCTACCTACATCAGGGTGATGTCACCTTTTATGGAGTTCAGCTCTTGGAAAAACCTTTTCCCACAATTTTTTTTGGACACAATAATAGCTATTAGTGCTGTAAACACGACAAAGAAGAAATAACGCGAAAATCCACGCTGCGCGACTTTTTCGCTTATACCGTTCCATTCCGACTTTCGGTAGACATCTACCTACATCAGGGTGATGTCACCTTTTATGGAGTTCAGCTCTTGGAAAAACCTTTTCCCACAATTTTTTTGGACACAATAATAGCTATTAGTGCTGTAAACACGACAAAGAAGAAATAACGCGAAAATCCACGCTGCGCGACTTTTTCGCTTATACCGTTCCATTCCGACTTTCGGTAGACATCTACCTACATCAGGGTGATGTCACCTTTTATGGAGTTCAGCTCTTGGAAAAACCTTTTCCCACAATTTTTTTGGACACAATAATAGCTATTAGTGCTGTAAACACGACAAAGAAGAAATAACGCGAAAATCCACGCTGCGCGACTTTTTCGCTTATACCGTTCCATTCCGACTTTCGGTAGACATCTACCTACATCAGGGTGATGTCACCTTTTATGGAGTTCAGCTCTTGGAAAAACCTTTTCCCACAATTTTTTTTGGACACAATAATAGCTACTAGAAGCAGCGGGCCGCGCCATCATGGCGCGGCCTCGAGAAACCCCATATCAGTATGCCCCCTTGCCCCCGCGTTTCCCTGCCCCTCCTTTCCATACGGTGTTTACATAAACATGTTTACGATTACGTAATGAAAGGGAGGGAGGGATGCTGTTTACTCCTTTCAACACACTCGCCTGCGCATCGGCTCCTTCCCTGTGTTAGCGCCGCTCCCTCCCACAGGGGATACTCAGTCCCGTAACTTTGAACAGGATGGAGGTGACTCAGAGAGGAAGTTTTTTTCGTCATATAAGTCGACCCTAATAAGCAACTTCCCCAAGTTACTTTTGTGGTGAGTGGGAAAAAAAAATTGGTGACGGACGGAGAACCGCACTATAGGATAAGGGCATTAGTGCTGTAAACACGACAAAGAAGAAATAACGCGAAAATCCACGCTGCGCGACTTTTTCGATTGCACCGTTTTATCACGCACCTCGGCCGAAATACACAACCATCACTTAGCTTACCAAACAAGCTGCAAAATTATTATATATAAATATAATAAAATATATATCATATATATTATTGTTATATATAATATTATATATATATATTATATATAATGTATATATCACAAAATATATATTATTATATATAAATTTAGATTTAAAAAATTTTACAAAATTTCGTTTAAACAGGGTCTGCAAACTGACGTTTTACCAAAAATGATAATTTATATAAAAAAATTTGAAATGTCAACAAATTATCACGAACATGGCTAGAAAGACTAACAAACTATAGCAGAAGTGGGTTTCTAGACCAATTGAGAGTCGAGAGTACAAAGTAGGACATATGCCCTTCAAAGGAGCGAGATGTCTCGAAGAAAGGTCCAATCGAAAAAATAGTTCTGCGTAGTTTTACTAGTTTTTTCTTCTTTGTTGTATAGACCAGTCTATAAGCTACAGAATTAGCCAAAAACATTTGTGCGGAGACGTTTTTTCAACAGCGATATCGAGCCAGGCTTCCATAAAAGGTCACAGGACCATGAGAAGGCAGATGTCTGCCAAGAAGGGTCCAATCGAAAAAATTGTTCTGCGTAGCTTTTCTTGTTATTTCTTCTTTATCGTGCTTATAAGTCTATTAGCAACAAAATTATCCAAAAACATTTCTTCGGAGACGTTTTTTCGAGAGCGATAATTAATTTATAAAAATATCCCTAGTAGGGACTATGGGGAGTGTCAGTACACGGTGAAATTATTTTGCCCATATTCTAAAATAGTCATATTTTTTTAAAAACCTTACCAATACAGGTAATTTTTTTCTAGAACCACTCCAGGGACCCCGGAGAACATTCCAGAAAAAAATTTAGGTGGTGAGTCATCGAAATTCCTGAGAAATTTCACTTTTCCGGAATGACCCATTTCAAACGGCAGTTTGCAGTTTCCAAAAGACAGTTTGCAGTTTGTTTTTCACTGCAAACTGACTTTTGGAAACTGCAAACTGCCGTTTGAAATGGGTCATTCCGGAAAAGTGAAATTTCTCAGGAATTTCGATGACTCACCACCTAAATTTTTTTCTGGAATGTTCTCCGGGGTCCCTGGAGTGGTTCTAGAAAAAAATTACCTGTATTGGTAAGGTTTTTAAAAAAATATGACTATTTTAGAATATGGGCAAAATAATTTCACCGTGTACTGACACTCCCCATAGTCCCTACTAGGGATATTTTTATAAATTAATTTTAATTTTTACAATTATTTAAATTTTTTTCTGGATGTGTTCCTAAACGTCCATAGAACATTCCAGTAAATATTTGAGGTGGTGAGTCATCGAAATTCCTGAGAAATTTCACTTTTCCGGAATGACCCATTTCAAACGGCAGTTTGCAGTTTCCAAAAGACAGTTTGCAGTTTGTTTTTTACTGCAAACTGACTTTTGGAAACTGCAAACTGCCGTTTGAAATGGGTCATTCCGGAAAAGTGAAATTTCTCAGGAATTTCGATGACTCACCACCTAGATTTTTTTCTGGAATGTTCTCCGGAGTCCCTAGAGTGGTTCTAGAAAAAAAATTACATGTATTGGTAAGGTTTTTAAAAAAATATGACTATTTTAGAATATGGGCAAAATAATTTCACCGTGTACTGACACTCCCCATAGTCCCTACTAGGGATATTTTTATAAATTAATTTTAATTTTTACAATTATTTAAATTTTTTTCTGGATGTGTTCCTAAACGTCCATAGAACATTCCAGTAAATATTTGAGGTGATGAGTCATCAAATAACCTGAGATATTTGGCTTTTTTGGAGTAAACATCAGTTTGCAGTTTAACCAAAAACCTCGGATTTTAAAAAATTTCATATTTTGGCTAAAACGTAATGAATCCGGGAAATTCTTTCAGGAATAGCCTTAGGGCAGGCCCATAATGCCTGCCAGCTATTTTCCGGGCGTTAAAATGGCATTTTAAGCCACCATCAGTTTGCAGTTTTCTTGGCACTGCAAACTGACGGAAACTGCAAAGTGCCGTTTTTTGGCACTGCAAACTGCCGGAAACTGCAAACTGATAGTACTGCAAACTGATGGTACTGCAAAGTGATAGGCTGTCCTTTTGAATGGTGATCGATTGTTGTGTAAATATGAACGTTTTAATGGTTTTATGATTGCACATGGTGGCGCAAAAATCCGAGTTGTAAAGAGCAACTTTTTAAAAGCACACTGTTCGAGCCATTCCAGCAAAGCTAGAAAACAGAATCAGTTACTTGTGTTGGAAAGTATTGGGGCATTGCAAAAATAACCGGACTCGGGTTAGCAATATCAGATTTGGGGGTTACCCACGTGAAACGTGGGTAAACGGGCTGTGTCTGACTTGGCAGTCCGGTTATTTTTGCAATGCCCCAATAAAGAAAATATTAGATTTACTGTGGTTAAAGTTCCGTACAAAACCAATCTCTATATCACATAATGAGTAAAGCATTGGAGGGATATTTGAGAACTTTTCTTAGTTTCGCGCATATTCTGACAATGAAACAAAATAAATTGCAATTATATTTCTCATTATTTTTGATTAAAATAAATAATGTTAAATAGTTTATTGAACAAATGGAAGGCACAATAAAGAAAACAGCAACATTAATTACATCCAAAGTAGTACATTGGCTTCAGAATGAAAGACGATGGCAGGTGAAACAAGTTAAAAGTCAGCATCAAGCGAAAACTCGCGATCTTCATCTTTTCCAATGACTCCCATTTTCTGATATTCAGAGACCTTTTTCTCGAAGAAATTTGTCTTTCCCTGGATGGATAGGTTCTCCATGAAGTCGAAAGGATTCTTGACATTGTAAACCTATAAATGAGACAGTAATAGTGTATGGTAAATACCCTCAAAAGAATCTTAAACCAAGACTTCACTTTTTGATGAAAGTGTAACAACTTAAAATATTCAATAGTTTTTAGATACTACCTGAGCAATAAATGTACAAGCAAAGCTTGCACGTTTAGTCTTTTTTGTAATATATAGACCAACGACCGAATGTTGACATTAAAGTTTTCACGGAAAATATTAAAACGCACTACGCAACGTATCATTAAATTGATTTATAATAAAAGATTATTTAGGAAAGTGCTTACTAAAATATATATATATATGCGTTAGTAGCAATTTTAAAAAGTACCTTATTCAACCCCAATTCCACTAGCAAGTGATCGGCAACAAATTCGATATACTGGCTCATCAGGCGGCAATTCATTCTGAAATGAATTGACATATTTGTGTTTTCACAAAATTAAGAATGCTAACCCAATCATATCCACTGGTAATGATTCGGTAAGATATTCTTGTTCAATGGTGACAGCATCGCGAATGATCTGATGAATTCTTTGCTCGCTCGGCTTGTTGATCAAATGCTTATATAACAAGCACGCGAAATCGCGATGGAGTCCCTAAAAAAGCCGACATATTATTAGTAACTTGCACCGAAGCCTACTTTTTAATTATTAACAAAAATAAACATCCAATTCAGGAAAATAGCAACTTTTGAAATCTAACAACAAAGTTAGACAAACAAATCGTAGGGGATATTATAAACATTAATTACGTTAAAAACATAGAAAACATTACTCTTTATTTACTCTTTATCTCACAAGTTATGTGCAGTTCTGTCAGTCCCAAAAGAAGAATTAGAATTAATTTCCATGGTAATGTTCAATTTTTTTAATAGATGAGTTGGAACTGAGCATTCTTACCTCATCACGAGATATGAGTTCGTTACTATGAGTCAAACCAGGCATCAAACCACGTTTCTTCAACCAGAAAATTGCAGCAAAGCTTCCAGAGAAAAAGATTCCCTCAATAGCAGCTGAAAAGGAAGGATTCATATTATTCACCAATAAAAACAAACGCTAACCAACCGAAAGCAATGAGGCGTTCGCCAAAAGTCGCCTCCTGGCTGGAAATCCATCGCAAAGCCCAATCAGCCTTCTTCTTGACGAATTCGAATTCAAAAATTGCATTGAATAGCTTGCTTCTGTAAGATTATATATAAAAAAGGTACAAGATATAGGAAAATGCTCAAGTTAAATGGGTTGAAGAGCATATGTTTGCTATTTGTAAATTTTTAAATGTGTAAAATAGACCTTTCATCTGTATCTTTCACGTAAGTTTCGATAAGCTTTGAATACATTTCCGAGTGAATGTTCTCGATAGCAATTTGAAAACCGTAAAAACAGCGAGCCTCTGGTACTTGAACTTCCTGAGCGAATCTCTCGACCTATAAAATAAACCGCACAATCTATGGTGTGATGTTCTATTATATCGAATACTGTACTAACTTTATTGCATTGATCTCAGCTATAAATTAACCGGAAAAGACGAAATTTAAAATTACGATTTTTATGTCTTCTAGTCATTCATTTTAGTTTCTCATTTAATTATGAGTACATTTATGAGTACATTACAATTTGTTCTAGATCTTAAAAATAAGATGCAAATATAGACAAAATACAAACAATATATACCAGATTTTCATTCACAATCCCATCGGAGGCAGCAAAGAAGGCCAAAACACGTGTAATAAAGAATCGTTCCGGGTCCGTTAGTCCACGCCAATCGGCCATATCCTTTGCGAGATCAACTTCTTCAACAGTCCAGAATGACGCCACAGCGCGCTTATAGAAGTTCCAAATATCAAAGTATTGTATCGGAAAAATCACAAAGCGATTCGGATTTTCGCGTAACAACGGCTCATTCTTCTCCAGTGATAGGGAACCCTGAAAAGGCAGCGAGTTTGTTGTCAAATTTCAACAAAAGGGCTATGCAGCACATGTTATTTAAAAATGTTCAAGAAAATACCTACCATATTCAGACATAAGTCGTGTGACGTTACATGAATTAACTTAGGATATTTTTCAATACACGAACGCATGAAAATCATCTGTTTGTCTATTTAATTTCGCGCTATGCTTGGCACAACAATTTCTGATTAGTAGTTTTCTCTCTGAGAACCCCAATTTATGTGAAGGTCAGTTCTCGAAAAAACGATTTTGGCCAAAAAACCGATTTTCTCCAAAATCTGCAATTTTGATAGCCGAATTACAAATAATGTCAGAAAACAAACCACACAGCCGGGATTGTTCAAGATAATTGGTCAAGTCTCGCCAACGTTAGATTTCAGACAAGTGACCAGAATTGGGGTTAAAATCCAGTGTTCTTCTCGGAATTCTTCCGAACGGGGATTAGAGGAAAGGCAATGGTTCTCTTGCCTAGTGCTAAGCATATAAATATATCGTTACCTGATTTTCTTTGTCATTAGAAACATCCTTGTAATTCTCGAGGACCATTTTGCTACAGCACAGAGTTGATGCAAAGAAGGTCGGTAGCTCTAAATAAAAAGAAGCAAAGTATTACGTGCTGCTATGAATGAAAAATAGAATAGAGTAGAATAGAATAAAATGGAGGGAAAATGAGTGACGCTGAAATTTCGTAACAAAGCGCGCTAAAGCTTCAAAAGGTTGTCGCTTTCAGTTTCGAATTCCTTATGTGGAAATCTGGCGTTATGTCCCAGCAAAATCGTTTGAACAATGAAAACAATAAAGAACAAAATTTTCGATATATTGATGCTTACGGTTATAATTTTTATCTCGTCAACTAGACTTTACTTTGTAAAACAATGTCACAAAAACTTGTAGTAATTAATGGGAACATACCAGCAAAAAGGACATTGAACGGCTATTAGAGGCCATAAAAAGTTTTGGAGGGAAGAGCTTTGTTCGATTTTTGTTTGATTAATCTCTGAATGTCTCTTTTTCATTGCGTCTCCAGTGACAAACGTATGACTATTCTTTGTTACAACGTTTTCTTATAATTTGTGCATTTTGTGCGGTATTATTCGCTGATCTTTTGACTTTTTATTGTCATTCCCTATTTTATCGAGCGCACCTACCACTTCGATAGTAAATCTTCACTCCTCGGCCGGATTCCGGGAGCTCTAACTTTTTGTACTCTTGAGCTTAAGCTTGGTCTTAAAATGATCCTAGAACATAGACGGACAAAGTTACACAAGTGGAAACTTATGCCGTAAGCTTAAGATTAACAAGGAACACTCACCTGGTGCAACGCTCACCTGGGGAAATGAGATGGATAGGAATTTACCCCAACTTGTGGGCATTCGAACGGTACCAGACTTTTTTCCTAATGCACCTTGAAAAAAAGTTAGCCTGATACGGAAAATTGGATTTTTACAAGGAAAATGCGAGAAAATCCGACATCAGAGGCCGTTTTCGGTCGTTTTTTTGAGAATTTTTCGAGATTTTTTCGATTTTAAGAAATTTTCAATTTTTTGAGAAAAAAATTCTGAAAAAGGCCCTGTCTTACCCAAAACATTACGGGGAACACGAATATGACGTTATTTTTTGGCACTTTCATAGACAAAAACGCCCGAAAACGGCCTCTGAAGTCGGATTTTTTCGCATTTTCCTTGTAAAAATCCAATTTTCGTATCAGGCTAACTTTTTTTCAAGGTGCATTAGGAAAAAGTCTGGTACCGCTCACAAGTTGGGGTAAATTCCTATCCATCTCGTTTCCCCATGTGAGCGTTGCATCAGGTGAGTGTTCCTTGTAAGCTCGAGCTTCGGTGCACACCGCCTAAAGTAAGGGTGGTTTCGGAACCCTAGTGTTAAGTTTAAGCTCGGCGCCAGCCGCAAGCCTAAGACCAAGCCTAAAAGCAAGCCGCAAGCCTAAGGTACTTCGTTATGCCCTTATAAGGGTTAAATGAATGTTAGAGCACCTGGAACCCGGCCGCGAACTCACTTTACTATCCAACTGGTAGTTCCTCTTTATCGAATGTGTTCTTTAAAAACTAGACTTATTTTAATTACAAATTTTCTGTTAATATTCAAATTTAGTCGTTTTTGTTACAGACTCTGACTTAATAATTACATGACCTGAAAAATAAATCTAAGTGTCAAACATAATTGCAGACGCACAATGGATGTTGAGAATATCGAAGACTTGCGCCTGCCACAAGCTGTGATCGGTCGCTTGATTAAAGAAGCGCTTCCGGCTGGTGTCAGTGTATCCAAGGTGAGTTTTTATGTAAAATAGCGTAATAATATCATAACATTGTAATGTATTTATATTAGAACGGAATAAAATATTTAACATTTTCGCATACCGTCCTCGAATATCTTTTTTACTGTTTGCACTCAAAAGATAAAACGTTCTTCAATCAAAAATAGGGCTCTATTTGTAAAAGAAGGCAATAAACGTGTTTGTAAAACGTGCTTTCCTTTACAATAGTAGTAGAGTTATGAATATATATATTTTATGTTATAAATGTTTGAAAATTTCTCAGTGTCTAATTCCAGGAAGCAAAAACGGCGATTGCTCGATCAGCTGCAATTTTTGTTCTCCATGCCACTACCTATGCCAATGAGTGTGTTTTATTGCTCATTTCATATTCTTATTTTTTCTTTAGGTATGCTATTTCGCACAAGAGGAAGAATGTGACTGCTGAAGACGTCATTCATGCGATCAAGGTTCTGGAATGCGAAGAATTAGAAGCACCTGTAAGTTTTTAGTCAAAAGATAATCTCACAATCCTGGATTTCCGGGAAAATGCAGACAAAAATGATAATAAAAAATGCTAGAGTCAATTTTGTAGTGTTTTGATGAACGAACGTAGACGGTTCCGTTATCAGCCATCAATGCCCGTGTTTCTAATATAAGAATAATAAAACAATAAAAAAACTGATTTTTCACCAACTCGCTTTAAAAGTATCCATTTTGCCATCTTTTTGTAATAACGTTTATTCAGCCTAAAGCTTAAGCCTAAAATAAGTCCCGAAGGAGCCTAAGCCTGAAATGTATAAAATAACGGTTGTTCAGCCTAAAATAACGGTTATAATATGGAGTTGGTGAAAAATCAGTTTTAAAGGGAGTTGACGAAAAAAGTGGTTGGCGAAATAATGCCCTCCGGTATTTCCATCAACTTCATAGATATATTGTAAAGATACAAAATAAAACGAATAATTTTAGCTTCGGGAGGCAGTAGAAGCATTTAAATCTCAGCGAACTCAACGTCAACAGCAACGCAAGGAGCGAAAATCCGTTGGCAATGTTCAAGAAAATGCTAATCCCGAGGGCGACAATAGAGATGCAATGAGTGGAATAGAGGATAATGATGATGATGAAATGGATGAAGCGAATGATTTGAGACAACAAACTGACCAGAACGAAGAAATCGTCATTTCTGACGACGATGAAAACGATCCGCCGGAAAATTAGTTTGTCACCTAAATAATTGTATTTTAACCATTTTTGATGTCTCTCCTAAGCATGGGTTACATATTTGTTACTGTTACTGTAAAGAAACTTTACTGTAAAATTAAAAAATTACTGCGAGTGCAAAATAAGTTACAGCCAAATTCTGCGGAATTGGCAAAATATTTCACTAGCAAATATGTAATTTATGAACACTGTCTTAATTTGTTTTTGTTGTATTGTTTGTCATTTTATGTGGAATGTTTTATACATATCTGAATAAAATGTTTTCTTCCTTCATTGAATAATTTTATCTTGTGATTATTTTGTTCAATATACATACGTACTATAAACTTATTATAATGTTATTTTATGAATACCGAATTTATCAGGAATGGCCTCCAGTGAAGTGGCCGCAGCATCGCATAGTTTTGAAAGCGATTCCGGTGAACAGGTAGTGTAATATAATATTTAACAGATTGTTATTGTACATTTATTACCAAATATTAAAAATAATTCACGTTAGTCTTAAATCTAATCACCCTAATTCACAAGTATCCTATGTGTATCTGTCTGTGTGTCCGGCCCGGAATTGCTGAAATTCAGTCATCATAATTTTTGGGGCGGCTTGAGGAAGTGGGGTAGAGCTCTTTATTATTGACTCCGACATAGATCCACAATGCCATTTTAAACTGCTGTTTTTGAGCTTTTGGTAGTAGGTTTGGCACACGCCCATATACCCTCTTCTATCCTTAGAAAATTGCATCTACTAACATATTGTAAAAAATTCTGACAATAGTTACAATGCTTAGAGATGAAGAAATAGAAGACAAAGAATTGTAATATCAGAATTTTTAAATTATATTTTAGGCCTCAACAACAGATGATGTGGAATCGTCTCAGTGGACCACGGATTTAGACGAGGATTCCGAAACTGGAGAACGAAATGGAGTACGCGAAAGCGATTCTGAAGAAAACGCCGACACCGATGAGTCGAAGCCAAGTCAAAATAGTTTCACAAGACACAAAAAAGTACAAAAAAATAATGGTCGAGGGAATACTGGAGATTCTTCTGAAAAAACACGTAAGTGGTTCTTTAACATTGTTTGTATTGCTAAAATTACACAAAATTAATTTAAATAATTGTAAATAACTGTCCCGTATGTAAATGATGATGTGAGAAGGTTGGGAAAATAATAAATGACTTCGCAGATGATACATTTCGCACGAAATGAAATGACATTTGGTCAAATATCTCCTCAAAGCTTTCAATTTTTTGAAAAATGTTTGAAAAAAAAATTTATCACTGTAACAGGGATAGATAAATTTGAAATTATAAATTTGAAATATACGGGAAAATGACGTCATAAATCAAATATTTCGTAATTTACATAATAGCTTCATTAATTTTTTATCTGTCATTTTTTGGTATTTTGAGATACTAAATTAATAAATATTTATTAATATTTCTGTTTTTTAGAAGTGCAAAGCGATACTGAGACAAGAAATCTACTGGACGATGTGGGCGAAGATTTCGACGAGGACTATCTGGATCTGCAAGAAGCTGAAGGGAGCCTTAATCTTTCTGAGCATCACGTTCAAATAGGTGAGTGCGTTAACCGTTTTATGCCATAGAATGGTTAAAATGTCGTTAAAAATATTTAGATGCGAAATATTTTGAGCTGTCGTCAGAGCAGCAGGAGTATTATGACAAATGTTTTCTTTTCCTTCTTTCAAGAACTCAGGTAAATTTCTGCAATGTGTTTGGATCGATGTCAATATTTATAGGGGACCTCGTCTTTGGATGGTGCATTAAATGGGTCGGATGCACGGATTATTGAATTTTTCAGTAAGTTTTATTAAAATACGTGGATTATTTAATAGAATTTCTTTGAAAATTTACGCGTTATTACAAGAAAACTGGCAAAGGAACGTAATAAAAGCAATTTCAAATTAAGACAAATTGTATCGAGCACACTTTTGTAACGCAATGTTTTGATAAATTTACTTCAAAACAATAACACGTTTACTTAAAGTTAGCCACTGCATGACTGGTTTATTAACACTAGTGTGCTAAGATAAAAATTAGAGACCAGTCATCAACCTTACATCGTTCAATTCAGGGAAAAGTCAGTTGGGTGACACAGTTTTGTCCAGAATATGGGCCTTATCGGATGTGAATGAGGATGGTTTCTTGAACAGAAGTGAATTTGCTGTAGCCATGCACTTGATAATCCTGCATGTAAAGGTAGATAAGTTTGAATTAATTCATTAAGCAAATTCCGTAATGCAAATATTGAAGAATTGCAGACATTTGGCTATTATCCATTTGAAATATCTTGTAGCCAATGAAAGAAATACCTGTCTAGGTACTATTCACAGGGAAAGCTCGATTATAATTGGATAATAGTCACTAATGCTTCTAATGTTAGAAAACTTATTCTATATATCGGCTCAACTTATCATATGTACTTTTCTCATTCCTAAAATTCGCTAATAGTTTACCGGTTAATTATCATTAAAAATAACAGTTCGCATGGCTTTTGCAGATATTTATAAAATATATATGAACATGAAAATATTTGCAAAAGTATTAGATATTTTACCTTTATTTATATTTTATATTTTCTTTTGTAATCATAAGCAATATTTAAACAGCCTATCTTTTAGGCTACGGTTCCTATTCCAACAAGGTTACCTTCTCCAGTGCGACCTCCAAACACACCAATTAGACAACTTTTTCGACTAAAGGATGGTTGTTTCACCACATCTCGAGTTGGTGAATCCTGCAGCACTTCCGCTTCTAGCCACACGACTCATGTGGGCAGTGACAACACTTCGAGCAGTTCCATGAATAATAGCCAACGAGAGTTCATGACCCGGCACACAAATGATCAGTATTCCCAACATTTTGGTACTGCAGGCCTGGATTACGTAGATGGTGGCCATACAAATTTCGATGCTGCCACCACGTCGATGCACTACGTAAATAACGGGTCTTCCTGTCAGACAGGAACAAAGCAACATTCCCTTTCCGATGATCATTTACACGTATACGCAAACCGCGAGGTGAGCTTTTTTGGTAAGAAATGTTTAACGGTTTATGCATGATTATTTCAGGTAAATGTAGCCACATTTTCCGACGTTCCTCCTTTGTTAGTCGACAGTCACCCAACGGCGTTAAATGGTAATATTTTTGTACAATATTTTGTCCATATAATATACGTGGCATTGCATTATAGCCACATTGCCAGCTACTAACACATTTCGAGGCCCACCGCCTCAGCCACCGCCTCGTAATTATACAGATTCCGGTGCTAAAGGCCATGGACGCAGCGCAAGTTTAGATTTGAAGACATTTGTGGCTCTGTCAACTTACCCGCCAAGATCACCGTATATATTAATTTTGTATTTGGTTCCACTAAGTAATATATTTTATTTAAGGCGTCTAAATTCCCACTTACCCCATAAAGAAGAACTCGACTGCGAACTGGCGATTCAACCATTTGTGCCCAGCCATATACCTCTGGCGAGCATGGATCAAAATGAATTATCATATCCAATGCCCACCGCAATGCTGAGCCAGCAAGAAAGTGAATTCACTTCTCAAGGCACCCAAACAGACATTCCCTGTAAGTCAAGTAGTTTTAATAGTCTTAGTACAATAAGAAAAAATATATTCTACAATTGCTTTAAATTATCGAACATATTGAAGTTAAGTTTGTAACAAAATTTCGGAAAAATTGATAAGGAACAAAGTATATGTCTAACAAATTTTTTGTTTAACTATAGCAGTAAAAAATTGTTTGAACTTTTTTCCTTAAATGTTTCCATATTAAGGATATCATTGAAGAACAAGGAACCGTAGGAAAATATATGACTCATTTTTACACAAATGCAGCGAACCAAACGAAATTCTTTCATCATCTTCGAACACAACAAATTCTTTCTTTTGAGGTTCCTGTTTCATCCCAGAAATATTCGATTTCCACATCAAGGAAACGCGCATATAATTATCATTCTTGGCTTACTACATTTTGTGTACCTGCATAGTGTTCTACCACATAGTGTGTTGTTTTGTGGGTGTTATTTTGCCGAAATTTTTTACCCCATATAGGATTTACACCCTATTCAAGATTTTAGGACTGTTTTGACATTGGTTATACTGTAGTACCGTGTTTGACATTTTACTTTTCACTTTCGCTATTGAAATTTGGTAAGGGTACAAAATTTCGGCTGGAAGTATTTTGAAAACAATATTTTGGATTCAGACAGTTTTCTTCCATTCTTTTATTCGTCAAAATTATTTCGAATGAATTAATTATAAAGTTATAATATAATAACTTAAAATACCGCTTTAAATGTACTGCCATTTACAGTATTTCCGCAAAATGACACCCAAGCTGTCCAAAATGCAACGAGTGACTATGAGCAAATATTCGCTTCCCATGGGCTGGACGATTTGACGAGCGAAGAACGGTGCAAACTTCTGAAATGTTTGAACGATTCGCTTGAAAGTGAGAGAGTGAAGCTGTCACAAATAAGACTCCAGTTGCAACTACGGTAGTACAGCTAACCAATAATTACATTAATCTATATGAATGTTGTTTAGGGTTGACGAAGCGCAAGAACTTCTCGCAGGAAATCCACAATACTCGACAAAAGAGGTGAAACCACGAACGACATCTGTCGCAGCAACCAAAAAAGTACCAAAAGAATCGGATATAGCAATTGCAAAACCCACTGCTTTATAGATTGTCATCGAAAATTTTATAATGTAAAATTTTAACTACGGAACAAGCAAATTTGCGTATAAATTATTGATCAATTGTAAAACTTACAAACAGTAATTAAATATAACAATCTATTCACAAACAATAGACACATCCTGTCTCTAATTTTGCATTGCTCTAGTATTTGGCTTCAATCAAAACATCATACCTTACCTTGGGTAACTGCCAACGTGGCTGATATACCGTAAAACGGGTTTTACGGTACCTCGACAAGGCCATGCGGCTCACATGCTTTTCTTTCTCTTAGGCTTAGGGTTAACAATTGGGCAAATCCCCATTTACAGCCCGGCCCCAACAATTTTTGAAACAAATTCTCAATGGTAAACTAACAAAAAAAGAAATCTTTTATAATATGCGGCTTGGTTGGATGGATCATTCATTCACTGACGCGTGTTTGTAATCTGGGAGGGTACAAACTACAGAACAGGTTTTCGGATACGGGGAATCCGAATCTGAAGTCAGATTTTGGGTTTCAGGATTCAGAAGGCCTGTTCACAATAGCGAGACCGAGACCGACGGACCGACCGAGACCGAGTCCGAGACCGACGTGTTCACAATCAACGCGATCGAGACCGAGTCCGAGACCGAGACCGATGAAAATTGACCTTCGCCAAAAAATCGCATTTTTCTATAAATTCTGTCAGATATGGCTATAGTGCGACCAATACAAAACTTGTAGGGGAGACCCTTACGGTTCTTATAGAAAAGACCATTTTGCTGAAACTCAACAATTAAATGTCGAGAGTGCGGATGCGAAAAAAATGCTGATTTTTTTTCTCAAAAATTCAAATTCATTTGAAATCATTTTAAAGCCATCGGTACTCCGGTATTTTTTTGACGCGATCCGACCAAACGGTTTTTTGCATATGGTCGCACATGTCCTGGGCTCCATTTTATGAAATAACATCGCAGTCGTCGAGTTTTTGAAAAATGTCGAGAATTTCGATTTTCAATTGGCTAATTTCGTCGGTCTCGGTGTCGGTCTCGCCCATTTTCAGCTATTTCCAATTTGAGAGGAAATATGTGGTGGAAAAGTGGCAAAGACTGCTATTAGGGTTATCGGCCACGGGGAATTCAGATTTTCTGTCAGATTTGACACCAAGTTTGAATTTTTGGCGGTTTTTGGCATTATGCCCAAATATGGTCATTTTTCGGGATTTTTGCCAAAATCGAAGAAGTCGCCGCAGAAAATATGCTTCTAGGGGTAATTTTTTGTGCTGAATCCGAATATGACATTATATTTCAACAAATTATCACATTTTTGGCGTTTTCTTGGCATTCTGCCCAAATGCAGAAAGAGCACATATTTACCCTATTATTTGACCATAATTCGAGATTTCTTATCTAAGGATCCTGTCAGCCGTTTTTTATGAGTAATAGCTCATTTGAAAGCCCGTGAGCTATAGAAACGAGAAAATTTTATATTTTCATTATTTAAAATTTGAATTCGCGCCAAATCTTAAAAATGGTTTTTTATGGGTTTTGATCAGGAAAAATATATTGTTTCATGATTTATATTGTAAATATCGGTCATTTAGAATATTTCTGCTTTTATAATTACGAATTCGCTTTTTTGCTATAAGTATTTGGTCATTTTTGATATTTTCGGCCAAAAAGCCGATATTTTGGTATTTGACCACCTAAAGAGGTGAGAATTTGTCCGGAAATTTTGCCGATTTCACCTACAAAGGGGTTTTTGATTCGGGGAATACGAATTTGACGTCAGATTTTAGTTGGTCCCGCCACGAAAATATGGAAAACCGCTATTTTCTTCAAAAGATGGCCATTTTTGGCCAAAAATAGGCCAAAAATGGCAATTTTTGACGCGATATGAGGAAACCAATTGCAGATTCGGAATCAGCGCATCGAAATACCCCTAAAAACACAATTTGCGACAAATCTCGAAAATTTTGATTTTTTGCCATTTTCAGACCATAGGGGGAACCACATGGTTTTCCGAAAAAAAATCGATTTTTTGAAAATGTGGAGGAGTATTACGCAAAATGTGTTTTTAGGGGTATTTCGATGCGCTGATTCCGCGTCAAAAATTGCCATTTTTGGGCTGTTTTTGACCAAAAAAGCCCGTTTTTTGAAGAAAATACCGGTTTTTCGTCTTTTCGTGTCGGGACCAGCTGAAATATGACGTCAAATTCGGATTCCCCGCATCAAAAAACCCTAATCAAAAAACCCTAAATAGGTGAAAGTGGTAAAATTTCGGAACCTCGATTTTCCTCAAACCAGCTTATATTCGCTTAATCCCACACAAAATCTGCTCAAAACCTCACAAAACCAGCTCAAAACCACTTAATCCCGCTAGAAAACAGCTCAAATCCATCAATTCCAGTGAAAACCAGCTCAAATCCATCATATTCTCGCTTAAAAACAGCTCAAAACCACTTAAACCGGCTCAAATCCAGCTCATTCCGGCTAAAATCCATCTTAATCCGGCATAAAATCTGCCCAAACCCACTTAATCGAGCCCGAATCCACATATTCCCACTCAACTGCTCATCAAATTTACTTAATATGAATTAAATCCAGCTTACTCAAACTTAATCCTACTCAAACTCAGACCAAATCCGCTTAATCCAGCACAAAACCAGCTCAAAACCAGATGGTTTTAATCCCGCTGAAAACCATCTGAAATCCGCTTAATTCCACTCAAAATCAGCTAAAATCGGCTTAATTCAAGTGAAAATCAGCTCAAACCCACTTAATCCCGCTGAAAACCAGCTCAAATCCGCTTAATCACACTCAAAACCAGCTCAAATCCGCTTAATTCCAGTGAAAACCAGCTGAATCCGTCATAATCTCGCTTAAAAACAGCTCAAATCCGCTTAATCCCACTCAAAATCAGCTCAAATCCGCTTAATCCCTCCGAAACCAGCTCAAATCCGCTTAATCTCACTCAGTTTCTCATGAAATCCAGTTAATATGAATCAGGTGCAGCTCAATTCAGTATCAAACCATCTTAATCTGCTTCTAAATCTCATCAAATCGACGTAATATGAATAAAATATAGCTTAATCCACCTTAATCCCCTCGAAACTAGCTCAAATCTATCATAATCTCGCTTAAAAACAGCTCAAATCCGCTTATTCCCGCTGAGAACCAGCTCAAATCGATCTCAATCCAGTCGAAACACCTTAATCCAGCACAAAATCAGCTCAAAACCGCGTAATCCGGCTTAAATCCATCTTAATCTCGCTTAAAACCAGCTCAAATCCGTTTATCTCACTCAGCTTCTCATGAAATCCAGTTAATATGAATCCATTGCAGCTCAATCCAGCTCAAAACCATCTTAAACTGCTTCTAAATTTCATCAAATCTGCGTCATATGAATAAAATATAGCTTAAATCCGCTCAAAATCAGCTCAAATCCGCTTAATTGGGCTCAAAAAATAGTTTTTAAAGTATTCTAGAACATTCTAGAATAATTTACCACACAAAATTCTGAAAAAGTTGATTGTGAGCACATCGGTATCGGTCTCGGTAAGGCATTTTCTGAGAGAGCCCAAAAATGCCATATTTTGCTATAAAAAATTGCCATATTTTGTTTTTTATACGCTATAGAGCATTCTAAAACATTCTAGAATACATTTTCAGACATTAGTACAAAAAAATTTGAAAAAATGTACAAAAGTTTGAAAAAGTTGATTGTGAACACGTCGGTCTCGGTCTCGGTCGCGCCGTCGGTCTCGGTCTCGGTCGTTGATTGTGAACACGTCGGTCCGTCGGTCTCGGTCTCGGTCTTGGACTCGGTCTCGGTCTCGCTATTGTGAACACCGGGAGACTCCCGGACTCTGATGCACCGTTGACTTAGCGTGAAAATGGTACCAAATCGCCGAGATTCGATGCCGTTATAGGTTTTCGACTATGGGGAATCTAATGCTGAAGGAAGATTTTGGATATCTGGGTATCTGGATTCAGAATCCCGGATTCAGATGCACCATTGACTTAGCGTGAAAATGGTACCAAATCGCCGGGATTCGGCGCCGTTATAGGTTTTCGACTACGGGGAATCCAATGCTGAAGTCGGATTTTGGGTATCTGGATTCAGAATCCCGGATTCTGATGCACCGTTGACTTAGGCACCACAAATCCCCCCTTCGAGCGGCCGAAGGCCGCGAGGCTCCGCTGACAAAGCCAGACACCCGAACAATCCAACTCTGACCGCTGATGGCGGTGCGCGAGGCGCCGCTGATGCAGTGGCGCACCCAGAAACTCTGTGCTCTGATTTGGTCTCTTCTACACTGCGTGCTATTTCTTTGTTAAAGCCAAAAAAAGCGGGACACCGTGAGACACAACAATGATTAACCATAGCTTAGAAAAGAAGCTAAAGAAATTTCTAGAGCCCGTTAAAGCGCACCTAGGTACAGCACAAAAGCGCGTTATCGGGGTTTAGACTCAATTTTAGACAATTTCCCATTTTAGACCTAAATTTTGCACCTATTTTGGCACCCCATTTTGATTATCGAATATCGCTTTGATGTCTTTTTCAGCATTCTAGAAAAACTGGGTGCTTAGTACAATTTGACCAGAAGTTGGAAAAGTAAATAAAAAGATAAATTGGAACAAGAAGTTTTCGTCAAAAAAGGAAATTTTCTAATTCATATGAAATTCCAAGAAGAGTGGAAAAATGTAAGATGGAGTTACTGAAAGGGAGGCAGAAAAGGAGACATTAGGGAAAAATAAAGTGGTAGCAGAAAATTTAAGACGAAAGTTGTGAGCAAAGTTGGAAATTTTTAAAAATTTTTGGAAAATTCCTAAAATGAATAGCGGGACCCTATTGTCATTTTCCCATTCATGGAAGAAGGAGCGCGTTAACCCAGGGTGAGAGATTTACTGTATATAGCTGCTGAATGTCACATTTTAGACTATGCTAAATCATTTGAACAAGTAATTTTGAACAATTTCGTTTTGTCTGCAAGAAATGGTATAACCGTCAGTCAGTCTCTATCCCATTGAGTGGTTAATAAACCTGAACAAGAAATTTTGTTTAAATTTGCTTCCTCCCATTTGTAACTCTTGATTTTTTAAATTTTTTTTTTATTTCACAGAGAGTTTTCCCACGTAAGATGATTTCAACAAATATTTCAAAATTTTACAATCTCATTCCTGTCAACAGCCCTTAAATATTTTTCTCCTTTTAGGTCTTCCTTTAGGTCGAGACAAGTCATTTGAATTTTTCCTATTGGGCGTGTCTTCTGAGCACTGTTGCGTGTGTTCACACGCAACAGTGACATTTCCGGCAGGAAAGGCGGCACTCAAGTTTGAAAATCTCGCTCTGGCGTGTGAAGAATAGTGATGAATTTTTCCCTGGATTTGCCCGGTTTTAATGATGATCCTGACAGTTATAAATCAAAGGCAATTTTGAATTCATTTGCAATCTGTTGTCTAGACTAAAATAACTCCGGGGCTCACCAGACAACCATTATAAATATTATATCACCAACACCTCATGTTCCTTTAGTGGGTCATCATTTAGTGTGGTTTGGTCTGTAGTGCATTTTAATACCTGATTGCTTTTTCTTTTTTGATAATAGCTTCGCCAAAGTTTGTGTCCCATTCGAAAGGTAAACGGAGATAGAAGCTAATAACGTAGCCACATCCAGATTTTCACGCTGTAACCTGTCATAATTCGGTCTCTTATCTATACGAGGGGGCTTCGCCCGCGCCTGTCGGCGCGGGGGCTTCTCGCCCCGCGCCGCGCTAGCGGCGCGGGGCGAGAAGCCCCCCGCGGGTCCCGCCCCCGCGGGCCCCGCCCCCCCCACCCCGCGGGCCCCGCCCCCGTGTTCCCCCCCCGCGGGCCCCGCCCCCGCAGGCCCCGCCCCCCGGGGGCCCGTCCCCGCGGGCCCCGCCCCCCGCGGGCCCCGCCCTCCGCGGGCCCCGCCCCCGCGGTCCCCCGTCCCCGGGTCCCCGCGCCCCTTCTCCTTTCCACGCGCTGTTTACGTAAACATGTTTACAAAAGAGAGAGCCAAGGTTGTTTACGATTACGCAATCACAGCCCCAAAAAATCCATGAGGGGGGTATCATGGTTCTGGAGAATACCCACGGGGCCCGTAACTTTCAATAGAATGGGTAGACCGACCCGCACTAATTTGTGGAAGCTATACTCACCAAACCCAGCAACTTGCCCAAGTTACTTTAGTGCCGACCATAGGGACAAAGGGGGGTGACTGACACAGATCAGCGCTATAGGGAGGGGGCATTTCTGCCGCATTCCTCTATTTAGTTTTTTATTATGATAACGGGGAAGTATTTCCGGACCATTGCAGTCGTATTATGAAATAGAGAAGTAAGATAGATCCAGACACATTGTAACCGCAGGCTTGGCTTTATACCAAAAACTAACTCAGTGGGGAAACTGATCTGCGGGCAAAACTGCATTTGAAAGAAAGCGCACAGCAGACCCACAGGCACTGCCCTACAATCCTTCCTCGGCCCCTTTGTGTCCGTCGTTCCTCGATTCCATTTATTTATTTTTATGTTTGCTTATCGATCTTTCCGCAGCTCCTCGTAAGAGTCCTTTTGTCCTCACATTTGAATATTTGTTCCAATTTGGACTGAATGCTGCTGATCGGCACAAAACATTTGATCAAAATTTGCTGGGGATTTAAAATTATGTGGGCACATTTCTCACTTTTTGTATTGTCTTTTTATATAAAATAATGTATATTTCCATTGCATACGGTCGTTGTTTTGTACGAAATTCGCTACAGTTTTTATCCGCGTACTTCTTTAAGTTCTTTTAGTAAGTCTTTTCGTGTTTTCCAATTCGTTTCCCACTATTTGATTGTATTAAATCCTTGAGATTTAACATTTCATTTAACATCATCGTCATTAACAGCTGAGAGTGTTTGGGCCATCTAGGGATTACGTTAGTTTCAATATTTTTGAGTATGCGACATTCCATTTTTTGTACGTTGGACATGACCCGCTATCCAACCGCCTGATGCATATTAAATCGGCACAAAAGGCCTGTATTCTTTTCTTTTAATGAAATTCCAAAGTATAAGTCGCTCTAAATCTGCTTTAAGGGAAATAAAAATCCTGGCCTGCTCAAAGTTACATGTCTGTGAATTAGTAATCCAACGAGACTCTTTGTTTGTTTGTATTTTGTGCGAATCCTTAACATTGCGCTGTCAATATTTTACCCAAATGCGACCCTAAGGTAGCTTAAACCTTGATTAATTCTACCATATTTGTATTTTTAGTGTGATCTATTTCTTCTTCAACTGGTAATGAAGAGATAAGGTTTATAACACATGGAATTCTCCAATCTTTCTAGAACATTGTTTTCACCATTTTTGAATACAATTGAGAAATTGTATCTTTGCTTAAATTTCCCTGCTCATTGTTTTCATTTTCGAATATATAACAAGTTTATCAGAGCGTAGCACACGTCTTTATCGTCCCAAGGGTTCGCCTATATTGTTATTTTATTCCCAAATATTTCCCTATATTCCAAAAGCGAGAAGAATAGGCAACCAGAACGAATTAATTTTTAGCCAAAATAGTCGTTATTTACCCGTTTTTCATTTATTTTCCGATTTGTGTATATTACAATTTCATTTGAACTATTTATTCACGAGTTTTTACATAAAATTTCATAAATTTTCCACATTAGCTCAAAAATTTCAGAAAAATTTTTCAAAATTTTCAAAAATGTTCCAAAAAATTCCTAAAATTTTCCAAAATTGTTCAAAACTGCTCTAAAAATCTTCGAAAAAGGCCATTTTAGGTGCAAAAAACTTAAAATAGGTGAAGAAGCCCGATTTAGATGTTTTAGGTACCCAACTTAAAAAAGCTATTTTAGGTTTTCTAGGTGCGCACCTAAAAATCCCATCCCTACTTAGAAACTGATAAATGGTCCGTTCGACCTTCCAACAGGCCAATTTTTTGTGTGCTGGTTTTGTCGTGGATCTAAATCTCTAAGGCCCATATACTAGTGGTATCAACTATATTGTAACACAAGGCCGCCTAAGATTGTACCTTTTATAAAACAGATTTATATACCCTTGCATTGGCCTTCATGTAAAATATCTGCCTTTGATTCATTCTCGCAACAGTATTACATGCCAAATTTTTCCTTCTGAGACGTTTCTCAGACCCTTTTGGGTGTTACGAAGGTAGACGCATGCATTCTCATACCTATGCTGCACTCACAGACATACCAATTGACCGCAACCCATATAACACAAAATGGCCACACCTACTCACCTGACCCAGCCAAATTATGCATATTCAAATCCGCCCAAGCCATCGACTTAGGAAGCGGTATTGCCTGCAATAGGCGACGGTGTCATAAAAGGAAGTGTATTATTTTGATTTCACTTGAAATTCACGTAAATTTGAAATCATTAGGGGAATGTTCTTTTTTTCAATTTTTGTATTACATCTTGTGCTTTCTTGGCTTGGACAATCCCCTTTAATACATTACAAGGTGTTACATTCAGATCGATTGCAGTAATCTTTGAGGTTGCCGAGTGAAATATTCATTCTTTTCAGATTACAAATATCTTACCTTTTCGAACTCATCTCAGTTTTTTTTTGAAAACGCTACCATACCTAAAATAGTATCGTAACCAATTTTTGTGTATATTTCCATGTGCGTTTTTACTCAGAGAAATAAGTTGAGTAAAAATATTTGAAAGAGAAGAATGAGTAGGAGCAAACTTGTTGAATTGAAGTTGGCATTTCATATTCATATTCAATGTTAATTAATCCAGAGAACTGTAATGCCAAATTTCATGCCGAAATTTAATGCCGAATCGGTGCTGTCCGATCGTATTTGTCGTGGGAATAACCTCCTGGCATTCATTTTTTCTATTGGAATATCCATAAAATCCCGGTTCTCATATCCACCAAACGTCTGCATCACTCATTCTCCTTCTCTCATATTTATCTGTGCTAAATTTTTGGATGTTTTTATATAGCACATGCTCTTTCATTAAAGCCTAGTGAGCATTATATTACCACATTCAGTATTAATCCTTTTACCTAGTATTTCAGTACTGTGTCTCACCGTTTTGTAACCTCATTCTTAGGGGTGCTTATTCCATTTTTCAAGGGTGCATTCTTATGGGTGCTTATTTTTGGAATGTACCTATTTTAGGGTAACTTTTAGAGGGGAATCCGATTTTGAGGTCAAAATTTAGCTAAAATTTAGACAAAATGTACCTAAAATGGCAAGGCCATTCTTACCAGTGCGTTTTCTGCGTCAGAATTTTGTCCCGAATTTTGGCAAGGGCATTCTTGCCAGTGCGTTTTCTGCGTCAGAATTTTGTCCCGAATTTTGACAAGGGCATTCTTACCAGTGCTTATTTTTCGTGTCTGTTCCGCTTTTTTCAGGAGGGGAATTCTATCCAGTGCTTAATTCTGGCCTGACTCAATTGACCTGATCCAAAATGCTGGACTTGCTGACAACAGTAGTGGCTAACACTCACCCCAGCTGGGCTGGCCCAAGCACGCTGGACTGCCCCAAGAATGCTGGACTGCCCCAAGAATTCTGGACTGACCCAAGAAGAAAGTGCTGGCCCCAAGAACTTAAGGGTTCGAGCGGCCGAAGGCCGCGAGGGTCGACCGCACCCTAACGCTGGACTGACCCTATCCCAAGAACGCGAGGATGGGTCCAGCCCCGAAGGGGCTGGCAAAAAAACCCTGCACAGACTAAAGCATGGTATTCAGACTCCCGAACCGCACCCTTTGAGCGGCCGAAGGCCGCGAAGTCGGCGCCAGCCGACCTAGGTTTTTTTCCAGCGCCTTCGGCGCTGGAAAAAAGCCTAGTTGCACTATAAGGAACTCTTGAGAATATAATATGCTTCATAGATTTACTTTCTAATATCAATGAACCTCTCCTAAAGTGCTTCCCCCACACACTGTTAAACACTATTAAATAGTCACCAAGTCAATAATGTTTCAAATTACTGTGGGAAAGACCAATAAAAAATTCTAAACGTTTTAAAACTGTCCTTTTTCCATACATAAAAATTTAAATATTCAAATTCTCGGGGTTTTTCATACGACACCCCGCTATCGGCCACCCCAAAGGACTAGTCCACAGCGCTTGAAAACCGGAGGGGGTCGCATCGGTCTAGAAGTATCAATTCGGAATCATCCCTTCGTAAGACTTAGCCATTGGACTAGGCTGAAGCAAAGATATGAAACGGGGACGGTCTTCCCCCTCTAGGTCTTTTCCCCAGTCTTCCTTAATGACTCATAACTAAGAGTACATTTAAGATTAAGCTTTGAGTAATGGCTTAAAATGCACCTAGGCGTGGAAAAAACACAGTACTAACCAAAATTTCGCAATTTAGCGAATGTGAAGGTTTTAGGCCTCTATTTTAGCACATAAACCCTTATAAGGGCATAGCGAAGTATAATACTTAGGTTTAGGCTACTTAGGTTTAGGTAACCCTCGCGCCATTTTAAGCCATTACTCAAAGCTTAAGTGTAGTAAATATGAGCCATTACGCCTAGTTTTATACAGTGGGAGGGAAAAAGACCGGGGAGGGGGAAGATCTAGAGGGAAAACACCTAGAACCTTATGAAAGTCTAAAGGATGACCTAAAGTGCTGGCCCAGCATTCTGGAAGTGATATACTTGAGTGGTATTTCAATGCTTAATTTCGATCATGCGTTTACCTTCTCTCATTTTTTCTCAGCGTTATGGATTTCGTTTCGTTTCATCTCTTCACTGTTATACTTCGTTTTAGCTTTGGGCAAAGTGGTAAACTAAGGCGGATTGAAGAAGAGGAGGACTGAAGAGTACTTTCTGAACTGCTTTTATCGCCTCCATGGATTCGGCAGATTCAATATTTTGCAGCACTCAAGATGCCGATAGTACTCTTTTTGAAAACACATCAAGGGCTTCTACTGATTTTGGCTTTCTGGCAGAGGTTAGTTCTTTTTTCATCAAATTTTTAAATACAAATTAAAATTTCAAAATTACTGTGATCATTAAAATTTAAAAATACCACTCTTCCCTTAATGAGAGGTTTGGCGTGCGTTACTTATGCATTTTGTGATAGGATTGTATAGCTAAATGTATCCACATTCTGATGATATTTGTGAAATGACTGATGATACCTTACGCATGATTTGGAAAAAATCTAGCTTAAAATCTAAAAGTGAAGATTATACGTGAAATACAGAGAATGCTATTTCCCTATTTATTATGGCCATATAGTCCGGAATTATAGCTCTGTTGACGTTCCTGTTAATGCTTCGATATTACGAATAATCTTATAGAATAGCGAGGTTTTTTCCTAAGGTTCCAATTAACGAAATCAAATTTAGAATAGGCAAAAACACGAACACCAAGGAATGAAAGTCTCCACTTTTCGACGTTCGCTATCCATGATACAAGAGAATCGCATCTCACATGTCTCAAAATCTGCCACTTCCAAAAGCGTGCCCGTTTGGCTCCTCCATGCTGAAAGAGGCAAAGCAAATTCCTGGAATAGTTCGACAAACTCATCAACAAATGATCCAGATACGGAAAATAACCATTGGAGACGCACTTTGTTCGTGAAGCCGGATGGAGAAACTCAAAAGACGCCAGCGTTCTCAAAGGTTTTCGCTTCATTGTGCAGAAGAACACGCCCACTTCCTTTTAGGGACATCACAAATACTCCGTAAGTCACGGTTTAGCAACAAATTGCTAGCATAATTTTTCTTGAAAGCCTCGAAATCAGAATAAAGGATTAGCTGTTGATCTCAAACTGTTGTTATATTTAAATGTCAATTCATTTTCTCCTATAAAATGTAAAAAAATTGACATATTATAACCAGATTTCTAGAGCAGCATTTAAACGTAGAAATTTATGTGACTCAAAATTTAGCCTGTTAACCTTTTCAGGCAGTCTGGTAGCTATGTTGGTTCGGCAAAATCTTTTAAGAAGTCACCTCTTTCTCAACACTCCACTTACCCGAAAGTTACACGCAAACGCCCAATAATGCAAGAAAAGAAAATGAAGAAGCGTCGCAAAAATAATGACAGCGTGTTTCTTAGTGGAAACGAAGTAATTTTGCTTTTAAACACATCATGTAATAGTACATCTTGTAATACATCAATAATCATGAAACTCCGTTAGAGGGACGTTTGAATTCGTGGATTTAATTCCATAGAGTTCTCTTGCCGTCTATAAAATTAACCTATATATTCAAACGACCCTCGTAAGTAGCTCCATGACGAGTAGTTGTATCCTATATGTATTAAAGTATATAAGTATCGGAGATTGATAACGTAAATTATATTAATTTAAAATATAATTAGGATCGGTTAATATTAGGTCATGGATATGTCGAATAAATTCTCCTTGATGATGCTTAGTAACAAACCATTTTAGTCTTAAGCGAAAAGCCGGAAGCATTCACTAGTGTAAATTAAAATAACAACACCCTAGTTTAAATAATAACAGTCTTAATGAAACCTAAATTCGATTGATTCTAATAACGTCTAATATTGAATTATATTCTTCATTCTAAATACTATCAATACCAGATCATTTAATTTCAGGGCAATTTTGTCTTATCACCGCATACTTCGCCACCAGTTCATCTTCCAAGTTTTCCAGAGTCGTCAGGGGGTCCAGAACACGCTGCTAGCCTGAGTTCGCCCGAATCATCTATGGTTATCTTTTTACCTTTGGCGGCTTTCAAAATAGGAAGATGTTATTTTATGGTACCATATGAGCAAAAGTTGGATATTATTGAACGATTGTCTCTATTTTGGGAAAATGATATCTAGAGTGTCGTTTGAGTCTTGCGTAACTAATTTATAAGTTTCATTTCGGGAAATTCTAATTGTATATAAATGTTGACCATAGGAAAAAGAAATTCTACCTGATGTTTTGTAAAATTTGAGTAATTTATATTGTGGGGATAAAATGAATAAATAAGACTTCATATTTAGGAATTCACTCTGAAAACTGTGGGAAAACCACAGAAAGCTCACGGTGCCTTCAGAAGCATTTCGGCTGACACGCTCTGTGAACTGCTAAGCTCGATGAGCGACGAAGAATTCAATCAGAAATTCCTTCTGGTGGACTGTCGTTATCCCTTTGAATACAATGGTGGTCATATTCGGGTAAATAAAGTGTTACTCGGCCGATAATTTTAACGATTACTTTAGCATGCCGTTAACATCTTTGACCCGAGCAAAATTGAGGAAATTTTCTACCCAGAAACTCCACAATGCGATAATGGGATTAATTCTAAAATCCCAATTTTCTATTGTGAATATTCCCAAGTGCGCGGCCCGTGCATGTAAGTGATTTACTGCTTCTCATATATGGATTTTACATGTATACGGGACCCTAATGAATACGAGTCTTTTAACGAAAAATTCTTTGTATAATTGTTCAATCTCGCAAATTAGAGGTTATAAAAAGCTCATGGTTGTTATGCCAAACGTATTATCCTTTAGATACGATATTTTTGATTAAAATGCATATGTTTTCAGGGCAAGAGAACTGAGGAAACTGGACCGTGCACGCAATGAGCACCAATATCCTTTTGTCAATTACAAAGAGATATATCTTCTGGATCGGGGTTACAAACAATTCTATGATGTATCTAAATACGTTGTGAGTAGTTTTTCTTAACAATACATTTAAAATTGTAATGATAAAAATAGTCGTACGCAAATAAATTTCCATGTGAAGTTATGCAATAAGTAAATATTTTATTGCTCCGCAAACTTAAATTTTTTGCGATCATATAATGATTTTGGAATTAGTCAACTAGTAGCCAGGTAATTTTGCAAGCGATAAGCCACGTCCGAAGAAGTAATTGCCTAAGACACATTATTTGGTGATATATATTATTTTTAAATTTGTTCTGTAATTTTTCTTTCGAGGTAAAGAAATTGTCGCACTACGTTTCGCTGCGCGAATCACAATTTAAATGTAAAACAATATTTAAAACTGACCAATTAACATTTTCAGGAATTCTGTGAACCGAAGAACTATATTCCAATGCATCATGAAGATTATGAAGCCGAACTCGAGCGTTTCCATTTTCATAAAAGGAAGAGAACAGTACTCAAAACCCAACAGACGTCAATTGACGACTACTTCAAGGTGCGGAAGATATCGAGTGCCACGCCACGTAAACAGTCAAAGATGAAGGCGGAAACACTGCGAAATCATTTTTTAATCGCTAAAGGTAAATAAATATGTAATTATCGCTAACGTCGTGCTGCTTTCTTAGTTTAGCGCTAAAGTCGATCTAAGCTATTCTTTATGTTGCGCTCGAAATAGTTATAAAAGTTATCCTCTCTGGTTTAAAGAAGTATTGCGTTATAAATGTTCGGCAAACAAATGTCTTTCAAAACAGAATAATCCTCTACTTTAGACACCGTGAACATATTTGGGTACTGCGGGTTAACAGAATCGCCCATTTCGTCCACATCGACTTTGACTTCTGGCTCATCTGACATACAACTGCCTCCGTTATTGTCTTCCCTCACAATGACATCACCTAATTCATCATCAGCTAACAGTTCATTGACTAGTATTGTTCGTCTGGGAAGGCGATTGTTCTCATTCAATGCTATAAACGAGGTAGCGTCTCCTTCATCGAGTCCCTCTGAGCCATCCTGTCATTAGCTCATAGCACTATCAAAGCCATATTAAAAGGCGTAATCACAGGTATGGTAATCAACTCATTGTACTTTTAATGTATTCACTGTCTAAGTTTGTAAAAGTTTAAAATTTGTAACAATTAAAAATATTGTATAAATAAACGGTTCAATAAATAAAATAAATTGTTCGATATTTGGGGCTTGTCTACATTTTTCTACAAATCTCTTTTCTCTTAATTCAGAGTCATAAAGCAAATAATCACTCAAAATACTTGAAAACTATGAACCGATGTTCTGGAAAATTTTCCAGTCGGAAGAATAATTATCGTATAGTCCAAATTCTGGTTTTATCTCTGGTTGTGGGTAATCTAAATGAGTTGTCAAGGAATATATTTATTGAAACGCAATCATAAACATAAATAACATGAAGTTATAAGCTTTTCTATAGTCATCCTTGAGCTAGCTTTTGCTTCATCTGATTTTCAAGACCATTGGCTTGGTCATGCATACCCATTGCACGATAATATTCAATCCACTGAGCACTAAAATTAGAGCGTTATTGTTAATTCACAGAAAAATATGTTTGGCATATTTTCAGTGATATTTAAAAAGCTTTTATATTATGAACATAATCGGGTAAAAGGGCGTATTTGTGCGGAAAAGTTTAGATATCAGAAAATTCTTATGCGACGCTACACCTACAATTTCCAAAACCGAACAATGATTTGTGGATATTGAACTTTCCCTATCCTGAAAGGGAGTATTGGCTCTTGTATATGGTAAAACATTCTTACGGTTATGTTATTTTATTTTTAACGCATACTGTGAAACATTGTCCGCTGTTTTGTATGAAAATATGAGAATACGACGTTCTTGTTCTCTGATCAATTTAAAAGGACAATTTACCTGTAGTCTGGCTGAGCATTGTTTGTAGAGAAAACATCTAAAAATTACATTTACACAAGCATTGCACATATGTTCATGGAGATAAACTCAGCCCGTTGGATACCATATTCCGTTTTTCTACTCTGTAAGCGGTTCTATGTAAAAATGAGTAATACCGCAACTATATTTAATAATTCAAACTGTAATAATTCAAACTGTTTTTATAAAATAGATAGTTTTTAGTTAAAAACAACAGGAAAAAGTTAAAGTAAGCATAATAATTTAAGAATGGCTCTTTAAACAGTACGGATATTGAAATATCCACATTTTGGCAAATAATATTTATCTTTGATGTTTTATTAAAATAATTTGTCAAAGGCATTCAATTTAATTAATTAATTTTCTCTAGGTTTGCAGTCGTTTTAAAATTATTAATAGCTATGCTTAAATACCTATCTAAGGAAACATAAATACAAACCTCTCACTGAGTAGTGAGCATCTCCACGTTGTTGAATCGGAGGACACAATGTAAATTGATTTCGCTGTTGAATTTGCTTTTCCAGCAACGCGGCTGCTTCATGTTGTCCAGTGGCACGATAATATGCCATCCATTGAGCGCTATAAAGAAATAAAAAGCTATTATAAAACTTTCTTAAGCCACGCAAAATCAACGCATTTTACCTATAATCAGGCAAGTTACTTTGAGCACCAGCAGGAGGGGTGTTATCTAAAAGGTTCATTTTAATATCATAGGAGAGTTTATCCACCTGACAGATAGGAAATTCGTAACAAGATGTAATGTTTTTAATGTCAGAATATAGTATTAAGAGAATAGCCGCATTTGAGAAAATGTATCAAGCTTCTCCATTTGGCTCTGCTTTCGCTGTAATTTTTGGGGTTTTTTATTATTTTTTCAGCAATTTACTAAACCAGAACATGCATTACCCCAAATATTGTTGTTTCCAAGCTGTTGAGGATTTGACCCACAAATATTTCCGCCCATCATTTGGCCTTGTAATGATGACACTGGAGTACTCACTGGAACGTCTCCCAGTATGGCATGAACTATGTGTTGCGCACGTTGAATTTGATAAGGCCATCCTTTAATCACAACAGTTTTCACGACAGGGTTATGAGTGGGTTCATCCGATAGTTCGACGAGAGCGCCGGATTCTCCACGAATCTAAAACTTCAATACTCAGTAAACTATTAATAAGATTAGGAATGCCAAAATTGAATTAAGATTTTACATCTTATATCCCAGTATTTGATCATTCGATTGCTTCTTTGAATTTAATTTATGAAGATAAACAACAAATGTACTCACTTCAACATTAAACTCGTACACTTTTCTATGTACCGTTAAAAATAATAGCTATTTACGGAGAGATGCTCTTCCGTAAAAATGGTCATATCATATAATACTTTTGTGTTTACAATAATTATAAATACCTAAAAACATACCGTAATACCTGTAATTACTCCCCTCCCTATAATTACTCCCCTGTATGGATTTTCACTCCCTGGTTCGAACCCGCTCGGAGCCCTTGCCACTTTAACCAAAACTGAGTGCATATTCGTGTAGATCTCATCTAGTTACGTATGTTTAGCTAGTTTAAAAAATATTTCGACTTCAAAAAATAGGAGAAAAATTACTTCGAAATTTGGAGTGGCTTCGAAATTTGGTGTTTGAAAAATTACTCCCTCGGGGAGTAATTATAGGGAATACGGTAATCACAAAATAAAATCCTACAAACCTGATTAATTGTTGCTCCACCTTTGCCAATCACAAGACCAGCTTTGTCCGAAGGAACATGCAGGTAGCAAACATCGGGTTGACTCGGCCTAATTGTTGAGCTAAAACGGGGAGCTAAAATTACGGATATGACTCAATAACTGACCGATAATCGGGCTTCCCAAAATTAAAGCCATTGGATAAATGAACTGGGTGAACCGCGTTTGGAGCACCTCCTGAAAAGTTCAGTATTATAACGCAGTAAATATTGGTTTGGCCGGAAATTCTTGTCGGTGTTTTTAAACGTTTATATATCAAACATTTATTCATCAATGTTCTTCATAATAATCACCATTATGATCTACAATGTGTGTCCATCTTACTGGTTAAAGGCGGATGCCTCTTTCCCAGAAAATTTTCTTTTTACGAGCAAAATACAAATCAAGGTGATTTTTGACATCGTCATCATTTTCAAAGTGTTTTTCTGCAATTTCGTTGGCCAAATGCCGGAACAACCAGTAGTCTGACGGGGCCAAGTCTGGGCTGTATGCAGGATGTGGCAACACTTCCCAGCTCAAGTCCTGAAGTGTTTGTTTGGTTAGTTTCGCAACATGGGGTCTAGCGTTGTCGTGCTGAAGGATGACCTTTGGCTTTTCGGGCCGCTTTTCCCTGATGGCTTGTGCAAGCCGGCGAAGCTGAGCACTGTACGTAGCAGCTGTGAGTCTCTCCTTTCTGCCCAACAGTTCATAATGGATCACGCCTTCCATATCCCACCAGACGGAGAGCATTAGCTTTTTCCCATAGCGATCTGGCTTTGGATCAGGTTTTGCCTTTTCTCCTGGGCCCACCCATTGCCTTTTGCGGCGAAAGTTGGCGTGAAATATCCACTTCTCGTCCCCTGTTACTAGGCGGGGTAAAAAGGACTTACGATGGTAACGGGACAATAAATTGGCGGAAATGGACATTCGCTGCCATTTGTCGGCATCGTTCAGGTGGTGCGGTATCCAAGCACCATACTTTTTCTTATAGCCAAGAGCTTTCAAATGGTCTTCTACTGTAGAATGACTGGTCCCAAGCTGCTCTGCAAAATCGCGTGTTGATTGCCGGTTGTCTTCTGCTAATAATGCCAAAAGTGCTGGTTCATTTAGCTCGGAGGGTCTTCCAGAGTGTGGTTCATCTTCTAGGTCAATACTTCCTTGTTTAAAACGAGGAAACCATCTCTCGCAGGTTCGGGTGGAAATAGAGTCTTCGCCGTACACTGCGTTAATATTTTTAGCTGTTTGGGCCGCACTGGTGCCTTTGGAATATTCATAAAAAATTACATGCCGGAGGTGGTTATGAGGGAGATTGTTTTGAGAATTAATAATTTTAAGGAAAGAAAATAATAAAAGGCTTGCTTTCCACATTTTCCAATAAAGGACTCTCTTGTGCATTAAATAGTATAAACACTTCCCAAGAAATTATTGATCACTGATAAGAATGGCCGACATAAAAAACACCGACAGGAATTTCCGGCCAAACCAATATATTCAACCCATACCTGTAAATTGGCGATTGCCATATGGACTGAATCCGAAAGAATTAACGAAACCGCGTTTGTCAGAATTGTTAACTTCCAATTTGGCTCGAATGAGGTGTTGTGCCCTTTGGATTTGGCTAGGAGTTCCTTTAATGACGCAAGCTTTTTCATGTTGATTCGGTTGTGGTTCGCGCGATATTTCGATATTAGCTCCAGATTCAGCGCTAATCTGAATTGAAAACGTCAAGCATAAAACATAATTCATTTTCACTTGGAACACTCTCTAGAGAGCATTATTTTGCGGTTTTAAAACCTTTTTATTGCGATGATCTCGTAAAGTTGTTTCGAATTTTGACCGATCGATAATCAAAAATAATTTCTCTGTTTTCTGTTTCGTTTCTTTTCTCTTTTTTGTTATTGAGCAGATTATATAAGGGTTACTTAGCCAATAGGTAATATAACAGATATAGAAATACCTGTTTGATTGTTTCGCCACCCTTTCCAATAATAGATCCAACTTTGTCTGATGGCAAAGCCATTGAAATCGAAGTTGCAGAAGATGGGCCCTCAAAAACTGCAAAAACTTAAAATATTTCATAAAGTTACTGAGAAAATTCACCGTGATTAGTTCCTGCGACAATATTCATGATCATTTGCTTCGCTCTTCTGATCTAATATTAATGATAAATATTTGTTAATTTATTAATCGTGTGTCAAGCAGAAGGACCGTAAAGATAATGCATTTCATCCGATCCCTCTAAGACATAAGGTGAAGGTTTGTCCAAACGAATAGAAACTCCAAAGTTACCACGTGTTTTCTCACGATCCAGCCGTGGGCGAGTGATAGCTCATTTTGTAGGGCTCGAAAAGTCGGCCGGGAAAAATATCAAAATCGAAATTTGAAAATTTGAATTCGCGTCAAAACATAAAACGTGTTTTTAAGGATTTTTGTTTAATATCATAGTACGCATTCCGCGGGTTTCCGTCCGTGTTTCATGCTAAAACAATGTAGTACCTGATCAGGGTTCCCTTCAATAAACACATTACGTTCACATGCATCCGGATTAGCTAAAAAAATGACGGTTATTAAAGGTTGTATGGCGTTGGTTTATTGTTCCGGTGTTTAGAGGTATGAATTTTAGGTCAGTTATGGTATGTTATACAGCCGCTAACCTATGAGAATATACATTTTTGTCACTCCCTCCTCGAAATGTTAAAATTTTGATGACGATAACCGTTGTTAGTGTTCAGTTTATGTTATAATTATACGCAAAATAACTAACCATCGTCTGGATCAACCTGAACACGTGCTCCGGATTCGGCTTTAATTCTTTTGATGGTGACACCTGACTTTCCGACGACCAATCCCGCACAAGCACGCGGTACGGTAAACTTCTCGCTGAACATCTGGTACATTCTGCTAAAATAGAAAATGAAGATTTCTTTTGGTTCCTACAACCTCCAGCACCATAGTTTTATTGATGATTCATATCGCAAAACCGGGCAAAAGAAATTGAAAGATAAATGAAAGACAACAAAATGAGCTGATTCGGAAATTTTGCTATACGAAATTTTCACTATGAAATTATTGCGAAATTGTACAAACGGTTTATGTTTCGTTATTAATTATTAACAATTTCGTTACTACGACGCTTACAAAATAAATGTCATTAATATTCCTAGTTCAACAAAGTGAGATTATTTTTAATATATCATAGGTAACACAAATCTTTATTAAATTTTTATATCACGTGCTTTGAAATGCTTATCATTGTTTTGAGAAATAATTTGCATATGTGATTTATTAATCCAAAACACCAGGCGACCTGAGACGAGTAAAAGTTGTCGAAAATAGGATAATTAGAACGAAAATTATGTTTGCATATGAAACAGATCCGATGACATGTGCCACAATATCCAATTTTTGTTGGTAACACTCTAAAATTGTGTTATCTGAAAAAATATGTTCCATAGTGCGAATGATGCAGTAAACTAAAATTCGTATGTAATCAAATCATAAAGCAGATCAAGATGGAAAAGAGCCAAATTGATCTGCTTTTCAAAGGTTGGCAGAGTTCTGAAACTTTTTAAAACATAACGAGAGTGAAAGCGGAATAAAAAGTATAATATGAGGTACGGCAAATATTTGTAGGTAAAAAATTAAGATCAACACTTTTGTTTGTAATTGACTTGAAATAGAACTAACTTGATTGGTAAGGCATTACACTTGCTCTTACTTCTGTTTATAATGTTCGAAAAGAGAGCTTAACCGATTACATCAAATCGGACGATTATATCAATCGATTACATCAAATGCAAGTGCATTTTTATTATTATAAACACTGTTTGAGTAGCAATTTCATTGTTTGGGCCAAAATTTTCCTTCTGTGTATGATTGGACTAACTTATCAGAGTGCAAAACATAAATGCTGTGGAGCCAGTGATCTTCTGGACCTATTTTATTTTTTATTTCAAATCTAATTAACCTAAAAAAATAAATTAAAGAATTAACAATAAGCTTTATGATTATAATTTAGTTTTGTTTAATTAACCTCTAATTAAACAAAACTAAATTATATTCATAAAGACTAGCCGAGCAGAGCTCGGCTAGCTGTCGGGAGTCTATATTCGTGGTTTAGATTGAATTCGTTGGTCAATAAATTTTAATTGGGTCAATATGAATAACAGTTTTGGTATTCGCTACGCGAAAAGAACTCGGCCTGGGGCCGTCTAGAAAACGGCATAGATTTTAAAGGGTATAATACAGATATACCTATGTTCTAAGTACCCTCACATTCCAAGGGGGAAGGTCGGGCGCTCCGCGCCCGACCACAAGACTATCTCGCCACCTGCGGTGGCTCGTATTGTTTATGGGGTAGGATTGATTTACACCCAGGCCCGTAGCCAGAAAAAATTTTCGGGGGGGGTTGAGATTTCAGGGGGGGTTGAGAAGTGAAAAAAACGCATTCTTAGGGGTGCATTTTTCAAAATTTTCTCCAAAATTTTTAAAACCATAGGGGGGACCCTATTGATTTTTTTTGGCTTCCGAATTTCGGGGGGGGGGTTACAACCCCCCTAACCCCCCCCTGGCTACGGGCCTGTTTACACCCAAAAAACTCCAAACCGGCTAAATGCCCTCAGGCTAAAAATCTCCATCGTGTGTGGTCCAATGTCTGAAATTTTTGTGCCATTCGTTTTGTCTCGCTGAGAGCTTTCATTTGACACCTCGCTCGGCTCTGGAGGTGGTCAGGAACCGAAAATCCCGAGAAATGCCCTCAGGGCAAAAATCTTCATCGTGTGTGGTCCGATGTCAAAAATTTCATTGCCATTCGTTTTGCCTCACCGAGAGCTATCATTTGACACCTCAATCGCCTCTGGAGGTGGTCAGGAACTCAAAATCCCGACAAATGCCCTCAGGCCATTTTTCGTCAACCTGGGTGGTCCAATCTCGAAAATTTTGGTGCCATTCGTCCTGGCTCACCGAGAGCTATCATTTGACACCTCACTCGGCTCTGGAGGTGGTCAGGAACGCCAGATACAGCCATTTCCCGATAAATGCCCTCAGGGGCCATAACTTCGTCGTGGGTGGTCCGATCTCGAATCTGACAATTTTCCCCACCCCTGCTCATCGAGAGGAATCGTTTGACGTATCACACGCCTCTGGGCGCATGCTGGATATTTCTAAACAATAGGATCCCTCTTCCACCAAAAAAGGGGGCGTGGCCTGACTTTTGAGGGGGTAAAAACAGGGGGTTCAACATGCGAATTTCGAAAATTTTTTCTCCGGGGGTCTTATCTCACCGAATAGAAGCCCCGGAGCCAAAAAACCATGCCCCAGGTGAAAAGTCCGTCCTCAGGCTTTCCAACTCTCTAGTGGGGGGGGGGGGGATTATTGTTGAATATCGCAATAATGCTAAAGGTCAAGGAAGAATGTTTTATGACTTCAATCCCACCTTCAATTTATTTCTTTGATATAACTTCGTTTTTCTTTAGTTATGCCCTTATTTAGTGTCCCACGTATTGAATGTAATATTATTTGAGCAGCGAAACGATGAACATTTATTTGAAACATACGAACAATCGTAAACTGGGTGCAGTAAACATAAAATGATAATTTAGTCAATAAAATAAATGGTTGGGAAAATTCTGCAATATAACCTTCGGCTTTCAAAAAGCACCTCAAGAATTGTAGTACGCTTGTGGGCGCGGTTGAGCTTGGCCCTGCTGCTGTTTCATTTGAGCCTCGATCAGACCTGCTTGGTCATGCATTCCCATTTGGCGATAATATTCTGCCCATTGAGCGCTAAAATTTAATTGGTGTAAATTGTCTTATTTACTAGAATAAGTTTAGTGTTTTTGCTATAAATTTTTTATTTTCGTGCGTTTGGAAAAATATAGTAAGGATTTTTACATACCTTTATTCCACAATAATAAAGTTTTCGATTCAATTTCTGAAACTAAAAATCTTATTGCGACTGCTCATAAAGTCTCGAAATATAATTCCTCATTTATTTCCTACAACCAAAATTAAAGGTATATTTATTTTGCATCTTTATCTGCATATTTTATCTTTATCTAATTTTGATAACTTGGATATCAATTGAAATTAATTTGCCATTTCGAAAATATCGCATGTAGCTTATTATAAATAAAACTTGGTAAACTACTTTACCTGTAATCCGGCTGTCCTGTTTGCGGATTGATTGCTGGAGCAGCACCTGAATAATTTTGATCTTAAATTATACATTTGCGCAAAACAATTTTAAAAGTACCAGTGTTTGGGTTTGCACCTCCAGTCTGTTGCTGAACTGGCTGCTGATGCATCTGTTGCTGTTGAGGCTGGGCATGCATTTGCTGACCCATCGCTGCATTCATGCCTGCTGGCACGGTTTGGTAATGTGGCTGAGTTGCAGGAGCTTGCTGATATCCAGGTTGAGCTGCTGCGTAGTTGGCCTGAGCAGCCTGTTGTTGCTGCTGTTGGTTATAGTACTGAGCCCATGCCGATGGATCCTGTCCTCCAACTGCAACTGAAAGAATGGGTACTAAGTCATAACTATCACTCCACCAAAAATTCTAAACTCGATTGCCAAAATGTTTGACAATTAAATGGATACATCAATGATTTTTCAAAAAAATACAAAACTTCACTTACCATTGCTATTCTGCGCCCACTGGGCAGCACCGAATTGATCTGCTCCACCAAACTGATGAGTTGTCGGTCCAAACGGATTGCCTGCAGTGAACTGTCCCGGACCACCTGCACCTTGGAATGGAGGCACAGGAGTGCCTGGAGCGATGTCTCCAACTTTAATGCGAATGATATGCTGCACGTGGTGAATTTGATACGGAGTGCCCTTTATAACAAACACTTTCTCGTTAGGGTTCGGTGGCGGCTCTCGAGAGAGCTCGACATGGGCAGCAGTTTCTCCGCAAATCTAAACTCAACATTAAATTTCATGCCATATATTTGAATTATTTCCGCATAATGACAAATATTATTATTGTGCTAATAAGAAAATGTTTGAATTTGCGCATTTTATGAGCTCCGATTGGCCACCATTTCATCAACCCCTGCTTCTATATGCCCTATATAAAATTCTCAAGATTTCACATTTACAATATGCGCTTAGAGCTCATATTTTATCATGAGTCCCGCTATGGATGTAATATTTCACCAGTTATTTGGCCTCAAAATGTAGGAGAAATAAAAAGCATACCTGCTTGATCGTGTCTCCGCCCTTACCGATAACCAGTCCAGTTTTGTTCGCGGGAACATGCATGTAGAAAGTTTCAGTTCCTCCACCACCTAAATTTATAAAGATCCCAATAATCTATAACCGATCACAAAATACCATGGGCACTTCTAGTAACCAATTCGCTGATCATCTGAGTTGCCCGATTAATCTGTTCAGGAGAGCCTTGGATAATAGCACATCGATCTTGTGCATTTGGGTCATCTGAAAAAGTAAAATATGTTTTTGACATATATATATATGAAAGTTATAACTAAAGACCCCAAAAATATTTTTTTTAATTCCGGTTTTAATTAATTAAAATATTTTAAAAAATCGCAAAATATTTAATAAAAATATTTTTTTAAAGTAGCTATTTTTTGCCGATTCTAGAATTTAATTCTGCTTTTTTAGCCTTCATTGTTACTTCAGACTAAATTAAAAGCTAAAATTCAACAAAATATAACAAATTTTGGAAAAAAAAAACGGCAATAAAAAAAAGAAATTTTTTGAAAAATTTCGTAAAAAAAATTTTTCGGCAAAATTTTTGGCAAAATTTCTCCGCCAAAAAAAATTTCGCGGCAGCCGAAGGTCGCCGCGAATATTTTGCCAAAAAATCCCGAAAGTTGGCCAAAAATGCCAAAATATTTACTAAAATATAAGTAAAATTCCCAAAATATGCAAAATATTTTTTAAATAAAAAAAATATTTTAAAAATATTTTAGTTAAAAAAAGTCCAAAATATTTTTTAAATATTTTTTTTATTTTAAAAATATTTTTGGGGTCTTTAGTTATAACGCAAGTTTAAATATGTAATGGTTTGATGTTCTAATAGAGCAAAAGATAATAGCACTACCATTTTATAAAACCAAAAATATGATATGGCGCATATATGACGCTCCACGATAGACATAATCTTTGATACACAAAGAACTATCGTGAAGTTCTTAAAATGCGCTGAATACTATTCGGATTAATTTGATAAAGGTATCACAGTTATACTAAGGCAAGTTACATTTGAATAAAGTTTAATCTTATTCTAATGAACTTATATACAACATAATAACAATCTAATTTTATGTGAAAAGTTTACCATCAGGTTTAAACTGGATTTTCGCTCCAGACTCCGCTCCCAATCGTTTAATAGTTTCACCTCCCTTGCCGATGATAATGCCCACTGACGATCGAGGAACAATTACTTCACCGATTGAACGCGGTCCTGGTCTGATCATTCCATGGCCAGCTTGTCCATCTTCACTGTTCAAAAGCTGTTCAACGATACGCTTAGCCTGTTCCACTTTATCCGGAAAACCTAAAAGAGAAATAAATTGTAATGTAATTTTTGAATTTTAAATCTCAAATTCATCTGTTAGCCATAAATTAGGAAGAAACTTCTCATTAAACAGCAACACAATAATTTAACGAAATAAAATAGTAAGTGATATAAATATCGTTAAATAAAATATGGTAAATTTCTTTTTACATGTTTAAAACCCTACCAGTAATGCGCAATGGCTTCGGCCCCATAGAAACCTGCTGGGTATCTTGAATCAATAGCATTTTCACACCAATGCTCTCCTAAATATCAAAATAGATGGGAATACTGGTGGAATAGTACAATACCTGAAGGCCTTTGATGGTTTCTCCACTTTTACCGATAATCAGGCCGCACTTTGGACCAGGGATCATTAGTTCGGTGGTGACGAATCCTCCACCAGCGCCGTTCTGGTTGCCTGCACCGCCACCGACACCACCACCCATTGCACCATTACCGCCTCCTCGGCTGCGATCCAAAACTTCTGCAATCATCTGACGTGCTTTGCTATAATAGTACGTTTTATTATTTAACTCTTTAAAATTCTCAAACGAATTTTGAAGTTAAGAAGTTAGAAATAATCCACCTATTAAAGATAAATATGTATTCCAATTACGCACTGCATAATTTAAAAGTAACGAGAAATATAACGAGGAAAGTAACGAGTATAGTGGATTATCTATATGAGTATTTAATGGAATCGATAAACTAAGGAAATTGTATACAGGTTTTATTGCCAAATAATTTGGTTACTAATTCTGACATACTCAATGCAATGCTTTGGTCCTTGGAGAGTGCACTGGCGAACTCCAGTTCCGTTGCTATCCCCTGCCATTTGGACGCGACATCCGGACGTTTGCTGAATGTTGCTGATTTCCGATCCGCCTCGACCGATTACTAAAAGTGAACCATGTATAACTTAGCTTTATGATATAATATGAATTACCAAGTCCGACGGCGTTGTCAGGGATTTCAATTGTCTCAATGGCGTTTTCCGCCATGTTCATCGGTGCACCCATACCCATGCCGGCCATATTTGATCCGCTATTTGGGCGTTTTGCTGGTTGAACTGAAAATTAAGAAATTTATTTCAAGTATATATTAGCAGGTAAAATTTTTGTGGCATATTTTGAGATACAAAATATAATACGACGCAATCAAAAATAAAGTGATCATCTGTCAATTGTCAAAATCAATGTCATGAAATCACTAATATAAATTGCAATATATGAATTCAATATCGGCATAAGTATATATATGGTAAAACAAAATCATTTACGAAACACTGTGTATCACAAAATGACATATTGGCTCACAATTTAATTCGTCGTTGATACTTCGCTTCTGTCCGTTGGAGTTGGCAGCAGCGAGCTAAATTCATTTAAAACCAAAATTAAATGGAAATAAATCGGATATAATAACTTTATCTTCAACATTTTATATAATCTTCTACATCTCATATAAATCAACCAAAATATTCACATTGCAAAATTCCAGCAATTAATCTTTATTTATTATGCATCACTATTGAATCAAAACCAATGCAATTAATTTAAACATATGTCTGCGCATCTTAGACATTTCTCTAACAATCTTTTTTTTAACCAACAATATATTTTTGTTTCCATATATGCGAAAGGCATGAAAAATTTGTCTGAGGCCAATACTTATTCTGAAATTTTCGACATGGTCTTTTTGGTAAATGTAACAGCATTAATTCGTTAGAGGATGTCATGCGCAGGTTTGTGTCTGGTATAAAGGTACTCTAAATTGGTTTACCAGTAAATTAAAATGAAAAATATGTAATTTACCCAATACATTTATCAACAAGTAAATAATCCCATCACTAATAATTACGAAAAACATGCATTAAATTCAATCGGTTCGCATCAAGAACAACAAATTATTCAATCTTATCAAAATAGTAAGTGTAAATTTTGTATCATCGAATAAATGTGGCATCACAAAACAAATTTAGCATCATCATCAATAAAAATAATGCATAATATACACAAATATGCATGCTGAACATCATAAATTTTATCAATCGAACCAATTAAGTCAAGCAAGAAAAAACGAAGAAACCGTATGAGTCGGAAGTTTTTAGTTATTATTATACAACAATGATTACCTGTTTAGCGCGATTAAGAGCGTCGTTGATATCGTGCTGTAGGGCTGATGTGCTTTTTGACATTACTCGATCAAAGCCAACATGAATGGACGTTGTTGTTGAAGTTTGCGGTGCAACGGAATATGTAGAGCAATGACCTAAGATAGTCAATGTAAACTGAAGATAAAAGGATGAGAAAGGTCGAATGAATCAAGAGAGCGAAATCATTTGAAAGGCATCGGCCAATCGATCCATTCCAAATGTTTCGACAATTATTTGACATACTGTGTAAATGCGTGGTGAGACTAGATTCATGTTCAAACATAAAATATTGGAGATAGAAACCAGCAAACGCAAATGCGTCTCTGTAAATGTATAATGTAAAGTTATCTAAGAAAGAGCATTACTTTGAGAAGCTTTATTTCAATGTTATTTTCTCTGTCTTTATTCTTTCCATTTTAACGAAAGCTATTCACGTGATACCATATCTCATAAATTACTAGTGTATTCGTAGAGACTCATCTATACATTTTTAAATACTGAAATCATCATTTGCAGAATAAAACCTCGCATAGCTCACAATGGCTGACCCGCTGAAATTGCTCCAGGATTACGCAATGGGTCGTCGCGAGATTCGGGAACTGACTCACGTAAGTCATATTTAGTTTATCATCTAAAAATAATATTTTAAAATTCTAAAATTGAAAAAGTAAATTTGCTAGTAATTTCGGTTCTAAAATTTATATTATGTTGCTCAGACAGTTACAAAAATAGAGAGTTATTAATTTCAAATTTGGTGCGTCTGAAAATTGTTACTTGTATTTGTGTATATTCCCAATAATTACTTTTGGATAAATTTAAATAAAACTCATTTAAGTCATGACCGGATTCCAAAATTTACTTAATTTTACAGAATGGTGAATTATACTATGTTTTCAACGATGTTGCGTACCAAAAGGATGCAAAAACTAACCTCAGCGTGTATAACAAACCGGATGAATACTATTCTATCGAGTCAATATTACATTTCTGGAAAAGTCGCGATGCTAACCATACTGCCTACGTGAAAGAAGTCTCAGGAAAGGGTATGTTGGATAAGACAGATTATTATTAGGCTTGTGTTCATATGTTTAGGTATCCAACCAGTTACTCGTATGCAGCGTCGTGAATTAATCGATTACTTGAAAGGTGAAAAGCCGTCACTACCGAATGCAAATGTGCTTGCGCCGATACCTACCCCAATTCCAGTTACCCGCCTTATGTCTATGCATGCGGGAGAGGAGCCAGAACGGAAAAAAATGAAAATTGAACAGGAAGACAAAGGGTGAGTATAATTAAAATTACTAAAAATATTACTTTTTATTCCAAATATCAATACAATAACTGAAAATTAAAATGTCTTAAAAGGCGAAACAAACAACAAAAACTTGGTCATGGATAGTTGGTCTGGGATGCAAATAAACATGGGATCATGGTAATTTTGCAGCACCTTACTTTTGTTGTACCAAATTTTAGCATAAAATACTGTTGTGCGAGGTATCCCATTTACTTATTTAAAAAATTATAGACTCCGTATTGACAAAATTTTGGATCAATCAACCGACAAGCCGGATGTTGCCGAAGTTAGAGCGTTGAGTAGTGAATTACCGGTATGATAGGGACTTTTAGCTTTATATTATTCATTTTAAGTATGTTTAGGCTGAGAAAATTGCATTGCTACGATCTCGAGTCAAGAAGAATATTAAGAACACGGTAAAACCTGTCGACGATGAAAGGTATCAATTTTGATTAAAATATCCTTGCAGAAGCTCATATTTTAGCAGATATCCAGTGGATGCAGACATTTCTAACGCAAGCGCCGACTCGGTGGGCAAGCATTTGAATAATAAAGAGAGGACGTGGAAAAACCGTGTTACATGTCTCGAGTCACAATCCAAGGACTTCAATACAGTTTTAGCGGTTTTGAGCAACCTTAAGGTAATAATAACCGTTTTATTACTATGACAAAAACGATATATATGTTTAACTTTTTGTCCAATGTTTAGATTTCCTGTGTTTTTAGTTAGAATATATATATCGGAATTTTTATATGTTTAGACCCGTGATACAAACGCACAACGACCTAAACCAGTTCCGAATGCTGATTCAGCCAGTCGCCAAAATCCTACAACTGCTCCTCAAAATGGAAAAATGATGAGATCCACTGTGAACACCGGTTATAGTCGATATGATCAGGAAATTTTTCAAAAAGACCCATTGGCTGATTTCCAAATTGAAACAGGCTTATCTTTTCATGGTAATTTTAGAGTAATTTATTCTAATTTTGACTAATGAATGAATTTTAGGTACCTCTTTTCGAAATGCTCCAAAAATTATGGCAGGAAGTCAACGTCAACCGGATGCTGTTCCATCATCTTCAGCGCGCGAGCCACCTAATGGCGTTAGCGCACACAATCAACGACCGAGTATTTCCAAAATTTGCTTGGTTAATTTTAATTGTAAACTTTAGCTCCAGCCATGACTATCGCACAACAAAGAATGCAACCCCAAAAAAGAGTTTCCAGGACGCCGATTATTATAATTCCGGCGACTGGCACTGCTCTAATAACCATGTATAATGCTGTCGATATATTGCAAGGTAAAATGTTTCCATTATATATTGCGTGCATTCGGTCTTACGTAATTATAGATCTAAAATTTGTCAGTACCGAAGAAAAGAAAAGGCAAAAATCTAAACGTGAGAATGAAGTATTGATTCAAAGGCACAAGGAAACAGGCACGGTTCCCTATAGAGTAATCGGTGAGTAATTTTGAATATTTATTCCGGTACAATATCGAGAGAAAAATGCGAGATTCTATTAATTTGTATCTTTTTGGCTAAATAGATTAACAACACAGAATCTTTTCAACTTTACACTTTGAATTAAGATAGACAGAATGAGTATTGGAATAATTATTTATTTTTAGATAATCCGCTACGTTTAAAAGATGAGGAATGGGACCGAGTTGTTGCAGTATTTGTTCAAGTGAGCCCACATTGAATTACATTATAACGTCTTATATTCATAATCTATGGTTTAGGGTCCAGCTTGGCAATTCAAAGATTGGAAGTGGGGTGGAAATCCTGTCGAAATTTTTTCCAACGTGGCCGCTTTTCATTTGAAATTTGATGATCAGAAAATCGATGCTAATGTTGCACGCTGGAGCGTTCATGTGCTCCCGCTTTCTAAATCTAAGCGACATTTGGATCGAGTAATTTGTCACTAATCTTTGCGAAAATAACATTAAATAATCTAGGCAGTGCTGAACAAACTGTGGGACGTATTGGATCGGCATATAACCAAGAACAAGCCGTATTTGAGGTTTTAAAATGAGTACATGTTTCCATATTCAGTGAATTTTTCATTCGTTTTTTGATATTTTGCGCATAAAATGTATATGAATTTAATTATTAATATCCTAGATAATACATTCGTGTTTGGAAATAATATTTTCAGTACATATTCCGGATTCATAAGAATGAAATTCCCAATCTTAAAATTGATCATAATTTTACTCTGAGTAAAAAGAATGGAGTAAGATAGTGATCTATTCCATAGGACGCACCCGCGGCTCCGCCGCGGACCACCCGCGGCTCCACACCCCAAATCCAGGATTTTCCGGAAGCCATATCTTCCGGCAAAGTAGTTTGTCCAAGCCGAGACCGGTACCAATCGTCTTGTCTCGTCGAGACGAAGCGATTGACGTATCATACGCCCAGATCTGAGGCGCGACGGGGGAGCTGTGACCTGGCCAAATCCGGGATTTTCCGGATTTCCGGAAGCCATATCTTCCGGCAAAGTGGTTTGTCCAAGCCGAGACCGGTACCAATCGTCTTGTCTCGTCGAGACGAAGCGATTGACGTATCATACGCCCAGATCCGAGGCGCGACGGGGGATCTGTGACCTGGCCAAATCCGGGATTTTCCGGATTTCCGGAAGCCATATCTTCCGGCAAAGTGGTTTGTCCAAGCCGAGACCGGTACCAATCGTCTCGTCGAGACGAAGCGATTGACGTATCATACGCCCAGATCCGAGGCGCGACGGGGGTACTTGCCCTTTTACGTGACCCACGTGACACACGGATGTCACGTTTTCACGTATGTCAACCCCAATTCTGACATTGATAACCCCCCCCTAAAATCATGGGTTTTGGGGGGGGGGTTCTCGCGAGTTTGGGGTCCGGGACCCCCAAAAAGTGGGAGATTCTGTTCAACACGGACTGACACAGTGCGCCTTAGAGGGACTCGATTGGGAAATATTGTTCATAAATATGCTGATGCTGTTTACAAATGCCTACTCGAAACAACATCTTTTTGATGACAAATTAAGCCCTCACAAAAAACACAGGTATAGTTATGGCCATTTTATTGAATCTATTATGGAAAATGATTTTATACAATTAACGTAAGACATCATTGGTGGACACAAGGATTTTATTATGCGCTCCATTTACGTGAGTGTTGTGGACCGTTTACTATCGGAGCTTAAACGTTTGGAACGCTGTTGTGATCGTCGACTTTGAGCACTTCGAGATCTCGGCGTACTGCCTATAGGCGATGGCGGCGGGCGACTTGTTGTTGCCGCATTCTCCGTTTTTGCCGCCATAGCGCGATTGCAACCGATCCGCATTTGGATAATAATAAAACTAACCATCATTTTCCAAACGGTGTGTCCCTCTGGATTTTGAAACACAATTTTCTGAAATGAGCATTAAAATAAAACTTGATTTTGTAATTATATTACTGAGTACGGTATATTTTCATCACAATTTTCGCCATGTATACATTTAACTCCAATTTTGGAGCTAAAAAGTTAACAAGATTTTTCATAGCCCATCTAATGAAAATGTGACATTGTATAAAAATATTATTGTGGTATCATAAATTTTGTGTGGCATCATTCTGAAAGAGAGATTTATTCATGTCGAATTAAAATAACGTAATAATGAAAGCAAGTTCAGTTTAGAGAATGCTTAGTTTTCAACTATTTCAGGGAGGGCTATGCAAATTAGAATTTCTTGATTGCAAGTGTTTTTATAAATCTCACATGCTGAATCATGATATATGAATTTACGAAAGTAAAAAAGCTCACAGGTGGATTATCCTCAAACACCCGAGTAAAGAGCGCCCAGTGATTTTGTTCAACTGGAAACTTAAGGCGTGCGTGTCTTTCACCGAGGCACTAAAATTAGTGGAATTAAAGCAACAAAGCAAAAACTATAGTCAAACCTGAAGAGCGAAGCAGACCCTTTCCACGTCGTCAGCCATATTAGTGATAACAAAGTCGAAAACCATAGCAAAGTTGGCAGATTGACGTGCAAAAATTGTGCTCATGAGTACTTCTTTATCTGTCATACCAATCTAAAATATACCGAGGAAATAAGATAATGTTCGGTTACATGTTTAAAAGCCCACCAAATTGAAGAATTCGTACATTTGTAAGCTGGATCGGAGCAGGTGCGCGAATATATTTTGCGAACAATCAGCCACATCGCTCTCGCTAGCGCGCGTCCATATTTTTTGAAGTATTTGAGTTTGGTGAACCGTAAGACCAGTAAGAGAGCGTTGAGCTTGATCTATAAAACAAGATTTATAATTAAGTGACGCTTTAGAGCTTGTAGCATAGCGTTAGCGTAGCATTGAGGATATCTTAAACATAACATGAAAAAGGCAATCAACGAGTATTGATCAAAACCCGCTTATTTTCTTATTAAAAATTACCAATTTTCGCAATAAACATCGAATACTAACGAGTTGTTTGCCCATTTTTTGTATGAGATTTCGGAAGCAAGAATTTCGTAATCCTTTAACTATACCGACTGTTTGGAATAAAACGGTCCCATAATACGTGGTTCATCATGAAGTGATACTAAGACAATAATGACCTTGTTCCGTGAGATTGTCCATGTCAATGCTCTGATATGCTTTGCTTTTCTTTTTAAACATCTGCTTCCGTAACTCTTCATATTGATCGGCTAAAGAAGGCTGCGGGCTGACACTTGTGGGGTTTTGAAGCTGCTGTTTAATCATTAACATACGATGTTCGTCTACAAGTAAAACACAATATTAATATAGTTCCTAAATGAATTTTGGTTTTAACACTTTACCAGGATCCCATAACTTCGGCAGCTTCTTGTTTTTGCCAGTGTAGCGAGCAGACTTGCTGTGCTCTATTACTCGAATTTCCTGAAAATTCTATCATTTTAGCCACCTTTTTCAGAGCCTCTATTATAGTACGATTTCGACTTATAAGCGAAAATTTTTAAAATTATAACCTATATTTTCTAGTCTTCGTTCTAAGGATCGTATGTCAGCGCAACACTTTCCCAATAGTATGATAGTATCACAAAACTCTTGTTTTTTTCTGAAAATATGTATATTTCACTCCTTATATTGTTTCTTCAAAACTAGGTAACGATAGAAAACGAATTGTGATACTGCCGAACAATTGAATATTCATTGGTTTTAATTTTGTTTTAAAAATATATAACGGGTGGATCGCGAGATCCGGGTACCCTTATCCACACCTCCGTACATACAGACTCGTTTAGTAACTTTCTATGGGAGGAGGATTAGCAAACCTGAGTGGATTTTGGCTCAAGACTGCGACTGCGGGATTGGCGTTGCGAGTCTTGTGGAACAATACTAGGTCGCGAACCGTTTCCAGCCAGAATGGATGTTTGTAAATTTGGTTGCGCGGCGCTGTGCAATCTCATATTACGGCGCAGAAGTCGCTGATCCGAGTTTTGCTAAATGTCAATGATTACTTTGTAAAATAAACTGTATGTCTCCATATATGGCACTGATTTCAAAATTCAGTAGAATAATTCCTGACCTGTTCTTGGCTGAACGACGTGTGATTGCCCATTTTAGAACATCGAGACGTACTTTTGCCTAATGTGGCTTTCAAAGAAAATGGGTGTATGCAAGTGTAAAAGTGTGAATAAGTGATTCGCCTCGTTGGGCATCCTCCTGAAGTGAGAAATTAGGAGACTAGCTCGATCAATTAGCTCCTTTGGCAAAGACAATAATGGCACACCGCACTCAGTAGTGAAATTTTCTGTTCTGACGTAACAAACCAAACCACATTCACGAGTGGCAAATGAGTAAATCTTGCTGTTTTTACTAGGAAATTTTACGCATTAAGGAATCATATTCGGAAACGACAACAAATAAAAATGAATTTTGACTAAAAACAAATCTTTAATAATAAACTAATTGCTTTTGAAGAGGATTAATTAAATCACTTGAGGAAGATTCCTTCACAAAGTGCAGGTCCATAACATTTCATTTGCGAAATAAAAACCATGATATATTTTGGTAGCATAAAACAATTCACAAATATTAATTAGCGCAAAGTATAATTCATTTTTGAAACACGAATAGGCATTAAACGACATATTATTAAGTCATATTTTAACCAACAAAACAAAAAAGACACATTAGGTGGTAATTATCTCGTTGTACGTTCGCTTTTTATGTAAACTACTGTTTTACAGGAGATTAACAGACATTAATACGTAATTTTGGACAAGTTAAAAGGACATAGTTTATTAAAAGGAACATTCTATGAAAATGGAACAGAGGCCCGAAGACTCCTACCGTAAACACTTTAATTTTGACCCTGGAGATATAATTATTCAAACCATCAGATTCAAACAATTAGAGTGGGTCAGAACTAGAGGGTCGAAAAATCCGTACAATATCCATGGAAATTAGTAGGGGATATAATTATTCATTCCAGGTCTAGGGGTCAGAATTAGAGGGGGTCAAAATTAGAGTTTACGGTATCTGAAAATCAATAGCTTACTTTCGCATAAAGGTTTTAAACTCTAAAAGCAAAAACACAGCAGTCTGGAATAATAATTTTAGAAAATGTTTATGATATGTGATGCGTTTATATCATTAAACATATATTTTCATTTCAAATTTTAACATTGCTTAGAAGATATAGTTGGAAAACAATTTATAGGTGTCATGTTTCCCTGAACACAATTACAACAAAACAATGGATTATACTCCAAATTCATAATATATACATGCGTGATTGTAAGTCAAAACGTACATTTATGCTCAATATGTTCCTACGTTTTTTGAATAAAACAATAAATGTCTCCAGTGAAAGTCAAAAAGCATGCAAATAAGCTAATGAAACAAAAACAAAATCGAGCGGCCAATTGACAAAGATTATCGTAAAAACAAAGCCGGAATTAGACAACGGCGTAGCGAGGAGAGCCTAAGTAATAAGGAATTCGAGGAAAGTTAAACTCAAACTGAAGCTAATCACTCGGTCCAAAGGATTTTATTCGAGAATGAGACACCCAACATCCCATAATTATCGTCGTAGGCGCAAATGCGAAATGCACTTCTCCGCCGTCGCTTATCTCCTAATGGCAGCCAAGGAACGACTCTTTTTATTTTTTTTCGATAGATAAGCAGAGATTTAGGTTTAAAACCTCTTTATAATTTGTCTTCAACTGAAATTATATAGCGTAAATGTCCAAAATTGATCAATTCGGTTACTACGTAACGAAGGATTCTCAAAAATATGAAGATAATTCAAATATTAGCGCTATTTATACAACTAATTTTTGCCAATTTAAACTAAACGACAGCTGGTTCCACCGGTCAATTACAATAAATTATGGTACTAAATTACATACGAACGACACACAAAAACTCCAATTTGGAGTAATAAATTAGCATGTAAATTAAAGGAACGGAATTAAACTAAGCCGCAGGCTAAATTCCTTGCTGCTCGACGCACATATTATAGCCTAAAACATTATTATAAATAAGAGAAAGTATGTAATTGAGACATAAAAAGAGAACTAACCGCATCCCGTGTCGCAGCACAAAGCTTTCCGAACACAGTCATTATGATGGTGGCACCAATTTATTGGATTGCTCTTGACGCAATTGATGTCAAGCTGCAAATGCTTTCTGGTAAAGTGCAAAAAATGAGCTTATGATACTTGAATAGGACTGGGGCACTCGCCAACAGGCGCTGCGCAACACGGATTCCCTCCCAACGTCACACAGAGCTAAAACGAAGTAATGCCGAATAAGATAGTAAAAGTGAGGTCAAGATTTTGAAGGAGAAATGCAAACATAAATTGGATAAAAAGTGCAATTTAAATTAACAGAAAATGCGGTGTAAAATGTTTTCAAAAAAAAAATCTTCTAAAATTTTAATTTTAGATGTAGTTTTTCTGCTTTTAATTTTTTTGAAAATATTTTTGAATTATTTATTGGCGCTTAAACATTGAATTTTAATCTTAATTTTAACATTAAAATTGAATTTTACCTTTTTTGTCCCACAATGGTTGCTTTCTTTGCAAGAGCTGGGTATGTACTTGAAAAGGCACATCCCGTAGAGTGCTAAAAGCATTAATCCGAACATAATTTGTTTGAGAAGCGGAAAATTTCAATTTTTGATACAGCGTTTGACTCTTCCAGAAAGATGACCTTTTCGAGGAAAAGAAAAATAGTTTTTCAAATTAAAAACATTGCGTTTTTCATGATTCTGAATGTGTCACAAAATAATAAAATTAGAGTTATGCCATAAAAACCGAACGAGTATGTTAACTCACGTTTTGGTGTTTCGGTCTCCGTTTCCACTTCGTCTTCATGAATCGTACTCTCCATGAAACTGTATCCTCCAGCAGGCTTATTATAATTTTCAATTTGGTTGTGCTTGGATTGAGATGTGAAGGATGCCTTGTAGGGCGATGGGGTCACACGGATGGGCCTTTGAAAATTTTGTTGAGTACATGCCAACTGCACTATAAACATTATTAAAGCTCCTGCCACAATTACGTACCACATATTCCGCGCTATTTATTTGTGAATAAAAAGGAAATGCGGTAAATAAACCACAACGATATTTTATGTCATTCATATATAGGATGTTGCGACATTTGCTGTTCTTTTATGAATATATGGAACAATTTCTTATGGAGTGATCTTCAAGAATTGTCCATTGTCCATAGCAGGCCTCGAAGACTCCACGGACTGTGCGGTCCATGTTTCTTCGTTGTTTCGTCACTACCGTTTATTTGTTTGTTTGTTTAATCTTTCTCTCATGTGAAATACGCAAACAAATTATTCAGCCATATACCGTCAAAGATCAACTTAGCCATTCTCTTGAATTCTCAAACCATAAATTACTTGCGAAATTATTTTTAACGAAATTCTAACACAAATGAAATACGATATTCTGCAAGAGAATGTCAATAATTGCGAGCACTGATGTTGATTTTTAATTTAAACTGATAATATACTCACAACTTTTTAGAGAACATTTCATCTTCGAAAATTCACTATGAATAGGGAATTTCATGGAATCGCATTTGGATATGGGCCGCTCACGCAATTTGCCCTCTCGAGGAACTTTGATGATGAATGAAGTGCAGGGCACAGTTTTGAGTTATGAAAAGAAGCAGTCGGCCAACTCGAAAGAACACTGTTATTTTAAATTAATAATTCGCCCTGCGGGTTCGTTCCGGCATCATAGCACAATTTCTTAGGAATTTTCATTCTAAGCTTAATAAAGATTTCTCTCAGTTTGCATTCCAATAATTCGACAATAATTTTATTGAAAAAATGTAAACTTTTTTCAATTTATTTCGTTCAAATTCATAGGAGTATATTTCAGCCCAAACACATTCATAATTCTATTTAATCATTTTATTCATGAATATTATAAAATATTTAATTACTCTCTTATTAACTACAGTCAGACCCCGTTTATCCGGAGCGATCGGGACCGGCCACATTCATCCGGGTAACTGAATCCGGATAAACGGGAGAAATTTATATGGACAAATCCTTTCCAGCCAATTTCATCCAGATAAGCAAAATTATAGCGCATGTTTTAATTTTTATCTAACTTTTGGCCAATTTTTGGAATATTTTGGCTGTTTTACAGATTTTGGTCAAAAACGAACTTTTTGGCAAAAAGTGGCAAAATGAAATCCACCATCCTAAAAATTTTTCTGCCTAACGCCGGAGGCCGGGGAAGAAACTTTAAAGTCAATAAACCTTTTATTTTTCTCCAAAATTTTCACCTAATTCATTTCGGATAAACGGGCTAAGTCTAGATAACTGATGGAAATTTGTTTGGTAAAATCCGTTTTGGCAAATTTCGACCGGATAACTGAGATTTCTGGATAAACAAGATCCGACTGTATTAGGATGTTTGTGAAGATTACCTAAAAACTTACGAGATTTTTCATTTCAGAACCTCTTTTCTACTCATATGACCCTACAATGTTGAAACCCTTTCTTTTCATTGAGTATCTATCATCTAAACATTTTTCGCTGTGCTAAAGGGAAATATCGAGGAAGAAAACCGAAATTGAATTTGTCGCGAACTCACTGACAGAAGTGTCTCTCATAGTTGCAAGTTTAAGTCCGTTAAACTTTTGATTTCCAGAATTAGTGATGCATAGTCGTTGAATAGCCATATTGTTTGCTCAAAAAATTATATTACCGGAAGAACGTTGCGTAGTTTGATCAAAAGCTTTTCTCAGTGACTCTAATTTGAAGCTAAATAGCCCGTTTCAGACATTTCGAAGCGAAATATTACGTCGCACACTCTATATCCTACTTTTGACTTGCCGCAAATAATACTTACAACTGTGCCATAACTGTATTTTGTTTGGCGAAGGATACCTACCGTTTTTTGCTAGTTTGCACTACTGGCCAAAGTAGTAAGCTTTCCGGCTAACGTTATCAATCCTGCATTATTTCGGAATCATCAGGACCCCAAATGTCGCTCAAAATCAAAGCTTCCAGGCCTATTTTCCGACATTTTCGCTATTAAAGTGCCAAAAATAATATCAAATTCGGATTCCCAGCAAAAATGTTGGGTAGGATAGTGATTTCTTGAGAGTCAGTGATTTAAACCATGCTACTCGGGAACCGGTCAAAATGCCCCCACTGGCGGTTTTTGCCATAACTTTTTACTGGAACATTCTAGAAGGATGAGTAATGGCCCAAATCAGAGCTAAGACTCTGGGCTACAAATCGGTATATTACTTGCCGCATCTCGATTCAAGATTCTCGAGATTCAAGTATTTTTGTCTCAAATTCTCCAATTTTCAAAAAAAGTTGAAATTTTGAGACAAAAATACTTGAATCTCGAGAATCTTGAATCGAGATGCGGCAAGTAATATACCGATTTGTAGCCCAGAGTCTTAGCTCTGATTTGGGCCATTACTCATCCTTCTAGAATGTTCCAGTAAAAAGTTATGGCAAAAACCGCCAATTGGGGCATTTTGACCGGGACTCATGCTACTCCCCTCATGAATTTGTAATGGGACCGCTAAAATTGACCAAAAATCTTTTTCGACAAAAGCGAGAGAAATACCCAAAATAATCTAAGTCTAAATCCCAATATGGCGTTATTTTTTAGGCTTTAATAGGAAAATATCGTTAAAGTGTCAAAATGGCATTTTCCCTATAAATTCCTCGAAATTTTTTGTACTTTCAAAAGCCCGTAAAGTCCGAAATAGCGCAGCACCCAGTTACCTCCCTAGGTAACTCCCAGGTACCTCCTTAGGTAGGAGAGCCGGTCACCTCCCTACCTTAGCCAGTAATGTTATCTAGCCATACGTTTGGCTAAATTTTAATACCAGTGATCAGTAGAACACAAAAAATGAATCTCAAAATTTGGAGACACTGAAGTTGTTTTGCTAAAAAACACGTGCTCCTCAAAATCCCACTTTAAGATTTATAGTATTCTTAGCGATTTAAGAGGCCCACTTTTATGTGTTTTTACCAGCGCTTATGGGCTTGGTTCGGCGTGGGCGATATCTGCCGGAGAATGTCTTGGGATGGGGTCTGATTAACATACATATAACGTTTGCGGTTTTACCACTTAATCCCCATTGAATATTCTTCTCGGGGCTATTACACCCTGAAATGGGCTAATCCTCGGTTCTTGCGAGTAGGTGCAGTTATTTTCCAAACTCCCATAAAATCTTTCGAGAGTCACATTCAGCTGCAATTCTAAACTGCGTTTGGATATAAAAGCAAACTTAGGAATTTTAACTCCTTTGGCGGTAGTTAGCAAAGATTGTGATTTCATCCTCATAAACAGGACATAACTTATATATTGTTAAGTGTCTTTCTATTTGGCCTAGTCAACTACTTTTATCACTTTTTAATATCAATGATCTTTCATAAGAAAATTTAAAGCATATTTTTATGTTTATTTCTTTTAGCATGCTATTTTATTATGCACGGTGTTGAATTACTTCTCTCCTTAGTGTGGCCATTTAGTTGCCCGCAGGGCCTTGATGAGATCTTTGACTGGCGGGCCACAGGGCCCGAAATTATTCCTCTTTAGATCTTAGTTTTGTTTAATAGCTCGACTGAGGACTCATTTCTGCCGGCTTTTTGACAAAAGGCGGGCTTTCCCGTAAAATTGCAGAGAGTAGAAGAAATTTGAAGAAATTATGAAAATATTTGCAGAGTAATGAGCGTAATGCAATAGACATCTGTCGGGCTTTCTCCGTGTTGGAGTAGCCCGACGGTCGATATTGATCTTTGTTTCGTGATATTGAATAGGTGTGAAATTTTATTTATTTACTTGTTGATTGATTGATTCTTGAGGTGCGTTCCGATGTGTTGCAAATGAGGTTTGGCTTCAACCAGGAAGTGATGCTGTTCACGCTCATTCAGGTGCTACTCAACATTGTAAGCTTTGCTTTATTTTGGGATGAAACACGCATTTTTTGTTTATGCCCTTATCCCAATGGCGCGGTGGTTCTGTGAGGCGCTGGCTTTTGACTTCGGCCCTTTTTAATGGCGAGTGAGGAAAAGTGACTTGGGCATTTTGTAGGCAAGGGTGGGTTATCTATCAGCAGTTTTTTTTTCAGCCCCCGGGGATTGGGGTTTTTCGGATTTATGAGTCATGCAAAGTACACAATCCATGATACCCCCTCCAGTGCCCGACGGTGAGAATTTTTGAACCCCCGGTACTTTTCAAAAACAAAAGGGGGGACCCTTTTGTTTTTTTGTGAATTTATTTTTGAGGCATTCTTAGGGGTGCTTGTTCCAAAAGCTGGACCCCCGGTAATTACCGGATTTACCTATATGACGGTCGGGCCCTGCCCCCCTCATGGTTTTGAGGAAAATTTTGATCCCCAGAAAGTATGGTAGGGTAGGCTTGGTACTTGGGAGAAGTTGTACACTTTAGGGGACTTCTCAGTAGAAATGTTATTAGTTTTTTCCTGGGGTTGGACTTTTTTGAAAATGATGAATCATCCATGTCACCTTACATGACATAGGGTCATGTCATGTAAGGTGACATGACCCCATGTCACCTTACATGCCCCGCCCCGTAGGGGCGGGTCAGGATGCATGCCGCGGCGGCGAAGCCGCCGCAGCCTGCCCCGGTTTTTGGGCGGCGGCCGAAGGCCGCCGCCCAAAAACCCGGGGCATAAGTTATACATAAGTTTGCAAAGGTGTTTAAAATTTAATGTTTCATTTTGTTGAAAGCTTTTGCCAATAAGTTTGTCGAAGTGAATTTAGCTTTCATTTTTCATAAAAACAAATGTATGGTCTGTTTTTATTCTCTTTTATATTTTCTGTTTACATACTAATATTATCAAAATTATTTATCGAATGAAACACATTTTAGAAACATGTCAATTCCCAGCAGAAACAGCTGTTGGAGCACCTATTCGACACATATCGAAAAGAATTGAGGCCAGTGCTCGACGAGAGCAGCGGACCCACAAATGTGACAGTCCAATTGTACTTTAAGCAGATCCAAAAGGTCCAAGAAAATGATCAAACTATAACCCTTTATTGCTGGATTGAGGAATACTGGACCGACGAGTTCTTGAGATGGTACTTTTTGGGTTTCAGGAAAGATGATAAGTTGTAATTTTCCTTCAGGTCTCCCGACAAGTTCGGCGGGATAAGGGAGCTGCATATTCCAGGTTAGAATTCCATATATTATACCAAACCAGATGTGATAGATAGTGAGTTATAAGAAAGCTATATTGCTGCTAAGCTGCAGTACCCTTGTGGGTTTCATAGAATCTCAAGTATGTAGTAATATTTTTGAAGTAAAAGTATAGAAGCTAAATATGATTGCAAAGAAATAAAAGGGATATCGTATGGCAAATAACACTCATGAGTGCGCTACGTGAAAACAATGATTTTGAAAGGGCCGACAAAGACTTCCGACAAACCCATATTTGAGCAAAAATTAATCTTGAGCTTGGGTCGTATACATTACCTGATATTGCATTACTTTTTAGCGGAGATGTTATGGAAGCCGGACTTGCTCGTTTACAACAAGTATGTTTTTTATATAAGTAGCGTCCAGTTAATATATATTTACTAATTTTGAGTCATCTAATATTTGACAGTCCCTTCCATATATTATTTAACATGCCATTCAATCGGATAGCTCCACTCAAAGTATCTGGTTTACCTATTAAGGTATCTGAATGATCAATTGATATAAGCATATAACTTTTTGAAGAAAACTACATGACCCAGTTGGAAACCGACAGAAACCTAGTGAGATACTTTTTTCCGTCTAGCATTTTTGTGTGGAGAAAAATTGGCTTTTTTGTCAAGTTTTTTGTCACAGCCTACGTTCCAAAATTGGGTAGACATTTTGACATAACACTGTCAATGCTTTTGACAAAATTGCCGGATTAAATTAATTCCTATACTCAAAATTTTTCAGTGCAAATATGAATGTCAAAGACAATGAAATGCAAACAAACGGTTTGTCATTTAATCTTTAAAGGAAAAGATCAAAATAAGTTTTAGCTCTCGTGAGGCATGACGGACGGGTGTCTTTGTTTCGGGCAATCATCACCGATATTACATGTAGTTTAAATCTCGTATGTTCTACTTATCTTTTGCACACTATTTATTTTACGTAATGTTTTAGCACCGGTTTCCATTTGATCAACAAGTCTGTTTCCTTATGTTGGCATCCTGGTCCTATGGTATGCGATTACGTAGTACTACACTATATTACTACATACTATATTTCTAGATGGATCACAAATAATGATCAAAGCAGCCGAAGAGGAGACTAGGCTAAATGCAACTTCATCGACGAATATGGCTGCCAGTCTCACGCATTATATTCCCAATATGGAATGGACTCTAATAGATTTCAAGTATAAATCCAATCTAAAGTATGTTTCTTTATTTCCATAACTGGAATTGGAATCAAAATTACTTTCCACGTATTAACAAATAATTAATGCGTACAAAAATTCAACCTATTGATTCTATTATGCTAATTTAATTTTCCAAAAGTTGCCACATTTTGTGCAAAATTTGCTTAATTTTTCTGAAAATATTTTGGTGTGCTTCAGATACTACGACTGTTGCCCCAATGGCTACCCAGTATGTTTTATAAGAATATCTTCATTCTTTGTTATTCTTTCATTTATGGAATTTTGATTTTAGGATATTTGCTATTATTTTTCTATCAAAAGAAATCCTTCATATTATTTATTTACGCTCATAGTTCCGAGTGCATTTATTACCATCGTTACTGTAGTTGGTTTTTTCACTCCACATTCTTCCACGGGTGAGAATACAGAAAAGGTGAGTCATATTCATTTCTTTTTCTATAAATCCGAATTGGTCGGATTTAGGTTAGCCTTGGCGTTACATCTCTTCTTTCGCTAGCTTTAATTTGTAAGTTAATAAAGTAATATACGTATGTTTGATCTAATTTCTCTATTTCAGTGATGATGGTCTCTGATAAGCTCCCAGGTTTGTCGATAGTTCCACTTTGTTTTCCGTTCCACTTTGTCTTTGCTGATGCTTGTTCGTTTTTAGCCACCTCAAATTCGGTGCCTTTGCTCGGTTGGATTTTGGCAATTATAAATATATTTATCAATATTGAAACAATTCTAGGACAATACTATATTGGTTTGATTGTGATTCAATTTGTTGCCACTTACCTAACAACTTGGACTCTGAGGTAATCATTCGGAAACAGTTATGGAGCAATCAATTGAATATGTCTCATCTTTTTTTCTAAAGTTAAATAAAGCTTTCTGAAATTTTTTATTTCAGTAAATCGCTATAGCAAAACACTTGATTAATGATGTCGCAGACCTTTCCTAAATTCGACAGATTTTAAACATACAAAGTCTTTTTTCAAAATTGAAATAATATTGCACAAAAATTTTATTTTAGACAATATTTTTAACAACTTTATAGTGTCCAAATGCAAGGTAATTCTGGACGAACAATCCCTAGAAGATTGCGGCAATTCATTTTGGGCTTCGACAAGAAGAATTTTTTTATCAAGCATTTCTTTGGACGGGAATTAGAAAACACTCAACACAGCATCCGCCTGAGGATCAGAAAATTTGTGAGTTTTCCTTTGTTTATTATTTCTTATGCATTTTTTATGAATTATCGCAACTTTGACTCTTGTCACACTTCCAGGACAAGCTTTCGGCCTTGAAGCGAAATTTTGCAGACCATTGCGTCAAATTCCAGCAAACATTTCTTCATCACAGTGAGGACATTTCCACTGGAAACAATACGAGGGTCGGCAGTTTTAATTCCATCCATCGATTGAGTAGCAATAACGTTAGCCCCGTAAGTTCGATAATTATAATTTTCCAAAATGAATTAATGTGTATTGGAAAAATGTATTTGCTAACCCATAATTTATTGCAAATTAGATAACGCCAAATAACATTCCACTATTTTGTAATGCGTGGGTCGAGTCGCGGACACTTGTCAAAACGCATTACATTTTTCTGCCGAACATTTATCTGCCCTTCCAATATATATTGTAATATGATTAATGGGGAAGTTATGGTAAGTATTGCCAAAAAGGTCACAAAGAAAAACAGCTGGATTGTGTCCAGGTACAGATCAAATTGATTTGTAATCAATATGAATTATTTTGAGTAGTGAAATTTCTTAAGAGTTGTATATTTTAAGTAAATATTGTGTAAAATCAGTAAATGTTAACTTTTCCAGATGGGTAAAAACCACCTTCCGGTCGAGTCATTATTTTGTGAAGACCATCGACTCAATAACGGATGTATTAATAACAATGCAGTGAACAGTGTGACGGGTTAGACGTCATTTCTATCTTATATATTTCATAACTAAACTTTAGCCGAAATTATGACTTCCGTCCAATCTATAAGACAAGATCTGTTGGCTGAGGAGCACCTTAAGACTATTAGGACGGAATGGCAAATGCTCGCGAGGTAATCTTTGGTGTTATTTAAAAACTGAATTAAATTGAGAAGTAACAGCGCATTTTTATATTTCAGAATGATCGAGAAAATATTAAAGGTCATTTTTGCCACTTTCACAATGGGCTTTGCCGTTTTCATGCTTTACGATGACCAGTCACCTCCATTCATCACAGAGGAGATCATGATTGGCAGCAAAGCGTGATAAACCATTATTTTCTTGCCACCATCAAGTGCAGATAATTTCTTCAGGCCTTTTCTTGCTCGACAATTTTTATAATCTTCATGTATATTTGTGAGTATAAATAAAAATTGAAAGATTATAACCATGCGTTTCTATGAAATTAATTTTTCGAATTTCCAAAAATATAATAAGATATGAAAAGAAATTATTAGCTTGCAAAGTAGCTTCATTGATGTTGCTTTACTAAGGACCTTGCTCTATTCTACTTATAGAGAAAATTGGTGACAGAAAAAAAGATATATAATATGCATTGCTGTTTAAAATTTCACATATCAACTTGAAGTTTGCTCCTTTATGTCCAATAAATGTAGGCCCTTGTAATTTTAAATACTCCATTCAACGCACCTGCTGAAAAGATGTTCAGTTTTTAAGTTTGAACACTTTCTTGCTGCTACAAAGAAAAAACGAGCGGTTATTGCTCGTTTTGCAAAAAAGAATAGACGGGCACGACCTTCCACCAAAAATATGTGCTTCGATTTGCGTTCAAATTTGTAGGTCGTGGGAACCGAATGGGTTTGATATGCGCGGAGCGAATTAGGATGTCATTGGTATCATGAGCGGTTATATCACGAGAACATTTGTAAGTTCGGTAGCATCTCCCAAGGAGATCGCACTCCTTTAAGAAGAACACATTAATATATTCCGAATCTCGGTCATTTTTTGTGATTGTGCTATATACATCGTATTAGTCACAATTTTCTTATTACATAACACGGAAATCGCTCTAGGAATATGCCTCTTATCCTATGCTCTGTTATATCTTACTTATTATTCTTAACATACTTTCACGACAGTTGCAGTAGCGTTTTGCATCTCTTTACCGTTTAGAAACAGCGAATGTTTAAAGAGAAATTAAAAATAGTAACTTTCCATGAAACTAATTCTTTCTATGAAACTTCGCATTTGTTTATAATGTACTTTTCAGATATTCTACACATTATGAAATTTAGTAAAAAATTAAGTACTCCTGTGGCCAACCCAAAAATACTACAATTTTTGTCAGCACGTTTACCTATCTTGATTACTTTTCTGGGTGCAAAAATGGTAGAATTAACACATTTTTGTGAGATTCCTTTAGACTTTTTTAGAAGTTAAACGTCATCCTGTCAAAGGTGGCAGCATTTTCCAGAACTGATTGTTCCTGTCGCATCGTGTGAATGTTTACTGGTACTGAATAGTAGTTCAATTTCAGTTATATCGTCAGCCATATCGAAAATGATTATTGCACCAATCGTTTTGACAGCGCTCATTGTGGCTTTAACATCAGGTTTGATTTTACTCATGAGACTTATGTAATTCTGTAAAAATTTAGCAGACAACGGCGAAGAAATCACTTCAGTTGCATTCAAAACGGGTCTAATTATCGGACGTAATTTTGACGCTCTCAATTCAGACTTGTCACCAAACCAAAATGAGATGGAGAATTGTTTCGAACGAATCAACTCTCAAGTGGAGGGCCAGGTATTTTTTCTCGCAGTGCACATGCGTAGACCAGCTGGAGCTTCATATTTAGGTTCAAGGAGTAGGTTTCCGTTATGATGCTCCAATATTGAAGCAAATCGCCGACAAGTCTATGCGGGATCAAATTTGCACGTATGTATAAATCAGTTTTCTACTATCAATAAAATCTTTTAGCATTTACCACGCTGCAACTTTGAGTTCAGATTTGGAAAATTGTCGTCAAAGTGACGCTCAAACAAAGAATTCGCCATCTGGAATTCTTTCATTGTTGAAATTGGTATGCGAAAGCAGTAATGTTGGTAAGTATCACATAACTAATTTCAGTTAAAACACTGTAAACCAACACAGAAACTTGATTTTATAACAAATTTTTTAAGGGTTCGATGAACTTATTTTGAGCTAGAGTTAAAAAGGCGACTGTAATCCAGAAAACATTTAAAATTATGTATAAATAACCCTACAAAAGGACACAAGATAAAGTATGCAATAAATAATAAACATTAGCATTAACCTTACGTTGTAAATAATAAACTGTTTTCAAGTTGTGGATAAGAATTCCGAATGCTTGAGTGACATCGAAAACCGAACGCACAGCAAATGCGTTGATGCCTGCCAACGGCAAGCTGGACTCTTCCACCCACCCACTGAAACAGATACCGGAGGCATCATCATGGACGATCGGGACAACAAAATGGTTTGCAAAGTTGGAGCTTGTGCCGTGCAATGTGTTGGATCGCAGGTTAACTTTCACAGATGCCATTTATAAATATCGTGTTGTCGATTGAATTTCGCTTTTTCAAATGTTCCCCTTTATCGAGATTAAAAAAAGCTAATTTATATTTTAGATACAAGAATGCGATGAAGATAACAGTATACCGCTGAAAGACTTCTATTTGCGACTTGGAGGAACGCAAATGCTGCTCGGCTTGGAGTCGGCCCATACTTTTGGCAATGGGCTTAACGCCTATGGCCTACTAAAATCTGGAAAGCTTCCAAATAAGTGCCAGCAAATGGTTCTGCGATCAAGTAGGATTTCGTTTATTTCTCGAATTTCATTACAAATTTCATTATAATTGTAGCCAAATCTGCTGCCAAATACTCGCCCGATGGAGGCGAGAAATTGTCTGATACAAAAGAGGGCTCACAAAACGGCGACTTGACTCTAGCATAAGGAAAGAACTGAAGTGTTACCAAATTATCCCAGATAAATGCTGGACTTTATTGATGCAATATTATTCACTTTAACCTCTTATAAAATAAAAGGATAACATATTTATAGCTGTCGGTTCACTAATATATAACAAGTAACTTTAACTAAGGCGAAAATTATTATTTTACAAACTCGTAGTATTATTTTTTCCCGTTTTCTATCTTGGCCATTTTCTCGTATGTAGATCCATCCAAGCTGTAAGTTGACTGCTTCAAGTCTCCAACCTTGTCGGCTTTGTTTTTCGACCACTTCAAATAAAGCAAATGGAGCCACTCTTTCAAAATAACATAATGCATTCTTTGGAAATGATAAGCGATTGAAAGGCACAGCGCCGATAGGATGATAATGCCAGAAGACATATAGAGGATGCAAATGATAGTCTCCAGCAAACTATTGGGATCTTAATATTCACAATCAAATTTACTATTTTAAAGTAGTGAACTCACCAGGGTGGTAGTCTCCAAGCCCGATTGTTGCCATCGATGTAATGCTTAAACAGACAATATATTTTCTACCTAACGGTATACATTAAAAATAATTTTTATACAGAGTGTGCTGGTTTATTAATTAATAAAACTGAAAATCCACATATTTATTTCATTTTTTTTTGCAAAAATTAAAAAATCTGTCATTATTCCTTTAAATATTGTTTTTCCGAATATTTTTTATCGTAGATATTTCAACCGTTTTGTATAACTAAATTATTAAAGGTCGATTATTATAAAGAAATATAATAATCATAAAGAAAAAATCATCGCCTATATTATTAATGTTTGGTTTAATATTTTAGCTAGAATTGTTAGACTAAAACTTAAATTTAAATCAAGATTTCAGGAATAAATAATTTCAAAGCCATACCTGAAATAAATTGTGGCGATCACAGTGAAATTTTTCAGCAGTCCGCTATATATTATAACGCCGATGCATTGATGGACAAACAGAAGGTTCACAGCAGCTTTAATAGGTAACCTGCGACGTATTTGAGCTGTTCGGAAATTCTGCAAAATAAGTGATAAATGCCACATGTAATACGTAAAAATACTCACATCTTCTTCCGGGATGCGCGGAAAGTATTTTATATAGAATTCTTTGATCTATAAATAAAATTTGTTAGTCTCCAAAAATAAAGAAGAAGATATGAGTTGAAAGAGCGAAAATTAGCTTACCCTTCGTCTGACAACGGCTGTCAAAAATAGCCCTAAATTTTACAGATATATTTATTGAAAAAATTGTAATCTTAAAGCTATTACAATCAACGCAGTAAAACTCCGAAATCAGACGACCCATATTGGCAAACGCTGAGAACACGATGGGCACACTGAACACCGTATAAACCACACAAAAACATTGGCTCCATTTGTTTGTGGCCTTTGTATCGCCCCAACCTAAATTTGTATTGATAAATAACGATAAAAGTGCCATATATTATGAAATGCTATTAAATTATGATATTTTGAAAAATAAAAAGCAAAGTCAAATAGATTTGACATAACAAATATGAGTCTGCACCAAATAACGTTCCCTGTGTCTTCCCTTTCGTTTTGAAATGAACTGTATTCCACGCTTTCGAACATACAATCACGCTGGATTGAAATTATTCACGTTTGAATTCCCGCCTTTGAATTTGTGACTCCTTGTCAAGCAAATTCCTTTGATCGGCTTTGCGTATTTGTTATGAAATTCAAACGTGAATAATTTCAATCCAGCGTGATTGTAGCTTTGTTTTATAATCTAAAAGAGACTAACCAATGGTAGCGGACAGTTGAAAAGTGAATAATAAAGCGTGATGGAATGATTTTGCTGCAATTTCTGGATCCAGTATGCGAAATACCCAAGCCCCTCCTACTAGCCACAATATAGCGAAGCTGATGATTGTTATATGAGGAATTGCTCGAATCCAGGCCTGAAAAGTGAAACAATATTTTCGTTTCGGTATTTCTGAAAACCTGGAATTGATGAAAGTAGTTTTGTTAATGAGAGAGACTTAAGAATATCAGTCATGAACTTAAATTACAGATCTACTCTATTTCGAAGGGTTTCTAATGGTTGACTGTAGTGCAACTTTAAACTTACTGGGTCTCGATGTATTTCGGGCAAATCATTTACTTGAGACACTACTCCGCCATTCAAATTTGTCATTTCACCTGGAGCTAAACCTTGCAGTGGAGGAGGTTGTGAGGTATTTTGATAGTATGAATCTGCTGCAGCAGTAGTGTTCTGTGAACATAGACCTGGTTCTGAACAGTATTTGAATGGTATTGAGGAATAAACTCATAAATACCTTCCGAAACCCCATTATTGTGAGATGTATCGCAAATTATCATGGATTCAAAATGAGGTTCTTCCCGGATGACTCCCATGTTACCCGAGCCAACTCTCTTTTGAAATAACTGCGGAGGTTTATCACTGATCCTTCTGGACTCCCCGGACGTTTCACTTCGAGCGGTTTCCAGCATTTCGCATAGTGTCGCAATCAGACGAGTCGCGTCCTTATCTTCTTGGTCTGTGGCTTTGTCTTTTGCCTGCACATATTTCTTAGCATTGTCGATGGCATTCTCCACTTTTATCCATTGGTTGAGCTCATTCATTGCCCTAAATACATAACAGTAATAGTACATACATTTGTACTATAAAAGCAAATGTTTGCCTAAATAATATTATTTTTAATAATTAATTTCCTTTATAGCTTGTCTCTTTGAGAAGCTTGAAGTTATACCTTCCAATCACACAAAATTTCGCTGTGTTATAAGGAAATATTTATATAATTGTAACTATGTATTTTCCAACGTAGTTTAAACTGAATACTGGAAGGAATTTTTCAGCCTTGGCACAAGCCCATAAAATTTTTTATTTCGGTACTAAAATTGATTAGGGCGAGGATGGCCATTTTTTTGCGGCAGGTGGTGAGGAGGGCGGTAATGGTACGGAACTCAGTTCGGGCGGTCATTTTAATTTAAACTGATGTTCAATTAAAGTTACACAATATATTTATGTTTTTTAATTAATAAACTACCGAGTATTGAGCTGATATCTTGGCCATGTTTGGATGTTATCGAAAGCCGAACCATCAGCCGATTCCGGTGGAGTACGGCTCATGATTGCTGAGACTTTGGCACAACAGAAAACTTAGTTAATATGGCAATTGCGCGAATGTTCTTTTCCGGCCCCGCATTCAAAAGTGATCAGAGAATTGGACCATTGATAAGTTTTGTTTTGCAAATTACTCGAGAACTTCCCACCTTTCTTATTGACAGCACACAGAAAAGAGAGTCCCATGCGGTAGGCACAACCCAAATTTATTGCTTTTTCGGTTTTCTGGTTTTTGATGGAGAAGAAATGATCGTAAAAATTTAGACTTCCCTTTTGCTCATGTGACAAATGGAGAGAAAAACTCCGAGAAGAAGTTGATGAAAATTGAGCGATCTCCGGCATTTCCAAGTCGAACTTAGAAGAAATGGTAAGCACGTAGTTGTGTGTGGAATGAGTTAAACTGTAATGAATGTTTAAACAGGTCATCAACTCAAATTAGCTTAATCTCGAAAATAAGTATTTGTATAAGCAAAATAATATCTGATGTGGTAAGTGAACTATATTGCAATATATGCACGCAAAAGTACGCTGATTCCTCACACCAACAAGCAAAAAGGGATTGTAGTTGAAAAAAACTAAAATCACAAACACAATAATGGTTTAGAGGAAATTCCGAACATGTTTTTCAACTATTTTCAATTATCATTCATCCAGAGCAAAGCATTTCGTGAGGGTGATATGCCGCTGTATGGCGCATTTTTTCTATTAGATTATCCTTTTGAATTGTATAAGAAAGTAGGAAATTATTATGTAGGAAAATATTATTAAATTACTGTGGCTATATTATTAGACTACTGAGGTATTATACACCCAAAATGTTATTTGTTTGCTATTCTGAGCAACTTTAATCGTAAAATTACCTTAATGTTTATCTCTATAGCAAGTGGCACGGCCGCTCTTACAGTAGATGTCAAGCTCAACCAAAGACATTTTTAGAGAAAAAATTGTGCTTTCATGCTCTGAGAGATATGACCGCTTGAGGCAGTGGCGTAACCAGGGGGGTACCGGGGGTACGTACCCCCCCCAAAAAAAATGGGAAAATTTGAAAAAATGAGTGTAAATCAGTGCAAATTTGGGCAAAAATTGGTCCGGTACCCCCAAAACCCAAAAAGCGGGGTCCCAAAAATTCGGTACCCCCCTAAATGGCCATTTCCACTAAAACGTACCCCTCCCCCAAAAAAAAATCCTGGTTGCGCCCCTGGCTTGAGGTAGGGACATAAACCAAAAATAGAAATTTTTGTTATGCAAAAATTCGTTATCTTGTGTTATGCAAAAGAAAATTGATTTGGAACTAACATATAGTGTAGCATTTCAATGAGATTTTGAATATCAATAAATGTCAATCCCTGTCGAACAAGCCTATATAGGGTTTGGCTGGTTTATTGGTTTCCGTCAAACCAATAATAGTATGGGAAATATAAAATAAAAGATTTAATAAGACTTTTTTACGCAAATGGAAATTTCGCCAACTCCTTATTTTAACCGTTATATTAGGCTTAGCCTTATTCACGCTTAAGCGTTAGGCTGAATAACCGTTATTATGAAGAGTTGGCGAAATGAAAATTTTAAAGGGAGTTGGCCGAAATTTCCTATTCCTCTTTTTTAAGCTCATGGAGTCAATTTACTTGTAAAAATTACGTTTACGATTTATTTTTTAAACTTGTTGTTTTTCAAGTTTGCACTATAATCTGGGAGATTGTTGAGCATGATTATACTGATGCCAAAGGAATGTCACGGCCTTTGTTGAATAGCTCTCAAATTTTAATGCTTTCTTGGCTCGCAACAAGGCTATGAGCTGCAAATACGCAATAAATTCTCCAAGGACTGCCGCTCGAGAAGAGGACGAAAATTGAATCATCCAATTATATTCAATGGAAAAGGAAAATGAAGAATAAGCGGAAGATATTATAAGAAATTTCTAGTATCCTAATTCTTGAATGTTGAAATGTCGAGTAATCATAGAAATTGCAGAATTTGAGCTAATGAACAGCTTGTCGTGTGAACAAACCGGAGGATTTTATTACACTCAATGTTTTAGTCCTGCAGCAAGCGGCTTGTTGAAACATTTGTAGAATAGTCTTCGATTCTGAGTCTTATAATATTGGGTGCTTATTTTTGTGGAAAATTTAATTTGTCAGTTAAATTTACGGAATTAAATATTTCCGACTTGTAGATAGCAATATCTTAGTGTCGAAGCAATCACAAATCTTATGTATTTAAATACAAACATTAAAATGTTATCCGCATTATGAAACTTGTACTTAGAAGTGAGCTTCGATCTATGTATATGTTGACCTCTGTCACTTCTCATAGTCGATAAAAAAGTTTTTAACATGTTGGATAACACTTATTTTTGTTAACCTTTATTGTATACAATATTTGTTAAGATCGAATATTCATAATAAATGAGACTCATTTTTATAGCGAGACTCATTTAGCAGAAAGAATTGATTGTTTTTTCTCTCTCCTACTCTGCTGTTAACCATGGTCCACACTTTCCTCTCCTCACTTTTCCATCCGTCTATTTTAGGAACTTTTTTAATGTAATTGGCCTGCTTTCCAAAGCCTCCAAATTTTTAGACTGCGCCAGCCCAAACCTTTCCTAAACCACCAGCTTTCTCCGTTTCCTGCGGTTATACCCTTTAATAGAAAAGTTTCAGGTCCCTTTGATCTAACAAAAATCAACGTTAAAGATTAGAACGGTCCCATAAAAAACAATTGCATGAATAACTTTACAATCTGTTGACATATCCTTTTTCCAATCATTTATCTTCCTGTTGCTCAAGAACGACATTCATGAAAAAACGCCCTTTAACGGTAATTATTATTTTCCAAACCCGGCCATGAATCAAATCATTTATCAATTTTTCATTGCCTTGTGAAGAGTTTTCAACACCAACAAAACTTATTGATCGGATATTTGTTAGGTGTCATTATGACATATTTGTGTGTTTCGTTGCTGTTTTTTATTTTTTATATTGAAGGTCAAACTTTATAATATTCTGACTAGGCTTATTGGTTAGAGTGGAGAATGTGGATTTCTGTTATGCTAAAATTATGTCTCTTGTTATAAGACATGTTGTGGTTTCAACAATATAAATTTGTCTTTGTATGATATTTATGTGTTGTGTTTATAACTGATTATCGGTTGAGGATGAATTTTTCACCCTTCGGTCAAGCCCGAATATTCCTCGGTCCCCACACAAAATCAGACCATCCTTTCCGGCCCGGCCCGAGCAATTTTTCTGCGCTAGGCCGAAATCAGATATGAGCTTCCATTTTAACTGAGATCAGTTTAAACTGAAAAATATACAAGTTGTTTCAGATTACTCTAATGAATATTTGGAAAGTGGAGAACATCGAAAGAATCGATCATCATGCACGTGGTTGGCATTCTTTGGACATTTTACCCACTCTTAGGACTAATGGCTTTGGTCGGTTTCAGCATTTTTCATCCGTTTAAACAAGTAGAGAAATAAAAATTTTAATCAAAAGAGAAAGAATTATCCTCGTTGGTTAACAATATTAATTGGACGTTAAAATTCATATAAGGTGAAATTATATGACTCGAAAATTGTACATGATGGATATTGTAGATAGAATTTTCTACGGGTCTCGCTCATGTTTTCTTCTGCCTACCATTCTCTGTCTTTCTACTTCCCATGTTGTCAGGAATAGCTGCCTCAATCACTTCAGTCTACGCTCTCTTACTTCATAATCCTAATAGGTATCCATTTTGCTAAATAATTCGTAAAGACAAACCCAAAGTTCTTTAACCAAACTTTTTTAACGGTAAATGTCGTATTTTGAGATTCGATAATTTCAGCAATTTTTCAAATTGTAGCGAAATTTGAAAAATTGGGTGCTCTGAAAAGTTAGCGAAATTGCAATATGCAATTATTAGTATTGTAGATGACTTTCAACTATTGTGTTATTCGATAGCAAATTATAAAAATGTCCAAAGAGTCACTAACTTTATCAAAATTTTTACTTTGCAAATCAAAATTTTGATAGTTCAATTAAATAAGTAAGGATTTGAACGAAAATTAAAGTTCACGTTGCAAAATAATTAACAAAAACTAGCAATTATTATTTTATCTAATCGCGATTTCAGCTGTGAACTTCTGCTTCAATTTATTTCCGCTCTTCTCGGGTTCGGGCTTTTATTGGTCACTGCCACAGAAGCCGTCTGTCTTAGACGAGGTAAAAATGTTTTTTCTTACAACTCAATACCTAATTTTTCAGTGCGCGCTGAGCATGGCGACTTGAGTGTATGCGCTGGAATACTCAACCGAACTCTGTCGAGTCAGTCGAAATGCTCCGATATATTTGGTGGGCTACAGCATCACCTGCTTCAAAAGACCAGCCATGTTCACAACATTTCACCGATAGAGGACGCCCGAGATGCCGGAAAAATAGTAATTTCCACTATCCTCGCTGTGGCTTCGCTCGTGCAAGTTTGTGCGGGTGTGGTGCTGACACTCTATAGTGCAGCTGAAAATAGGTAAGTCAAAAAATTAGATCTACTTTGGGCCTCAAATTATTTGAGTTAGCTAAGTCAAAAAGGAGTAATAAAACTTAGCATACATTTTTACGAGAAAGCAAAATTAAACTGAACTTTCGTCATAACTATATATAAAGAACTTGATCTCATCAGCGATTTGACAGCGAATATCTAATATGTAAAATTACAATTCTGAAATCACTTTTCAGGTTTTGTTAAGGAAAATGTAATCTATTATTTATTTGTAATACAAATCCTCTTTTGAAAAATAACATTTTCATGCTTAAAAATGCCGCAATTTTAATTACCCTCCAATTTTGGTCAAAGTTGATAGTTTTAAAGATACTAATCAACTAAAAGAAATCTTGAGCCATAATATCGATGTCGAAAATTACATATTACTCGAAAACTTATCAAAAAATAATAACGGTAAAGCGACGTTTTTGTTAATGAAGGTTATGGAACCGTGATGAAAATAATTGAAAAGACAGTAGCAAAATTTTTCAAATGCATTTCAGATTTCAATTGAGCGCTCCTCACTGGCAAGCCATCTTCGGAATGTAATTTCGTCTTGAATTTGGATTATATCTATTAATAATCGGTGCATTTTAGATTTACCCTTCTGTTATCCTATGTTTACCATTCATATTGTTGTGTTTTCTTCCACTCTTATTTTGTCACTTGTGTAGCGGTTTTCTGTCTAATTCAGGTAAAAATTGAAATGACAATAGACCAATGATTTGAATTTTTAGGCTGCCGTTCCCTGGCATTTTCCTGTAAGATCGAGCTCGCGTCAGCTTTTCTCCATTTTTGGAGCTGGCTTATGCTCGGCGTTACTTGCACTGACCTCTTTTGGATTTTATTGCTGGGCTCATCGATATTCTGCTCCTTGGAAATACGACCGAAGTCTTTCAAATTTAGTCAACAGCCAGTCATTTTGGAATTCAACTCTGGTTCGGGATAAGTCAGCAACTTCAGGTATTTACAGGTGAGCTTAATGAAGCATGCGAATGCTATGATTTCATAAATACGTGCGATTTACAAAACTAATTGCGAGTGTGCATAAAATATCTATTCTGGATTATACTGCCACTCAGCAGCAATCCAATGTTGCATTTTAGAATGACGGATAATCTATATCTTAATCCTAAAACATCTCAACTTTAAAAGCGTTTAAAACGAACTTCCTCTTGAAATAGTTCTGTTTAAAATGTAGGGAAATTCCAATAATAAACTATTAGTGGAGCAAAGATTTCTCTCTTGGATGGCAACTAAGGACTAACATGGGTACTTAACACGGAAGTTTGGGAAGAGTTACACAGAATTGGTTTCGGGGATTGAAAAATTTTCATTTACTTTTTACATGACTTTCAATGGTTGCACTTTTATTCTGTCAGGCACCGTTGCGATTTTTGTGCGTAATCTAATTTCTAACTACATATTTGAGAATGATGTGAGAAAAGTGCGCGAAACATAATTAATATTGTTATGTTGACACCAAAAATTAGCAATCCGAAGAATTTTGAGAGTTTATTTAATGCATTAAATACCGTCTATAATTTTATTTTCTCATATTTTCGATTATGCCAAATACAAACATTACTTTTTAATCAAATAATTGTAGTATAAACATTGAAGGTAAGAGGCTTTCATTTGCATGAATTAAGTTTTCTTTCAAAAGTTATAAAAACAAAGTCATACGTATAAACATATGCAAATTTATTCTCAAAGTCATAAATTGTCACTGATAATGAATAAACAAGATCGAAATATTCAATGAATTTAAGGTATTGTATCGTGCCCAAACAAGCTTATATGCTTTGTGAGCGGACTCTCGAGTTCTCTACTCCGTATGTTTGGTGGACACAGGAACAGGTTTGTGTCCTTTTACGCATTCCGTACCTCATAAAATGATCTCACAGCTTTCCGGCCGAGTGGGTGGTAATAGAAAATTGCATTAACAATGGGGTTTATTTTAAACCACACTCAATTTATAGGCCGCTTCTCACCCACTTATATATTAACAGTATTTTGCATTATAAACCCCCAAACGGGCCGTAGCAGGCTCAAAACGGCAATTAATCCATGCTGTAGTGGTCTCAAATTGTGCGCCTTGCAGTGATGATATTTTTGTTTTGAGCTGTCCCTTTTTAGGCATTTAATCCTCAACCAACCTAAGCCTTTTCACTAATTTTTGGTCTTCTAAGCCTGGATGAATTCCGTCATTTCCTCTTGACCCAAGAACAAATTTTGCAAATTTATGACGGCAAATTTTATTCTCTTAAATTTTCGACTTTCATTCACATGGGCCTCCCAATTAGGGTTTCATTGGAAACGTTTTATGTCCAGTTCTAATAATTGTAAGCTTTTTGACGTATATTCCGTGAAATAAAGAAAGTACTCCATTGGGCTGGCCCCTCTTTTGAATGGACACATAAATTTGGTTGGAGGGGAGTGAAAAATGAAGGATGACAGGTAAAATTTATTCGACGACATTTTCAGGTCCAGTCCGAGGTGGAAATTATCCAAATCGTCGTGCTCGTTCTTTTGACTTTGAATGGATGCTTACATTTTTTGTTATTTATCTATGATGCCTTTGGCAGTTGAAATTTGAACCGTTTTGCATTTAAACAAAAGAAACATGCTTTAAATATCTGACATTAACTAAAATGCAAAACGTAATTTCCCCTTAAGTGTTGCCTGTTTTTTCTGTATAATAAACCCTTGTGATGTTCGTTTGTATTATATAATTTGGCTGAAAAGTTATAGTGGGATTTAGATAAATAGTTTAAAAACTTATATCAATTCGGTTAAATGTAATGAAGTCCTTTTGCCTCCCAAAATTTGAATATAAGTACCTGTGCGAACTAATAAATATTAAACTTTATATCTATACCGTTACTTTTGATCAGCCAAACCATAAAAGATATAGTAGGCGCCAATACCTATTTTTCTTCTACCAATAACTAGTTCTTCCTCATATACTTTGTCAGTTTCTAGGATAGATCCACGAAATCTAGTAATATTGACGTAATCACAAGGCATAATTTGTGTCTTGCAGCAAAACACATCTAAACATCAAAGTTCCGGGTTACTCCGCAACATTCAAAACAGTTAATTCTACGTAACTTAAAGTGCAACTGAAGCATGTATGGAGTTTGATTATCTTTTTCGAATTATCGGATGTGACGTAGCGGACAAAATGTTGCTAACCCACCAAAATCCATCATTTTACACTGGCACGCTCCAAGAATCGGGCCATTATATTACGAAAAGTTTATTTAAATAATTAATTCAATTTATTGGTATGATAGTCGCAATTGTAAAGCTCTCTCGGAAAAGCATCCAACCGTGGATTTCGTCTAATTAAGTCCCAACTATTTCATCCTAGCAAATATATGCCTGTTGATAGCTCTCATTATGCGCGTTTTTATGCAATGATTTCATTAATTCGCCGTTTTTCTACTTTTCGGTCCGAAAAATATTTGACCAGCGCGAACTAAGTTCATACCTGTGGATTTAAGGTTAGAAATTTGCAGAGGACAAAAGATATCTTTTACTTCAATCTACGTTATACCGAAATCCCAATTTTGCCTGTGAACGTAAAATTTCTAGTGAATGAAAATTTACAGATCCAAAATTGCAAATACATATTGAAAATTTTTGACAAATTTCAAGAGTCATTTCCGTATCACTGGACATTGTGGAACTCGAAAAAAACAAGGAAAGCCCATGTTTACCGTCAGGGAACCCAAAGAATGAACCAGAATTCCAATGAACCGAAAGAACAATTTCATAAATTTTCCACAGCTATAAAATTACGCACATCCAAACGGAACGCTGCCACCTGAGTTCCAGAAAGGTCGCGCCTCATAACAAATTCCTTTCCTTCCCATAACCTTAGCATAGCACATGCTGCATATTTCACACTAAACAACAAGACAATAGCTTTCTCAATAGGGCAGCTGTTTTGCTATGCGTCTCGTTGTCTTCGATTTTTGCACGAATTAACAAATCATACGTACCTGCATGCTACTTACCTTATGCAAAATATGAACGTTATTGTGTTTGCACTTGTGATGTTTTGTTACCCATTCGCTGTTTTGTATGAAAGCTGTTTTAACGTTACTTTTAACAGCGATCCCACGCGTGCTCAATCTCGGCCACAGAAAAATGCGAAACTCTGCCAAAGTAATGCAAACGTTACCTAATAATGATGAAGATGACCTCACTGCAATACAATCAAACAGGCAAAAGGCCTCATTTGCCTTTGCAATCCCGGTATCTTCAATACTAATCATCGCAATGATTTGCCTGCTGCTCACATTTTCGAGTGCAAACGCTGCGCCAACCGGCACTGACATAACTTCTAGCGAGGAAAGTGCGTTGAGAATGTGTAAGTTATAATTTGGATTAGAGTAATAATTGTTAAAATTGAATTTTAATGATTTTTTTTCCATTTCTCTGTTGTATGGAAATGTTTTCGCTAAATAATATTGGTATATTTTTACTGTCAAAAGTCTCATTCAAGAATGCAAGTCATTCTAGTAAGCAAGTATTCGCTAATTCTTTTCCCATTTCTTAATTTTTTTTCCTCGTGAAATTGAGAAAACAGAGAGTAATTTCTCTTTCCTATTACTAAATACAACTGCCAAAAATAATATTCCGAGTTTTACGTCCATCATTATCATACGGACATAATTTTCTGAATCTATTCCAAAAATGTTGCGTAAAAGTATCTTTATTTATAAAGTTCTTTTCATTTCCGTTCTTTAATGCCACACTTATTCTAGTGAGGAGTTATCTTAAAAGCATCGACCAACTTCCGTCACCATACGAATTGGCACACCTGGACATTGCAGGCAGCAGCGACGGCGGGACAAGCGGTTACGTCATTATCGAGGATTTGAAGTAGGTTAACTTTACAAAACTATAAACATCAGAAACTAAATTATCCTAACCTTATCCAATTATCCAACTTTCCTATTACCACCGCCAGACTTTCACTTAGACTTTCACTTAAATTTTAGTATTGTAACGAAATTTAAGATTGAATTAATATTCAAAACTATAAATATTGATGAAGTATATTTGTTGCAACCACGAATATACTCTCTTTAATGTTTCGAAGAAAGTATTTCAAAAAGACTAATAATTTTAATTATAAATTTATAGAGAATGACATCGCACTTCTCGCGTAGAAATATTTTTATTGGTTCGAACATAGTTTTTAGATCCAAAATTTTTTAATAACAAAACAGTGAAATTTTCTGTTTTATAATATTTATCAAACTGAAATTTTAGATCCAACAAGCGAGGTCTTGGGATGGGTCCACGCCCACTGAGGTTTGGCTAGCTGCCAACCAAATGGAAAGTGATTTTCGCCGATCATTCGCTAATCGCTTTTATAAAGACTTTATTAAATGTTTGTATGTTATGAAGTAAATACAGATTACGATCCAGTTATTTATTACTGCCATTCACTACATAAAATACCATTTGAATCGAAATATTATGGACAGAAACAGAAGTCAGTCATATTACGAACGACACATATAACAAGCACTCCATTTTTGTTTTATTCGTCTTATAAAACTTATCTGATTATCGAATCAGTTTTGCTTTACACAATGGCCCTTTAGTTTTCTTTAATTATAAAACACAATTTCCTTTCGTATAAAGATGAGAATATTCTGGAAATAAAATATTATGATAGGGTGTAGATGCACAAGGAGCACTCTGCGTATTCATTAATTACCACAATAATCACATAGAGTGTACGCTTAAAAATACTACTAAATTTTCGTTTTATGTAAACTTTTATAGCGCAATTATCAGTCAAATAGCATGTTTCCCCATATTTCTCTCGCAGCACTTTGTTTCAAAGTATATTTGTATGTGTCTGCACTTTTATATACTATACCTTTATTAGCTGCCGGGGGAATTATTCTTCATTTAAAAACACTTCAACCGCTTCCCTTCACTAAAATACAACAAATTTTGGGGTGCCTTAACAAGTAATAAATTTAACCATGGAAAATCAGGAATGTGGTTTTTGTGAGCTAGTTTGAGAAAATGCCTCCAAATATGCCTCCGATATGACCAAAATTGCTGGTAAATTCAAAAATACCCATTACTAGCTAAATCTTGGTGCAATGTGGTTATCGGGGGGGGGGGGGGAATTTTCATACATTTTTATATAGCAAAAAATCAATAGGGGGACTCTATTGATTTTAATTTATTTTTTGACATATATTGTGAAAAAAATTAATAGGGTAGTCCCTATGAATTTTTGAAAAAATTTCGTAAAAAATTTCCAAAAAAAAATTTTCCTCAAAAAATCCATAGGGGGGAGCCTATTGATTGAAAAAATATTTTTTGCTGACAATTTGTGAAAAAATCAATAGGGTACCCCCTATTGAATTTTCGGCTGAAAAATATTTTTTTTCGCAAAATACCATAGGGGGACCCTATGATATAAAAAAAAATTTTCTGAAAAATTTGTGAAAAAAATCAATAGGGTCCCCCCTATTAATTTTTTGGCAAAAATATTTTGAAATATTTTTTTTCCCAAAATACCATAGGGGGTACCCTATGGTATGAAAAATTTTTTCCCTGAAAAATTTGTCAAAAAATCAATAGGGTCCCCCCTATTGATTTTTTGCTATATAAAAATGTATGAAATTTCCCCCCCCCCCCACCCGATAACCAGTTCCCCCCCCCCCGATAACCACATTGCACCTAAATCTTATATTTACGCAATATTTAAGCGAATTTGCTTTAAAAAACTAAAAATGTTGACTATAACCCATGATAGATTGTGCATTCATGCAATAATTTCTATTATTATTTAAATCGTCAGTACAACTCCTGTCTGCTAATTAAAGAGAATGCGCGAAATTGTGCACGTACAAGCTGGCCAATGCGGTAATCAAATTGGGTCGAAGGTTGTTCTTGTTATTACTTGCTAACTAATTATTTTGTAACATTTCCAATCTCAGTTTTGGGAAGAGATCTCGGATGAACACGGCATCCAACCCGACGGAAGCTACAAAGGCGAATCGGACCTGCAGAAAGAGCGAATCAATGTGTACTACAACGAAGCTCTCGGTGGTTGTATAGCATCATTTTTATGCTAATTTATATGAGTTTTAGGAGGCAAATATGTTCCGCGTGCTATCCTCGTTGACCTCGAGCCAGGTACGATGGACACAATTCGTTCTGGACCGTATGGGCAACTTTTCCGTCCTGACAACTTCGTCTTCGGTCAGTCTGGCGCTGGTAACAATTGGGCTAAAGGGCATTACACAGAAGGAGCTGACTTGGTTGACAAAGTTTTGGATGTGGTTCGCAAGGAAGCCGAAGGTGTGTCTGTCAATTTTCTGACTAATTGTTAACATTTTCTGTTCAGGATGTGACTGTCTACAGGTAAATTTATATAACTTTTATTCTCATAGTGCGTAAGAATAGTGTGTTACCAGGAGCTTTGATATCGATTTGAATCTCATAAATTAAATATATAGTTTTTTGCAAATATTACTGGGACTTATAAAATTAGTATTGCTAAATATCTATAGGGAATTCAGATTTGAATTCAGGTATGAAAGAATGACAAAACATTTTGGGATAATGTGCGTTTTTTACCATGGCATATAGGAAAAATTACCATAGTCTATACGTTGTCCAAAAAATATTCGAGAACATGAAGTATTTTGCCACAATCGTTTAATAGGCATTAAAAGTTTTTATATAACTTGGAAACATATATTTTTCTTAACATTGTAAAAACAAAACGGCAGCTATTATCGAAATGTATTCTTTTGTTTCGTATGGGCTTATTTTAGAGGTTTTACGCTATTCGCTTTCAGGGATTCCAATTGACTCATTCGCTTGGCGGTGGTACTGGAAGTGGCATGGGAACTCTGCTAATCTCAAAGATTCGAGAAGAATATCCGGATCGCATCATGTCATCTTTTTCTGTTTTGCCTTCTCCTAAGGTATTTCTTTTGGAATAAGTCTGAAGAAAATTGATTTCTGTTATTTTCATTTCAGGTATCAGATACCGTTGTGGAACCTTACAACGCGACGCTTTCAGTGCACCAGCTGGTGGAAAATACTGATGAGGTGGCTTAACAATATTCATTTTCCAAAAATTTCTATAATCGTTTTCTTATTTATAGACTTTCTGCATTGATAACGAGGCGCTCTATGACATTTGCTTCCGCACGTTGAAATTGCAGAACCCAAGTTATGAGGAATTAAACCATCTCGGTAATTTTTTATTTCTTCGCATCCTATTCCATTTTAGGAATAGCACATAATTGAAATTAATATGACATATTATTTCGCGAAATACAAATGCTCAGCTTAGAACTTGTTGAAGCTATTCATTTTCTGACTCTATTAATATTAGCTATAAAATTGGTCTTTATGAGTTTTTAATATTGTCTGAATTTGAGATTATTATTTGTTAAAAATTGCCAAATTAATCGTTAAATGGATTCTTAAACAATTTTATTTCACCATAATTTGTGATTTTCGCCAGCTGTTAAATTACAGTATCGCTCACAATGTCTGGTGTCACTACGTGCCTCCGATTTCCGGGACAACTTAATGCAGATTTGCGCAAGCTAGCGGTGAATATGGTTCCTTTTCCGCGACTGCATTTCTTCATGCCAGGGTTTTCTCCACTAGCTGCCAAAGGTGCTGCTGCTTTCTGTGCTTCGTCAGTCTCAGAGCTTACCAAGCAGGTGAGTGATTTGGATTTTTGGTTTTAGTAAAGTTAACTGGTTACACTACCCGCTCTTTTCTTAATCTACAATCAGTTTTTGGCAATAACATTTTATTTTAGATGTTTGACTCGAAGAATATGATGGCTGCTTGCGACCCTCGACAGGGACGTTACTTGACAGTAGCTGCTATTTTCCGTGGCAAAATGTCCATGCATGAAGTTGAGGAAGAAATGCTCTCAGTGCAAACCAAGAACCAGGAGTATTTCGTGGAGTGGATTCCGAACAATGTGAAAACTGCTGTCTGTGATATCCCTCCACGTGGTATGGACATGTCTGCCACCTTCATCGGTAACTCAACTGCAATCCAGATTCTCTTTAAGCGAGTCTCAGATCAGTTTACGGGTTGGTATTATAAAGCTTAAACGATTGAAGTTATACGTTTTGCTATTTCAGCGATGTTCCGTCGCAAAGCTTTCCTTCACTGGTAATATTTTATTATAATCACCACATCATTCATATTGTTACCACAACTTTTCAATTCAGGTACACTGGCGAAGGTATGGACGAAATGGAATTCACAGAAGCTGAATCAAACTTAACTGATTTGATCAATGAGTATAATCAGTATGAACATGCGTGAGTATTTTGAGTATATGACTCTTTTCTAGAACTTAATTGGTTGGTTTATAGGACCGCAGATGAGGATGACGAGATTGACGAATCGAGCACACTGAAAGTGAGTACCCTTTGACCGTGATGACTAACTTACTTTTATTGTTGACTTTGTCTTATTGATCACATTTATTTTTGAATAAAAGATTTTTTGTAATAATCCATGTGAAGGATATGAGCTCTCAGTTTGGTTACGATAATTTTATATGTCTGGTGACAGTACAAAATGTGATTGAAAACAACAAGCCCCAGCCCAAATAAGCCGCCTCCGGGGGATGTTGAAAAAAACAAGAGCCAGGGCATAAACAAAGCCGCGGGGCTTATTCCAAAGGAAATGCGGTAGATGCGTATGTCACTAAATTAGTGCTATGTAAATTTTTGAGAAAAAGCGTATATAAAAAAAACTACACTTTTCTTTTATACGGCTATGTAAGCCGAATTTTGGCAGTACTTATACATTTGGACAAATGGGTTACATAGCTATTTCGATAAAACACTTAGGTTGCCCTAAATCATGTTTCTCTTTTACGTATGCGTTCTTTTGTCGGATTCATTATGTAATAAAAAGCAGCGTTTTTCTTTTTCATGCATTCATCGTTTTGTAAACTATTATTATGGCCAGTTTTGCACTTGTAGTTGCATTATACGCGACAACACATTAGCTCCGCGCTAACCAGCACATTAATATTGTGCTATGAGATCATTCTTTGACGATCTTCATCCGTTCTCTCATCTTCAGACATGTTTTTATTAATGCTCCACTTATTATACGATTTCCATCACATTATGACATTTGCTGAACAAGTTTCATTATTTATTTGCCGGATCTAGCGACATTTTCACTTTCCATTCATTCGTTTTAATATCGGCCAAGCTGAAGATTGAATATGTTCCCATTTTTAACTATTTGGGTAATTAGCCTTCTTGTGTTGGCACGATTCTCGATTTCTTCTGGAGAGTTTGACGTTCCTTCATGGCTGCATCACGGGGCAAATCATGGCCGCGCACACGGGCATAATTTTGGTGATCATGTATGTTTCTGATTGCATTTCTGAGAAATTTGTTCGACTTAATATGGTTTAGGATTCTAGCTGGGATCGAATGAAGGGAGAAAGGGATGGATATGACCATGGTTGGCGAGGTGCCAATGCTGGTCATGGTTTTGACGAGCATGCTTCAAATGCATTCGACCGAGGAGACCATGGATGGGCTAATGGTTTGTACAGTCGACTCTCGATAAGCAAGCATCCCTCGAGATCTTATCAAATTTTTATTTGTCAAAAATTTCATAAAAATTGTAAACATTTTGGTAAAAACTTTTAATTCACGCCAAAAAAATTTTAATTAGGATAACAGGAAATAGGATAATTTTCTAATTTCCGAGAAAATTTTGAAGAAAAATCGTGTGCTCGCTTGTCAAGTCATTTTCATATGTTTTGTTCTTCTGGGACCGGCCGAAGGTGCTCGCTAATCGAAAGTCGACTATAAATTTTCTACTTACTTTCCAACAAAAATATTGGTTTCTGAACAAAAACACTCAATTTACGATTCGAAAACACAAAGTCATAAATGTTATTTGGTTATATGTTTGATCCATTAATTTATTCCAAATGCTTGACATATAGGTGATCGCTCGAGGAGTGATTTCGATGGTGATGGCCACGTTCATCATGCAGGAAAGGCCGCTTTTCGGGCCGGTGAAGGTGAATTTGACACTCAATTAGCGTTACTAAAATGTATTTTAGACGCCGAAGGCGAAAAGAAATTCTCGTACCTTAGCCAAGGTTCGGGACCAGAGGGATTCTATTCCAAAGGCTATTTCGGATCCAATGGTATAATTTTTAATGGAATTAAAATGAAATATTATTGTTGAATGGTGTTTAAAAATCATAGCGGGATTAAAATTTGATAGCCAAACTTTCTTTTCATTTCTTTGTCACTTTTCTTTGATCTCTTCCTTGAATAAATTTCAAGGCTCTCATACTTATATCTTTAGCAGACGTGGGAAAATTTTTATAGGATTTCAGAGTTATTCAATTTAAAAATAAAAGATTACAGAATAAAAGAAGGCTATATTTTAATGAAGTGCTAACTCACAAATTTTCAACATTCTTTGCTTTTCGTACTTTTTTATTATTTTCAAAGCATCTTTTGAATTTCTTCGTTACCGAATTCTTATTTGATATTATCTGCATTCATTGTTGGACATTTAATTTGTTGTCACTATTTGGAAATACGGAAACAGAAAATATATCTCTAATAAAGTAGTTCTTCGGTTATTATGCAAAAACAAAACCGTTCTGCGGAATATTTTCAGTGCAAAACTTTATTTCGTTCAACATACGTTTATTTTAGGCTATGGACACGAGGCTGGAAAAGCTGCCGAATCGGCTGAATCCGCTGGAGAAGGATACGCTAAATCTGCCCATGACCGGGACGTCGCCGATGCGCAAAATGAACACGGTCATGACGCATCGCAAACTGATCATCACTTCGGAGACAGAGGAGACGAACGGTCTGGCGAATGGGAGGCTCGTGGAGCACATGATAAAGCCCGACAAGGTGATGGCTGGCGTTCTGAGGGCAGTGATAACGGATGGCGCGCTGCTCACGACCATGGCGAGGGACATCATCCATATGTCGCTTGAACATTGTCTAATTCCAGGAGGAGTTCATTTGGTTTTAGAATTTGATGTTTTAGTATTTGGAACTTTGAAAGTGCTCTTCCAGCTGCCTTAAACATTTGCAAGGGTCTGTGAAAATATGACTAAAAATCATTTAATGGCAAAATGTCATAGAATTATTTTATGGAGAATAAATGCTAAAGTTCCGGGACTTAAATTCACATTCCTCGTCAGGTACTATTATTTTATTTGAACATTTAACGACAACTAATATTGTGCTCCAAGTAAGAAACGAAATACCTTTTTGTAATAAAATACGCATATGAAAACCCCCTAAAAACAGGTTTTCCCGAAAAATTCTGAAAATTTTATATCACATTGGTTTGAAGAAGCTCATAGGAAAGACACTTGAAGAACGTTATGATATTTGCCGGCAATGGGTACCTATTGTGACTTTGAAAAGCATCAACTCAAGTGTATCATCATTTCTAATGAGATTAGCGTTATTGCATGTCACATATATGTATAAGTGTCGCTTTTGAGAATCAAAGACGGCATGTAATAAAAAGATTGTCATTATTAGTGCATTCCTCGCTTTATAAAAGATGGGAAACGTAGCTGAAATAACTGTATTGTTTTCAAAGTAAATTTGCGTGTACAAGGACGATAAAGATTCTCAAAAGAAAACGATAGAAATCATAATTTCTATCCTAACCAAATTTTTTTATCGTTATTTTTTAAATTAAAATTTTAGTAAATATTCGTTTGTTTATAATTTTTTATATATGTAACGCATATTGCTAAAATAATTTTTTATAAATCAAATCGAACATTGAAACATAATGGCTAATCACACCAAAATAAATTCTGTTATTGAGTGGATGAAACAAATAAATCAATAGTTGCATGCGTACCTAAAACTTTTATTCCCTGTTACCATACCATATCCAAAAGAACAAGTATTTAAATCAATTACATCAGAATATGAAAATGATATTATGTTTTCTTTCAGTTATTTTTACGCTTTAATATAAAATTTTATATAAAAAGGTATTATAAAATTTAAAACCTGTGAAAGGAAGTTGGAAAATGTAAAAAAATTACTGTTGTTTATGAATGTATGATCTCGTACGAGTTGAGGACACAATTTCCCAAGCTTATTTTAAACGAACATATACAAGTCCTTTGACTTCATAGCAAATGCATACAGATATGTTTCCAAAAAGAACAAGATAGATCTTTCGCAACCTGAGATCAAAATTGCTTCTGTTCGGAAGTCAAAGAGATCCAAAGACAATTGTTGGCAGATGTTTGTTTTGACTTCTTAAAAAGAGCAGTCATTATATTTTTGGCGCGATGCAATAACACCGTAGCTCTCGTGAAAAATACGCATGAAAACTGGGCCCTTTCATCAAAGGCAATACCAACCGTAATCCTGCAAAACAATAGTCTGCCTTCTTGGCATGCTGAGCCTCTTGCCCACACCCAAATAGGACACCCGGCGCCTTTGCCAAGTGCTCACTAAGGGGTGGGCGTGTCTTTTTGTTGTTATCCAAGGCCTCTAAGGTCCTATTCTTCAAATCCGTAGAAAGAAGGCAAAGTACCAAAGTCACATAGAGGAGACTTAGGCACTGTGATGAGATAACCTAATTTTCTGCTCGCTGCCGCTCATAATCATCATACTCGTTGTTATTTCGGCCAAGCTTAGAGTACCTAAGAAAGTCGGCGGGGTCTGAGGCTTTTCTCGGGATAACTTCATTATCTCGATTCCCTTTAAAGCTTGCCCACATCAGTTCCCTTTGCTGGTCTCTGCAAACTTGGTTCACGTCGAATTGTCAGAGGTCTACTGTAGAAATCCCGCCAGCCTGAGCGGTCCCAAATTGAGTTAAGCGGCAGTTTGGCTTAGGCAAAGGAACTGAAAAGTGGTGCCTAACGCAATTTGCTGTTCCCCCACTCATTTCACTAACCCTAGAGAATTTCTCAAAGTCGATAATCACTCACCTGATCAGCATTTGACAACTCCAAATGAGTACATCAAGTCCTGCGAGTACTACAAATCTGGACGATTCAACCTCAGCAGCTGGAAACCCGCCCAATGAGTCCAACAGCAACGGGACAGGCAATTCATCGGGAATAAGCTTGAGTAACGGTACAATGTCTGGAGATATAGGATCATCGCTTTGTGGTGTACAATCTGCGCAACAACACCAAAATGCACTTTCAGCGGCAGCGACTCTTTCGGCCCTGATCCCTCCGCCAACAGTTTGTCTGGGAGCCTCACACCCGCTCGCCAATGCGATACAGGTGAGATTTTGGTATAATTCTATTTGAGGTGGATTAGTGAATCTCGTATACATTGCAAAGCGAAAAATGAGAGAAGACCCTGAATGATGGGTCGGCGTGATTGGCACCCCTTTGCTAATAATAAAATTCCATTATATGGGGTGTGAATCCTGGCGACGGCCCGCCCCGCTTATTATTGTGTTATCCCCAATCAAATTGAATTCTAATGCAGCGCCGATGGGCCGCTACGACCACGCTACACTATTAAATTTGTATTAAATAAACACCCATCACGCCACCACTAAAGGCTGCAAATTAGATAAAGGGGTCTTTGCGGGTGGTGGATCTCACCCCGAAGAGAGAATGAAAGAGTTATCACAGATGCTGCCCAGATTCCTCACAAAAATTATAAATAATGTGGAAACTGACGACTCCGACACCTCTTCCCCACTCCTAAATGGATTTTGAGCAATACAAAAAATTGAGTTTGGCTCTCGAGTCAGACCCGTACAAGAAGAACAACAAAGCCCGGCACAGGCACACCAAATCAAATTGCGCCCTCAAATATGTTTATACAAAATTGAATTCCGATGGTCCCGGTGGCTCAGCACTGCGCTTTAGTTGTATTTGTCCCAATTTGCTGCGATGAGTCGACGAGAAGGGACAAATGAATTTATGTGGTGGCCACTAATATATTATATTAGATAATTTGATTATTCAATGTACGTGTCCCATCATCGCTTCCACCCGCCCAACTTGGAAGCCCTCATTCTTCCAATTCCGTCACTTTCGTAGCGCGACAGTTTTCATTTTAAGTCCAAACTATCAGATCGGTTGTTTTATGATGATCGATTTTTCATCATATGTTGCTTTGCACGTTCAGCTTACATGCTCCAAATTCTATGAATAACCACAGAAATTATCAATTACTTGCCAACTTAGTGAAATATTTCTAAATGTTAATTTCAAATGTTTTCAAATTATAAATTTTCAATTTGTATTATTTTCCTTATTGAAAATTCGCGTGGAGATTGTACTTTGGGCAAGTTAGTTAAGCACTTTCTTACGGGTTTCCGCTAAGTAATTTTAGCAATATTCGAGTATTCCTGCGACAGTTTCGTTTATAAGTTATTCACAAAAGCTACCGTTGTTTTACAGTTTCAGGACTTAAAACCGAAGGATTTCCACCATGCATTCTCTACTGACTTTTCCGCCTATCCGTATGGGATCGACGTCTCAGCTACAGTCTCCGCCAACCTCAGACCCGTTGTCGACACTTCCGGTTTGTCATTAACGGAAATTTAGATGACGCAAGTCGCATTGTGTTCTTTCTTGATATCACTTTGGCAATTTTAATGAAAGACAAAATTGTTTCAGCGTTTGAGTTTATAATGTATTTTTAATAAAAATTTACGCTTACTTTATTTTAAGATTTCTATCAAATTTTGCAAACATAGGCATTAAAAATTATTTGATACTGTACTTATTAATTTCTAAAAAGAATTCATTGGAAATTTTTTCCCTAATTTGTCTTATACTAACAATAAAAAACATTGCCTTCCAAAATTAAAATGACTTTCTAGAACCCTAACACCTGTTACATATATTAATTTATATAAAATTTGCGAAAAATAAAATTTTCAACACAGTCATTTAGATTGCGGCAACTTCAAGAAAGTTAAATCGGAACCAAATAGCAACGGATCTATGTTTTCCAGCTCCTTAACACATCCTTCAGCTCCAGCTCGGTAGGAGAGTTCATATTTTGCAAAGATGCAATAAAAACATACCAACTTTTTATTTTTCCAATTTTATTTTTATTTAGGCTTACTTTCGCAGAGATTTTCCATACATTTACCTCTTCCTTATTCACTGACGAAGTTTTTATTAGACATGCATTCCGTTTAAGTTACCTTAATCTATAAAAACAAATTAAAATGCGTACATTATTCGATATCATTCATATAAAAAACACTGTAAATAGCAGGAGACACCGGACTACGTTCACCCAGGAGCAACTTGTTGAATTGGATAATGCATTTCAAGTACTTTCATATTGTTTACACGTTCATGAAATCGTTGTTTGATTTACAGAAATCACACTATCCTGACATTTATGCACGCGAAGAACTTGCTCGAATAACGAAACTGAACGAGGCTAGAATTCAGGTGGGCTTGAGATATTTTAGATTTATAAAATATATTCTTGTTTCACCATAAACAATTTTCGTGAAAATTTCATGAATGGAATTGTACAAACGCAGACTTTTCTGACAAATATATATTCGCTATTGATAGCTATATTAGAGTTGAAAATTAATAATTGGGTTAAAATTAAACGTCCCAAAATTGAGCCATCTCGGACATTTCAGAGTCGGACTTCTAAGTTCGATACTTTTTGGAGCCAGACACATACGTATTTGGCCATCTCGCGCAGGATCCAAAAGGCAAAGTTGCTTGTGTGTACTATTACGCGATCCTCCTTTGCCATTTATTAGCAAGTGCTCCCCATGCGCGAGATTCGTTCGTGCAGCTCACATAAGGATTTAGCGTTAAGCCTAAGATATAAGTATGCCCTTATAGCCCTTATCGTTCTGCCTAAAGTGAGAGAGTGTAGCACTGGGCATAAGAAACAGAAAAATAACTATCACCGACTCCCAATCGTCCGACACCCAAATGTCTGTGCATCCTACCGATAGTAATGAGGTCTTTATCTGGCATTGTATTTTATATAGTCGACTTATTAATCTTCTGAAATTTCTTGTATCTTCTTTACTCCGCAATCCAATTCTCTTCGTAGGATCAATTACTTCTATTCTTGATTCTTCTTTCGAACCGATTCACTAATGATCTAGTGCGCGAAGCAATGACCCGAAACAAGTCCTCACATTATGTAATTAACAAGGCCAGGTAATGTAACCGTTGATTGGCCAGCTATAATATAAATCGACTTAACATAGGAAGTGTTAAAATAATGGGGATTATTCCCATCTGAATGACCACAGAGGGATACTCATTACCATTTTGAGCCAAAGAATGGGAAACAAACATAATAATTGCAGGTTGGCCTATTCTCTCGTATCGACTGACCACTATTACAGTGTTTTGACATAGCTAAGTAAGCAGGAAAGAATTAATTAGATGTTAATTGGATGTACTGCTCTCCAAATACTCGCCTCTTTAAGGACAACAAATAATGATTAATAGTATCGATATGTCCCCTTAATTTCATAGTTATCTTTGAAAAAGTCATCTTCTTCTGAAAATAAAACTTGCCATATTTTGCTGCAATTCCTTAACATTCTTATGAAAAAATAAATGACTTTTATTTTTAGACTGACCAGAATTTTTATTAACTCAGGATGGTACATATGTTTGAAAACTGACACTTTCATATAGGATTTCGTCGCTATTTGAGCATTCAATTATTTTGTTGAAAATGCGACCGAAAGAAAGGGCTTTACAAACATCTGTACCTTATTTAATAATGTTCTCGAAAGGTTTAGTAGGGCAAATTAGGAAATGCATATGAAATATACCTAATGGTAAGCTACCATTGAAATTAGATTTATTTCCTAGGATACCCAATTTAAAACTCTCGGTATACCGTAGTATATAAATTCATCCTAATTTTTCTCGCATAGAATACTCTGTGGAAATAATTTTGTCGTATCTTTAATCTGCATCACCTGCGATGCGCTTGGAGGCGATTATCTACTATGTTAACCATAAACGCAGAAAACTTGCTACAGCAATCGAAAGGGGTCCAGCTGCGAGGCTGTCGCCAGATATTCCAAATTTGTACTACAAAATGATTGCAGACGATATTGAGTTCTGCAAGAACTCCTTGCTAAGTACAATGGGTACCTAAGTCAATTATGGGATCCACCCGCACTGCCCGGCCAGTCCATTGTTGACTGGAATTAGGAGGCAAATCCGTCTCATCCTCCTTTCCTCCTTTGGATTTAATTGACTCTTCCTCACATTTTACTCAAATGCGGGTGAGGATCCACCCATGAACTCATTCAGTAGTGGTTATCCCTCCAAGTGTGCACTCCAAGCTCATGACCCACTCACACTGAGAGCAATTTGTAAGCTTGAATAATCTCCCGAATGCGCACGATTAAGCAATTGGAAACACTTTAGCAATCATAAATGCGCGAAAAATCAGACAAAGTGTTTATGAAGACTATTGAAATTTCTAACGTTTTGTGCTTCAATAAAATAGTCAAAAAGCTCCATAAACTACCTACAAATGGAGAAAACTTACTTAAATTACTTTCTAATATTTTTAGGTATGGTTCCAGAATCGTCGAGCAAAGTTCCGGTAAGAACACAAAAGTGGTGAAAAGTCATTGTAATCAAAACGTTTTTTAGAAAGCAAGAGAAACAGTTACAAAAAGCGCTGACGCCAGCCGGGATGGCGTTCCAGCAGGTGAGTAATACCATAGGTTTTTGCTGTAACTTAATAATTACTTTCAGGCATCCGCAGCTGCCGCCGCTGCTGCGAATCAAGCCCTACGCAGCAACAACGGGCAACAGCACAATTCGGCGAATGCTGCTGCTGCAATGAATGCTGCTGCAGCGATGTATAATCCTAGCGCAGGTATAAGCGGATGGGCATTTAGGAATATTTGATTATTCCGCAAATTTTATTGTATGGGCCTGCATTTGAATGGATATTGTTCTAGGGAAAATACTATTGCCAAAATATCATTACTAATACAATAAATTGTAATTTGATGGAAAAAATCGATTTTAGGTAATTAGTGGTACGTATACATTATTAATTGGTTTGGGGCATTAAAAAAAGAAAAACAAATGATGAAGTTTTTAAAGAATTTCGTTCAATTTCTGACAAATTTCTGGTCATTCATTCTTTCCCATTTAGACAAAATAATTGCATTACATTATATGTTTTAATCATTTTTGGCATAAAAAGTGTTTTGACGTTAAAATTTTCTGGATTTTTGTCAGACCTCGTTTTTTGTAACGCGGAAAATTTCATGCACATATCGCATACTTATTTCCAATTCTTTCCATAGTTAATTTCTACGTCGAACTAGCTTTAATTTGCAACATTTAGTACACTTGGTCTTACCAGCGTTTGCGATTCTTATTACTCATAATTTACTCACTTTAATAGGCAGTAATAAGAAATATTTAATCATAAAACCAGTAATATAAATAGTCGCCAGTTTACTTGAAATAACACTTTCCAGCGGCTACCGCAGCTGCACAAGTGGCAGCAGCAACTTCCGCGCCCCGTAGCATCGACAGTTACTGGTCAGTTTGATCTTTCTCGCTATACAAGAATTTGGTATCATTAAAATAAATTATGTTTTCCTATACTAATTTTTCGCTTTCAATACGGATTCTAAAAAGTTAAATGAAATACACATTTCGGTTAACTTCTATTATTTACCACTTTCGATTTTAAGTCCCTCTAGAAATATTGATTCCCAAGAAGCATACTGTATAGGTTCAGGGCCCTGCGGTCATATGTGTAAATCCGGTAATTACCGGGGGTCAGCTTTTGGAACAAGCACCCCTAAGAATGCCTCAAAAATAAGTTCATAAAAAAACAAAAGGGTCCCCGGTTTTGTTGTTGAAAAGTACCGGGGGTTCAAAAATTCTCACCGCAGGGTTACTACAAATTTTACAATTTAGGTGCCAATCAGCCTATCAAATACCCCGACAGATGACATCCTACCCAAGTGGCATGCCATATGGTGGAATGTCTTCGGCGACTTCGACCGCTTTTATGTCTGGGTATGTTTTGTATTGTAAAGAAACAAAATATAGCGACCCTGGTATTCTCAATTTACTATCATATTTAGCCCGCAAATCCATTCGTTCAACGAGACCGCAGAGGATTTGTATCAAAAAAGTTTGGCCGGATTCCGCATGTCGTGTACAGGCCAACCATCGGCATCCTCGACTACTGGTGTCAATAATGGTATAAACCAATATCAATCATAATGAGCCAAAGTACGGAAAGCTACTGACATAAGTCAATTTAAGAAACTTTTGATCTCTTTTAAAGTTTTTATATTATTTATCAATGTGCAAAATGACAAATGTGATCTCAATACATTCTAATCCAGTAATAATAAATTGATTGTGTTTACTTTATTGAAATTAACGTAATACAATTTAATAGAAGTTTTTGATACAACGAAAGCTCTAAAGAAACCTTATAAAATAGTAGAATTTATGAAATATTTAAAGTACCGAAATTTAATAACAGAAGTGCTGACAATATATTCCTTGATCATGAGAAATTTCCAGCATCAGTTTATGAAATTCCCTATTGAAAACTTTTGCTGCCGAAAGTAAGCTTCCAACTATAATTTTGACTATAAGCATAACTCTTATACCGATTTTACTTCTCTTATCCGCTATTACACAATCTCCGTGACACTTCTATGCTGTCGCAGCTTTCTCTGTTTTTGGCACTTGTCTTGCTGCACCAGTTCATAGCCAGGATAACAGAAGAATGCTTCTTCGAAATCCAGTTGCATTGCCGGTTTGCCTAAGCGACAACTATTATGTTGGCTGTCTGAATTCAATTATATATAGAATTTAGATTTCGCGGTCTTTTACGTAAATTAGCGAATAGAATCCCGATTTACCCAGTACCTTGAGGCCGGATTGCCCAATTATCAAAGGAAACAATATAAAATGACTGAGTAATTAGTCAGTTTTGGCAACCTGAAGTCAATTTTTGAGGTCATGAATAATTCTGCGTTAATTCTAAAAAATGAGTGACTTTACTAAAATACTTATGTGACGTATTATTCTATTATGAAAAATATTAAATGGATATATACAACCGGTTCTACAGGGGGTGTATAACCGGACAGTTGAAAACACGTCAAATTTTTTGTGTTTTCATATGAATTTATTTATTTCATTATGACAATCCTAATCCTGGATAATAAAAAGTTGAGTTAGGATTGTCATAATGAAATAAATAAATTCACATGAAAACACAAAAATTTTGACGTACAGTCAAACCTCGATTTAATGCACCTCGATTTAATGCGTCCCTCGATTTAATGCGCGTCTGGGCCTGGTCCCGACGCGCATTTTCCCATTAAAGTTACCTCTATTTAATGCGTCCCTCGATGTAATGCGCGTCTAAGCCCGGTCCCAAGGCGCGCATTAAATCGAGGTCTGACTGTATTTTGAAACTGTCCGGTTATACACCCCTTTATTGAACCGGTTGCATCCCTGGTATATTATTCAGTGCTTTGGGAAACATAATTTTAACTGTTTCTATCGATATGTTCATATTACATAATCGCTTCATATCTTCAACTGTAGCTGACAGTCGAAGATACTGTACGAAGCGATGACGTACACCATACCTAAAACTTTCATCGCGTTCGTGTATTGAAAAATTCCTCCACGCAACCCGATCTGTACCACACCATACACTGTGGAAGTTGCATCAACTTTGGTATTCTTTACTGGATCTCTACAAAATATGGAATCTCTGTTATTGAAGTTGGTGAAATGTAAGGTACTAACCTGTTTGCAATAAATGTTGCATTAATCCGGTAATAACTTTCTTTGACTGTCTCGCCAGAAACTTGTAAGTTGCCACAATCGTTTGCGGTTCTAAAATATAAATAATTGTAAATCGTTTGTGAAACATATGTGATCCTTGATACTTTTGAATTGTTGAAGAATCAGTCATACTATCTTGTACGAATCAGTATTTTAATTTATTAAAATATAGCGTCTCACAAAATTAACGGACATCGATGTTTCAGAGCAGAACTAAACTTCATTTTCATAGTATCATTTTTAAGTAGCTTTTTACATTTACTGACGACGCTAAATTTTTTTTTGGGCAAAAAATTAAATTTCGGTAAAGTTTAAGGCCGTGTGAAACTCACAGGACCAGCTCTGAAACTTGCCTTTAATTTGTGCCCGAAATTTACAATTAGGTCTCGATAATCTGGAACAATCAGTGCCGGTCAAATCGTCCGGATTATCGAGACATTACTGTACTAAAACACTTACTTATCTAGATGATCTGCTTCGCCACAAATGAGCCTGTAACGGTTTAGACTAAAAATTTATCGATCAACTGAATTAAATAAAACCAATGCTTGTTGACAAATCTGAGCGAAGCGAGGACACTCTTTCGCATTACTGTCGGCCAATTCGGCAATTTGGATACTTGGCTTAGATCAGCTTTAGGATAATCGATTCGAAATCGGACAATTCGCACAGATGGCTCGAACCCCCCATTTTTGGTTGGTGTTTGGGCGAATATTGTACCAAAGTACGAGATTATACAGACAAAGATAAAGACAAGGCTTGTATTTAGCGTTTTCCTGAAGATCATCGACGATCGCACCAGGTTTAATATAATCTAAACACATTTCGATATATGTTTTAAACGAAATTCACACCAAAGTAGTCGAAGATTGAACAATATTTTAAGTTTTTTACGAATAGAGGATGAATCGACACATTGTATAAAATACCTCTTCTTTAAAGAAATTAGAAGAGTTAATTTGAAGAAAATATATTTATAATAGAAATTAACTTAAAAAAGACAAAAATGGAGTCGAAATATCTGTAATATCGAACAGGATTAATGAGAGCATTAAAACTGTCTAGATACATAACAATAATACGTAAACCTTATTTGTGTCACTGATTTGCCTTTTTTGCCATTTTCGGGTAGCTTTTACTCAAAACCCATAAAAAGTACCTAAATTTTCCACTAAAGTACCTTATAAGGGTAATTTTGTTAATATTTTCATGTAGAATTTAAATTTACGGTTATTTTTCCATTAGCTTTTACCAATTTTTCTATAACAAAGTTCTATTGTGGGAACAGAAATGTTCAGGCTCCCGAACAAGGATTGGGGCTTGCGGCTCGACCAACCTGGTGCCAAGTGGGACTTAACCTTAGGCTTAAGCGCCCGGAACAACCCTTGTAAGGCGCCAAACCTTAAGCTGTTATTCAGGACACTTATTCAGGAAAATTCATGAATCACTGGTCAATCACTATATTTTTGATGAAGGAGGCGTAAGGTGGAAAGGGTATGAATGACATTAAAGTGCGGATAGCCGATTTTACAGCAATTTGGGAGATCGTGAAGACATTTACGGAACTTTCCGAACGTTTAAGGCACGAAATATATTCAGCGACAGAAATAAGGCAAATCAGTGACAATCTGATCAGTGACAAAAAAGGCGAATCAGTGACAACAAAAGTCAAAACAGTGACATCGAAAAGCTCAGCACTAGCTTATGCTTAAGTCGCGAGTAATGTAAATTGAAGCTAGGCTTTAGGCGAACAACCTTAGACTTAGGTCATACTGATTTTGTAGGGCCAATGCTGAGCTTCAACGTGAGCCACTACTTGCGATTAGGCTTAAGCTAGGGCTGAGTTATGGCGTTTTTATGTTTTTAGACGTAAATGTTTTTAAAATTGGTAGAAAACTTTAGTGAAATCTTATTTATTGTCTTCCGCTACAGAAAGCCTTTGCAAGGACTCAGTTTGCTTGGATAATTTGCCCTAAAAACTAACTCCCTCCTTACGACACATCCCAGTTAAATTCTTTGACAATTTAATTAGGGTTCAATTGAGTGAGTTAAAAGAGGACATTGCGAGAATCTCACGATGAAAATGAGAGAATCTTTTTAAGGAAAACCACAGGAAAATGATCAGAACATTAATTTACCTTACAAGTGAAGATGAGAAAATAGCCAAAAAACTGTATATTTTTATAAAATACGTAAAATGCAAGAAATAACAGGAAAAATCGCTTCGCCGAATTACAAAAATGTCGTCTGAATTCATGATTGCTTTAAACTCTTGATTTTTATGGCTGCTATTAAAAAGTAATATTGAAACTAGCGAAATCGTTCATTCAGAAAAATAAGGAGGTGCCCCAAGCTTTAAAGCAAGCTGAGTGCGACGCCGCAGTGAATGAATCTGATCACAAACAAAACTTCCTGTTTTCTTACTCACAAAAAGTTGGATATCGCGCGACATATTTCTGGATGGATTCACTCCTGCTCGCTTCACCGAAGATATCCCTTTCTCCTGAGTTTATCCTTAGCTGCAGACTGTTTTTATCGCCGGTAAAATGCTTTCTAATCTTTTAATTGCTCGGATTAATGCAACGCGTATAGAGGGCCAAGTATATAATGGAAGATTTGAGCAACAAAATGGTGTCATTCTGATGCTTGAATCTGAAAGCTTTTAAAATGCAAAATTTTACAGTGTACAATTCTTTTATTCATGAAACTCCCCATAAAATGCAAAAACTGAAGGTTTAGAAATAATGGAAGTATGAACAAAAACAAATGTGAATTAATGACAGTGAACCTATCCTTTCTGAACTGAATTTGTGCCAAAATTGAGCAAAAGTAGAAGAAAAATGATGATACTTACTGTTTAGCAAATATTGCGTTTTTATTTTATTGCACATGAAATAATAGTGAAAATTATTTCGTATCAAGGAGATGAATGCTTTCGTCCTTTTCGATTTCTTAAGCAGAGCAGTGGGCACCGCCACAGAATCGCCTTGAGCGTTCAACCATCGCGTCAATGAGGTTGTTTACGAATTCAAAGCCGGTTTTAATCTGAGTAGACGCCGTTCCGGTGGTGTCTGCTATGATCTGCAATTAAAACTACTTTAAAACATGTGGTTACAGGTTGTGAATGGTCTGTATTCATACACTGTTTTATATGTTCGCATTTATTTTCCCATATAATTTTTAGATCTTGTATTAGTAAGTTTGACACATCTTCAAATTTTTATATTCATCATAATTCTATTCTGTTAAATTCTGACTTTTGTAAACTATTTCTATATTTGTGAGTAGTTTTCCACTGAATGATTGTGGAATACCAAAAAGGCCAATAGAGTTACTGTTACTTTTTTGGACCAAGAGAAAATATTTTAGTGCGTTAATCCCCCTGATTTAACTTTACTAGTAATGTAAATACATACTTTACGACAGCCAACATTCAATAACGAGTCGATGCCCAAATTTTGTGCGGAAGGCTTACTCTTAATACATTGATTCAAGGCAGTATCAATTACGCCAGCCCAGTCGTTGGTTGGGGTGATCCTATAATGAAAATTATGTAAAATTAGATATGCATATCTCAAAAACATTGTATCATTCCTATATCCCATTTACCACTCATATTATCCTTTGCTAGATTAAAGATATTACACGAGGTTTCAAATTCCGTAAAATCATTCAGATTGGCGCAACTCATATTTTTGAAGTTTTTGATGCTAGGTTGATAATTCTTATAGGCAACTCATATACCTCAATATTCCCAAGAATGTCAGGATCATTTTGGTATATGTCATGCTTATATGAATCATCAACGTATCATCCAAAACTTTAAAAATATGTTTCGATAATCTGAATGATGCAGTGAGATTTTACGGATTTTGAAACCCCTGATTGGTCAGCAAAATAGACTAAAATATGTTACGGGTCGCTTTTTCGTAGTTTAAAACCATTGCTAGTTCATTACTGACATCGAAAGTAAATTATATAAGCACTGCAAGATGGTTGCATTGGTCTAATATTTAATCTTCATTTTTTCCAAATTTTATAAATTTAAATAGCAAAAAACAAAATTAGCGCATTTTCGATATAGCAGCAATATGTTTGTTTTGTGGTTTGATTCAAAAATTAAGACTTACAGTTGTTTCTTGATGTTGCTGACGCAGGTATCCACCTAAAATTTTTGATGAATGTAGATGCGTTCCTTATTTTAATAATAAATTCTCAACAACATTATCGTTTAGTACTTGTAATATGGAAAGTTGGTATTTAAATATAAAAATACCTTTGATCCAGATCCGCCAATGGTAGGAGCACCACGTCCGCCACCTGACACGGCTTCGTTTATGGCGTCCGCAATTCCAGCAATACGTCTCTTCAAGTCGTCGCGAGCTTCGTCAATGCATTCACAAATAGCGCCCTTGGTGGACTGCAATGCCGGTTGACATGATCCTGCTCCGGCTTGCTGATCGCAATTGGAAAGGGCTGTAAATGCAGCAATCGATCAATATGAATGCCCATATGTACATTAATAAATGTTGATACCTCTTCTCACGAATAATTTTGCGAAAATTCGTGATTTTTTGAAATAATTCGCTATTTAAACTTAATACACTGCAATACTTTAGAACGATGTTGTACAAAACTCGATGTAATATTTTCATTCTTTTCTTAAATAAAAAAACGCATACATGCGCAGTGTTTCTGTAGGTATCCAGAAAATGGAGTCTTCAGACATTGTCGAGTGCTGGAAGCCCTTTCGGGCTTTCTCTCACCGCAAAACGAAAGTCGGCTGTGGATGAGAATGTGGTCTGAGATGGAATTAATTCTAAAAATGTGACAGAATTCATGAATATCCTAGAATGTCAATGAATCATTGACTGCTGGTCAATAAAATATCAAAGATCAATTGGTGACTCACACTTCTTCTCTAATGTTAAAGGCTCCTTCCTCCAAATCAGGAATATCGGGAATCCCCGGGAAGTTGGGAATTTTCTTTCTCAGACAATAGTCTGCCTCTGACGCAATTGCTTTTGTGATCTGTAGTCGAATGCACTTTTGATCTTCGGCTGGTGTGGAAAGAACCTAAAATAGATAAAGAGAATTAAAGTTTAAGTAAACGTTGTATTTTAGCAAAACGAAAAGAAACACTCAAAATAAAGGTTTGTAATGAAATGAGATTTGATATGTTATGCAAGATTCACTCGCATAATAATAAATTTTCACTTATTAGCAGAATTATAAATGCCTGCAATAAAGCAATCACTAATATTTACATATCTTTACACAGTTTGTTTTAGTTAATATATAAATTGCATACAGCTTTTATGGCGCCTGCGGCAAACTAAATGAAAGGTGTATTAGAAGTGCAGAGGACAAATATATAAACATACAGTGCGGCAAATGGAGCAGTCTCTGAGTGGGCCTAAATTATTCGTTTATTTATAACTAAATGAATAAATGAATATTTTCATATTCTCGAAGGCAAAGTTAATCACCCTAACGGTATTATCTTTTATATGATCAATATTATTATTTTCAACAACAAATAAAGACGTTTACATGTGTCTAATTTTATCTAAATACATCAAATTTCAAAGGAATATAATGTGGTGGAAATAAAATAAATACATGTTCACTTTGCGAAATATATTATTGGATTAATTAAAGTTACCATTGCGGTCCCAAGCTTTGGCATCAAGATCCGTGCTGGCGAGTACGCACTTCTCATTCCGGTTAGCATCAGCAATACTTTGCGAGAAGCATGAGTCAGCTGCTCGTCTAAATATTATGATAGTAATTATGAATCCTGTTAAAGCAGAATATTCAAATAACGGGAAGGGAAAAGGTAACTGGTCTTCCAAATCGGTCGTTTGAGTGGTGTCAAAAATATTATATATTATAATTTTGTTAATCATACTTCTGTATATTTATAAGGATAAACTCGATAATAATGGCGCACGGTAAAAGCCCACCCGGTAAACCCACCCCCCAAGCTCGCTATTTTTCGTCATAACTTTTTTCTGGAACTTTCTAGAAATATGTGTAATGGCTTAAATTAAAGCTAAGGCTCTTAGCTTTACATTACATGCCGCATCTCGATTCAAGAATCTCGAGATTCAATTTTTTTTGTCTCTTTACTCTTGAATTATCGTGAAAATCAAGAGTAAAGAGACAAAAAAATTGAATCTCGACATTCTTGAATCGAGATGCGGCATGTAATATACCGATCGATAGCTAAGAGCCTTAGCTTTAATTTAAGCCACTACACATATTTCTAGAATGTTCCAAAAAAAGTTATGACCAAAAATAGCGAGCTTGGGGGCTTTTACCGGGGGGGGGGCTTTTACCGTACCCCATAATAATAACTAAGTAATATGAAATTTCTGCAATTTCTTACCTGGTATGACTTTTAATTTCCTCCTCAAAAGTTCCGTAATTTCGGTCTAATTCCCCCTTGAGGCATTGCAAGTAGGTCCCCATTATCTGTCTCGTGTCGCACTGAGCACTGCAATAAGTGCTGGTCTGCAAAATGATTTATATTAATTTCAGAGGAATAAACGGCGAGAGGAAAAGTTAGTTTTCAGACATGATTACACCGAAATAAATTATTACCTTGAGGACCACGATCGTGGCCACTACTACTTTCCACATCATTCTTGTACTGTAGCACCTGAAATAAACTGCATAAAAACCAATGAATCAACTACGCACAAATATCCGCACAAATGCATCCCGCACAAATATGGGAAGTTCTCATCTCATATGCTCATAATAATCACCAAAAATGGGGAATGATGACAAACCCACTCGGCTCTTCATTTATTCTCTGACGATGCGGTTGTGATGAATAATTGATTGGCTTGAAATCGCGGTCATCGCCATCAATCCTGTTGGGCGGTCATCATCGGCCCCTGAGCGATGCACAACACCGCTCATATTGTGCGGTGGGGACCTCAGGCGATCCGCGCCTAGCGCGGAGCATCACCTCTCGTTACAACACGCTCATAGATGTGCATGCGTGGTCTGTCGTAAGCATAATCACCAGATATTGGAGTTTAGCATTTTTAGCACTCCAACTATCATGTCGAAATTAAAAATTCGATATTACAGAAGCAGAAAATTTAATTTCAACCATCATTGGTACCATGCTGATAAACGTAATGGATTTACATTATGAGAAACGATCACGGAGTGTAATCTTTTTATGATTCCTTTGATCCCAGTTTGATAGTATAAAAGACAAAGAATAAATACGATACCACGGATCGATAGTTGACGATATTTCATGTTAGAATCTTCCTGAAAATTTAAAAGTAGTACATTTGCTAATGTCAACAGAGAAAACCAGTTTTTAGACTTATCATTATTTAAAAAAATGATTTTTTTCCGTCAAAAGTATAAAGATACATATATTTTCCTCGGCCCTCACTCAATTACTTTTTAGTATTGAGAGAGGGCCGTATTACTTAAGAGCTTCGGCTCAGGCCCAGCCGGTCTAGGGTTTAATTCCCTGACCCGTCACGGGTAGAGGCGGCCGAGAGGGTGAGCGTCCTGACCAGCGCGCGCTTGAACTGTGTTCACTCATGGGTATCCATTCCCTGTCCCTGCCCCGCTATGGCCTACCCACAGTCGACTCAGCTGCGATATGAGTAGTCTACATAGTAGACGCCACATGGTCAGATATCCCCAACAGAGGATGATTATGCGGGGCTGTACCACCTCCCTGAATAAGGATGGGTGGAGGCTCTAGGCATAGCTACCTCGGTGTAAAACCTTTTTAGGACTGAAATCTAGTGACCCAAAATTCTTAGTTGACATGTTTACAACATACGTTAGACCGATCTTAGAATTTGCCTCTCCAGTATGGAACCCTCATTTTAAAAAGGACATTCAAAAAACTGAGAAAATACAAAAACGCTTCTTTGAACTGGTCTATAAACGAACTCAATATTTTAGAAAGAATTTAGAATTTCCATCATATGATCAATTATTAGTTCTATTCAAACAGGAATCTTTAGAAGATAGAAGGCTAAAAGCCGATCTAAAAATGTTCCATGACATAATTCATGAGAAAATTTCTATCAGACATAACAACTCTTTTTACTTTGAGAAAACTATTACTAGAGGTGATTTATATAAGATAAAAACAAATCAATGTTCTACTAACGTCCGGGTCCATTCTTTCTTTATCCGTACGTCTGTTTAATTACCCAAGTTTGAGGTACCCGAAACAGTATTCCGTCTCGCTACTCTAAATATTCACTCATGTCTGACGCATCAACAATGGATTTCGCAATATTCGAGAAAATGAATAAAGCCGAACTGTTCGCCCAGCTAAAGCTCAATATCGTTGAAATGACTCAGATCAAAGCAGAGAACGAGAACTTGCGCAAATCTCTGGAAGCGCTAACTCAAACAACTGCCGATCAAAGCAAAGCTATCACGAACCTTACCGACACAAACGCAAAAGTAACCGTCGCTCTCATCAATGCTCAAAATGATGCTAAAACGAAGCCACAATATGGGCAGCCGCCTATATTGACAAACCTTTCGAATGTCTTGACCGATGCCATTGCAGAAGGCGAACTCCGTCGAGAAAAAAGCAAACGAGCCGTCATCGAGAAATTGCCGGAAAAACCAGACAATGAACAAACCACAGCCGCAGACAAAGAATTCGTTAAGCAAATTGCACACGCCATCGGCATTCCTGACAGCGAAATCGATATAGACGCCACACACCGCCATGGTATGCGCAATCCCAATCCAGCCAAGCACCGTCCAATCAAGGTGCATTTCTACAGCACTAAAGTGAGAAATCAGTTCATGTATGGATTCAACTCAGCCATAAAAAGCCTGACAATTCAAACTAATGCGTTCACGCGAAGAGACATGACACCAACAGAACTCAAGATCCTCTACGCGCAGCGACAGAAAGCATACGAAATGAATGCCGAGTGCGGTCAACTGAAGTACTACGTGGTTGATCTCGACCTCCGCGAAAGACCGAATCCGAAAACGCTCGCAAAGAAAAATGTGACCCCGGACAAATAGGAAGAACAAGACAAGCCAAGTAACTTATTTTATCATTATATTATGTGTAAAAATTTCAATTGTTTTAATGGGAACCAAGTCACTTAGGGGACACGAAAATTTCTTGTTTATATCTCAATGCCCATAGTTTAATGAACAAATTAGATGAACTTAGCATTATTCTTATGTCTCAACACTTTCAAATAATTTTAGTAACTGAATCTTGGCTAGGTAGTAAAACAGATGATTCTTTAATTTTACAAAATTTACCCTACAAATTAATTAGATGTGATAGAGAAACCACCTCAAAAGGAGGTGGCTCTTGTATTTTTATCTCGGATCTTTTACCTTCTCAAGTAGTCAAAATTCCTAAAATTAAAAACTCAGATATTACATGCATAGATATTTTTTCTTTAAGTCATGAAAAGGTACGTATTATAAATGTTTATAGACCAGTTACTAAAGAAACCACTGAAGATTTTTACCATCTTTTAGACACACTTTCTGAATTTATAACCGTAGACTTCCCTGTTATTATAACAGGTGATTTCAATTTTCGCAACATTACCTGGTCAAATTTCAAACCTAAACCATACTGTAGAGGCAAAGAATCATCTTTTATAGATTTTATTGAGAACTTTGATCTTTTTCAACTTGTTGAGAAACCAACACGAGACCAAAACATTCTTGATTTAATTTTTTGCACCTCAGAGAAACTTATAGAAAGTATAGAAATTAAGCCACCTTTAAGTTCATCTGACCACAATTGTATTTCGTTCTTAGTTAAAATTCAGAAAGAATCGGAAATTAGTGTTTATAAAAGGAATTTCAGTAATGCAGACTACGAGACTATTAACAGTTTTCTATCAAACATTAATTGGAATGTCATATTTAATTCTTGCTCAAACATCGACTTTATGTACCATAAGTTCATGGATGTTATTTCTGAGGCTATAAATTTATTTATTCCTAAGACCAAAATAGTTAGTCCAATTTCACGTTTACCAATTCACATCCAGAATCTTTTCGACTACCGGAAAAATCTTTGGGCTAAAATATCTCATCCTGGAATAAGAGAGAAATTCATAAAAGCTTCAAATGATATTGACTATCATACAAAGAGATTTCTCAAAAATAGAGAGAAAACTAGAATTTCCAATTTCAAGACACGCTTTAAACATGTAGGCGCATTTCTTAAAACAAAATCGAGTTTAACACCTACTCTTTTCGACGAAAAAGAAGAACCAATTTTTTCAAACCAGAAAAAAGCAGAAATTTTTGGAGATCAATTTTCATCAATATTTACCACCACTAAAGTACAAATCGAAGACATTCAATGTCAAAATTTCGGCGAACTTAGCTTCATACCAATTACTTACTCAAAAGTCCTTCAACTTCTTTTGAAAGTCAAAAACATGAACAACACATCTCCAGATGAAATTCCAAATATTTTTCTTAAGAATTGCGCTTACACGCTTAGCTATCCAATTTATTACATTTTCTCTTATTCCATGATGACAGGACAGATTCCACACTTTTGGAAAGAATCAATAGTTCATCCGATCCCAAAAATTTCCAAGCCTTCAAAAGCAGAAGAATTTAGACCAATTTCGTTATTATGTTCCACGGGAAAAATAATGGAAGAATTGATAGCCTCAGAAATCACATCATTTATAGAGCACAAAAAGATTTTACCGCACTCCCAACACGGTTTTAGAAAGGCAAGATCGGTTACCACCCAACTTTTAGAAGTTGTGGATGACCTTTCATTTGCTTCTGAACAAAAATTTCCTGTAGACATGATTTACTTTGATCTAGCCAAAGCTTTTGATTCTATTCCTCACAACCGTTTAATTCGCAAATTAGAATCTATAGGCATCAAGGGCCCACTTTTAAAATGGATACAAAATTATTTATCGGATAGATTTTTCAAAGTCAGGGTTGGTTCATCTTTTTCACAAGAACTCTCTCAAACAAGCGGTGTTCCACAAGGATCCGTCCTTGGTCCACTTTTGTTTCTCATCTACGTTTCTGATCTCCCAAAACTTTGTGAAACAGAAGGAGTTATTTGTAAACTTTTCGCCGACGACCTAAAAGCTTACCACATTTTTCGATCAAATTACGACTCAAACAGTTCACTCCAAACATTTATTACCAGATTTTCTAACTATTGCGAATTAAACGGACTCAAAATTGCGGTTAAAAAGTGCTCTATACTACACTTAGGAAAGAAGAATCAAAATTTGTCATATAGTCTGCAAAACTGCGAAATTCCTTGTGTAAATCCTAGTACCACAGTGCGAGACTTAGGTGTTTATTTCTCAGCTAACCTGAAATTCGGAGAACACATAGAGATTACTTGTCGAAAAGCCCAAAAGGCTTCTTTCGCTCTCTTAAAAGGACTGAAATCTAGTGACCCAAAATTCTTAGTTGACATGTTTACAACATACGTTAGACCGATCTTAGAATTTGCCTCTCCAGTATGGAACCCTCATTTTAAAAAGGACATTCAAAAAACTGAGAAAATACAAAAACGCTTCTTTGAACTGGTCTATAAACGAACTCAATATTTTAGAAAGAATTTAGAATTTCCATCATATGATCAATTATTAGTTCTATTCAAACAGGAATCTTTAGAAGATAGAAGGCTAAAAGCCGATCTAAAAATGTTCCATGACATAATTCATGAGAAAATTTCTATCAGACATAACAACTCTTTTTACTTTGAGAAAACTATTACTAGAGGTGATTTATATAAGATAAAAACAAATCAATGTTCTACTAACGTCCGGGCCCATTCTTTCTTCATTCGTACTGCTACCCTATACAGTAAATTACCAACTCATATTCGGAAAACATCCCCCAACGAATTTCACAATTTAATTAGTACAAAAGAAATCCAAGAAATCTTCCCCCCTAAATGAACTTGGCTTGTCATACACTATCATTATTGAGATATGTTGTTTTGTCTTCGCTTTATGTATTGTTTTGTTCTGATATCACTTGTTGCATTATGACATTGTAATTGTTGACTTTATTGTATATATACCCATCGCTCCAAGAAGAGCAAATAAATAAATAAATAATACTGCTAGCCTATACAGTAAACTAGTTTTCGGTGGGCCGCGGGCAAAGCCCGCGGCATACCTTGCGATACCTTTTTCTAACTCACACTTACAGTAAACCTACAACTATTGCATAGCTTTACAGTAATTATCTACTTCATATCAGATTTACATATAAGATATACATATCAGCTTTACAGTAAAGATCTTAAAATCTGTAGTACTTTTCAAGAAACTTGTATGGATATTATAAACTTTAGAACTTTTCAGAAACTTGTCTGGATTTTAAAATACTTATATTACTTACTCACTTACCCACTTACTCACTTATTCACTTATTCACTTACTCACTTATTCACTTACTCACTTACTTACTCACTTACTCACTTACCCACTTACTCACTTACCCACTTACTAACTTATTCACTTACTCACTTACCCACTTATTCACTTACTAACTTACTCACTGATTCACTTACTAACTTATTCACTTACTCACTTACCCACTTATTCACTTACTCACTTACCCACTTACTCACTTATTCACTTACTCACTTATTCACTTACTCACTTACCCACTTATTCACTTACTCACTGATTCACTTATTCACTTATTCACTTATTCACTTACTCACTTACTCACTCATTCACTTACTCACTTACCCACTTATTCACTTACTCACTTACCCACTTACTCACTTATTCACTTACTTACTTACTCACTTACCCACTTTCTCACTTACTTGTCAGAAACTTGTCTGGATCTTCAAATCTTTAGAACTTTTCAAGAAACTTGTCTTACTCACTTACCCACTTACTCACTTACCCACTTACTCACTGATTCACTTACTTACTGACTTACTCACTTACCCACTTACTTACCCACTTATTCACTTACTTACTGACTTACTGACTTACTCACTTTCTCACTTACTCACTTACCCACTTACTCACTTACCCACTTACTCACTTACTCACTTACCCACTTACTCACTTATTCACTTACTCACTTATTCACTTACTCTCTTACTCACTTATTCACTTATTCACTTACCCACTTATTCACTTACTCACTTATTCACTTACCCACTTACTCACTGATTCACTTACTTACTGACTTACTCACTTACCCACTTACTTACCCACTTATTCACTTACTTACTTACTTACTTACTTACTTACTGACTTACTCACTTACTCACTTTCTCACTTACTCACTTACCCACTTATTCACTTACTCGCTTACCCACTTACTCACTTATTCACTTACTCACTTATTCACTTACTCACTTACTCACTTATTCACTTATTCACTTACTCACTTACCCACTTACTCACTGATTCACTTACTTACTGACTTACTCACTTACCCACTTACTTACCCACTTATTCACTTACTTACTTACTTACTCACTTTCTCACTTACCCACTTACTCACTTAATCTTAAAATCCTGAATACTTCTCCAGAAACTTCCCTGGATCTTAAAATCTTGGACTATCTTCAATAACCCCAAATTCTCAGCTCTTTAGCCTGAAACCTATCAAAAAACCATTTTTTCAAAAAACCGAAACCCAAAAATTCCAAAAGCAGAAATACTCTAAATAACCTATGTTTACGATCTAAAACAAAAAATAACAAACATTCAGTCAAAAAACCCTTAAAAACACGTTTTTACATTTTCGCGCGAATTCAAATTTTCAAATTTCAAATCTGATTTCAAATTCGGATTCAGCATATCCGAAAACCCCTGTATACAAATTTTCAGCAACTTTTACCGTCAGAACCAAAAAACCCATTTTTTTACCAAAAAATGACCAAAAAATTCATAAAATTTGCACAAAAACGAAACCCAAAAATTCCAAAAGCAGAAATACTCTAAATAACCTAAATTTACGATCTAAAACAAAAAAGAACAAACATTCGGTCAAAAAACCCTTAAAAAAACGTTTTTTCAGTTTTGGCGCGAATTCAAATTTTCAAATTTATAATCTGATTTCAAATTCGGATTCAGCATATCCGAAAACCCCTGTATGCAAATTTTCAGCAACTTTTACCGTCAGAACCAAAAACCCATTTTTTTTACCAAAAAATGACCAAAAAATTCATAAAAAATGATACAAAAAACGAAATCCAAAAATTCCAAAAGCAGAAATACTCTAAATAACCTATATTTGCGATATAAAACAAAAAACAGCCTTAAAAACACGTTTTTCAATTTTGGCGCGAATTCAAATTTTCAAATTTCCGATCTGACAATTTTATGCCACCTACCAGACCATTACCTACAAAATGAGCTATTACTCATCAAAATCTAACGACAGGATCGCGAGATCCTAGCGTTGCAGACAAGCAGACAAAATTCTGCAAAATAATATAGTAAAATTACCAACTCATATTCGGAAAACATCCGCCAACGAATTTCACAATTTAATTAGTACAAAAGAAATCTTCCCCCCTAAATGAACTTGGCTTGTCATACACTATCATTATTGAGGTATGTTGTTTTGTCTTCGCTTTATGTATTGTTTTGTTCTGATATCACTTGTTGCATTATGACATTGTAATTGTTGACTTTATTGTATATATACCCATCGCTCTAAGAAGAGCAAATAAATAAAATAAAATAAATAGTCCAATTGTGAGGGAATATTCTGATGTGTGATGAAAAAATGATGACAATTATTTTCGTTGGATTTGCTCCAGCCTATTGAAAATCTGTAAAAACAATAGGAAACTACGTAAAAAGTTGAGATACAGTCATCAATGTCATATTTACCATTCATATAGAGCAAACAACACCAAAAATGGACATTAAGAATTGCCCAAAAATCTGATGGGTGATTCTGATGAAAATCTCCCCACAAATCTGTTCAAACATTTGTTTGATCAGATTTGAAAATTCAAAACCCACAAGTTTTGAATTTTCGCAACATTAACTTCAACAATACAATGTTAAATTTATCAAACCGTCTTTATTTTCAATGCGGTTTAATAAACGCAAAGTTATATATTTCGTTCATAAAACACGAAATTGCAAATGGTCCAGTGATTTTTGGAAGTTGATGTTATTTGTTTGTAATAACAAAAAGGAATATATTTATTCAAATTGTGGATAATAAATATTTATACACATCTTAGGCTGTGAATTAACAAGAGAATTAAATTAAGGCGTTAACCACATCCGAATACTATTCATAGAATGTATAGTTTGGAAATTCGGCCCCCAACGGACTAGACCCATATCCAATTTTAGGCCTTTCGTGACTCTTTTCTCTTTTTCAACTCCGCCACTCTGTGATTGTAAGCTTCGATACTCTGCTCGTCGAGCAATCCTGTCCCGTGTGAGTTAGCCCACGGACATGGTGAGCTAAAATTATACATTTTTAATCAAATAAAAATTAAAAACCAATTTTAATTATACTTGTCGTGAGCTCTCCGGCTGTGATCACGAATTGGAGGGAAAATATAGTCAACAATATCATTTGCCATAGAAGTATAGTCAGATACATATCCGATTTTGTCGGCTCGGCAGACGACGCCAGAAGGGTTTATGATCAGAATTCTTTCCTGTGGAATGCCCACTGCCATGTAGGATTTCACATCCTAAAGCACAAATATAATAGCATGGCTTTATTTTTTTATGCAGGCGTAGCATCCTAATTTTCTTTTGTTCCGATTTTTGTTCAATAACTCATTTTTAAGTTTTACACCAAATTTTCGAAGTCAATTCACAAGCAAACTCACTGTAGGTCTGTTACCGAATCCAGCACAAAAAGGCTGACGCGATGGGAACAACGCCTTTAAATCTGTCAAGCAAGCGATTTTAAACTCATCGGGCCTGCGTTCGATCACTTCTCTGAAGTACTGTATTAGTAAACAAATTTTAAGAACAAAGATTTACGTACTTTCTTAAGGCCATAAGTACCGAGGTAGGCGACAATAGAACGGGCCCATCCGGCAACTTCCTCGTTCCTTGTTTCACGTTTTTGAGATAATTCTTGGTGTGGTGCGAGAGCCCAATAGCCCTTGAGGACAAATAAATCATGCGGTATCTGTAATCAAAAATTAATTTGGTTACTTTGTAAATAAAAATATTACCCATTGGATTTGATATGTGTATAGAGTTCGGCCACGCCAGTATGAGCCCAAGTACCACCGATCGCGGGAATAACGTGTCCCAGGACGTCACTTTTGGTAATTGTTCCATCAATATCAGATATGACCAATTGTTCGTTCCATTTCAACAAGTAAATATGACAGGAACACCACGCTGTGCCCTGTAAATGAGGCGGTAATTTTGCATGTTACAAATTAGCTTTGTGGTAAATGTATAATTATAAAAGACCCTTAATAAATTTTTGTAAACATTTTCAGGTTTTTAAAATTGGAATTTGGAAAAGGCTTTAGACATGGTAACAAAATTTACAAATGAAGATTTTAGTTACAGAACATTATTCCCTAATTTGGCCCTATCATAAATTATTAACAAAAAGTATGAACAAAATTATTGTTACAAATACCCCAAATGAAAAACATTTATTACATTTAAGTAGAAGAACAATTACCTGAAATTTAGTAGTGATGCTAAATCTCGCCTCATTTGACCCATACTGCAAACCCAAAGATTTTAGTTGATCACTGGATAACCTCAGGGAGCGTTTGTATTCTGCTGAAACCAGCTCGATGGATGCTAATTCGTCGTCACTCAATACTCTGAAATGAATATTAAACGTATACATTTCAGAAGTTTCTTTTTCGATAACTTACAAATCACTAGCTGATGACATGGCCGAATTCCCGCTGTCGTATCTCCTTTTTGGTGGCAACGTTTTCTCAGCAGGCAGCTCGAGACTTGGAACGGGTGTTTCAGCTCCTGTTTCATTAGCATCGTCGACAGCAGTGTTTCCTGACTCAACTGCAGCACCCTCAAGCGTCCTTGGAGTTGATGCGTGCTCGTCTGTTCCAGCCAGAAATTCCTGTTCCAAAGCATGATCTTTCTGGAGTGCTGTGGAAATTTCTTCGGTTGTTGGCGTCTAAAGTATAAATTTATAACAAACTTTTGAGGTATTTCAAGATAATAATGATAAAACTTTGCTTCAAATTTTACTCCATTTGTGAGGCAACGTCAAGTATTCATCTCATGAATAGCATTCAAAGGGCTAAAAATCCAGTAATAAAAACTGCTAAATAACGTCGGGTGAGTTTTAATCGATCTTTTAATAAATACATTTCAAATTAGCATCAGCAATCAAATAAAATTTACCAAATCTTCCTTATCCGGCGCGTTCCCGATTGGCTCATCGTTCAGACTCATTGCTGATGGAGAGTTCGGCGATGCGCCAAGAGATACCCCGTTACCGCTGTCCACATTGGATGATACACTAAAATTGAAATATTAAGAAAATATGGCCAATATCAAACAACGAACCTAGCAGTTCCACTCCTTTTGCCAAAATATTTTGCCATCTTGGAAGGATCATCTCCAATGTCTTCCAAATAAAGTCCCTTTTCCTCAGCTGATTTTTTCCTCGGTTGCGCTGATGACGACTCTGACGATGTGGATTCTTTTGCTTGTACTGGTGCCGTGGAAGTTGAGGCTGTGCTCGTCACAGGTACTTCTGCGCTGGTGCTTGCTGTTTGGTTATCGCGTTTAGACCAAGTGAACCAGCTCCAGATATAAGCATTTCTCTGGAAAAAAGCATAATAAGAGATATGGTTTCTAGCTCGGATGAAATTGTCATGACAAACAAATGTTGAGTTGAACTAATAATGAATAACAAAAACTTGGCGAATTCTAAGACTAAAATTGCTTCAAAGGGCGCACACTGAATGATATCCATAAAATATTGTTGCGTAAAATTTGTGCATTCGTTTGGATTAATCATTGCATAATTTAAACGTTATGCATGACACATAATGGGAAATAATAATAAAATATGTTTAAAATTTGCATACCTTCTTGGAACTATCCTCAATATCTTTCAACTTTTTAGCTTCAGCTTTGCTTTTACTGGATTCGGGAATCTCACCCCACTTCCACTCAGTTTCAACGTTCTGAAACAAGCGAATTATTTACGATTAAACATTGCATGATAAAAGTTGCATACCGATGTCGGATTCTTTCGCAGATTTTCCACTTCTGAATCTGAAAAGGAGCTTCCTGGAGGTGGTTTGGTTTTTGGAGCACCGGCCCTTTGGCGGGGTCTTCGATGTCGCTTCCTGTGTTTTTTACCCTCGTTAACGGAATGACGACGGCATATTGGCCTTGGTGATATTATCTGGCTTTGTGCGTCCTAAATTGATTCATGTGAAGTTGAAAACCACTCAGAGCCATTTACCATATGAGGTTCCTCAGGAGGCGGGCTCGGCTTATTCATGTCTGCTTCATCCGGCAACGGACTTGTTGCAAGGTATCTCGGTACACGTTCACCGTCCTGTGTCTCCTCTACAAAAAATGCAACACCGTTTTCGCCAAGTTTCATCTTCAGTGCAATCTCTTCACCGTTTATTTGTATGTCGACATACTAAAATTAGGATTTTAATAATTTTTCTATTAATAAAAATTTGACTTCATGACGAGATTTACAAATCAACGAATGGTAAACCAGCAGTAATAATAAACTATAACACTTTTCGGAAAAAAATAATTTCCTTTACCAGAAGTGATGTATAATGATACATTAAATCAGTTTTTTACCACCTAGCGTATCAGAAATTAACTTTAACACTAAAAGGGATTTATAACGAAGCCTTTCAACAGAAATTATGCAGAATTTCTGCATAAATTAATCATCATGAATACTTACTCTAAGGGCATTGTTAATTTATATTGCAAGAATATTATTAAAGTACAAACAACAAACTTTATCGTCATAGTTGAATACTCCGTATTTTCCAAAGCGGATATGGAATGGTGTGGACAAGAGACTGCCATCAGGCTGCTCCACCACTATCACATCAATTGCTCCCGAAAGGGACGCCGGATTCATAGATGAATAGAAATATTTCATGTTGCTAACAATATTGTAGACGTAGTCCATTTTCACAGCTGACACGGCTCACTCACCCGCAAATGAAAATAGTAAGCTATTGGTTTCACCTGAAGATAAAAATTGAACGTAAAGCATTGATTTCCACATGTTACAGGAATTTCGCAACTGTCATTATCAAATAAATGCCATTTTCGAAACGCCAAAATAAAATTCCTATCAAGACAAAACAGCTTAAAATTCTCAGTATTGATATTATTGCTATCGATTTTGTTCAGACGAAAATAACAAACAACATGTGATCTGAGAGTATTGTTATTTCATTGCAAATCCACGGAAAATAAAAAAAGTGTTGTGTACGGATTAAAGAGCGATCCGATCAGAGGAAACCATAATCGAAACATCGGTTCACTTGCATTACGTGATAACCGTTTGCTGTCGGGTGAGCAGAGAGACAGGAAATTTCCTTTTTCTCTGATAAGGTGATAATGGGGACTGGGAAATTTCAAAAGTTGTTGTAATGAATCGGTAATGCAGATGCGAAAGATAAAAATGCGTTGCCTTTTTTAGAAAATTGATAGGGAAGTGCAAAAATTATGTACAATGGCCAGTTGCAGAATTTGTTTCAAGCGGATACTAAGGAATTTATGGGAAATACCGAACCAATGAATTGGTTGACCAAAAATTGGTTTTTCTAAATATCATGATCCCAAAGCGTTCCAAAGGATTAAACTCTACAGGTATTTGCCAGTAAACGACTTCCGATCAATAAATTCCGCGCAAAATGTGAGGAAGATCAGCTCTGACTATTTGCGCAGATTATTTGAGGGAGAACAGCCCGTCTGCCGGCCTGCTGCAAAAGATGGTGTGAGGAATTTCAAGTAAATAGCGCAGAGCGAGATGGAGAGGGAATGTGGGGAGAGAGGAAAAAGAGAGGGCGCCGGGCAACCCAAACAACCAAACATCGATTGCTATTGCCCCAATGCAGTCCATTGCTGCAATGTCGGACGGGTGGGGAATAAAGCCTGGTTCTTATTTGTGAAATAAAAGCGTGAAACCCCCAAAAACACACGGAAATGAGCCATTTGCAAGGAGAGCGATTGCAGCATAACATCTGGTTGAGAAACATTCTCAGGGGTGTAAGGTTTTATTTTAGAGCCGAATGATTGCATGAGAAAGCGAAAGAGGGTTTGTCTTCAAGGTCAAACATTTGCATTTGATTTTTCATCATTCTCTCGGACAAAAAGACTTTCTCTAGAAAAAACATTTTAAAAGTCCCCATAAAGACTTTCATTTTAGGGAAATGATGAAAGGTCTTTGTGAAATGGTTTCGCGATAGCAAAATTTTCACTACGAAGTACATTTCGCGGCAGAAATTAGTAAGAAAAATCTAGTTGCTTTGGAAAAACAATTATAGCAAAAACAAAAAGGCCTAAAAATGCCATAGTTTTAGATAGCTCGCAAGTAAAATTTTTCCGTAATATTTGCAAATTTGCATTTTTCCTGTGAAGGGATTGCATGTTTATGAAAGTTGCAAATATTTATAAACAGAGACAAACATCAGAATAAGAATTGAAACATATTTATGCCTATTTCCATTTGGTCGGTCGGAAATTGGGGGGGAGATACTTTTATAGCGAATCAAAGATCAGTTGAAGGTGGCGAGAAAGAATCATATAAAAATGGCCTTTCCTTTTGTACATCACAAAAATAGAGCTGAAACATCGGGAACGGGATGGTCTGAAAAGCCCTTCGTAGAGGACAATGCGAATTACAGAGAGTCACAAAATACGAGAGATTATTTACAGGAGGACATTATTTTGGTGGCGTGGATGATTGGGTACGGGACTAATTGAATGGACGGTTTGTTGTTCCTCGTGTCGCGGCTATCACTGCGACGGGAAATTTCCATTCGAGGACCGGTGTGGGGAGAGCGCGCAGGAATTAAGTTAATCAACAAATTGAACATGGGATAAAGATAGAACAAAACTACGAATTTGTAAAATGTTTCGTATCAAGTGATTTTTTAAGGGTGAGCGATTTTTAGCAAGATTTTAATTCTTCTGCATTATCAACAGCTTTTAAAATGGTACTTGGAATGTATAAAATATTTCAACCCCTTCAACGTTATGTCACTACAATTTTTACGAAATGTCAGAATATATGTAAAGTTAAAAAGACGTTCAGAATTACGTTTTTAGATACTCTTTTACGGTTAACCATTAATAAGACTTCATATACCTTCATATTTATACATGTATTCCTTTTATTATTGCTCTATGTAACCTTCTTTTCTGTAGCAAATTCATTTACCTTTTTCTAAAACGACGAGACCAACCCCATCAACCATCGCTGCTCGGATAGACTATCTAAATAGATACACCTAACAACCAACGTTCACATTTTCCACGACAAATCACTATTTTTCCTGTGACAACAGTACGTCTTCAAGCATCCCACTGAAACAATCAACCCTCGCACATGTGAGAGACACTAATATGCGTCATTTCTTAGCGTCACGAAGAGCTTCCCTTCGAGGTGAATTAATCCTTTCCTTGTGAGAAAGTTTTTGGAGAAGGGAATTCAGCAGGAGATAATGGAAATTTTCGCTTTTATGAAATTATAACCTCATATTTAGTTTATTTTAATTAAAAGTACATCAGTGCAATGCAAAAAAAGTTTGCAGTAGAGAAGAAAGGAGCTGTAATTCTCGCAAACTAAAAAGATGGGAGATCAAAATATATAAATATGAATTATGCATTTTACCGTTGAAATAAAATATTGAAAAATTTCACCTTAAATTTGCAAAAACTACATAGTGTCACTTACTTTTATTTTGGCTAGTATTTGGAAATAATTAATTTCAACAGTAAAAATTGTCCACGAAATCAAAACTAAATAAATTTTCATTCTAAATCTACTCCAAACCGTCAATTAGGACAAATAAATGCTGATCTGAACCCAAAATGTACCCATATGATTGAAATAAATAGCGAAATAATGAAAAACAAACTGTGAAATGCTTGGTTGGGGCCTCACGAGGTCCTCCTTCCGTCCTATCATTTAGACATCAAAGACCGCCTTGTGCATAAACCCGCTCAAAGGGCCTTTCCTCAACCGGCTGCTGAGCTGAGTGGGGAAAATGGCCGGGCGAAACGTGGTCGTCCCACTTAAAAGGGCCAGTCAGTTGCACGAGTCCCCACTTCGGCTGGGCCCACCGAGTCAAGGAACTCGTGTTCCTTGAACATTTGGCTCACGAGGTCGTCCCCAGCAAGGTGTGGAGAGGGAAAACGTGGTTTTTCCCGCATGCCAAGCGATTAGGGGAGGGGCCACGGAATTTTTCATTGGCAGCATTCCAGGCAATGATTGGAAACACCCGATTTCTCCCCGAAAAGATGGGTTGATGGGCATGGCGTGACTTTTTGTGTTTATCTCAACATAAAATAAAGAACGGATGTCGGAAACATTTCGTAGCTAAAATGAGAGAATGAGTAATTATGGCTTTCTATTTCTAGCTTAGAAGAAGAGTCGTATTAAATTTAGGAAGGGTGTGGCTTGACGAGCTGATAACTTTCGCATGTACGCAAATCATAAAACATATGAATAGGAATATCCTTCGGTGTCATGGAAATATCCCGATTCTCCCTGTAAATATCCATTTAGGAATAGAAACGAAATATGTAAGACGATGTTGCTTTAAAATAGCTGAATGATTTAATTAAAAACAATTTCTTGAAAAGGCTTCTATTACAAAAATTTTGCCATTTGATAACCGAGTAGTTTCTTATTTAGCTTTACCGACAATGTGTTTTTTCGAATTAATCTTAAAGTGCTCGAGGCGTCTGTTATTTTGCTCAAGAATTTGCAAGTTCCTTATCGAGTATATTAAATTCTCAAATTTGTACATATAATTCAAATTCATTGCATTTAAAAGTTCAATAGTCACGTTCACGTGTTATAATTACCTCACGTGGTAGTGATTTCGAGGAAGTACGACTTATTTGGGATCCAGCAAACAACCATCACCACGTGCTTGGTGCAGTGCAATGGTGTGTCCTCGTAATGGGGGCGGGGCTGACGAGTAGTCTGGAAATGAGAAGGAAGTTGGTTGTATAGTTGCGGACTGACTTGTATAGGACCCATTTTTAAAGAAAGCATTAATAAAAAATTTATAATCAGTGAGAACTAAATGTGTCTATCTCTTAATCATATTTCTAGAAGTGTGCCAAATGTGGAACATATTATGTATAAAAAGGGCTTTATACAAGTCGTAAAAATATGGAACACAAATATTTTGTGTCGCAAAATCAGATTTGCTGAGCACTTGTACAGTAAATGTAATTTAATTGTAGCCAAATTTTTCATTTATTACGTCATATTTATTTGTTCAACGTAACATGAGAAAAACTATGTGCAACCGAAACGACAAACATATACAAATTGAAATTATAATAATTATTATGCATTTGCCGAGATGTGGACTGGTTTAAATAAAAAGGCAATATGCCCAAAATAAATTACTCGGAACAAAGAAACAAAACATAAAAAATAATCTGTACTATTCCTGACTAGGCAAAAGTTTAAATGCGTCAAACCAGCCTCCGTGCAAAATATTAAACGTGCTTTTGTAATTGATAATTGTTGCCAGCAATGTTGTCTAAAATGATTACATTAAACTCCTACAAAATTTAACAATTGTTTACTATTTTGAACTCACCTGATCATCGTCCACTTTTCCAACATCAAGCATATCCATGAACGTTTTCACAAAAAAGGCATATAAACGTTTAATAGCAGGTACATCACCGGCCAGGAAACCTGTATAGTACAATTATTGATTAAATTTTTTAAACCAAATAAAAACAAACCGCCGCTGATCACAGACTTTTGTTTGCGGTACACCATCTCCAATGTATATCTAGATTGTTTGAAAATATTCTACGTCTAAACGGCATTCCAATTCCAGATTTACCTGTCAACCCGTTCTATTATTGAGGTTAATTTGAGAAGTGTAATTCGCCCAGCTCTAAGTTGAGATGGCATCCAGACGCCACTTGGAATTACGTCTACTGATCCATGACCTGGAAAACAATTACTTACTCGCAACAATTATAGAAATATTTCATGTTTAGTGTCTTCGTGGAAATTTTTCAATTTTTTTGCTTCCTAAATTAGTCCAAGGGATCGACATAACAGAAAGACTGGGGCTACTAATTTCAGAATACAGCATTAGCACGCATTATCAAATTAACTCAGCCAGGTAAAAATATCAGGTCAATTTTTGAATCATTTTGTACAGTTAATATCTTAATAATAGTAAACTAAACTTTTTGGGACTTTAAAAGTATTTAAAATTCTTACCATATCCGGCGTCCACCCAAACAAAGAATCGATTATTGTCGTCTTGAAATGGATCAAATCGAGAGATTTGAGTAGCATTATACATAAAATATGGCTTCGAGTTGACGAGAATGTTGTAGTCGGAATATAAAGCTTCCTATAAAAACAGCACAGTTAAATGCTACAAAACGAACTTCAAATTACTGGGTGAGATTTCATTTGAGCATCCCAAGTTTTATTCCAATTTAGTTGCTCCTCGTCGAGGATGAATTGGATTTCTTCTTTCCATCGATAAAATGGCAAATCTGCGAGGGTGATTTCGACTATCTAAAGTAAGCAAAACGACATCGTATATGTACGTAAACAAATTTAAGAAAGTTTATATTTCTAACGTATTCATAACTTGTATTTTCGAAAAACTGGAAAAAGATAAAAGCTAAAAGGAGAGGTTTTATTATAGAATAGCGAGAATTCATATGTTACACCTTGAAATAAAAGCCTCGAAAAGAAACTTTTGAATTGTTTCTTTTTAAGAGATATAATACCTGCAGCTTTTCCCAATCCAAATCCACTCGCTTATTTATGAATTCTATTACTTTGCGTTCTGTATAAATAATAAAATTATTTTCGAGCCGGAGCAGATTTTCGAAGTAATCAAGATATTGATCAAAGTGCCTCGTGAAACGATCCCAATGCCCTCGGCCGATGTCCAGCAGTGATGTGACAATGATTGGTGCCTAAGAAATAAAATGTTAATAGACATTAGTGGAAGCTATATCTCAAACGCTTGTGTTTATTTCTGTTCAAAATATTATAACGCCTTCACGAACTGGTTAACAATTGAACATTCACTAGTTAACTAATAATTAATTAGGTACATTAATGAACTAATTAAGCTTTCGTTCTACAGATCGTATTTTCTGCATAGTTATAAAGTAAATTTGAAGGTATTACGTTCGCGGTGATCGTCCAAAACTTCATTACAGTTACTGTTGAAAATGAGAATTTTCTACCTGTCTCCTTTTTCTGCGAATTTCAGCGTATTCCTCATTGTCAAAATGTACATTTTCGACCACTGTTGGGATTGCATTGATGATACTGTTGTCGTCTAAATAAGGTATTTACAATTTACGTCATATACGGTTCAAAAATTACCCTCTCTCTTGAGCCCTTCCTTTGATTCCTTGCCATGATTTTCTTTGCGCACTATTGTGACTGTAGCCGAAATTGAGAATGGCATCACCATCGGAACCTTAGCTGTTGGTTTAGGAGGAAGCGTAGGAGAGAAATCCCCAGGCGGTGGCAGACGTCTCCAGACCGGCTCTACGACAGCCGTCGGGTGCAGAATCGTGTAGTTGAACTTTAGATTTTTCTCTGCTCGTGCAGGTGAATCTACCGTGGGACTCGGCTGTTCATGGCTCCATGGTTGGAAGTAGTCATCTTCGTTAGATTCGCCAATTATTATCTCAACTGGTCGAATGTTGTCATTGACATGCTCTGTGTTTTCTTTCAAACTGATCATATCTGTAATACATATTGGAACTAGAAATGATATATAATATGTGTAGAGAAAAGATGAAGAAAATTTTTCCAATACGTTTAATTAATTTGAAATAAACTGATAGCGAAATCGATACCGCTAAATATAATTTTTAATTAAATAGTTTAATTAAAGCTGTTAAAATGTTCATTTTAATGCTTTTATGTGACTCAAAATGCGAACCTTGATGCTGCAGTTCATGTAGATTTTCTAAGTCAGCCTCTTGTATACTTCTGCGCGATTCGATTTCATTAGAGGCAATTATATTGGTGACTTTTTCAGGCAGAAGTTCGGAAAAGTGAGAAGTTGTGGGAACAGCTTCAATGGTTGTTGTCACAAGTGATAATCGATCTACCGTTTTATAGGTGTTTTGTTGATGCACATCCTTTCGGATTCCTTCATTGCTTTTGTTTTCTTCGCTGCCGTGTTTGTTATTATGTTTCGCCTTCATCCAAAACAGGTCGTCATGTTCGGAATGGTCCTTGGATGCGTTCAAATGCCCGAACACATCGGATTTTATGGGCAAAATATCTGTTGGCTCGAACTTCTCGCCCAAGAGGACTACGCTAGTTGGAGATTCGTTGTCGTTCGCATCTATAGCATTTACATGATTCTCGGAAACGCTGGTAAGTTCAGAGGAATTTGATAAGACTATTGGTATTGTTGGAGTCGTTTGATGATGCACATCGGTGATTAATATTCCAAATCGAGTGGGCTCGATCTCCGAGATCACAACATCGTCCTTTTCCGGTTCTAGATCTGCTTCCAATTGTACAATAGAAAAAGTGTGGCTAGGAAGATCTGCTGACGTCGGAAGTAGTAGTGAGCTAAGTGGTTTTGAATTAACTTTATTCAGAGGAATAGTGGAAGTAGGGAGTTTCGTCGATGTCGAAAGTATTGATGATGTAATCGGGGGATTAGAATCGGTTATGAGTGTCGATGTTTCTTTGAGCTTTAATGTATATTCATTCTCCACGTCGGTCGTCGAAGGTAAGGTAGCGCCAGTGATACGAACTTGATCCACTGCTGGCCTTGGCCTTTGTCTCTGGCGTTGAGTATCAAAAATAGGACGCAGTACGAAAATATACAATAAAATTCCAATAGTAGATAGCAGTATTAAAATACAGACAAAAGTGACCCAGTTTATGGCAGTGCGCGATTCCCATTTTCGAGATGACTGGTCGACTGGGCGCTCATGTGATGGCCGACATCGGCGCAGAGGCAGTGCAGAATATTCGGTGGTGAAGAGTGGTGATCGATTTCGACTCCGTGGCTTGGGCCATCCGATGTGGCGACTAAGCACATCGGGGATGCTCATGGGCACATACCTAAAAACTCAAAATTCAAACTAATGGTTTGGTTAATACTTAAATCAAGGTAAATTAGGTAACAAATATCGATCAGATACCGAATAGTATTGAACGTTTAATGCAATTTTATTTTATGGCAATTCATATTTTGTCATCATGTGAAAATGAAAAAGCTGCAAGAATTTTAAGTTTTATGGAAAATTAAGATCAACATCAAATATTTACTTAAATAATTATCGATAAAAATTAATAAATTCCAGATAACATATAACGGTATCTTTCGTGGTAATTTTGTAAACAATTAACGACGACAAAAGTGATTCATAAAACATATCACACAAATTGTGCGGGAACACCCATCATTGAGTGGTTTGGAAATGGGATGGGAAAAGGTGCAAACAAGTTCTCCGTCTAATTCATCAAAGCTGGCTTTTTGTTGTATTGTTTCTGCATTTGGTGTCCACTAAACCAAAAAATTGCGACGTAGAAATTCTATATGTGATTAGTACGAAACTTGTAAGTAGGAAAAGCGATTGCTGGAGAAATGAGCGGTAATGGCAACATTAGGATACAATCGAAAGCCATAAAAGCTGAGAAATGATAAAACAAACAAGGAAAGGGTAACATGTGTAGAAATGGCAAAAACGGCTGCAAGGCGTGGGCGAAAGAATTTCTAGTGTTCCTTTGGTTTAATGCAATTTAATGTAAAAAGCTAGCGACGAAATAAAATTGACGCGTCAACGACACGTTTTTCGCCTCTTAAATTCCATTCCTATTTCATATTATAATTTATTGCATCCAATTTAGCTATCCAATATACTTTATCATAACTTTTCTTATCTCAATTTTCAACAAATTCTATCAACCAAAAAATATACCTTAAAACTCATTTACTATAGAATTAATTCGATTTGACTAAATAATTTTAAACGATTATAATTTAAAATGTGAAAGTGTTAAATTTTGATCTAATTTCTACACTGTTTCCAGGAGAAATCGAGACATTGTGAATTCCACATTCTTCAACGGGGTCACTGTGGGAAAGTAGGACTTCAGCGGTGTTGAGGATCACTCGAAGAGTGCTTGTCAGGGAGGTATTCAATAAATTGTTTGTTTTAAACGAGTAACAGTATTGGGGATTCCCGCAATTGAGTATTGTGAGAGAGTGTATTTTGGTGCAATGAAACAATAATTCTATTTTCCTCAAATCAAGAAAGCAAACAAATGCTAGCACAGAGAAAATATTAGCTAGTGATTAATGGGCAAAACTCCTAGTCTCGATCAAAGGCCATTTCCGAAAATTTTTGGTTCCGAGGTTGATATATTTTTCAAGAAGTAACATTTTTACAAAAACTAGGGCTAAACTCCCATTGTGAGCAGATGTTCATGCATTTGGCCTATTAAGCTGAATGGTAATTTTGAAATAGCCTTCGAGCGAGTCGTTTGGATCAAAGAACATCCGAATGAATTGCTATTCCTTCGCTCTTTGGCGGGCTGATAGAGCATTCGATTTGATGAAGATTACAATATTTCAAAGTCCTACACCATACATTCCGTCATTTCTGAATCATTCCAGCATTGTTATTCAAATTACACATCTTAATGATTTTAGAACACATGGCAGAACTGGATAAAATTGAATACTTTTCAGGACATATGGTAGAAATGAATAAAATTGAAATATGGCGCCTGGGAAATAACATTTTGATAAATTCTAACATGAAATTATATGATTTTATAATTGAAATGATTTAATCGAATAATGAAATTTTTATACACTGTTGCCATAACACATGGGAACTTTATGCAACTAAACTATTCGCTGCATTTGCGGGATTTAATGAATAAACCACATGAGATTAGCTGAAAGAAGGTCGGAGGTTATTCACGTAAATACCCTTATTACACCAAGCTTAATTTTGGTCTATGCGAAATCGCGAAAAGGAAGAAAGGATTACTAAGGGAAAGCACAGTGAATAAAATAGACGTAGTATTATTCCAGAATCTCCCGAACTCCAATACATTTATTTAAAATTGTAGCAAATGCATAAAATATAAACGGAATAAATACCAAAAGCTGAAATTTTGTGCTAGGAATAGAAAAAGGACCAAACGCCCAATTTCATCAATTCAATGGGCGAATTGTAGTTGAGGAACCAAGGTGCTGAATTGGTTTGGAGGTGAAAGGAAATTGTCGCCTATGGGTTTGTGAAATATGAGACCGAGTCGAATTGAGTAGGCGAGACCATGGATATTCCAAGGTCTGGTGTTGCTACTTCTGCATGACAATTGAAATTTGTTTGTTTTAGTGTGAAGTGTTGTCCAACTGGGACACAATTCGGGAGAAATGCTTAAGATTATTTTAGCTGACTCAATACATAGAGCTATAATATAATAAAACCGTTAGCATTATTCGATCAATGGTATTACTCACCAAAAAATTAGGATCATTGTTACGTACTGGGATAATTTTGTACATAAAATTATAATCGATAGCTATTCAATTCTAATGTTTCAGACCTCGTGCGTAGATTTTTGAAGACCTTGTACAGACAGATTAAGGCATATGCTTCACGCTTAACCTATGAATCAGCTGAAACGGACAAAAGCCAATGGTAGTAAGGTCTAGACAGGAGCTGGCTGACAAATCTATCCACATTTCTGTGTCTCTCTTTCCAACAATATTTACTCTGAGTGTCTGCAGAATAGACTTTCATTGATTGTGTTTCGCAGCGTAGCGCTCATGTCAGCAAAAGTAGCAATTTTATTTCAATACATTGAGTGTATTCATTAGAAATAGAGGAACAAAGAAAATCGTCTGCAAACAATAAAGAAGTCTAATGCAAGTAATGAGAATAACAGCTTTTGTGTGCAAAGGAAAAGACGCATTTTACATACAAGAGTCATTTGAATTTAGATATACCTGGTAGGTATAAACAATAGTGAATATCACTTTTTGGAAGCAATGGAATTCAAAAGTGAAGCAATGGAATTCATAATTAACGCTAACGAATTACGCAAATCACGAATAAGGTGTATAAAAACTTTCTATATTATTCTAGCTTCTTTAAAAATGCAATTCAGATAATCGCTTTTCGTATTGCCCAAAACCATTTTAGCAGTACATTCTAAATTCGTTTATCCGAACGACTTTCCCGGAATGGATTTCTTCATACAAGTTTCCCTCGCTTATCTGAAATAAATTATTTTATCTGAAACAATATCGGTGAAAATTAGATGAAAAAAACAAGAGTCCCCTTTTGTTAAAAACTAGAAAAATTTTAATAATTTTTCAAAAATTTCACTAAAAATTCTGTATTTTTGGCGCGAATTTGAATTTTTATTAATAATTTTATTGGCAAATTTTCGCCAATTTTTTTCAAATTTCCTAATAATTGCTAAAATGTAGTCAATGCGGTAAAAGTTTGAGCTCCAATTTGGAAAATTTTGAAAAGTCCGAAATTCGTTTATCCGAATAATCAGCGAAAAATCGCTTCGGATTCGATATTAATCCGAATAGTATCAGTACTCGAATTTGGACTGTATTATCTGAATCCCGTTAATTTTACTGAAATGTTTGCAGCATTGCTAACACTTGCAACATTGCTTGCAGAGTGCGCACTGCTTCTCAGCGTGTCAATTTTTTTCACCATATCATTGCTATGCCAAGTTCCATTTTTGACGATGCAGACGCACATATCCAATTCACAAAAGGCTCTCGATGAAAATTCAAACGCTCAAACGTTGGCGCAAAAGAATTTTGCGCGTATTTAAAATGAATATTAACTTCATCCCTTCCTTGCCTATATTTTAAACGCTGTAGTAATGTACTTTTCTTGTAATATACCTTTGTGTGACATCCTTATTCAGCCTTTTTTAGATGGGCAATCTGGCATCGAGAACAGCTGATGCTTCTACAGAGCCAGAGATTGTGCAAATCGACCGTTCCGAGATCCCTGAAGCGTACAAAAATGTCTTTGTTTCTGAGGATGTAATAAGACGAGCTCATGGAGATTTAAACTCGAACAACGTAACTCGAGATGAAAGTGCATCGAAGCTAAAGTTGGTTGTTTAATATATTGCTTATTTTCTTATAGAACCTCAATCTCTTCACGATAGAGTCTTTACGGACATTTTTGGGCATTAAAATTTGGTAAGCGTTCTTCACAAACTAAGCGAATATTTCTTTTGTACCATAAACAGGGTACACATATTACAAAAAATGGAAATATTCTTGCGCTAAGATAAAAATATTAGCTTATTATAATATCATTATTCAGATATTATAATATATAATTACATATGATTTCTTTCTTTCTATTCTAGTGAAGAGCTGGCACGCCAACAACAAGAAAATAAACGACTACAAGAACAAATAAAAGCTGTATGTTTCTAAAAATCTTATTGCAAGAAAAATATGTGATAATCTAGATGCAAGAAAACTCGGAACTCCAACAGCGGAAAACTGAGGCTGCAGCAGTCTCCGCAGCGACTACGGCTTCGGTAGTGACTTCTGCCGAGGCATACAAACAACAAAGTCAAAAAAACCAGGAAGACATTAAAGAGTCAAAGCGAGTGTTTGAGGAAACTGTTGAAAAAGTCGAAAAGCAATTTTTCAATCGTCAAAAGGAAAATGCTTGCGAGAAGAATGAGAAGGTAGATATTGAAATTTTTGTAATAGAGACAAGCACTTTTTTGTGAAGAGTTAAATAGGTAAAACATTGATATAGAGATTAACTCCCATAACATCGATGTACTTATAAAACGCCCATATTATTTCTGTACAATTTGATTTGGAAAAGATACCCATAACTGAATGCTGGGTTTGGTAAAGTTGCGTGAAATCATGCTTTGTTAAGAGTTAAGTGCGAAAAATTTAGAAATAGTTTTTAACAAATATCAAAATGTCTTGTTTAAATAATGAAATATTTTTCGTAGATATTACATGCTTTCTTATTTTTCTTCATTTAGGACATTCTCGATTGCTTTTCGAAGAATCCAAACAAGGTTCTTGCCTGTAAAAATTTGCAGTATCCATACGAACATTGTATATCAGTGTTTAACGCTGCCGTCTTAAAAGAGAAGAACACATCTGCTCCTATGAATTATGATTCAATGAACTAAATATATCTCATAAAGGGTTAAATTAGCTCAAGTTTTATTGGAATAAAAATAGGTTAATTGTTATTTCATGCTTGTTATAAATAGGCTGCCGAACTTTATGTATGAAAACGAATTTTGTAATGAATTTAATCATTTGATTAAAGAATTTATTTGACCGTTTTGTGTGATATTCTAACTCGAATATGTCTGTATATATCTCAGCCTATGATTATATCGGTCCATGAATGTTTATTTTATTACTTGAATTTATAGTATTGCATTTTAGTGTAATTCGATCAATTCAGAGAAGTATGTGGAGATCGTCCACAACTTCTATTTTAACCGCATTTTTTACTGCGATTTTCCTTTACTCCCTGGAGATCGTTTACAATTTCAATAATGATCACAAACTTACTATTGATTTATCTTCCCAAACAAAAAGATCGCGTGATGAACATATCCTGAAAACATGCTCAATTAGCAAATGCCTGAATATTAATCGCTGCCTACTGAATCCAAGAAGGCACTTGAGCGTCGGCCTGCAGCCACTACTTAAAATTATGGACAAGGTACACTTTTTTGCCAAATAATGTCTCTTTAAAAATGAACCAAATATTAAATTCCAAGCCAAAAGTTATCGTATTCGTATTGGGCATGTTTCCTTTAAAATAAATCTTGAACTGAAACGTAATTTTTTGCCACCTATCTTTCCCTCAATCGCTTATGGTCACGAAGCCGAGATTGAACATTTATATTTATCTAATAGAGAAATGTTTTATTTATCGTTGAGAATGAGAAAATGAGGAGATTGTAAAATGTAAGTCATTAGAACTTTGGATTAGAGTCTAATGCAAAGTTTTCGTGGCATGACATTTGATATTTGAAATGTAAAAGCCTGTGACTCCAAAGATTTTTGATAATATAGTGAATCCTTTTATTAGGTGTTTCAAACATTCATATAGGTTTTGAGATGTCTTTTTGATAGCATAAACATTTTGTCTTTGAAAATTTTGCCCCGAATCTATGAAGACCTGTCCGTAGACTCGAATTACGGACTAAACGTGGTTTTCACATTTGCAATCGCTTATGGTCACGAAGCCGAGATTGAACATTTATATTTATCTAAGTAAGTTATAATTTAAAAAAATATTTATGAGGGTCGTCTGTATTTCGGTTATATTCAATATTAAAATTTTTACAACTTTTTAACTTATGATTATAATTAATGATCATGTAATCTATTTAATTGATATTAAGATATTAATTATATCATATAATAATATATGAATTAAGGTAAGGTTTTATAATTTGTTTTAGAATGGTAATTTGCTCGCTCCAGAACCTTCAAGCGAATTTTTGAAAATGAGGGAAATTATCAGACGCAGTTCATATTTTGAGACCGATTTGGAATATGCATGCCTTATTGTGCCTGGTGTGGACATGCTCAACTTTGGTCGACTGCCGTATGAATCGACCTCAGTGGAATTTTCCGACATCGTAACAACAATTGAAAGGTTAACATTATTATGTTGGCGCAGGTGACCAATTTTGATTTCAGTGCATTGCCAAGTCGCTCAAATCTACTCATATTCAATTACGTTGGTAATAAAGTAACAAAACATCACTATCTACCGATGATGGCCAGGTAGTTTCTTTCATATTTACTGTTTATTTCTGAACAAAATAAAGTGATAAAAATAACCGAACAATATGTATTGTTCGTTGTATGTCAACATTGGAGCTGATGGAAATACGTCCGCTTGTTGTTCGTAAATTACCGAATTTTCCAATAAAACCATTTGAAAATTGAGAGCATTTCGATCTCAATGCGGTCCAAAAGACATAATACGTAATATTGTATTTGCGCTAACTGTCTATCATATTAAGCAGTGGCTTTCGATATCACTCTTACCGACCGAATTTTGACCTGACAATTCCAATGCTTCGATCTTATTCTTTGCATACGATCGTTCAATCAAACCCAATGCCAGAAACAACTGACAAGCTAAAGATAGGAATAATTTTGATGCATACAACCGATCCACAAGTATTGTCCGAATACGCTTCTACTATGGATGAAAACGTCCAAATTTTGCTCAATTGTAAAATTTTGCCGATGGAATCCGTTGCTACATCTCTTAAAAATCGCGTAGAATGCATCCACAGCAAAGCAGATTATGAAAAAAAATTACAGGTATTTATTTTATTTACTCAAAATTTAACTGACTTGTGGCGATACAAAAGAAAATCGAAAAACGAATATTATACAGCTACATTTTGGTACTAATTAAATATTTTAAATACAAGTAATTCGTTTGCCCATTATTAAAATTTAGAATGTTTCAGAAATTCGACTATATAATTGTACCAGAAAATTCTCCATCATTTGAAATGATTATATTGGTGAGTCAATCCAACACGAATTTTGTTGTAGTAATGAGGATAATTTAGGACATATTGGAAATGAAACGGACAGTTCCAGTAATCGCTTCCGATGACTACCTGTTACCGTTCCATGAAATACTTAACTGGCACGAGTAAGTATATATTTCTTAAAATAATCTCATTCAAATATTCTAATCGAATTTCCGATAGCATGATTAATCCATTTTGACAATTATAATTGTTTGAATGTACTTAATGTTTCATTTCGGAACTATGACATTCAACGAAATCAAACCATCAAATAAATCTTCACCATTTTCAGGTTTTCTATAACACTCGCGAAAGGTCAAATGTCTCAAATTTCCAGCATTTTGCACAATATACCTCAAAAATATTTCTTCAAGCTACGCCGACGTGCAACACAAGTGTATGATCAATACTTCTCGTCGCCCAAGAAGATATATTTAACAGCGCTTTCCATACTGGAGCACCGGATCATTCCTAGTTCTGTAGCAAATTTTAAATATTTCCTACATAGCGCTACAGGTTTCCACACAATTGAATGTGGTCCTAACTCGGTAATTCTAACTTTTCATTACTCATATCTTATATACATATGTAGAGTATTGTCATACGTTTGTCGTTGTTGAATGTTTAAGTAACAGTTTATGTTGAACATCTTAGCATAACTTTTGTATTCGTCGTTCGAAATTTTCATATAAGTAATTTAGATTTATTTGTAAAAATAGCAAATATAATATACGTGTTCGGAACATTTATTTATGTATTTTCAATTACAGTTTCGAACGAATTATTTTTCAGTTGCTCTCCGTTATGCCGGACCGTACAATGGATAAATTCATCGCCGAAAGACAAATTGTTTCAGCTATAATAGCTCTTGCGGATACCAAGAATGATGCGCAATTTTTGGACAACATTGAATCTGCTATTAATATGCTAATTGAACATTTGGGTCAAAAGCTCTGTGAAATATATATTGCATCTACTGCAGTCAAGCAATCCACCATAAAGCGACTTAACCTCTCCGGTAACATCAATTATTCTATCAACAAAGACTGAATTCTAATAGAAAAAAACGATACATTTTCATTCAACCGATAAAATATAAACCATTTTGGTTTACGCAAATTTCTTCTCAGTCATTAAATTATTGGAAATAAAAACGAAATAGCAATTGAAGCCAAAATTCGCTTATACTTATTTTAGAAATTCGAAGACCCATTCACGTAATAGAATTCAAAAGTCCAGATGATTTGTACCATATTACAAAAATGGCCCACGAAGAAATAGCGGAAAAACATAACTACTATCTACTTCAAATTGATGGTGACGCACAGCTGTTGCCAAACAACAATAGCACGCTACATATTATGGATTGCTTGAAGGTAATGAATTTTTTCGAACAATTCGGACTCCTGCAACGCTTACTATTGTTCATTTGTGCAATTGCAATAGTTCAAGTAGTTTCATAAATTGTTCTTAAATTTTGGTTACTCGTTTTATGCTAAGCATGTTTTAAATATTGAAGCGTGTGCTACTATTGCAATACTCACTCATCCAAATAATTTCATACAAAATGCATACTTCATTGTAGCTAATTCCATATAAGTCCTTATTAATTGCATATCTTTCAGGTCTTATAAAATGAGATGATATTCGACTAATGATGATGATAGATAGATAGATAGATAGCGAATCAACAAGAGAGCGATGTAAGAAAACAGGCAAAATAAGAAACTTAAGGAGTGGTCAGATTATAACAGAACTTTGAAGAAATTATATCGTTTCAATTACATTTTTTCATTATGATTTAATAAAACGTAATAAAATCATTTCGACACAATTTCAATGTTTTCTTCTAGCGAGGAATGACATAACGCATGTACATGACGCCCTTTGGGATTTTAAGGCAAAAAGCTGAAGGAAATCATGACTATGGTCGAGACCTCGGATAGTAGCCAGGACATTAATTTACAAAGCAACTATGAGTAGTATTATATCAATATTTAAATATAACTGTTTAAGGGAACAGGAAACATCAAAATCCTATATACCGTAAACTCTCTAATTTAACCCCACCTCTGATTTTGCCCCTCCCTCTAATTATGCCCCGTCTGGAGCTCGATTGAATAATTATACCCCCGGGATTAAATTAGAGAGATTACGGTATTATCTGGTAAAGGGTTAAGGTTGTCTGTCGCAAAAAAGCAACTCATCTAGTCCCGACACTCCGTTTTCGGAGATCTTGGAGTGTATGGATAGCTTTCGACCTGTAGGTACGGAATAAAACGGCACCGGTCTACCGGATCGGCTTCTTAAAGTTTCTAAAAGCCCTCGTAAATTACTATTCCTTGATCAAAATTTAAATTTAAAACTCGAATAATTAAAAATTGTTTAGAATTTCATCTACGGTAAACTCTCTAATTTTACCCTCTCTAATTTTGCCCCTTAGGGCTGGATTAAATAATTATACGCTCGGCGGTAAAATTGGAGAGTCATGCAAAACATTAGTTGGTATGTTTTCTGTTCGCTGGTATAGAGTCACAGGTTTTTACTTGAATTCAAATACGAAAACTCAAAGTTCAAACAAAGGCCGTGTTTGTATACATTTCTAGAAGACATCATTGTAATGGAATTCACTCTTTTCATTGGCGATTTCGCTTATCGTTGCCTTTTATGACAATTTTATTTAACTTTGTCTCTATCCAAGTCAGTGACGCACCCAGGGGGTACCGGGGGTACGTACCCCCAAAATGGGAAAATTTGAAAAAATGAGTGTAAATCAGTGAAAATTTGGGCAAAAATTTGGTCCGTACCCCCCCCCCCCAAAACCCAAAAGTGGGGGGTCCCAAAAATCCGGTACCTCCCCAAAATGGCCATCTATATAATCACCCTAAACCGCAAGTGAGGGGGCGTTGTGCAAGGCTAATTTAAGCCTTTTTCTGTGTTCCGCTGATACAGGGGTGCGTGATAGCTCATTTTGCAGGTCTCGACGAGCTAAGAACGAAAATGTAAAATTTGACCTCCGGCGATCTCGAAAAGTGACCGTTTTTTGCCAAAAGGTGGCAAAAAACGGTGTTTTTAATGCTGAGCGGCATAGCCGCTATGGCGCTCCCCTAGTTTCCACTAAAACGTACCCCCCCCCAAAAAAAAATCCTGGGTGCGTCCCTGAAACTAGTATTCGTTATTTCGAAGTTATTTAATATTTAGATGTCCGAATTGAGTATCGCCGATCGCGACATGTCGGAAGGTAATACATCCTTAATGCTGATCAGAAATACTAACTCTTGGCTGCAGAGCCACGAAAAAGTCAGCTACTTTTCACAGATTCAGCGTCTTTATGCAGCCGGTCTGACCAAAATGGGGAGAGAATATATTGCTCACACAACCTTCAATCCACGACATTTCAACATGTTTATTCTGAACAAAAAAAGTAAAGAGTGTGCTATTTTTACGCTTTACAGTTTTTATTTAGGAATGGTGATCGCGTCAATTTGTTTCCGTGAAATTGAAGCGCGAAATCTGGTTGAGCTGATCTTCTTTGTCGTCCATGTAAACCAGCAGGTATGCCAGTTTTGCAATTAGTCCAGGAATTGTAGTCTTAATAGTTTAAAGCAATATAGTAAAATCACAGAGTCGTATTCGTTATGAAAAACGAAACGTGATAAATCGTTTCAATGATGCTATGTCGATAACTGTCTGCTCATCAACATAATTTGTTAAAGATAATTGTGATTATAGTTGAAAGGATACGGCACCTTGATGATGAATGCTTTCAAGCAGTATATTGTTGACCAACAACGCAAATTTCAATACATTCTCACTTTCGCCGACAACAATGCGCGAGATTTCTTCAGAAAACAAAAGTTTATCAACATAAAAATTCCGCCTCGTCAATATCGCGGATATATCAAAGAATATAGAGCGTCACAGCTAAAACAATTTAAACTTTGTGCGAGGTTTGTCGTTTTACATTAACGAAAAAAGAGGAAAGAAAAACGAGAATTACATGAGTTTGTATTGCAAGGCATATTTCTTTATTTTCTTTTGTGAAACGACTTAAAATTAGTTATAGCTCACATAATAATGAAGTAATAAACATGGTTGACAAATTATGACTATGATAAATCCAGAGGTATAATAAAATAAATAAATCCAGAAATATTTAAATCAACGGAATTTCAGAGATAACTATTCGGATCATCACGTGGTAGAGAGTTTGATGCAAGACGACGCACCTGTTCACGTCAATATTTTCCCTGACATAGGTGGTGAGTCACATACAGGTATAAATTCCTAAGTTCCATTTATGTGCAATTTCCAGCGTAATCTCATATTGGTTTATATTTTGAAACGACTAGTCGAAAACAGCTTATAATGCATAAAATTCCCTCGAAATTTGGCATAGCTTTTTCTTCTCCAATTGGCTGAGTTTTGACTTTACCTTCAATATAACAACTATTTTACAAAACAGAACTAAACTGGGGCTTTTTATTTTTTAGACGGTTTTGTATACAAATGAATACCTTATTCACTTCAAATATTCTTAATTATGACTTTGTTGCAACAAAAACAGCCAGCTATTACAAAATAAATAAAATATCATATTTCCAGGCCGCCATAATGACTGTTCATCGCCGGAATTAGATGTAGTGTCATGCACGCCTTGCCCTCAATCTTCAGCCGGCTCGGTATATGATCCGAGAAAAAAGAGTTACTTCTGCCAGCGCTGCTTAAACCATGGACTGGAGTTTCCGAGAAAAGGCCATAAGCCATTTTGCAGGTAGGAAAATCTCTGAATTATGAGATTAAAAACTCAAATATAGAAACAAAACGAAATACATATATGTGAATGCGATATCTGTCAAGTTATGTTGAAACAAAAAATAGGTTAAACTATAATACAACTAAAATCTGCATTATGGTATTACAGCGAAGTAAAGGGGTTTCTGGATCTTTACACGCTTTTTAAGAAAACCAAAACTGTTAATATATTTAGATATGCACAGTGCGATTGCGAGGATTGCATGATGGTGGAAACACGACGTCGACTCAACAATCAGCTCAGCCAGCGCAAAGTGGACGATCAAGAGGGTAAACGAGCTCCTGCAGGCAAGAAGATTCGTGACCCTAAATGCGCTCGCTGCTCTGAGCATGGCGAAAACCATGCTTTACGTGGACACAAAAAGAGCACTTGTCCTTATTTAAATTGCGATTGTATTAAGGTGAGTGATAATTTAAACATGAGGCTCCCGGGTTCCATGCAGCAAATTAAGCGCATATTTGCGAGTGATAATTTAAACATGAGGCTCCCGGGTTCCATGCAGCAAATTAAGCGCATATTTTTCTTTGAAAGCCCAAAAATATAAAGGTTACTTTTACACCTATACGAACAACGTTCTTTTTAAGTCGTGTAATAACAAGTAATATAATTCGAATATTTTTCTAATTCCAAGATATTCTTGCGAACATTTCTTACATGTTTAACAAATATCATATATATTTTAGTGCCAAATTGTGGAGAAACAGAGGAAGATTATGGCAAAGCAAATTAAGTTACGCCGAGATCAGCAAACAGCTCGTCGTGCAATGCAACAGCAACCACATCAAGAAGGTTGGATTATTTTGTCTCAATTCTTTTTCTTTATCATATGACATGATTCTGAATAATTATTGTGTTTATTAGACTTTATTTTAAGGGATCCCAGCTATCTTCACGCAATCGAAGACAGAGCCCAGCTCAACAAATGGATCGAGTTTGAGCATGCTTCAAACCGCTCTTTCAGGAGGTCAAGTCATATCAGCTTCTTCCGAGTTCCAGTTTCCAGCTAAGCCCAGTCCATTTTGTATGAGTTCGTCGCCACCATTGTCAATTGCACCAATGAGCATCTCTTGTAGAACAAGCCAAGCTGATTCGCCGAAAATTCCTATTCCAAACGGTTTTTGCGTTCCTAACACAGCTTTTGGTTGGAATATGCTAGCGGGCCATTTCGCGGGCTTGCCGAATTTATTTGGTGCGTCAATGCAGTCAGCGATTCAACAGCCTGGCCCTACTTCGCCTTTCTCGTCGGCACCCATGCCGTCGAATCTGCTCAACGTTTCGAATACTCAAGACGTCAGGGCTATGCATTTTGTAGAAAAAGCTTCGCTTGTGGCTACGGATCCATCTCTTTTGGCAAATTCGCTATGCAACCCATCATTAGAGGAGATCAAGGCGCTGTAAGTTACTTATATATAACATAACATCTTAGGCAATTTACTTTAACTTGGATTTATCCCGTCATTAAATTTCGACACTATTACTCGGGACGATCCTATTCCACCAGTATATATTTACTTAATTTTTAGAATGCAAGCAGCACAGGGTACTTCCCTGCTCAACTCGGTCATCACGCTGTCTTCAATCAATGCTCTCGGTGGAATTTCTCCATTCAACGTGTCTAGCTTACTCTTCGGGTGCCAAAATTCTCGTGTCGGTGGAAGTCTGGTGCAGAACACAACATCCCAGAACTGTTAATTTTCGTTTAAAAATTCAAACTTTACTCTCACTTGTTTACTCTTGCCCGTGTGAAATCAGGTCAATGCAGTAGTTGTTAAAATTGGGTATACAATTATGTTAAAATATATTGAAAATTCTGTAATTTAGAATGCTTTTAAACAAATGGAGCAATTTAGGCGCAAGACTTTTAATCAGTGCCACACTATAGTTTAAACTCGACTACAGGTTCTATAGATCGCATATTAATGTGAAACTTTCTAACTAATATAATACAGTCGAACCTCTCTAATCCGATACCCTCCCTAATCCGAAGGAGTTTTTCCGACAAAAATTGTTTCGCGCCAAAAAATTCAATTTTTAAAAAATAGGACATATTTGGTAGAAAAATTACATTTTTTACCTAAAAATGCGAAAAATATAAAAATCGGTAAGAATGTATACTTTTTATGTAATTTTCTTTAACCTAACGTTTTTGGCCGAGACGGATGTTTCGTGTGGAAATCTCCTCTCTAAACAGACGCATTTTTGCGAAAACCGATTGAGTCGGATTAGAGCGAATTTCGACATTCCTGGTGCATAGATTATATCTAAAGTGTAACTCCATATAATAAATATGGAAGTAGGGAATATTTCTAATCAGAATGTTAAAATTTTAATCAATATTCCAAGATCTCGAATGATTATAATTCGGATTTAATTAAACGATGTAATTATTTGCTTAGTTCAGTTATGTTATTGACTTGAATTTTAAATCTTAACAACTTCTTTGTAAACTTGATCATCACTATAAATGAATAGAAAACAAATGTTTAAATATACGCAAAAATGGGCTTTCATACCTGATTTGCATGTCTAATTCCTTTACCACAGAGGTAACTGTTTTTGCCCAATTTTGCTTTAACGCCCCAAAGCGGTGCGGGGGAACTGGTACGCGTCGCATTTCAGTATTCAATTTCGATTTCTTTGAATCATCTTCGTTAGAAACATCAGATGCTATGGCTTTTCGCTTTCGCTAAATAAAATAATCATAATCTGTATTAAACGCTTATAACAATTGTTATCACAATATTTTTTGCATACCTACTCTTTATTATTGATACAACATGGAATATTTTGCTGAAAGTATATGCCTTTATGAAAATAATGCAAAATTCGGACTCATCGCATTGAATTACTCCTATAAATAAATTCAGTCCTATAAATAATCAGGGGGTCTGAAAAAAAATTTCACAAACTAAACCTACACTAAAACGGGGGTCCCCCAAGTTACTTTGGCCCAAAAAGCGGTTTCTGAAAAAAGTGTACCAAAAGTAGGGTTTCATTTCTAATAAAGGGGGATTTCCCGCCAAAAAGGGGAAGAGGGTCGAGTGCCGGGAATTTTTCTGAACCCCCATCCGATGGGGAGTCGAACAAAAAAACCGCAGGTCCGTAGGTGCCCTCTATCGACCTCAGAATAAAGGGTAAAATTCATTTACCCCCGGGGTAAAGGGGGTCGTTTACCCCCTTTTGGTGTGATCAGGGGGTCTGAAAAAAATTTCACAAACTAAACCTTCCCTAAAACAGGGGTCCCCAAGTTACTTTGGCCCAAAAAGCGGTTTCTGAAAAAAAAAAGTACCAAAAGTAGGGTTTGGTACGAAATGAATTCAATTTCATAATTTACTAAACTTCGTAATTTAACATAATTATGACTTAACGCTAAATATTTTGATTTTTTAAGATTCAAATTTGCCCAGCAATATATAATATATATAATTGATATATACAACTGATCTAAAATTAATTTTGTTGCTTTATTACCTGATTTTATTAGGTTCTTGCAATTTGCGACTAAACAATACCTTGCCTGTTCAATCACACAATTTACCGGTAACGTCAACTCATTTCAATCCGTCACAGTTGAAAAGAGAGCTTTCGCAGTCCAACTCAGTACAGCTCGAAAGACAGGAGTCTGAAGACACTTCGAAGTATAAATGCATGTCGATGTTGGCGAAGTTGAATAAGAACTCGTATTCGCCATATTTTCATGATCACGTAACCCCGTTTGTTGGTATGTTTTAAACATTTTTGCAAAAAATTTTCTTGTATAACATTATCGTAGCGCGTGTTTATTTTTTAGATCAGGTTCCTATGGATCTAAAACTAGCGAATCAAAACTCACCACTGGAACTTATAGCCAAGTTGTTATACTTTCTTTTAGGATGGTTTCGATCTGAAAGATATGCATAAGAACATGAATTTTACTATTTCAAGCAAATATCAGTATGCGAAACAGCAAAATAAAACTTTTAGCATCAGTTTACCTTAGGATACTTTTTTATTTTGAAGGAGAATTTATGAAAATAAATAATTCATTGGATTGTGCATAATTACTCAATAACTTGCGCTATTCACTAATCAACAATATTCAGATTATCGATTTCATGAATGATATGTGATTTATATTCGAAAACTGCTGCCGTTTCCATGGTTCCAATCATTTCATTGGTCATTTCCATGGTCCATTCGTTTCAACCAGTACATTTCAGTGGCACTGCGGCCAAAGAAAAAATTGCGTCCGAATTGATCGCTTGTGCAGCCCTTCTTTCTCTCTAACTGATTTGCTCCTTAGGTGGCTGTATAAAGTTTAATCGTTTGTTTTAAGATTGCGAACATTTATGTGTTATATCAAGTTTATAAAAACTCGTTCATTTTCCAGATCGTCACTGATTTCTTCCCACCTCTCTCTATTACTTGGCTTGGACAGTCCTCGCGAGAGCCAGCTAATACCACAAGAAATATGGATTTATTACTATTGAGTGTTGTTTATTTGATTATTCCTTATTGTAGATTGTGAAACAAAGGAAGGGAAAAGACGTTATGATTTGTCGGGAAGGACTGAAATTTGTCTGTCCTTTGAGGGTGTCGATCACTGAATGAGTGTGCGCTTGTGTCTTCACCTTGTGGAGCTGTTGTCTGTAGCTGACTGCTGGATTGTGCGGCGAAGAGCTGTGGGCTGACTTTCCTTTTCATTCCCACGTATTTTATGGCGGGAACATTTCACATTATGCTTTCTACAGGAGTGCCTTATAATTTTTGTTGGCTATAAAGATGTTTTTTGTATATGCTCAGCAAGCCATTTTAAATACAGGACATTATTAATGCAAATTTTAATCCAAAACAAATTTCTCAAGTATACAAAATTAATTTCATTGCCTTTTAAAAATTATATTCTTCCAGTGTTTTTCACTTAAGTAACAAAGCGTTTGGTCGGCGTGGACATTACTTGCTAACATATAACATTTTCCAATGAATAGAGGCGCGGACAAGGGCAAGAGGGCCCCATAATTTGTTCCTCCATTTATCCGAAGTGCAAATTTCATTTCCGAAACTCATTTTCGGCACTTCTTCCCAATTGTCCATTTACGTTGCAAATGGCTCTATTTTACATTACTCTGCACTACACGCAGTCGCACTGACCGCAATAATACATTAACGAGATCGTTTTATTAATTGAACGTTATGTTCAACGTTACGTACATAACATTGTAAATATTACGTTTTAATGACAGAACCTTAACAAAATAGTGTTTTCATAATTCGAATGCAAAATGAACGAGCTTTGTTTTTTAATTTCATATACACAATTTTTTATTTCACTTGCACTTCAAGCTCTGGTGGTTCCTCAACTGTGGCGGTTCCTCGATTACTTCTTCTTCCCATTCTATATGCAGAGACTGAGTGCTTCTGCCCTATAAGCTTTGTTTGTCTTTTGATTTATATTTTATAATATATTCCTTGGCTGGTCCTTCCCATTTAGCGGCACAATTCCCGTGGTCGCGCTCATCCGAAAATTTCAGAAAGGGAAATTGGAAAGTGGAAAGGTGAGAGCGAAAGAAGAGGACCTTTGTTTGTTCATCCGACTCTAAACATGCACAATGCATGTTTATTGACCAGAGATTCACCTCTTAAAATTCCTTTACTCAGCATGTCTTGCTGCAAACGTTTCCTGCATCTTTTTAATAAATCTTCCGTATTTGTAATTTTGTTATAATTCCGTTATACGCTGAAATGAAACATTCCTCTAATATTGCGCAAATTGGATATGTATAAATTCTAAGCATATATTTTCTCTAAACTAACGTTATCATAATTATAGATTATTTACATTACTAAGTCTCCTGCAAATAGCCATGTTTTTATATTCCGGTTTTATACTTTAGCTTCTCATAAAGGTTGTCAAATTTTTCTTTACTTTAATAGATTTTTGGAGAAAATGATAGAGGAATTTCATCGTTTCGCGCTTATTCTGAGACAATGAAACTAATTTTAATAACTATAGAGTTGCGCTCATCAGTCAGATGACCCTATAGTTGGTATAAGATACAATACAATGCCGCAAAATACGGCGATCCGTGGGGCAAGCCCCGTGCCGCAAAATACGGCGATCCTGTACGCAAAGCGTGAGCTAAGCGTCGTGCTGCATGCGCAGCGTTCCTTTGAGGCAAGCCTCATGCCGCAAAATACGGCGATCCGTGCCACGGTTGCCCGTGACACAACAAACAATAAACATCTGCACAATAAACAATAAGAGGAAAAATAGAGCGAAAGATTTTGGTGAGCAGAACTATAATATTTTGTAAGAAGATAAGATTAGAATTTTTGCGCCTGTTTGAATTAATTTTGCGCTAGTTTAAAATTTTTTTTAAAGTTTATTTTATCACTTTTTATTAACACAATCCCAAAGAGTAAAGCGAAATATTTTACAGAAAACATAATAACGTGTAAACATTACGAAAAAAGGTGGGGCAAAAACTTCTGCCTTTTTAAAGTCATCCCCGATACCAGACCCAATTTCTTTGCTGCAGCTTCAGCTAATTTCGGCGAAGCGATATGCATCTCATATCCGCACTCTCTCCGTTACGCATCCTTCAATTGCCTTCTTTTTTTCGCAGAGTGCAATAGGAAAACAATGGATGATGCTTAGACAGTACTTTTCTGCAAGCAATCATTGTTGGTGTGAACAAGCCTGCTAACAACAGGCTAATAGTGTCATGGTCCGGTTGCACCCTCTTCAAAAAACAATCCCTTGCCCCTGCTTTTTCTGTGTCCATTCTATTCCCATGCGGCTGTCATATCGCGGCCGTTCTTCGCCCGAATGGGGTCAGAATCAATTGAGACACACATTTATTGTTATTCGATTTCACAGCGCGCGATTCCCCTTTTTGCTTTCCCAAGCGGCCGTCACAATGAATTATTTTTGATGATCGCGTAAATTTGTCAATATAGCAGATTAAAAATCACTTTCAGATAATCAGCTGCGCGTGATTTCTTAGGCTATTGATATATTTGGACAATAGATCACTTATTGTAAAAATTAGATTATTCCTAGACTCACCATCAGGAATGTACACAATGGTGAGTAACAAAAACAATCTTGACAACATGAGCCATTCGCCGTATCCGCTGCACGAACGAAGGTGACATTTTTGGCATCGTCCTGGTATTTTACCCAAATTTGACGACTAACACAGTACAAAGTGCATACATAGGAAAGTAAAAAAGACTAAAGTATATTTAATAGAAAACTTAATAGAGAGTCGAAAGTGCTAAAGTCATCATTCTCCCATTTTCTTAGCTCTCAACAATTAATAAAAACTGATTAAAGTTTAGTGCTTCCAGCCATGTACGAAACCTATGAATCATTTTTGCTCTTAAACATTGCCAACTTTTTTGTCTAGCCCCTTTTCGATAATATTACAGTATTTCATTCATGATTTTATTTCAGAGAGAAGCAGGAGCCGCTTAAAGTGTCTCTCGTCCAATCTTCGGATAGTGTTCAGGTGCGTATGATTATATTTTATGTATGCAATTGTTTTAACAAAATTGCACTTTAGGTACTACCTCATGGTGCCAATATGCCACTTCACATAAAGGTGGGTGGCTTACATTATTTATACGCTCGTGGGTTAGTCAGAAAAATATTTCCAGTACAAAGTCAATGTTACATTTTGTCTGTTGACTCAAAAGTGCTAAGGATAACATATGTTTTGGATTATTTTTATTGGGGTATCGTCCGTGTTTTAAGAGCTTAGGACGTATCATTTTATTATTATTCTGTTTACATTACAAAAAATACTTACTACAAAAAATATATTACAAATAAAAAGTTCCATTTGTCTCAAGTGTAAAATTAATTTGCGCACCTTTTATTATATATTTTCTAGACATGTGTTTACACTGATCTTTCGTAGTCATGCTCTATGTTTTCCACATATATTGAAATGCCCCTTGGAATACTCATGTATATCCAAAATTTTACACACACGAGAAATTGACTTTTGTGAAATTCCAAATAAACCAAAATCCATGTGTAAATGGTCATAACATTGTCTGGAAGACTTTTCCTTTTACTACACGGACACAGATTTTCCTGTCTTTCAGATAATATCTCCTCCATATCCTTGTTTTTGGATGATAGCTTTCAATTTTTTGTCCTTCTAAATTCGCAAACGATTTTCCAGATAAAAATACCATACTTTTCTCTCATATGTTTTAATATCCACTCTTAACCAAACGGCATGTTGATACTACTAAATCTTAAACTTGCTTTCTCCGTTGACTTTGTGTTGGCTTACATGAAAATGTTGTGTTCGTAAATGTTACTTTACTAAGAAGCCAGTGTGCGTCCGTGACTGCGATGATGTCCACTCACGTTTCGACCCCTTCCCCTGCTCATTTTCGGGCAAGTGATAGCTGAAAATGTTCGTACGGATGTGCTGATACAGATTTTCAAAAAATTTAGACAAAATTTTTTTAGACAATTTTTTAGACAAAAATTTTTTTTTCGTCGCGGGACGCCGCGATAGCGGCGGTGCTTTTTATAGCTAATAGCTAATCCGTTACTACAGTTTCCCCATTTTTTACAAGCGCCGTAGGCGCTTGTATCCCTATACAATGCAGTCGTCAACTGCACAATATGTGCCTATTTTGAAAGAGAAATTGGTGCCAAAATATGGTATTTAGTCGCCACATCATATATTTCGCTCATTCAATGACATATACAAACATATAATTCATTATTCCACCATAAAATTAAAATGGAAGTACTATTATTTATATCGGAAAGATGCCAAAATTCCTGTTCAAAGGAGCAGTACAGAATATTTTCTTTTTTTTCTACCCCAATGTCATCCATATCGCCGCTGGTTTATTATTTCGCTCACCAATCTCCATTTCAATCCGACAGATGGTTGTGGCCAGCTGCTGCCGCTATTTTATACAACAAAAAACAACTTTTGCTTAGAGACAGCAAAGTGGTCCGGGTAGCCGCCTTTTTGAATGTCTAACAGAGCGGTTGATTTCATTCTTTTGCACTTCGCGCATATCGATTTCACCCACACCTCCCTCCTCATTGTGGAATAAATTACACGCTAAGAGCGCGGATGTGTGATGATTTTTCCGAAAGCGCTAAGTGCCTCATTTTTCACTTAGCCGACAATTAGCCGAAGAAAGAAGAAAGGGATTGGTGGATTTTTGGATCATTCTATGAATAATCCTCGGAAAACATCTTTCTATTGCAAAACACGGCCTTGACTTAGGATCAAGAATTTTCGCAGATCAGGCCAAAAATCCTTCGTTCAAAAGACCGAGAGTAAGGGGTTTGATTTTTAAGGGTGATGGATAGTGTGAGTGGTGTGCCGGAAGGTTGTCACTCGAGAAAACGTTGTCCATCAATTGACCACAGCTTTTTATTTTGTGAAAAGAGAACGCAACGAACTTTTGCGACAAAGATTTTTAGTAATGACTGAAATGGACACATTTTAATTTTCCAAAGTAGCTACCCACGATGTATAATTTTCACTAGTTCTCTTTTTGAAAATGTTTGCCTTCAAGAACAGCAAAATGCTGTATGCAAAGTAGAAACTGGAAAGAAATATATACGAGAACTTCATAGAAAATGTTTGACTAACATGGGAATATTCAGAACTTTGAACGGAAATTCAAATGTTGCTTAAGACTTTTTCCAAATATTTTGCATCCATATATGGTTCCTGTAACTTTGTTTCCCAAGCTTCTTCTTATGTTTGTTTATTCCGTATGCGTGGGCGAAAAGAGGAAAGCGACCCCCAAATAAGGATTCGGCCGGCACTTTGGCCGTAAACATTTCCATTTCTTATTTATTATGTTGAAAGCACTTAGCCTCACTTCCTTCGCACCCCAAATAGAATGAAGTGGAGACGCCGTGGACCACCGCACCCAAATGCGAGTGATGAGTCAATCAAAACCCTGTCATCCATTATCATTCTATGCATGCATATATGCATATGGACTGTTTTAGGTCCAAATGAGCGACTCTCTCTGTCTTTAATCCAACCTTGCTGACATCGTTTTTGCACACCTCCGCCTCAAAATGACCCTCCACCGCGACAACTCTTCCTAATTGTTTTGTCGCCCTTTTCTTTGCCTCACTGTCCGTTATTATTATTTTGTATTTGAGGCTATCCCATCCTTTATAGTTGTTTTTCTTTATGGTTGGGATGTGAACAAATTGATTTTGGTCGATGGGAGAGCTGAATTAATAGTAAAGTAGTGGTGGCGATGATGACCAGTCTTCTCTAGCTCTTTGGTGGAGTGTTATGAGTTTTGTATGCCTCGATATTGCTCGATTGATCCACCAATGAACCAGAAATATGACTCACTGGTACCCAATTAATTCAGTACTTTTCGCGTTTATCAACCAAACAAAATGGTTGTTATTAGAATTTCGTAATTAACAGTCAAATCTTTAACGTAAGGACACAAATCATAGACCATAGAATGTTCATTAATGCTCAAAATATGATTATTTTTATAAGCAAAATTCAGTATTTGGAAATCTAACGTTTTCAGAGTTAAAAATCCTGAATAGTTTGTAAAAAAGATGCTATGTAAAAATAACAAAAAGCATGAAATTTTATAAATAATTTCGTCGATACCATTTCACTTCCTGAACATCCCAAAATAACTCCATTGAATCCAAGCTGTCCCTCTCCAACCTTTTATTGTTATTCAATATGAACATAATACTAATTTTATTAATTCCTGCGCCCTATCCGGTTTTCAAGTGTTCTCCTGGCAGCCGAAGAGGGATCTTCAGGCCTCCCCGATCAGTAAATTATTTCTTGTCATTCCGTTCAAGTGCCCTTTCTTTTTTGCTTCCATTCCCAACAGAAATCGTTTCTGTGGATATGTTGAATAAAATTACAATTAAAATTGCTTGCACACTTTTGAGTGTTTCCCGTCAGTTTTCCCTCCAAAAATTGGCTCTTTCCGTTAATCGTTGCCAGTGCTCTTGATTGATTTGCAAATAAAGCAAAATCTGGCTGGCGACAGTGTAAAGTTTTCCTCACTTTATAATAAGCTAACGTTTTTCTCGAACAAATTTGTTTTGCCAATATTTGTGTTTTTGAACAAACCATAACGAACAATTTGACGCATCCCGCACCAAACTAGCATATATCTTAGCGCCATATTCAAAATACGATTCCCAGTCTGATCACTCTTTTCCAGCCTGTCTCAGAATATTCTGAACAAATTTATGTTTGAAATAGTTAGCTTTCTATCACGCCCTTCTGCAATACAATGCTCAATAATTTGATTGTCTTTACTATCTTTTTAATTATATTCTGTCCAATTTCCCACACAAAATGTCCTTCGTCCATAAATTGCCGCCACTGATCTCGATACACCTGAAGTTAACCATAATTTATAATTGGCTTTTGATAGGCAATATTACATCAATCATTTTATATCATGATTTTTGATAAATTGTAAATGTGTTCTTTTCATTTTGTTCCTGCGGTATACCGTTTTGATTTCTGAATATTTCCTTATTAGTACCTGCTGTTTTGTTGGGATATATTTTTAGGCAATTTACTTCATGCTAAATACCAAAAGGATTAACTTTAAAAATTATATTGCTATGTTAAATAAATATGCTGCAAAAATTATTTAAAAAATTCAGTATCCCGACATTAGTCTGCAGATATTAATAAGTCCCGAACTTAATTCTTCGCATTTTTGTTGTTAATAATTGTATATTCATTTCTCTTTGAATTTTCAGAGTTGCTTCCTTTATTTTAATGTAAAATGGTCGCTGATATTTGCCACGCCGCCGAAGCTCACATATATTCTGTGCCGCACAAGTCAAAGCACGTAGACTCCCCAAATTCGACGGAGTCCGGCTGGCTGCAAGATGAAGCGACGACGGCCGACACCCCGCAACCATCTTCAACACAATCTTCGGGACAAATCTCGGCATCGACTACATCGCTGTCATCACTGGCTTCCTTCGACTCATCATCTCTCGGTAGTAAGGCGGCTCCTAGGAAACCTCCTCGGAAGTACCACTACACAGACGTTCGGGTAATGCACTACTGTGTATGAGTACCATAGCACGTTGAAAGCTGCGTAAATTGAAACGGGGTTCTTTTTTATTACTTGAATCTTCGCAAAAAATTACTCTTTTTAGGATTAAACTATAGCCATAAATATGAATTTGAGATATCGGACAGTGACCACATGACATGCTTTTAATCCAGTCCAACTTAATCCCTGACCACTCGGAAAACTAACTATTCGCTGACGAGAAAATCCTTAGCAGTTGTTTCAACGACGCGTCCCTCAAAGATTGATAGACCTTTCAGTTTGCCGCTTGTCAATCCAATCACAATCATAGACGAGCGTTTTTTTGCTCAGTTGATTTAATTAATTATGGCACTAAAAATAACATGTTCTTCTTTTGCATTTCTATAATATACCATCTCTTTTCTCAATGACTGTATTATAGTAGGGGTGAAAAGATTTTAACTTATGGATTTCTTCATCCATAAGAGTAATAAAAAAGTGGGTGATTAAAAAATATGATTCTATTCACATCCATTTTGGATCAATCTCACGAATTTTTTAACTTTAAACTAAACTGATTAAAAAATATTGTCCCAAAAAGTTCTGAACCCAAAGTCCACAAAAATTTTGGCCAATTATTCCAGAGCCTATCATCTATTTCCTCTTTCTAGCACATTCCGTGTATCAACCTGTTTAATTCAAGCTAATTTTGCCTCCGGAATCTTTTTGTGTGCATTTCTCACGAGCTTAGCTCTCTCTAAATTGGACGTAATTTTGTTTGCGCAACTCGATTGACGCCCTCAATTTCTAATTTTTTTTGAGGTGCGCCCGCATTTTTCGGGTTAATCACTGTTTTACAGTCTCTTCGTTGTCTGTGTAAATTATTAAAAGAGTGACTATGTGCGGAGGCGCAATGTGTTCATTCAAAATATATTTCTTTATGTTGTCTGACCATCTCACTAATCACCAGAAAAGCCCTCAGCCCTAAATTATAACATGGCGCCAACCACATCCCCCATCAATAATAATTATCATGCCTAATTCCTAAACAGATGATCCATCCGCGGGAACGGGCCGTCGCCTCGGTGACCCAAAACCCATCGGGATTTGCCCTTTTGAACTTCATTGGTCTTCAATAACAGCAGAGGAATATGGATAATGACGTCATTCTCTGATCATTTTGTAGCACGGCATGAACTTTCTTCTTCCGTTCCCTGTGAATTATTTTTGGGTAAAAGTAACTAATTTTAAGTAAAATGTTTTTCTTAGGATACGAAAATAACGAAATGGAAAATAAGTTTGTGGATAATCTTAATAATCCGAACTTTAATCTTGGGAAGCAAGTTGATATTAAAAGCAACTATCACTAGCGAAATTTTGATGTGAATTGTACGGAAGAATAAGCTTAATGAGAATTACTAAAATAGTTCCTACAATTTTGACAACGTTTCAGCATCTATATCATGATCCAGTGAGTTTTCCATAGCTGAACGTGTCCACAAAGGCAATTTCCTAGTGGTACTGAAAATGACCTTCGTCCTGTAAAAGGTGGAAAGGGATAACTAAATCCCATCCGTCCTGGCGGGTTTTTAAGGACGACCTTGTATTAAACAGGAGATCTGGTCTACATGTGCTCATGTCCAGCCCAATTTTCACTGTTCCTTGCTACAGACAGTGGTGGCATTCTATCGTCTGTTTGTATGCCCGTTTTGTGGGCTTTGGAGCGCTTACCTGTGCAAACGGGGTATTTCCTAGTGCGTCCTTTCTCCCTCTCAGCCCATTTGTGACTCTTCCTCTCCTCCCCCGCCCTATCAAAACTCATCTTTCTTGGGCGGTCAGCCAACAACACCGGCGACAGGTCCACAGTGGGGTGTTGCTGACCAATCGATAAATATAGTCAGATTTATGCAGAAACTATCCCTCGTGTCTGGACATTTAGATAACTGCCGCGCTATTTACACTGTTTTTCATATTGAAATCTTTTAATTGTATTAATAGTGGCCAAATGGATTATAGCTTTTAATCCCATTGTTTTATGCCCTTTTTATCCATAGTTTTGTTTTAATCGACTAGCATAGCGGTCCGTAAATCAGTGAGCGTTTTTATGTTGTCAAAGTAATCATCAGACGGAAGAAATTTTTACTAAAATTTAAGCAGGAGTGAATATACCTTTAAAGAATATATTATATTGAAGTAGACTATAGAGCTCAGGCCAATTTTCGAAACTCAACTTAATTTTTTTCAGCAAATGAATGGCCCAGTGGCTTCAACATCTTCTGCCTCTTCGACTCTTCTCCGTCAGCCAATTCGCGTAGCTCAACCCCCACCTCCCACAACTCAACCAAAAAGCGAGTATGCGGTCTTCAATCGCCAACCTCATCAAAAACCTCCATCAATGGCGGCCGGACCGTCTTCTAGTTCCATGACAACAACGTTCCCCGCCAATGAAGGATCTTCCACCGCATTTCCACATTATGGATCAGTGCCCGTACTGCATCAAAATCCTCCGAGGTCAATGCATTATGCTGCTACATTGGGACCTTCATGTGCTTCGTCTTCCGCAATGTTGATGCCTGGGCAACAACAAAGACGCAGGGAATCCATAGATGTCATCTCAGCGACAGGCACATGGAACTCTCAACAGAGGTTTGCTTTGGAAGAATAATTTCACATAAACAATATCTTAAATCGATATTTTTCATATTACTTTGCGATTTTTTATTTATTTTTATATTTGAACAAGAACGGAACAGTATAACTCTGTCTAAAATAATTTTTAACCACGAATTAAAATTCTATTAATCCGTTTATCTACCTCTATTTTTAGTTACAACAGCATTCTCGAAGCAGCTGTGATGCAACAGCGTCAAATCGAAGCTAATGTATGCGAGTTGGAAGAACGTCGCAGGCTTATCTCAACTGCACTTGGACCTCCCTCACCTTCAAAAACAGACCGAAACCAACAGGTTGGGGAACAGATTTCTGCTCTCCAGTCGCGAATTGCACTTGATGAAAGGGAAATGAGTAAGCTAAGTGCAGTTCAACGCGAAGCCCGACAATTGGCACATCATAACCAAATGCAGAGACAAGAATTGGCAGCGCTGGAAAATACCTACGCACAAGATGATAATCAGCTGAGGAAAGCTGTAGATAAAGTTGATGTCCTCCGCAAACAGGTACTCGTCAAATGTCAAAGATAAAAATAGCATTTACCTGAAAAACTTCTAATACAGAGTCGTATGTTTTATCATCAAATTTATGGCATATCATATGTAGAAGTTGCTACTTAAGAAAGACTTATTGTCATAAAATGACAATATTTTCTAACAACGCGGTATATATATCTCAATTTAAAAAATTTGACTCTTGTCGAATATAAGAAAGTACGTTATACAATTTCTACATTTTAGCTGGACCTATTATATCAACGGCGAGCTTCAGCAGCATCTGCTGCAATTGCTCAACAAAGAAAAATTAACGGCAATTTGTCCAATTTTGGTGGTACTGGTTCTACGTCACACGTTGCTGGCAATGTCGGAGCTAGAGGTAATCAATCGTTATCGAAGAGTCTCCCGCAACAAAATCAAGTTCGACCTCAGGCATCTATTGTTCCATTTCAGGTGAGTCTTCAATTTTTAGTATTACCAACACTTGGGTTTTGTCCTAATTTTTTCTGTTGTAGTTCCATAACGTTCCGATGGATGCTGCGTTCCGCGATGATGATGTAAAGAAAGCTGCTCCGCCATCTTACGATCAAGTCGATTCTTCATATTCCGTTGGGTATAAATTGGTTTCGGTTAAGGAAACATTTTGCTTATATTCCCATTTTAGGAGAGCACATATTGCTCCTCATCAGCACAAAAAAACTGTTAGAGCACCACCTCCTCCACCTTTCACTAATACTTCTGGATATGAGCTTTCAACATTTGGAAAGGTATGCTTATTGTTTGGGCGTTGTTTTACACATATATGTTCCCTACGTATATCTGTAGCTGCCTGTGGTGCTACCGCATATTGTGTCATCATCTAAAACTGGTGCTTTGTATGTGTTTCTGAATAATGTTTTTTGCCCCGGGGAGTCTTATTTCGAATTTGAAATCAGTTTTAGTAGTGGTTGATTGTCGTTCTTTTTAAATAGTTTTATCATCCTTGTATCTAATTTATTTTAATTTTATTTAATTTTATTTTGATAGCGTTCTTTATTCTCACACGCACAAAGAACAGTTTTCAGGATCCCAAGCGGAATGCTTCCATGCATGTGCAACCTTCATCAACGATTCTAGAGGAGCAAAGGTTGGCTCTGGGAAAAATGGATCAACTGAGGTGGGAACGTCTTTTATTTACTTTATAACCTGTTTATGCCATTTATACCGACTTTATTTTCAGTCTACGTTCTGACTCTGTGACAGCCGTTAAACGACGATCTTGGGCTCAAACGGATCCCTCTACACCCGAGACTGAAAATATTTGGCGATATTTGGTAGAAGAACAGAAAAAAGGCCGCACTCATATTTCCTTCGCCGACATTATTGCCGCTAAAAAGCCATCTAACTCCGGTGCGTCAGCTTCGGCTACGATACGCTCAGGAAATCACTCTACCGATAAAGTTTGTTTTATTTTTCACGTATATTTTTTTTATGTTTGTGTAATGTCTGCATAAAGGATATGGAAGCGTCATAACATACTATTTTCAAACAGGCAATTTTTGAGTTATAGTTTTTGGAAGGATGAATTACTATATGGGTATTAACCTGTTTATTTCTTTGCAGATTTAACATGCTGTTTATATATTTTTAATATTAATATGAGATTTATATTCTAAAGAAAAATGTTACCTGATTTTCAATTACTATTTAAAATGCAATGAGGCATTTTCACATAATAATGATAAAGGATGCTTACTCCTTTTGTTTAGCTCCGATATCGTCAAAGTGCCACCGCAACTGCATCTGTAGTGTTGCCTTCATCACAATCCGCCCATCAAAAGCCACGCCCCAAACCAATAATTGAGGGCTCATCCGAAAACTACATCGAAAATTCTACTTCGCCTTATGCCGATACATCGATTTCAAGAGCCACTACGGTTGCAAGCTCCAACGTGCTTTCACACCAGAATGATTCGTCGAAAATTTCCGATTATCAAGCAGCTTCTATTCAGACTCAAAGTGAGGACAGCAACAAGAGAAGGCCGAAACATATGCACAATGACGATTCTTCGGACCCCGTAGAGAAAAATCAGAGTGATCAAGATGAGATCGTGATACAAAGAAAGCATCCAGAACTCGTAGAAAACGAGCCAACAAATGATCAATGTTCAACTGAGCAAAAACTTGCGCCGAAAGCCACATTGGACGATTTAGAAGACGATGATGATTTGGAAACGCTAAAAGAAGATAACCCGGCCGATAGGAAACTTTCAGAAATAAGCAAGACCGATATTGGGGAAATTGAAAGAAAAGGAGAAGCATCGTCCCCTGAAGAAGGAGAGTCATTGCCTGAACCAGACGAACAGCTTCTGGATGACATGATGATCATGGAAGCGGACGAAGAAATTGACATGGAGGAGCCGGCGCAGTTCATGATGGTTGGCGATGGCCGAGCTCAAAACGAGGAAGCCAGTAGCACAACAACAGACGAGGCATCTACCATAAGCGGGGACGAGCCAACGGTTGGTTCCATATCTCTAAGTTAAATTTGTCGGCACCATGCCTTTATCGGGGGATTTATATGGAGATATTCAATAAGATGTTTGTTAATTACTCATGATTAAAAAATAGATCTAAAACTTTTAGGAAACAATTCGTAATTTTCTACATTGCGAAAAATTCATGTCTTCGGCCACAATTCATATGAGTATTTGAAACACCACTAATTTAAATTCAATTTGAATTACAGCAAAAATCCATTTTTAAGGGTTTAATTTTTTATTTTATTTCTGGAATTCTTAATCATTGTTGAGTAATTTTTAAAACATGCTGAGTGAAAATCTATATATACCCCGGAACAAGGGATAGCACCAATTTTCCTTTCTAGCTTTACACTATACATTTTTAGTTTGATGAAGTGAGCCTGAAGTCACCCATGGGAGTCAAAAGCATTTTGAAAATGCCTGGAAACAAAAAACACAACCGGAAAGTTGTGTTTGATCAGACGTTCTTATTCCTAGATGTTGCATACGAAGGTGACTATGACATGCTCGTTCAATTAGCTTCGCAGGTACTTGATATATTTTAATTTTAAGGCTATGTTGATACCTAATTTTTAGATCCCGAACATTTCTATGGCCAGCAGTGAAGGAATTACGGCTCTGCACAACGCTATATGTTCAGGAAGCCATGACATCGTAAGGTTCCTTATTGACAACCATGCGGATGTGAATGCTCTGGTATGTCTTTGATTTTGTGTTGACTTCACAATGAACTCTTCCAAATCTTCTTCCTATTTTTGTTCCTACAAAAATATGATTTTATTGCATATGATCTGCTCGTCTTAAACTTGAGCTGTAAATTTTATAATCCCTGAACAATCTCGGTAACCAAAATAATCCCGTAACAATCTCATTACATTGATTAGCAACGTTATTAACACAAAATATTATAGGACTCTGATGGCTGGTCTCCTCTCCACTGTGCAGCATCTTGCAATAATCTCGTAATGCTGAAAATGTTGGTTGAAAACGGTGCTTGTGTTTACGCTACAACTTTAAGCAAGTCGGACACTGCCTCGAGCTTATTCGATGAAAGTCATGAGTATGAAGCTAGTATGCAATATATGGAGCTAGTCGAGAGGTGTATGGGAGTCGTAAACGACGCAAAGGTAAACATTTATGGAAACAATAGAGCGTCTTCAAAAATATAATTTTTTCTATAACATTCGCTTGCTCCAATAGTGAAAAATACAAAGTTAGTTTTCCTTGTGTTCACCAATATTTCCAATTTATAATTATGAATAAGGTGTTTTGTTCTTTAACCAGAAAAGTATTTTGCATCAATCGAAAGCCGCAGCAATCGAAAATTAGTCGGCAACTTTGCTGATGCAAAATAGCCAAAGTAGAAATATAATGAAAACATAAAATCGAATGTTTTGGTGCATATAATATTTATAATTATTTTGAGGATTTTCTTTTACATATTTGTTTTCTACTCTTGTGTTTTGAACTAAATTTAATTATACGTTTAAAATTTTACGATTTACAATTCAATGAGCAGTTTACTAAACATTTCTGAGCGGAAACGATTTTGAAAATGTCATTTAGCTGACATTTCGTTTTTGCTTAAGATTTATGTTTTTGCATAACGTGTGATTTGCTTACGTTAATTCTCGGCATTTTCATTTTTGAGAATGGGTATAGTTTTTGAATTGGTATCTTCGTTATACCAAAGGTTCCGGAGGGCAAAAGTACTAATTAGGCGAAAATATTTACAAGCATAAAGCCAACTTTAACATATAATTACAAATTTCAACTTCAAACTTTGGCTATTGTCAATAATTACAGGTTTACGCTGCTTATTCGTACGAGGCGGAAAATGACGACGAACTGAGTTTCGAGGAAGGCGATGAGTTGCGAGTTCTGCGACGCAACGATCTTGAAGATGAAGATAATGTTGAGGATGCACACTGGTGGTTATGCGAGGTAAAATTGTAGAAAAATGCTTTAACTTTGCAAATAAAATTATGAATGCTCGAAGAAATTATTCGGAAGAAAGAAAAAAGTTAGATCTCAATGTGATCCGGGATGAATTGTTTTATCTCTGCAAAAGAACAATTTTTATTCAATAATTTTCAAATCTCACTATTATTTTATCTTTCAGCATACCTCAACTGAGGATAAGCAAGGACTTGTCCCACGCAATTATTTGGGACTATATCCCATTTGGAAACACCGACAACGGCACAACTTCCAGGACTTCGACTTGCCACAGCCTGTGATGGCTGCTTCAAATGGCGGTGCAGAAGGCGAATCGCAGTGGATCACAAGAAACGGAGCCGGTTCTTTTGAAATGACCCAGACCAACAGCAATAATTCTTCAATGGCCCGAGAATTGAGCACTTATGCTTAAAATGTAACTTAATTGAAAGATTTTATTTTCCAAATATTGCTCAATCTATAGAATATTCGTTAGTGAATGCCTTATTGTATAGCTGAAAGTATTCTTGCAAATATTTAAGATGGAATTATTACTTATTGCATTTGCCCATAGAAATGGTGTATCAATTTGGTGCCTTTGTACAAAATTGTTTTCTTTCTCGAATTTGAATAACCACAGATATATAATCCGTGTTTAATTATAAATTGTTATTAAAATTGTGAACAATAAACGACATTTAATAACCAGTTTTCAAGTTCTCCTGCAATTAAAAAATATTCTGGCAACGCCAAAATCCCAGATGTAACCTTTTAAATATAAAAAACTATTCTTATTATTCGTCTCAATTTTGGCACTAAAATTTAAACGCTTCCTCAACTTTCTAATATAATCCTTTAGAATTGTGTGGTCGGCAAAACATTTGTTTATTTTCTTTATCTTGCAAACATAATCGTAAACAACTAAATTTGGCATTATATAATAAAAATCTGAGCAAATGGCGGATGGGAAAACGACAAAGGTATGGACATAAAAAGCGTAAAACACTAAAAACCCGTCAAAGGTTTGATACAAAAGCGTTGGAAATGAACAAAAACGAAACATCTGAAGGTACATCAGAGCATTTGGTGAGAACTGAGGGAGACGGCTTTCTGGACAAGAGCGTGTTGGCGGCTGTCCGAACTCGCGTGGCTGCCGTTTCGACTCACTGCCGCAACGCCATTCTTCACGACGAGAGGGCGATTCGTTGTGGATACACTCCTGTTAGTATTATTGGAGTTGTTGTTTAGAAGTGTGTAATTGTTATTATTGCATTTGGTCGCCAATGCCGTCTCTCGATTGCTCATAAGGGATTGTTGATGACGCCGTTTGAACCTAAATTCACGTATTACCTAAACCACATCCATGGAATAGCCGAATTATGTTAACTCAAATTAAAAGAATTTGTAGACGTAATACTCAACTATTCGGAATCGCTTCAACATTTCAACTAAATACAGTTAATATTCCAAATAAAAGCTGCTGAAACGTGTTTAGATTTCATAAATTATCCCATAAAATGTGATATTTCCAGTCTACATTTTTTGATAACTAAATCATATATTTAGACAGCAAAATATTGAACAACTCTCAATGCTTGTAAAGAGTACATTATACAAAGATAAATATGATGTGCTTGACCTGGATACATGGTAAGACCATCAACTATGTTACAGAGGCGAAATTCGGTTCATAATACGTATTAGTAAATTTTTAAAATTGAACTATTAGGTGTGCATTTTCTTATTTCTACCGAAATTTCCTTCTACGGGGTAATTACATTATACTCTCTTTAGGATCGGCCCTGCCAATTTGCCTTCTAATACCATCCAAATACATACATACCTGGCTTCATTTGTCGATTCTCCAGACGTACTACGAAGACTGTGTACTCGACTTGCCAATGAAGTCATAATGTCAGAAGTGTGAAGCATTCCGCCCAAATTTGAGCGCTTTTGCTTTCTTGTTAGCCAGAAAAACAATAAAGGATTCCAAATCACAGTTGACATGGCTATGACGTGCGCAATTAGGGGCCATAAATAGGGCTGAAGGCGAACGAAAGTGGGTTCGGTTTCTGCAATATTTAAATTTGAGCTATTCGTCTATTTTAAAAGAAAGTTTGATAACATTGGAAAATATGTTAAATGCAAAACTAATTTTATGCAAAAGAACTTACTGAAATCCTTCGCCAGATTTATCGCAGTCATGGGGAGCCAGCATCCAATAAACGCCAAAACCATTGCAATTAAAATATAATTTACACGCTTCTTCCTAAAATTTGGCCGAAATATTGACTTTATTTTCATTTTGTAAAACCGTTACCGATTAATAGCATCCACTCTTTGTGAATTTGTAAGGCTTTGAGAAAATTGAGCATTTTGAATTATCATATCTTTATGCACCTTGTCGAGTATTCGCCAATAACAATACGTTATAATCGCCATTGGCACAACAAACTGAATTTTTTAGTTGATATTATGTCAAGTTTATACTCTTTTCTTTTCCATATTAGTAAAAGGTCAAACTAATTGTCTGTTTGAGTCAAACGGATTTCAATCTAACGGTTTTATCATTAGGCTATAATCGAATTTAATGCATCAGATATAATAAAGGAAAAACTTCGCTGTCTATTAAACAAAAGTAGAATTATGTAGCACCAAGTAAAATTAAATTTAAAACGCTTAAACCAAACAGAAGTTTAGCTCGACATCTTGAATATGGCAAAAAAGAGTTCAGATATTGATTTACCTGAAAGAGCATAACGGTGGAACCATAGAGCCTCCGCTGAGTTTCACCCTGCCAATTTATTTCATCGCAAAACATGCCGCAAAATCTAAATATATTTAAAATTTTACATAACTAATGAAATCTTTTCTTTTTATGTTTTTTTTGGTTGGATGCCAAATGTAAAATTACTCATTTAACTTTCTTTGATTTTTTTGTTTGATGAAATGAGACAAAATTACTTACGGAGTGGCGTTTTTGGGCACATAGTAAGCACCGTCGACTAATTCGTAGGAAAGCTAAAATTAAGTGTATGGATTATTACTAAATCTAATGATTTATTAATAAACTTATTATGAGCTTACCAGATAGGGAATATTCACGAGGGAACATATTAACCAAATGAGAATAGTGATGAAACTGGCAACGCGGACGGAAAAAGGCTCTCTGAAATTTCAATAAAAGTTTTAGTAATGATAATATAAAATATGTCAGTAGGGGCGCTTTGTTTAAAATAAGTTCAAATTAATCGAAATATCACTTAAACGCAACATAAAACACATATAAAAATAAAAATCAAGCAGCTATGAGCTATCATGTCAAATCTGTATTTGTATTCTAGGGCTGATTGTCTTTCAGAAATAATTTTAAAACATCCGGCCAATGTGGTTATTTTTATATGCAAGCATTCAGACGTCTTTTTTCAAGAATTTGGCTGTATTTGCACAAATGGATAAATAACACAATTCCCTCACGATGTTTTAACTTTTGTTTTTTTAACTTTTTATATAACAGCTTGAAATGATATTACCTGGTAGGATCAATGATGTGCAGAAATTTATCCAAAGCTATTGCAGTCAAGCTCCAGCTAAAGTGAACTTTTTATGTGCTGCAAATGCAACATTGATATTTTATGTGTTCTGCTCTCGTACCTCACATTGTTCCTTATTTCACAATAAATATTATGAGCAAATAATCCCTCGAATTCCTCTTTCCAAATTTATTGAACCCAAGGGCTTTCAAAATCTGAACACCGAAAATGAGAAATTATTGTTCTCTTTGCAAAGCAAAGTCTATAATGCACTTTTGAAAGGGCCAGTTGTTCGTCTTCTCGAAAATATTCCCTAAAGATTATTTGTGCGAAGCACTCTCGTGATGCTTGTTCCTTTGACTCAAGCACAGCCTTTTTCGGGTAAAACCGAATGAATGACTTGCGATATTTTCTCTAATATTGAATTTCGAACCTGGTCACAAAAACTGCGCATGAGTTCGAGAGCGGCATCAGCCGGCACATGAGACTGCCGAAGCGCCACTCTTTGGTCTGAAAATAATTTTGTTGTTGACAAATATGCTAATGAAAGGTTCACATCGAAGTTAATGAATAATAAAAAACATATGTTAGGAAAAGAGCGCTGGCTTGGGTTTTATCTGGGATATCAGGATGATATTCCAATTGTTCTTGGAACAATTAGAGCTGTGCTATCTGGTAATGCAACCGACTACAAAGTGTTTCGTGTGAATATTTTCCTGCGTAGCTTAAGGTCACTTTCCCTATAACTATTAAGTTGGTGGCCAATCTTTTTAGAGAACGTTTCTTTTCTAAACAAACCGACTAAAATAGTTGCTAATTCACATGAAAATTCATAACCACAATTTCAAAGTTTTTAAATATATTTTCAAAATAGCGCCACTAAAAACGATCAAACTGACACTCAAATGACTTACCAGTGCATACCACGGAGTTACAGGTACTGCTGTTGAACATAGCAACAAATCGGTAAGTATTAAATTGAGCAGAAATATATTTCTGGCTGACCGCAGCCGTTTGTTGCGACACACAGCCCAGAGCACTCCTCCATTGCCAGCCAAGCCTAACAGAAACAAGCCGCTATATACCAATCCGAACAGTACTTGAACAATGGCCCAGCTGAAATATTATTATTCGTTAATGTCGAACTGAATTCGTTGTAATCAATCTGATGTATAAATGAGCACTTGGAAAATTGTTTCTTTTCGGATTACTTTAATTGTGACTCATTTGGAGTTTAAATTCATGCCATCATTTCTGCTAATACGGTCGATACTATCGATATTCAGAGCAATATTTTGGTCCCCTATTCCATATTAAATGGCATTTTGTTTATATTTTGTAGTTCGCAAAGCACATTTCCGCGAACCCAATCCCCTAATGAATTCATTGTTTTGTTGCTTTTGCGCGAATGCGTACGCAAGTAAACTGGTGTGAAAATTGTGCGTCAGTGGCATTTATTTCAACCTGTGATAGCATAGCTGAAGAAATATTTTGCAGTTTCAAATTGCAGTACATAACCGTTCCTTCAATTTTAAATTCCGTTATCCTTGCCCACCCCTCTCTTTGTGATGAAAGCGTTCAATGCAAAAAAAAAAACACTAAAAGGGCGAAAATCTTCTTTGCTCTTCCGGAAGAGCAACTGTCGTTATATAAATTGAGGCATAATTCCCGATTGGAGAACAATGCCGACGAAGGGGAGTCCCGAGATATTAGTTACGCTCCTCTTGGGATCGACAAAACAGTGAGGCACAAAATTGTGTCTTTTGAATGCTTAATTGGTAAGAAAATACAATTAAAAATTCAAAGCTGGAACAAAGAATAAACTGAGCTCGATTATAAGCTACAAGATACAAATGTGTGAAAGTCGGGACTCTCGCATTATGCTTCTCGCTCGATTTTTGCACTTTTACTATACATATTTTTGAGTCAGTGAAAGAAAGCAATGCAGAAATTAGATGCCTATTACAGCCCATTCTCTGCTGCATGGTCCAAGAATAAACGTATGCTGCGCCCCCGCTACGTCAAAAATATCATATTAATATATGCGCTCTTACGTGTGCAAAACTTTTTCTTTCATCTCCGAATAGCTCCCCAAATCCAGAAATAAAGTGTTTCTAAAAATACTACAAAATTTTTCTAAAAAGGTTTTCAACCAGAATAAAAAGTCCATTCAAAAGTGAGAAATTTAGTAAAATCAAAATAGAATAGAAATTTCAATGGATGCTAAAAATAATTCCAAAACAATAAAAATTTTGCAAGAATTAAAAAAAGATTCAGGATGGTGATTTTGATTTATATTTTGTTTATCCCAAATGTGTTTTATGTTTGCACTTTTCAGAATGCAAATATTTCACATGTCAATTTTTAGCCAGCCGAATAACTTGCCCGGAGACAATTGCTATATAAAATTATCTATTTGCTGCGGTCCCTATAAGTTAAAATGTTTTATCACGCCAAAGTGCGGTCCCAAAATTGCGTGACCAAAAGACGTGCATTCTTTTAAGCGAACTTTGTATATTAATGGCTCCAGCACACATATTTCTGTGGGCATTACTCTGAACAAATACTCTTCAAGAGGCTGTTTTCCGAAGAGCATCCGCACTTTTCCGGGAATTAAATTTTTGTTCTCCACAAACCAAAGAATGCGGGTGGCCGAAAATCTGCAGAATTTAATCAATGTTTAGCTTTTATTGCATTTGATTGCTAATTTTCAACAATTATGACAAAAGTTTAAATATTCTGCAAGAGTAAAGAAATCCTCAAATTATCGTATTTTTGTTGAAAATTTTCTCGGTGAGCTTTTGAAAAGGCAATTTCCTGAAAAAGATGAAAGGGAAATAATGGGGGAGTGGCGAGTCAACAATCTCGGTTGAGTTTTGGGACCACGCGAGCCGAGGAAAGAATGGAGTGAAATGCGTCAAATCTAATTCGAGAGCGAATATCCTCCAAATTATACCATATTGTCTTTCTTGACGGCTGCCCTTTTTCGGCTTTAAAACTGTAAAATGCGTCTTTTCGCATGACATAAGTCAAAGCAAGTTTTATTTTTTTCTTTAACTTATATATTTTGCATAACTAAACAGGAAATTTGATCGCGATTTCTGAGCTGAGGTCAAAATTCGGCAACTAATCAAATTATTCTCGATTATATTACTAGTATGTTTTTCTCTAATATAATTTTATGAAGTGCGGATTCTTAAAATAAACGCTTAAACGTTCCGAATACAACAAATAAGCGCAATTTCGTTGATTCAATTTCCGCCACCCGAAACGTCACAGTCCTACGCTGGGAATTTTTCTGCGTGTGAGGTAATTACGTGTGAAACGTTTAACCCAATAATTTTCTGTCTTGAGAAGGTGTAATAAGCATAATTCGGTGGCAGGAAATGTGCATAAAAATTAAGGCTGAGTATGGTCTTGAGTTTCTATTACATCACTACCTGTACTTTTTGCAGCACAGTTATAATTTTTTTACAAAAACGCCTGTCTAGTTTGGTAAATATATACCACGCTAGGGAAATTTTGTAACATTTCCGAAAACGGGGGATTAATTTTCTCTAAACTAAAAATACGGAAAGAATGTGTCAAATATATCAAAGAATTAATGGGACGAGATAGTGTGTCACGTGACGATAAATTAATCCCTCTCAGAAAATAGCGATTTGATGAAGATTAAAGAAGCTTTAGAATACATTTCTAGAGTTTCGTTATACACTCTTTAGTCTCCTACCTGGTCACATCATCGATTCCCTGAGCGCGGATCGCATCCGAAACGTGAATGCAAACTGGCGGATCTTCCTCTTCCCAACTATTCTCGATTATGGCCGATGTCTAAAAAATCATACGTTAGTTATATACCAAGGTATAAATACAACCTTGGTATAAGTAGTCTAAAATTATTTATTTTTATTTTTGACCGCCTCAATCTTCCTTTAGGCCTTGTTTACTTTCTCGCGAATTAGGGTGGGAAAACGTCACACCTAATCAAGAGGTAAAAAGATTACTAAATTTCCTTCGTGCCCTTTTAGCATTAAAAAGCGGCAAGGAGGGATGATAGTCGTGAGGGCATAAGTCCGTTAAATGATTCAACAGAAATAGAAGTCCGAGAAAATAAGAACCTCATTCTTATTTCTGAAAGAGCAACATGTTTGTTACATTAGCCGAAGATCGAATTATTTTGAGCGTTATTCTCAGGATAAACGTCTTCACGAGATAAAGCACGTGTATTTCAAGATCCTCCCAAAAATGTAACGGTTTATAAAATCAATTAACGAACCGCAAATCCCCGAATATCCTGAATAGATCCATTTGTAAACGTGAGTGTATCCTGGGACATGAACCGTTTGGGAGGTCACGCGCGAGTGCAGTGCCGATGGAATACGACCAAGTTAGCCGAAAAGCACCTTCAACATTCCACAAATTAGCTTGGGCGGCATAAGCCTGAAACGTTAGATGGTTAATTCAATGAAACATACAAATCAGACGTCTCAAGTTCGAAAATGTGGTCTGCGAATAACGGGGTGCCTCGGTCATATTAGAATAAAATATTACTTATGAATGCGCGCTAATGAAGTCGCGCTCTAATTGCACGTATTTGTTTCACATAAAATGCTTTTGAGTCCGGATGTAAAATCAGAAAAATGACACGTGAAAAAGGACAATCACGAAAAAAAAGGTAACAGACTGGCAACATTTATCTCAGACATCAACATTGCTACCCGAAGCCGATATTCAAATAAATTTGGGATTACTGCGAATTTTTCGTAAAAGGCCAAACGATGGCGCTGACGAAAGTGTTCCAATATTCAGCGAATGACGTGGCGAATGTTACAAAAATAAAGGAAAGCAGACGGACGAAGTGGTAACAGAACTGCGGTTATATTCTTATACTCCTTTCAAAGTTTAATCCTGTTATTTTTTATAACGAAAGTAATAACCGTAACAGCTGCCGGCAAATATTGCAAAAAAATATAAACATTTATCGGAAAGTTATGTTCCAATATTGAAAGTCAACTTAGCTATCATCGATAGGCTATAGTGAAAAATTGTAACAGTCACAAAATAATTTTTGCTTCCTCAAATTTCCATGTGAAAAATTTTTCCCCGATAGCTTTACAAGTCAAATACAGGGAAGAAAAGCAATTCGTTGAGACCTGGTTTGAAATATTCATTCAGATGCTAAAGCGAGACACATAATTATTTTGGCCGTGACAAATTCAAGATCTTCCTATGTTGCAAGTTTCTTAAGCCAAAAAATTTGCTTTCTCCGTTATTAAAACGTATGCTTTTTAATAGACGCTAAATAATCGATTAGCCATTATGAATGTCAAATGAAAGCAATATGTAAGTGCGGAAATGACACAACGCGGAAGAGGAAATGTTCACTCCTAATGATTTCATTTGGTGACCGGATGGATTACGCAAAGATGGTCGATATGTTCGAAAAAAGTTTAAAGTTGGGAAGGGTAAGCTGGCATTGAATCGGGGAGAAAATTAATATACCAAAAGTGGGCATAAAATATTTGCGTAGATTGAAAGGTATTGGCTCGGCTGGCAGACCGATAAGGGAAAAGGAGTCGATTAAAGTCATCCAATTGTGCCAATGACTAAGTATGGATAAAGGTGCAATAAAAATGGAACATAAAATTAACAAAATGTTAGAATATCTTGAGTAAAGATTCTCGAACAAAAGCGAAATATTTGAGACTGCGTTTCGTGTTAATTAATTTACCGTTATATGTCATTAATGTATTGAATATCGGCGTGCAAAAAAACCAGGTGTGAATTTGGCCCAACCAAGCGACAGACCAACCAGGAACAATGGTTGGTCACTAACAACCATGGATTTATTTCCTTGTCTTATTAAGAAAATGGACTGTTTATTGACATGCAAAGCGTCCATATAGCGATGCCTAGGGCGCTAAAACTGCAACAAAGACAGAGTGGGATTTGAGCCAAGGTGGGTCGGCCGATCGGGAATTAGACGGACCAAATTGTTTTAGAGGTCCACGACAAGTCCCTTAATTTGCGTTGGAAAGAGTGGAACCACTGGAAATCTAACTCAATTCGCAGCCCTTGGAAATAGCCTGCGGTGAAGTTGTCGGGTGGCAAAGTTGGCGTCTAGTGCGGCCCTTAAGTTGGTGAAAGCCGGGGAGATGGGCGCTTCAAAATGCGAGGGATTTTTTCAGGTTTGCCCTTTCTTAAAAAGCTTGTTTATTGACTGAGGAATTTAACTAGTGAAAAGGGCACAAGTGAATGCCGAATCGAAGTCGTGTTTGGAAGTAAAATTTGTGTCATGCGTTATATCAGTCAAGATAAATAGATAAAAGATTTTTTTGGATGCCATTTGTATAATGAATATCTAACAGTGTTAAAGAAGAACAAAAAATATGAGGGGGAAAAAGTTGAGCAAATCGATACTTTCCAAATCAGTAAGCAAACTTTCTCTTCGGAATTGATGTACAGCGTTTGTGTAGTGTGGACATGCTTAGTGACACATAATCCTAATATAACACAGATTATTTTTTACGCATAAACAAATTTTGAGGGGAATAAAATTGCAGCACTTAAAGTCTGTGCCTAATAAAAATCGACCAAATTTTTGCACAATTGTTTAGGCCAAAAATCAACAATTATACAATATTTTTAGAATCAATCATAGTTTTATTTCCTGAAATGACTGAGAAAAATTTCAGTATGGATTTTGGTTAATAATTAAGTCCACTTTGGATGAAAAGTATTCCTTCTGGATTTCTTACTAAAAGTAAAGAATACTTCTTGGTCAATGCTATGTTTACCTTTCTTTAAAAGGACTTTTTGGCATACGTCTGGGTCTGGATGTATAAAATTCCGTATAAATAAAAATATAAATTTATAAAATAAGAAAGTAAAGAGATCAATTGGAATATGCTTTTCTTAAACTCGAAACTTAGATGAAAAGATGTTATAACTCATGATGACAAAGACTCATAGTTAAGCCTGAAATTGTGAATGAGGAAGTTATTAAATAATTTTACTCGTCAATAATAAATAATAGAGGTAATATTTTAACAAGCACCTGGCTTGCCACATTTTTATAATATGGCGACAAGCCAAAGGATTAGTCGGAGAGTTCATAGAATAGTGATTAATAAAGGATATTAGCTTTGAGAACATATAATTCAGAGAGGAAGGAGACAACGGTTTTTGGCCTACTTCAAGCCAAAAGAATGGCAAAGTGAGCGAGGGAGGAGTGGCGAAAGCACAGTCAGCGAAGCACTCGGCCAAATAGGGCGGGGCAGCCAACAGAACTGAAACTCAAACCCGCAATCTCAACGCTTATAAAGCGAAGGAATTAAATTCGACGGCCCAATTGTGCCTCAGAGGGCCGGTGCCAAGTCGCGTGACCAAATTTGTTAAATAATTTCAAATTGTTTGCTTCTGATTTAGTAATTTTTCTAATTTTTTTCTAATGTAATTTTTTTTCTAATGTAATTTTTCTAATTTTTAGCAAAATATCCTGAGTTTCGTTTTCTCGGTGGAATTTCAGTCCCACTAATTTAAATATTTAAAGTTTTCATTCTATTTGGTTTGTTCAATGGCATTCTATTTATCAAATAATTACATCTTTATTTTTGCGGTTTTACGAAAGAAGAGGAATTAAATTATATTTATAATACAGGCTCATTAAAATTTGAACGTATGGTTTTGCCAAAAATGTCGTCAACCAAGAGAGCGGAGCCGTGAGGGGTGAGGTGGGGTTGGACCAGGTCAGAGATTATGCGAAAAAAGCATTGACACATGATTCCAAAAGTTTTCGTTTTCAAAAGGCATAGGCGGTGCGCGACAAAGTTTATATTATCCCCTATTTTGGTAAATTTTTGTTATTTTTTGTACTGTTCGAAAACTATAGTGATTATGCGTAACTTTGTCGGAGTGGTTACTGTTGGGGAATGGCTCAAAATTGTCAAATTTTGACGATTTTATTTCTAAACACATCCCTTTTGTCACAAGATTCGAAATATCTTTAAAAAATTCAAAAATTACGGTTCAATAATTGTTTGTTTACTGCTATGTGTAAACATTTTTGGCTTCTTTCCAATGTTTTGGAAAGATCACTTACTTTGTAAAAGTACAACAAAAGTGAGGATACCAAAGGAATAATTTTAGGCATATTAAAACATTCTTTCCAGCCAATTGATGAGTTCTTATAAGAACTAGGTGCCAAATAAAAATGTATTCTGTTATTTCATTTATGGACATTCTGTAATATTTTGTATTTCCAGACTGCCTTGAAACAAAAATACTACAAATTATATCACGTAAGAAACATGCGCTCGAACTTTGATTTGTAAATGAGGATACGAAATATCGTTTAATTAGCATAGCACAAAGCTGAGTTTGGTACAAATCTAAAAGTATCTCTTTGGTTTTAGACTACAACTAAGGAAACAAAAATATACTGCGATACAACAGTTGTTGTAACATGTAACCCAACCACGTGAGACGTTCATTAAAAACTATGCGGTGTTTGTGCTAACTTTAAAAAGTTTGATCCCAGGGTAGTTCAATTTCCATATCAAATTTCAAAACACTAAAAGTGCAAACTCCCACAAAATTTGGCAAATCCACTCTAACCTATTTCGTAGGATTTCGGTAACGAGGAGCCACATACGGGACTAGATCACCGCTAAACATAATAATCGGGAACGTCAGAACAAACTACCAAAAATGAAACACAAACTGCTCTTCGCTCGATTCCTAGACACTTTGAAAGTGCGGCTTTACCATAGAAATCAATCAACTGAGACTCTTTCCTTGCTCAACCTTTGTTTTTGGGCCCGAGTATCGACTTTCACCTTCTCTCCCGATCGGCCATCACTTCTGGCCCCATGATTACTGGACCTCAAAACTAAGTAGTTGGCGAAAATGATTGAAGTTACACACGTCTTGTAAGTTGGGAAAAGGGGTGGGGGACAGGTGTCATATCGACACACATCAACAAACATTATACTGCGAGAAAGCGAGACCCCTCAGGCTGTGAATTATATTTTTTAGACGAGTCTTAACACGCCGGCATTACCCAATCGACGGATTGATGGTACGAAGGCAATCTCGACAGTTAGCTGTCTGGATGAGGTCGTTTTAATTAATTGACGACATTCACAGACGAATATTGACACATCGAGAATGGGGAATTGGCTTCACTTGGAACATGCAAAAATTGAAGAGGGAAAATTAAGAGTTCGCTTCGCTTTTTATAGTCCCTTCTTTTTTTAAATCAAATGCTCTTTGAAGGAAATCTGAACTTCTCTTGTTTTGAATAAGAGCTCAAAATCTAAACACAATAATCTCAAAAATTTGGATATGATTTATCTAATTGATTTTGTACAAAAAACATAAAATTGAAATTAATTAACATAAAATCTATTAAACTCCCAAAAATTGCGATGGAGTTAAGGGCTCTAGTCGAAAATGTGGTAACATAAGCGTTACCATTTGGCGATTTGAGTGGAAAACTCTAAAAATGGCTTTTAAAAATAATTTAGCCGTAATTAGTCACTCCGAACAGCTGAGACATCGCGCGATAAAGGCCGGAAGACTGAATGATGCAAAGTGTAATTCTGAGCAATACGCTCACAAATCCCAACTAATGGCAAAATAAAAGTGCTGAAGAGACTCAATTAGTGCCGTATTTTTGTCATACGAGACTGCCAATGAACAGAAATCACATCCGAGCGCGAATTAAAGAGGTTTTATGTTCGAAACCATCCCGGAACCATAATTAAAGTTATACTGGCAAATTGTTTTAGTGCTTAGTCTCGAAATACCCTTTTACATGAAAATAACGTATGTGTGTTAACAACTTGTTTTCGATTATAATGCACTAATTCGTATCAGAAGATGAACACTGAAATGTATCCTTTTAGATGGAACAAGAAATAATTCACGAAAATTCTTGAAAGTCGAATGCACATTGACTACATTCACACATAAAAATATATGTTATTGTCGCGTCAACGCTGTTGGCGTCCAAATTTATTATTCGGTCCGGACGGCATTTTTAATCCATCCGAGCCCGAAAAATCCGTTGGTGCCGATACAAAAATCACGCCATCCGTCTCGCGCGCGCAGTGAGCTCAAATTTTCTCACTTGAAAATTAAATAACTCACTTCAATATTGTCAGGTCAGCTTACATACTCTCAGTTCTGCCTAATTTTCAGGCATTATCAGTACTGCATGGGAACGAACTCATTCCCATAATACATCAAGGCTAGTACCGGTTTAAGGTGACCAACGGCAGAAATTTTGGAAAAAAATTCAGATTGTCAGGAAACAACATTTTTAGGGTTTCTTCGATGCGCTGAGTCCGAAAAGTGGTTAATGTTCATTTTGAGCAGATTTTTTGCCATTTTTGACACATTTAAAGCATCACTTTGGCTAGCTTTTGCTCGAAATGTGCCGAAAATTGGTTAATTGAATTAATATTTCGATGACTCAAAAATGGCACAAAAAATTACTCAAATCTAAAAGCTAACTACTTTTTCGGACACAGTGTTTTTTAATTTTTGAAAAACACATATTTTTAAGAAAAGTAGGTCAAAATTGGCAAATTTTACCTAGTTTAATAAAGTTTGCCAATTTTGACGTATTTTCGCTAGAATTGCATGTTTTTCAAAAAAAATTTGGCGACTAAATCGACCATGAAACGCAAAGATTGGTTGCCAAATGCAGACCGAGCATAGATCAAAATAGGCTAACTGGTAAATCATGCAGCGATCTATCGTGGTAGGACTATTATCCTTTGAACGCCCATTACGAATTCTTCAATTCTTTTTTCCCAAACTCATAGGGAAATTTTCACGGCACAGGAATTTATTAATCATATTTTACGTTTGACTAATTTTGACTTTTTTTTCTGTAAGTTTAATTGTAAATAAGTTATTTAGCAGATACGTATTTAAAACAGCCTTTCTTCTGGAAGATTAGATTCCTTGTCCGGATATTGCCTGCCGAATTTACGCCCGTCGTTTCTCCAATTGCTTTATTTTCTTAGAACGTTGAAAGAATGACTCATCGATGAACAAGGTTTGACTTTATTTCTGCCAATTTCTGTGGAAGCATTTCCTAACGCGTGACCTCTTCCGTTTTGTTCTTCTGAAATGCTCTATGCTTGCTATTTATGTTTATGGGCCTTGCGCGCTTACGAAACTAATAAATCATAGCATTTCAAAATAGTCATACTTATAAATTACTGTAAACAACTCACACTGCTGTCAGTTTCCATAATTTATTTGAAAATTTGTAATATTTAAGTCTTCCTAATTGTTCGGCCCTAACTGAAAATCGTAAAATTTCAATACCAATGTCAATAACTGCCATAGCTTGTGGGCATTTTAGCATAGAAATATTTTTGCTCTCATCCCCTATCTAGTATTTGGCTGCCGTCAGGATGTCTATCACTTTTTTTTGGAAGTGCATTCTTAGGGGTGCTTAATTTTTAAATGTGCCTAATATAGGGTATTTTTTGCGGGGTCCGAATTTGAGGTCTAAATTTTCCTAAATATTGTCAAACTCGCATTCTGAGGGGTGCTTATTCTCTGTGTGTAACACTTTTGTCCAAAATTTTTGGGAAGTGCATTCTTAGAGGTAGTTATTCTCTGAATAAAAGAAACCCAACCCCAATCACTTTTCCTCTGGAGCGCCCAAGGCCGCGACGGTCGTACAACCCAACCCTGACAAAATACTGCCCAAAAATCAAGTGCCGAAGCCACTCCCCATGGCATATGTTTAAGTAATTCTTTAACTTTCTGGGACTATTCCACAAATTTTGGAGAATAATTGGTTTTTGAATAATGAGTTTCGATTAAAATATCGATATTCAGAGAATTTATCGTTTCTCGTATGACTTGTTTAAATATTTCATTTGTTATTAATGGTCTTCTAACGGTATCGAAGAAAATCGTTGACAAAAGCATATTTATTTTTATATTTTCTCCGAAGAAATATGAGAAACCTGTACAGATTTGTTTAATCTCGTTCCAAACCTGTTATTGTCTTCATAAAACAAATATTTAAATTCACAACAACTTAATTGAAAGCATGTTTTAGATATCTCCGAACACACTCACAATGCCTAAATATGATCTCCGGGTTCGAAAGCCTTCTGCTACTGAAGACGAGTATTACATTAGAACACAGTTCAGGCCGTCGAGAAAACAAGCTTCGTCGGCCAAGCAATTAAATGATACAATTCAACGAAATGATGCCGCTCAATCGGGGAACGGTTCGGACGCTAAAGAAATTCAGCAAACAGCCGGCGGCGAAATGGTTGTGAGAACCTGCCAGAAAGAGAAAGTAAAAGATCTCGAGAATAGCAAAGTGATTCAGGTCAACAAGACATCCAGTGAAATCGTCGAAACTGATGTAAGCAATTAAATATTAGACAGATCAGCGAAAAACTGCGCTCATTATTTCTGTTTTCTCTGGCTCGTTTTCTCTGACTCAAATTTTTTTCAAAGTCTGCATACAACTTTCTATGAATCATATAAAGTAGTTAACGAACAATGAGTGCAGCCACGTATTTGTATAATTTAAGAAAACGTCCATGCAGTGATATGGTTGATGTAGAATTTGTGTCAGTGTAAAGTCTGATTTTTACCTTGAAATTTATTTGGGTGATTTTCCTACTGTGTTTTAATTTAGGACTCGAAAATACTAAAGGTGGCTCGCGCGTCTTTGAAAAAGCAATTATCAATGAATGAAGGCGAAAATGAATTGGCTCGTGAAACCGACTCTGCTCTCCTGAATCACGAATCAAAAATCACAGACATTTTTCCAGCACAGATTGGAAGCAAATCGTCTATCTTGGCCATAGAAGACGTTTCAAAAGAGGTGTTACAAGATGACGCGAGCACTGACCTGCCACCTGACGAGAGTAGTTCGAGCAAAAATACTAAATCGAAGGTTGGCTCTTCATTAATCGTCTTCGTGATTGTTACAAACTGTTGTTAGAAGGGTACTAAATGATGAGCTATTTGTAGCTTTTGTTGGAAATATTTGGTAATATTTGGAATGTATACATTTAAGACTCAGTTTCTGATTTTAGAAAATGGTTTCAAAAAGGCAGCTCCTTAGAAAACCGAAATTCGTTATCATTTTCTCACTTAAAAGTGCTTTACCAATTATTTGTTTGTTCCAAAAATTATGTCGTTTTTATAAATAATCATATAAATAAAAACAACAGAACTTTTGTAACATCTAATATTAACGGCGAAAAGAGTCGTAGCCATAACAAAGCATAAAAATTAGGATTAAATCAGTACATTTTATATATGATGACACAAAAACATTTTTAAAACTGTTTCCATTTTAGAAGCGCAAAGTAGCATCGGACACTTCTGACACTGGAACGAAAGCGACGCAACCTGAGAAAGTCTGCTCGCGAAAGAATGCCATTGCTACAAAAAAGGCAACAAACGCTAGGAATATTACACCACCGGAAGTTTTGCAATATGGTATCATGCGTTATAACGAGAAGCGGAAGCTGGCACAGAATATTAAGCGTTTGCCTGCGAAAATGATTGTCGATCTCATTGAAATTATTGAAAAGTTCGAAAACACTTCATATGATACAATAGGTGCCCGTTCGGACTACTTTGAAATCAATCTTGACAACTTGCGGGACATCACTTTGTTGACAATTGAAGCCTTCGTGAATTCTACTTTGGGTTTGAATACACGGACGAGTAAGTCTATACCACTTACATCTATTATAATTTTACTTAGCCGTTGTGTTTTTGTACGTAACTGAACTTTTTACATAGGGGCGTTTTAAGGGGGGGGGTGGTTGTCGCCTTGAATTTTTGGACTCTGGCCCAGCGCGAAGAGGTTCAGGCGCTGGCCTAGGTTTAGACCCTCGCAAGTGATACCATTTCTTAAGCGCCACTGCGGCGGCCAATATGCCTACCCTCAAACAACTCTTACCAGGGAAGTACCCAAGGTGTCATTTTTTTACTTATGAAGGTGGCATTTTTTTCTCGCTAATTTTGAAGGACACCCTCCACAAAGCTTAAGTTTTCCCCCCCTGGCCGATTTGACCATTCTATTCAAAAAAGGCAAATACCTCAAAATCTGGGGGCAGAGAGAGAGAACTAGAGACATACGAAATAGTGTGGGAGGGCGCGTGGTTAGACAACAAGAGAAAGAAAGAGAGAGCCGGCCGCACAAAGGGAGTTGTTGACAACAAACGAGACGGGTTGTTTACGATTAAGAGAAGGAAGGAAGAAGAGAGGAGCCGGCCTGTTTACGCTCTCTCGCTTTCTCTGTTTCTCTAACCACGCGCGCTCCCACACTATTTCGTCATCTTTCACTGTCTGGTTGTATATTTTCGACCATTTGCCTTTTTTGAATAGAATGGTCAAATCGGCCAGGGGGAAACTTAAGCTTTATGGAGGGTGTCCTTCAAAATTAGCGAGAAAAAAATGCCACCTTCATAAGTAAAAAAAATGACACCTTGGGAACCTCCCTGGTTAGGTCATTAATACCTGAGGCAAAAAATAAATTTTTGGAACCGCGATAACGGCTCTCCTCAATCAAGTAATTTATAATTTAATGTTTTATTACTTTTTCGGTCATAATTGAAAAAAATGATGCGATAGAGTAACATTTTTATTTCATTTAAATTATCGTATGATTTTTAGATAGATCATTATTATATTCGCCACAAAAGATGCACTCGTCTCCAAAAACGATTCCAAATGTGACACCTTTGCAACCACTCGCCGACCTTTTTCCAAACTCACGAAAAGCAAAACAATCCCGTAATTTTAACCAAACGTTGCCTAATCAACCGTCAGCTCCATTTTCTGCGACAATGCTGGAGAAGAAAAGTAAATTTTATGTGGATAATGGCTTGTCCTGTTTGATAAATATAGACAAAGATACATTCTATGTGTATGTTGTAACTAATAGCGTTTCCCCGTTTATAGCGCTACTATCGTTAAAAGCGTTTTAGCCGGCCCCGACTGATTCTGTTTTCCTTGGACCAGGTTTGAATTGAATTGAATATTTTATTCTCAGAGGCATAGTACATACACTGACGTGAGAATATAGAGAGACAAAACAAGTTTTTACGAGTTGTCGAACTGTGTTTATGTTTATAGAAGCTGTAGTAGATTGAGCGCCAGACATATTATGCGGAGATATCAACTCACAACGTCCTCACCTTTAAGAAGCCAAGTACCGGTAGAGTTTCTAATTTAATAGATCGTGTTAGAGGGTGCCTCTTAAGAGTTACAAAGACATAAAATTGTTGTAGGAGAGTATTGTCAGGATTATGGTTCTAACAGTTCCAGGTTCGGCCATGAAAACCTGGGTACGGTAGGACCCGATCCTGGGCTAAGTTTATCGGTCTGGGTTCCCTGGATCGTGGCAGCCTCAGCCCAAATTCCGAGCCGCGCGACTATTAACTGAAAACGCTATTAATTACAACATACGTAATCATTGTTCAGATACGCCTATACCATCGGAGATGCCTCTATCGCAAAAGACACAATCGCCTCCAAAAATGATTTCAAAGGAGGCTCCTTTGCAACCAGTCCTTTTGACAAGCTCGCAGAAAACGAAACAATCCCGAGATTTAAACGAAACATTACCCAATGTACAGCCATCTTCATATTCTGCGACAATGTCGATCAAGAAACACGCTAAATTTCATACAGATAACGGTTCGTCGTGTTTAGTTTAATATTATCAAAGTCGTATTAAATGTATACACTATACATATACTCCATATGGTTAAGTGAAAAATGAATCCCTAAAAGAGTTTACGAAAATTGCCTCTCTGCTTGACATAACTCAGCTCAAAATTTACCTTTTCGGTAATGATTCAAAATTAAGCTTTGACATGGGCCCAGTAAAATTGTATGTCTACGCTTAAGCCTAAGGCCAAAGCTTGTATACGCCTAAAAAATGTCTGCGCATACCAGCTACATAAGTAACTAATTTTCAGACAACCCTAAATCATCAGGCATATCTTTGTCGCAAAAGATAGAGTCGACTCCAAAAGTGACACTTCCTCAACCATCTGAAGTTACTTTGACAAAATCGCGGAAAACAAAACAATCCGGAAATTTAAATCAAACATTGCCAAACGTGCCATCCGCTTATTCAACGAAATTGTCGGAGCCGAAAATGACAAAAACTTATTCAAGTAAGTTAATTTGCTGTGACCAATACACTTTCAACTTCTTAACAATTTATGTTTCTTGTATGTAGTTCGGATTGAAATCAAAAATTTTGGATTATTCTTTGGTGAAATGATAAGTGAAATTTTTCACCTCTCAAAATTAGGAACATACCTTGCAACTTATTTGATAAATTCTGTACTTTTTTAGCTCAGTCGTTTCAAGTCGAATCTTACGACCCAAGACAATTTTTGCGAAGGACGAAGTCGCCTTCAAATGCAAACAAAACACTGCCGATGAAGAGGACAATATTAGGTGTGAAACAACCGCAGTCATCGCTTCGAAACGGCACAAATAACAGACCGGAAAGCTGTGCAACTAACAAGACAGCTTCACCAACCTTGGAACAAAAAGAATCGATCAGAAAATTGCGTGAGGAAGATCAGGTTTGTATTCTGTCGGCATTAGCTATACAATTTTATGAAATGCTGAAGCAAATCAACTAAAAAGGCAATAGGCTTCCACAAAAAGTGGTTTTTATATGTCATTTAGTCATACCTATATTTTCAGGAACGCCGTAGACAAGCGTTTGCATCAATTACAAGCCTGTCACAGCAAATGGAACTAATGGATTGGATGGATGCGCAATTATAAAACTCACATTTTGCCACGTTATAACTTTCCAATTTGTATGGACTAAAATTAAAGCGGTGGAACTTTCGTGTCTGTCTGTCTGTTTGTTTGAACCTGCCCCGAGCGATCCAGACGTCAGCCAGAGGCGAGTGATAGCTCAATCGATAGGTCTCGAAAAGTTAGGATGGGGAACCAAAAAATTTTCAAAATTTGAATATTTGAATTCGCGCCAAAACCGAAAAACGTGTTTTAAAGGGTTTTGACCTGGGCAAGTGATGTTTTTTATGTTCCCAATCGATTTCTGAGGCGATTCTGGACCACTTTGCTTTTTACATTTTTTGATTTGGCGCATTTTTGAAAAAAAGCCACTTTTTGGCCAAAAAATTGGGTTTTTCGATGCAATGTGTCTACGGGTCTGATTTTTGGCACCCGGGGGTTTTCGGATACGCTGATCACGAATCTGACGTCAGATTTGTAATTCAAATTTTGAATTCGCGCCGAAACACAAAAACGTGTTTTTAGGGGTTTTGGCCATGTAAACTCCGAATCCTAATCCTGCGTCCGAAAGCGGCGCGAAGCGCCGCTCGGACCCAGTGAAATCGAGGCCGCCGAAGGCGGCCGAGATCTTCACGAACCCAACCCAGTACAGATTCTCACGTCTGGGTCGTAGCGAGCGAAGCGAGCAGAGACCCAGCATGACTCACGCTATGTAAAGGAGCGCTACGAAGAAGTGTGGATTTGTGGGTCGTTTTGGGGTCCGAGCGGCGCGAAGCGCCGCGAGGACCCCAAAACGACCCACAAACCCACAAATCCACACTTCTTCGTAGCGTTCCCACCAACAATAAGTAGGTAAATCACGCTTAGGAACAACCCAATCTGACCGCTGATGGCGGTGCGCGAAGCGATGACGAACCTAATCTGACGCTGTGCACGCTCCGAGTTGACGGTCGCGCCGAAGGCGCGGCCCGTCAACTCGTCTTATATTAAAAGTGAAGTTTCGTATGCTCATATTTTTTAAATTATTCATACAAATCGTCTATGAGAGAAAATCAACTACAAACAAAATATGGATCCTGTAAGCTGATGTAAGTAAAACCCAGACATGATCTTTATCCGGGGTATGGTAAAAGCCCCCCCCCCAAGCTCGTTATTTTTGGTTATAACTTTTTTCTGGAACATTCTAGAAATATGTGTAATGGCTTAAATTAAAGCTAAGGCTCTTGGCTACAAATCGGTATATTGGGTCATTCAAAACAAAACCCGCCATGGAAGTTACGAAATTCGATTTGAATATGCCTCTTTTCGCGCCTTTGGCATACAGTATATGAGGTATTTTGAGGCTTTACAAGGACTCTTGAGTCAATATGATGAAACCCCTCCATAGTAAATCGACCCCGCTGAGTCCGAATCCGGGATCAGATTTGAACTTTGATCTTTTTCATTTAAAATGTGGAAAAATCCCAATTTTAAAGGAAAAAGTCCAAAAATCGAAGAATGACCCAATAAAACGCATCTCGATTCAAGAATCTCGAGATTCAATTTTTTTGTCTCTTTACTCTTGAATTTTCGTGAAAATCAAGAGTAAAGAGACAAAAAAATTGAATCTCGAGATTCTTTAATCGAGATGCGGCGTGTAATATACCGATTTGTAGCCAAGAGCCTTAGCTTTAATTTAAGCCATTACACATATTTCTAGAATGTTCCAGAAAAAAGTTATGACCAAAAATAGCGAGTTTGGGGGGCTTTTACCGGGGGGTGGGCTTTTACCGTGCGCCCTTTATCCAATTTGCTAATAAATGACTATTTATTAGCAAATTGATACAATCGATACCAGATGGCGACATAATTTCGCGGAATTTTATTTGTGCGTTTAAATTCGCGCCATTTCAGATTAGCCCCTTTAGAAGGTGGCTAGCTTAAATCTGATATTGCTAACCCTATCTAAAATCCTATTCTAGAGGGGGTTAGCAATATCAGATTTGAGCTAGCCCCCTTCTAAATGGACTAAACTGAAATGGCGCGAATTTAAACGCACAAATATCATTCCGCGAATTTATGTCGCCACCTGGTACAGAATCTTGCTATAACATCTCTATAGTATTGCATTTGTATGTGTCCATAAGCATTTAAGACGAGGCTTTTGATTCTCCTCGGGCACAATTTTTGATGTTTTTCCTGAAAAGCTGTTATGAACACGACGTATAATTTTTAATATCACTGAAGTGAAATTTTAATTTTTTGAATGTTTGGTGTATGCCTCATGCAAGTAGGCGTCACCTAGCGTAGAATAGTTTTGTGAGTTTTAGTTTGTGAATGGTTAAATCTAAATTTTTTGTTGTCATAACTTTTCGTTTATTAAAAAAACTTTGAAGATAGGACAATACAAAGGTATAAGGAAATATTATAGGTGACTAGATTATATAATCCACTGAGCATCGTATAAAATAATGACTAGATTTCTCATATCCTATGCAATTATAAGCATATCACATGACAAAGGACATTAAACCTAAAATATATATTATATATCTTGGTTATAATATAAGCTCTAAATTACCAGCGTGTCGGTGGAGGTCTTCTTTCTAATGGGCAATGTCGGGGACAATGAATAATCAACCGGCGGGAAATCAGTGGCGGTGTTCCTTCGTCCGATAACCGCTGCAGGAGGTGAAGAACTTTTTGCGCGTTTTCCACGTCGCCATCTTTGCATTTTTGTGCGGAATCCTTTGCCGCCTATAAATTTGAGTGATGTGACCCAGTTTTTGTAACTCCCTTTGTTGGCCTCCGTTCTGGACAAGTTTGATCTTAAAATGATCCTAGAGCTGGGGCATCCCGGGAAAATAATTCTCCAGTTGGGCACTCCACATCTTGCGCGAGTTATGGACTCTCAAAGTTCGCCTACAGCAAGAATATGGCTCTATTCGGGAATTTCGAAAAATGGGCATCTTCGGCAGATTTTTTGCACCCGGGGTTTTCGATGGTGCTGATTACGAATCCGCGGTAAAAAATTCCAGGGGTACCCCGAGGGGTACGAAATTTTTTTCCAATTTCAAACAACTCTTCGAGGGCCCGAGGATATTGAGGGATATCGAACAACACGCTGATGAAGGCAGCGGGCCCGAAATAGTCCCATGCTGCCTTACACCCGAGCAACCAAGCGCTTGGTTAGTTACAGTCCCGAAGAGTCTGGCAAAAAATATAGTAACAACTATTAAATTTTTCTGTCTACTTAAAGATTACCTGAAGGAGATTTCCGTTCGCCAAGAAGAGATGTGGATGCTGATCTTGACCCTTTTCTCTTTTTATAGTAACGTTGTGTTTTGAGGATTATGAGCAGCAGAATGACGACTAATATCATCAGGAAAATTAACATAAACAGGAATGCCCTAAATTCCACCTTCAAATTGATGGATTTATATTAAAGGCTTACCCATATAGAAACATTGAAGAAAGGAATGGCTGGTTGAAATTTTGCGTCGAGTCCGCAATATTATGCGTAATGGTTTGTACGTCTCCTAAACAACTGCGATATCGAATATTTTAGTTTTAGGTGGATGACAGATTGAAAATGTAACGTGAAATTACATTGAAACGATATTGAACTCACCAATTATAGTCCCGATTTTGTCGCCAACCTAAACACCAATTTTTATTTTAATTAATTGAAATATTAGCAAAACATTTACAAGAAAATGTTTTGCTAATATTTCCACGATTGGTGTAATGATTAAAATCACTCAGTTTAGCTAAGCGATAGACAAAACAGGTTTGACTGAGCCCACTAATTGATTCATTAGTAGTTTTTTTGTAGTAACATAAAATTTGATGGAAACAATTGAATATGAAAACTTACATCGGCTGTGGTGATATTGATCCTCTCGTTTATAGTATTCGTTAGCGTCTCCATCTGAATTCTTGCCGACCTGATCAAATTAACCGCTTCAATTACCGCCTCGTCCGCGTTCACCGATACGTCGACCAAAGAGCGTCGTAATTTTGTCGAAGCGGTAGGAATTGCTCTGTCTCCACCTCCATTTGGTCCAAAGCGAATATTCATTTTTAGAGACCGGGAACGCCAGAATTTATACAACGGTTTTCATGCTAAAACAATTTATAGAAAGTAATGAAATCAGGAATTCTCAAACTTGGCTTAGGAAAAACCTCGAGGGAAAATCCTAAGGAGCAAATGAGGTCTAACACCTGAGATGGGTGTTGTAACAAATGTCTGACCAGCGGTCATTATCGATCTCTTGCTTGGGGTGAAAGGGCTTGCAATTGAACCTGCCCAAAATCGATTTTCTAATGAAAGCATTGAACCACACAATAAATTCTCTCAAGTAATCGCTTCCTCTTTTTACATAACAAATGTTGTTGCAAATCAATAGTCACCAAAAAATAATAATTGATCGGCTAAGGCTGAGGTCTTATGTCTCCGTCAGTAGTCACATTCAAAGTGATTTTCCTGTTGAAATTCCTCCGACGGCGGCGATCCACAAACGTTTCCCAGCGATAATGAGAAATTAACATTCCGCTCACGCAGTCTATTTGCCGCAAAATATTTTCGAAAGCTGCGGAATTGAAATGAAGGCTACTTTATTTTTTAATTACGATCACAATAACATAAAGTAACATGCACAACCAAAGAGCCCTAACATGTATTATTGATCTGATTTTAGATTAGCCTTAGCTTGAATATTTATTTTGGTCCCATTTTACTGCACTATCCATTGCCAATGACAATAGCATAGATATATGAAAATAGTTCGTTCAAATCCGAAAAGTAGTACGAAAGTATAATTTTGTCAAGCTGAAGCTAATCAAGATATGATCAATAAGAGTGCAGCTTACAAATACCTTTCATAAAATCAAGAAATTGTTTTCCGAATGAAGCCAGTGGAGAATGACCAACCCAGGAAAGGAATGTCTCAGTGGGCAAGAATCGGGAGAAAACAATGGATGAGTCTTACTTACACAGCCTCATTTACAGTCGGCTGGCTTACAGTCACAAAGACGAAATGAGCATTCTCGACTGTATAATGCTACAAAATGTAAGCTATAAATATACAATTGATTTATAATAATTCAAAAGAACGTTCAGAAAATTTGCGACGAAAGAACAAATTGCAGGCTTAATGTTTGCAACCTGCATTTATGACAACTGTAAAGTTGCATACAACAGAGAACAATGCAATATAATCCATTCAGCCATTGTTCCAGAATTTTTCTGAACGTAGATTTAAAAAATATGAGTGGTGTTAAAATAGTACATAAAATAATCAAATTTACGATTTTCACATTAATGATCGGTAAAAATAAGTATTTAAAAATTTCAGTTGACAGGGCGGCAAGTTTTTTCGGCCATCTCGATTTGAGAAATGATTTGAGCAAGTTTTCGGCGTATTTTCTTCTGGTCATCTGCTGTGCATTCGACGATTTTTATCTGAAAGCGCTGGTCGATTGGTCCATTTGGTTCGTCCGGGCTGCAGGCATTCAGGAAGCGTTGCACAGTCTATAAAAGAATGTGTCACTTAGGTATGAAAAAAGTTTATTACAAACCTCTTTCGTAGCTGTTAAATCGTCCTGCATCTTGGTGACAACTGATTGAATGATCTGAAAATTTCCAAATTAGTGACAAAATTTTTATTTGCGCAACATTCACCTTATTAACATCATCCAATGCTCGAGCTTGATCCTCGTTTCTTGGAGTATTAACGACAACGTCCACGGCCCGGCATCGTTTTAGAATGCGCTCCGCAGTCAAGTTCACGTCATCCTCGTCGCCTGAAAGTATTATAATAATGACGAGTCAGAGAATAAGTTTAATAAAACCAACTTTTCTCGAGCTTTAGAATTTCCGAAGTCAGCTTCACATTGTTGAGGATGTCCAATATGGCTTCTTTTTCCTGCTCCAATTGGCTGGCAGTCTCTCTAAATCAAACAAATAACTTAAAACGAAACAAATTAAATATGATTCATCAAAGATAACCTCGGCACGGAAACAAACACATTAGTTTGCAAATTAGAAAAATGGAACCTTAATTTAATACGAAAAAATGTTCAAGGCCATTCTTGCGAAAAGAAACTTAAAAGATTGCGAGTAAACTGAAATAAGTATCGTTAATTCGATTAAGATTGTAAAGGCGAAATAATCAGTAAGTAGTACTAAAATAATAATACTGTACTCAATAATGAAAAAGTATTTTTTCCTTTGATACAATGTTTATGAGTAGGGTGACATGCGAATGCAAAACATACCTCATTTGTTCAACTCGGCGTTCAGTCTCATCCAGCAAATTGACCAACTGCTCGGAGCATGCCGCCAAAGGCACGAAATTTTTCGGTGGATTTTGCAGCAGCGGCATCACTTCCGGTTCATTGTCCATATTACCCACAGACTGACTGTTATCCTCAAATTCCGTGGATTTCTGTGACGAATATTCTGGAGTTTGCTCCTGTTGTTGAACATGTACAGGTGGGGGAAGCGGAATAGGTTGCTCTGAGATCGCTGGACTATGGGCAGCACTAGCAGAACGATCTCTTTTATTGCTATAATCCTCAACTTTCACTGTTGGGATCTTTATAGAAGGCGAGTTATTGATGGTGATATCATTTGGTGAATCAGAGTAGTCTGAAACTTGAAGAATATAATTGTTAATAAGCTCTCCACATAAATTTTATACATCGCCTCTAAGTCATTCAATTTGCAAATTTTTACAAAAGAATTACGGTGCTGGATCCTGCTTCTTTAACTTGCAGGTTTGCATTTATGGGTATATTTTCTATAAAAACGAATTTTTTGGCTTACGATAAATGGTTAAAATATTTTATTCTTTCGTCTTTTTCTGTAAACTTTTAATTTTATCCCCTGAGTAGATATAACGTAAATTAGCTATTGGCACATATTCAGTGATTCATGAGTAACTAACTTTGTTGAGGACCGTTAGCGGAAAATCTGCGTCGCTTGTCCGGATTCAGTTGACCATTGGTATAGGAACTCGGGTCGGCATTGTTGACTTCCACAAAGGTTGAAGCAGGCTGCTGGGGTTGTTGCTGAACGTGAATCACGTGAACATTGCCTCCAGGCTGACTCATCTGCACTCCACCTCCATAATTTGAGCCAGATGAGGACTGACGTTGATGGTGGATGTTAGGTTGTTGAGGCTGCTGTTGTGGCATCGAATAGTCCGGAGCATTCTATAAATATTTATATAATAATATATAAAAGTAATGAGAACTGGGTTTTATTTTAAGTAAAAACGAACGATTCACCGGTGTAAATATTTTGAAAGTGTTCCTGAGGAAATCGGAACCATCCACTGTTTCCTCCAACTTTCGGCGAAGATTGTCGAAAGGGCGCGATTCGCGAACCATTGCTTATTGAATAGAAATGTCAGAAATAGGATTTCTAAATTTTACCCTACAGGTAATATGAAATTTTACAAGAATGGAGATGAATAAGAGTGAGAAAGATGTAACTTTATTATGTCTTTGACGAAAACGGATTCCTGTTAACATTCAATCACATGCGAAATATCGAGGAAGAGATGGAGAGGAGAGAAAGTGACAACATACTTCCGGACACACTAAGTGTTCAGACACACTCTGTTTTGTTGAACGCACACGCGTCGTTCATTTATGACTCAGCCTATTTTATATTTCAGTTCGTTTTCGCATATGAGAAAAATACAATCAATACTGGAAAGAAAACGATTCACGATGGAGAATCATGACAGCTATAATTACACCAAAAGCTTTGAAAATTATTCTGGAAATATGTTTCAAAAGTCCGGAAAAATCATTACCTTTCTCTGCTGAGTGGGTGATCTGTTTTCCTGAACATTTTGAGGCGTTGTCTGCTGGCGTTGCATATGAATAGGCCGTTCAAAGGATGAGGTGTTCAGTGGGCCTCGTCGTGGCAATGAGGAACGAAAGAACGATGGCTCATTCCCGAATCCTCCACCATTGTTGAAATTATCAAAGAAATCATCCTCAAATATCCGTGGATTGGATCCTCCGAATCGTCTTCGCGCATTAGTCCCGAAGTCGTGGAACACATCATTACGAGAATCGTGAAAGAACGGATCGTCTGCGAAAGTGTGGCGCGGCAAGCCGGGACCTCCTCCTCTAGCGCCTCCACTATCCCTAAATAAAGACTTTCGATGGAATTGTTTATGAAATGGCTTGCGACATTTTTAGATTGATTACCATTTCGACAAATTTTAAGTTTTTAAATGATGTGATGTTATGAAATATAAAATGCAAAAAAGGTAGATTTTGCCTTTAAAATATCCCGAATTGGTCATACTATACAAATGTGCGAATATTCTAATTCTTGAAAATAATTCACTTCAGCTACCTAACTATAATAGATTTAGATACTGCCTCTCAGGAGATAGGAGGGCACTTTTGAATATGTCGATTTGAATTGGCGCCAGTGGCGCCAATTCAATTTAGAAGGGGGCGGGCGCAAAGCGCAAATCTGATATTGCTAACCCCCTTTAAAATAAGATTTTAGAGGGGGTTAGCAATATCAGATTTGCGGTCATCCCCTTCTAAATTGAATTGGCACCACAGGCGCCAATTCAAATCGACATATCCAAATGTGCCCTCCTATCTCCTGAGAGGCAGTATTTATATTTAAAAATAGAGGGACTCAGCTGTATTATTAACTGATTAAAGGAAACTTGGCAGAAATATGAGACCATTTATTATATACCTAAGCTTTGTTTGTAAGGAATCTGCTAATAAATTTTATCCTAAACACTGAAGTAAAAGGTAAATAAATGTTAAGTACTTACATTTCAAATAACAGTGAGTAAGTAGAGTATTACTAACGGAAATAGTTTGATTTTGGAAATTCTAAACAACGGCTGACAACGTTAGAATAGAATGATATTGGAAATCAAAATGATGGGTGGTGAAAGAGCACAGTTAAGGCGGGGAATTCGCTGACCTAAACCACAACAGCAGCGAAATGGTATGTGCGAGACAGCCTCCGACAGCGGCCTTCGCCTCGGACAATAGTGACACATTTCTGGTATGCTGTGATCAGTGTTAAACCAATTTCTGTATACATGTCTCCTTGCTCACTCTCTTCCATTCTGTTTATACTGATCCTATAATTCCATTGCATTTGTTACTCTGGGGTCTCTCATCCTTTGGCGATCTTTCGATGCAGCCTCTGTTTTGCCTGTCACCTTTTTGAAATAATCGGTCGTTTACTTTCCTATCCGTTCCTTATTGTTCTCTATTCTGCCTGTAAAACTTCCCGATGTGTTCTTCCACCCGTAAAATTGTGTCACTGTTCGCTGTCATTCATTTAGTTTTTGGGTGGCTCCTGATTACGAATTACCAAATGATCATCCGCACCTAGATGTCTTTAGAAGGTTCGCGCTAAGTAGGGAGGTTCCCATTGGGTGGAGCAGCCTAGTCATCTTTTCCTCTCCATACCAGCGCTACTTTCTTGACTGTTCTATTTGTTTCGCGGCATCGATTAATCAAAAAGTACAGCGTAATTAGTCATAATCAGTTATAATGATTTCTGTGATACAGGAAACCAAAACATATTAAATATTTTTGGTGGCTTTTTAAGTGAAAACAAATGTTTATTATGGAGTTTATTGCGTCAGAAGAGAGAGAGATGGCCCGGCCCAAAAGCGACACGTATAATTAAGGTATAGGCAACATGAGGTCTGAAAATGGTCGCGACATTTTGGTGACAGACTTTATGGTACTACTATTCTTTGTAAAATGTATAGTTAAGTAATAAATCCATCCGAGACTTTTACTCATGAAATTGAAGGCTTTAACTTCTATCTGTTTTTTATATACAACTGTTTGCTTATTTTACTAATTGTAAAAAAATAACATCATAGTCATTAAAAAATAACATCATAATCTATATGAAATGTTATTTGAAAAACTAGTCTAAATTGAGCATGAGCTGATGCTAGACTTTTTGGCGTTTTTGCGATCAATTTCTTGTGCGAGTTCTTCTTCGTGGAATATCTTGCATGCGGCTAACCACTCGATATCCTTCCTGAAATTGTTACGGAATATACAAAGAAATATTAGTTCCAATTAATGTTAATTCTTCCAAAAAACCAATTTGCCCAAAATCGTTAATAAAGATATTGGACGATTGAGACACGCAAATATAGTCAGTGCTTGAAAATATTTGTTAGCGTAAAATTTTTTCTATATAAGGATGCGATAAATGAGTATAAAAGTGAAATTTCACGTTGTCGAAATTCTACCCAGTTACTCTAAAATGATGTAGCGAAATAATTTTAAGCGATATAAAGATGATAGATTCGTTACCAATTAAAACATTACTGTGTTGGCTCAATTGGCTCCGTGATCTCGCTTCCATTCAATGTGTGCAAACTGCTAACTCCGTACGAAGTGTTACCGATGGAGGAGGTGTCACTTGAATGCGTGTCCGAGGTAACTAAACCATTCGTTGTAACTGATAAATGTAAAGGACGCGACAGTTTTCAGAGTATAAGGAATGTGTTGGTAATCGTCACAAAAAGCGCCTTTGTATCATAAAATTTTTAATCACTAACTCTGAAAAAGTCCGTTATTGTCCGGATTCAGTTGTCCATTTGTGTGGGAACTCGGGTCGGCAATGTTGATTTCCACAATGTCTGAAGTAGACTGCTGAGTTTGCTGACTCAGTCCACCACCTCTATAATTTGATCCAGATGTGGACTGACATTGTTCAGATTGCTGCTCTACCTCTGAAGCATTCTGTAATAGATTTCGGTAATTGTATATAAAAGCAAGATTAACTTTCGTTTGCATAAAAATGATTCACCGGTGTAAATATTTTGATAGTTTTCCTGAGAAAATCGGAACCATCCACTGTTTCCTCCAACTTTCGGCGAAGATTGTCGAAGAAGTGATCCATAAAATTGTTGAATAGGAATATGAGAAACAGGATACCTAAATGTTTAAAAATGTTAGTCGATTTGACGCATCCGCGACATATAATTAGTAATGATCTAGTAATCGTTTTCAAATCGATTTAATATCGTTATGTTTTCGTATACACCAATCGGTGAAGTTGAATAAAATGAAAGTTGTAAATGCATTCTGATAACTAAAAATTTGTTTCAGCTGACACCTCCTTGGCTAGAGACGTTTAGTAAATAGAATTTGTAAATAGTGTGTCATTACAGAAATGTGATTAAAACATTCTTATGAATAAAGCAGTGTGAACCAGATCAGAGTAAAGTTTAGGTTTGTCGAAAGATTGCTCCATTATAAAGCTGATGAAATATTTCTATCGTAATATGTGCAAGACAACAAAAGCATTTAAAGTTTCTCGTTGTGAATTATTTCTAATCATTAATTGTTTAAACATTGCACAAACATATAAAAAACAAAAAAGACTGAGATAACAGTATTTATGACTTTCATATAAAAACATCTCGTCATAATTCTGTAAAATTGTGAATTTTTGGCATTTTCGTATAACCGTGATTTTTGTATTTTTTAATAAATTTGTCTTTTGTTACGTAATGTGGAGCGTTTCGAAACCTTTGCAACATTTCAGGCGCGCCTGCGCATGGAATTGTCAAAAACTAAACCCGAACTGACCAAAAAATTTTGGATGCATTATTGTCGGACTTTGCAAAATTTAGGAAAAATACAAATGTTTTTCGGAAAGGAAGGAAATGGTCAAAAATTTGGTTGGCAACACTGTTAATAAGTCATGGAGTCAGGAGGGGCGAAAACGTAAATTATGGCAAAATCTCGGTCAAAATGACGATATCATTATACCAATATATGCCTATATAAGAAGCAATTTATGTCAAACAAATTGATTCTGTTTTATGCCATATCACTTTTCCTACTTTTTGTGATTACCCTTTAATTTTAAAATTCAAACTCGCAATGCTTTGCACTGTTATTATTTCTTACGTGCAAACGTTTAACCATTTTTGTAATCATACTGTCCTTTTTTGTGTAATTATCCTACCCTTAGTATTGCAGGTCGTGCATCTTCTGTTTTCCATAACTCCCGCTGCGCCGCTCCGTTTTCGGAGATCTTGGTGTCTATGGATAGCTCTCGAGCTGTAGGCAAGCAAAAACCGGGTCCCGCGCCCGGCAAATGCTTCTAGAAGGTTCTAGAAGAAAATGGCTTATATAAGCCATTTAGCGCCTATAATTTTTTGCACCCAGGGGTTTTTTGGGGCGCTGAATCCGAATCCGGGGTCAAACAAAATTATCGAGGTACCCCCGGGGTACGAAAAATTTTTTTCTGAAAATTTTTTTTCAAAATTTTTTTTCAACTTTTCAAACTCAGTTCGAGCGGCCGAAGGCCGCGAGTGAGGGCCGAAGGCCCGAAATAGTCTCATGCTGCTCTACTCCCGAACAACCCTTACTCCCGAACAACAGCTGTTGAGGGCCGCAGGCCCGAAATAGTCTCATGCTGCTCTACTCCCGAACAACCCTTACTCCCGAACAACCCAATCTGACCGCTGATGGCGGTGCGCGAAGCGATGACGAACCCAATCTCCCGCTGTACACGCTCCAAGTTTTTTTTCCAGGGCCGAAGGCCCTGGAAAAAAGCTTGTTCTGCTGAGTACAAAATAGATAAAATGATTATAAAAGGCAATTTCATTACAAAAGTTTATTTCAAAAAGGCACAAAACACATTGCCACTGCCCGCTAGTGACGGACCACTTTAACTCAGTGGCGTATCTAGGATTTTTTTTTGGGGGGGGCACGTTTCAGTGGAAATGGCCATTTTGGGGGGGGTACCGTGTGGAGGGGGGGGGTACGTACCAGGGCTGCATCCGGGATTTCGAAAAGCCGGACCGGATACCGGATAGTAAAAAAAAGCCGGACCGGATACCGGATAGTGCAAAAACACCGGATATTGACCGGATACCGGATAACCGGATATTTCAATTTTTGGCGCCAAATTTGAAATTTTTTTCCAATTTTGACGTTAATTTGCAAAAAGTTTACCTAAATGGGTGCTTTTTGTTTCCTTTTTATTATAAATGTGCAAGATTAGGATAAACGTTGTAAAAATTCAAGTATTTAAACAACTTTTAGCGACTTTTTTGACTATTTTATTACAATATATGAGAAATGTTAACCAATTTTTGCACTATTTGTTGACAATTAAACGTTTTCACACTTTTTCCCGTTAACTTTAACGACTTCATTGGGGTTCCAATATCAGAACTATAACATTTCACTAATCAAAGTTATACAGAGCTAGGAAAAATTAAACGAAAATTAGAAGGAATTTTTGAAAATTTTCGAAAAATGGTCAAGATTTTTAATGTCAATTTTTGGCAAACAGTGGTATTTTTCAAAAAAAATTCGTCTTCGGCGCTATTTATTACAGTTTGGCCTTCAATTAATTAAATGAAAACAGCGCCGCAGGCAAAATTGTTGAAAATTGGGAAGAATAGAGTCAATTTTCATTGAAAAATATGAAAAATGCGTTACCAACTTGCTGCTACCAATGCGCAAAAAGTACGTGAAAATAGCAGGCGAAATTTTTTGAAGTGTTTAGTTTATTTGACAATCAAATTCTAAAATGCTATAACTGTATTACTGAAAAAGATATAGAAAAGAATAAGTTTTAACGAAATAAAATTAGTTTAATTGGGTAAAATAGTGAAATAGAACGGAAAAGTTAGAAAGAAAAATAGCGCCGCAGGCGAAATTTTTTCAAAAAATTACGCTGTATGCCAAAAATTGACACTGAAAATTTTGAATATTTTACAAATGGACGAAATATGGATAGAAACTCCGGTCACGCAAGAGTTTTAATGAAATGCCTTTAGTTTAATTGGGTAAAATAGTGAAATAGAATGGAAAAGTTAGAAGAAAAAATAGCGCCGCAAGCGAAAATTTTTTGAAAAATTACGCTGTATGCCAAAAATTGACATTGAAAATTTTGAATATTCTACGAAATTTTCAAAAATTTTCGCCTGCGGCGCTGACTGCATTCTTAGGGGTGCTTGTTAATATCCGGCGGACCCCCCTAATATCCGGAAACCGGATACCGGATGGCGAAAAACACCGGATAACCGGATACCGGATGCAGCCCTGGTACGTACCCCCGGTACCCCCCTAGATACGCTACTGCTTTAACTGTTTTAAGGATAATTATTATACAAATATTAATAAGCTCACTTTACTCGTTAAAATATTATAAGTTCTTAAAAATGATTCCCTGTAGTTTTGGTCCAGCCAAAGAGGATTTATGGATTTTCAAAATTCAATAAATTTCGCAATAATAGTTTTTGCACTGACAATAGTATTTTTCATTGACTTCAAAGTGGAAATTTTTTACGAACTTAAATTTTTTAAAGTGCCCAATTCATTTTTTTTTGCGAATCCTGGAAGAAATTATAATCTTGTGCCCTATATGAGTATATGCGTGTCCCGGTGAAAAAATCAATAGGGGGGACCCTATTGATTTTTTTTTGCAAAATTTTTCCGAAAATGATTTTTCAAACCATAAGGTCCCCCTTATGGTTTTTTTGGCAAAAAATTCTAAAAAATCATTTTCGGAAAAATTTTGCAAAAATCAATAGGGTCCCCCCTATTGATTTGGGACACGCATATACTCATATAGGGCCTAATCTTGTACAATATAGAACAAAAAATAAATACCGTTTCTTTCTGTGTGTGGTATGTAAAGCGTATTTGAATAATTTTTGGAATATTTTTTAATATTCTAAAATACAATGTTTATTAAATAACTTTTTAAAATTCCAAAATAAGTCTGAAATTGCTGCATTATTCGACTAAAACTGTGTTTGCAAAAAAAAATTCGTAGTAGGTAGTAGTAAAACGTCCGTAATATTATGATCCCTTATTTTCATATAAATAAATGTCACAGTAAGGTAGTGTTCACAGAATTTGTAAACGTCTCTTATAGTTGAAACTGATTTCCAGCTTACGCTGATATAAACTAGCTGAAAGTGATTACAATCCCTCTTCACAATTCTTTTTTAGGGCAAATGGCGATTTGAATTTGCGCCAAAACATAATTGCATGCCAAAGGGGTAAAAAGGGGCCGCTGAAAATTTTTAATGAGGAGGATTACTCGGCAGAGGTCTCCTCTAGAGATTGGTAAAAAAATTTGAGTGGGGCCTTATTAGAGTAAAAATTTTCACAGTCAACACTTTTCCCTATTAGAGGAGGCTCTGTTCAGCATCAGGAAAAGAGCCTTCTATAATAGGGAAAAGTGTTGACTGTGAAAATTTTTACTCTAATAAGGCCCCACTCAAATATTTTTTTCCAATCTCTAGAGGAGACCCCTGCCGAGTAATCCCCTTCATTAAAAATTTTCAGCGTCCCCTTTTTTACCCTTTGGCATGCGATTATATTTTGGCGCTAATTTGAAATCGAGTTTTCCCTAAAAAAGAATTGTGAAGAGGGATTGTACTCGACCCTAATTATATAATTCGGTTTCAGCAAATAAGCTTATTTATTCACATTAACATTAGTTTCACAAATATTTATGAAAGGAATTATGAGAAAGTTGATTAATGACTGAAATTGTGACGATTCTCTGCAGTAATAGGTACAACACGGACGTTCACTTCACAAGATAATTTAGCGGTTTCGCGAGAATAATCGCTTAGCATAGCGCTGCTCTCCTCGAAATTAGATTTTTTCAAACATGGATTTTCTTGAGACTCGTTTTTCGCTGTCCTTGGCGGAGTGTTAATTGTGGAAAGAAAATCTCGAATCAGCCTAGGATCTGCCTTTTCTTGGCTGAAAATTGATATTAGCGATAAATTATTGTTAATAGCAATTGATAGATTGAGTCAAACAAATTTAGGCTAACTAATTGAACAAAGGAAATCTCACGCGATAATCGGTGTCTGCGCACTGTTTTCCATATTCTCAATTGCCGTCGCAAGGGAGCAATGTTCTTCCAACTTTTCGCGGACCTTTGCCAGATTGCTTTTCAGACGAAGCGCTTTCATTTTCATCTGGCGCGAACTTGACATATCATCCCACTCGAAATCCATAAAATGCTGAAGACAGTTCTCGGCCATTGTCAGTTTCTCCATACATTTGTTGAGATGCTTCTAAAAGTTAGAATCAAAGTAAAATAACGTTTACGATTTGTAAAACAATACCTTATCAAATTTTGAGTGTTGGCAAACTGACGAATCCTGGTCAGTAAGAACACAAAATGGTGACATAGTGGTGAATAAAAATCAATGAAACAAAGTCTAAAATATTTTGTTTCAATTAAGAAGGCTATTTGTATATCATAACGAAATTTTAATTTTGGGAATTTCACTCTTCTCTACAAAAGGAGGTTATTTTTATATTTATACTACTTTTCACACTTCGACTTCAGAGTTAGAGGTTAGAGCACCCACGGTTGTTAGGAAAAATGATTGATCGATTGTAACAATAACTTAAAATATTGGTCTACTGTAACTTTCTATCCTGGCCCGCTTTTTCGTTCCTACCCCACATTACACGCTTTCTACCCCCGGTTTTCCGTCTTCGCTCCCGTTCTGAAGCCTTCAACCCAAAATCTTTCTGCGAAAATATTTTCGCTCAAAAATGATTTTGGCCAAAATTTCCAAGTGCCCAACTATTTCTTTGCTGTCTAAAGCAAATCAATTGTGAAACTTAGCAAAAATGTGAAAATTCATTGTGTTGTAATTCTCTGTAAAGCTCTGTTTTTTTTCTTTCATACATACTATAACTATAATCGTTGAAGTCATCTGGTATAGTTTTTATTTGAAACTTAAAAACATCTTTCGGTTTCCTATGATATTTGATATACAGACAAACCTTGATTTAATGCGAGTCTGGGTCCGGTTCCGACGAATTTCCCATTAAAGTTACCTCTATTTAATGCGCGCTTACCTCGATTTAATGCGCGCGAGAAAAATTTGCCTTGGTCCCCCTATGGTTTTGAAAAATTTCGACATATTTTTTTAAATTTCGCCAAAAATTTGAAAATTTTCTGCGCAAATTTAATTTTTTGAACAATTTTTCTATTTTTGGCCAAACTTTTACAAAAATTTCACTAGTTTTGGTAAAAATAGATAATTATTTGGAAAAATTCAAAATTGCGCCGAAAATTTTGGGATTTTTTGAAATTGTTGACCCTCGATTTAATGCGCGTCTGGGACCATGTCCCAAGGCGCGCATTAATTCGAGGTTTGACTGTATTTGAATTCTGCCAGTATTGCTGACAACCTACAGTTAAATTAAAACAATTGAAAAACGTCATTTAGACGTAACAGTATATTTTTCTAGTAATGACGTTAAAGAGAGAGAAGAAAAAATAAAACTAAATTTTTGCTGCAGCAAGTAATAGGTTTATTTTCCTGCTGAACAGTTTCATATACGTATTTATCAATCCCGTGTATGAAGCTGCCGTTGTAATGTTTGCAAACTTTACAATCTTTCTTTTTGCACTTACTAAATATTTTTTCCTAAATGAGCATTTTCATTGAACTTATTTATTAATAAGTTACCCTTCCCAGGTGTTGTAAGTTTTTGGAACATCTTTTTTCTATAGTCCGATGTCAATTTTACTCGATTTTCGTTGTTTTGTTTAGAGAAGATAGATAAGCCAAAACTATTTATGTAGCAATACAATAAAAGATTAGACATTACACTACAGAGTTTTAGACATGAATTAAAACATGAATCTGTTGTCTACGGCGTAGTTTAATTTGTCCAAACTGGGCCCGCATGCGAACTAAACAGCATAAAATTAAAATATGTAAATTAATTAAGGGCGAAAATTAATAATGCTCACCTTGATCATAGGTGGTGGTCCACACTAAAAATTACAATTTAATGGATGAATGAATTATTTCAAAACTTACCATGAAAATACCTGACCAGTCGGATCGGCAGCCGACCTCTGCAGATCGTTCCTTGAAGTTCGCGTTGTGAACTGGCAAATGCTCAGCAATCATTTCTGGAATTTGCCAAAAATATTTACTAAATTTTTATTAACAATTTTTAATATATTAATTAATATTTAAGAAATAAATAAATAATTACCGGCAGATACAAAACCAACAGAGAATTTCCAGTCATCCGATGGTCGGTCGATTGTGAACCATACCTTGAGGCGTGTTGGGTGTTCTTCTTGGAGGCGTTCTAATTCTTCTCTAAAAATGAGGATATTGATTAGGAATATAATGACCATATTCAGCAAAATTTTGACGAATATCACTTTATTTAAAATTATATAGATAGAAATATAAATATTATAATTTTGGTCCTTTACAAATTAAAATATTAAAATAAAATAAAGATTTAGACGATTTTCAATACATGACTTGAAGCTGAAAAGTTACCTCAGCAGAATGTCACGTTCAGTCTGGTTTGCAAACAACAGAGAAATTTTTGTCGGATCGTCTGGATGTTTCAAGATATCGCTAATTATCTAAATTTTAAGCACTTATCACCTAAGTATAAGCACATTAAAAATGCATGCACCATATGTGCCTAGAAATTCTATATTACCTATCTCTGATGCATGAAAGCTATATGGCATTATAAATATCACTGAAGTAATAAGGATACAATACTAGTATAGGGATATGTTATCATGCTATGCTATGTTTTCACATTAGTTAGTTTACTGTTAGAAAAATTTCGTTTTCTGGTTCAGCAACAAAACCTTCTTGTCCTTATATACGTACATAAAAATACCTGAAGCTGAGGAGTAATTCCGGTACCACCAGCGATCAGTCCGATTTCTTCGAAATGTCGAAGTGTAGGTGGATCCTTTTTACTGGCACGAACCTCGAAATATCCATTTCCTTTGTAAACAATTAAGCCGTTTGGTCCACGAAAGTCGAGCGTGTCGCCTAAAGTAAGAACTGTGTAATATTGATAGCATGCAAGATATCTCTCTCGTTTGGCCATAATAGCACTTTAAATGTGACTGAAATTTCGGACCCAGAAAAAATTATGTTGACCATATTTTTGGCTATATTATTATAACCGATCGCTTATGCGCACTACAAACAACAAATAAAAATCTTCTGTATAGTTCAAACCTAAAATTAGGTTCAAGGACTTTTCCCATAGCATCATCAAATTTCTGGTTTCAAAGATATTTTAAAACGGTTGCGTAAGATCGAAAATTGGTACATTAAAAAATAAAACTACAGGTCTTCAGTAATATGACCATTCTGATAAGTTTTTAAGTAAAACTAGTTTTTGAATGCAAAAATTTCAAGCAAAATATGCCTGAAAATTGGACTTGCCTGTGACACATATATTTTACAATAGATGTAAGCAAGCAAGAAAAAATTTCAGATGTATGTGAATTTTAGAGGAAAATTTGGTGCCCAAGTGCATTTTTAGGAGTGCCTGTGGGCTAGTTTAATTTTTCATATATCTTCCCAAATTTCAGGGCTCGTAACCTCCAGAGGTAGGTCCCCCGTTAGCTACTGGCCTGCATGTATGGTCAAGTATCAATGTTACGAGGACATTCATATATATCATTGGGCATTTTCGTATATAACTTTTTATAATATAAAATGTGTTCCTTGTAAAAGTTCGGCCAACCTACCAATACTGAGACTTTCCAAATGTTGTGACATTTTGCCGCCATCAGGGAATTTCTGATTACCCAGAGGGTGTGCCTGATGGAAGTATACCTGCACAAATAAAATTAGATAAGTTCGGTTTAAAAAGATATATCATGAACTTTTAGAAACATATTGCTGCATTACCTGTGTTTTATAGGTAACTAAACCTCAAATAACTTAAAACCCGAGATATAAAAATAAGCACCAATTGCATTCATTTGCATTTTGTTTCACATATAGATATTGCATTATTATTGCGCTTTAAATATAAACCTTAAAAATACAGGTCTTCGAGTTAGGCACGAGCAGTTCACATAGACTCAAAATAACGATAAATATACTTAAACGTACCTTAATTACAAATTCGACCGTTCCCTGTTCGTCATCACTGCTAACAGGAGTGTAAGGGCGTACCTCCAATTTACCGTTAATCTAAAATTTACGTGGATGAACAAATACTCCAAGTGACAATAAAAAGTATTATTTCTTAAAAGAACTTCTTAAAAATCACTTTTTGTGATAAGCAATTGTAATTATCCAGTATAAGTGTACTTCAGTTTAAGTACTTCGTTAAGCGCCTGAAAACTAATAATGATCAGAAAAAGAACATATATAAAGTAATTTTTTAAGTCCCGAACTCCAAAGAAATAATAAAATAAATTAAGTTGTTTAAGAAATGTCGTCAATCTTATTGAAATAACTATTTTTGATATATCAAATACATACCTTAGCGCTAACGTATACGTGTTGCCCTACAGGGAGGCCGAGTACGTGACTGAAATTCATTATTGATAAAATAAATTATAATTTGTTTTACAACATCGATTTTTCACAGGCAAATAAATTTATTTGAGCAAAATTTCATAAATATGAAAATTACTATGTGAATTTTTAAAATTTTAGATATTTATTTTTCAACGGAAAAACGGAGTTTACTCATGATAATTTTATAAGCAGTAAATGTACTCTCATCGGCGAATTTTAAAAATTTTTAATTTTTAAAAATAAGAAATTTTTAGATTTTCTACATAAAAACTTAGTTTGTTCATTTAGCCAGATGTTTGGGAAAAGATAGGATACATTTGATTGTTGATTGTGATGTGAAACAAATCTCAAAACAATTACTTTTCTGATGGCAGAGCAAACACAAATCGTCGTGTGTCGGGAGACACCTCCACTTTTTTAATGAGTTTTAGCGCATATTTCTTCTCAGGATCGGCTAATGTCACGGGCCCTTTGAGCTGTTTGGAACGTATCTATAATAATATAATTATTCCAAAATATAAAACTAATAAAGTTTTGGGTATTTAAGTTTAAGATATTTTGCTCACCTTTGGTTTAGTTTTCCCAAAAAATGGAAGGCGGCCTCCGAAGAAGTAAATGGCCGCTACTGCCCCAAGTCCGACAGTGACTGCCACAGTTGTTATGGCCGCATAATTGGTCACGCTATGATGATCCGAAGTTCCTCCTGGCATTTCAGCAAATCTTTCAGTAAATGGCTGAGAGGATTGGCTATCTTCTTTCTAAATATTTTAAGCTTTTATTCCAAGTCACGCAAACATATCGCGCGTAAAATTTTAATAGAAAATATTAATACATAATTACAACCATCCATGATGGGAGAATAATAATCTAAAACCAGTTCGTTTCACCAGCAAACATAAGACAAGGAACATAAATTTCGTGGTGAACCATAGACATGAGTTTTGAACGAAGACTTGAAAAAATTACATATGTTGTAGTTTATTTAAAAAATCAGTTAACCTTGACGCTAATCATGTCGCTATCAAATTAAGCTCGAAATTGAGCTTTTTGGTGATAACTTCGCTCACTTAAGATTTGAGTTCAAATTAAAGCTTAGATTGTTTGGGAACATATGGGGTTTGACAGCTGTCGGGGTCTTCCTTCGCACTTCTCGCGAAGACTCAACGAAATTTTCATTGACCCAATATGAAACCTAAAAGTATTGCCTTAAAACGGTTGTTCATGTGATCATTTTGAGGCGTCACTCAGAGCTTAAGTGTGAGCCAAGTTATGACCAAAAGATTAATTTCAAGATTAACTTGTCAAACGATAAAATAACTAATTTTCATGATTAACTACAACACTTGTAAAGAAAATGTTATTGAAACATCTTATTACACATTGAGAAGTAGAAATAAACTAAATCCCGATATCATTTTTAGGTTAAAAACATGCCCGTTTGTGATCTATGATCCATGTATATAGTTTTGCAAAACAGCCCCTTCCTATAGCACAAGTAACAAGATATTCCTTAGTTCAAAAGCTTGAAAAATGTGCTGACACTTGAGGTGATTTTGCGCGGATTTAAACTATTATTTATCCCTTACCATTGAGTGATCTCGACAGGCTGCGATATTTTGAGAAGCAAGTCGCGATGATTAGTATCAAAATTGTCTTGAATAAAACTAAGGGTTGAAAATCGATAAAGTGGGCCTGTTCAGAATGGGCAGGTGCAGTTTGCTGTGCGGTGGTATGATAAGAAAAACATGTTTGTGTTCCAAAGCAACTCTTCAAACATGATTAATAGAAAATACATGTCAAATACATATATGTACATATAATACCTGTATGGTTAAATTTAAATATATGTTTTACTCAAAATTCCACATAGCTTCTAGTTTTGACACTTATAACTAACTTTACTTCACTTGTTCTGTGAATGATCGAGGAAGAATTATTTTTTCAGATAATCTTCAGCATTTATAATCAAAATATATAACCAGATTTCATTAAAAGTTCTTTTGATTTTCACGATTTCTTATTATTTAAAAAAGCATGTTTCGGTATGACGTGAAATCGTTCATTTCAAATTTGTTGAGTAATCTCACGCTTTGATTATTGAAATGTTAAAGTATATTTCACCAGAATAACATAAATTGACAAGGTGGAATGATTGAATGATAATTTGGGCACTCGTTCTGTTAGCGACACTTCAAAAATCATTCATTCATATATAAAAATGTAGTCATTTATGATATCCTATCCGTCGTTTTGAAAAGGAGCGGTGTAAAGGGACCAAATGCCATAATTTGTTCACAATAGTATTAACAGGACATTCAAACTGTTTATTTAACCGAGGATCTTTTTAAACGGAATTGTATTTCACAATGATAACAATTAACGCTTCTTTGAAGGCGTGAATCAACGTGAATGACTGGAACGTACTTAGTATTCGCTTAAATCAATTTCATCATCAGGATCGTCCACCTCGAGTGATTGCATATCCACGCGATATCGCAATAACCCTGAAACAAAGTTATGTTATTTTGACATGGGTGGAGTCGCTATGCAGCTCTAAATTTCTGCCGCCACAGTGCTCCTTATCTCGGCTTGCGGCCCTCGCACGACATCCCCGCCCTCGCGGCGCTTCGCGCCACTCGGCCGGGCTTTATTTTTTATTCAGGAGTCTATATCAAAAGAAGCACCCCAATTTTGGACAGCAAGAGAAGAATGCACTTCCAAAAAATAGGGACAAAATTATGACAGAGAATAAGCACCCTTAAGAATGCAGTTTTAAAAAATTAGGCTAAAAAATAATCTGAAAACCGTTTGAAGATTTTCTTTAGGACCGAAACTTTGGACGGACAGACAAAATAAGCACCCCTAGGAATGCACTTCCAGAATATTTTTATCTAAAAATCAGTCTAAAACCGGTTGTTCTCGTTAGGCTCGACATACTTTAAAGAAAACTCGGGTCAAACCTCACGAAAAACGCAATTTAGAACGCGAAGAAAAAAACCTAGACACAATACTAATACTACAATAGATTAGACTATAACAAACCTCCAACGCCACCAAATCCTCGAACGAACTGAAAATACATATTTTTATTTTTCCACTATTTTCAGAGTTAGTTTTCAAAAATTATTCAAAGGTTTTGTATTCAATAAATACATTTAAAAACGCTACTCTTATTACATATTTCAAATGATTCTGCATACCTGTGCTCCTTCCTGGGATTTGTCTGTAACAATCTCCAAACTCGCACCAAAGTTCTTGTAATTGTTGGCCAACCATTCCAGAAGCGGAACGGACGATTCAAGATCCAGCTCATTCCCTGTCTAAATAATAAACATTAAATATAGTTGTTCAAAAATATAACGAAACCTCGGGATCAACAAAATGAGATTTGTCCTTTTCAGCTTCAGGTTTCAGATGCACAACCTTTACTTCGCCACTTGGCTTCTTGAATGTGTACCTGGAATATAAAACGCAAATAAAATTTGGACATTGTTTAGCACTAAATTTAACATATAAATTTGATTTTATTTAAACTCGGACATGATAAATTTTAGTTTAACTCTGATTTGCCCCACGTAATACATATACACTACAATAATTAATTCAAGTTCTCTCTGTTAGTACAAATTAAAGTGAATTTTACAACCATTTTAAAACCACGTTTGATCAATTTTTGGTGGTTAATGGGTACATAATTTGAATCGATTTGGATTTTCCATAAATTTATCTAATCACAAAACCAACCGCGTAATTTCCAGATTTTCCCAGCATATGAGCGTTTCAACGGCTCCCATTTCAAGCGCTTGAAGAGTATCCTGAGTTCCAAACACATATTTGTTGGTATCCTGAGATATTTCATCGAAGAAGGCGCCTTAATTTGTAGCTTATCAAACATTTTATTATACTAGGTAACTAAAATTACCAATGAGCTTCTTTTCTTGTATAAATTTTACGTTTTGGAGAGCGTCAGCGGCCAACTCAATCGCTTGATTAAATCCGTTTTCTCCGCCATATGAAACGTCAACTGTTTTTATGATTTTTGCCTAAACAAATGTTTTATAACTACAATAAATATCAAGTTATGAAAACTGTCAAACAGATTATGTATAACAAACCTGCAACCGCAGATCAAACATGTCTGACTGGCCAAGTTCGGTCTTAAAATCTGCACTACCAGCCAAAACAAGACCTGCTACTGCCACCTTGTCGTTCTTTATGAACATTTCGACGGCAGTTTCGGCTACTTTGCGCACATAATTGTGACGCTTTTCCATTCTGAGACGTGCAAAACGAAGTGCTGACTGTCCACCACGGCCATGTTTCTTTGGTAAATCTACTGTGAATTTGTGAAGAACATCGCGAGTGTTTCCTTGGAGAGTTCCGAAAAGTGTTCCATTACCGTCCATGATAATAAAACCAAATTTATTGTCATCCGCAAGGAGTGCTAAATGTCGTAATTGATTATCCTGTAAAACGATCAAAAAACCAGAATATTAGACTCTCTGACAGCAAAATAATTTCATCGTTATACATTCTTGTTTATTACTTTTTGAATGTTTAAATACAATTTTTTATTTTTTTTAAAATTATGTAATTCATTATGTTGATAGAAGCATACCTTGTAGAGCTTCTGTATGGAATTTGTTATCACAGAGGTATAGAGAAGTATTGATCGGTTTGAAAGGCTCAAAGTCTATATTGACTTTCTTTTCTTTGCCTTCATCGGTAACAATTGTTCCACAGTAGACAACCAGACCATTCGGAGGAACTAAAAAAGTAGTAAGCGTAACTCGTAGTTTACATAAATGCGTCACACTGTTAATTGTTTTTCATTTATAATATTCATTATGCGATTGCAATCAAATGTACATGTGCATCAAATTGTACATGCGCAAAACCAATGCAAAGTGCGTGATTTTACAGGTTGCTCTATAGCAAAAGCAGGCACTGCTCTATAATTTGGAATAAGCAGAGATGGTTCCTAATTTTGATGGAATTAATTTGAAGGAATTAGAAAATGTCATTATGGGATAAAAGGCCAAACTATTCAAGTCAATATAATCACTTACACTAAATCGCTTCACTAAAGTTATTTTAGAACTGTTATATTATCTAAAAGTGCAATATTCTAAACGGAAACCGACCTTTTGTGTAGAGCTTCAATCGGGCTTGCACAGAGGTAATAGCTCCCAAAACAGAAAGACGATTGACCCGAGACTTGATATTTGAAGCCGTTCCTGGATTATATTATCATATATATCTGCTCTTTATAACATAAATTACCATATTCGTCGGCCAACATTTTTGAAACCCGAGCAATTTGATCCTTTGGTGGAATAATCAAAGAAATCATTGAAGTTCCATTCCTGAAATTTGAAGACGCATATTATATGGGTAATACTAAAACTATTGATTGATTAGAAAGTGAAACATTTAACGACATAACATAATAACTTTTGTTTAAACGTTGTACTTAAACAGTCCCCAACTTTGGGGGAATAATTACCCTTCCTTTTCAAAAAAATTGCATGGAAAAAAGTGTACACCCAAGAATCGGCTTTTTTAAGGCTTCTAAGTAATAACGCTGCTGTAAGAAAATCAACCATCTCAAAGAAAAAGAGAAGGTTCGTGACTTGTAAAGCTGCATAAAAATACACTAACCCTCTTGCCATTTCTAAGGACTTGATAAGTCGCTTAATCTTCCACATTTCTACATTGCGATCGGCGGATTCACTTTCTGCGTTAGCTGACATCTTTGAAGTTTCGAATACACACCCTGAAGTAAGACAAAAATATCAGTGAAAAATTTACGAGATCGAAAACGACAAAGACATTGCACGAACAAAGAAAGATCCAATTCCAAATATTCCCAAATGTATAGCATTATCGGAACGCCAAACAATAACAAAGCTCATTACAAGAAAAATTCAAAGAATATTTAACATGAAATGAAGAAATTTATTTGCGAAATTATTTTACAGAAACTTTGATCTTTTCATTGACCTGTCGATCGAGTTGCCTGAAGGTTCAAATGACGTAATTGTAAAATCAAAGTTCATACACCACTTAATCATTTCACTTCAGCGAATTATGCCTCGTGCTGTTACTTTTCATTGACTTTGCTAAAACATTTGACATGAGCTTTCGGAATTGTGCTATGAAAATTTATTTTGGCTAATTTGTGGCTATGGAACAAATGTGCACTCTTATTGCGTTCCTGTGCCACGGGTACACAAATGTTATATTGCGTTCAGTCTGTCGCTGTTTTTATATGGGAATAAATTATCGATCACAATACCAAAAAATTCGTAAGAAAATTATAAGATGGTAATTATTTTTTGATTTACACCTTGCATTAAATGATTAGAAAAAAAGATTTGCACAAATCCTAAACGTATTTGGATTTATTAGAACCATTTGTTGAGCAATATTGCTGGTTTTATGAAAACGTGATATTTGAGACTAGATTTTTTCACCAGCGCCTTCGGCGCTGGTAAAAAATCTAGGTCGGGCGCTTCGCGCCCGACCTCGCGGCCGTCGGCCGCTCGAAGGGTGCGATTCGGGAGTAAGGGTTGTTCGGGAGTAGAGCAGCATGAGACTATTTCGGGCCTTCGGCCCTCAACAACTTGTTCGGGAGCAGGTTGTGCCGAGTGACTCGAAACTCGACTTTTTCGCCGACTCGAAACTCGACTCGAAGAATTTCGGCCGACTCGACTCGAAACTCGAACTTTTCGTCGACTCGGCACAACCCTGTTCGGGAGTAAGGGTTGTTCGGGAGTAGAGCAGCATGAGACTATTTCGGGCCTTCGGCCCTCAACAGCTGTAGTTCGGGAGTAAGGGTTGTTCGGGAGTAGAGCAGCATGAGACATATTGCTCGATAAATTATTTATCCATATTGAACAAAAAGGAAACAATTAATTTAAATACAATCAATGCCTAGAGGTCCATTTTTCATCTTCCTGATAATACGACGGATTATCAACTCCAACAATTCCATTTTCCGTCATAGGATCTTTTATTATTTTCCCCGACTTCAATTCTTCATAGTCAGCCTCCAATTCATCCTCATCGTCACCCTCATCTGTGGATGTGTCGCGATACTCGTAGTAATATACCTAGAAAGAAGGAATCACTGGTAACTGAATTTTATGAGGCCCATTTTCGATTTAAACGTAAAACATATAATTTTGTTAATCTTTTGTCAACATATCAAGATTACTTACCGACATTAAAGCGAAAATAAATATGACAACGAGCATGGCACCGGCGCAAATTAAATTTTGCATCGCCAGGTCTTTCATATTGAACAATGCCAACAAAATTATCATAAAGTCACCGACAGCCGTTGTAAAAAACCACAAAGCTTGCACAACACTTTTCATTGACGTACCCGACTAAAATAAAATAGTGTTCATTTCGCCAATTTTACTGTGCAAACCTGTGAATAGGAAAATTCATATCCTGGAATTGAGAATAGAATTTCAGCCGCTGTTATAATGGCAATTTGAGGAATCTGCCAAAGAATGGTTACTGTGTTGTCAGGTACGACTTGGAATATGCGTTTCTCAGGCTAAAACAAAATATGGCTACAAAACAAGACTGCTGCGGTCTGAATGTATTGGAAAGCATAAGTCACGAAGGCTGTTTCCATTTCGTTTAGGCTTTATCCGTAATCGAGCCAAAGCGTTACATTGTTGTTCGCCACTTTAAAATCTTACCTTATCCTTGGTCCCAGTCAATAGTAGCACATAAACTCCGCCTTGTGCTTGCATATGAAAGTTGATTCCTGTGGGCGCAACTTTCACTTGCTCCTTTGACATTGTTTTCTGCCCAATGCTTCTTGGAGTATTTTCCATGTAAAAAAGGTTCCAACTGAAAAAAGAAAAATTGTATTTTGTTTTGCGCAAACACATTTTTCCTTACTTTCCAGGCCTGACTGGCTTGAATGCATAGATTGTGCCTTTCTTTTCCGCATATTCCCCCACAGATTCACGAGAATAATTGACGTATCCCACCAAATCTGATGACTTACCGTCGTCATAGGACATTTCGTAGTAATAGAAATCTTCCGGCCTTTGTGGATCGCACGGATGTTCAGCAGTGGTTCCCTCCGTGTTATTACGGCACAGCACCAAGTTTCCTTTATATGTGACGTCTGATAGAGCCAAATTTACTCTGAAATGTTTTACATTTTAATAAAGAAGTGTAGGACCAATATTTTTAGATTTCAAATTTCGTGTCACTAATGCGACTATGCATAAAATAAGCTGGCAATTCCTCTTCAGATTGTGTTTATTTGCGCTATGAAATAGAATTATTGAAGCTTACGAAATGCTGAATTCTCCAGTTCCTGAATAAAAATAGCGTAATTTAATAACTCCCATTTTAATAACTGACCTCCAGTCGGCTTTTTGGGATCCGCTTTGGCTATGAATGCACCCATTTTCCCGATGTAAATGTAATATATCGCTTCGCTTTCCACCTCATAAGTAATACGTGTGGGTAAATCGAGTCCGTTATTCTCGCACTCACTGCCATTGTATCTTATGGCCCATGTTGCGTTACCCGCTTCGACGTCAAACAACTCCCTCCGCTCCAGTAGTTTATTGTTTTCCAAGCTCTGAAATTTGGAATATAAAATAAAGCAATTAAATTCGATGAGTGATAACCTACGGTGTTGCCAGGGATTTGCATTGTGAAGCGAGGCAGGGATCCATCTTTTTCCAGCCAGGTTATGTTTACTGTGCAATCATCAAAGGTGTTCATAACGCCAACGAACGCCCTGGATGGGTCCGGTAATTCGGGCAGAGTCGCCTGAAATGCATAGGTTAAGTACATGAAATATTAACATTTTCACATATATTCATATATTTATGTGAGGAGCATTTCTTTTCAGGTTCCATCTATACTGAGGTTGGGTTTTTTAAATCAGCAGTTAGGCAAAAAAATAATGTAGGACTAAAGTCATCTCGCAATGATATATTCATCAAACGCCTCACATTTACTTTCACTTGAACAGCGGCCGATACAACAAACGCAATCGAAGCCACGACTCCTCCGGCTACCATTTTCCGCAATGGTCTGAAATTAAGGGCATAAAACTGCATGATAATTAGGTGAAAAACTTACGTCAATTTCACAAAGTAAGAGCACAACGGATAAATGACGGACTCGAACAGTGCAATAAAAACCAAAATAAGCACCGGGTTGATGAACTGCATTTGATCCGGGAGAAAGAGATAATCACCCCAAATTCGGCAATCCATTTGTATGGCTTGAACGAGCCATACGGTGTATTGTTGGTCATAAAGAGCCCTATAATATTTATGAATTATTTTATTATAATCTGTGCTCTTTTATATAAAAAATCTTCAAATCTATTAGATACAAATGAATTTATTTCACTTTTTTGTCTAGAAAATGATAAGTTTGCCTACGTATAATGCCACTAAATGTTACAACATGACATCGTAAATAAAACCCAGTTAGAATTGGTCAGTCTGTTTGTAGGAAATGACATTCAAATCATAGTTTATCAACATGATCGTTGTAAACTATTTCTGTAAAAATAAAGTACCAGAAAACAGGAATTGGTAAATACATCACAAGAACTCTCAGCAGAGACTTGATATCCTCCACGAATTGTTTCTGAAACAAAAAATAAAACTTTTATTCTTTTTTAAAACTAACCTTTGCACACTGCGAGCTGTCATTTTTCCGCATTTGAAGCCGAATGCACTTTTCATCGTGCATACAATTGTGTGTATCGAAGTAATAATCAAGCCAATGATTTCTTGTCTTCGAAGCCACTTTTGACCGATTCGACAAAGCAGTCTATAAAATATAACCAAAATCATCAACCAATAATCACATAGCTGGAAACAGTACCCGCACTGTCCGGAAGACATCTCCGAAAACATTTCCTTTTGGTGGCTGCTTTTTATACCATCGACTGCCGGCAACGAACAAAACTAAAACAATATACCTAGTCGAAAAACAGTTGATGTTAATTCTTGCAGCTTTTTAAAAAGTATTTACTATCATTTATAATATGAACGCGCGTTTGTAATTTGAAAAACATCACCAAGTTGCTTGAATTTCAAGCAAATAGAATGCGGGCAATAGAAATAAACTTAAGAATCCAGAACCAAAAATTTGAATTTTCCGTCTTTGAGGATATTCTAGAATAAAACTTGCGGTCATTCGCTCCTAGGGTCAATCGATGGAGGTCGTTGGGCGTGATTACAAATTAGACAAATGAATACATTCTTATGTATTGTAGGTAACAGCTTGGTAATAACTACAGATTGTAAGACCATTTAAAAATTGTGTTTCACACTGTTTTTAGCTTTTATGATCTCCATTTGATTACTACAAACCGTTAAATGTTTATATTTATAAATTTCCTCTTTAGAAACCTACATGATGAGAATATCATCAGACATGCCGAAACACCAAAAGAAAGCGGGTAGCAACTATCTTGATCCAGACAGGGTTGAGCTGAAATTAATAAAATTCCAAGTGTCAGTATAAAATGTAATACCATAAACTTACATCTTAAAATAGGCAAAACAAAGGTAGAGATCAGAGCGCCGCTGTTTATAGAGGCATAGAATATAGAGAAGAAAACAGAAATCATGCGTTCTTGATGGGGCTCAAACTGGTCGCCTCCAAACGAGGCCACACAAGGGATAATCCCTCCCATACCGATGCTAATGATCAAAACTCCTGTAAAAGTAACATTATTGATTCGTAAAAGAGCTAAATGTTTCTTTACTCATTACTCATTTTTTCTTTCAGTAACTTTGGAAATTATATCAAAACTTTCAGCGGTTTTAATCAAATTATTTTGTCCATGAGTTATATTTTCATAGAATTGCTGAAAATTAACTTATTAACAGTGATAAATCCATACCAACTATGTCAAGCCAAGGATGGATTACTGATTGCGAATTCATCACTGAGGCTCCAGCCATAATTATCTTTCCAATACCATACAACACACATGAATACAAAATTGTTCTGAAATGAGATTGAAATTTAGTCCATTTCTTTCAAGAGCAAACAAAATGAACGAACTTGTACTTTCCAATGTAACCGTCAGCCATAATTGAGCCAAATAACGGGAGAAATCCGCTTAATATTTGATTTATGTTGAAAAATATCGTAGTTTGATTGCTCGTGAATTTCAGTCCATTTAATAGGTACATCGGCAAGACAGCTAAATATTAGCATGAAATGGTAATTGAGAAAAAGTGTACAAAACATACTGTTCAGAGCAGAAAACTTCTGAAAGTTAGCAGCAATAATATAATTATTACCAACGATTATCAAACCTGAAAGAATTCGTTCGCCACGATCAAAACCGTGCACATGGGCCAAGCTTTGAGCATTTCAGGCCATGTGGTTGCCATCGGCGGCTTAGGCTTCCTCTTACGAACTCTGCCTTTTTGGTCACCATTTTGCAGCCCAAAGTGGGAGCCGTCTGAAAAAAATAAATAAAATTCGATCAGTCATTCCATGTGGGAATATCATAAAGATAAACTAGATATTCTCTTTTAGATATTCTTGAAAAACTTAAATAGGTAACACCTTTACTCATCTATATTTGAAAATTTACAAACTCAGATCGCTGCCGGTGAATCCTGATCTCGTTCTAGACGACACACTCATGCTTGCTCGGTGCTATTATATCGTATCTCCTCTAATACAGCGGAAAATGTAGCCAATTTTGGCGGCCACTATTCCTTCTGTGGTGAACTCTGCTGAAAAAGTGGGGAACGTTACAAAGTCCAGCCGTCGATTGAACTCTCGGCCAATTGCAAGTCGTTTTTGGTGCGAGGGTGGCAGAATCACGAGAATAAGAGACAAAAACTGCGGGGCATTGTCGCTTTATGCGCTTTATGCTGTTATCTCGAAATTATGTGTTCTGGCAGACTTGCACCAATTCATTATCGCTATCTGGTCATTGCCACCCAAAATTCTGAAAATGGAAAGGTGTTAATTTTCAATTCCGTTATCAACCCAAAGTTAATTGCGATGATTGGTGGGAAAATGGAAAGACAAAAGAACGAAACAGAATAAAATAATTTGGAGGAATTTTTAACAATGGGAGCAAGGACTTTTTTGGTGCATTTCGCTATTGTTCGCCTGCAATTGTTCATTTTTGCTATATTTCGACGCTAGAAAGCATAAAGTTTGTAAGTAAATTTTTGGGAATGAGTATTACTCTGAAGTAAAAAAGTAGAGTAGAAAATGTAAAAATATATAATGTTTCACGTAAAAGTAAAAAATAAACGACATGGTAAGTAATCATTCGATGAGTGCAATATAAGTATAAACCAAGTCTTCTGTATTGTCTTACAAAAGAGAATCAATAAAAATTAAAGTTACATAGTCGCTATTTCCTGTCCTACTTTTGAAAACTACGAGCGAAAATGATGAACATAAATGTGACATAAAATGGTCTTGCTGAACATTCACTGGGTAAAAATGGAAAGGAAGCTGATGTCGAAACGTTGCTGGTACCCCGCTTTAAGGTCCAACGGTAATTTTTTAATGGCAAAATATGGGAAATTAATATTTTGTATTTCACCAGCAAAAATTAGAACTCACGCAGCCTAAAACCTCTTTAAATATGTTTTATACGCACTTGGAGAAAAATAAACACAAAATTTACAAACTTTTGGAAACACAAAATGGCAAAAATCGCCTTAGGACCCAAAACTTATAATTTCTGACTCGACGCATGAAACAAACTGTGGTTTTCCGACAATTTTCAAAATTTATCAAAATTACTGCTCCCCTTTATTTAAGGAAGCATCTAACATTTGTTTAAGATTCGTAAAATGAAGTAGCTCTGAAAAATGATTGAATAATTGTAATGAACAGAATTAATAATGAAAAATTATTATTTAATGGCTCTCTACATATTCGTAGAATGCATATTCGTAGAACGGTAAATTCGTAGAACGGTAAATTCGTAGAAAATTTGGTTTTTCGCGAATAATTACATTTTTTTGTGACCTCAGACCGCGATTTCGTACCCCCTATAGGTAATCGACACCGCTGAATCCGAATCTGAAGTCAGTTTTGACATCAGAGGCAATATGGTACCACTTTCTGGCATTCTGCCCATTTTTGGCATTTTGTTGGACAGAACGCCATAAAGTTGTGCTACGCCAAAACTGACTTCAGATTCGGATTCAGCGGTGTCGATTACCTATAAGGGGTACGAAATCGCGGTCTGAGGTCACAAAAAAATGTAATTATTCGCGAAAAACCAAATTTTCTACGAATTTACCGTTCTACGAATTTACCGTTCTACGAATATGCATTCTACGAATATGTAGAGAGCCTATTTAATGCTAAATTCAATAAAATGATTAAACTAAAATATACAAACTATTTTAAATGTTTGCAAAATTTTCGAACAAGAATTTTTGTGGGCAAGAGTGTTGTCTTATATTTAAATTTTAAATCATGGGCAATATTTTCCAGAAAATATTCGAAAAAGTACCAAAGGAATATGCCGCCATCATTCACAAATTCCACCGACTCTGTCTGGTCTTTGCACTCACGTGAAATATTTTTGTACAATTTCTGGGCTACGAATCAAATAGTGTGATAACAAACGCGGACATGACTACGAAGAGAATGGAGGAATGAAAAACAACCCGATTTCCTGTCCATAACAGTGCTACTCTCGCGCACTACTCATCGTTTTCCGTTGTCAACTGCTACATAAACTTGCGATTTATTTGACATTCGATTTATAAATTGCGCGCGGGCAAAGTCTGCGCGCATTCGCCACTCTTAAACGATTTACTTCTAGAAAAAATTAATTTCTTTTCTTGTTTTTTTAGAGTACGCTAATAAAATATTGAACAATGACAGCTAGCCATATATGATTTCTATGCGGATTTTATATGGAAAAGTCATGGATAATGGACTAGTGGCGAGAAATCCAAGCATCGTTCTCCTGGCAATACGACGGATTGTCCACTCCATCAATATTTTTGAATCCATTTTCTCTGGATATTGTCCTTGACTTAACTTCTCCATAATCCGCATCCTCTGATTCGTCCACATCTTCATCATAATCATCAGTAGTTTTGTCACGGTATTCGTAGTAAAATATCTAAAATAATTTTCACGTAATTAAAGATCTTAATTTTCTGCCACAAGCTTCGGGTGGAGTTAACGCTTCATTCAGAATTGTATCTTTTAAATATCGTTCTAAAAAATTAAATAGGTATTTGATTCATGCAGCACAATCCTATAAATTTCAGACCGCTGTAAACTAAATATTGTATCGCCATTGCATTCTGAGATATCGGATTTGCTTCTAAAATTTGCTTACCGCCAGTAAAGCGAACACAAAAATGACCACGAGCATTGCTCCGGCGCAAAGCAAATTCTGTTTGGCTAAGTCTTTCATGTCGAACACTGCCAATAAAATAATTATGAAATTGCCGACGGCTGTCGTAAGGCCCCACACAGCTTGCACCATACTTTTCATTGACTTTCCCGACTAAATAGACATTTTTTTATATGGGATCTTCCATTACTCGGACAAACTTGAGAATATGAAAACTCGAATCCCGTGATTGAGAACAAAATTTCGGCTGCTGTAATGACAGCGATTTGAGGAATCTGCCACAATATGGAGACTGAGTTGTCAGGCACTACTCGAAATATGCGCTTTTCGGGCTAAAACAGCGTAAAACTTTAATTTATTTTACTCTTTAACTAATCTTCACTTAAATTCATTAATTTTAACTCATACCAGATTTTAATCGCTTACAATTATCCAAATGATACTTGTGTAATTATCGCGCGTTTTCGAAGGATACGATCACATTTTTGTTTATTACATTTATGTCATTCGGTGTCAGAAAGCATCAAGATATATTCCGTTTAATACAATTCATATATTTATGTTTCCATTAAAAAATCTTACCTTATCCTTGGTCCCAGTCAATAGTAGCACATAAACTCCGCCTTGTGCTTGCATATGAAAGTTGATTCCTGTGGGCGCAACTTTCACTTGCTCCTTTGACATTGTTTTCTGCCCAATGCTTCTTGGAGTATTTTCCATGTAAAAAAGGTTCCAACTGAAAAAAGAAAAATTGTATTTTGTTTTGCGCAAACACATTTTCCTTACTTTCCAGGCCTGACCGGCTTGAATGCATAGATTGTGCCTTGCTTTTCCGCATATTCCCCCACAGATTCACGAGAATAATTGACGTATCCCACCAAATCTGATGACTTACCGTCGTCATAGGACATTTCGTAGTAATAGAAATCTTCCGGCCTTTGTGGATCGCACGGATGTTCAGCAGTGGTTCCCTCCGTGTTATTACGGCACAGCACCAAATTTCCTTTATACGTGACGTCTGATAGAGCCAAATTTACTCTGAATGTTTTATAAATAAAGAAGTGTAGGACCAGTATTTTCAGATTTAAAATTTCGTATCACCAATGCGACTATGCATAAAATAAGCTGGCAATTCCTCTTCAGACTGTGTTTATTTGCGCTATGAAATAGAATTATTGAAGCTTACGAAATGCTGAATTCTCCAGTTCCTGAATAAAAATAGCATAATTTAATAACTCCCATTTTAATAACTGACCTCCAGTCGGCTTTTCGGGATCGGCTTTGGCTATGAATGCACCCATTTTCCCGATGTAAATGTAATATATCGCTTCGCTTTCCACCTCATAAGTAATACGTGTGGGTAAATCGAGTCCGTTATTCTCGCACTCACTACCATTGTATCTTATGGCCCATGTTGCGTTACCCGCTTCGACGTCAAACAACTCCCTCCGCTCCAGTAACTTATTGTTTTCCAAGCTCTGAAATTTGGAATATAAAATAAAGCAATTAAATTCGATGAGTGATAACCTACGGTGTTGCCAGGGATTTGCATTGTGAAGCGAGGCAGGGATCCATCTTTTTCCAGCCAGGTTATGTTTACTGTGCAATCATCAAAGGTGTTCATAACGCCAACGAACGCCCTGGATGGGTCCGGTAATTCGGGCAGAGTCGCCTGAAATGCATAGCATATTTACAACGACATATACGAAATTAATCCCACGTTAACTTTCGTTTGGACACCAGCAGCCACAATGAAAGCAATTGACGCGACAACTCCACCGGCAACCATTTTTCTCAAAAGTCTAAATTTAGGGTTCTCGTCAAGATTGATTATGGATTGTAACTCATTATTACGTTAATTTCACAAAGTAAGACGTGGTTGGATACACAATTGACTCAAACAGAGCGATGAAGACCAAAATGAGTACGGGATTGACAAACTGCATTTGGTCGGGGAGCAGGAGGAAATCTCGCCAGATGCGACTGTCCATTTGTATGGCCTGAATGAGCCACACTGAGTATTGCTGATTATAAAGTGCCCTGGAATGTTTTCAGCGATATATAAGTAGCATAGCAGACGCAATTTTTTATTTCTGGTATTGTAATTGTACCAGCGTAATGCTTATATTACATAAATGCAAATAGATAATAAATTTTGAGTAGATGCCAATAATTATTATTAGGGCCCGGATTTTCCGGACATGAAAATCGCATTTTCGGACATTTTCTCTAAAATTTTCCCATTTTCGGACATGGAATGTGTGTTTTCGGACACTTGACCTATTTTATTGCATTTTTAACGTGAAATTTTTCTTCCAAAATGACTGTTTTCGGACGTTTCCGGACATTTTCGGACAATGTCCGGGAAATCCGGGCCCTAATTATTATCAATCTAACATAAGTACAGAGTGCGGCAAATATTTTCGAAGATTTGAATTGCTCATAAAATTATTATTTTGTGGACATGTTACACTGATCTTTTTTTAAAGATACCTTGGAGTCTACCATTTTATATGAATGCGAAATCAATACAATATGAGAACAAAATAATTATCAAATCATTCACTATTCAACTTGTTCGTTTCAGGTCAATTTTCGTTTCGGGACCATGTCGTTGTCAGGTTTTATCTGACTCACTAAGTAGCAAATTTTGTCAGAATTCTAGAAAGATATAACATGCCATAGGCCATTGCTTCCCTGGGGAGCTGGAAGTCTTCAATAGCAACTCACTTACATAATTTTAGCAAAAATGATGATTTCACTAGGTGGTGTACGCTACTTTTCCTCACATAGAAATATTACATGAACACTACATATTCCTCACATATAAAATGGTAGACTCCAAGATATCTTAAAAAAAGATCAGTGTTAACATGTCCATAAAATAATAATTTTATGAGCAATTCAAATCTTCGAAAATATTTGCCGCACCATGTATTACTACGCTCATATAATTGTTGAACTACTAAAATGAAACTTGTTCTCGTCGTCACATTATCAATTTTAAGTGTTAATTAGTAATGATTTAATTTGAAACAAAATATGGAATGCTTATAAAAAATCTCAAATAAATTACCAGAACATAGGAATTGGTAAATACATCACAAGGACCCTCAGCAGAGACTTAATATCCTCCACGAATTGTTTCTGAAAACCATAGTAATATTAGATTGTTGAAAGTTTTACGAATGGAAACATGGTTTGTGACAGAAAAATAAATGTGAAGAAACAAACATCTTTTAGAATAGCCCGAGCGGCATTTCTTGCATGGGATTGGAAATTGTCCGTTTTTATCTCCAAATCTATAGAAATGGCTCTAATAAAGTCGCTCATGTGCAACTTCGAGTTTTTCAGATGCAACATGTACATAAGAGATCTTATTAGAGGCATTTCTATAATTTTGCTCGAAAAATAACGTCTAATTCTTTCGAAGAATTGTCTCTTTATAAATATTTTTAAATCTATAAACTGTTTAGTCTCTAAATTCTCCATAGCAAATCATTTTGTGCGCTGTCGCAAATTTTCTTACCAACCTAATATAAGTTATACTAGACAAAACATAAATAGACATTTTTACGGTTAGTTTTACAACCAACCTTTGCACACTGCGAGCTGTCATTTTTCCGCATTTGAAGCCGAATGCACTTTTCATCGTGCATGCAATTGTGTGTATCGAAGTAATAATCAAGCCAATGATTTCTTGTCTTCGAAGCCATTTTTGACCGATTCGACAAAGCAGTCTATAAAATATAATCAAAATCATCAACCAATAATCACATAGCTGGAAACAGTACCCGCACTGTCCGGAAGACATCTCCGAAAACATTTCCTTTTGGTGGCTGCTTTTTATACCATCGACTGCCGGCAACGAACAAAACTAAATTTTACTATTGAAATCCTACAATTAACTGCTTCAATTAATGTATCATTTAGATATATATCATTTCGGCATAGAATAAAACTTCTAAAGGACGGGGTTAAACTTTTCCACAGGGGAGTACTGCTTTTCACGCAAAACTAGCACATACTTATACAGCCTTACGTGCGGAAAGTATCATTAGAATTGCTGAAACACCGAATGACAGCGGGTAACAACTGTCCTGGTCCAAACATGATTGAGCTGAAATAAAATACATATAAGGAATATCATATGTGTGTAAGGAATAATGCATATGGTAGGACATTTGTTTAATTGACCGTTACATGTTCGCAAAGGTGATCTTAACGTTTCGTTCTGTTAACGTTTGTTCTCATTTTCGCTCAAAACCGCTACTCTGATGGGTTATTTTGCACTTTTACAAACAATGTTAGTATATGCTCATGTTCTAGCAAAATATAATGAACTTACATCTTAAAATAGGCAATATAAAAGGAGAAATTAAGCCACCAGCGTTTATGGCTGCATAGAATAAAGAAAAATATATAGAAAGCATGCGCTCTTGGTGAGGATCAAATTGGTCACCACCGAAGGTGGCCACGCAAGGGACAATGCCTCCCATACCAATGCTGATTATGAGCACTCCTAAATCATTAATATCGAACCATGATATACCTTAAAAATGATCTAAATGCAATGCACTACGTATTTTTATACATGGTTTAGATGAAAATGATTGAATAATAGCATAATCGACTTCAAACTGAAGATTGCTTGTTTCCGACTAATTATTTTTAGTAACGCAAAATTTCGTACCAAATAAGTCGAGCCATGGATGTATAGCTGATTTGGAGTTCATCACAGAAGCACCGGCCATAACTATTTTTCCGACTCCATACAATAAGGATGCATATAGAAGTGTTCTGTAAAAAATTGAAGTAAAATTGTATCTAATATTGATTACCTATATTTTCCAATATACCCGTCAGCCATAACTGAGCCCAATAATGGAAGAAGTCCGCTTAAAACTTGGTATATATTGAAAAATATTGTCATCTGATTCGTGCTGAATTTCAGTCCGTTTAGCATATACAACGGTAGAACAGCTAAATTTTACAACTAAAGCAAAAATAACAGTTTAAACAAATTTTCACTGACAGCCGAGTGCCGAAAATTTCTGAAAAATATGCAGAAAATTAGAAAAAATAATAAAATGTGGAAACCTGAAAAAATTCGGTTCCCACTATCAAAATCGTGCACATTGGCCATGCCTTGAGGATTTCTCGCCAGGTGGTCGCCATTGGAGGCTTGGCCTTTTGTATCCGACCTTTGACTTTTCGGTGATCAACATTAGAACCGTCTGAAAAATAAAAAGTATATCTCATATCATGATATGACATCTGATGTATGAAACTATTTCTGACCAGATGATCTCATTGTCATTGATAACAGGCGAAACGATGATTTCGTCCTTTTATTTTAATTTACTTAGCTTCATATAGTCGTCATACGCCATATATTACTCACTAAAAACTATACACAAATCTATAAACCAAACTCCGTCAATTTTCAAATTAAATTGGTCAAACAAAAACAATCTAAAATGGCGTAGAAAAGAGTTCCGACAGGGCAAATGGCGATTTGAATTTGCGCTCTTTTCCTGATGCTGAACAGAGCCTCCTCTAGTAGGGAAAAGTGTTGACTGTGAAAATTTTTACTCTAATAAGGCCCCACTCAAATTTTTTACCAATCTCTAGAGGAGACCCCTGCCGAGTAATCCCCATCATTAAAAATTTTCAGCGGCCACTTTTAACCCCTTTGGCATGCAATTATGTTTTGGCGCAAATTCAAATCGCCATTTGCCCTGTCGGAACTCTTTTCTACGCCATTTTATTCACATCACATATGTGAACAAACAAATTGCTGTCTACACACTTTTCTATTACATTTGCATACATTTAAATTCAACCAACCTAAGTCGACATTCGACAATTCTGCTCTTTCTGTGAATGTTCGACTCATTCCGCAATTAGCACTCAAGATGCTGAAATGTCATGACACTTTAGTGAAAGGTGCGGAAATCTTGTAAATTTGTGTACCACTTTTAGCAATTTGGGATTGCAGAGGCTGAAAAGTCCAATAACGTTTCATAGCAAATGGTTTGGAATTGAGGGTAGATGAGTCATGAGCCGTTGGTTTTGGATCTTATGTTTACATATCGTTTTTCAGAACGTTTTACTTTTATACAAAAATATTATGTCTATTATATTTAAAAATACGGGATGTGTATGTTTTCCGGTCCTGTTCCTAGTTTGCATAATACGTAGGGATGATTTATAAAAAACCATTCTCTGAGAGGAATTTCAAAGAGTAGAATGGTATTTTCATCGTTTTGGAATAGATAATATTCCATAGGAAGCCCAGCGGCTTCGGCGCCCGTGCACGCCTCGCTCCTTTATGTTATTTGCGGACTAAAAGAACGCTGGTGTGGGGGAGCGGCAGAGAAAGAAAGAAACACTCTCTCACCTTTCGCTGAAAAGAAGGGAAAATCTGAGAAGAAGGGCAGAGCCAGACGACAGGAAAACGACGAAATAGTGTGCATTTTTTGAAACTTTGATGAGTCATAACTCTCGATAGAAGTCCGTGTTGGGGCTGAAAATGGTACCAATCGTCTTCTCTTGTCGAGACGAAGCGATTGACGTATCACTCGCCCAAATCCGAGTGGGGCTAGGTACCTATTCTATTGGGGGGGGGGGACATTCACCTTGCGACTTAGAGGGATCCGATCAGAAAGCCAATGTCTCAAAAATAATAAAAGCATAACCAAAACTTATTGCAACATTGAGTTTTCAAAATCATCAAAAATAGTATTTCTGTATAGAACCTCTCTGCGTAACATAACAAAATGTTGTCATGTTGCTAATACCTTGGTCTAACCCTTAACTTTAACCCTTAACGCTATACGATATCCTCTATGTAGATGATGAACTTAGTGTTCAATGCTAATACTTTGTAAAATACTGTCGGAAAATAATAAAAAATAAATTACTGTTAGTCAAATATTCCCAGAAAGCGACATCAAAAGGCTAACTTCCTCTTTCTTATCAGCCTGAAATTAATTGATCTGTCGGTAGGAAAAAGGGAACAGAAGCTAATAAAGTATTCCTGGATGTTTGTAAAGGCATTTTTGTGCGAGTTTGCTAGTAATTCGTGCATTTTACAAATTTTAAGTCGAGAATGGCAAGTTGTAGTCTGCGTTTTGCTGAAAATTATTTAATTATTTCGAATAAATTCTGTTGATGACCATCGTTTGATGAACAATTATACGTTTTATAAAAGGACTCTGCTTTAATAATATACAGTTAATAACTCAATTGCTGCGAATAAACTTTCTGTACTTTATTTATACGTTTGACTTATACAGTTGTTTCATCGGTATACAGATGAAATAATGTTCGTTAGAAGTACTAACAATCCCCCTATATTAAGGTGCCATGGAGCTGGAAGTCAAACTCAGAAAGTGTTTGACTTTATGGGCGAGTGATAGCTTAAAATGACCGGCATAAAATTCTAAGAAATATGGCCCGCTCCCTCCCCGGATCTAACGACGGCTAAAAAAGTTACAGGTGCGCGAAGTTCGGGATTTGACCAAAATCCAGGATTTAAAAGGCAAAAATTTTTAGCTGTCGTTAGATTTGGCTGATTTTGGTACCAATCGACAGCTAAGCTCAAGGGAAGACGATTGGTACCAATATCAGCCATAAAGTCAAATTCGAATCGAGAGTTATTAACTCCCGAAGTTGCCCGAGGGCAAAAACCATTTTCTAGGCGCCCCGCACCGAACCAGGTGCGAAGCACCTAGTTCTAATTTATTATATACCGTATTCCCTGTAATTGCTACCCCCCCCCTGAAATTATTACCCCCCCTCTAATTATTACCCCCCCTGGAGCTCGAACGATTTATTATTACCCCCCTCTAATTATTACCCCCCCTGTAATTATTACCCCCCCCCAAAATGTGCCAAAAATAAGCCAAATTTTCTATTTTTGTTGTGTTTTTAGCTATGATTTCGTATTTCAAACTTAAATAGACAAAATATAGACAGTTTAGTCTATTTTTTACTGCTTTTAGCTTAAATTTAGATTATTGCCATATTTTTTGCAAAATTTTCCTAAATGTGGCCGTTATTTCTGTTCTCGTTTTTATTATTTATTTAGACATTTCAGTACTGTTTTGTACTATTTTTTAGATAAATGTCTATTTTTGCCACATTTTTTGCCAAATTGTGGTTAAAAGTTGCAGAATATTGCAAAAAAGTAGCAAAATTTTAGGAAGTTTTGCTTTTTAGTTTTAACTTCAACTAAAGGTAAACTTTTGTGAAAATTCCTTTACAACATTTTTATGTAAAGGTTAATTTTAGGGATTTAAATCTGATATTATTATTCAAAATTTTACAAAATTTTGGCAAATTTAAGCAAAATATTTAAAAATCTGCTGAAAATTGCCAAAAATATAATAAAAATATAATTTAGTTTTTTAATAGTGTTTACTTAAAGTTTAAAATTTTTAAACTTTTTAGAATTCCGTTTTTGTATTATTTTTACTAGAGCTTTATTTTGTTCCGTTATAAGAATAATAGAAAAATAATTCGTATTTTCGAATAAAAACGAAAAATTATCTATTTTTGATAGAACTTTCCATTTTCGATTTAGTCATCCATGCCTTTAGCCTTCAGTCAAATTTAGACTTCACTCAAATTATAAAAAATTGTGAAAACTGAAAGGAAAAAATCGGTTTAAATTTTGAAAATTAATTTAATAAATTAGAAAAATTCAAATCTTGCCCAAATAATTTCGGCCGCCAATTCAAAATGGTTTAAATTTTGAAATTATTCGAGAAATTTTGACAAAAATCCGAAAAAGTTTCAGAAATTTAGCTAAAAAGGTAAATTCTGACGATAAATTTTTGAAATATTCAACCCCAGAACACTGAAAATTTTTAGTTTTTCGTAAAAAATTCTCAAAATTTTCGCCGCGCCTCCGGCGCGGCGACATTGAAATATTATTACCCCTCCTGTAATTATTACCCCCCTCTAATTATTACCCCTCCTGGAGCTCGTTTGAAAAATTATTACCCCGGGGTAGTAATTACAGGGAATACGGTAGCACCATAAATTATATTATTAAAACAACAAGTTCTCCATTACTTATGTTACAATAATACTAGTGATTTGAAATAAAAAATAATGCTCAAAGAAAATAACGATATAAATAATTGGCTCAGGAAACTAATATGACAGAGAACGCCAAAACGAACAGCATCATTGACATTGTATGAGATGAAGCGCTGTTCGAACGTGGTGTGGTCTGTTGTTGATCGGGCTCAATAATCGGCTGAGGCCCTACCCAATCCGCCACAAATATGTTTAGTTCACCCTGCTGGGAGGCATTTCGACTACTAACCCATGCAATTTGTTTGCCATCGGCGCTCATAGTCGCCTCTCCGTCAAAGGTATGATTGCTCGTATGGGTCAGCTGAAAATTACATACTCTTATAGTTTTATTGGTATTTATACTATATTTTAGTAAAATATCTGGCCTAAGTAACTAATACACAAAACCTTATTCCCCTTTCAAGGCGACGGACTTTCAAGAATACGCTGCATTCTATAGGCATTTTGGAGCCATTCAACGAATAAATTTACATAAATACAGAGCAAACGGATTTAGAGAAGTAAGAGTATGATTAACTCATATCTATTCAGAAATGTAAGTCAGATTGCCCAAAAGCCACTCTGACCTTTTTCTGAAGTTCTAATCTGGTAAACTACGCTTTAATTTTATGCAACTTCAGTTACAGCTTTTGGCAAAATTAATTACCTTTTCAGCTTGTCCGTTTTCGAGGGTTAACATATACAAATTTGCTCCAGCATCTGGATGTGTATTGTTAGAATCTTTGTTGCTGCAAAAACAATATTGAATAAGTGGGATTATTATTTATGTTTACAAGTTGGTCTATAATATTTTCTTCTTTAATAAAATTAAAGGGATTTTTTAATTTTAATTCAAATAAAGAATCAGTTCAAAATATTAGGATATTTGACAGGAATGAAAGGTTCCAGCAGTCAGTGATATGAGCGGCTAGTTGTGGTAAGGCTCTAGTTGTGGTAAATTTGCCTCTGCTAAAAACTAGCGAACAAATGGAAACATAAATAACTGATCAAAATGAAATTTGTAAGCTTTCGAAAAAATCAATTAAAAATTTTTAATTTTAATCAAGCATTTGAAATGTGGATATTCGCAGATGAATATAACATTTAAAAGTGCCTCACGGAGACGGAAGAAATCGGATATTAAAAATGTATCTATGTGTAGGTTTGTAATAAAGGCTCTACATATTCTGCCATACGAATATTCATCCACAACCCTAATATGGACTTAAAAAGGTTCCTGTGATAATTTGTCCCTTTATAAGTTTTCGACACCTCCGATTCCGAATCTGTGGCATCTCAACTTTGGCGTAGTAAACCTTCCTTACATTCTGTCATTTTATATGACTAATTGCAATTTCAGAAGCAGAATACCGACCTCGTGAAGATAATGTGGCTGCCTGTAGATAAATAATATGGAGCCCAACTGGCTTTGCCAAAATCGGTCAACCGAGTGCTTTTCCATGGAACAGACATGTTCAAAGTATTTGATGGTCCGCCTGGTTGGTCTGAATCAATGGTCCAATTAAAGCCAGTTGTATTTTCCGCCAAAAACATGATTTGGTGGGCCCCAATTGAAACAGGACTCGACCAGCCATTGGCTGTCGGGTTGGTCAGGTTTAAGTCAAGTTGAGAGATGTCCACAGAGTATAGTTCCATTTTCGAGGCGTCAATAAGGTTATTCGCGATGAGGTTGTTCCAGCGCGATATATCTGCCTCGTCGGTTGGAATATAAGCATTGTATGCGAGAGTTTTTTCATCAGGACTAAAAGAAGCAGAACCTTTAAAACCGGGACCGGCAGTCACCTAAATATGGCAATATATATTTTAATCAAGAAAAACGGAAAGGAGTCTGAATGCTCAACCCTAAGGCTAAAATAAAGTCGTGGCCTAAGCTTAAGGTTATTCGCATAAAGCGAAGTTCCGATATGGCTGACTTCAAGTACACTTAGCGAATATTTACATCCTAGCGAAACATTAATTTATTCTATTCCTATTTAGTTACTATTAACTGTTAGTCATTAATAATTATCAATGTTGCTAAACATAAGCACCTGAACAAATTTGCCGTATGACACATCTGATAGAAAAATGTCAGTGGTAGTCCTTCCGGCCATTTTCATCTAAATTTCCACTCAATATTTATAACGTAATTTAAATCCTCAAACCGTTATAGCCACTCTTTTAGAATTTGGTGCAACGGCTACTCTTCCGTCATAGTTTATCAGGTCTGGCGAAAATCGCAGAAACTCGTCAATAATATTTCCATATTGGTTGACTCTGAAGCTGTGTGACAAAGGAGACAGCTCCTGCACTGGCTTGGCACAAATATCGGCCAATGTTACGTTTTGCTGGCAAATAGTGGGTTGGCATCCGACGTCACGAATTCTAGATTTGTCTAAATTTGCCTGAAATCATACGATAATGAGATAAGCTGATGGAAAGTTTTATAATTACATTTAGGAAGTCTCCTGAATAACTTGATTCCCATCCTCCAGCAAAGTAATTGGAACTTGTAGCCCTGCCAAAGCCGGTGCTAATTCGGCGCGTACGTTGGTCACGAGGATTCTTCCGTAAGTCAAGTTGATAAACCTGTGTGCAATCTGTGTTTCCATAATTTGCACCACTTGCATGAAACGAAATTTTATATCCATCCATACTAAAATGTTTTCTTGAATTTGTTTAGATTAGTTTTTCTATAAAAACGACTATGGCAAAGATGTACCTGAAATACGGCTTTCTATTTACACCTCCAAATGTTATCTGTCTGACATTGTCGAAATACGTCTCGTCAGCTAAACTGGGTTAAAAATTGGAATTTCCCAAATGTCTTCTAATAAATTCCCAAAATCTACTAACCTGAGTGAACGACCTTGTCGATGGCCAAAACTCCAAAATTTCTTTCCATGTTTCTTTGCTGCTCTACGCCCATTTCTTGTGGTAAAGAATTTTGTTGCGTGGTTTGTTGACTTTTTTCAGTTTGACTGACCACAGCGGACAAATTGAAATCAGCCACGTAAATTTGTAGTGTTTTGGAGGCATTGTTTCGATCACTGACAAATGCAATTTTTGTACCATTTGCGTTGATAGCACTCATAGTTGTTGATATTTGTTTGGATGATATCTGAACATAAAAGGTTTGTTTAAATAATTTAGAAAAATAATACCGCATAATCCTTTCCTGTGTCTAAATCATACAAACGAAGTTGCCTTTTGTCTGGCAGAGATATCGACACATCCCATTTCAAGCGCCCTGTGTACATGATAGTGCGAGTATTGCCCACAAATTGAGGAGATAACTGTAACAAAGTAATGTATTTATTACAATAATAATTGCAATTTAATGGAGAGCAGCTGCAAAAAATACATACTTTTTCTTTAATATCTGACGGAGCATTATTTGGCAACATTTTGAAAGGCGTTTCGGTATCAGTCAATTTCCCCGTGTAGAGTTCCGCGCCTTGTTGGAGAAAAGATGTTGGGAATAAATTATAACTGAAATAACTCCCTGTATGTTTGATCTGAATAAAGCTAATTTACCTCAACATTGTATTGAACCAATTAAGAGCGTCTTGATCAAGATCACCGGAAGTGGTATTCAGAGGTACAGCGTATCCGTGAAATACAATGTCAGTTCCGTTTACGTTGAAAGACGGACTTCCGTAAGCAGCTCTTTTGTTCATTGATGGTGGCTTTAGCTAAAGCGAAAATAAGAAATATATTTACAGAAGGCAGTAATCTAAAACTACAGCCTTTTGGCGGATTTGTGTAATTTGTTTTTCTATTTACTGAGTTCGTCACACGTGGATAACCTCACCTTAATTGGGTCATTCCTTTTGTTATCTGTCGTGTTAAACGGTATATTGTAGAGACAAACTCCGACGCTCTCGGGACAAGTTGCTGAGTAAACTGAACAAATGTTGACGATTAAAATGGCGCACATACAACCCCTGAACACTGCCCATCTCCCGCTATGTCCCCTCAATTTTTAGACTAAATATCAAAATACGATTATTGGATTTCCCGCGTCCCGATTAATCCCATTTGGGGAATCCATAATTTGGATGATAGAGTCGACATAAATATCCAAACTGAAGGTTATAAATATTATTTTAAAAAATTGCAGATAGGAACGTGTAAGAGTTTTCAAATTTTTGAGAAAAAGCAATTGTATAACATAAATTTATCCACAATTAGATTTACCTAGCGATTTTCCGTCACGCGAGATTGTGGCATCACCTTTGTAAGATAAAGGGTCGTCATTCGTCTTTGGACCAGTAAGTTGTGCTAATACGCTTCCAAACTCGTTAATAACGAAGATGTCCAAGTTTGGCGGGATTTCGTAACCGGATTCACCTAGAAATAAAATGTAAAAGTAAATTAAACATTGGCGCAGCAAAAACAAGATCAACGGAATACAGTCTTAGCGTCTATTTTTAACCCATTATTATGGGTTAAAATATTAATATATTTACATATGAACGTATTAGATAAGAAATCGAAGTAAAAACAGTTACATAGTGAACGCATCCTTGCATCGCTTCTCATAGTTTCGTTGCAAATAGGAAAATCTGTGCAAGGGCTGTGTATCCCGGTTTTGCTAACATTTTGACTATAGAATTGTGTCTTGAAGTCAGTCTAAAGTAAATTACAGGTAATGTTACCAATGAGAGAGTCACAAAACTTACTGCGTGAAAATTAGCCTCTAGTATGAGTTGATTTGTGTCCGGCACGAAAGTAGAGACTAAAATATACTTTTAAAATTTACGAATCAGCCACAGAGAATGCAAGAATATACATCTGTTAATGCCAATTCCACCACTAATCTGGACCGGAGGTTCTTTTGGGTTCTCCAAATCGAGAACAAACACTTGTGGACAGCCATTGCCATATGCATCACCCCATCCAGTGAATGTTATGTATCTTGAGTCAGGGCTAAACTTTTAAGTTAGGTCCAATTTTGTAAGTGGATAACTTTTATCCATGTCACTCATATTCGACACATCCTACGTTCAACACATATTCAACAAATGTTTCGCAGAAATTTTTAAAAATATAATCGGGGTTGCCAAAATGTTTTCTCTTATTTCATTCAATTATTTGTATTGGGATATAAGTTTCGGAAAAATTGGTTGCTATTTTAATTTATCATCAATGCAGTGCTATAAAATGCGCTTTGATTACGGGAGGTTATGGAGGAAACTGCAAAATTGAAAAGTTACTATGATACCATAATTGTTGTCAAAAAATCGGCTGCTTTTCGTCGAAACATCCCAGATGATAAAAACTTATCTAGTCGTGATCTAATAGGTATCCACACGGTGGTTTAGTCCCTGGGCCCGTATGCACACAAGCTGAGCCTGAGCCTCGGGTTCTTTTGTACATAAATAAATTTTTTCTAAATCTCAAAAATTTTTTACTTATATATATTGTACCCATTTAAGAAGCACTTTCGGTAAATAGCGATCCCATAAGTGTTACCCATCATCTAGACATCGAAATTTTTGTAAAATGAGGTATTTGAGCCTGCCAAATAGTAGGCTCACTTTTAGAATGTTAAAGGGAAAATTTAGAGTTCAGGCTCACACTGGGGCTAGTGCTCAGTCTCAGTTTGACTCTCTTCATTCCCTTATATTTCGTTTCTCTGCTGAGCCTGAGCTAGGCTCAGGAAGTTTTGAATCTCTTTACTCGAATGCCGTTTTAGTGAACACATTACTTTTACACTCAGTTATGCAATTATTGCCAAAAAAGACGGAAAATATCAAACCTAAATTGTGGAAATATATTCACGCCTTCAAAAGTCAGCTGAACCACATTACTCAAAGCCGGCTCATCCTGGAACTGATCTGAAGAGATGACCGAACTGATCCATAATACAACAAGAAATGAAATAGGTACAATCATTTTTTATCACAGGAACCTATTGAACTAGAGAATGAGTCGAATTAAAGATGGCTGCATTCTCGAGTGCAAATCATTCCTTTACAGAAGGGACGTCACACGACAGTGTTCCGGCAGAAAAGTCGATAGCGTTTGTTCGCTCAAGTGACGCTTTTCTATAAACGGATTTTAGCGTTAACTAATTTCCAATTATTGCGCTATTATTAATTACCGATCGGAAACCAGCACAATTATTGATAACAAACAGCAAGCAGCAGCCGGTTGGAGGACCGTTGTTTGCTTTATGAAGAAATCTTGCTGTACATGAATGTTTCAAAACAATGACATGTGAACAGTTTCGGGATGGCAAAGAAGAAAAAGAAAACAAAACTAACCGAAAATTCCCTCCTTTTGATTTCTCTTTCAATTTTCCGTAACATTTGAATATGAAATATTATGAATGAACATTAAAAAATAAAAACTAGCTGAAAAATCACATATGCAGTATGAAACTGAAAGTCTCAATTGATTGGCTCTTTGTTTTAAAATTTTGCATTACATTAGCTTAAACTGAAAAAAAACTTCTGCGGAGCCTCCGTTTCATTTATGTTTTATAAATTTCACGATTACTGATTTAAAGTAGTTCTGTGGTTTGATTTCGGGATTAACCTATATTCATTTGGTAACTTACAAATATAATTATTGGATAGTTTCTGTGTATTTTCAGCGACCGATATTATACGTGAGGCTTTTCGATATCACTGAAGAGGCTCTTTCTTACCACTGATTTCAAATATTTCCCGCCACATTCAAACAGTAATTATGGATTGTAAGTAAAATCAACTTTTATCATCTATGTAATATTCCCTTCCCTTCTCTTAGCGTAACCATTGCTTGGTTCTATTACAAACTCCTAAACCTTACTCAGGTGTAGAGCCCCTCTGGGCTCACTCTAGTAAGAAGTTTAGGCTTTCAATTTTTCATTCACAATTTATTCTCTATCCAGGAAGGATTTGGCTCTAAAAATCGTTGCTCTAGCAACACCTCTCTCTCTACAAATCGTTGCTCTAGCAACACCTCTCTCTACAAATCGTTGCTCTAGCAACAACCTCTCTCTACAAATCGTTGCTCTAGCAACACCTCTCTAAAATTGCGGCTCTAGTCGCAACTCTCATCTTCCAATCCTGTAAATCGCGGCTCTAGTCGCAACATTCTCTCTACTCTTTAATATAGCACTAAAAATCATTTTTTCATGTTTTATTTTGGCTTTTGACTAAAACTTTTTTATATGGGCTAACTTTTATCATTCATTATAGCCCTAGTATACTAAAGTCCAATATATCCTAAATCCAACATATAGTAAAATGGGCAAATCAATACTTTTCATTGCCCATTATTCTTTTTATCTATTTATGCAAAGCCACTAAGCTTTCTACTATTTTAGTGCAAAATTTTACCAATTTTAAGTTCAATTTTTACGTTTTGGTATCCTTTAAACTTCCTCCAAGTATAATTTTCATTAATATTTAAACCAAAACAATACTTTTTGAATTTCCGCAAATTTGTTATCATCAAAATTTTTCAGATAGACTCAAATTACTTTTATTTCGTCAATTCAATTTTCTCATTTCTCCTTCCTCATCCCCAAATATTACATTACTTTTGATCATTCTATGTAGTGTCTAACTGACGAGCCTAGCTACATAGTTCAATATAGCTTACACTGTCTTAGACTAAGGCGAAACAGTGTAAGTAAAATCAACTTTTATCATCTATGTAATATTCCCTTCCCTTCTCTTAGCGTAACCATTGCTTGGTTCTATTACCCCTGACAAGGGGATCTCAGCCTAAGCCTAAAGTATGCCCTTTTAAGGGTTTTTACACAACGCCACATGCCAAATCAGTGACAGAAAAGAGGCTCTTAAGTGACACGTATAAGCTTTTTGTATAAGCTTTTTTCCTTGATTGATAGGCGCTACTTGATAAACTTTGTTTTAAAAATTTTTATCTATAAAATCATCTTAAAACCTACTTCAACGGTAACGACAGTAACTTCACATTGTTCGCGCGCATTTGTTTGAAATTGATTTTGGCGCACAATTTTTTCATTCAAACACAAATTCTCGTTTTCATTTGAATTGAGCTTTCTATATCGCATACCAAATTTTTACTTTTAAGAAGCGTGTTCTCGTAGAATTTTGGTGGATTCGGCACAGCAATTGCGTTTTCATTTGTTTCCAACCTTAATTCCCATGGAGATTAGTGCCTCAAGCTGGATCAGCACGAGACCGAACTTCATGAGATGCGAGTCAGTGGATGCGAAGAATTTCAAGGATTTCGGTGAATCGATACCATGTGTCTTAGGCATAGATGAAGCTGGCCGTGGTCCTGTGCTCGGTGAGTTTTCTATTTGCTGCATTTCGAGTTATTTGTCCAGGATTTTAAATGTTTCCAGAACAGAGACGACGGACATAAGAAAATAAAGTGCACAACACTTATTAAATTTGCAGAAATTTAACACCTACTTTTACTGTCATTAATAATGGAACGATTTACGAGAAAAAATTGAGAAATTCTGAATCGAAAAAGATCAAAAAGCGGATCGTAAATATATATTGCCAAACTTTTTAGGCCCAATGGTTTACGGATGCGCCATTACTACGCTTGATCAAGTTGAAAAAGTGAAGGATCTAGGTTTGTTAGATATGTTTAGTTTAAAACTTTGAAGAACATTAATTTAGGCGTCGATGATTCGAAAGCATTAACTGAAAAACGACGAGCCGAAATATTTGATCTGATGCGTTCTGATCCTAAAACCCAAGAGGTAAACCAACATTTTTAGGAAAAGTTGCTTTAGTAATCGCATTGCGTATGATTTTAGTACCTGACATATAGTCTGCAAATTATTTCTCCAAAAATGATCAGTGCTTCAATGTATCGACGTCTAAAATGCTCCTTAAACGACATATCTCACACTTGCGCTGTTGAACTGATTGCCCATGCTTTAGACTCGGGAATTAATGTCAAAGAGGTAGGCTGATTGTACACACGTTGTTATATTTAACAGCCACGTACTTATTAAGATTTATGTCGATACAGTTGGACCAAAACTGAAATATCAAGAAATGTTAAAGCGCCGTTTTCCCGACATCGAAATTGTGGTGACAGAAAAAGCCGACTCTATATATCCGATTGTGAGTGCAGCGTCTATTGCGGCCAAAGTGACCCGAGACAAGTGTTTAGCGAACTGGATTTTCGAGGAAAAACTTACTCATTCAGACTATGGATCAGGTTATCCAGGAGGTTGGTTGTTAATTTTATACTAAATCAGCTTCCATATACAAACACTAAATCTCAGCTTTAGATCCAAGTACAAAACAGTTCATAATTGACTCTATTCAGCATGTCTTTGGATACTCTTCGCTTGTCCGTTTTAGTTGGAAAACAGCCGAGATTGTTTTGGAAAAAAGGGCTGTGAAATGTGATTGGTATGTTTTACGCGTTTTACAAAATTAGCTGCCCTTACCGTCTCACCGCTGTGGGAAAATGCTCTCTTCCGAACTGCAAATGAAAAACGACATGCTCGGCCCGCGCCGTGAAGTTTGAGATTCGACGCGTTATGACCCCAACTAGGCGGTAACCCGTACACCTACCGTAAACTCTCTAATTTAACCCCTCCCCCTAATTTTACTCCTCCCTCTAATTATGCCCCCTCTGGAGGACGTTTGAATAATTATACCCCCCTCTAATTTCCATACATTTTGTATGGATTTTTGGACCCTCTAATTTTGCCCCCTCCAGAGCTCGATTGAATAATTATACCCCCGGGGGGTTAAATTAGAGAGTACGGTATCTTCAAAACGAAACATTATAGGTAGATGCACGTGTATCACGAATTTTTTCACCAAATTTTGTGTTTACACAGAAAATCCCTTTATAGAACAAACATTTTTGTCTAGCACCAAAGTATTAAGAAAATTTGCATGTAAAGTTTCATCAAATTCCGTTCATCATTAAACAATTTCGGTCTCCTTGTATAACTTATACTACTTTAAGGGCAGAAAGTGCAATGAATACGTCATGGTTCCAAAGATTAAAACATCCAAACAGTGCGCCCTATATCAAGAAACATCCTTTCTTCAGCGATTCTGGGCTCTCCAATATCACTACATTATGAATAGACTATTTCACCTGTCTGTATAAAAGTTGCCATGTTGCTTATTATAATACCGTTCAACATTTAATTTTATTTTCTCGATGAGCTTGAAATAAATCCAATAAAAACGATACAATAAATTAATTGTTATCTTTAGTCTAGACATAACATGGCAAAAATTTAAAACCAACCGTGGTTACCCTTTTGTCTTCGTGTTTTCCATTGTTATTTCACACAGACAAAGGAAGCTGTCTTATAGCTTTGTGTATTCCATGACTGTAGTTAAATATTAAAAGCAGAAAACAAAGCCAAAATTGTCTGCCTTTTTAAATGGACTTGATTTAAATATATACCCTTTCACAAAAGGGCCATTCTCTGTAGACTTTATGTGCAGAACGCTCAGATCTAGCCGTTAGCCAGAGGCGAGTGCTAGCTCAATCGATAGGTCTCGAAAAGTTACGACCGGGTCGCAAAAAATATTTGAATTCCCGCCAAAACACAAAAACGTATTTTTAAGAGTTTTGGCCGTGGCAAGTGATGTTTTTTATGTTCCCAATGGATTTCTGAGGCGATTTTGGACAACTTTGATTTTTACACTTTTTTCTGGAAAACGGTCACATTTTGGCCAAAAATGATATTATTTTATCCAAAGCACCTGGGGGGCTGATTTTTTACACCTGGGGGCTTTCCAATGCGCTGATCTTGAATCTGACGTCAGATTCGAGATTTGTTCTCACGAGGTCGTGGTAATCTCACCAGGTCTCTTACGAGGTCATTCAAATTACATTTTTGAAGCCAAAGTATGCATAACAAATATAGAAGCTTGCATAACAAATGTAGAAGCTTGCATGACGAATGCACGCATGGGCAGCCTCTCTCGCGTACCGGCGAAATCCAGGCGAAAACTGCGGAGCGCCGCAGTTAGGCTTTAGGCTAAAGAACTATTACTTTATGCCACGAATTTTTTGTAATCTTTATAGTTGGCATTATTTTTTTACACCCTCCTCGCTGACGCAGCTTCGCTACGGCCCGTCACTCGTCTAAATAAAATTTGGATATTGCGCATTTAATAAATAGTTTAGTAAGGAGTATCATTGCACATGTTTGTTTCTCTTTAATCTGCTGAACGAAAGCCCAGGTGGGTTTTGCCAAAAATCGCAAATTTTGTTCTCAGTCACTGTTTTCGTAGGAAAAATACTTATAATAACCGTGATAATTATGGCAACGAAAAAATATTTTATTTATCCTCATAAAGTTTCTGTCAGCCTTTAACCTTTCATGTCCCAGTGTATCCGATTACTTAAATGAGTGAATTTATATATATTTTAGGTACAGCAATAAACGTTTCTTTGTTTTTGTTCTGATTCTATACTTATGGGTAAGAAGCATATACTTTCTACTTTCAGTGTTCTAACTGTCTTTGTTCCGATGGCTAAGTATGTGCACGATTTGCCAAACGATGGTCAAGAAATGACCGTTGATGCCTTTGTTCGTAATTTCTGCTCGAAGGATGTCTTCCAAAAATTTACAGGTATTTCCCCAAATTTAATTATTTCCGACTATAGGGAATCTTTTCAGATTTTTCGCATGTAATTCTCAAGAGTGCGGAATTGGAATTCGAAGCTTTCCGTAAGAATTCGGAATCTAACCGTTTCTTGGATGTGCCTTGCTTTGACTCAACTCGCGTTATTGTCAAGTAAGATTCATACTATTTTTGCAATTTCTTAGTAAAATTACCATTTTAATGCATAAAGTGAAATAATTTTATCGAAGTGGGGTCGAAAATTCCAATTTTGTATTTTAAATAAAAAGTTCAAAGTGGTTAACTATTATAAACATCTAAACCATTACAAATACCTGTACATTCAAATCCTGTATACCTGCTCATTAATTTTTTAGTTCTCTGTTAATTTCTCAGTAGTGACATGAATAGAAATTATGATTGATATAATTTTTCGCAAAATATTACAGCTAAAGGATAATAAGCGAATTTTTAATAAATATTATGGAAAAACTATTTGTTGTAAAAAGCTATTGTAAAAAATATTGTATATTAAAGCACTAAAAATTATATACATAAAACAAATAATTTATTTTGAAATACTCTCAAAAATAAATTATTGATTTTCTAGCCATCCGCTCGAAAATCATGACTATATTCACGCCAATTACGTGGATGGTATGTGTTTATAAACTTTCCCATTTTACCAAGCATGGACACTGGAAAAAATATTTAAAGCTTTCGTAAGATATTTTCAATTAAAAATGACCTGAAGCATCAAAAATGTGTTATCTTCTCCCCGAAAACCCCTTAGTACGAGAAATCTCACTCGCAAATGCTCTAATCTCGACGTTCCAAAACTTCAACACAATGGTTATCATTATCGGTTGTCCGACTCATGAGGTACCAATGCCAAAAAATAAGTTAGATTAAGAATCCCCGCCCGTAATTCCCAAAGTCCCAGAGGTCGCTATCTAGAGCGCTCAAATTCGCCCTTTCCAATATTTTACCCTGAGGGATAAAAGGGGTCATTTACCCCTTGTAGGGCTCTGAAAAACGATACTAAACCCGTCCCAAAACGGGGTACTCGCAATTTGGAGAAACGACCTAAACGCGAGTTCACACACAGCTCTGAAAACCTGGTCCGCGTCCATGCTTGCATTTTACTTAATTCTGTTTGCTTTACTGTTTCCCTTAGGGTTTCGTGAGCATCATAAATTTATTTTGACGCAAGCACCGCTCAATTATACGATCGGGCATTTCTGGGAAATGGTCTGGCAGGAGAAATGTGCGCTTATCGTGTCAATGGTGCCAATTGATGGAACCAAGTGTCCTGCCTACATTCCTACGAATGCTGGTCAAAAAGTCAGCTTTCACGCGTTCTCGATTCAGCATATGGGTACTCGTACAGTGCGGAAGGCATATGATGCAACCATGTTGACTGTAAGTAGTGCAAGTTTTCGAGTATTAATGGAATTTTGTTTTAGGTGCAAAAGAATGATGAATCAGCTCGTAAAATATTGCATCTAGTATTCTACAGATGGCCCGAGAAAGGTATTTTTTAACGACTACGGCATTACTTTTACAAAAAAAATGTTAAGATTTTGCCCCAGTTTTAATACCACTAGAAAGAGGAATAGTAAGAGATAGGAAAAATTCATTGCCATTTTACAAAAATAAATAGCATTTTTAAAAGCTAATGATTTCTTAGCTTTATTTTATGATAATCATTATTTGTACAAGATTAGTTTTATTTAAAAAATCTAGTCATGGTATTGTGAAAGTCTGTAAATTAATTAACTTTTAACTTAGTCTCTAAAATTCGTGAGTTGTATTCAATGTCCAATTTCAGGAACGCCGACTCATGTGACAGAAGTCCTCAATTTCATCGATGATATGAATTATAATCGAGAGCTGATCCTTGCTGAAGCGATTAAAGATGGTTGGATTGATGTCAATTGTCGGTCAGTAAATTTTATATTACTATATGTTGCGAAACTAATTTTCAATGATACCAACGCTAAACCAATTGTTGCCACTGGATTACTTTACGACCTAAAAATAAATTTTAACTGTATACTATGGTTTAATTCTAGAACTCCAATAGTTTTGCACGGAAGTGCGGGTGTTGGCCGATGTGGATCTTTGGTCGTCATAGATATTTGTCAGCGCAAGATGGATGCAAGTGTATCACATCCATCTGGACCGTTTTTGGATGTAGAAAAGACGATGTTGGACGTTAGGAATCAAAGAGCCATGGCCGTGCAAAAGCCCGAGCAGTATCTTTTCATTCATATGTCACTGATTGAATATGCTCTGCGCAAGCGATATATCACATCGATCGACGAGGTGGATATGATTAATTACACGCAAGAAAAAGGAAAACAGCAAGAAACTTAGCTGTAATTTGTTGTAACCTAGGTTATTCGCTTGTATAATTAGTTTGTTGTTTTATAATAACGTGTATTTAATCATGCGAAGTTCCAATAAAAGATTTATAATGTTATGCATAAATTTAGCCTGCGAGGTAATTTGATCACTATTGGCTTACTGCCTATTACAAGATAGGAGGATAGTTTCTCCATTTAATAGCTTTCCCGCCATGTGGTCAAAACGCCAATGATTGATCAAAATAACATTCAAAGGAGAATATTGACGCACACTCTCTAGAGAGATCTTATCTCTCTTTTTCCTCTCTCGCTCCTTCCCGCCTTCCTCGAATTTGAAATGGTGACGAAACTATCCTCCTATCTTGTAATAGGCAGTATATGCATTTGTTACGGACAAATTATTTACATTAAAAATTTCATATGCTCTAAAACTGGCTCTCTACATATTCGTCGAATGCATATTCGTAGAACGGTAAATTCGTCGAACGCCATATTCGTAGAACGGCATATTCGTAGAACGGTAAATTCGTCGAAAATTTCTATTTCGCAAAAATCGATGGGTTACGACTCAGATTTTTGACCCTATATAGGTTTTCGACCATGCTGAGTCCGAATCTGAAGTCGATTTTGGCGTGGAGTATACTGTAGTACCACTTTCTGGCAATTTTGCTTACACATCGGAGGGGTTAAAATGCGTGAAATCGTCTCCCTGGATTTACTGGTCGCATATACCCCCTAAATCGACTCCGGGGAGTTCGAATCCGGGCTCAGATTTAGCTTGGTCCCGCCACGAAAGTTGGGAAAATCGCATTTTTGATACAAAATGGTCAAAAAATGGCCATTTTTGACGCGCTACGTTAAAATTGATTGCAGATTCATGATCAGCGTATCTTAAAACCCCTAAAAACACATTTGGCGGACTTTCCGAAAAAATTTCATTTTTGACCATAGGGGGTAGCACATGGATTTTGAAAAAAATCGATTTTTTGAAAATGTGGAAAATTCTTCTACAATGAGTGTTTTTAGGGGTAATTCGATGCGCTGATTCCGAATCTGCAGTTAGTTTTAACGTAACGAGTAAAAAATTGAATTTTTTTGCCGTTTTTCATCTCAAGTTCGAATCCCAGGTCGGGTAATCAATTTTTTTATCGCGAAAATTCTGTGTTTCGTTAAAAAAACCCCAAATTCTTGTTCCCCGAATCGAAACTGATTAAAAATGTGGACTCGCCATACTCGTAAATGAGTTAAGCTTCAAAATGGTGTAATTTACGGCCATTTCTAGCCGAAAAACGTCAAAAACGCAATTTTCCTAATTTACGTTGCGGGTCTACCCCTGATATGAACTCAAATTCGGACTCTCCGCATTCGAAAAGGGTATACCACCGAAAATCACGACGTTTTATCGACAATAAATTTGCATTTTCTGAAAAACACAAAACTTACCATTTTTCGGCACAAAAATCTTAAAAATTTCATAATTCAAAAAATCTCTGAGAAGTTATTGAGTTTTGATTAAAAAGTAAAAATTATGGACTTGGCCTACAATATAGTATAAGGGAAATTTAGATGCTATCGTAATTTTTCAAAATATGGAACCACAAAGTTGACATATTTTCTATAGAAAAACGTAAAGTATGTCAACTTTGAGGTTCCATATTTTGAAAAATTACGACAGATTTTTAATTTCATTCGTCTAATTTGGATTCTCCGCATCTGAAAATGGTACAATCAAAAAATTCTCGACATTTCGTCGACAATAACACGCATTTTCTCAGAAATACCATCAAAATGGACATTTTTTGCAAAAAATCTAAAAAACAAATTTTTGTAAAAAAATATTTTCGGTGAGTATGTCATTTTTTTGAAAACGTAAAAATTGGAGTGAAAGTTGAAATTTTAAGGAGTTGAAATTTTAAGGAAACTTTTTTTATTCAAAATCTGGAGTCCCAAATTAGACATATTTTGTATGGCAAAACGCGAAGTATGCCTATTTCGGAACCCGAAATTTCGAATAAAAAAAGGGTTCCTTAAAATTTCATTGATATCCAAATGTTGGGCAGGTCCTAGATTTTTACGTTTTCAAAAAAACTGACAAACAAAGTTGCGATTTCGCAACAAAGATGCAATTTGGCAAAAAAGATAAAAATCCTAAAGCTTACGAAATTATCACACAATAATATGTTACAATATGAAAAAACTTCGGAAAACTGATATACCGTACCCGTATCATGGTATAGCGTACTGCCCGGTTATAAAATTTCTTCGGATTTGTGATTAGCGGACCAAAAAACTTCAGAATTCCAAATATCAGCCCATGATCACGTGAGCAACTACGAAAAACAGCATACCGTACCCGTATCATGCCATAGCTTAGTGTCGGGGTAAAAAATTTCTTCGGATTCGTGATCAGCACCTCAAAAAACCCCAGAATACCAAAAATCAGGGCAAGGTCGTGTAAAAACCTTGAAAAACAGCATACCGTACCCCGTATCATGCATTTTTTTGTATCTCGGGATCAAAACTAACTCCAGATTCGGACTCAGCGTGGTCGAAAACCTATATAGGGTTGAAAATCTGGACCAGGAACCTTCAATTTTAGCGAAATTCCAATAAGCCATCAATTTCCCTAAGCAAAATTGGGCACAATGCCAGAAAGTGGTACTACAGTATAATCCACGCCAAAACCGACTTCAGATTCGGACTCAGCATGGTCGAAAACCTATATAGGGTCAAAAATCTGAGTCGTAACCCATCGATTTTTGCGAAATAGAAATTTTCGACGAATTTACCGTTCTACGAATATGGCGTTCGACGAATTTACCGTTCTACGAATATGCGGTCGACGAATACGTAGAGAGCCCTAAAACTTACATGCTGTGAAACATGAGAAATTCGGATACCATTAATAACATTTAACATAATCTAGTTGTAATTGAAGCAATCAGAAAATATGTAAAAACGGGTCATTTAAATAGCTTTTCTTTCCCTTTAATTCTTCGTTTCCCCTCAATTTAACTTTCGTCCATTTATGTGACACCATTACTTACCGCCTATTTCACTAGTATGCTGTATATTGTAATGACGTAAACAAGTTTTATTCAACAACGCAAAAATACAGGAAACAACAAAATGTTTTTCATAAACTTTAACCTTTCCAATTAGCCATGGCTTTCTTCAGCGAAGTCGTCGAGCTTCGCGTTCGGCTTCCTGAAGATGTATGATTGTTTACAAGAAAATTAATACAGAGCAATTGAACTAACCAGAAGGGTCAGAATATCTCCCTCGCGGACAGGCCTGAAAATATATCATGCATTGAAATTACAGGAATTTTACATTCATACACTTACCCTTTGACGTTGCGGATGATGGATCTGTTAGTGTCGTCGAGGAATTCAACGCGAACCTAACAATTATTCAATATTTATATCCTCTAACAGAAATAAAAAATTAATTCAGATAAAATTACAAACATTTTTAGGTTAACTTAAAAACGAAGCATGGACACAATTTAGAACAATCCTTAAAATTAAATTAATACATTTAAAATAAACACCTTAAATATTTCCCCAAAGTTAAAAAACATATTTGTTTCGATTTGAAGTAAAATATACGTTTAAAAAGGCGATATTGAATACTATTTTTGTCAGTGAAACTCAATGGACTATTATAAATAGTGAAATGTCGAAAATCAGATTAGCGATAGATATGCGTGCTTTAACCGAGCAAATCGTTGAAGAGTGGAATTTTGTCTAACCATAATAAAAATATCGTAGTATCTGATTAAAGTTAAAAATTTAAGTGGTGGTAAATAAAAGAATAAACATATTTTTAAGGTTTATAGTTGGTGGGAACATAAACATCTTTATCGCTGTTTGCGCTACAATTTTCGTTCACCTCATAGTTAATTATAAATAGTAGTTTTAGGTGAATTTCATTTCATCAAACTGATTCAAATGAGTCAATTGCCTAAAATCCCTAAAAATAAAATAAATCCGTTCGGGCCAGATCTGGGAGCCAACTCTGCAAACTCCAGCGAAAGGCGGATTCACTTTAAATTAGGCCATATATAAACTAAAAAGCGCTGACCAAAGGTCTTAAATATAAGAGTACAAGAGGAGTTAGAGTATGAGGTATTTCAAATTAAGAATGAACTCACCTGTGTGCACTGCCCCTGGCTGCCAGTTCGTCCAAGAACTTTCGTCACCTTTGCTAGCTTAATCGGCTTGTCCATTTCTGTAATTCGATTTGAGTTAAGAGATTTGACCAAATGTGCTGCCTAAAGACAATAGATTAAAATTGGCCAAATTAGCAATGAAATTTAGCAGCAAAGATAATTTACGTTCCGACTGGTATATCCAACTGCCAAAAGGAGGCATTCATCAAAAAATTTGGGCCATTTTGGACTGGTCCTTAATGAGTCAAGTATTTGGCGGGAATTTGAAATAACATTTCTTAAACGTAGCCAATTTTAAAACGTTAATCCTTTTCCTAGTTTTTCATGTCTTTTCTGTCATAATATAGGATCGTAAACCCGGAAAAATTCTTTCTTAGTATACAATTTCAGTTAAAAATTTTATTCCCTAGTTCTCTTTTAACTCGACTATCGAATGTCCATATTTGTTTTGTATCCCCTATATAGTATTCCATGTTTAATATTGTTATACATCGAGAAATGCATAATTTGTGTATTGAGAATTTATATTTTTTAAGCCTAAACACATTTTTAGAAATGGAAAGCTCCATTGAGAATAAAATATCGACTTTACACGAGAGCAATGGGAGCGATGGAATCACCGAGGGAAAAGTGACAATCGTTACAACCGGTGCTGTGAAAACTTTCTACAATCCGGTATGTATTACCAGCATTCTTGTCGTCACATATATACAATATATAGACATTTTGACACAATTTGAGTAAAATTTTTATGGTAGAAAAGGTTCAAATTTGTTTGTTTGTTTACGCTTATCATTCAAATAAAGTTTAGCAAGAATCAGACATCCATATAAATTTGACTTGTAACAAATTATTGCTCCAAAATTTTAAAACGTTTAAATTTTCAGGTGCAAGAATTCAACCGCGACTTGACGTATGTCTTCACTTTTTTACGAAGCATTTTTAATCGTTTCAGGATTTGTGTACTACGGCAGTTTTTTGAAAACAGTAAGGGTGCAAGTACAGGTAATCATGTTAAATATTTGTGCTTACTCTCTAACTTATAATCTGACGAGCTATCCGTTTGTCGGTTTATTCATGTCGTTGACAAAATTAATATTTAAATTGGCGCCATTCATTTTAGCCCCTTTAGAAGGAAGCAACCTGAAATCTGATATAGCTAACCCCTCTTAAAACGATTTTAGAGGGGGTTAGAAATATCAGATTTCAGCTAGCCCCCTTCTAAAGAGGGTAAAACAGAACGCTAAACATTCAAACATTAATTTGGACCGACATTAATATACCGATAAACAGATAGGTTGCGGCTCTAGGAGGCTGAAAAATTTCCCGGATTCCGTCTAAGCATTCCTGTAGGAGCATTTTGAGCTATCATGCACTGCTGTAGCGACGGAACATAGCGTAAATGGGAGCGGGACCAAAAACGTGACATCGCTCAAATACTATATTAGATTCATATCATAACTTATTCTAATTAATTCTAATATTAATTTGTTCTTAATTAATTAATTGTTATTCCACATCTTTCCACCTCCAAAACAATCTAGATTATGTAATTTCATTGTTAATGTTCCATATTGTAGCACTTCCTACTTCAAAGGATCAAACAGCATCGGAAGATGAGCCACCACCAAAACGAGCAAAAGCTTCTGCGCTGAATGTATATTAATTTCATTTATTTGCTTTTTTATTTAATCGAAATTTTAGAATGCACCAATTCGCGTTCTGGATGCTTTGTCTGCTAGTGGCTTGCGTGCATTACGATTCGCGAAAGAAGTCCCCGGTATTGACAACATTATGGCAAATGACTTCTCAGAAACAGCAGTGGTGGCAATAAAAAATAATGCCAAGGCTAACAATGTCGAACATTTGGTGCATGCTTCCTACGGTGATGCCGTGTGAGTTTTTAGTAGGATCGACAGAAGAAATATGCTAAATCAAAAAGAGTGTTTCATTTTAACGATCCAAATGCACTAAACTTTTTCCAACTGTTCCTGCTTTAAGTCCTATAATTGCCATTTTATATACCTACCGAAATGGCAAACTTGAATAATTCTCATAGTAAATTTTGTATGTGCCGCCATTGATTACCGTATTCCCTGTAATTACTACCCCGGGGTAATAATTTTTCAAACGAGCTCCAGGGGGGTAATAATTAGAGGGGGGGTAATAATTACAGGAGGGGTAATAATATTTCAATATCGCCGCGCCGGAGGCGCGGCGAAAATTTTGAGAATTTTTTACGAAAAACTAAAATTTTTCAGTGTTCTGGGGTTGAATATTTCAAAAATTTATCGTCAAAATTTACCTTTTTAGCTAAATTTCTGAAACTTTTTCGGATTTTTGGCAAAGTTTCTCGAATAATTTTCAAAATTTACACCATTTTGAATTGGCGGCCGAAATTATTTGGTCAAGATTTGAATTTTTCTAATTTATTATCAATATTTTACTAATTTTCGTGAGATTTTTATGAAAGTTTACCATTTTCTGAATGATTTTAAAATGAATCTCTTAATTTTTAAGCGCATTTATTGCTCTGAATCATTGTTGACTATGAATTTTACTTTTTTAGCTATATTTCTTAAATAGTTTTCAAAATTTAACCCGATTTTTTCCTTTCAGTTTTTACAATTTTTTCATAAGTTTTTATAATTTGACTGAAGGCTAAAGGCATGGATAATATTTTTCTCAAAAAATCTTGAAAATGCAGGATAAATGATTCTGGTTTATAATAAATAAATTTCAATATAAATTTGAAAATAATATAAAAATGACTAAATCGAAAATGGAAAGTTCTATCAAAAATAGATAATTTTTCGTTTTTATTCGAAAATACGAATTATTTTTCTATTATTCTTATAACGGAACAAAATAAAGGTCTAGTAAAAATAATACAAAAACGGAATTCTAAAATGTTTAAAAATTTTAAACTTTAAGTAAACACTATTAAAAAACTAAATTATATTTTTATTATATTTTTGGCAATTTTCAGCAGATTTTTAAATATATTGCTTAAATTTGCCAAAATTTTGTAAAATTTTGAATAATAATATCAGATTTAAATCCCTAAAATTAACTTTACATAAAAATGTTGTAAAGGAATTTTCACAAAAGTTTTACCTTTAGTTGAAGTTAAAACTAAAAAGCAAAACTTCCTAAAATTTTGCTACTTTTTTGCAATATTCTGCAACTTTTAACCACAATTTGGCAAAAAATGTGGCAAAAATATACATTTATCTAAAAAATAGTACAAAATGGACTGAAATGTCTAAATAAATAATAAAAACGAGAACAGAAATAACGGTTGTTTCCATCGTCGTTCTCTTTTTTTCTCAAAATTTGGCCAATTTTTGGCCACATTTAGGAAAATTTTGCAAAAAATATGGCAATAATCTAAATTTAAGCTAAAAGCAGTAAAAAATAGACTAAACTGTCTATATTTTGTCTATTTAAGTTTGAAATACGAAATCATAGCTAAAAACACAACAAAAATAGAAAATTTGGCTTATTTTTGGCACATTTTTGGGGGGGGGGTAATAATTACAGGGGGTAATAATTAGAGGGGGGTAATAATAAATCGTTCGAGCTCCAGGGGGGGTAATAATTAGAGGGGGGGTAATAATTTCAGGGGGGGTAGCAATTACAGGGAATACGGTATATTAAATATGCTTTTATATGTAGTGTTGGTGGGTGTTTAATCTGCTTTTTGTTGCATTATATTCACTTTGTGAAGCATTATTCTCAAAGTTTTAGAGATGTAATGATGTCCCATCGGACGTATGATAAGCGATTTCACGCAATTGATTTGGATCCGTATGGATCAGCGTCTGTATTCTTGGATTCTGCCGTACAAGCTGTGACAGACGACGGTAGGTACAGTTAAAGAAATCCTTGTTCTTTATAATGTTTTAGGTATTCTTATGGTCACTTGCACAGATATGGCCACCCTTTGTGGAAATGCTCCTGAGGTATTAATTAAATAGAAGTAATTCGACATTTTTCTGAAATTATTTAGTCCACGAAATATTTTATGAAAATTTCCCTAAAAAATTTCTTTGGTCTTGGAAAAACAAATAATTTAATGTTAACTTCCATCCGTTTTACGTTTTTATTTCAGGCATGTTTTAGCAAATATGGCTCAATCCCATTGAGGCACAAATCCTGCCACGAATTTGTAAGTATTTTTCATTTTTTTACTCCAGGCCGCTATTAACATGGACAAATACTAAAGGGCCATGTTCTGTCCGTCTGTTTATCCTTCCGTCCGTCCGTCCGGCGCCCACTAGATCTCGCGATCCAGACGTTACACAGAGGCGAGTGATAGCTCAAATGAAAGGTCTCATTGAGTCAAGGAGGGGAAAACTATCAGACCCAAAATTTGAATATTTGAATTCGCGCCAAAACCGAAAAACGTGTTTTAAAGGGTTTTGACCTGGGCAAGTGATGTTTTTTATGTTCCCAATCGATTTCTGAGGCGATTCTGGACCACTTTGCTTTTTACACTTTTTGATTTGGCGCATTTTTGAAAAAAAGCCACTTTTTGGCCAAAAAATTGGGTTTTTTGATGCAATGTGTCTACGGGTCTGATTTTTGGCACCCGGGGGTTTTCGGGTACGCTGATCACGAATCTGACGTCAGATTTGTAATTCAAATTTTGAATTCGCGCCAAAACACAAAAATGTGTTTTTAGGGGTTTTGGCCATGTAAACTCCGAATCCTAATCCTGCGTCCGAAAGCGGCGCGAAGCGCCGCTCGGACCCAGTGAAATCGAGGCCGCCGAAGGCGGCCGAGATCTTCACGAACCCAACCCAGCATCCGGCCGCCAGTATCGAGGCCGCCGAAGGCGGCCGAGATCTTCACGAACCCAACCCAGTACAGATTCTCACGTCTGGGTCGTAGCGAGCGAAGCGAGCGGAGACCCAGCATGACTCACGCTATGTAAAGGAGCGCTACGAAGAAGTGTGGATTTGTGGGTTTGTGGGTCGTTTTGGGGTCCTCGCGGCGCTTCGCGCCGCTCGGACCCCAAAACGACCCACAAACCCACAAATCCACACTTCTTCGTAGCGTTCCCACCAACAATAAGTAGGTAAATCACGCTTAGGAACAACCCAATCTGACCGCTGATGGCGGTGCGCGAAGCGATGACGAACCCAATCTGACGCTGTGCACGCTCCGAGTTGACGGTCGCGCCGAAGGCGCGGCCCGTCAACTCGTATGGTTATTAAATTTTTAGGCTCTTCGAATTTTATTGCGCACAATAGAATCGCATGCCAATAAATATGGTCGCTATATCAAGCCACTTCTTTGTGTGAGCATAGACTTTTATATCCGGTGCTTCGTTCAACTTGGCACCGGTGCTTATGCCGCTAAAGATAGTGTTACGTATGTTTTATTTCATGGAAAGATATCAAACTTCATATTGCTATGATTGATGCATATTATTTTCAGTAATGCTTTTGAGAACCATTTAGTAATTTTGAAATTTCAATAGGTCCATTCAACGTGAATAGTCTTCGCTGATTCTAAAATATTATATTAATGTTAGGCAGCATATTAAATATCGAGCCAAGTATAAAAGATAAAATTTTAAAAGATTTAATATTGCATCGTAATATAGTTTTGTTTGACCTGAAAGATTTAAATATTTTTAGGAAGCTTTCGCACGTCTTGGCCTGTGGATCATGCAATAGTCTGGGCTTCCAGCCTTTATTCAAAAAAGTGGTTAGTGGTAACAGTATCAAATTTACATCCAACGTTGTTACCAACTCAAATATATTGACTAACACAGCTAGCAACGAAAATCAGACCTCAAATGAAGGGAATAATGAGATAAGCAACGCAAGTCGCTGTGTTCATTGCGGCGGTAAATCCATCCACATGGCCGGCCCAATATACACAGCGCCCATTCATAATCAAGAATTTGTGGCACAGCTTTTACAACGGTATGTTTATCTTCATATTTACGTGTATCTTTCACAAACATCCCAAAACTTTTATAGTGCAAAATTAGTTTAATATTTTGGCATAAACTTCATTCTTATTGACAATATTATCACTTGTTTCATTTCCTTCGTTTGAACAAACGTAAAGTGCGCCAGAAAAAACCACAAATGGAAATAACAACAAGTAACTTTGATGTGCATGACATTTATTAGAATCTGATTTTGCAAAGAAAGTTTTTGTTGAACGCATTTTCCATCGATTAAAAAATTATTGAAGCAAATCAAAAGAAGGAATGAATTTTCACATTTTTTGCATAACAGTTTTATAAAGATGTGTATTTTTTGAGTCCTAGAACTTTTGGATTGTAGTCCTGAAAGTTTTACCAACCCTATATTGTGTCATATCAGTATTCATAATTTTACAAAATAGAAATATTTTAGACTGAAAAACACTGCTCCGGAAGACCGGCTTGGGACTCACAACAGATTGGAGGGAGTATTGACAGTAGTGTCTGAGGTTGGTTATATATCTAATGTAGAAATCAGGACCAATCCTCCTTTTCTAAAACGCTGTTTCCTCGGAAAATGGACTGTGTGCGGAAAATTTTGCTCGCGATCCAGAGTATAGCCTGCGGCGAGTGGGGGTCATTCAATATAGCTCATCGAGTCAGGATGGGTCGAGAAAAAATTGAAATTTACATACTGAAAAATTAAAAATACTACTTATTCTACTGGCTTGATAAAGTCATGGTTTTTATGTTCCCAATCACTCTCAGGCCATTCTGGACAACTTTGCTTTTTACATTTTCAATTTGATACCAGGTGTCTATTTCTATAGATAAAGTATACTTTTTGGCCAAAAAATAGCATTCAGAATCAAACTCCGCCGCTTTTTTTCACACGGGATTTTTTCGATCACGCTGATCACGAACCTGAAGTCAGATTCATTCTCATGAGGTCTCCAGTCACGGCTTCGTACTCATGTTTAAAATATTTTGAAAATAGTCACTTAGTGAATTCAGGAGATTCACGACGTCCCGCTCTATTACGAATATGGCCAGCTAATGAGCGTAGTAAGATGTCCCGTTCCAAAACTTGTCACCGTTCGTTCAGCCCTTTTGAATGCCGGGTATCGTTGTTCAATTTCGCACTGTAATCCCAACGCTCTTAAAACAGACGCTCCTGTTCAATTCTTGTGGGATATATGTCGAACATGGGTAAGTAATTATTTCACATGTGATAATCACACAGAAAAGTTTCTTGTGATTTATGACCGGTTATGGTAATGCTAATATACATGTGAAAAAATACGCTCAAACTTTGAGAAGGGCATTAATCTTCCATCCTTTAGAGTTCACTATTTTTTCAAACTGATACTTATTAGTTCGAAATATAGAATACACAAAACGGATAGAAAAAATATCGGTATCCTCAATCCAGGGTTATTATAATGATTTCTTATAGGCAAAAAGTCATAACAAAGTTGCGGATCAAAAGGGTCAACCAATCGCCAAATTTATCCTATCAACTCCGAACACGTATGTTTTTGCTTACGCGTCCAACTTAAATAATTTTACAATAGAAATATGTTTGCATTATTCTGTGGATGCTATGAATGCATTCAACCCCAGTGTATAATCTTTAGTTTCAACGTCAACTTCACGACAAATCCGAAAGCGATAATCAGGAGTAGAAATGAAACTTTAGTGCGGTTCCAAGATAATAAGGTTTTATCGCTCCAGTACTTGTATTTCGCTAATTTATTTGTTTAGGGAAAGAATTGGGGTCCGAAATCAAAAGCCAAGGGATCGGTTAACTCTTCTACAGCTTCGTTTCAGGTATTCAAAACAAACTATACAATTTTAGTATAATGCTTATAATTAAGCCAAGGAAGGAGTCAAAACCCAATGACAATGGAAACCAAGATGAGTCATAATAATCAGATTTGCAGGTTTATTGTTATTTTTTGTTGAATTTTGGATTAAAAATAAACGTTTATTTGCATTATTGCAATGATTTATATTTTCTTTAATATTTGAGTTTAAAAATTCGCAGAGCTGAAAAGCCACTGATCAGTATTTCAAGGGTGACATTTAAATTTGCTCACAAATTACCGAAAATATGTTGCTAACAGATATCGAATATGAAAACCAAACCCAAATTCAGTGGGTCGAAAACTAAATTTGAATAGAAAATTGGGGAGAAAATGCCGTATACGTAATCATTCACAAATATTATTGCTGTTGATGAATGAAAACCGAAAAACAATTCAAAATAGAACCATGCACATTCTTAATTTTTTAAATATGTTTTGATTAAGCCAGTGTTGATGAAACTCATTCACAAGCATAGGACAACGGTTGATATTTTGTATAAAATGCGAATGTATAGGTGTCTCGCCATTCTTTTGTTCCCAAATTGCTTAGTCACCTTCCATAGTGGAAAGGAAAGACGGTGTTTCCTTTGCTTCTGCCAATTTCGCGCTACTGTTTCAAATTTTCGTAGTTTTACTATAAAATTTTTGCTAAAGCTTTCTCGATTTTGTACATTTTACTAAAGAAATGGAACCTCTCTTGCGGAAATCTGGTCGATCTGTTCGTGGCATACGAGCACAGGTAACTTTTATTACTGCAGTGAACCCCAAAATCGAATGGAGTTGTTTCATGTCGTTTAAACCGGCTCATATGGAAATGAGTGAAGTTATAATAGTAAAACTATTTTGAATTGGTAATATTGGTAATCAATTGTCATAGGAAGTCCTCTAAGCTTTAATAGGGAAAGTACATGGGCAACACCGTTATGCACAACGTGAATATCTTTGAACTCGATACGCAATATAATAATTAAAATGTTTTCGCCACAGACTTTGGCTCTAGTCGGAAGTGTCGCATTTTTGTCGCTGAATGGTGTCACAATCACTTTGCTATTACCTGTGAAGACATTGGTTAGGAATTTCAATGGTTTCGATTGGGAGTAAGTGCTCTATTTTGACTAGTTATTTATTAGCGGTCAACTTCGCTAAATGGCGTTTTCGATAAATAACGATTTGAGATTCTTCAATGCCAATATTCTTACCGCTGCATAATTGAAATGTGTCAATTTTTCATTTGTTATGCACAATTAATGTTTTAAGCATGGAAGTCAATCCTCTCAAAAGGCTGTGCACTATGAGAGGATTATGAGAAGGTTGGTCCCACCACGATCATGCAGTTTAGCCCGTTACAAGGGGGCTAGCTCAAAACTGATTATGCAAAACCCCATCTAAAATCGTATTTTAAGGGGTTTATAATAATCAGCTTAGAGCTAGCCCCCTCGTAAAGGGCTAAACTGCATGATCGTGGTGGGACCAACCTTCTCATAATCCTCTCATATTGCAATGCCTTTTGAGAGGATTGACTTCCATGGTTTTAAGTAGAAATGGAGTCATGGCTCGTTAAGCTTAAACTGAGTTATGACCACAAATTTATAATAGCACAAAATCTGTAGAGCAGCTTGAATGGCACACCGTTATTGTCTCAAGATACTGGGGCGAACTAATTCCCCGTTACACTATCTTGGGTAGTAGGTTCCAACCGGCTCCCTGCGATTGACCCCCGTCGTTTGACCCCCTGGTACGTTTGACCCCCAAACCTCTAGAAAGCCCTTAAATGGTGCTTTTTAGCAGGAAATTCAAATTTTTGGTCTGTTTAGGCTTGGGGCTTAGGCTGCTGATACAGACTCCCGAACTTAGGCTTGGGGCTTAGGCTGCTGGGCATGCGGGGGAAGGACTTAGTCTTAGGCTTGGGGCTTAGGCTGCTGTGCAGAATCCAGAACTTAGGCTTGGGGCTTAGGCTGCTGTGCAGGCTTAGGCTTGGATATATGCCCTGAGGGCATATCTCGAAATTGTGAGATCCAATCTTGAAAATTCCTTCGGATTCGTGATCAGCATGGACGAAAATTTTTTGGAATTTTGTTTTCGAGAATTGGTAATTTTGGTGCCGTTCGTCTTCTCTTATCGAGACACGTCGATTGACACCGGTTTTGGGCCATTTCAGGTGTCGGCCCTCAGCCGTAGTAGCCCCGGAAAGCGAGACAGTATTGCTAATAAGCCAAAAAGTTGTGAGAGAGTGTTGCTAAAGTGAGAGAGTATTGTTAGGAAAGCCAAAAATTTGAATTTCCTGCTAAAAAGCACCATTTAAGGGCTTTCTAGAGTGAAATTTGAGATTTGGGGGTCAAACGTACCAGGGGTCAAACGACGGGGTCAAACGTAGTAGACCGGTTCCAACGATGCCACCTAAACTGGTATTTTGTACTAATTACAAATTTTGATATGTTTAGTGTTATTGAGAAGGATGCTTTCATACCAAATACGGAACAACTCGTGAATCAGGTTTAGATTCAAGACAAGTTATTGTTAATGACATATTGAGTTGTAGTTCGCTTTGCTAAGTGACGAACATATGGCTAAATGGCTAGTGCCATCGTTGTTTCATTTGGGCTATTGTCTTGGTTGTCCTATTGCACAGTTTATTGTAGCATCCACGTAAGTGAATTTTCCGTAATCATTATTTCTATGCAATCACGTAACTATTAGGCCTGGCATTAACACCGCCTCATAACCACACTGCTACTTTTTTGTGCTATCTATCCGCACCGTTGCAGTTATGAGCTATAACGAGTGTTTACATCCTCACATATTTTACACCTTGTCCGAACAAAATGTCAACTCCATACCTTTAGGCTCAAGCAATCTTAGATTTAAGCTAAACTTCCTTCCTTTCGAGGAGAGGGTGCAATCTATGCCAGGGGTGGCTCCGTTGTGCGGGGAGTAGAGCCAGTTTCACCTAAGTAGCAGCTTGTTTGGCGTCGCTTTTACCGCGAATTGCAGTTCTATTTTCTCAGTAAAGTAGTCTTGAACCATCTTCTTCGGATTACGACCGATTGTGATTTGTCGAATGTTTATAGGTTAAATCCCAAATCCATAGTGCTCGTCTCAATGCTCCTAACAACTTTATGCGTACTTGGATCGGCTATGGCATTTTTACTTTGGGCATTTATTCTGCTACAATGTATTACTGGGTTTCTTGCTGGAGCAGGTATCGGGTCTGCTTTTGGTTTAGGTAAATGTTTTATTACATAGCAACAGAAAAAACGGAGAAGAAACAATCTTTAACGTGTAACCTTCAGGCAGCTATTTGGGAGAATAGTTTGTCTTAAATAGTTTGAAGTACCTACCTTTGAGGTATTTACAAATAACAATTTATCAAGCGAAATAATGTAAAACTTTGCACGAACCTTCAACAAACGAGTGACTTTAGTATTTGACTGGTCCCATCATACGAATCAGGTCTTTGTATCAAACTATCTCATTGGGGCACGCTGTCTGTCAACGTTTGCATTAGCGGTCTCCTTAAAGTATGAACAAGATTTGGCTCAATTGCTCTTCAATGACGAGTTTTATACATGGAGGCAATCCCTGCTTTACGAAACAATTATTCTCGCTGTACTATTGTGCTTTGTTTTCATGTAATTTACACCTTTCCATAATGAGTTCAACGAAATTGATTTCAGTTCCACAAAGCCTTCTCCTCGATGGGTTTTGGAAAGCGACAGAAATATGGAAAAATATAACCGCCTAGCGAAAGAATTTTTTAATGCGTCAAAATCAAGCGAAAGAAAAATTCTGGATAATGATTTAACTGAGGTTTGTCCATAGTTTATTCACTCTTCCTTACATATTATTTTAGGAATTATCACAACACATAACAAATTCGGACTGCGATATCGAGCCAATCAGTTGTGCTTTGAAGATGAATCGTCTTCTTATTTTATATGGCGCAATATTTTAGTGAGTAATTTTTGCATTATTTATTCTTGTTTTATTTTATTTTAAATGAAGTTATTTTCTAGTGCACTAAATGCGGGTGCCTCTTTCGCGATACAGTTATCCTCTGATTACTGGATAGAATGGTCCACACAAGTTTTCATGTTGTCAGGTTTGAGTGCATTTAGTTGTCTGAAATAAACTTGTTATTTTTGGTGCACAATTGTTGGCCTATTTTTTTACGATGCGTCTTTATGCCAATGATCATCAGTGGCTCTCTATTTTGCTCTTGACCAGTGCAGCTTTTTTATCTTTTCTACTGATGCTCATCCCGCTTGGTATGATCTTCAATACCTACCACATAATTGTTTTCATATTTATAATAGTACGAATTCTCAGGCATATTCTATGTCATTTTGCTGCAATTGTCGAAGTTAATCAGTTGTATGGTCGATCATTTGGTATTTTTCTACGTTATGAATTTGGTAGTGGATAGCTGTAGGGATGAAACGATCACAAATTCGATTACAAATAATGTACCATCCTTTATTTTGGCTAGACGAAGGTTAAGGATTTTGGTTGTTGCGGAATCTCTGGGAGGAATGGCAAAAATGCTGGCCGGCTTATTTATAATCCAGGTAAAATAATTTGTATTTTCCTCTAGTGGAATTCCATACCTAATTCAACATGTATTATCGACATACATTTAGACATTTAATGCGTCTGGTATTGTGAGCTACAGAGTTCCGAAATTTCTCTTTTGTACAATTTGCTATGCCCTCAACCTTCTAACATTCATTGTTTGTGGCGGAATTCAAAGAAATGGTAATTTGCATTTTTATTTCCTAACTTTACCAGTTCTCATTTCAGACACAGATAACCAAACTCAAAGTCAAACTTTGATTGCTTTGCCGCGCTCCGATACACCGCTGGCGCCAATGTTACCTCGCAGACAACATCCTTCAATGCAGAGAACAACCAGTATGAAATAGATGAATAGAAAATTTCTTTTATGATTATTATTTTGCGATGATAAAAACGTTTCTGGAAACGTTTTTATCATTGAATTTTAAATCAGCTACATCATTCCTATAATAAAAGTAAAAATGGTTTACGATAGTCATTTAAACTATAGACATATAACGATAATCATTTAAGCATAATTGGAAATTTTGGTCAGACGATATAAACCTTTGATAGGAAGTTTTAACAATTCCGTTTGCGAAGCAGTATTATAACACAACAGGCAAAAACAAGTAATTACAATTCGAAATAATACACGTATTTTGCCTTATTTTACATACTTTTATTATGTTAATAAAACTTTTGTATACACCAATGCAAAAAACAATAATACGACAAATTGGAAAGGCCTATAAAATATCAGAAACAACAATAACTACCTTCGATGTGATATGTATTTTTCAGATATTGAGCATTTCGTCTTTAGTCGATGTTTAGTATAACTTGAGTTTGATTCTTCATTTGTAACAGTACATTTGGAGGAGATCTTGTCTCCGACTTGATACCGAATTGAAGGGTTCCACCTCCCAAAATTCAATTTTTGTTCATTTGTATGAGGTATCCGCTCCGAGCCAAATAGATGTGAAGTGTAGCCGTATTGCTCTGAATGAGTCATAAACCATATTAATAAGGTGGCAAAAAGTGTCATCATTGTTGTTGTTTGGCCGGAAAGCGTTTTGGCAGCACTGTTGCATAGCGGTCGAAGACAGGCACACAGTTTAACACTGAAAGTGAGAAAATATTTGACATGATTTTACTAGACTGAATTTTATTTATAAATTTGTAGACTAAGTAGGGTATCCGAATCGAAGGGTTCCACTCCCAAAATAATTACCACTATAAACTGGCTAGAAAACTTACAAATCGTGTGTGTCAAAGGCATATCGGTCGGAGCTGATGAATAAATCACGTAATCGAACACGAGAACAATGAGAATATGAACCGGATCGTCCATTTGTGCCGCCACCCATCACCGAAGATGAGCTGCTGTAATCATAGACTCGCACTGCGCTCCGATTGTAGTGCAAAATATCCGATAAGCAGCCACGCATGAATCCAATGCGGCGTCGACCTAAATCGAAATGATGACATATGAAATGTCTGTATCTGCAAGCAAATGCCAAACCACTTCGTATGATACTGTTTCCATTTTTACTTTACGTTTTATTATGTTTTCTCTGCCATTGCTTTTCAGAAAAGTTTTAGGGAAATTCGTAAAGCTTTTTTAGTATGATATAATACATAATGCAGTCGTTAAAATTACATAGACATTAGCATAGGTAAAATATAAATGTATTATTCTTAACTTATTAGACATTTTAAACTTAAAACCGACCTCCGACTTTGTCATTCATCATGAGTGTTACACATGCGTCCGTGCAATTTTTTGCTCTAAGGTATCGTGAGTCAAAGTTATTCTCGTCGCATTTTTCAGTGAAGGCTAGCGGTTTTTTGTACAGACTTGTAATGAAGACGAATTGATTTTCCAGATATCCGGACATACAGCTATGGCACGATATTTGCGGACGGTAGGCTGAAAACTTTGTATGTCAGTTTGTCAAGCTATTATTTTTATTGTATACTGTACTGAAGTGGGAGTTATTAAAATATTTTGGATGAAAGCTTTGATCGCCCATCGATTATTCTAATTCTGCGAGTCTCGTTTTGCGTCAACCAAAAATACGGGGTTTTTGCAAGGAATCGATTAATGAACTAGGCACTACAAATTTAAAGATGCCTACTAAATTATTCACAAAGCTTCTTTAAGTGTGATAGAAAATTACACTCATACGATTTTCAGTAACATTTGCAGTTCGGTTAAGCGTCGGTTTTTTGCATAAAATAGTCTTTAATTCCTTCTTTCCGAGATTTTAATGGCCCATCCGCTGTGTGCGGCACTGCTGTTTTGATTGGAAACGGAGCGTCGAATTCAATTAGAAAAGCTGCCCTTAGTTGGCTGGCCAACGAGCAATGGGCTTTTCCTAATGGGCAACCACCCTAATAATGTTCTCTCCCTTTCAATAAAAATCATTCGCTTTCATCCCGAAAAGTGGCCTTCCTCATTTTGACGTTTGTTTGTTTGTTTTCTGACCCGCAACTAAGTTATGCTTTAGTTAAGCATTATTTTTTATTTATTTAGCTTTTTTCGAACATCATTCAAATGATTAATACAGTTCGTTCCCTTAGCTTGTTTCTATGCACGAAAACGGTTCAAAATTTGGAGTATCAAGAAACTGCTATTTCTCTTCTTTTCCTAGTGCCTGCTCAGCAAAAATTAGTTGCATTATATTCCCTAAGTATTGATCAACGCTTTCTTGCACAATAGGCATAAAAAAGAGAAAATCTCACATGGCATATTTAAGAAAAATAACATTTAACCATTTTAGTTAGCCCGATTATTTTAAGCCATTTTCAACAATTTGGGTAGATAATTTGAGCTTTTAGATACTATTCATTCCATAGGAACCCCAGCGGCTTCGCCGCACGGCGGCGCCCGTGCACGCCTCGCTCCTTTATGTTATTTGCGGACTAAAAGAATGCTGGTGTGGAGGAGCGGCAGAGAAAGAAAGAAACACTCTCTCACTCTTCGCTGAAAAGAAGGGAAAATCTGAGAAGAAGGGCAGAGCCAGACGACAGGAAAACGACGAAATAGTGTGCATTTTTTGAAACTTTGATGAGTCATAACTCTCGATAGAAGTGCGTCTGGGGGCTGAAAATGGTACCAAACGTCTTCTCTCGTCGAGACGAAGCGATTGACGTATCACTCGCCCAAATCCGAGCGGGGCTAGGTACCTATTCTATTGGGGGGGACAGACACCTTGCGACTTAGAGGGACCCGATAACACAAATTGTGGCATTTATTAGTAATATACAGGAGAATTATAAAGAGAAAATATATATAAGTATCACAAAATTCGTCCTATCAACTCTACGAATTTAAGCAGGTTAATCTGTGTCCTAATTTATTTTTCTATTATGAGAAAGCTATCCATTTCGCAATTAAAAGTCGCAATTTAAAGTCGCATTTAAAATTCTCCATATCTGGTGTTTGGTGTGTTATGAACTTTGAAAATCGCATGATCCAAAAAATTCCTATATTCTTTAAACCGGAAATATACTACCTAGATTCAGAAAATCAATTGAGTGTGGAACTATTATTATATTAGCAGACCTAATAATGCTGTTTTAGCTGTTTTTGGATATTCCACTTAAACACGTCGATTTAATTAGGAGGGATTAAAGAAGTCAGACGCATATGGAATCCTAAAACGCTGTCATACTAAATCCTTTAAACGATTACAGATACCCCGCATTGGGTGAGCAAGGACTTAAACGAAAGTCTTTAAAGCATTAACTCATAAGAATCGCTTGAGAGACGAAAATTGTGTATATTCCGGATTTCTGAAATGAAACACATGGTGTCCCTCAAAATAAATAGGATGTACGAAAATAGTTCATATCATATTGATAATACGGTTACAAATTCATTATCAATGATACGAGGAAGATGTATAAGTAATATCCCTTATAAATCAGCTATAAATCCCTATCCTTTAACTACAGAATTTCAGGTCAAATAACTTGACCTACTGGGTGTGAAATGAATTCAGGTCCTTTGTATCAACAATCATTTCGCATGAAAATCCTTGCGGGATTTTACAGCTTCACAGAATACAATTCATTCTCGAATATGAGTATGATCAAAATATACCATGTTGTATAGATGGTGGAGGATCGTTGACCGAAGCCAGAATGAATGAGAGCAATTTAGCAAATTGAGTAGTCATCCGATTCGTGAAGATTAAATATTTATACCGCAACTGAGTATATATCTCGAATTTATTCCACACGAGTATTCTGTCCCTGATCGAATAAAGTGGCACTACAACTCCAGAAATGGTCCTTAGAAGTACAAAAATCACTGGGGGCACTATCAAGTATGCCTGATTTTGGCAGGCGGTCATTCCGGCGGATCCACCGCCACACTTTGGTACAGCTTACAGTATTGATCCTCGTTACAAAATATATGGTACGAATATATCGGCAATTGTGAATAGTAAAATCGCCGCTACTCAGCGCTTGACTATAGGATGAGCGACAATAAAAGTTTCCGCGATGAGTTTTCTGAGCCGCATCTAATGCGACAGCAGCGAAGAAGCCAACATCGGCTGAATAATCTAGCAGCGGTTGTGGCGGCCACAGTGGTCTTCGCATTAAAAGGTTTATAGCGCCATATTGGAGGGGAAGCAATTGCCGCTGCTTTTGGCCTCAGCGGCACATCCGCTGCCTTAGCCAATACCCTCATACGCCTACCAATAGACAACGCAACGTGAAAATGGGCGGTGCCTTTTGATATCCCATTCACGTATTTACAACAGAGCAGTTGTACCACGATGGCACATGTGATTTAAACAAATTCTCGATTATATATATGTTATAGTACAATTGTAATTTCTAAATATGGAGATCATGTGGATTGCTCTAAATGACTGAAAAATTTTCTACTGATAGTAGAAAGATAAAAACTTATGAAATGAAAATAACCGTTTTCTCCATTGGTCATTGTGATAGTTTCACTTACATGTAACGAACTTGTAGCCAAAATTTTTAACTTGTTCTATTTAAATATACTGCTTATTGATGGAGTTGTTTTTTATATTTTATTGGCTACTTAGATTATCCCTCCGAGTATAAAAGTGCACAAAGTGAAAAACAAATTGTATACAAAAACAATTACAGGAAACTAAAAGTATTCAGCATTAAATAATCTTCTTTTTAGTACAAATTTTTGTCTCCACTCGAAATAATATGTTAAAGACTTGGATACACACTCATTGACGTTAATGGCCAAACTAATATTGTAAATTCTCACATTATTGCGAGGTTCAATCGAATTTGAAAATATATTACCATTGAACTAAACATGCTAACTCCTCTATTAATGTCACTCTTAAATTAAACAAATCCCTATAAGACAAGGACATGCCACAAATGAAAAAGTATTTACCTTTTCGAGTAAAGAAGGTAGCTAATAGTAGTTAATAGTAGCTAATAGTAGCTAATAATAGCTACTAGTAGCTAATAGTAGTAAAAGTTTCCCGACATTAAACTTCGATGCTTATCTATTTCGAGCTGTTTGTCAATTATCCATCTTTTCCTTAGCTTCAGGAGTAGTTACCGCTAAAATCCCCTGACGAGGGGTCTGTATATACCCTATCCATACAAGAAGTTGAAAATCTAATTGGTTGGAAATATATCCTGAGTTTTCTATATTATTGGTTCATTATGCAAAAAAATATGATTCTGTTATTATAATTCTGTTAATATAATTCTATAATAAATTCTCTAAACACTAAAGAACAAATATTTAACCAACCATTGCTTGCACTGAACGGTTTGTTCCTTGTTTGTGGATGTTCATTCCACCAAGCAGGAGGAGAATTTGCTTGGCGCCGTTTATCGGCTCTATTTCGGATGCCGAGGTTCTCCGACTTTCTACGGTGATGGCTTTCGCTGACAAAGGTTATGACATCGTTGTCGTGTCCTGTGGTTGTTCCATACGTGAAATGATTCACGAGTGAAAAGTATTGTAGAAGTGCGATACAGGAAGGGACCAAAACCATTATTATTAGTTGGTTATGAAAAGAATAATCATTCTGGGTTGTAGAATATCGGTGCGGCAGCAAGAATAAGTGGTTGGCAATAAAGGCAGCCGTTTGTAACAAAATTATCTTAAAAGAAATTACATTTTTCTCCACGTTACGGTAACGGAAAATTACAATTAAATTATATTTGACTTTGGCTAACGTGCAGTGCCAAGATTTAATCACGTGAAAACATTTAAGTGACAAAGTAACGTAGCCAAATAGATTAATGTATAGCACAGTTTTAAATAAAAGGAAGAAGGGTTAACCTCTTGAGCAAATGTCACAACATAACGGTCGCAATTTATAGTCACATTTTTTATCCTTTAAAAAATTGCCATTAATTCATGCACAGGTGCTTAGTGCATTGCGCGAGGGATATAAGACTATGAGTTTAATTTCTACCTTTTCATTACAATGTTTATTTTTCACAACCACAGCTATCATTCGTCATTATTGTGGTCATAAAATCAGGCAGGGTTTATAACTTTCCAGAAAGTTTCATTTCTGACATCGGTACCGCCTTTTATAATTTTGTCGAATCCAGAATCGGTTGCAATGTCTCTGACCAAACCCAACTTCTCAGTTGTATTAATTTTCAATATTAAACGGCTTTGGGTCGTGCTATTCTCCTCCGTTATGTGTCCGTTGGCTTGTTATGGTCCGCCAATTTACGCCTAAATGGTGCGAAAAGGCACAACGGGAAAGGCAGCGGCTTGCAATAGCAAAAGAGAATCGGCACATAAAATATTTATAACTTATGCCCATTGTTGATTAGAAACAATAGCACACTTTAAAGGGCACCATTCTGAAAATTACTGCATACTACAGGAAAGTTGAAAAAATTATGGTTGAAAATATTATTTTACAGGGAACCTTTTAAAAATAATTATAGAAACAACAAATGTTAAACAAGCATGTCAAAACATAACTACTCCTTCTTTCAGACACTATTGTTTAAAAATTTCAATACTTGTTCAAAATAATTTTCTTTTCTTTTTTGTTACAATACGAATAAAGTTAATAACAGTAAAGTTTAGGGCTACCTAACAAAAAATTTTCCGGTTATTCCCATAAAGTATGTTTTATTAAAATATTTAAAAATGTGGACACAAAATAGAGTTGTATTTCACAAAATCGCAACATATATAGAAAATTGAATCAATCTTGGAAAGCGCTATACGGTAAAAATTGCAGAAAAGTAGGAAAATAGTTAGTTTCACAAAATGTATTTTCATCCGGCCAAATTCAAAAGGGACGTCGGAATTGCGAAATTGTTATTGGCTGATTAAAACAAAGCACCGGATATTTTTGGCAAAATTAATCCTCTCGCTAAACTAGTAACATGAAAGAAATGATTTTCATTGAGCCTTGCTATTTAGCCACAGCCTCAAAGTGGTACTCACAAATCATACTCTCAGGACTCTCAGGATAATACTCTATTCAGGACGTTTAATTATTTTTAACAGTATTTTTACATAAAATTATCAAGTATTCTACCCTATATTCCCCTTTGTAAATGTAATTGGGTTAGTCCATATTCGGTTCTCTGACTTAAATTCCAGGTAATTGGCTCGTTTCATTCCTGCGAATTTTAACAGTATTTTAACTTAAAGAAAACCGGAACCTGTGAAGGCTTGTGAACGCTTATGAAGGAAATATTTTCTAAACTATCTACTAGGTATAGACACCTAGCATACCTATACAAAGATTTGTTGGAAGCCGTTGATGAAAATCCTCACTTTTGCTTACACTACTTGAGGTGTTCAGAAACGGATACACCGCTATTTATGACCGACTTTCACAAACGTCTTCCTCGGTGCTTTAATACATAGAAACTACCTTAATATCAATAATGCAAAGCCAAGCATTCCGCTTGACTAAGTTTGGGATCTAATAGATACGGAATACAATACATTTGAAGTCCCAAAAACATAGCCGAATACAATTGGAGCAAAGCATCTTCAGTCATGCAATAAATCAGGCGTGCGGGGTTTTTCACGCCCAAACGGGAGAGGCTCATTAGAGTGACCGACCGGAGGCCGTTGATGAAGTGCCCTGCTCATTATCAACTTTGACTCCGAGCATTGTGTGGAGCCGCTATTGCAATGGCCGAGGTGGAGATTAAGACTCTTCGCTCGGCATTTCTCCATTTTAGCCAAAGCGGGAATGGCGATGCCAATTTCCCGCCACTGCCGCATCCGTGTCTTTTCTCATTTGGGCGATAAATTAATTCGATAAGACAGTTGAGTTGCTGCGAGAGTGAAGTTGGCTGTCAAAACAGGTTACAATATGTCAATAGTTCCCGATATGGCCAGATTTCTAAATTTGAGCAAAAATGGGAAGAATTTATAGGATCTGAGGCAGTTGCGAATAGTAACATAAGATGATCGAGAACAGTTATATAAATTTCAGATCTCCATATGTATCAGCGAATATTTAATTCTCAAAATTAAATTTCTGTTGTAACAAAAATAAAAAAATTGTTATTACAAAACTCAAACGTTTAATCTAATTCCAAATTTATTTTTGAACTCTCCTATTTCAGATTTTCGATTTACAAAAAATTTGACGCAATGCAAATAAATTTATCCAGATCAAAAACAACCTTTGTTATTAGCCATAAGCGAAAAATTAGGAGATATAATTGAACGGGAAGTTGAAGGCTTATATAAAGCACAGTCAAAGGAAGGTGATAGGCAAAGGGATTCCCAAAGCCAACCCAAGAGGTTGCTCCACTCACTTAAATATTACTCGCTTCTTTGCTGTCCAAAAAGGGTTTTAGGTTTCACTACTGCCTCCGTGGCCCCACCACTCAACCCGCCTTCCCGTCGCGATACTCATTTTCCCCTCGTGGCATATCCCTTTTTGGTTAAAGGTACACTAAAGCGCAAAATCTTTTTTGCGAAAAATATGCTCTTTAAGAGTTGGTTTAGAAAAGTTTAGAATTTGTTGGTTATGACTGAAAAGAACAACTCGGATGTCAAAAATGCTGGGCGTGTTTCGGCCCATTGGGCACAAACAATGCTGAATAGAGCCGCAAATGAACGATGCGCTGTGGGTCAATGGCGGAGTCGGACATTCCGCAGTCTTGACTTAAGTTAGTGTCAGTTCCACAAAGCATATAATAGGAATTTACTCCACAAAATTTAAATCAGAAACTATTGGTTGTTTAATATTGTCGTTGTTCAGTGATTATAACAAATCCTTCAAGAATACTTTTGCTAGTATTTTAAAAGTGTGGATTTATAAAACCGTTATTTTCTTGTTAATTTATATTTACCGAAATAATGTTGATTATAAAACTAATATACTATTTTATTATTGATACAGCACATATTTATAACTCTGGGATATTTAGTATGAGACATTATCGGGGCCGTTATTGCTCTTCTTTTCTTCTTTTGCACAATCTTCCGGTCTGTGACAATAATCTAATAATAAATAAAATCAGAATATAAATAATTTTGAATATAAGCTTACCTGTTGGCACATACGTTCCAAAATGTCTCAACTTCTCTTTATCTTTTCGCGTATACGGCTTATGGCTGTTCTTGATTAGCCAAAAATGGTCTTCTACTGTGTCCTGTTCAAAAAATATGAAAATATATATTGGTAATGTAATTGGTTTGGCGAAAAAGTATCCACTGTTTTTTAAAACCAACGCTTATTCTTCAAAAGCAAAGCTTTCTTTAGTTATATACCATTCGGTAGCCGGTTTATAACAAACCGCATATAATAATCTTTAGCAGCACAGAAAACTATTACTTTATTGAGGTCAAACGGTGCATACCCCAAAATTTTATTTTTTATTATTTTTAGCAAATTAAATCTGCAAAATAATATAAATTTTGGAACCACACAAAAATTAGATTTGCATTTTTGTAGTTAGGGTCAAGATCTACCACATAAGTTTTACAGATCAAAATATGCTTTCATGGTCTGATGATACGATCGTTTGAATTTGAGACATAAACCCAAAGAAACACATTTTCTATTTTTCGAGCGATGTCATTTATTAAATGCTCGCATCTCTGCAGCCATAAAAAAATGTTCTGTAAAAGGTAATTATTAGGACAAAAGTTAATTTACACTTTTGCATAATAGAGCATATAATGCTTGAGATTTTCGCAAATAAAAGTTATAGAAGAATCTTCAAAATCTTTGGCTTTAAAATATTTCATGGAATCATAAATATCAAATAATTTTCTACGAAGTCAGAATATAACCTAGGGTTGTACAGAGAAAACTCTTGGCTATCGATTGGTATATAACATACATGAGCAATCTCGCGATACGTGAAAGAAAATGTGTTTTTTAACCGCGGAGACTTTTTCGCCAAACCAATATCTATGTTTATCCATGCTTATAAAAAATGAACTACACTCTATAATTTTTAATATTGACTTGACTTACAGTCGCGGCCATAGTCTGTTCAAAATAAAGATGAGTTGCATTAAAAATCTGCATACGGCTGAATCCATAATTGGACGAACGGAAAGCGCTCCATGGTCCCGGGTGTTTCACAAATGTGTCCGTTTGTTCCTACAGCACTTTGTGAAAAGTGTTTTGACAAATATATTACCTGGCATCCGGCTGAACCAGTTACAACATGGACAGGTGCTGGTGGATCAACATATGGGTCAGCTAAAAAAGCATATACAGTCAGTTCTCGATTCTATGACATCATCGCTTCTCTACCATACTAAGGCTGGAATTGCCAAACAATCAAAAGAAACAATAAAAACATCGGTTATATGATATCCTCGTTTATGGGACAATATAAGGTCGGCCATGTGGGAGTCACACAAACGAGTTGACCGTAATATCAGATATCATTTAGGGAACAAAAAAGGCTCTATATATTGTGCGACCACCGGCTGAGATTTTGTACCCTTATAAGCTTTCGACCGCTGAGTCCAAATTCGAGGTCGGCTTTTGCATTTTATAATTTGTATTACCAGTTTGTAGTATTCCGGATATTTTAGGCCTTGAAATTGGTAAATGCCGGAAAATGGTGCAACGACCAAACCGACCTCAAATTCAGAATCAGGGGGTCGAAAACATATAAGGAGTACAAAATTTCGGTCGAAATTCCTTAAAAGTCCATTTTTGACTGGCGGCGCAATAGGCTGTCGCATTGTATGCAGAGAGCCAAAAAATACATCTATTTTTCACCAAATTATCATAATCTAGTGGAATCCAAAATAGGTTGTGAATTTTCATAAATGAATGTCATCATACATTGCGTTCCATTGTAGACAGTGCGGTTGTAAACGGGATACATCCGCTCAAATGTATGCTCATGAGCCCAAATTTCAAGATCGACGCCGTATTGATAAAAGAGCTTTTCGAGCCCATATGCATGAACAATCGGTAACCCGGTTCTAATCTAAATAATTTTGAATCAGCCTTTTTGTGAGAATGCAATTATTACTGTCTAAAATGAAATTAATGAGTAACAAAAGTGTTATCATAGCTTTGCTTATAAACAGCAAAGTGCAATAATATAGAATATTCCGTTAACCCTTCATTGCCCAGCGGTGGGTCAGCCCCATATGCCCTTTCGTAGGATTTTGCTGCTTTTTGATATATGGGTAGATCTCGAGATTCTATTAGATGCGTATTTTTTTTTTAAAAACCTCAAAAATTCCAATTTTTGGAGGGTCAAAAGTCGGGATTTTGCCGAAAATCCATGATACCCCCTATGGTTTCGAAATTTTCAAAAAAATTACGAAATTTTTAGATGTCTAAAAAACACTTTTTCTGGTCAATTTCGATGCGCTGAGCACGAATCTGAAGTTAGTATTTTCGTGGAGTCTCAAAAAAAATTTTTCCGTAAAATTTCGAATTTTTCAAGAGTGTACCTTTTTTAGAGTGCTCTAAAAAATTTTTTAGAGCTAAAACACAAAAACTAACTACATATTCTTATTCAGGACAAAAAGTTGACTCTAAGAGTAATATCAGATTTTAGCTAGGAAGCCAAAAAACTGGCCAAAAATTACTCCAAAGTTGCGTAACTATTCGGATACTCTGGGTGTTCGTGGGGTCAAAAATTGCGTATCTATTCGAATACTCTGGGCAATGAAGGGTTAAAATGATAAAGTACGCATACAATTGTATTGTATTTGTCGCAATCTTCATGGAAATCCGAGCAATACATTGGCCTATGCCCCATAGTGATTATCCACGGCACATTGTGGCGATTGGCGTTAGCTCTCTGATAAAATGAGTTTTTTAAACGTTACTTATTGTCAAAATTTGTTACTAAATAGAAAAACAGAATATTGATGGAAAGTCGCAATCCCAAAATGCCGTGGAATAAACACTGTACTGTTCGCAATTATTCGACGTAAACCTTTAAAATACTAATTTTACGAAAGATAAGGATTCCTGTAAAAATTATATATGCATACCCTTTGTTTATCGTACAAACCACTTACTATGCTATTGTATTTTGTGCAATCGTCCCCATCAAAGTCCGAGCAATACATTGGTCTATGGCCCATTGTGATTATCCACGGCACTTTGTCACGATTGCGATTAGCTTTCTATATATTCTTACTATATACTTCATTCTATATACTCTTACATTTCGAAAGTTCGTCAAAATATACCTCAAGATCGTTAATGAGCCACGCCCACTGATGCGGGATCTGTTCAAACCCGTATTCCCAGTAAAAATAGAACTCTGTGGAAAATGCAATAAAATGAGCTGCGCCCAAATCGAAGCTAAAATTAAAATAACCGGTAGAAGTATTCAGTTAAGTAATATACCTGTAAAAAAGATTGTCTTTAGTACCGGGCATTGTGTAACGATTTATGTAATGGGTAAAGTTATCTGAAACATAACATATAAATATTTGAAAATAATTTGAATCTATGACTCTGCATATTTATTACTGAATAGTTAGTTATAGTTCGCTGCCTAGTTAAAATACCTACATTCTTGCTCGTGATTGCCAACAACAGTCATGTAAGGCACATAGGCAGCTGCCGGCTCTATTTGACGCATAAATTCATCACCAAATTTTCCTTCATCAGTGTCCAAATTGTAGGCAAGGTCACCTACAGTAGCATCACGGTGTTAATTAAAGTATATGATAAGGTTAGTTGCGAGGCAAAAACGGTAAAACTACCGTAAACTCTCTAATTAAACCCCCGGGTTATAATTATTCAACCGAGCTCTATAGGGGCAAAATTAGAGGGAGGGGGTAAAATTAGAAGGAGGGGTTAAATTAGAGAGTTTATGGTCTTTCCTTTTGCCTCAAAGGAAAGTTGTTAGAGTATATAAATGCACTCACCAACATGGAGAACGACGTCAAAGTCGCCGCTTTGTGCGAATCTTTGGATTTTCCCCAAACTCCGTGCATTTACATTACCCATGTCGCCATATACCGCATATCTGAACATATTCTAGCTTCATAACTATTATACTATCATTATTACAAACCTATAACCACCCTTTGGACGTTCTTTTAATCCAACAAAGGAGAAAATGGAGCTCCAGCCATACTCAGAGCCCACACGATAGACTGAAAATAAGCCTTTTTTAGTATTGTCGAGAAGTAATCCACGATTTTTATGGGTATCTCATTAAAAAATGACTTCTCAAAAATTCGATTTGAGCACATCGATAAACCGAAACACTTACAATAGCGCACTCCCGGTTGAACTCCCTCAATCACAGCACGATGCGTGTAGCGCTTTTTCTTTTCTACCCCACCGTCCACGAAATAGTCCATTGTTGCAACAACTGTTTTATTTAGAGAGTAATCTGTGTCATATTCTACAAGTGACTAAAAGTAATAAAAATAACGACATCAAAAAGTGGGGATTCCGTAGAAAATTTCAAACCTCAGTAGTGTCATCAAAAGTGAGCCATGTTACAATTATTCTGCTTGGATCTCCTAAAACAAAAATTTAGTATCGAAACGTTACAAATTTTAGAACAAAAACGAATCGTTTGTCGAAGAACAATATAAACAATTATACAGTTTCTACTAAAAGTGAATATACCTCCATATGATAGGTGGACTTGTTCCGGTTGACCATAATATGGTCCTGAATATACAAATTAGTGTTAAAAACTTTATATGTTGGGAAACCATTGTTTGCGGGATTGTAATCGGGTGTTTGCTTCCAATGTGGAACTGAAATAGGAAAAGTGCCGAAATAATTACAAGAGTGAAGTATATAACCTCTCAAAGGATCTAATCTGTGTCGATTTGCCAAGACAAATATTGCAAAGGTGAAGAGTAGTAAGCAAAGGCGCAACATCTGTAAAATGTTTTAAAATTAGTATAAGAATTAATGAGATTATATTTTAGTATATCAATGTATTTATTTAGTCACTGCTTTCTACAACACGAAAAGGTAGAGAACGTTGGAAACAGTAAAGTGCAATGACAATACGTGACATATGAAAAATTAGTAAATCATGTGATGGAATATCTCAAAGCTCCGAGTGAATACTATGAATATGAGAAATAGAGCTGACAAGAAGATAAGGCTTATCATAGAACTATCAAAAATTTAGTAAAGAACTTTTAATTTGTTTGCCGTAAAAATAACATTGATAAGTGTACTTTCTTGCCCAGCTATGCAAGGGCTATATTGGGTTAATATTTTAACAAGTCGCTTGAAAAGCGGTCAAAATATGATAACACAGAAATGCCTCTTATCAGCTGACCGCTAACATGCATAGTTCTGAGTTAAATATGTGTGGCCGGCCAACCGCAATGTTTTGTCACCGATATCGCGATAAAATGAATGAAGAAATAAAATTTTTCCATGAAAATAGCGAGTATTGTCTATAGAAACTCAAACATTCCACAAATCTGGTGAATTATGCCTTCTATAATGGATGCTTTTTACAACAAAGCGTCAATTGTTTCTTGGATGAGTGAGATGGAATATGAAAAAATACAAGACATAGAAATTTTCTATGACATCATAAAAAGGAAGAATGGTGGAAACAAATGTACAATGACTTTACGTGATATACAAAAATTTATGTCACGTGTAGGTTATGAGTAATAATTTGAATAATCAAAATAAAAAATGCTTCAAAATAAACATGAAAATGTTTCAAACCAATGAACAAGGATTATTTAATCTTCCATTCAAGTATACCGTTATTATCCAAACTATTTTAATAAGAGAACATTATGTTTCATTATATTACAACATCCTGAACGTTGTACTTAAAATAAATATTTTAGTACTCGAAATTTGTGAACGGCAAAAGCCAAAAATATTGGTAAAATGATCAAGTACCAATAGCTTTACACTGGCTTGATTAAAGCTTAATTTTATAGCGTTCGTTTGAAATAATTAAAATTTTCTGTTTTTACATATTTTCATAATTGCGGCATCATATATTTTAAGTCTGTGTGTGCTTTGTGCCTGTTTCCTGTCCCTTTGGAGAGGAGCTGCGCAATCTTTTTGTTATTTTATGCGATTAGTTAATAGTTAGCTCTCTTCAGGGATGCTCGTCGATGCAATCAGCTTGGAACAACTTCCAGTTTCATGCAGTTCATCTATGCGACATCTTCGAGATTTGGGAAGTACCATATTAAAAGCAAAACAAGAGGTGCATCAGAGACATTTTCTCCTTCGTCCGCCGCAGGCGATCTCTGGATCCTATCTCCTACTAATACAACTGTCTGTAGCGCTCTATCTCGTCTCTTCCTCGTTTTGGCTCTGAATTCGATCATTGCTTTTACTGTTCGCTCTTTTATGTTCATTCCAGATTCAGACGTTCCGATGGTCTTTATGAGTACTCAGGTGCTATTTTAACAGAAGTATGGATTCTCCCAATTTACATGTCGTTGACCTAACTCGATAACAAATTTTTAATCTTCAACCCAAAAATTGACTTTTGCATGTCCACATCGCAAATATTATACTTTATTCATATATAGTTTATTTTAGAAAACTTCATAGAATATATTTATTTTTAGCTTACTAACATAGTACTAAATCGGTTACCTTATTCGCTCGCATTAATTCTGCGATGAGCAATTATTCTACGTAATAAATTTTACTACGGCTGGCGCAGTTGGCCGGATATTGTCGACGAGCTCTATGTGGACGTTTCAGATACGTATAGTTTTATTTGTCGCTTATATCGCAGTTAACCTCCACTTCGGTGAATCAGCTCCGTCAGAAGCAGCGTTGGTTTTAAACGCAAAATGCCGGGATCTATTCGGATGTATGATACGCAAAAACTGCGTTCAAGTAAGTAATTAACAAATATGGCATAAGTAGTACCTTCAACCCCTTGAAAGTGCCTGTGTTTGTTTAACTTTGTAATGACTTGAAATATTACAAAATAATATATATGTAAACGGTTTTCAAAAATTTGTTTTAATTTAAATGGAGCACATTTCTGGTACTATTGTTATGTTTTAGCTGGAATCCCTCCAAAAGACATTTGACAACGCCACAGTAACGGAGAAATTATACAACGAATTGGACCAGGCTTGACATTCTTATTACTCGATTAAAGCTCACCATAAAACCATTTAAGAATATCGATTACGGATGCATTTTCACTTCCGGCTGTCTGGAGGAATGCAATCGGTGTCCACTTTGTATGACGAGCAAACAACAACTGGTTGACGTTCTTTCGGGGAATCGTCGCGACAACGACGGTTTGCATATTTTGTTTTTTTTAAAGGGTGTGGGTGAAAGTCATATTTGTTAAACAGCAAATAACAATAAATTTTGGCTTCAATGGCTTCAACATCAATTTTGGCTATAAGTTATATTTTGTTGCAGTTCTAAAGCTCAAAATAACTGATATGTCGCAAGCCTTTTCGTATGAGAAAGATGTATTTTCGTATGAGAAAGATAATGCCGCTTTGTTAAAAGAGACGGAATAGTTCTTATATATCAAAGCTTAAAAAACGGTAATAATTACATATAGTTTGACTGTATCATTAATATTGTTATGAAAAGCCCTTTTTATTTACAATTATTACCTTCGATGTAAGCCACACTGCTTTGGTGACTTGCAACAGAACATTCTGGATACGGTTTGGTATCATATCATCACTTTAGATACCGATTGAAATGGTAACAAATGGAAAATAACGGTCAAGCAAAATACCCTTTCTTAGTCAATAGCCAGTGATTAAGAAGTTCAATAGTAAAAATGATCAAGAATTTATAAATCCCTTTCACAGTCAGCATCCGCACTGAATTTCAGTAATAATATTCCAATTACAGGTGAATGTTCAGTGCTCGTAAACTGCGCCAGCGAATGCATTAAGAGAAGCAATAATGACTTCAATAAAATAAATCACTGTCTAAGGCACGAATGCGCTTTCCACTGTAGGTTCTTTCGTATTTAGCAAGATGTCATCAAACGGATAACAAAGTCGGTATATATCCAACTCCGACTTTCGTTTAGGTTTTGATGGCTCGTGTCCCAAATGCTCGGCATTTGTAACCAGAATGTTCAATCAAATTTGCGTATCTGGCGATTTTCGCCACCGCGTTTATAACTGGAAGGTGAGATTTATATTATTTTGTACAATTACGTCAGCAGTAAATTTTAGGGGCACTGCTACGAAATGTTCAGGTGCGATTTATTTGTTCATATCCATCAAAGCAAAATCATATCATTTGACTTTTAGGAGCATCGTTTCTTCGAAATTCGAGGAAAAGTTTCGGCGTACCGGCAAAACGCCTTCAATTGGAATCAAGACAACAAAAGGAACTTAATTATTTGTGGCAAATTTGGTATTAACGTTTTATGATGATTTTCTCATGATTTTTAGCAGGACAGTGAAATTCTTGCAACACTGCCATGTATAGTGGGACATTCCGTTAGAAGTGTTTTCTCATGCAATTTTTAAGAAATGTTGCTTACAATTTCAAGTGTTTAATAAACTTTAAAGGATAAAAAATAACATTTCTACTAAAATCTTTAAACTTTTGAAGAAAACCAAGGCTGTTTTGAAGGATCGAATTCTGTAAATTGTTTAATTTACTTTTTGGCACCTGCTTTCAAAATTATTTATGAATGGCATCTTGTATTAATAATATATTGTCGCCTGACTTGTGTTACAACAAATATCATATTTAGACTCAATTATAGTACAAATTCGGATAACAGAAATTAAACCGTATGTCCTTTTTTTGCTTTTAAATACCCTTTAGAGGATTTAAAAGTTGCTTATACCTGTAATGAGTCGTATGAATATTTGTATGATTGTCAACTTCTTGTATTATTTGTGTTTAATTAAGTTTAATAAAGCTGTGATAAAGTTGATCTTATGCAATATTTTTTCAAGATGCAGTGTTCTGAGAGCATATTTGAATGTTCACCTGTGACAGAATACGACCTTCTGTATAATAATTTTTGCTGATGGTACTTCAATAAGATATCATCGAGTATAAGGCACACTGTGTATGTCCTCCTCGAAAAGAATCTTACCCCCAAAAGCCCATGATTTTAGGGGGTTATCAACGTCAGAATTGGGGTGGTCCCGGCACGAAAATTGAGAAAACGTGATTTTTTCAGTTTTTTGAGGGGGTTCTTACAAAGGAAACTTTCGCTCCGGTGCTCGGTTTTGGGGGTGTGATATACGAATCGCTTCCTCTCGGTGAGAGGAATCGATTGGTACCGGTCTCGCTGGCAACATTTGCGAGTACCGGGATTTATGGCCTCCGGAAATTCGCAAAATCCTGGATTGTCCGCGGCGAAGCCGCGGGTTTCCCTTGTTGTTGAGACTAAATTAGAATAATTTATTACTGAAATATCATATTGAGCGAGTTGAAGGAAACGCAGAGGAGACGGCAGTGATGCGCAAAACGGTTGTGGTTTTCGGATTTTCATTTCCAGATAGAAACGGAACTCTCTTTGTGAACGGTCTAAGAAGTGTTGCGACTTTTTTACGATACGGTTTAGTAAATACGATCATAGTTATTGTATTGAGCAACGAATGGGATGTTGCGACTTGCACACCAAGCTCGACGAGATCTGAAATCACATTGATGAATTTCCACAGATTGCTCAACCATTTTCAAATTATAATTTATGAGAACGAAAAAGGTAGCTAAGGGACATTTCTGAATTATATGAATTCAAAACACAACTTTAACCCTTCATTGCCTAGTGTATCCGATCGGATACGTTTTTGATTTGCTAGAGACTTCACAAAAAGAAAGAAACGAATGAGTGTTCATTATTCATACAAAGAGTGTGCCTGTAAATAGATCACACAGAAAAGAGAAATAAGCAATGGCAGACATCATGATTTTGATAAAGACTGCTCACCAAAAGGAAAGCTAATGGTAATGCAGACATTCTGTCTTTTGTGTATGGCTTCGGCAATGAAGAGTTAAAGGTGTAACACTAAGGTAAATAAATATTGGAATAATTTACATTTGTTGTCAATATTAAGTAATAAGAAGAGGCTGAGCATCAAAAACGGCAGCGCTAGAGTAACTATAAAACAAATTGTATAGGGAAGGTATTGATGCTTAATTACTTACTTCCGGGAACAGCAAACTGCATGGCTAGTGAAAAAATCAGCTGGCGGTGAAGCTAAATTTTTATACTCACAACAACCACAACGCTATCACACAGGCAACGCATTTATTTATGACCAAAAATTTTATTCTCTTTTCGCTGACTTTTTGTTTAGTCCACTTGTTTTCCCGTAAGCCAAACCTTCTGGAAAATGAGTGAATTAGAGGAAGTACGGTAAGTAAATGACTTTTCTGCCCTCCTACCTTGGGATTTTCAGGGTCCTGATTTCGAATATGAGATATGTTTTGGCATTCATTATACTGTAGAATCAATTTATTTGGCTACGCTATCTTAGTGAAAGTTGTTTATCTTGTTTAAAACGTTTTGCAAGCTTAATGAAAGATTCTTTGACCAAAAAGTCTAAGTGATACCGTTTGAACTGAAAAATGCTAACTTTTATTTTGAAATTGAGCCAAAAATGCTTGAAATGTTCTAAAACGCCTGAAATACTTTCAGAAAATCTTTTCCTAGCCGGAATATTTTGCGGCTTAACGGAGCTATTCAGAGTGATTTTTGTTGAAAATTCTGGAAAATGACATTTTCGTAATAAATTCATTGAAAAAAGTTGAGGCAATATCTTTGAGATATATTTCTAAAATAACCGTGATTACCTGAAAGGATCGACGACTCATATGTTTCTTGCGTAAATTCAAATGAACAAAAGACATTATTGTAACGGTTATACCAACAGCTGTGCATATCACAATTTGTGAAATAGACGATGCAACCGTCCAAGTCATTAAAGGATAATCAAATGAGGCGAATATGCACAACTCAGAGTTAATTATCACATCCAATTTCGGATAAGTCTGGAAATGGAGTTAAGGATACTTAGCACTGCAAACTTTTCAGAACAATCAAATACATTGATGGACATGCAATTCTACAGGATTTGCTTAGAATATTTATTTTTCACTTCGACCGTAGGTAAGGACACTGGCTAACATTTACTTTAGGAAGTCATTTACTTCTTTGGTGAGCTTGTCTTTTCAAACATTTTTCGCATTCAATGAAGGTCTTAGTAATATTTATTTTTTAAGCATAACTGTCGCCGACTGAGCCGCGAGTATGTCCAGCAGATCAACAAGGAGCGCCCTTGGCGTGCGATGTTATAATGTCGAAGGAGTTAGCTAAGGGCCCAAGACGAAACGAGCTCGACACCCCCGGAACCCATAATTTTGCTATTCACGGGCAGTAGGCCGCGACATAGGGCCTAAACCGGGGATCAAACCTGGGACCTCTCGCATCGCATGCCATCGCTTGGTACGACTGCTCGCGACAATAACTAAATAGTTTTTCATTGCTATAGTGAAAAGAACTAGCTGTCCTACGCCGCCGCTCTCGCGGCGTCCCCCCCCCCGCCGTCAGTATGCCCCATTTTTCAAAAAAAAATTTGTCTAAAAAATTGTCTAAAATTTTTTGTCTATATTTTGTCTAAATTTTTTGAAAATCTGTATCAGCACATCCGTACGAACATTTTAAGCTATCACTTGCCCGGAAACGAGCGGTGGAAGGGGTCTAAACGTCACCCCACTGACGCAGGCAGGGACGGACGCACACTGGCTTCTTAGTAAAGTAACATTTATCACAACTGAACCTATTCTCAAAAACTTTTTTCATTGGCTTCAAAAATTTATCTTTACCTGTAATGCAGTAGCCAAAATTTTCGACTGATCCCTAAATTTATTGGAACCTTCGACAAATTCAAAACATATTCCATTTACCTAGCGAATTGTTGAGCGACGAGACTGGCGAGCGTGATTGTGGGAAGCGGAAAAATGATCTGTGTAGCGGCAATTGTAACTATGGCCCATTTTGTAGTCATATAACGTTGTGTATTAAAAACAGCCGTTAGTCGATAAATCGCCTGTGTGAAGTACGTATTATAAATAATTAAACAAAACAAAAAACTGATACCGCAATAATCACCGAAAAAGCGACTGAACCAAGAAGTTCCATTAAAAGGACCTACAAAATAAAACCACCAACATCATTACTGTATTTTACAGAGTGAAAAATAAAAAAGGAAATGCCTTTAAGCGTTCTTAAATTATCGCTAGTGCAGTCCATTGCAATGATTGATGAAGTAGCGTTGTTACAGGCAAGAGAATACCATATTTAGTTAGAGTTTTTGTTAATTTGAGTTTTAATGTAGTAAATATTATGTTAATAGTGTAAACGAAAAAAGTTAATAGTCGTTTCGCTGCTAGTCCTAGATGGCTATTACTTAGTAAACTATGAGTTGCAGCTCATTAGTAGGATGCTCATAGTTTACTTCTAAGATTTACTACTGTCATTTTGTAAAAGAGAGTGAAGCTTATTTGGAGATAGCCTAACAAAGTATCGATTATAATCTATTTTCTAGCCAGTAAAATTGACCATTCACTTTTGATCAATAAAAACTTACGAATGGTATTGCAGCGCCCCAGAAAAGTCCAAGATATTTGAACAATCCAGTTGAACAGTATCCAATAGCAGGATAAAGAGGGAAAGGAGACATAAACAGCGTTATGTAGACATCAAATACCAATGAGGTGAAAACAATGTTGAGCAGAAAACATTTATAAACACCAATTGTTGCGGAAGCACTGGACATGATCAGGTACGCCGCTGAAATGAGCTCTTTAGTTATTATGAGCAGGGTAAGTAGTAGAGAAGCCAAAGTCTAACGGGACTGAAGTGTGAAATATTTTTCGGCGTTATTATCCGCCGATAAAATTTTAACCCTTCATTGCCGAGTATATCCGATGGGATACGTTGTTGATTTGCTAAAGACTTCACAAAAAGAAAGAAACGAATGAGTGTTCATTATTCATACAAAGAGTGTGTCTGTAAATAGATCACATGGAAAAGAGAAATAAACAATGGTGGACATCATGACCAAAGTAGTCTACGAAAAGTATGCTTTAGATTAAATATAGTATTGTAAGACCATATTAAACGAGAAGCATCTCGATAACATTCCAACCGAGAACATACCAAAAGAATCTGTAACCAGAGCCAAAAATGTGTTGATATACATTTTGATTGTGAAAAAATAAACCTGGCTATGGTAGAAATATAAATTAGAAGAACTATTTGACATTTTATAATGCTCGACAAAGCCACTTGAAAAATAAAAACCACAAACATCTTCAGAGCTTTGTTTTTGACTCGACAGAAAATTCAATGCTGTCACAATTTCTATAACTCATTTTAAATTCACACCTGCCGGACAAAACTATGCCAATGTCGAATAGTACGTTGAATTTGAATTAACATCATTTTACTGGTAGTAATTATTTTTTTTATCTCGCACTCGATCATAAATTAAAAAGTCTAATAGTTGACTTTGGGTAAAGGCGAAAATGTATTTGTCTAGAATCGTATTTCAGAGGGGATTAGCAATATCAGAATTGGGGTTTACTCACGTGAAACGTGAGTTATGAATAACTAATTTTCAAATTTCCCGCCAAATTTGATGCGCAGGGCTTGATTTCAGCAAATGTTTGAGGAAACAAATACATTTTCGCCTTTAACACATTGATTTATTCCAAAAATGTGAACTGTTGGTTTCAAATATTTAAAGTGAAGAGTAATGGTAAAGTAAATTATAAATGCTTCTAATAAATATCTAATGTATGGTCATCTTTGTAGCTCATGTCACCTACGTAAATGAACACGCAGGGTTCATTTTAAAGTCCTCAAAGGTCCAACATGTTCGATACTTAGCAGTTCTTTTGGAAATCAAACAATATTTACGACAAAACAACGGTAGATTTTTTACAATGAAACTTTGGACTTTAGTTGTAATTTTTATCGTACGCATATGTTGATGTTTTATTAAGAATATTTATTCATTACGCGGTATAGCAAACAAATGAGTAAATCAAATATACTCAACAAACATTTAACAATTGAATACATTAAATATGGATATTACTCTTGAGGAAGACCTAAAACTAGCAATAAAAATATAATTGAAAACTAAACTAGTATATATAGGTCATAATTATGGATACCCTTCAAATTTGGATGGATACCCTTCGGTGTGCAAAGTGAATTGCTATAAACATCCATTGTTTGGCTGGTATAAAATGGCGCGAATTTGAAGGGGTTTCCATAATTATGACCTAGATTTTAATTCCTCTAAGAAAAATTTACCCTTATGCTCCAGCTTTTGCCAAATTTGCTTTCAGAATGTCTCGCGCTTTCTCGGCATTTAGTTTTTGGCTTTCAATATTTTTTGCGAAGTCCGCCAAAACAGATTCCACTCTGCTACTAAAGTTAAACTAATGATTACAGGTGCATGAACTGAATAAAGCATACATTTCAGTAGTGATATATTCGACGCGCTTTCGCACGTTTTCCTTTGCCTCAGCGAGATCTTGTTTTACCAGAACCGGACCAATAAGTTTGTAAACGTTGGCTGCTACTTCCAAACGGTCAAATTCCTAAAAACATAATGTGTACGCGATAATATGTAAAAATGAAAATTTACAAGCGCACTTACCTCCTTCACCATATTATTTTCTGTCAACTGACTTTCCAATTGACGTCTATTAAGCAAACATCGTGAGCGGTCTAAAAACACAACAATTTCTTAAGCGAATATGTACTTAGTATATACTTTTAAATAATTAAAAACCAAAACCATACAGGTTAAAACACGATTTTTATGAAACAGGTAAATGAAGTGGCTAATGAAATTTATTTACTTTATAGTCAACTCACCTTGAGAAATGGTGACACCAAAATTTTACATTACGTAAAGTGCTTACCTTTCTCCAATTGGCTTATTTTGTTCACTTCTTCGTCAAATTTTGCCTTTAATTCTTCGAGAGAAGCCATAATATTGTGCACTAAAATATCCTACTATATTTATTACTTACTTATTTCGAATATATCAATAATGTATTGTACACCGTATGAAATTATCAAAATGCAAAATAAGTTAGCATTTATTAAAATACGTGGAACACAATGACACATTTTGTGAATGAGTTAGCCGAATATATACAGGAAAGAATTTAGTGAATAAAATATCCAAATTTCTTATCATTTTAGGGCATACATCACACTAGAGCAAGTGATTTCCTAGACCCCGACGATTTCCGTTTTGCCTTGCGACGATCATTCCTGGAAACACTTCGTTTCGGTTTAGTTTTAAAGAGCGGTGAATCAGTTTCGACGACTAATCCGAGATTTCTTTGCTCCTGGGTAGTAGGAAATTCTATGTCCCAATAACGCTCCGGCGTGCTCGGGATTGGCTGAAATCCTCGATGACGACTAACTTGGTTGATCCTTCGCTGGCGCTCACCAGGTGTGAGATTGAGAGCGTCATAATATGGAGCGCAGCACTAAATTAATAATAAACTAGCTTCAGGAACCCCCACGGGAGTCCAGTTAAAAATGTTGTCTATATGTAAACCTATATGCTCTAAGTTCCCTCACATTCCAAGGGGAAGCTCGGGCGCTCCGCGCCCGACCAGGACTGGCTCACCGCCTCCGGCGCCTCGCAATGTTTAAGCGCATTGCGCGCGCGCCTGCACGCGCGCGCGGTCGATTCTGACCCCAGATTCGGACTCAGCGCGAAAAATTACCCATATAACATGTCCCGCGCGCCAAAATGGGAAAGACGCCTCGCGCGCGCACCGGCAAAAAACCGTAGATTACAAAATTTTTAGTTTGTACAGGGTGAGTCAAAATAACATCGACATCGTATGGGAAAGTAACTTTTTGAGAAATCGCCAATTTTTCGCTGCCTTTGACACTCATTCGAATGACACTCAAAATCGAATTCCCCGCACCTGATAACCCGAAAAACCTTAAAATGGGTCAAAATGCGCGATTTGGGCACTATGCCAAGAAAACGCCAAAAATTTGAAACTCGCACCAAAATCCGAGTTCAGATTCGGATTCTCCGCATCAAAAAACCCCCTCCCGTGAGAATGAGTGTCAAAGGCAGCGAAAAATTGGCGATTTCTCAAAAAGTTACTTTCCCATACGATGTCGATGTTATTTTGACTCACCCTGTACAAACTAAAAATTTTGTAATCTACGGTTTTTTGCCGGTGCGCGCGCGAGGCGTCTTTCCCATTTTGGCGCGCGGGACATGTTATATGGGTAATTTTTCGCGCTGAGTCCGAATCTGGGGTCAGAATCGACCGCGCGCGCGTGCAGGCGCGCGCGCAATGCGCTTAAACATTGCGAGGCGCCGGAGGCGGTGAGCCAGTCCTGGTCGGGCGCGGAGCGCCCGAGCTTCCCCTTGGAATGTGAGGGAACTTAGAGCATATAGGTTTACATATAGACAACATTTTTAACTGGACTCCCGTGGGGAGTTTAGTTTAGAGATTTCTTGAGATGTATAAGACATGTTGATAGTTAAATCTTGATTCTTAACGTAATATATTTTAGAAAATACCAAAAATATAATAATTATGGAGCCCGGCTTCAGCCGGCCACAAACAGCTGTATTTATAATATATTTTTTGAGGACACTAGTGAGATAATGTCAATAACATAATAATCAAGATCATGACATACCCGACATTCATATCCATGCATTAATGTAGCGCGAGCTTCAGCATTTCGGACAGGTACGCATTTGTCCTTTAAAGTTGTTCTTTCTAAAATAGATTAATTTATATGCAATTTTTGTGAACGTAAATATATGAAAATTCGGTAACTCTGGCAAAAAATATATGACATATTAAAACATAATATACGTTCTTATATGGACGTTATACCTACCTTTATCTCGATCAAAAACCTTTAGAGCCGCACTCTTGTGTTCTTCTTGAAAAGTTGGCGAACACAGCTCTTTGACTAATTTTTCCCAAGGATCCGGTAAATTTTCCTTAGACGGTCCTTCATTTTCGAGATTCAAAGAGGACACCGTTGTCGAAGAGCTCGGGAGCTGTGGTTGTGAGTCTATATTCTGGTATTTTGTTGGCGACTTTGATGCAATAGCTTTCGACTTTTTAGAAGCTTTAGGAGGTTTTGTGGTAGTCAGCCATTCACCAGATGTATTTAGATCATCTTTCTTGCAAAACGGTGAATCATCTGCGGGTTGGGACATTTTGCCAACTGAATTTTTCGTCAACTCCCTATAAAAGGATTTTTCGCCAACTCCTTATTTTAACCGTTATTTTAAGCTGAACATCTTGCAAGCTAAATATCTTGTTTTCCAATATAGTTTACCATAACCTTTCTTATCTCAATTTGCAAAAATTTTTATCAAACTAAAACATCTATATCCAATTTACTATAGGTATATCCAAACTGAGCTAGACATGTTCTAGGCATGCTTGGACAGTTTGACCACAGTAACTTCATATGTCTTGGTCTAACTAGAAGCAACATAACGTTTTAAAAATTTTTCGACATAGTAAAAATTTTTTCCCAATTGGGTGCATGCCCCAAATTACGAATATTTAAAGTAATTTTTCATCTATCTAGAACGCTTATTCAGGACCTGAATAGGCGATCTAGACCGGTTTTATTATGCAAAATAAGGCAACATGTCCCTAAGCATGAAACAAGGAACGTAATTCTAAGCATGCAACATGCTATGCCTAAAGCATGACTAGCTGAGTTGGCGCCACCTCAGCCAATATATTTATGCTATTTTTGTGCTATTTTACTCTATTGGCCAAGTTAAGAAAATAACTGACCCGTTTAGAGGGGTGCACTATTTCGTAATTTTCGGAATCACCAGGTTGCCAGGACCACACATGACGCTCAAAATCAAACTTTCCGAACCTATTTTATGACATTTTTGGCTAGGAAAATGCCTAAATATTTACGCAGTTGGATTTCCCTCAAATTTTTGGGTAGGATGGCGAGTTATTAAAGCATTTTCGTGAACGTCAATTTTATGGCCCATGTACTCCCCACATGGATTTGGAACGGGACAGCTAAAAATGATCAAAAATTTTCGTCGCCTAAAACTCCAGAAAAAAATATCTATGCTACCCAGAAAATCGTGGGAAATCCGAATCTGGCATTATTGTTGGCACTTTCATAGGCAAAAATGGTGAAAAAACGACAAGGAAAGCATTTTCCATACAAAATTTGGTACTTTTAAGTTAAAAGTACTCGGCTAGTCAGCAGTCACCGAGTCCGTTTGAATTTTATTTTTCCAACCAATAAAATAAATCCTGACGATTACCGTTTTGCCTTGCGACGATCATTTCTGGAAACACTTCGTTTCGGTTTAGTTTTAAAGAGCGGTGAATCAGTTTCGACGACCAATCCGAGATTTCTTTGCTCCTGGGTAGTAGGAAATTCTATGTCCCAATAACGCTCCGGTGTGCTCGGGATTGGCTGAAATCCTCGATGGCGACTAACTTGGTTGATCCTTCGCTGGCGCTCACCAGGTGTGAGATTGAGAGCGTCATAATATGGAGCGCAGCACTAAATTAATAAATATATCAAGTGTAAAAATGAGTGACATGAAAACATGGTATATAACTGTAATCAGCCAAAACTATTTATTATTTCGATTGTATAAATTTTCAACATTTGATATAGAATTACTATATACTGGCTGAGGTGGCGCCTTCGGCGACAACTCAGCTAGACATGCTTTAAGCATAGCCAGTTCCATGCTTAGGGTTACGTTTCCTGATTCATGCTTAGGCTTACGCTCCTTGTTTTATGAGTAGGGATAAGTTCCGTGTTTCATGCTTAGGAATAGGTTCTCGATTTGATGATTAGGGATATGTTCCTTGATTCATGCTTAGGGAATTTTGCGCAATAAAACCGGTCTAGATTACTTTAGAGGGGGCGTACAATAAAGGGGTTACATTGTTCAACCCCTTCAAAATATATTATTTTCATAAAAATATAAATTAGTATAGCAAAATGTTACCACATGCCTAGAACATGTCTAATGTCGATGTGTGACAAATACATACATATATACGGACAACGTCCACTTACTATATAGTAGGATATATATGTTATGCAGTCCATCTTGAAAATCAGTCCATGTTGAAATGGACCAGTCCATCTTGAAAATGTGGCCCGGGCCCAATTTTCTACCCTCGGGCCAAGTGCGAAACGGGCCCGGTCCCGACACGAAAAGCTGGACGGTCCAGCGCGGGCCGGTCCTGAATTTTCCGGCCCGATTCCGGTCCGGCCGGGGTTCCCTGGCACGTAGCGGCTCAGGCCCGAACGTGGGCCGGCCCTTGTTTCAAGATGGACTAGTCCATTTCAACATGGACTGATTTTCAAGATGGACTACAACATATATAATATATTTTTTGAGGACACTAGTGAGATAATGTCAATAACATAATAATCAAGATCATGACATACCCGACATTCATATCCATGCATTAATGTAGCGCGAGCTTCAGCATTTCGGACAGGTACGCATTTGTCCTTTAAAGTTGTTCTTTCTAAAATAGATTAATTTATATGCAATTTTTGTGAACGTAAATATATGAAAATTCGGTAACTCTGGCAAAAAATATATGACATATTAAAACATAATATACGTTCTTATATGGACGTTATACCTACCTTTATCTCGATCAAAAACCTTTAGAGCCGCACTCTTGTGTTCTTCTTGAAAAGTTGGCGAACACAGCTCTTTGACTAATTTTTCCCAAGGATCCGGTAAATTTTCCTTAGACGGTCCTTCATTTTCGAGATTCAAAGAGGACACCGTTGTCGAAGAGCTCGGGAGCTGTGGTTGTGAGTCTATATTCTGGTATTTTGTTGGCGACTTTGATGCAATAGCTTTCGACTTTTTAGAAGCTTTAGGAGGTTTTGTGGTAGTCAGCCATTCACCAGATGTATTTAGATCATCTTTCTTGCAAAACGGTGAATCATCTGCGGGTTGGGACATTTTGCCAACTGAATTTTTCGTCAACTCCCTATAAAAGGATTTTTCGCCAACTCCTTATTTTAACCGTTATTTTAAGCTGAACATCTTGCAAGCTAAATATCTTGGGGCTTAGGCTCAATCGGGACTTATTTTAGGCTGAAAATAACCGTTATTAAAAATAGACTTTGAAAATTGTGTATTCTTCGAAAAACTTCAAAAATTTTCTTTGGCCGATCCCAATGGGAGCGGCTGAAAAAGACCTAGTTGGTCAGACTCGGGACTGGGTTTTACAGACTGGGACTGGGACTTTACAGGGTCCGGACTCGTCAGAATTTCATTTTCACCGAGTCTGAGTCCAACACGGACTCGAACTTCCCGACCTCTACTTCTGAGTGCCCGGAAATTATGAAATAGTGCACCCCTGTTTAAAACGGGGACGGCTACTTCCTAGGTATCCATCGCCAAAAAAATGACAGTTCGTGTACTTCCCTTGTCAATCGGGACTTAATTTAACTGTAACTTAATTTAAAATAACCGTTATTATAAAGAGTTGGCGAAAATTCTTTTTAAAGGGAGTTGGCGAACTGTCCTATTTCCATTTACAGGCACCTTAATTTTTATGAATATATCAAGCCAAAATTTTAAGGCAGGATTTTAAGAAGAGACACTTGACCAATATTTTACTATTTGGCGGCAATTCAAAACAGATTTATTACTTATTGAAGTTTTTGAACAGACTAGTTATTTCGGCTCGCTAACAAGCATGGCTAGTCGTAGACGAGGAATCGGAGTGGGTGCCGTCCAAAAGAAACAAGATATACAGGTAATATTTATGCAAACATTATGGAAAGCCGTGCTGCTTAGTTATTCAAAATAGTGGGTGGACCTAGAGGTACAAAACTGTCTATTTAGAAATAAATTTACACCTCTACAAATTACTTGCTACTAACGACTTACTGTATCTGTTTTACAATCACATGATAATTTTGGAATATATTTTAGGCAAAATTTCAAGCAAAAGGTGACCAATTGGCCGGCGATCAACTAGAACAATTCTCGCAACAGTTGGAGGTTTTCACTACGAAATTAGAGGTATGGCTAGCTAATTGGTACGGTTAAGTTGGCAAAATATATTATAATATGTAAATTTTGTTTAAGCCTTCATTGCCCGACCGTGCGAGACCCTCCTATGCCTGACCGTGGGATTTTGCTGATTTTAAGTATACTGGTTGATCTCGTGATTCTAAGAGATGCGTATTTTTTCTTTTTATGATATTCTTTCAAAATTCGAATTTTTGGCTGTTCAAAAGTCGGGATTTTTCCGAAAATCCATGATATGGTTTCTCTATGGTTTCGAAATTTTTAAAAGCCTAAACAGTACTTTTTCTGGTTAATTTCGATGCGCTGAGCACGAATCTGAAAATAATTTTTGCGTTGAGTCTCAAAAAAATTTTTTAAGTTCATTCTCGAATTTTTCGAAAGTGCATCTCGAAAAAAATCGAAAAAAGGGTTTGAGCTAAAACGCAAAAAATAATTACATATCCTGATTCGGGACAAAAAGTTGGCTATAAGAGGAATATCGGATTTGAGCTAGGAGCCCAAAAACTTGGCTAAAAATTACTCCAAAGTTGTGTGCATTTTTGCAACGCTGGGAAGCAATGAGGGTCCACATTTGCATTGCGTTTTTGATAACATTGGCAAATGAAGGGTTAAAGTGTTTCTTACTCAATCACGTTGGTTGTATAATAAGCAATGTAGAAAATAGCTTAGAAGTTTACTTTTCTTTTATCTTTATATTAACTAGTATCTTAGTAGAAAAATATAATTAATTCATAACCAGTAAACATTCAGGAATTTGCCGCAAAACACCGAGATGAAATTCGGAAAAACTCGCAATTCCGTCGCCATTTCCAGGAAATGTGCACAACTGTGGGAGTGGATCCACTAGCTTGTTAGTTTCTGATATAATAGTTACAAGTTCGCAATTTATGTGGAAAGTTGACTTTTATTGTTACCGAATTTATATTTATCGAAATCCTTTATTTTAAACCTTAAACAATGTTTCTATGTCGCTTCATATTGGTCTTATTTCTAAATTAAGCAAATGTTGATAAATAACATCGATTGTATGTTTAAAAAATAAGCATGTATTTCATCTTTAATGCTACCATTTCTATATTATTTTTTATTTGCGCTCAAATCGGATTTTTTAAAAGACTATTTTGATGACACTAGATAAATAGTAAAGATAATCTAACATTGTAAAATTTTTTGAAAAATTTGCTCATGACACTATAGTACGCTTTTAGCTAGCAAAGGATTCTGGGCGGAAAAGCTAGGAGTTGGAGACTTTTACTATGAATTGGCTGTCCAAATAATTGAAGTATGCCTCTCGACAAGTTACATCAACGGTGGTCTCATTACAATGGATGACTTGAGGAACAGATTAATGCGGTCGCGATCAAAGACTCGAAAGGAACCGATATCACAGTATGCAAAATATTTAATATTTGTTTCGATGTCATTATGTTAGCGTGGCATAGCAAAATTAGATATCTAGAACTTGACGTAGATCTAGAACTGACGTGTATTGCTCTGAATATAATTTTTGAACCTTGGGGTTTAGACAACCCGTAATAGTGTATTTTTCATTTTCACAATCAATACCTATAAAAAAAATTATAAAACAACTGAAAAATATAGTATAGTTTTTGAGAGGATCGTGATTCTGGTCATTGCTGACTCTGGAACAATCTAGAAGACGATTAATGGCTCAATTGAAACCCTCTCAGCATTAATTTGAGCCATTTTAACAGAAACAGTGATCATAATCAATATCCATTTAAAAGCTATATTATAGTTTTCAATAATTTAATATTATTTTCGTAGATAATGACATCATTGATATGAATGCCCTTTAATTAATTATTAAATTATCCAAATGGTATCAACTTTAGGAGTTTCAACTTAATATTCATTAAAAATACCCAACATATAATATTTTCTGTATATCATTCATAAGGGGCGTCCATGAATTCTATCGTATGAAGAACGGTTTGGATCCAAAACGATTCCTTTGAGGGAATAACGTTGTTAGAGAAAATGGTAAAAGGAAAAGGTCTGAAAAATCTTACGCCAGAACATGTCCCCTAAGTCTTCCAATCAAAAATTATAAACATGACTAAATAACACATTTTAATACGGACAAGACATATAATTCATTGTCTCTTTAGTGATGATGTGATTCGTGCAGTTAAAAAGCTCAAAGTTCTCGGCCACGGTTTTGAACTAATCGCACTAGGCGGTGGACGATTTCTCGTGCAGAGCATTCCTGGAGAGTTGAGCATGGACGACGCCCGAGTATTACAACTTGCTGAAGAAGCAGGTGGTTATGTGAGTCGCGAGCTAATTGCGGATCATTTGCGGTGGGACGAGCAAAGAATCGAAAGAGTTTTGCAGCGGCTAATCAAAGAAGGACGCGTTTGGATGGACGACCAACCAACAGACCACACTATCCACTACTGGTTTCCTGCACTGTTTCTAGAACAATACTCTCACTTCAGTGGATCAGGAAGCGCGTCAGGAAGCAATTCTTCTGTTAATTACTGAGGAATTGGTGGTTATTGTTCTTTGTGGTGTAATTCTTATAAGGCGTGTTAGAAATTCTCATAATAGAAATGTCATTTTTACCTGTGAGCTTGTACAATAAAATTAATTCTACATTGGTAATGAAAGAGACAATTTCTTGGGGGTGCATTTTTATACAATTATATATTGGGCTTTATTTGAAATGCAAGCAGATATGATTCAGGTGCTGCGTCTCTTTTGTGTGAAGGTTTATTCGCGCCGAAAATTTGAAGCATGTGTTTATATTATATACTTGTTCAATTAGCAAAATGGTAAAAACATTTCGCAGCTAGCTTTCCAAATCTATTGTTTCCATAATTACAGAAAGGAAGAATGAACATTATATGACTAAAATAGATCACAAATTTTATTCGTCAATTCAAATGAGACATACAGTTACGAATACACATGATTACCATAAATGTCCTGCTTATTTACGTCATGACTTCTACATTAATCTATTCAACAGCAATGTCTGAAATTATAAATTTTAAGTTAGGTGATATTATTTCGCTCACTAAAACTTTTAAATATTTTTCTTTTATAAAACCTTATGGAGAAAAAACGGATTTTTCAAATAATAAAAAATTAATTTTTGGAGATGTATTTGAATCCTTTAATGGAAATGTAACAAATAGAGCTAAAACCTACTCAGATTCTTCATTAAGATCTTCCACCAATGTTTCGTTGGGCGATCTTCATTTAAAAGCTGCTTAAACGTGTCATCTTTTAGCTGATCCGGAAGGCATTGAATTAAGGCTTGCAGAGCGCGATTATTTTCCGACAATCTGTGGTAACATCGAACAACATGTTTCAGAAGTCTCTGCGACGGTTCTTTCGATAAGGAGATCACCATTTTACCCTAAAAGAATTTTATATGCGTGAAATAGCTATTTAAAATAATTTACCAAAACCATAGCGACATGAGAGAAGCGCTCGTAAGTCTAAAGCACCAAAAATTTATACTTCAACTCAAAACGGCCAAATCTTACCATACAAACATATTGCAATCCGATATCGTCAAGCAGCACCTTTTGAAGAATGAACGTCGCAACGGTGCGAGAAAGTTCTGTGCCCTGTTCCATTATTCGCAGACAAAGAGGAATGATTTCCGTACTTAGCAAGAATTTGACAACCTAAATTTGCATATTATTATAAAATGCAACTATTTTGGAATTGAATCAATAGGCGAAATATTTGGACCAATTTTATAGTTAAACGGTTCGAAATAAATCAACGGTAAAAATTATAAAACATTGATTTGTTAATCTGCAGTAACTTTTAACAAAAAATAAACATTTTGTATCTTTATCGTTTTACTCGTTAATATATTCTTTTACTCATAAACATACCTCCTTTTCGTCAGTTTTCACCAACGCTCCCAGAACTCCCAACGATGTGAGGCGAAGGTATTCAAATGGGCGAGAATCTGTAAATTGACATTATGACGGGAGTAAAGTGAAAAACAGCTTGTAGAAGTTACCAATAGTTGTATGCAGGAATGGATATAGGTACAGTGGAATTTTGGCTAAAATGAATGGTAAAGATGCTAGAGTATGAATAAAATTGATACTTTACCATCAAGAAATTGCTTGCGAGTATCCTTATGAGAAGCTATACATTGCATCTAAAAACGTTTGATAGAAATATTTTTCGCTGGAAATCACATACGAGAGCCAATGCATTACAAACGCGATTTGATTGAGAAGCTGTCAAAGTTGGCGGCAAAATATAGGGATAAATCGTGATAATTTCCTGTAGTAATATGCTCACAGTCCCATATGAGTACCAAAGCCACACAGCGAGATCGTCCACGGCCTCTCTTCTTTTACTGAAATCAAATGCGTAACATGATGACAGCTATGCTCTTATATTTTTGCAACTAATTATATTACTAACTTCACAATAATTAACCCGTTAATATACTTTTATTTTTCTAAAATCTTATTCACAAATATTTGGGCTATTTAACATTGCTATCTGCAGGTATTCATTCTATATACACCTAAAATGTAGTATTTTCTTGTAAAATACTTATACGAATTGCAAAAATTGTGCAAATATTATGGAATTTAAGGAACAGAGAATAGATAGGATAATATTGCAATTATTGTTCATCACAATTACACACGTTATATTACACACGTTTGCTGAAATCTTGTTAGGATTACAAGTACTATTAAGTATTTAGTGTACTTTGGAAGGGAACTTTTAATTAATAAATGCCATATCCACTGCCGGCAAAGTTAATATTTTATCAAGAGCATTGAAATTGCACCTGAGCTGGAGAAGAGCATTTTCCCGTTTTGCAGGATCTGCGAGGTCGTTAATCTGAAATTTCAAGATAAATTACTCAAATTTGCTAAGTTCTATTGTCAAGGTAAATGAGCGAAGTACTGACCCACTGGCAAATATCCTCCACCTGCACAGCTTTCTGCGGCGAAGCCTTGGCTGTTGCTGCAGCGGCAGTGGGGGCAGTTCCAGAGGACGATGATGGTTGTTGTTCCATTGATTTAGCAGTCAATAGATGAGAGCTAAATGAGAAACTGCTTTTATACATCAAGAAAAATGAAGCAAATTTTGTAAATTCAAGACAGATTACGAAAGTTAATAATGTGTCAATTGCAATTATAAAATATTTCTAGAGAGCTGTTAACTGAGCTCTGTACTCTGAAATGCGAAAGACATTTCGCGAGTATGACTGCTTTTCAGCACGAAAAAGGAGAGACAATCCACAACAAAATGCCAATTTGGCGCAGATTGGAACACGATATATATTTTGCAATTTGATGTTCTGATGTCGTTCGCTCATTTGATATAACCACAAGAAATGCCTTACCATATATGCATAAAATATGTGGATATCAACATACATATCGCAGAAAGCAACACACCCAATCCCGTTAACTGTCGTTGATGAAAATTTTACTGTTATAATTTTACAATATCATTGTCACAATTTTCTATATTTCTTTTTAGTGCTTTACAATTATTTATTTCACATGTCTAACGCTAATTTCACACCGTTAGGAGCAAATTGCCGCTGGCCAAAAGACCAAAACAATCCATCGTCATCATCTTTGGATACGTTCGGCGCGTCTCGGATTAACGAGACAGGTTCATTTGTTGGTACGCTTTTAATTCTTAATATCCGTATTTAATGCGAACGTTCAGACACAAGTGGCGAAGTGTTAGTGAAACCTCCCGTAACTGGCGCATGTCGCAAATGTGGATTTACAGGACATCTTGCCTACCAATGTCGCAATTTCATTCAACTGAAACCAAATCAAGAAACTCAAATCGACATATCAAGCACGAGTAGTGAAGAATATGAAACACCTCTGAAAAATAAAAAACAAGGTAAGCGCTGCTAATAATGTCAATATTTTACATTTACGGCTCTAACTTATAAAAGGTAATATCATTTGAATTTTTAAGGAATTCCCCGCTCTTTATTTATTTTATCAGCTTAATGGTTTTTGAATATTTGCGAAATGAAAAATTATGATATCAAAATAAGTACGAAAAATAAATATCTTTTATCAATAGGTGATATTTTTACATTAAACATTAGTTATAGACAAAGATAAGAAAAAGGAAGAAAAACGGATAAAGAAGTTAAAGAAGCGCCTCAAAAAAGAACTAGCGAAGGAAAAGAAAATAAAAAAGCGGAAGCGCCGACATTCAACCTCCTCTTCATCCTCAGATTCAGTACCAGAGAAGAAACGGAAAAAGAAATCTAAAGATAACAAAAAGAAAAAGCACAGACGCCGATCTTCGTCAAGTTCTTCATCAAGCTCATGAAATGGTACTTATTTGTTGTTTAATATCATTTTAATAAATTATTTCATGTCTATTCTTTCACATTTATTACCGCAAATAAAATGCTCTGATAAAAAAAACTATGGTCTGACAAAAAACTATGGTAGATGTAAAAAATTGCAAAAAAAAGTTTTATATCGCAAGCACATAATGTTGCAACATTTTCCTTGATATTGAAGTGATTTGTATAGTATATACGATTGCTATACTACTATGAGAAAAATTATGACTTCATCGTAATTTTTTGACAAAAAACTGTAATTTGGTTTTCTACCGTTACCGCTAAAAATTAGGACAATGTATGTACAAACTTATCATAAAAATGTGGGTTACAAAAATGGTATTATTGATAATTCAATAGATTTGTGAAGTTCAAAAGTGTTTTAAACAATTTTGCTCTAAAAATTCATCATAGTTATTGTCAGAAAGACTTGACAAAAATATGCCAAATTCTCACAACAAGATTTGGAAATTTTTTGCTTTCTTAGCGGTGTTTTTAGTTTCTGATTTATAATACCTGAAATTTTGTAAGGGGCATATTTTTCCTATAAGTATGCGATTGTCCAAATTGTTAATATATAGCGCTATTTTGCTTATCTTTTCTGCCATAATGTGCATATTTTATTCAATTTGTGCAGTGTCTGTGATTTTTGCTGCGGTATTTTGTCTTTCAAACCGTCTCTTTTCCACTCCCATTCTTTTCCTTCTTCCGAATTGAGATTTGCGGTTCTCTTCATGTTTTCTCGATCAATTTTCCACGACAGTAGTGTTGTATTACGCACGCTAATTCTCGTCCTTTCGCATAGTCCGCGATGTTCGCCCCGCCTTTTTGTTTGGCAGATAATTCAGCAGCACGTAGGATACTCTAATCGGATTGATTTCTTGACGATAGAGTTTTGTGCGCGTATTGGAATTATGCGCGTAGAAATCAGTTAGTTGTATTCCATAAACCATATTTTATTTCGTTTGTTCGGTTTGGCGAAAATACTAAACCAAACTTACCTTAAATATTATCGATGGAGAAAACGAAGACAGAGCTCGCTCATTCTGATGGCAAAAAGACAGATTCATCCAGTGGGAAAGTTGACGGTCTAAATGCAAAGGTTGAAATGAATTCGAAGGATATCTAATTTTTAATATTCTTAACTTTTAGAGTACTGATCAGCCAGCTAAAGCAAAACCCGCCCCTAAATCGCAACCTTATTCTCCTTTACAAGCTCGCACAATCGAGAGAGGCGCCAGAGGACCAACAAAGGTACTGTCAACTTTAATAAATATTCGCTCGCTAAATAACCTGAAATACATAACGATACGTTACATTGACGTTTCTCCATATTTCATGAAATTTATATCTTGGTAATGTGCGTAGCAATGTGCGATTACTCAAATCCTGGAGAATTTTTAAATTTTTTGAATGTTTCATCATTGTTGCACAAATTCACAAATCCTGTCGCGTTACAAGCACGAAATTGGGCATTTGTTAGTACATGACTAAAAAAGATTTACTTGAGGTTAACCGAATTTTGATCTCAGATGCAATCGACGAGCTCGACCTCCAAACCTCGTGAAAATCGCCAAAACAATGGAAGAAATTTGTCACGCGCAAATAACAGTCCCGCAGTTGAAACCCACACGTGGGATCGTGAATGGGATTCAGGAAAACTACCGTGAGTTCATTTCTTTTGTTTCCAATACGATTTTACGTAAATTACTTTTTGTCAACCCTCACTTATCGTACACCCTCGTTTAAGTTACATTCTGGATGGAGTTATATACACATTTTTATGTTTAGTCTCGAGACGGTAATTGCTTCAAATTTGTTAAAACTCATCTCGCTTTTAAATTCCGCCAAAGAGACTCATAGACGTCTAAATTTTTATTTAATAAAATAATTAATAAAACGTTTTAGAGTAGAGAATTGGAAAATGAATGTGCCCGATATAGGGGACTCGGCGCAAGGTTCAAGACACTTTCGACCTTTAACCACACATCGTTATGGATCAAACCCTCTTCGTCGTCGTGGAGTGTTCTCGATGAGTGCAGCACGGCCCTCTGCCACAGCTCAGTTTCGCCCCTTACGTAATCCCGGGTTCTTTCACGACGATCGATTTGATGATATTGTCGAGGGTGTCACAAAGAATACTGTTCCGAAGGCAACTTCAGCAAATACATCGAGTAAATCACTTGATAAAGACCTTCCAGAAGCTGTTCGTGGAAAGAAAATTGCAGCTAGGCTTAGCGTTGTTAACAAGCAGGTATTTTAATTAATTTCCAATTTTATTATTGAAAAGTCGTTCAATAAATAATTAATACTAAATCTTAAAAATACTTCACCACTTTTTCTTTTTAGCAAAATATTATGTTATTCACATTGTGCCCGTTACTCGAAAAACGAGTTAGTCAAACATATTTAACATTGGTACAACTGAGACAGCAAAATTTGTTCATATATTTATGCTGTGTATTTTTGTTTACTGCCTTTAGTATAAACAAGTGAAGGAACTAATGAAAGTTTTACTCAACTCCCGAGAACTTTGCATGGTGATTAGAGAAATTAGCAAATTATTCCTCATTAAACGGCAAAGATTTATTAAAAAAGCACTTTCCAGGACATTGGTCATTATAAACTTTACAGAATACAACGAACACTGATTCGTCTTCCAAAGCCGCTCATCGCCCTCAACGACCACAGCTAGTGCCTGTACCACTAGCAAGTGCACTGAGAAGTACTTCTTCTCAGTTCAGTCATAGAAAAACTGGCAACAGGGTCATGAAAAACGACGTGGATAATCCGTCTACGTACACGTCTATGAGGAAAAGCAGAAACTCAGACACAATAGTTTCGGCTCAAATTAGACATCCCAATAGCATGTCTAATGCTACCGGAAGGAAACAAAATTCAGTTGAGAAAAACAAAGCAACTGATGAAAAAATTTCAAAAGAAAACAGCGAAAAAGCTGCAAGAGAAAATAAAAACTCTGAGCGGCAACGACGAATGGTAAATTTTATTTCATTTTACATATCCTCTACTTCAAAAACTTATTTCAGCCAAAGACACGGGCTAGTGCACAACCATGGAGAATCGCTACTAAAGGATCACTATTGTCTAGTAATTCGTTTCAATCTATAATTTTGTGAATTTTTATCATAAGGATTTAGACGTTTGTAAAAGCATTTATACTATATATATTTCTGAAACGAAAACATTTGTACGCGTGTCGAAAATAATACCACCTAGTCACTCAGACTTGTCATTTAATTCGATCATTTTGTTTGATTTAAGATTCGCAGAAATATGCCTATCATAAATTTTGCTTTATGCATACCTGTTAAATTATTTAGATTCCGATGAAAGCACGGAAATCCGTCGGCTATTAGACAACCTGTTGGATCAAGTTTGTACAGAAATCGACGGTATGAAAGTTGAAGAAGATTCAAGCAATAATAAATCTCAAGATGTTTCCTTGCAAAATGAGAATTCGAAGACATCTGATGAAACTGAAGTGTAATTGTCGTTTTTCTCTTAACGCTGATGCTCAAAGTTGAACTTTGAAAGTTCCATCTTGGTATTATATATTATATCTTCCACTGTTTTTCATTACTTTATTTCATGTGATAATTGCCAAACCAATAAACACATTACCTATGGGCTATGAAATTTTTAAGCAATAGAACATCCTCATAATCGACTGCGTATATCAAAATGGAATATCGGTTAGGAAAGGTTGCTTAAGCCACACGGGAACTGCCTTTGAAGAATTTTGGACAGCAAGTTGGCATGAAATTTGGGACTATATCTATGGATAGGCTACTGGAACCGAATGTTTTGAAGACATTTTTCCGTGCTACAATTACCTGCTCCTTTCTTCCGCAGAAAAGTGGCAAAAATTGCCAAGTCATTGTACTTTCTTGAGGACTTAATAATAATCTTAATTCAAATTTTATCTTAGTGTGAGCAAAAGCGCTACTAACCTTTCTTGAATTGGACTGGAAAATGCGCAAGTGGATTATCCTTTACGCAAATATTTGGACACATGTCCGGATCTAACCCATTTTTGGTCAAGCCCATGGCGAACAGTTAGCTAACCCATGGTTCAACCATTCTCTATATTTAATTAATAGACTCCCGAGCTGAATGGTCATTTATCCAGCCAAAATATGCACTACACCCACAAAATGGGCTATCGTTTTGTTTACATTGTCGTATTCTTTTGTATGGCAGCATTGGTCCAGAGAGTGGTTGCCTGTAGGAGGCGGAATGGTCCTTTCCCGGAGAGGGTCGAGTGCCGGTGGTGCAAGGATTGAATTACTCCCTCCGCCGGTGTTTCGTTCAAAACCAACAGAAGTCCGTTAGGTGAACAGTAAAATGGTCAGTCTTCTGCCAAAAATAAGACCCAGTGGGAGGGCCAAATTCCTGAGTGATCAGCTAATTCCATCATTGTGGTAATTTTTTGTGGGAATTAAAACCATAGCATTCGTCAGAAAGCTGATTTTTAGTAGGCAGACTATTAGGTTATTACTATAGATTTGTATAGGTGCTACTGGAACAACAGTAACGACTAACTATTTGAGTAATAATTTGAATATATCGCTGAACTACCCATTTTGGATACCAAATATTTAAAGCATTCCGTAGTCTCTCATAGTGAGAATTTGTATCTGTTTCAAAACTGTGTACCACCCACTTAAAAGGACTAGGTCAAAGCCATATATGGCTGGCTAGGGAAGTTGTTAAATCTGTTGTTCGAAGATTATTTTAAAATTCAATGTTTTCTAAAGCATGCCTTGAGCGAGCTCGAATCTTTTACATTTGACTTTTTAAAAGTGGTCATATCTTTGCAAAGATTGATATTTGGAATTTCAGATCTAAATTTTCGCCGTTATTCATTGATGTATATTCATAATTTTCACAACACGAATGTGATTATTTTAAATGGACCGGATCCACAGGACAACAACGAAAATGCGACTTTCCATGGCAGAGGAATGCATTCCTCATTAACTTCTACAGCAAATGGGCAACATTTTCAAACTTTGGTAGATCCAAGCAATCCCGCTTCGTTTCACTACGGCGAAATGCTTGTTCCTCGTTCTCAAGAGGGACACTCAGCTAGTGTTAAATCAACTGCGCAAGAGAAAAACAGCGAAAATGAAAACCGTTCAGCAAATCAAATCAGGCAAGTTCTTGAATGCCGTTCAGCAGTAAGTTGTCCAAATAGCCCCTTTGTTTGAATATCTTGGAAAAATAAAATATAAACGCGTACCGTCCATTTAAAATATAGGATTAAGCGTTTCGGCGCCTTAAGAGAAAAAATTAGTAGGTTTCCTTACATTGTTTGGAATACAATTAAATATTAGGTTATCAACCGTCGCTTGATATGATGGTTATATAGAAATAAATACAAAATAACATTAATTTGTGGTTCATAAAATTTATTTATTGGTTTTCCGCAGTCTCCGCCGTTTTGTTATAATTTCAAAATTTTTGTTTTTCTTGTGATCTATATAAAATGCCGTAGAAAAGGCATTTTCTACGGCATTTTAGATCGTTAGAAATATTAGACTGTATAGATCTTTAAAAAATTGGTGCCTAAGGAAAGCTGATAAGCTGCTGTTTTGTGGCCATTCTAAAACTGTTAGCATAAATTTGCCATTTTCTCGGTTTATTGTAATTTCTCGTCTCACGAAAACTAAGTTCCGAAACATAACTATACAGGTGTAAATGCAAACTGATGTACAAAAATTTCATAGCGACATTTGTTCAAACGACAATGCGCGTGTCTTTTTTGAAGCAAATCCTAGCCTTTAATCTCTTACCAACTGCATTCTTAGGCAGTTCCTCTTATTAATACATTTTGATTTAGTAATGATAGTACGAACTTCAACTCTCCTGAACCCTGCACTGCAAATGAGAGTTATGCTCCAACTAATCTGCGACCAGATCATATCCAGTGCATATGTGCAGCCCTTGAAAATTCCGCCAATATCGCCACTTTGGTTCGTATTACTTTCATTCGTTTGATTATTCTTAACTCAAAATACGTTCAGGATAAATTTGTTTCCAATTTTTCCGCTCCCATTTTGTCCGACCACCCATGTCGTGAAGCATTACTTCGGGCAAAAGCACTTGTGCTCTTCCATGTCCGTAAATTTGACGAGTTCTACAAATTTGTGGAATCCACTCAATTTGCACCAGAGCATCACAATTTCCTGCAGAGTTTGTGGAACGAGGCACATTACATTGAGGTAGTTCACATAGTTTTTCCAAATCTTCTTAAAGGTTTTAAACATAAATTGGCCCATAAATGGGAACTCGTAATACCTTACAATGCGCTTTTCTGATTTAGTATGAAAAAATCACCGCAGACCAATATAATCACAAGAAATAATTGCTTAACACATCGAGTAAAGTGGCTAAAACGTATTTTTCGCTGAAAACTTTAAATATTTCCAAAAATCAACGGGTGCTAATATTGATAAAAATAGATAATGATGTTTCTGGTTTACACGAAACTGTGATAATTTCAGGTTGTATCTAAAAGCGTCATTTGGTATTTTTTGCCAAAAATTTAATCAGGGGAAAAGTAAAGTCAAGCCTGTTAATAGAATGTTTGTTAATATCTTTTAGTCTGTTATTAGTCTGTTAATAGAAATATTATTGTAGCTGTTTTTTAACTAAGTATTTCTTTCTAGACTGAACTGCAGCGTGGCAGAAAATTGGATCCGGTATCGCGTTATCGCGTCCGAAAAAAGAACGCATTTCCAAGGACGATTTGGGATGGAGACGCTACGAGTTATTGTTTCAAGGTTCGTGCTATACATTAAACTAAAAAAAATATTATTAAAAAGAATAGTAACCAAAAAGAGACTTATTTGGTTTGTTATTTACAGAAGAATGCTCGAAAAATTCTCAAGGACTTTTATGAAAAACAGCAAACACCAACTCACCAACAGAAGCAAGAATTAGCTAAATCAACCAAACTGTCCGTCGTTCAAGTATCTAATTGGTTCAAAAATCAACGGCAGCGAGCGCGCCAACAAAGAAGGTAAAATTTTACGTTAAAAGCTAATCACTAAACTAAATTTGTTATCATGTGAAATCTATTCACTATACAACAGATTGAAACACCTGAAGGCCCTAATCTGTTTAAAAGAGTCTAGGTAAAAATCCCCCCCGGTAAAAATCTCCCCCGCGGCCTTTTTTGGCATAACTTTTTACTGGAACCTTCTAGAAGGATGAGTAATAGCTTAAATTAAAGCTAAGACTCTGGGCTACAAATCGGTATATTACTTGCCGCATCTCGATTCAAGATTCTCGAGATTTAATTATTTTTGTCTCAAAATTTCAACTTTTTTTGCAAATTCGAGAATTTGAGACAAAAATAATTAAATCTCGAGAATCTTGAATCGAGATGCGGCAAGTAATATACCGATTTGTAGCCCAGAGTCTTAGCTTTGATTTAAGCTATTACTCATCCTTCTAGAAGGTTCCAGTAAAAAGTTATGCCAAAAAATGGCCGCGGGGGGGATTTTTACCGGGGGGGATTTTTACCGGTTCCCTGTTTAAAATAATGTTTTGATTTAAAAAAATTGCAGAGAATTTCGAAGATCGTGCTCGCTTCCAGACAGTTCGAGCGATGGTGCCGAAAGCGAAGGACCAGAAGACAACAACACGACTTTCGACGAAAATGAAACTCCTGCGCACGGATGTGGTCAACCAAAAGATGTTGAATTTGTGGACCATCAAGGATCATCCACGAGTGATCTATTTCCCCAACAGTGTGGCGGAAATGAGAATGACCACAATTCAAGAGTCAATCCCGCAGCAGCTGTCTACGCTGCGGCCGCGCAGATGTACTATGGAACAACAATGTCGCCTGCACAATATCACTCGTTTTACCAACACAGTTATCAGCAGGTTTGTTAATGAGTGACTTAAAATGAAACGAAATAAGTTTCCAAATCACCGAATGTGAAAGCGTTCAAATTAAAGCGCGCAAATATTTAAATTTTACTTTAAGCCGGATTAAAACTATTAAAATTGAATTTTATAGTTCTTAATAAACCTTACAAAATTATAAAATATATTTTCTATATAATATATTAATTTATTTTATACAGTCGAGTTTCTTTATACCGCGGGTCTTTTTATAATGCGGGTGAAATTTGGTCCCAAGAGGCTGAAGTGTATGGAAATGAGTCTCATTATAATTTTGTTCGGTCCCGAGATCATTGAACCAATTGATCAATGAACCAATGTTCACTTAAATGTCCGACCTCTGCATTAACAGTATTATTTTCAGCCGATACATTTGACAATGAACTTTGCACCGCAATTCCTTTTGAACAATGCCAATTCAATGGTTCATCCGACAGAAGTTCCACCTCCGCCCATTTTCGCAGAAAATCTCAACACTTTGGACTCTACAGTCGGCTCGGGTATGAAATATCAGTGCCTTTAGTTTTTAGTTTTGTTTATATTTTCCGAAAGTTAATTGTATTGTGCAATAAAATGCTTACGTTTAGTGTTTAATGTGATAGACATAAATTTTGAGCAAAATAATTGCCTCGGTCGATCTACCGAAACATTCGATCGCAGTTCTTATAATGTTGCAATAGCTAAGGGTTTTAGGTACAGTGCTGGTCAAAAGTCTTCCACCAAGGTGTAATTTCTCGAACAATTGCTCATAACTCAATTTCTTGATATGATCGGTGAGACTCGTAAAAACAAAAGTTGAACCTTAGGCTGTGCTCTTCAAATTAAGTAAATAAAAGATATCATGATATTGCATTTTCAAAATATTTTTTAATGTCCGTTTACATACACCCGATTTTGGAGGTGGTCAAAAGTCTTCCACCAAAATGTTTATTTAACAATTTTTCTTTATTTAATTCAACCAACGATTACAATAGCAGTTAATATTTTGTGGCATATCCCTTGGCATCAATTATAGCCTGGCAGTGGCGCGGCATTCAATCAACTAAATTGATGAGAATGTCAATTGGAATCTTGACCCATGCTGCTTCGAGAGCATAATTTAAGGGTTCATATTTTCCGAATTTTATGATATTTGTATATATTTTTACTTACTATATTTGTATTTATTTTTTTACTCATAGAATAGAACACTGTAGGCGAAAAAAATATATACAAATATCATAAAATTCGGAAAATATGAACCCTTAAATTATGCTCTCGAAGCAGCATGGGTCAAGATTCCAATTGACATTCTCATCAATTTAGTTGATTGAATGCCGCGCCACTGCCAGGCTATAATTGATGCCAAGGGATATGCCACAAAATATTAACTGCTATTGTAATCGTTGGTTGAATTAAATAAAGAAAAATTGTTAAATAAACATTTTGGTGGAAGACTTTTGACCACCTCCAAAATCGGGTGTATGTAAACGGACATTAAAAAATATTTTGAAAATGCAATATCATGATATCTTTTATTTACTTAATTTGAAGAGCACAGCCTAAGGTTCAACTTTTGTTTTTACGAGTCTCACCGATCATATCAAGAAATTGAGTTATGAGCAATTGTTCGAGAAATTACACCTTGGTGGAAGACTTTTGACCAGCACTGTAAATCGAGACTCATGTTAATGTTATTTTCTCATAAGTTTGTGTACGTAATCACGAGAAATAAAAAGAATAGCAAAGTACAATAGCGTGCTATTGTTAAAGCTTCAATGACAATCCTACAATTTTTCGTACTTTAATACAATCTGAAAATTTGGCTCTTGAATCTAAAAATGGCGCTAGTGTAAAAATTATATTTCCCAATCCTTTAGCATTGCAACCCAAAATTGTTGTCTTTTTCTGAACTGGGAAACCAAACAGAAGTCATCAATTGCATAAACTGCAAGGTATATTAAGCAAACAAATGAGCATCGGCAAAAATTCGGGAATAAGACAAACTCTACTAACACATACTCTCATATTATTTAATAAAAACACATAGAATGGAGTTCAGTAATCTGAACGTGAATGGACTTATTCAATATTCATCTCTGGCTATTACGCTGATCTTTATCCATTTTTCGAATTGAATTCCCTTAAAATGGATAAGAGTTATCCTTATGAGGAACTTATGAGTGTTTCAAATATTTGCTGGGCACCAAACTGAAGGATCTATACTTTGAAAACGATTACATAATTCATCTTGATGCTTATAACTTTGGTGGCCAAATATATAAACAGAGCCCTCCTGTTGGATTTAGGCAGAAAGAAAAACTGCCTATTGCATCGATCGTGAGGTGTGCGACCGGATAAAGGTCAAGTGCTTTTTTGTCACAAACAGGTGGATATGGTCGCTCATATAGCTGTTTTGTCTAAAACCTTGTTAGATGAGGTACTGGGTTGGCACTTCCCCTGATGTCCTAGATATCGTAATTCAAAAGGTTGGATTTTCTCAGACTTTGATCACGATTCCTTAGTTTTGTTCAAAATTTAAAAATCACCGTATTTATGCCTATTTTGAGCCAAAATTCGAAAAGCTAAAATGTTGCAAACTTTGTACATCATCACAATTTGTTTAAATGAGAGAAATCTTCATGTGGAATAACCAAACATACAGAATTAAGTTAAGAGCAAATTCGTTAAGACTAAATATTTGTAAAATGGTAATAAATATATCGAGAAAATAGATAACATTGGTCATTTGATATTCGCAATTAATCGCAAAAATGCTATTTCTATAGCAAACGTCTCCCGAAAATTCGTATAATAATTTAAACGAAATTTACTAGTGTGTAAATTGTTGAAACCTACCGATATAATCGATAAATTTGCGCTGAAATTTTGGCTAAGAAAAGGGTCCAGCTGAAATTTAATCCGGTTTTCGAAGCCTCTTTCCATTTTGTCGGTCTGTTTCCACCTTCCGGCGTTAGCCAGTAAGGATATATTTACCGTAGGAAAATTCTCATTGGTGGAATAACGGCGGGCTCTCGATGTGGGACACAAAGGGAGGGAGGGCTTTCACAAAGGCTGGAGTTGGATATTGAGTTTCACCTTCGCCGTTTCGTGTTTTATATTGAGTGAAAATCCACGAGAACCGTGCAGTCCTGTCGGTATTCCATTTTGACAAAGCTTTACGTTCAAATTGGACTTTTGTAGTTCCAGGAGCGCTGACTTTTACTCATAGAATCGATTTCTCGATTGACTGATGTTTCAATTAATTTGAAATAGTCGCAGTTTCTTAAGGAACAATAACTAATGTCTGGAATGGTCTCAAGGAATGGGTATGATTACCTTGGATTACATGATACCTTTGCTCTTTCCCTCTTTTAGGGAGTTCATCTTCACATCGGATCAAGTTGCAGTCTTATGCGAAATCCTCCACCGCGCCAGTCTCATTGATCGCCTTGTGCGTAATTTTTTTTTATTAACTTGATCCTCTTAGCGAATAGGTAATCGAATATTGATATAAGTCATTATTAGGGCCTCACATAAGGAACTTATGTTTCATTTGATATAGTGAGTTTCACTTAAAAGATGTATTTTATTACGACCTATTTGCTCAATTTCAAGATCCATATAGCACATTGTTGCAGGATAAGTTCATCTGGCGAATCCCGCAAACGGACGAGTACAAACAAAATGAGAGCGTGCTCAAGGCTCAGGCGCTCATTTCCTTTCATAAGCAGAACTTCAAAGAATTATACAGCATTCTTCAAACCAGCCATTTTTCACCCCATAATCACAGTGAATTGCAAGATTTATGGATGAGAGCACACTACTCTGAGGTTGTTCTTATTATAATTATTGCGAAAAAAATTTTCTCCTACAGATTTTAGAAACGATTTATAAAAATCAAATAAAAAATTTAAAATAATTTTGATGATGATCAATTTCAGTTAGAAAACGATTTAATGACTAAATTAGCCTAATTAACGGTTACTGATTAAGGCTGAGAAAATTCGCGGCAGAGAGTTAGGTGCTGTTGGAAAATATCGTATTCGGAGGAAATTTCCTCTCCCAAGAACAATATGGGATGGTGAAGAAACGAGCTACTGCTTCCGGGTATGCCAAATTCGAATAAAGTCGCATAATACTTTTTCGGCCTTTAATTTTTGAATTGACATTCCATAGTATCGAGCGTCAATGCTTGGCAAAGGGGTCTATACTTAAGTATTGGCCTATAAGCCTGAGTTGTGCTTTTGCAAAGTTAATGTCTAAAACACAATTATGCAATAAACTGTAATTGTTGTGCAATCGATACAATGAAAGAACTAATTTCATAATTTTAGGAGAAATCTCGCGTCATTTTACGCGATTCGTACAAAAAGAATCCATATCCGTCTCCGAAAGAGAAGAAAGAGTTAGCTGATAGGACAAATTTGACACAAACACAAGTTTCGAATTGGTTTAAAAACAGACGACAACGTGATCGAGCTGCGGGAGCTAGGTATTCTTATATCTTAGACATTTAATTAAAAACACTAAATTAAATCGTATATTGTACAGATGACTAATAGGACGACATTTTCAAACTGTTTTTAAACGTTTCTGACATAAAGACTATAGTTATTCGAAATATTGTAAAAATGCAAACATCCAAAGGTGATTTATTATCAATATCGGAATAATTGCAATTTGCAATTATTCAGCTTCAGAGAAGACAACCATGACGAATTCGGAGATTCCTCGGATTACGATGATCCAACGGCAGCACTTGACCTGGACTCCTCTGATCCGGACATGGCTCGCCAAAGCCACCGACAATCTGGCACTCTACCGGTTTCTGTGAAAGATTCACCCCCGCCGAATGACATGACCTCTTCAGCTGGCATTAACCCTACGGCTCTTGGTTTAACTGTTGCCACAGACCTTTTCTTAAACACCAATGCCGCCGGCGACTCAACAAATACTAACCTCAAAACTTGGGATAACTCGTTGGAAAGTCAACTGCAGCAACAATTTCATGACCAAAGTTATCAGCAGCTCCTTCATCAACAAAATCAAAATACAAATTTACAACAACAAAATCCGCCAGCAACCCTTTTGACTCCCACTTCTAATAACATCGCCGAACAGCAATTAGTGGTAGCCGCCGCAGCATCCTCGTGCTGGAATAATAATTTTGCAGGTATTAACATAATTACAAATCGAAATTAAAGATTTCAGCGAATGAGTGAAAAAAATTATAAAATACAAAGCAGCTTTTACGTTTTCCTAAACTTCAGGCTACTTTGCGGTCTAAAACGTATTTTCAGCTTTTGTACAAAATATTCTTTACAGCAATGCAACAATGGATGGCCGCACAACAAGCCTACGGCACAACCCTTGGCGGTTCTCAACCACATGGAGCTTCAACTGGAGACCCCGCAGACGATGCAAATATTTTACGAAATCAGAGAGATTCAACCAATTATTCTCGCCAACATTCTTCCTTGGCTTCAAATGTTACTGGCACAGTGGGCCCGACAGAGTCCGTTGGTGTACCAGTAATGTGCGTGGGCCCGTCTGCGATTAGTTATCATAACTTATAACACTATTTTCGAGATTTTTATTATGTTTCCATAAATGAGTGCATTGAAGGACATTATTTTGAGCCCCGTTAGCAGAAAATGTTTTGTCAGCAGTTACGAACAGAAGCCAAAAAGATATATACTACTTAGCTTACAAAAACGTCATAAGATTTACTATCATAGCTTGAAGAGATTACCAGTGCCGGACTTTGGCCATTTTTGAACCCCGGGGAATTTTCAAAAACAAAAGGGGGGACCCTTTTGTTTTTTTGTGAATTTATTTTTGAGGCATTCTTAGGGGTGCTTGTTCCAAAAGCTGGACCCCGGGGAATGTCCCTATTTCCCCCTATGAAAAAACGGCCCTGGAGATTATTTAGCTTGATAAGTCCTATACTCAACATCTTGGAAATTTTCGAGAAATTAATTGAAAATTATCATTAGAGCATTGTTTATCATTTATTTAGAGTACATTCAATAATCTCCTGAAACAATTTGTATATTTTGATGATATGAGAAAGGTTTCCAGGTACGGATACAGAAAAAATATATTTGAGCAGAATTTGAGTACATTATAATAGTCCACATGGAATGAACAAGGATAAATTTCCTAAACTTATACAGTCGACTCTCGATTTACCGCACACGTCGGGAATGGCGATTTTGTGCGGATAATCGAAAGTGCGGTTAATCGGGTGTGCGGTAAATCGAGAGAATTTTGTATGGAGAAAATCCTTCCAGTGCAAAGTTGTGCGGATAAACGAAATTTCCTATATTTTTTTGTCATTTTTTCAATATAAAAAATAAAATTTTAATTCCCGCCCAAAAAATTTTGAATTTTTTACTGAATTTTGGCCGATTTTTGCAAAAATTTTGGTAAATTTGGCAAAATTTTTGAAAAATTTTCGAAAAATTTGATGAAAAACAGGAAAATTTTGTATAAAAATTCAAATTTGCGCCAAAAACAGAACCATTTTTCTTTGTGCGGATAAACGAAAAATTTTACTTGGAAATTTCACTTTGGTTCCGCAAAAACCTGTGCGGATAATCGAATTTATCCGCACAAAATGCGGATAATCGAGGGAATTTTGTATGGAAAAAATCCGTTCCAGCCAATTATGTGCGGTTAATCGAAAGTGCGGTAAATCGTGTGTGCGGTAAATCGAGAGTCGACTGTATTTCATAGGTTAATTTTCATCAACAACTTTTGAACAGTGATATATTTCGCTATATACTCTATGGACTGTGCCGTAGAGTAATTAACGAAGCGACGTTATCATTTTGGTTCTGAATGTCCAATTTGCGAAATATATCCTTGCTCGTTTATATAAATACAAATCCTAGAACAAAGAAATTGATTAGCTAAAATAAGTTATTGTATTGAGCAATAGAAAACAATTGTAATAGCTCGTATCATAATGTTTATGGCAGGTCAATAAGTAAAACTAAGTGAAATCGAAGATGTGACAAGGCAGTAATAAGTCCTACTTCTATTACTGAAAAGAAACTAAAATATGGTTCGTATTGTAAAGACAGACAAGGTAGTTGAAATATTAAGGGTTAATTTTTGCAAACTTTGAGAGTCACGCTGAAGTAAGGTTATATGAATTCAATGAAAGAATTATTAAAACATTTTCGTAGAAAAATCATACTATTGTAATTCAGTCAAAATACATAACAAGAAGAAAAGATGAGTGATTTCTGGAAATTTTTATGGACGATATGTGAATTTTAGATATTACATATCAAATGAGTAAGAAAATTACAATAAAAACTAAAAATACTTGACATTTACTGAGGTGTCAGATTTCGCACTTCTCTGGATCTTCTTCAAAACAATTTTGTCACGCACGTTCGGGTCCTCCCAGAGAAGACAAGTGCTATCACAGTCTGAGCATTTGAAACTCCCTGTATATGACGTTTTCGTATGCCTAAAACTATTAAATCATAAACTAACAAAAAGCAAAAATGACGTACTATCACAACTTACGAGCAAAAATGGCTGTAGCTGATGTCGTTTTTTCGACAAATATAGCACTGTTTCGTTCCGCAACGGCATCTCATAAAATTGCACCCGCCGTCCTTCACAAAAGCTAAACTGCACTTTGGGCATTTTCTTACAACAGCTTCACTGAGTTGCTTCTGTCTAAATAATTGCTACTATAAGATAACAGAATTACAGAGGTTTTAAGGTTTTAGTGAACGCAATAATGTGTGATATTTTGCCTTGCTCGTACTCGCAATTGTAATTCTTGATAGTATCTACTCTTTTTATTCGCACAATCAGAAAAATGCGTTTTAGCATATTCACAATTTCTATAAGAAAAATTTTGCCATAATTTGAACAAAACTTACAAAATATGTTCCGCTTTTTGTTGCTTGCCTATATTTTCCATTTCTTTGCAACTTATTCCCTGATGGCCTTCCCATGGAAGTTCGCATGAGCGACAAAACTCGTATTTGCAATCGGGGCATTTAAAACAACGAATTTTCTCTGGCGGCTGTTCCATTTCCACTCCACAGTTGCATTTTCGGCATCTAGGAATATTGCCATCATTCGATTTATTATGGCTTCATGAGCATATGGAAAAATTATTATTGACTCGGCTAATGGTACTGCTTTGTTATGTCAAAATAATTTATGGATAATTTAAATCCAATTATCCATCGACTAGCTTAAAATATTTTCCATTATATTAAAATGCTAACCAGCAACTTTCAAAGCCTGAAGTTATATGAAGGAACTACCTTTCGAGATATTTTAGACCAGCAAGTGCGATGCTTTCTTCTGTGCTACGGTCTTCGAGTCTTTTTGTCAAATCAGACGAAATGAAGCATTGTATTTCAGCTAAATTACCGAAATAATGATTATTTTCTAAAATATGAAACTTACGGAAAATAATTGGATTTTCGCAGTTACACATCATGCATTTAAGTCCAATACCGCCTTTGGCTAATGGCATTTCATCCACGGCTGCTTTAGCGTGGTTTTCAAGGCACTGTCGACAAAAGGAATGGGTTGCGAGAGAAGTTGAGGCTGAAACTTTATCATTGTGATACAATTTTGGAATTAAATAATTCATAGACCATCGTAAGGGCCGTTAAAAATTTAAAAATTTTTTATTTTGATTTGCATTAGTTTGAAGTTTTCAAATTTTTTTAGAGTTACTAATATTAAAAGATTTTAGTGCAAAAAAGTACTTACCTCCAGTGGGCCGAACAGTGCAATCGCAGAACACCATGTCCTGGACAAGTAAAACCTCATAACATATCAAACATTCCATTTTCTCTCGAAAATCAGGTAAGTCGGGGGAGTGTTGATCGTCGAAAAGCTAAATTTTTGCGTTCCCGATGATCAACCCAAACAATCGATAATTTATTTACCGTGACTATTTTTGTCCTCAGGGACTCGCATGGCAAAAGCTTGGACAGAAGCTTGATCAGGAATCCGAAAGGTCGGCAGACGTTAAATTTCTGTAAAGCGTCGACATAAGAATTGTGATTTGATATTTGGAGACACAAACCTTTGGCTTCTTTTGTACCTTTGGCATATTTGTTAAAATAATCTCGACGAGTGTTTCATCGCTCACGTGATCATACTCTTTCAGAAGCTGGTCGAGGTTTAAATTCGGGAACATCTCCATCTAAGTGGAGTTATATAGAAATGATTTTTTAGAAGAAAAACGATTATTATGGTTAAAATAAAGTGAGAATAAAATGACGTCTTTTTCGGAGAATAGTCACTCCTAATACTTAATTAAAGCACCCTATCAGTTTTATCCCAAATCATATTTTTCAGAATAAAGAAATGAAATATACTCAGACAAAATATTTCATTTATTAAGACAGCTTACCACTTCTTTATGCTTCTGGCTCTCCTCGACCATTTTTGGTTGTGAGCTTTCAAACAGAGAGGAGAGGTACCTAATGAAGAAAATCACCTAAAATATCGAAATATCAAATATTCATTAGACATACTAAAATAAAAATCGGTCGTAACAAAATCCCTCTGAAAATTAAAGAAAGACTGCGAACCGAATCACTGACCATGTCTTCGATAGCAGGCAAACGAGCATCACACAGACGCGATTAGTCACCAGAGTTCTAGTAGAAAGTCGATGCAAAGTAATCAGTAGTGAGATATCTCTCAATAAAAAGAGTTTCGTCTCTCACTTTGGGACAGACTAAAATGTTTGACGGTTGAGACAAAGAAATAATTTGATGCAAGTGAGTGCCAATAATGGATGTCAAAATACAATGGAATTTGAATGTCCATTTAGTATTAGTTAAAACGATAGAATGTGTACCAACATAAACCCGAACCTATAGATTACAGGACTTTGGTTGGGAGTCAATGTTAACTTGATATGGTTAGTTGACTCTCTTATGCAGATTCGCACTATAAAATAATTTTATGTATAATATTTATCAAATAATTAGTTGGATTTTGATCGAACCATGGCGTGTACGATAAATATTCCAAACATATTGTCAAATATCGTATGCTAATGTTATAAGAAAAAGTTATTAGCGTTGACTTTAGATAGATATATTTATTAGATGACTAATTCCGTTAAGGATTCAGAATTCAAATTATAATTTGTTTATTGGAAACATTCATTGACAAGTAGGCCATAAAATAGCAAACATACACGTTATATGAAATACACGTTTAGCATGATAATTCCTAAAATTAACAATGTGAAACTAATAATATAATGTAAAAACTCCTTTCTAAGCATGATTGAGGGTAATATGAAATGTCTGTTTATTAGGGTTCAGTATCATTGAACTACTGAATCGCGATGCGTGAACGCCTCCCAGCCGGCTTGCGCATAGCGTCGAGCTTCGGCTGCGATATCAGTAGAAGATGTGATGCCACGACCCACAATGACAATATCGCATCCATCTGCTGCAATGGCCCTCTCCACCGTCCGCCATTGTTGCCCAAGGCCGTCCTCAGTGGCGCTCAGATTTACACCTAATTAAGAATGACATATGAATGATAAAAATATTGGCAATAAAATACCTGGAGTCCAATAGAAAAATGAAGGATCATCAAGACAACGTTTTTGACAGATGAAACCGCTCACAAAACGGCTATTTTCTTTAGCCATACGAACAGTTTCTGAAAAAATAAATGCGTATTTTTATGAAAAGCCGAATATTTATAGCATGTTGATTTCATTTTAATTCGTTCAATCCTCCTACAATGGCAAATCTTTTGTTAACAGATGCAAAAACTTCGCTTAGCAGATTACCAAACAGTATAAGTCGAGTAAGTGACTTGTATGCTATTACAGTATTTTATTAACTTCCTACAATTGCACATATTCTCTTGCAAGATATGCACAGGCGTATTTAGAAACCTTTAAGAAATTTTTAGAAGTACCTTCTTTATTTGGGATACATTTTGTTTTTATGACCTACCTTCGGTATATCCTTCCAAATTAGTCAACGCGTCTTCAGAGCTCAGTTGAGCAATCAGCAAACAGCTGGAAAGTCGATTTCCCTCTTTTCCGACGACCTAAGGATGATTTGTTTATTTTTCGAAAGCAAACTTAATTGGTACCGTCTTCAGGGCTTTTAGTGAAGCCGAACCAGCCACAGAGTGAACGGTTACCTGTCAGTAAGATTCGTGAGTAATTATGAACAAAAATATTCTAAATTACCAGATCAGCCCAGCTAGCGATTGAATGTGGGCCTCCCTCCAACTGACATTCCATTATTTTCCCAATATCCGCAAACTTTCTGCAAAATACCAGCAGTGAATACAATTATAAAAATAGAATAAAATAACCATACCTGTCTTCGAAAATGATGAAGTCATGATCATTCGCCAATTGATGAAGTTCAGCAATAAATTTGGCATCAAAACTTTGAATTGTGTCATAGTGAATTTTTAACGCGCATATATGATCTTTAACTTTTCGCGCGATCTAAATAAAATTAAAGACTGTTAGATTTACTTAGTCGTAAAACTTAAAAATGATAATAAATTTATATGAGGCAGTAACTCGAAAAATAGCTGCGAATTTCCCATAAGTGCACATATGGCGCTTCTCCGGAAGTGCCCCCTCCCCCCACTTTTTGAGTAAAATACAATAGGGCCCCCAATTGTATTTTACTCTCATTTTACCAATATTCAAAACAAGGACATTGATAGACAGAATATGTGAGAAAATATGTCTTTGTTTGAATACTGGTAAAAGGATAGTAAAATACAATGGGGGACTCTATTGTATTTTACTCAAAAAGTGGGGGGAGGCACTTATATTCGGCGAGGCACTTATATTCGGCATTATCGTTTTGAAAAATTAAGTGAATACAAAATTAGATTATTGAAGGAATCTGAGAGCCAGACAATTTTTATAAGTGCAAGTTTTATCGCTTCCTTCGAAGTAGTTTTAGTATTTTCAGTAATTTTTTATGAAGTTTTAAATTGTATCTGCACAAGGAAAGTCCTCACTGAAGTGATATCTTCCGCGGTAGGAAGATCTGCAGCGAGACACAAATTTGTCTTCTTTTTAATCATGATGTCCAGCAACTTTTTATTCAGCGGATTCTTCGCAAGTAAGGCTGCTCGTTTTACCAAATTCCATGAAGCTGCTTTATCTATTTGTGAGTCGGTATTTGTTGTCGCAGCGGTGCTATTGGCCTCGCACACCAAACCACATTTTGGAGGGGCGCTAGTTTTTACTTCAACGTCTAAAAAACAATAAATAACAAAACTATAAAGAAATAATAAGAATACCTTCATGACCATTATCATTTGCTGCTTTCTTGGTAGCGGAACCCCTTAGTATATTTCTTATTTCGCCAGCCTTTTCCGCTGATAATTCTTGTTTTCCGACGAGAAAATCAAGGATTTTCGTCATATTAATGGCGCTAAATATTTAACAAATATTATAAACCACTTATGTTTCTTCAACCTGTGAAGACGAACACCTTCATCACAGAGTTTGTCAGAGCCGCCCTGCTCGCGGTCCAATACGCACAATACATGAGTGCAATTCAAACCAGCCTTTTCTAGTTCCTGGAAAATTAAAATATTTATCTGATAACATAGAAAATAGAAGTAAACCTTGACGGTTTCAAGCACACTCCCGCCTAAACTCAGAAAATTAAAAATCTGTAATTCGCTTGAATTATTCACCTGAAGTGACGACATCTTCAATAATCAAGGCTCGTTTTCCTGGTTCAAAACGACCTTCAATCATTTGTTTCTTGCCATAATCCTTCGCTTCTTTTCGTTTGAGCAGCATTGGCTTCTTGAGGAAATATGACACTAGCTAAATAAAAAGGATCAATGCATTTGACAATAATTAGTCTAAACTGTACTAAAAAGCAGAACCATTTTATTAGGATTGTTTTTTACCATGGCTATTTAAGTTTAAGAAAAATGGTTACCCGCATCAGGAAAATTGGACAATCGCCTCTCAAATTATTCCGAGATATAAATTTTGCTATGACTTATTGCCCCGAAATCCGGCTACTCCTTGAAATTTTTTTCTTGCTATGGGCATGTGCAAAATTTGAAATAACACTACTTACAGTAGCCAACATAATGGCACCGTAGGGGACGCCAACGATGTAGTCATACTTGAGATCTTCCTTTTTAATTATATCACAAAGCGCTTCTGCTGTGGCGGCCTAAAAACAAAAATTAGCCAGCATAAAAATTTTCATTTTCACCAGAATGTTAGGCGAGGAAACAAGCACACGAAGATCCACATATATTGGACTCTTGATGCCGCTCTTAAGTGTGAACTCCCCGAGTTGAAAGGTATTTTGTTGGTGAAAGCTATCTAACAATTCTTCGGACATGCTGCATAGAAATTAGGTTATTTTGCACGTCAGTTGCGAAAAATAATATGAACAAACAATGCCAGAAATAGGGAAACTTATAACGTAAAATTTTATTCTCTTTTTACATATAAATTATATGAAACATCACTGTTTCCAAACTCAACAATAATATATCAAATTTAATTCAACCCGTAGACTGATTTTGCGTTGGAAGTTGTAATTCTGGCGACGTCGACAGCAGGTTTATCCATAAAAGCAGCAATGAGCTCACAAATTGCAGGTAACGCACAAGGTTCATTGCGATTGAAGGATGCATGTTTGTGCAACTCGACTGTCTAAAAAAGATTCGAGTTGACAAAATTAATTGGAGTTTCTAACAACATATGCTTATAAAGTATTTGTGTTACCCATGAGCTGAGATATGGAAATCGTTTCGGCTACTTTTGTATATTTTTTCGTACCCGATGTAAGTTTATTAGATTGTTTTTTAATGCTCTTGAAATGTTTCCTTAATTGAATTTAACTTGTAGGAATATTTTAACGAGAAACCAGATTCATAGTGTACCTCTTTAGTAAATTTGTCTCGAATATCCACAGAAAGTTTCTTGTCATTTATTTTTGGATACATGAAAGGCGCGTCCGTTTCCAACAGCAGCTTTTCGAGAGGAATCACTCTGTTCTTCAGTGCGTATTTTACACCATCGTCTGATTTATCTTTCCATAAAAACCCTAAATAGGTAATTTTCCACAAGGAAGCACTGTTAATTTAAAATTAAGACTAACCAGTCAGACCAATATATAAGCCCATATCGACATATGTCTTGGCTTCATTGGCAGTCCCAGTGAAACAATGAATTACAGCCGGCGGAAGTTGTGTTGAATATTTGGACAAAATCTCAACCATCTCTGAGTGAGCTTCTCGTTCGTGTATGAAGAGGGGTTTTTGGAGTTCGCATGCCAATTGCACCTAAGTCATGAAACTAAATGATCACAGTTAGTTTGAATAATAAACATTGGCTATCAAAAAGGGTTGTTCCAAAACCACAACAACTACAAAAGTTTGAAATTTTCGAGAACACTGACAAAAGTACCAAAAATGTTGTTTTGAAGTCAGATAACACATTTTGGTGAAAATGACAATGACAAAACTCTTCAGTCCTGATGTTCAATTTTATAAATTTTACACATGTTTATTACCTATTTTCTTCCCAACATCGTATAAAACTCACTTGCTCCTCAAATGCATGTAGTTGATCCTCTCTAGGCGAAAAATTTCGATTGAAATCCAGACCGCACTCTCCTACAGCCACACAAGCTGTGTTATCTGTCAAATGAGACCGCAAAAAGGGAATAGTTGTGGAACTTTTGAAATCTTTGGCGTCGTGTGGATGCACACCTATGAAACGTAAAATTATAACAAATGGCTTAGGCTCTTATTATGAAAGACGTATTCGATAATTTTATTTCATTTGTCTTTAGTTTCCTACCCTTTCTTTTCTATCTATGGGTAGATAATTCCTTATCGATAGTATATAGTGACAAAGTGTCGAATGCTAAAGCCGTGGATCCAACTAATCCTCGGTGATCCAGATCAAGACGAATTTATCACTTTTTCAGAAATAAAAAAGCCAATTTAAACCTTCTAAAAATGCCATAAGTCATAGGATATCGAAAATGATTCTTTTTTAACAAAAACGAAAAATTTGGAGAAATCTGAGCCTTCCTGCAATAGACATAGGTCGCATAGATTTTTTTCAATTTTTCACAGTTACGGGACCGGGGAAAACAGAAGCAAACCGTAAAAAACATATTTTTGGTTTTTATTCATTCATTTAGGCTCTTAACACATCGATCAGCCCTAAAAATTAAATGTTTTATTAGTTATTACCAGCTGTATAGTAAAGAAATCCAGGAGTTTTCTTGACAAGTTGAGACGCAGCGTTAGTTGAATCCTGAAGCAACAACATAATATGAATGAATTAATCCATAACAGAAAAGAAAATTACCTCACACGTGCCAGTGATCATAATTTTTGATATCCCTAAAATATTTCTAAGTTAAAAATATTCGCACACAAAAATACACACCAGCCCGTTTTGCCCTTTCTAGCACGCTGTCATAATCTTTGGCGAAAGAAGGATGGGCCAAATTGGCTCCGATGTCAACAAGCTCGTACGGCACATGGGTGGCAACATTCATGGCTGCAGAAATTAGTTTGGTATACCTTTTTGAGATCGCGTAAAGCATTTACGTTTAAATTAGGCGAACAAACAAAATGATTCATTCCGCGTGGGACAACTTTGAATGTAATAAAGAATCGTTTAAATGCAATGTCTGAAGTAAATTTTTCCCAAATGAAAATCCAGGCAAGAAATTGGGAGTTGCATTGTTTATGTTTGCGTTTCGCATATGTTTTAATAATTGTATGTTTAAAATATATTTTTGAATTTGAGAACGCCAAAATAAGCACTTTCATAGAATTGCGTAGAAGCACTTTTTTGTTCTCTATCTTCTAGCGTTTTATTTCCAGTGACAACAAATGAGCATCATTTATTTTGTTGGGATTCGCTTACCGTAATTCCTGTAATTACTCCCCTCCCTATAATTACTCCCCTGTATGGATTTTCACTCCCTGGTTCGGCCCCGCTCGGAGCCCTTGCCACTTTAACCAAACCTGAGTGCATATTCGTGTAGATCTCGTCGAGTTACGTATGTTTAGCTAGTTCAAAAAATATTTCGCCTTCAAAAAATAGGGGAAAAATGACTTCGAAATTTGGAGTGGCTTCGAAATTTGGAGTGGCTTCGAAATTTGGTGTTTGAAAAATTACTCCCCCGGGGGAGTAATTACAGGGAATACGGTACTTTATAAAATTAGTTTGTGTGCCATTTGATTTTTAAATGCACCCGCTATATGTTGGTGAAGTAAACTTTTATTAAATCTTGAAATTTCAGTTCCTTAGATTGCAAAACTCTGTGATGGAAACTGATCAGGCCCAAATGGAGGTCGACGCAAATCAAGCGGCCGAAACAAAGAAACGTTTCGAAGTGAAGAAATTTAACGCAGTGGCGCTTTGGGCGTGGGACGTAAGTATTCTTGCTTTTTGTTCAAGTATCATTACTTTTTTCGAAATGTGAAAAATTTCAATATTTTACACATGTGTGGAATTTCGTTGATTTTATGTGCAAAATATGATTTAGTATATTTCAAAATGCCAAAATTTCTCTCTCACTCAACGCATCTAACCTTTGGGATTTAATCACAAATCTGTTCTTAAAATCACACGCTTTATAATAAATTTTACAGATTGCTGTGGAAAACTGTGCCATTTGCCGCAACCACATTATGGATCTGTGCATTGAATGCCAAGCTAATCAAGCGTCCGCCACGACCGATGAATGCAACGTCGCCTGGGGAACGTGCAATCACGCGTTCCATTTCCACTGTGTCACTCGCTGGCTGAAGACCCGCAACGTGTGCCCTCTGGACAATCGCGAGTGGGAATTCCAAAAGTATGGGCGCTAAAGATCGCAGCTAAATTATGTATACTGTTGATTATTATTTTCAAACTGTATCTCTTCAACAGAATTATGCATAAATATTATTGAAATGGGAATATTTTAAAATATTGAAATACATTTTATGAGAAATCCTTTCAAAATATATCCTTCAAAATGAGAATAATGTACTATTTCAAATTCACGTTTAAATTCGCGCCTATTTATAAAATCGAAAAGGGTTTGGTTACTTTGGAAGTCGGGTAGTTAAACCGAAGACGTTGGCTGAGGACAGCGCTTTGTATTGGTTGTGGGTCGATTTGGTGCTATTGTGCGGCGCACAGAAAAGACTGCAGGAGGGCAGAGCGCAGAGAAGCTGGTTATTCCCACTGCCTTTCCTTTTCTCTCTTCAGAGCAAAGGCGACGAAATAGTGTGTGGCAGACGGTTAGATTTTGACTATAATGTTGGCGTTTTGACCACATGGCGCGAAAGCTATGAATGGTGCAATCGGACAAAAAATTTCCTGAGAGGCAGTAGTTGCACAATATAATCACTAGCGAAGTGGGGCCGCTTCGCGGCCCTCACTTCGCTAGGAAGCGGTTAGCGTGCACAGCGGGAGATTGGGTTCGTCATCGCTTCGCGCACCGCCATCAGTATGCCCTCGTCTGTATCAGTATGCCCACCGCCGTCAGCGGTCAGATTGGGTTGTTCGGGAGTAAGGATTGTTCGGGAGTAGAGCAGCATGAGACTATTTCGGGCCTTCGGCCCTCCTCCGACTCCCTACGGGAGTCCTATTAAAAGTTTTGTGTACATTATGCCTATATGTTCTAAGTTCCCTCACATTCCAAGGGAGAAGGTCGGGCGCTCCGCGCCCGACCACAGGACTGGCTCGCCGCCTCCGGCGTCTCGCGTATATGGTTAGGGTGAGGTCGACAGTCGCGGCCTTCGGCCGCGACTGTCGACTTGGGTCGTTGACCCTTCCAAAAATTCGGGACATATCTGTGACAGAGAATTTAGACTATATAAAATGGCCCTTCCAAAAATTCGGGACATAATCTGTGACAGAGAATTTAGACTATATAAAATGACCCTTCCAAAAATTCGGGACATAATCTGTGACAGAGAATTTGCACTGGTAAGAATGACCCTTTGAAAAATTCGGGACATAATCTGTGACAGAGAATTTAGACTATATAAAATGGCCCTTCCAAAAATTCGGGACATAATCTGTGACAGAGAATTTATACTGGATAAAATGACCCTTTGAAAAATTCGGGACATAATCTGTGACAGAGAATTTAGACTGGATAAAATGACCCTTCCAAAAATTCGGGACATAATCTGTGACAGAGAATTTAGACTGGATAAAATGACCCTTCCAAAAGTTCGGGACATATCTGTGACAGAGAATTTAGACTGGATAAAATGACCCCTCCAAAAATTCGGGACATATCTGTGACAGAGAATTTAGACTGGATAAAATGACCCTTCCAAAAATTCGGGACATATCTGTGACAGAGAATTTAGACTGGATAAAATGACCCTTCCAAAAATTCGGGACATATCTGTGACAGAGAATTTAGACTGGATAAAATGACCCTTCCAAAAATTCCGGACATATCTGTGACAGAGAATTTAGACTGGATAAAATGACCCTTCCAAAAGTTCGGGACATATCTGTGACAGAGAATTTAGACTGAATAAAATGACCCTTCCAAAAATTCGGGACATATCTGTGACAGAGAATTTAGACTGGATAAAATGACCCTTTGAAAAATTCGGGACATATCTGTGACAGAGAATTTAGACTGGATAAAATGACCCTTTGAAAAATTCGGGACATATCTGTGACAGAGAATTTAGACTGGATAAAATGACCCTTCCAAAAATTCGGGACATATCTGTGACAGAGAATTTAGACTGGATAAAATGACCCTTCCAAAAGTTCGGGACATATCTGTGACAGAGAATTTAGACTGGATAAAATGACCCTTCCAAAAATTCGGGACATATCTGTGACAGAGAATTTAGACTGGATAAAATGACCCTTTGAAAAATTCGGGACATAATCTGTGACAGAGAATTTAGACTGGATAAAATGACCCTTTGAAAAATTCGGGACATAATCTGTGACAGAGAATTTAGACTGGATAAAATGACCCTTTGAAAAATTCGGGACATAATCTGTGACAGAGAATTTAGACTATATAAAATGACCCTTCCAAAAATTCGGGACATAATCTGTGACAGAGAATTTAGACTGGATAAAATGACCCTTCCAAAAATTCGGGACATAATCTGTGACAGAGAATTTAGACTGGATAAAATGACCCTTTGAAAAATTCGGGACATAATCTGTGACAGAGAATTTAGACTATATAAAATGGCCCTTCCAAAAATTCGGGACATAATCTGTGACAGAGAATTTAGACTATATAAAATGACCCTTCCAAAAATTCGGGACATAATCTGTGACAGAGAATTTAGACTGGATAAAATGACCCTTCCAAAAATTCGGGACATAATCTGTGACAGAGAATTTAGACTGGATAAAATGACCCATTGAAAAATTCGGGACATAATCTGTGACAGAGAATTTAGACTGGATAAAATGACCCTTCCAAAAATTCGGGACATATCTGTGACAGAGAATTTAGACTGGATAAAATGACCCTTCCAAAAATTCGGGACATATCTGTGACAGAGAATTTAGACTGGATAAAATGACCCTTTGAAAAATTCGGGACATATCTGTGACAGAGAATTTAGACTGGATAAAATGACCCTTTGAAAAATTCGGGACATATCTGTGACAGAGAATTTAGACTGGATAAAATGACCCTTCCAAAAATTCGGGACATATCTGTGACAGAGAATTTAGACTGGATAAAATGACCCTTCCAAAAGTTCGGGACATATCTGTGACAGAGAATTTAGACTGGATAAAATGACCCTTCCAAAAATTCGGGACATATCTGTGACAGAGAATTTAGACTGGATAAAATGACCCTTTGAAAAATTCGGGACATATCTGTGACAGAGAATTTAGACTGGATAAAATGACCCTTTGAAAAATTCGGGACATATCTGTGACAGAGAATTTAGACTGGATAAAATGACCCTTTGAAAAATTCGGGACATATCTGTGACAGAGAATTTAGACTGGATAAAATGACCCTTTGAAAAATTCGGGACATATCTGTGACAGAGAATTTAGACTGGATAAAATGACCCTTTGAAAAATTCGGGACATATCTGTGACAGAGAATTTAGACTGGATAAAATGACCCTTCCAAAAATTCGGGACATATCTGTGACAGAGAATTTAGACTGGATAAAATGACCCTTCCAAAAATTCGGGACATATCTGTGACAGAGAATTTATACTGGATAAAATGACCCTTCCAAAAATTCGGGACATATCTGTGACAGAGAATTTAGACTGGATAAAATGACCCCTCCAAAAATTCGGGACATATCTGTGACAGAGAATTTAGACTGGATAAAATGACCCTTCCAAAAATTCGGGACATATCTGTGACAGAGAATTTAGACTGGATAAAATGACCCTTCCAAAAATTCGGGACATATCTGTGACAGAGAATTTAGACTGGATAAAATGACCCTTCCAAAAGTTCGGGACATATCTGTGACAGAGAATTTAGACTGGATAAAATGACCCTTCCAATAATTCGGGACATATCTGTGACAGAGAATTTAGACTGGATAAAATGACCCTTCCAAAAATTCGGGACATATCTGTGACAGAGAATTTAGACTGGATAAAATGACCCTTCCAAAAATTCGGGACATATCTGTGACAGAGAATTTAGACTGGATAAAATGACCCTTCCAAAAATTCGGGACATATCTGTGACAGAGAATTTAGACTGGATAAAATGACCCTTCCAAAAGTTCGGGACATATCTGTGACAGAGAATTTAGACTGGATAAAATGACCCTTTGAAAAATTCGGGACATATCTGTGACAGAGAATTTAGACTGGATAAAATGACCCTTTGAAAAATTCGGGACATATCTGTGACAGAGAATTTAGACTGGATAAAATGACCCTTTGAAAAATTCGGGACATATCTGTGACAGAGAATTTAGACTGGATAAAATGACCCTTTGAAAAATTCGGGACATATCTGTGACAGAGAATTTAGACTGGATAAAATGACCCTTCCAAAAATTCGGGACATATCTGTGACAGAGAATTTAGACTGGATAAAATGACTCTCCCAAAAATTCGGGACATATCTGTGACAGAGAATTTAGACTGGATAAAATGACCCTTCCAAAAAATTCGGGACATATCTGTGACAGAGAATTTAGACTGGATAAAATGACCCTTCCAAAAATTCGGGACATATCTGTGACAGAGAATTTAGACTGGATAAAATGACCCTTTGAAAAATTCGGGACATATCTGTGACAGAGAATTTAGACTGGATAAAATGACCCTTTGAAAAATTCGGGACATATCTGTGACAGAGAATTTAGACTGGATAAAATGACCCTTCCAAAAATTCGGGACATATCTGTGACAGAGAATTTAGACTGGATAAAATGACCCTTCCAAAAGTTCGGGACATATCTGTGACAGAGAATTTAGACTGGATAAAATGACCCTTCCAAAAATTCGGGACATATCTGTGACAGAGAATTTAGACTGGATAAAATGACCCTTCCAAAAATTCGGTACATTTTAGCTATATTTTGTCTAAATTTGTCTATATTTTAGCTAAATTCTGACCTCAAATTCGGATTCCCCGCTAAAAATTACCCTAATTAGGTACCTGTCTGAAATTAAGCACCCCTAAGAATCCACTTCCCCTAAATCCCATGGGACGTACATCCCATGGGACGTACTCACAGCTTTAACTTACTATAAGGATGACAGATTTGTTCTGCTATTTCATTTCGCGTATGGTTAGAAGATGTTATAGGAAATTATGCCTCATGTTATAATTTTGGCATTAGGTATCTCTTAAAATTTTTAGTTAAGTTTTCGAAATGGTTAGTTGCAAATTTTTTTAAACAAATTGGATATTTCAGTTCATTCTAAAGCCGTTATGCAATCTGGAATTTTATATATGCCATCTTTTCTTGTAGTATTTGAAATGTCACTCGATATTTCATCATAAAAATTTAGCGAGGGTAATTGAACATATGTCTCATTTATATTTCCAAAGTGCAATGTCCAAAGTGAACTTGTTTTCTCATTTTCCATAATAATAACAATAGATGTCCCTTCAAAGGAAAAGAGCGAAAAGTAGTCCATGAAAACACCATCAATGTTCAGAGGCGAGAGCGCAGAACACGTGCTTATTAGTTTCTCCGACGCGTCGTGTCCCTTGCACTTTATGTACTGTCCGAAGCATTTCGTCTGATTGATCGTAAATTGAAATTTAATTTCCTTATAAAATTTATTGAGAAAACATTATCTGCTAATATTATCGCTGTATTCTTCATCCGTTTTTTCGATAATAGCATCAGTGTGTGCAGAATGACCTTTAAAGGATCCTACCACTTAGCTCCATCAACGTTAATTCTTAGAAGTGACAGTTTTTTATATCTGTATCTTTTCGAGGTGTTCTAGTGAAATCACTTTCACCATGCCTCATTTGTGATTACTCCTCAGAATCCTGTAAACGGAATCGTCATCAATCAGACTAGCAGATCTCACTTAAGTGTTGGTAGTACACTAAGCTTTACCTCTGGAAGTTATATGAGAATTATATTGTTTTAGGGATTATTTCGGAAACAGTTATTCCTGCTGATTGAGAAGTATGGATTTTGACTCATTTTGATTTAGCAAAAGTGAAGAATTGTTTTGGATCTAAACAAGTTTGATGAAGTGAAATACGTGATGCGGTTTTGATATCAATGTTAAGCCGCATTGTTTCGAGGGGGGATTGATTATTGATCTTTCTGTTAGTAATGGACGCAATTAACATTGCTCCTTTAGTGAGATTTCTGAACCCGTTCAATCAGCTGAATACTCTTACCCGCAATTTTGCACTTTACTTACATCAATAGTAAAACCCTAATTTTCTGATTCATCGAACATTATGTCGCGCATAATTTGGTTTCAGTATTCCAAAACACGGAAAAGGATCACCTCTGGGAAAAATTTGAATCATCTGTGTTTAGCGAAAGGGAATAATAGGCTATTGATTGAGTAAACAAAGTTGTTTTCAACCGCCAATCAGTAGTAATTGGAGCAGCGGTGCATGGGAGGTGGCGATTGTAAACCGCATCATCATATTTTATTTGTCGCCACAGAGATAAAAAGAGATAGGAAATAGTAATATCTGGAAAGATGCATTAATTCCGTCCTTTTATGTTTAGAATTCTTGTCTGTCTTTTATAGGCCTTATATTGCAAGCTCGGTGTGCCCCATATTAGTAAAATGGTCGAGAAAAGCATGCGACGGAAAAATGTGTATGGGTCAACAAATCAATCCAATTTTTGAAGAAGAACGCTCATTTTACATTACCGGCGTAAGATTATTATTACCATTTCCTAGATCAAAATCAAGATAAAGTTCGTCGTTCAAAAAAAGCTGCTCTACCCGTTTGTTCCCTTAGGTTCATTAAGAAACTGCTACAAATGTTCTTTTGGAAGATCGGAGCGCTTTCCTTGATTAATCACGAAAATACGCATAACTCGATTCGAAAATTTGATTTTAATCAAATTTTCAAATAATTTTATAGGCTCTAAAGTTTTTTATTTTATTTTGATAATTATTCAATTTTGTCAAACGCCAAAGATTTGTATTTTATTTTCCTCTTAGCTCTACCATATAATGTTATTGCGGTACTGGTCGTAAAATCCAGTATCAGAATATTGATTAGTAATCACGTATTATTGATTACAAGTCTGTCGTAAGTTATAGAACCAGCACTACATAGCAAAATTTATGTATGTGGAGAATCAGAAAATTTCGAAGCTTCAAAATAATTCAAATTGTATTTCATTTCAATAGTAACCTTCATAGATGTCATGTTTCGCTATTTGTGGCTGTCACAAAATAGTCTCGGCTAATTTGAATTTCAAGACCTTATTGTCCCGAGATGAATTTGTTTTTGAAGGGTATTTTTTACAAATGGAATTAAAGAATACATATAGCTGCTATTTACGTATTATATCGCGTATTACGACGTTCCGACTAATTTTATAACACATTTCAGACACACCATTTCAGACATTTTTGCCATATTTCCTATATCCAAAATTTCCTACACCTGTCACCAATGTCATTCCATGAGGTTAGTTATTCGTAACATTACAATGGGAATTAAAATATTTTAGCTTGTGGAAAATCAACGAAATTATTTCTTGACCGGGAAGTCAGCTTCGCTTGCACACCGCCGAACTCAGCTGTTGAAGTTGCGCAAAGCGTTGACCGATGACCAGGATCTCTTGCTCGAAGCGGTTTACAAAGATTTGCGTCGCCAGAAAGACCTCAGCTACATATGTGAATTTATACCAGCGCTGATGGAAATTGACTATATGCTCGATAATCTCAAGGTATGTTCTAAAATCCCATTCCATGTTTTGACCAATGATATCCTTGCCTGAAGGGAAACTCGTAACTTATAATTTTAGTTTCAAAATTACAGTTCCAAATAGACAGATAGTTTCAAATATAACTGCCCTCCAATGTTGACAAATATTTTAGCTGTAATAAAAACTTTAAGACCTAAACTAGTTTTCAACATTTTATATTTTCGTTATAGGTATTAACATCACTGTACCAATTTCACCACCTTTTCCCAGTAATGTCAATATATATGACATCACTGGGTCAAAGTGATTTTATATCCAATATACATTTAAAGACTATACTATAGTTTGAAACTTTTTCCATAGACATTGACATGATTAAATGTGATTTTTCTATGACACACGATATTATAATATGAAATCTTATATCGATTTTAGGAATGGACATCGCCAACGGATGTGCAGAAAACCTTTGTGACAATGCTAGACAAACCGCACATTGTTCGTCAACCCAAAGGCGTCGTTCTTGTCATTGGTTTGCATTTTTATTTATTATTTAATTTTGCATTTGTAAGGGGTTTTTATTGTTACAGGACCATGGAATTATCCGCTGAATACACTTTTGGTTCCGCTGATAGCAGTAATGGCTGCGGGTTTGTTTTGTATTTGTAATTGAAATGCAGCTTCTGGCAAATCTTTTATCATATTTAGTTTCAGAAATTTTTATGCCACTTCTCTTTTATTTTGAATGTTTGGCAATAATTAAGTTTACATAATTGGCTTTTGAATAAAAGATTTTAAAACAGCTATAGACTGTAACTACTAACCTAAAACATATACTATAACCAAAATTTGTATGTCAAAATCGTTAGAACTCATATTTAGCAAGAATTTTTGCAATTTTAGGAGTCAACTAAAACTAACCGATACAAATTAAATCATATATCACCTATCTAGTATAATAAATTGAACCGATACATGAGTGAACGATATTGTAGTGTATGTTATAAAAGTTTATCACATTTTAAAAATCTACAATCTTAAAACATTTTAGATTGCATTTTAGATTACATTTATTTATTATTACAAGCAATTATTTTAATTATAATTATCTTATTTTAGGCAACACAGCTATAGTTAAACCATCAGAAATTGCATCGCACACAGCGCATGCTCTTGATTTAGTTCTCTCTAAAACATTCGACAAGGTTTAAAGTTTTAGCATTATGTTTAAATCATTAACTACGTTGAAATTCTAGCAATATTTGGCTGTGGTCCAAGGCGGTGTGGATGTAACGACAGAATTACTCAATGAAAGATACGACCACATTATGTTCACGGGTAGTACGCCGGTTGGAAGAGCTATTCTCAGAGCAGCTGAAAAGCATTTGACACCTTGTACTCTGGAGCTGGGTGGAAAATGGTAAGACCTCTAGAATTTGGATTTGTATCATAGTACATACAAAAATATTATCTGATTTGCTTTTTTACTAAATCTATTACAAGTTAATTTTTTAAATAAAAATTCGCGTAGCTTTTTTTGGTACCATTGCTTAATATTTATAGATCGCTTTTGCTTAATCAAACAATTTTGTGAAACATAATTTGATGGTTAGCTTAATTTTGTCGAATGAACAAAGTTAATTAAATTTTGTAAGGTAATAAGCTTTTATTTAGCCCTACTCTTATTGAGCCAGATGCAGATATCGAAATTACTGCCCGTCGATTGGTCTGGGGCAAATTGCTTAACTGCGGTCAAACAGTAAGTTTTTTTTGCAACATGATACTTTATTATCACGATATTTTTTATTTTTTTTAGTGTCTGGCACCAGATTACGTGATTGTCCATTCTTCTGTGAAGAATAAGCTGGTCGATGCAATTACTCGTACTTTGCACAATTTCTATGGGAAGCACTTTCAAAGTAGCCCCGACTACAGCAGAATTATTAATACTAGCCATTTTGAGTAAGTTAATTGCAGTATTGGAATGGACAAAAATGCATGTACGCCATTTTTGAGCAAAAATGATAAGAAAAACAAAAATTATCAAGATACAAATTAACATTTTAATCATAAATTGTTTCGTTTTTCTTTCGTTATATTTTACTGTTATTTCGAAAATTATGTTCATATATTGGACTTGTATTAGTTTTGTTGTAATGTTTTGACTGCACTATTGACTTCATTTTCATATTTTAATTTATAGACGCTTAGAGTCCTTGTTAGAGAGGACAAAAGCGCCTCGACTATTTGATGGAGGTGAGCTTGATCGCGACGACCTTTTTATTCCACCTTTTTTGCTCGATGCTACCGTGCAAGATCCCATTATGGAGAATGAGGTTTAATTTTCATCCTTCGAACTAAATTGAACCACTTCGAAGTAGTTGAAGTAAATTAAGGTTAAACTAAAAGTGCGATATTTACTATCATTATATAAAAATACTGCTAGTTTCATGGCAGCCTGACTAATTTTTATAACTTAGCAATGTTTTTATGTAGGCTTTATACTTTTCACTGTTTTACGTATTCAATATATTATCAACATTATTGACTGTAAACAGTATTAGGTTCCACGCTTTTAATGGAACTAGGGACCTTGATCCAAGATGTTCCTTTTGAATTCGCTTTTGTAAAAATTTTCAGTGGTATATTAGACGACTATTATTTTCTGTGGATTTGATCACTAATTAATTTATTATGAGAGAAAACAATATTTTACGAATAAATGTTCAAAAGTGAAATACCAACTTAGTTTTTCATACAATTTTATATTACTTAAGATAGATGTCAATATTTCCTTTAAAATGTTTCCATAACGAATTGTAGATTTTTGGACCAATTCTGCCGATTATTACTACGAATAGCTTTGCGGAGTCTCTCAGTATTGTCCGCGCTCGTGAGCGTCCTCTGGCTCTCTACCTCTTTACTCGAGATGAATCAAAGGTACAACGTGTATTATCGGAAACTAGCAGCGGATCTGTTACCATTAATGACGTCATTCTACAATTGACCGGTAAGGGTTGTATGATGATTTCTAACGGTGATAATTTCTTTTTAGTTGATACATTACCTTTTGGAGGAATTGGACATAGTGGAATGGGACGATATAGAGGCAAATACGGCTTTGATGAATTCACACACGAAAAAGCTGTATTGAAAAGAGGATTTTTTGCCGATGGAATTGCTTCGTAAGTGCATGCCAAATTTTTCTTGAAAATAAAGCACCTGAAACATACATATCAAAAAAGATTATTTTGAAATTATAAATTGTTGCCACACAATTTTTCATCTCAAAAATGTTCTTATCTACTGTCACTGTATTTTACAATACCAAACACTTGCTTTATTTATTCCAATATAAGTGATATTTATGCTTGACCACAATGTCTAATAATATGATCTTTTGGCGAAAATTCTCAAATTCATGTTCTAACATTTCCATGGTGACGAGATTCAGTAGCTTTTCAGTTTTCATATTTTTCTGATCTTTTCGACTAAAAATGCTTATGGCATTTTCATCTATACACGAGAGAAATTAAATTAACAATTATTCAACCTATCGCCAAATAATTATATATTTCCGTGTTTAGTGCTCGCTATCCGCCGTTGACCGAGAAGAAAGTCGCGCAGCTGCACTATTTGACTGCCACGCGCCGCTCAGTTCCCGGATGGATGAAACGAAGTTTCCGTGCATTCCCTTGCCTTCTAATTGGATTCCTAGTTGGTCTGATTGTAAATCGTTTCCACCCCGTTGTATAATGTGCTTGACAAAGTAATAAATATATTTGACCTTTGTCCCTTTGCTGTCAGAATATAGTTTTCAGTTCAATTTTTTAACCTATAACGAGTTTATCTCGAAAAACTATAAAGAATAAGAAATGATGTCCTGATAACTAGGATTTACTTCGTTATTTACGTCACTGATAGCGGTTGTAGCATCGATTTTCCCTAAAAAATACGACAAAACAAATATCGGCAACGAATGTGATAATAATGTATTTGGTGATATGACAAGAACAACTAGACCAGATAAAATTTCCCATAAAATGGGGGAACTCTGCGCAGCGTATATTCATACTTTACCGGAAAGACTCAAAAACTCCTGGCCAAAAGATAACGACTGCATTGTGATCGAATTAATTGTTTCGCTGGCTACAACTCCGACGGACATTGAAAAAGCTATTTCAAAGTTCATACACTCAAGGCCACAATCGGTCCATTTGATTGCTGACTGATAAGAATACCGTGCAATATTGGAGAATGGACATTGCCATGTAAATAAAATTTTTATCATACTAATACTTACTAATTACCTCCTGGTCGAGGTATTTCCCAATCGAGCTCAAGTCAGCTGTTTTTTGGAGCTGAACATGGAAAGCAACAGTACTTTGATTAGTTGGATACCTGCCAGAGGTGATAATAGTCGCGCTCTGCAGCCAGCATGGGATTATCTCCGGTACAATTTCAGCGGCATTCTTCAATCACCTTTATTTCCGCCATTTTTCGCTTTAACAATTGTATTATAGAAGTCTAACATAAGTAATCTAGTATATTTCACAAATTTAGGATTACACATGGGTTGCAGTCTTTACATGTGAGATTTACTTTCGATTATTTTGGCATCGAAATGTAATATTTCTCTGTTTAGTTTTCGACTTATGCTGTTCCGAAGTCGAATTTTTCAAAACAGCAAAGATCCAGAAAGAGAGAAAAGTCACCTGGCCACTCATAAAAGCTTCATTGAAACATCAACTCTATAATCAAATTGTATGGTAGGTTAGCACTATTTTGGTCTCGAAACAGAATGATCACAGGGTGACAAAAAAGACATTCCATGTCAACGTAAAATAACGATGACGAAGTGATATAACGAGTTTTTCTAAAAACTCAAGCGCACTTGTATCTTTCTAACAAAAAATGATCCCACTCTTGGCTGATCAAGAATATCAAAAATTGATGGGAAAAATTTTGAAAAAATTTTTCTAGAGCGATTTTACATGTTTTCGTCCAAAATGGACATTTTTGTGAGATCAGTGTAAAAATAATATCAGATTCGGATTCAGCACACCGAATTACCTTAAAAACGTTCCACTTTGTATTCTATCCGTGATATTTAAAAAACGATATTTACCCGTGAATAGACATTGAAAAATGATAAAAGCTTTTAGTTTATAAAAATGTTTGAAAATATGTCTTTTTGGAATGGATTCAATTTAATAATACATCTGATCAATTAGCTTTGTGATTTACTGTTTCCCTGCAAAATAACCTGCAAAAATCGCCATTTTGCGATATTTTACCCTCAAATTTTTACGTTTCCGATGAGCCAAAGGAGTGATCTTTTTTGTTAGATAGAAAGACCTGTTTTTAACAACATATGAAAGGCTGCTCGTTATATATATTCATTATCGTTATTTTACGTGGGATGAAGAGACCTATTTTTACCCATCCTATGTAATACATAGGATGAGTAAAAATAGGTCTGTATACATAGTATGTATACCCAGAAGAGGGTTAAGCTAACTGAAAGAAAAGATTGATTAACTCATCTTCTGTTCAACTTCTTATTTTCATCGCACTAGGCTTATATGGTTACCTAGCTTAAAAGTAAAAAATTACCGTAAATTGTCCAATTTTACTCCTAGGCGAATAAAATTAGATTCAATAAAATTTAATCTCCCAAAGATACCGAAATTTCAAAACCATTTTTTCGACTGATTGAGAGCGAAAAAATTACACTGTCACGGAGTAATCGAAAGGGAGGGCAAAATTACAGAATTTACAGTGGGAGATTATGGAAAAGCGTCAAAATGTGAAAATTTCAGGATTTATCCGATGGCTTTGGCGCAGTTAATGTATGTGTCTGAAACAGAATTACCCGAACTGGCCCCAACTCTGTGGGAAATCACCTGGCAAATCTTGACCTACTTTGTCATTTTTGATGCAGTATATTTCGCATTTCATCTAACGTGTCACAAGGTTTACCTTTCACAACTTGAAGTTCTTTATTGTGTGCGAATGCGTTTATTTAGGTCCGCTTTCTCTATCGGTGGTGTCATTCCGTTCATCACATGTACAGGTAACAATATTGTGTTAAAAGGTAATCAAAATGTTGTCTTATAATTTCAGCAGCCCATTTGCGGCGGCAGCTCAGCACTTGCACCCGTTTGAGCTATTCTTCGTCGGTACAATTATAACAACTTTACCTTGGGCGTTCGACACACACTGCTTGACATATTGGTTGTGGTTTGTTGTTGCGCAGAGTGTTTCTTATGAGGTAGAAAATATGATGGAAACATTTCAGCTTATACAATCTTAGGTTCACACCGGGTATGATTTCCCATTCATGCCTCATAGATTCTTCCCGTTCTATGCTGGTGCGCCGGCTCACGATATGCATCACTTGAGGCCGTTATCTTGCTTCCAGCCATGGTTAAATTATCTCGATAGATTGTTCGGTGAGTTGTTATTTTACATAGTCAACTGATAAGAAATGCCTTTCAGGATATTATTTATCCTACGCGGAGCTGAAAGAGATGAATCGAGAAAAGGCGGAACGATACGCTACCTATACGGAAGGCGAAGACGATGGACTGAAGAAAATAAATTAAATATGTGCCAGAATGGCATAAAATTATTTTGGAACGCAGAGAGGTTATATTTTATGGAAAACTTGATCAGTGAACTGAGTTCGATATAAGGATAGTAAACCGATCAGAAACCAAAAATTTGTGATATCAAAGCGAATAAAGCATTCAGGACAAGTGAACTCGACACCCAATATTCCATAGGATATATTTTCTTGGCGTTCTCTAACGAAATGATTTTCCAACGTACATTACTAAAATATTTCCAACTTACATATGAATATTACTTTAGTTCGTTTACATACATTTTTTGAAATAAACTTTTTTCGCGGATGACAATAAATCATGAAACAGCCTAGGCACGACATTTGCGTACACAATTTTGTGATAATTTGTGATATATTTGATAATAAATTTGTTTGACTTTATAGTATAATCTTTGACTTTTATGCTCAAGTTTCTGTTTTTTTAGCTCTTTTGTTCATTTTCTGACTGTGACATGTGTCCGTCTACAATTTTTATACCTTCGAGTGGATATTCGATATTTGTCACTATTCTCACATCCGGCGTTTCCTATCGAAAAGCCTGAGAAAAGTATGAAAAGATACCACAAGAGAGACAGTGAAATTTGAAACTCATTAAAGAGTATTTTTTCTCAGACTTCGGTCGAGATTGTGCCACCTGAATCAAAGTATTATAAATTACTTTGTTAAAAATTAGTTCCTATTCTTACGTCAACAAAGCTTTCATCCTTATAATTTGTTGGATATAAAGACTTGAAAGAGTAATCATTAGCTTGTTAGTTCCATCAAAATTTATCTTACAATGCTAATCGACATGGAGCCACGAAAAAAGTTCAAGGTTTGCATTTTAGTTCGAAGCAAATACGTTGGTTTTCTTTTGAAGCAAATTGGTAATCAAGTAAAATCTTTAAATAAATAAAATTAATTCAATTTTAAATAAATTTGGTTTAATTTAATTTTTGCAATTCAATCGAATGAAATCAAAATATGCGCGACAGGTGCATCCATCGCCTCTATTAAATGTTGCATTGTATAAGGTTCTAATTTAAGGCAGTATTATTCGATATGGGCGGAGTGCTTTTTCGGTAAGCCAATTTTATATCTTCCATATTACATACAGTTATTATTTTTTAGGTATAAAGATCCATCAGCTTACGATCGATTGATGATGGCTTGTAGGTTTACTTTCATAAGTTTTGGCTGTTTAATATACGTTTCTGGAACAAAATCGAAAAAGTAGTAGAAAAGAGTAATTCTTAGAAAAAAAATATACTAATTTAGCACAAATCTGATGAAAATAACGTTCATATAAACTTTGACCTATCAATTTACAGATTATTAATTTTATATATAAGGCAAGGTCCTTGAATGATGAATTAGTAACATTTGTTTTCCTGTACCTAGAAATGCGTTCAACATAAGTCACAAGGCCTGTGTTTTTAAGAATTAAGACTGAAATTAACTCAACTATTTACAATTCTGCTTCAAATTATACAATTTCACGTTTACTGTATTTTATTTTATGTTTAAGCGCTAAACAACCGCGAAATAGCCAAAGGGTTACAAAATTTCGATCATGGCATACTCTCGGTGTCTGAACTAAAACATTTGTTGCGTGAAGTGATGCCTGGATTGGTAAACAAACTTGTACAAACAATCTGATTCATTTTATTGAATTTTAGCCAGAAAATGTTGATGATATCGAGAATGCCAAAGTGGAAAACCATGCAATTCTTGTAAGAAAATCTATTTGCGATTCTATTAAATATATGTTCCATTAACAACCTTAATGATATTTACATTACATAAATATACCAAATTTAAAACAAATTTAGTATGTGATCCCGTTATTATAAGCTCAGTTACCATTTAGTGGGTTCAAAGAGCATACCTCTGTTTACCTTTCCAATTTTCAGAATCACGATATTCTGCGAATTGTGACAACGCTTCGACAACACGGTCTCAAAGCAGCTATTGTCACCAACAATGGCTACTGGACACCTAAAAAGGAAAGAACGGTTTTGATTTCGGACACATCCAATTTTGACCTCGTAATCGAATCGTGCAAACTTGGTATGCGGAAACCACATCCAGAAATTTACAGAGTAGGTCTTGAGCATCACGTAAATATTTTTGTAGGAACACGGCATCTGTAGAATATAAGCTAAAGGGAGTGGGTTTTTGGGAATGCCTGCGGACTGGATATTTTGAAAATGACCATTCGTGAAATATACGATGCTTTCTTTACAGTTTGCTGCTAACCAGCTTCGCCTAAAACCGCAAGACTGTATATTCGTAGATGATATGGAACTTAACTGTCGTGGAGCTGCTGACGCGGGCATGACACCCATCTTTGTAGGTGTCTTTATATATTTTGAGCTGCCTTCAGTTTATATTTATATAATATATATCTTTTACAGATTAAAAACGGAAAGGACGACTGCCGCTCAGTTATCATCCAACTTGAGCACCTGTTGGATATACCGTTACTCGAAAATCTCGAAGTTGTTACACAATCAGCCGAAATCCCAATCCAGATATATCTCGGTAACAGTGTAAACTATTCCAGAAAATAAGTCAATAATCAAATGTCTCTTTACTGATGCTTATTTATTTCTGAATGTAATAAATGTTTAAGAATAAAAGAAAACTGTGCGACTCAGCTTGGATCTGTTCTGCTTGGATCTGTTCTAAAATGATTTTATTAATTAACATATTTAATGATTTTATGAGCTCTAAAATATTTATAGGCCTCACTAATGCAAAATGTGACAATAAGTTTTAATGTAAAACCTAAGATGCCTAAACTTTACAAACTGATTTTTATGTTTATGAGCATTCTTTCAGAGACTACTTTTAGCGTCTACTCGCCATTGACTTCACTCCAGTCAAAAATTGAAATGATCCAAAATAAGTACCAGATTAATTGAATGAGACACATATGAAAGATTAATTCAATTAAATGTTGAGCAGCAATTATATTACCTGGGCGCTCCTTTTGCTGATAAGCCGAATTGCCTAATATTTTCATTAGTTTGCCGCAATGTTTGGATAGAATTTTTCCAAAGCGGAACCATTGTCTCTTTCATATTTTATTCTTTGTATTCCTAAAATGAAGACAATTACGGCACTCTTGACTATCTCGCTTTTGGTATGCCAATTTGGAAGTGCACTTTCTAGACGGGCTGATGAGGAAATGGTATATTTTGTATACTTCCCTCACATAATTTAGCTCCCTTTTAACCTGTTTCTGTTTTTCAGGAAACTTTCATGGAGAAAGCTCGCGGAATGAAGTGCCAAATTTGCAAAGATGTCGTCGACAAATCGGCTATATGGAAAGAGAAAGTGGTTAGCTTCCTTAAATTATTTCTTGAAGCGTAGGTGATAATATATTTCCGTTTAGGATTCAAGTTATATTTCGCAGCTGAAGCATTGCCATGACTTGTTTCGTGCCCAAAAGGGGTCTCCGGAATTCCAGGCTGCCATGTTTGCCTGCCATGACATCACTCGCGAAGAGGGCATTGGTGAAATTTTGAATAGTGTGAAAGGCTCAGCCGATGCCGAACACTGCGCTTCATATTGCAATGCGAAACCGGGAAACATCAAAACGGAAGCCTAAATTTGCAATAATAAATTCTTATTTTCTCTATAAATAATTTCCATTTGTTAACTAATGAAGTTTTTATTTGATTTGAATATGAATGAATTTGGAAATAAATTCCTAGCAGGATTGCTGGAGACAGGCGCATTAAGCGATAAATCGAAAATTGATAAAGAGAAAGTTGTTCGGTGGAATTTCCTTTGTTTCGCCTATAAAGACAAATTTCAAACAGAACGAGATTTTATCATCCGGTAAATATAAATGAAATGATGGATATGCAAATGAAGGTGGTTTCCATTTGCAAACAGGTTAGGGAAATCTTCCCTTGTGAGATATCGTTCTCAACTATTGTGTAGTCCATATATATTTCGGAGATTTGAGAGCATTATTCAGTGGCAAGTTTCATTTCCTTCTCCTGAATTTCTCTTGATCAGCTTTGATTTTATTTTAACCTATTTGTACCATAAAACCTTATTAGATAGAAAGGAGCAAATTTGGCATGAGCGTTAAATTTGTAGCAGGCCTGGCTCTGGGCCTGGGTTTGGTGGCCACACTTGCGTGCCTTTTCACGGCACCCATGATATTCGGCGAAATTCAGCAAATACGCACCGAATTGGCCGATGAGATGCAAATATTTCGGGTGGGTTTGTTGGATATTTTCTGCATTTCGACATACAATTCCTCTCCACAATTCTTTTTTAGGGCAAACTCGATTTCAAATTAGCGCCAAAACATAATTGCATGCCAAAGGGGTTAAAAAGGGGCCGCTGAAAATTTTTAATGAGGGGGATTACTCGGCAGGGGTCTCCTCTAGAGATTGGTAAAAAAATTTGAGTGGGGCCTTATTAGAGTAAAAATTTTCACAGTCAACACTTTTCCCTATTAGAGGAGGCTCTTTTCCTGCTGCTGAACAGAGCCTCCTCTAATAGGGAAAAGTGTTGACTGTGAAAATTTTTACTCTAATAAGGCCCCACTCAAATTTTTTTACCAATCTCTAGAGGAGACCCTGCCGAATAATCCTCCTCATTAAAAATTTTAAGCGGCCCTTTTAACCCCTTTGGCATGCAATTATGTTTTGGCGCTAATTTGAAATCGAGTTTGCCCTAAAAAAGAATTGTGGAGAGTGATTGTAGCAGGAAAATATTCAAGTTCTATAATTAACAAGTTTAATACTAAATTAAAATAGATCTTTGTAATTTTTAAATATTTTTTATTTCATTAAAATCTTTCTGCATACTTATTCAGCGAATCTATAGTATTCAGCAAATTCTTCAGACTTCTCTGTCACAATTGTCACATACAAAGAATCAAATATATTTAGAATAAACTGAGCTATTTTCGTTTCTTTAAAATATTCCTAATTTTGCTTCACATGTTAAAAATAAATTCTGTTGCTGAAAAATGCAAATTTGACTGCCTACAAAACCTTCATGAACTTTTGATTTGTATTCTTCTGTTTAGGTACAATCAGATGAATTATGGTCAGAAATGGTGAAATTGGGAGCAGGCCGTCGTGTGCGCCGGCAAGCAGGCTATGGTACTGCCGATGGAAATGCGAAGCAAGCTCCCTCTTCTGGTAAAGCTCAAGAACAGCCAGCAGGCTCCAAATGTAATTGCGAAAATAAGCCCAATAAATGCCCACCTGGACCACCAGGGCCAAAGGGCATTCGCGGAATCGATGGGCAAAACGGCGCTCCGGGTGTGGTAAGTTTTTACGCCGTTCCTAATACAAATGTATGAAACCTACATTATTCAGGATGGTACTCCTGGAGTGGCTGCAGATGATGTTCAGGCTCACTTCCAACAGCTCGATAAATGTTTCCATTGCCCAATTGGACCTCCAGGTTATTTTTATAAATAGAATTAATTTAAGTCCACGATCACTTATTCACTAAAAGACATTACTCAGCAACACTGAAGTCTATTGAAATTCATTAATATAGTAACATTTGATCTCGTAAATTAAAAATAAAATATAGACTTTTGAAATGATAAAATTATTCTTATTATTGTGAATGTAAACGTAACTTTTTAAATTTTATATTAATTTTAACATTTAAATTAATAATTTAATGTTCAAATTCAGGGCCACCTGGACCACCAGGTCGAGCAGGGCCAAGAGGAATGCGAGGTATTTGCTCATATTTGTTATGTTTAGTATACGATCAAATTTAGGTGCCAAAGGTCAGCCGGGTGTGCCAGGCCGTGATGGACAGCCAGGATTCCCAGGCGGAGTAAGTATTCTATATTCTGTTATAATACGGTTAGCGTATAATTGATTAGCACTTTCATACAAAATGTACTTAATCAAAATCTCATTCTCTGATTAGTTTTAAATAAATTTATTGCATATAATAATTAACAAGGTTCATAAAATTATTTTAGCTTGGACCACAAGGAAAACAAGGCACACCTGGAGAAGTTGGCGCAGTGGGAGTGCAAGGTATGTCGTATTTATTTATGTCCATAATTTAAAAGAGATATTTAGGTGATGATGTAGACATTGTGCATGGTCGACCTGGCTTGAAAGTAATTTTCATGAATCAGAAATAATTTATAATATGGCAAATAATTTACAAGAATTTGTAGGAGTTCGTAGGACTTCCTGATTTTTAACCGCCTAGTTAGAAATATAAACAACTTTTAGCTCTCTATTTGTGTAAATTATTATAAATATTTTATAATAATTATAATTTTTACATTATAGGGACCGCCCGGACCGATTGGACCGGAAGGTAAGTTAAACGAATTTGTTACTTAACAACTTCATTTATTAGTTTAATCTTTTTACTTCAGGAGACCCCGGACCACCTGGTGTGGATGGACCGACAGGACCACAAGGACCAGAAGGTGACAAAGGCGCTCCCGGAATTGATGGAAAGAATGGAGCAACTGTAAGTGCAGTTTAATAATGTTATATGTAGTATAGCGTGTAATTCAAGACCACAATTTATTTGCACGATTCAGGGCGATCCTGGAGAGCCTGGAGATGAGGGCGAGCCCGGATTGGATGCGGAATATTGTCCATGCCCTACTCGAGGCGCTCTTCTTGAAATGGCAAACACTACAACCACCACGACAACGACAACTACCACAGCAACGGCCAGCCAATTGCCTGTCCAGTCGCCGTATCGTCGCAGATACAAATGGTTCTAAACGACTCAGCATTACTAAAAGTTGAAATGAACCGTCAATTTTATATTTGTACCAATAAAAGATTCACAGGTCACTTACTATTTGTGACAACTTTAGTACTAATAGTAAGAAATTGTGCTTTTGATTAACCCTTCATTGCCGGAGCCATAGAAAAAAGGCAGAATGTCTGCATTACCATTAGCTTTCCTTTTGGTGAGCTGTCTTTATCAAAATTATGATGGCTGACATTGTTTATTTCTCCTTTCTATGTGATCTATTTACAGACACACTCTTTGTATGAATAATGAACACTCATTCGTTTCTTTCTTTTTGTGAAGTCTTTAGCAAATCAAAAACGTATCCGATCGGATACACTCGGCAATGAAGGGTTAATTACAAATTCAAAACACAACAGGTGCATAGAACGGAAAGGGAAATAATATGTAAATGCCCTGACGAAAATACCGTTGCCGTTCGTAGAATAAAAATTTCAGTCTGAAGCGTTCAATAGCGTTTCCATAAAAGTTCACGAGAATGGAAGAAGAGAAATGACATCACGAAAAACTAGAAAGTTAAATGCAGCCGAAAGTATAATGCTTACAAGCAACACAAACTTTCTTTTCTACAATAAGTTGCAATTCTGCCGGTGATATACCATAACAGCTTAAGTTACTTACAAGTAAAATTAATCAATTATTCATTTGTTAGTTAAGCTTTGTGCGTATATTAAGGAACATATGGCGTTCTCTTTGATTGGGTATATTCGAAAGAAAGTTGTAAAAGGTACAAAGTTTAACACCTGTCCTATTTGGCGTCATATTATAATTTCCACATTTGTTCTGTGTCTGAAGCAGAAGGCAAAAACATGCATTAGCTTAAAGGCAAATTTGTTTTTATATCCAGATCTGAATTTGCATTCATATCCGAATTAGTTACCGATAAAAGGAATAGTTCGTAATCGAGTTCCTTCATCGCTAACAATGGATCTTTACGAATCTATGTTGTTAACAATCGCAGTAGCATCAGTCACACTTCAGACCTATGTGATAGTTATTGTAATTCGCGTGTCACCACCAGCAATGGCGACATATCGATACTTCCTTTGCTTTTATACGGTTAGTTTCATATTTTGGCACTTTTTTCAGATAAAATACATTATGGAACATGTGTATCCCGGGCGAATTGGCTTTCAAATTACCACCCAAAGGACAATGGCCCAGCAGAGCCCAGCCATGAAGAAGACGACCCATTTCGCAAATAGAGAAGAATCTTTTTCAAGGCTGGGCCCTGCTGGGCCATTGCTCTTTTGGGGGTTATTTGAAAGCCAATACTCAAGTTCCATAATGTATTTTATCAATAAAATTACTCCTATTGCTAATTTTTTGCACATAGAGGAGGAAATTGTATTCTAAAATTTAACTTTCATAGTCTCACAACTTTAACGCGGTAAGGATAATCAACGTTATAACACAAGTTGAAACAAAAATGATTTTTCAGTTCTGGGACCTTTTGTTCACTGCAGTTGTAAGTTTCGTGATAATGCCAGATCCAGTATTTCCAGCCAAGGCGGCAATTATCTACGGCCCAGCAAAATATCTCGGCCAGCAATCAGCAAACTTTTCGGTAAGTTCATATTTACCTTCATTGTCTAGACAATTTTAATGGGCAAATATCTCTTGAAACTGAAATAATAATGTACTATAATTATTTGACTGTTAAAATTCCCGTTCTGGTTTCTAGAAATTTTTCTACATAGTACATATTTGCCTTACCAGTTCATTATAACTCAAGTCTAAGTAATCCAAAAACTGACTTGAAAATCAATCTCAATTTCAGATGGCGTTCGGTGCTTTCATTGCCACTGCACTAGTTGCGTCTCAAGATTATTGCTTGATATATCGACTAACCGTCGTGCTCGAGGTTAACTTTAATTTTACCTCAGATCCCAATCACAAATCAAGGGCAGAAAAAAGTTTTAATAAGAAAAATGGTGAATGTAATCTTATGGCCGATGTTTAAACCGAAAATACTTCTCTGTTTTCGGGCGGTCTGCGTTCACGAATTCCTTTCTCGTTCTAATTCTATAACTTGTTTTTCAGGACCTCCGCTATCATCGATGGTTTCTAAGTAAAATGGGATATCTGGTATTTCACTTCATTGGCCTCATTTTCTGTACCGTTATCAGTGTATCCTTCTACTACTCTGTAGCTGACATAGATGTAGGTATTCTACTTTCCTGTCCTATAAAATGGTCCATTTGCTTGATTCAACAAAACTATATAACAGTTATAAACCACTTTATATATTTTAGAAAATATCGGCAGTAATTGGTAAATATCCGGAAGCTGTGGAATTAGTACCGCCTGGAGCAATTCTCATTTGCCTTGACACTAATTTGAAATGGTCACAATGGATGATCGTAATATTAATATCGAGCATGGTTGTAGCGGAATTTGTTAGCTTCGGTGTTTCCTATGGGATAATGAAGACGTTAAGCAAAAATTCTCGAGGTTTTTCGGCGAAAACTTACAGGATGCACAGACAGCTAACGTATTTGCTGGTAGCACAGGTAAGTTTCATAATTTTATGGAACTCAACGTCCCTATTTTACTTTAAAGATGTATTAATCGCACCCGATATAAATATTTATATATTTAAAACACGGAAATTTGAAACATCCGGAAGAAAAAGAACCCCGGGGGTTGACACAGAGGAAGGGGCTAAAAAATTCAAATTTTTTCTTGTAAAAGAAAAATACATACAGGACCTCATACAGGGCCAAAGGCCCGAGGTCCTGGATGAGGGACCTGACTACATAGTCTTGTGTAGCCAGGCTAGACCCTCTCGTTAAATAATATTGTAAACGAAGTAAAACTGAATTTATTGAGAAAATTGCTGAAGTATAAATATTTATATTGGATGCGTTTAACCATACTAGCGCCCATTGGGCCATACTCTGAAAATTCCCTGGAGCTTTGGCAATCAAGTATATTAATTGATCTAAACATTTATATTTTTATTCATAAAATTTTAGTTATCCACGCCGATTTTCTTTGTATTATTCCCTGTGGCAGTAGCACTTTGGTCCATGGTGTTTCACGTCCCTATCAATCAGCTAGTGGGACGAATTGGCTTTATGTTGTTCTCCCTTTACGCGTCGACCAACTCTTGTCTCACGATATTTTTCGTCGGACCTTACAGAATTTACACCGTTAATCTCGTTACGTCTTTTATTCCTGACTGGAAAGTATTCTCCCATATCAAACAGAAAATAAGCTCTTTCGCGAGAAACAAAGTCTCACATTTGGAAGTGAGCTCAACTCTACAGAATTCACAGGGAAGAAACCCAAGTTTGGTGCAAGGAACACTAGAGCACAGTCGGATAGAGTAAATTTTCAGTTGACAATAAATGTTGATGATTGTATGGTTTTGTTTCTAACAACTGCTCATTATAACAGTCCCATGTAATATGACTTTAATAGTGAAACTTTTTCTACAGAGACTTCAAATCTTTTTATATAGGAGCTGCGCCGAAAAATAAAAACTTTATGTCAAAGATCCGATTTTACAGGGAGGTGGGGCAAGAAGGGGGCAGCAATGTGAATAGAAAAGGCGTTTCCGTCTGCAGTGCACCAACACTATCTCTTTTTTGTGCCCCGCGAAGAGAGTCAATGGACCATAGCGATCCAACTGGTGCTTTGGGTCGTTTGGTGGGTGTTGGACTCCACGACGGTGTTGAAAAGAGCTCTTTTCATTAATTTCTTCTGAATTTTTCATTCTACGCAGAGAGCAATTCGCAGCATTTGGGAGCGGTGCCGTGGCGGAAGCAACGGATGGATGGATGGATATGTGTGGAATATGCATCCCTGTCGACCATGCTCGCCTATACATTCCATTTGCTGTTATTCTTTCTCAGAACTCCGACTCATCATGTTGGTTTTGTGTTATGAAAAAAACATACCGATGTCATAATAAAACGGTCGCCCTTTTAGGAGTAAGAAAAAATCCCCAAAATCCATTAAAGTTGTTCTTGGTGCGTATTTGGTAAAATCAAAGAGAAAGTCCCCCTAATTTTTAAACACGTTCGGCCCACATTAGAAAACCCTTTTTGTTCAAAGTCGACACAACTTTCGTGGGAATTAAAAGGTGGGCATAGTTATGAATCTGCAAGCCGGGTTGTTACAATAATGAGGCTTTTCATTACTTTGAGCAATAAGAATTTTTCAAACGTCATCCGGAAAAGCACTCGATGATATAATAAGACTTTTTTGCCTCCAATTACTACCCACAACAATTTCCTGGTGGAAAAGTTAGTCGCCGTTTCCTCTTTGACACTACTCGTGGCCGCCACCGACTTCGACTCGGGCGCTTCTCTCTTTTGTTCTCTAACAACTTTTAACGCGTGAGAAGAGAAGGTCCACCCTCGCCCACCACCATGTCTTCCTCGTGCGTCAGCGAACAATTTTCCTCTCTAAGTGAAACACGAGAAGGAATCACGTTGTTGCCCGTCCAGCTGATTGATTTCTTTGTCATGGGGAAAGAGGAAATACTGAATAAAGTATTTTTCTCTGACCACATTATCTTTTTCATCAAAAAGACACGAGGTGCAACCTAGCCTTTTGCCTAGTGCCCAGTCATAATTTCTCCAAAGTGTCAGTCGTTGCGCTTTCCACTCTGTCTCTTCATATTTTCAACCATTTTACGCCAGTATTCTCTCCAGAGAATGGCTTTACGACAACACTCTCTCTATTCTTTCAGCGTCTGTCAATTTTATGTCCACCTGACTTGTAAATGGACATTTGTCTCTTTTTATTATTTGCGTTAGAGCTTTTGTGGCTTGTCTACATTTGAGTAGACTTCCCTTCTTCCTTTCGTTGTCTCTATTCCACGTTTGCATTATATTTTCTCTCGCTTTATTACCATTACTTTTTTCTTGGACAGCCTGTCTTCCGACCAATATATGTACGGAGGATGGATTTTCATGGCCTTTTTTTCCATCTGGCTAGAGAACCCTTGACGACTATTACGCCCTATGTCTGGCCATTGCGACCCGACGCAAACATCACCAGAGCCCGGTCGTCTTTGTGCATTTGGGTTGAGAGGAGCACTTCCAGTTTAAACCCAATACATTTTTATTTTCGCCTCATATTTCTCCGTAAAGAATCATCTTCCAAGGCGATTTTAGAAAAGTATCCACATTATTTTTAAATAAAGAGTCCATACTAACGTATATTCGAGTATAGTAATATTCAAAAATAGGATCATTCTAAAAATTTGAGATTCTCAATTTTATACATTGCGATTTCTGAACGATCAATTAATATTCGTTTACTTGGCTATGCAATTACATGTAAACAGCACAATAAGAAAATTACAAGCAAAAACCTTTTCTTAACAATTGCATGAATTTGTCGTCCCATATATATGGAATCCGGCGTGAGGAGGGTGGGTATTAAAGCAAACAGTACACAACACGACGGCTCTATATCCAAATTTAGTTTTTAGTTCGTTCAATTTTTAAAGAGTTCTACATTCTGAAACCATATCTTCATTAATCATTCATTATTTATAAGCATGCTTGATAGTTGACTAAATGGGCAATTAGTTTTATGAACATACTAATAACATTGCTAACACATCCCTTGTGCTCAAATTGACTTTAGTTTTCGCAATCGCGAGGTGTAAACAATTTATTTTGCAATCTTGTCAGTTTGCGTGCTAACTGTTGAGTTCGAAAATATAACGGGTTTGGCAAACGTTATGACTAAAAACACCAATTGTTTCGCATTTTTCAGCTTTAATCATAAAATCCACAATAAATTTTCCTTATCTCCTATATTTTCTAATCTCATTTATCTCACCTTGCTGCACACCCAACAAATTGTTTTCATCAGGCATAAACATAAGGGAATAAGAAATCGCGACGCTCCTTTATAAATGCGAATGACTTTTCTTTGGTGCTTGCGAATAACAGCTCAATAAATCTTTAAGCACAGTTATATTGACCAATCAATGACAAATGCGCTTTCACCCCTGTGGAGTCATGTTTTGGTGGTATCGTATAATTGTAATCCGTGATTCCGCGAAAATCCCAACCCTGCATGCATTAGTCAAATTATTACTGACGCTGATTTGCTACCATATGGTTAACAGCAGGAAACGGCACCCCGGCCCGGACTGCTGTTTATGTGCTCCGGCTGAGGTATTTTGTTGCAAAGAGTCCCATTTTGCATTCAAAGATGGAGAATAAGGCAGCCACTTCCACTGATTTATTGCTCTTATGACATGTCGAAATTATTGGAAAAACGAACTGGGTTTTGACACAATGTCAAAATTGTAACAAAGTTTGTTGTTAGTATAAATTAATATTTTTGCGTTCTGCTTGCTAAAAGAGCCAATCTTTAAGTACCTGAAAAGTATAAATTATGATTTACTTAAGTAACTGTTATTGACCTTATTGATCGTCCTCGCAATCTAAAACAGTTAATTTCTTCAATTCTCTTATCTATGCATTTTTGATTAGCCTGTTATTTTTATAAAAATTTATTCACTCTTGTTTCTCATAACCCTTTCCACCTGAATAACGGCAAAAGTTTTTATTCGATTCCTTTCAAATTGTTTATTTTGTCCCGCAAGGAAATCTGTTTGAAAATAAAATAAGGAAGGAATTGATTTGTTATCCAAATTTTGGCGACCACATCCTTGTTTTTTGTTGTGGCCCAACACTTGCACGTGTTTCTATCGCGAGATATATATTTTACGATGTTTACAGATTTCCGATAATACGTGCCGTTTGTTTACTGTTCAATTTACTAATGTATTTTTTGTTTAGGGCGCCCCTCAATCGGCAAGAAAGCAGCAAGACCAACGAAGCAGGGCAGCGAAGCGCAGGACAAGTTCAAAACGGAGCTCTTCGTCTTTCAGTTCATCACAGCAGGCAACTTATTTGGGATATTGCCCTCACATTGCATTACCTTTTCTTCTCACTCGTCAATACGGGTATATTGCTAAGCGGGATTCATTCAGACGACGACTTCGTGCAGCGCCACCAAATTAGCTAGTTACTTTTCACTCAACTGTCTGTGATCTCTTCACGCACATTCGGCCGTCGTCTGACTATTTGACCTCCATTTCGCTATCAGGGTGTCTATAAGCGAAACGTTTTGCCAGAAACTCAATAAATTGCCTTGTAAGGATTTTATTTAATAATTCATTAAGCTGTTGTAAAGGCATCCAGAAATAATCCTATCATATTTTGTTAAAACGTGGACCATTTTATGTGATCTGATTGTTACTTTATACATCCAAGTAATAAAAAATACACCTAAAAATCTGGACCTAGCCAAAATGCGTAAATGGGTTTTAATTAAATATTATATGCGTAAGAGAAGGTTCTGGAAACAGTACTCTTATCAAATTTTAGACTTATAATTTTATTCAACCTTTCTCAATTCGGAACAATTAAAAATGGACTGTAACGGCTCAAGCAGCGGGCATCATCGGATCCGTCAGGCTAGTCATGCTGGATCGTGGTATTCGGATGATGCTCGAGAGTTGGATCGCCAACTGGCCGAATGGCTTGAACGTGCAGGCCAAGCCCAGGGTCAACCAGCTCGTGCAATCATTTCACCGTATGTTTTTGCGAAACAATTATACTATTTTTGTTAACTTGCATTTGTTTAGGCATGCTGGGTATACGTATTGTGGTGAAACTGCTGCTTATGCGTTCAAACAAATCGTGCCTGACAGAGTGTAAGTAAATTTGAAGCAACTCTCCATACCATTTTGATAACGGAAGTGTCCCATTATTAAGATGAAAATGGTTGACGAGTTCAAGTTTTAACTATATATAGCAGTTCCTTTTTAAGGTATAAGTTCTCATATTGGAAATTTTTAGAAAGCGGGTGTTCGTACTTGGTCCATCTCACGTTGTATTTCTTGGGGGTTGTGCACTCACTACTTGCTCCAAATATAGGACTCCTCTGGCTGACTTAATTGTAGACACTGACAGTAAGTCCTTTTAAGATATTGCAGTTACGATTTGATAAAAGAATGTATTGTACTGAATACAGTACTTTAAAGCAGAGATGGCATAACTGTGGATGCGTAAATTTAATCCTAACTTGTTTACTTGGGTTGTTGTTTGTGAGAGAGAATTAGCAAATTCAGTTCGAAATAAACAAAGGGGATTAAATATTTTGGCAATATATCAAAATAAGCACCCCTAAGAATTAGGTCTCGAATTACTGGCACAAATACCTGACCGACAAAATAAGCACCCCTAAGAATGAGGTCCCGAATTTCTGGCACAAATACCTGACCGACAAAATAAGCACCCCTAAGAATGAGGTCCCGAATTTCTGGCACAAATACCTGACCGACAAAATAAGCACCCCTAAGAATGAGGTCCCGAATTCTGGAACAAATACCTGACAGACAAAATAAGCACCCTAAGAATGAGGTCCCGAATTTCTGGCACAAATACCTGACCGACAAAATAAGCACCCCTAAGAATGAGGTCCCGAATTTCTGGCACAAATACCTGACCGACAAAATAAGCACCCCTAAGAATGAGGTCCCGAATTTCTGGCACAAATACCTGACCGACAAAATAAGCACCCCTAAGAATGAGGTCCCGAATTTCTGGCACAAATACCTGACCGACAAAATAAGCACCCCTAAGAATGAGGTCCCGAATTTCTGGCACAAATACCTGACCGACAAAATAAGCACCCCTAAGAATGACATTTTGGGTGAAAAAAGGTAAAAGTCTAAAAATTTTAGTCTAAATTTGTCTAAATTTTGTCTATATTTAGCTAAAATTTGACCTCAAATTCGGATTCCCCGCTAAAAAGCACCCTAAGTAGGTACATTTCAAAAATAAGCACCCCTAAGAATGGACCTCCGTCTGTCCCTGGGACAGACGGAGATAGCATTGCTCTAGCTTACTGGGGGGATTTATTATTTTACAACATATTTTTTAGTAAACAACGAGCTAATGGCCTCCAGAGAAGCATCGTTTGAATGGATGGGTCTGAGGAACGAGGAAGCTGAACATAGTCTCGAAATGCAAATGCCATTCATTGCAAAAGTCATGGAACAGTACGTTTACCCCACAGCTTTAATTGCTATTAATAATTTTCATTTAGTCGCCCGATTGGAAGCTACAAAATTGTACCGGTTTTGGTCGGTTCGTTAAGTACTGCGCGCCAAATCAGCTATGGAAAGATATTTGCCAAATATGTTGCCGATCCACAGAATTTATTCGTCATATCCTCGGACTTTTGCCATTGGGGTTCGTATTAATTTAAAATTAAATTTTATTCTCATTGTGAACAGGCAAAAATAATTTTAATTTAGGAAATCGTTTCCGTTACACTCCCAACGATCCATCAAGTGGGCGTCCGATCCATGAGCAAATCGCTAATCTTGATCAACGGGTAAATTATTAGAGAAATATTCTTGCTATCTAAACAGATGATAAATATGAAAGTATTTGACAATTGTAACTCTAAAGTCAATAAATATTAACTCATTGTTTTAAGGGAATGGACGCGATTGCAGCTCTGGACCCACCTGTTTTCAGCGAGTACCTCAAGGTGTTTTCTTAATGTGGTTCCAATGTAATGTTTTAATTTGCAGAAAACGCAGAACACAATTTGTGGTCGAAATCCCATTTGTGTGATGTTACAAGCAGCCGAACATTTTCGTCAAATGAACAATCACACAGCCGAGATGCGTTTTCTCAGATATTCCCAATCTAACAAGGTAAACGTTCTCTTTCAATTCATATGCCCTAGATAGTATACAATAGGGTTCGTCCCCCCCCCCCGTTTTCGGGGAAATACGGGGAAATTTACTTGTAGTCGACGGGGAAATGGCCTCTGAAATAAAAATTTTGCAGAACCGATGCAAATTTTTTTGGATACATAAGTCCGCCATCCGAAAAGGGATTATTTGCATTTGCCGAAAAAAAATATGCTTGACTTTAAAAAAATTTCATATCACTTCCCCGTTTGAAAAAAAAAGGGGAACAAAAAAAGCCGAGAGGGAAATGGTCTCAAAAACAAATTTTTCACACTACTCAAAAAAATATTATACAACATGAAATATGATATCTTTATTATTATATAACTTTCAACCGTTAAATATTTTAATTCTTATGATAGCCCAACAATGCTTAAACCTATGAATATTTCCACTCTTACCTAAACCGCAGTGTAAGTGTCACAAGGCCCCTGTCCCAGAAAACCTAAATCCTCCGTCGCCGCTCGGATTTGGGCGTGTGATACGTCAATCGTCTTGTCTCGGCGAGACAAGACGATTGGTACCGGTTTCAAGCCCGAATCGGGCTTCCACCGGAAGATATGGCTTCCGGAAATCCTGGATTTGGCCGGGTGACAGATCCTCCGTCGCCGCTCGGATTTGGGCGTGTGATACGTCAATCGCTTCGTCTCGGCGAGACAAGACGATTGGTACCGGTTTCAAGCCCGAAACGGGCTTCCACCGGAAGATATGGCTTCCGGAAATCCGGAAAATCTACTCTCGAACTACTCTACTCCCGAACAACCCAACTCTGACCGCTGATGGCGGTGCGCGAAGCGCCGCAGATGCACACTCCGCGCGTACAGCTAAAGTTAATTTTTACAAGATTGCGGCGAAGCCGCAATCTTGTAATTTGTATCTAAATCTTAAACGGGTTTCTACATAATACATACTACCAACATTTTTTACATGGTCCAACAAGTGTTTTGATTCCTGTCTTCAATTGTGCTTTATCGGTTTAAAGTGATATCGAAGTTATGTGAAAACGAAGTGTATATTGAAAGACTTTGTAACGGCAGTGCTTTGCACAAATTTGAACAGTCAATTTTCAGTGCCGAAGCCTTAATGACTCCTCAGTATCGTATGCTGCCGGTGTCCTCTTTATCAACCCGAAACCATGAGAGAGTTGTCGTCTGAGACATTTTACAATTATTTGAGATCATTGGATAAACATAAAAATTTACCGTGTTGTGGGTTGATTCATAAAATCAGTTCAGGACTCTCGTACTTTTTACATCATTTGAGACAATTCAGATAACAATTTAGTGTGTATTTTTCCTCAATTCTTTGTGATACACAATCAAACAAGATCGCTCGGAATGTAAATATGAATTTTCTCTTAATACACTTTATAATTCCTACTTGAAAACAAAATAAACGGCCAAATAAAATCAATTGTAAATATTCTTATGAGCACATACTGTATACCAATATATGAAACAATAATATAATATCCCTGAGCTTTTAGTATTGAGAAGTCACCAACGAAAACAACTTATAGATTGACCAACATTCGAAAAAACAGTTTCGATTTTTATTCTTTCTAAAATATAATTATTAATAAAAAGTTAATATTCTCATACGATACTTAAAAAGACGTTCGTTTATTTGTGAAAGAATATTTTCCGACTGTTTTCTTCTTTATGATTCCAAATAAACATTGTCGTGGTTACGGATAGAGATGTCAAAAAAATATGTTTAAAAATTTGTTCTTTTTGGCTTTTAAAACGCTTCTCAATAAGACTGCATTTTGTTTATTAGTAAAAATTTATTATCACATTTTTTCTTCACATAAATAAGTATACAATCGAAATAAGGTAATCTGGAAGTGTTATTGGCCGTAAACAATAAATTATGCCGTCAATATCCAACTGATAAACATTTGGGCAATGTTATTTGTCGCAATTGAAGCTATGGCTGTATTGAATCATTCGTTTCACTTTCGCACGTTTTTCTTAAAATTCTAAAAATCACGAAAGTTCAAAAACAATATTGTTCATTTGATCATTGTAAATATTTACATAACTAGAAGTAAGAACTACAGGGAAAGGTAAATTTGCTTTGCAAGAAAAAAATGTGAAACTCCAATGTCCAATCATTTTCGTATATTATATATTACTAATAGTGAATTTGGATCGAAATGGTAGGCTCGAAGTGGGGCAATTACGAGTTAACTTTTAATATGACAGCAATGAAATTTAAGAAACCTGAGCTATTATCCCGTTCTCCCTCGACCCGTGATTCGGTTGGGATTGATCAACCGACTGGTGCATTCTGTCGCCATTGATACCGTTAATTCTGGCAAGGATTTCAGCTTGCTCCACGATTTTTGCATCTTGCTCTGCCATATGTTCGTACAGTCCACGCATTTGGTCCTCGTAATTGGAACGGGTGGTTTCCAGCGCATCCTGAAACTTTCTATCAGTGAAGGTGAAATATTTTCTGAAACCGAACTTACATTCAAGGAAACACAGTTTTCCTCGAGCTCCTTGATCTTCTTTTCAAGCTCGGATTTCAGTTCAGCATCAGCCAAATTTCGTCGTACAAGTGCCTCACACTAAAATGGAGAAATTATTTTTAGATTACTATTTGTTTTTGGAACAAACATAAAATTCAACTGTTTTGCAAAAAGTGTTTCACAATTATTGGATATCATTATCCAAAGAGAACGATGATAAACGAGATTGCGAAGTCAATTTTCGAAGATTGTAACTCTATTGGAACACTAAATATCTCCAATAGATGACTAATCTCCGAGAGGATCTGAACCTGTTAGTGTTTTTCGAAATGTATAAAGATTTTGCTATGCGCCTAGCAGACACAGTGGATAGTGGTCGAGTAAAACAATATTTATGGTTCGCTGTGATTTTTGATCAAAGATTTTCATTAAAATATCAAAAACTGATATTGATTCTTCATCGTTTTAGTATGCAATATCACTGGACTTTACTATGCATCTGTTTTTAATTTAAATTTTACTGCAATACAAAATTTAAAAACTGTAAATACAATATTAACTACATAAATATAATTATTTTCTTCAAAAACCCACCTCTTGTCTATAATATTCGGCGCGACCCTTGGCGTGTTTTAACGCTTGTGTCAGATTACATATCTTTTCAGTGTAGAAATTTTCCATGGATTTGTCCTCAGCGTTAATTGGCCCGTTTTGGTTTGGCATTTCCGTTTCGACCGGGTTCGAAGTCGTACTACTTTCCCTGAAATTATATTAATTTAAATGAGAGCAATTTTGTCTCCAATTTACTTTGAGAACGTTGGTGATAAATTTTGGCTACTCGTAGAAGCAATAACAGAATTGTCTTGGGCCTTTTGTAACTTCTCGTTTTCTAGTTCCAATTGGTCAATTCGCTGCACAAGTTTACCCACCACAGCGTCATGCTGTTTTTCAATGTCGAACAGCTGAAATTATATTAACCACATCGGCGCCAAGTGTCTCAAAAAGCGTCCCAGCCGTTTTCAGCCAAAAATCAAATTGTCATTTGTCAAAGATTTTTTTTGCCAGGACGCAAGTTCAGGTGTTGCTCTATCACACCTGGTGGGTGAAATATTCGTCCGTACGTTTTAAATTAAAATCTGGGCTGTCAAAGTTGGTACACTTTGCGTTTTTCAGTGCAAAATGGGTCAACTTTGAGACCCCAGATTTTCATTTAAAACGTAGGGATGAATATTTCCTTTTCAGGGACTATCGGTCAGGTCCTGAATTTTTACTTTTTCATAAAATTTTGAACCTAAATGACCGTTATAGCCCAATATGATATTTTTTCGGTTTTTTTGCCCAAAAATGGCCATTTTTGTGTGTTTTGGAGAAAATACGAATTAGAACGTTAGAAATAGACTGGGATTTTTGGTAGATACCCTATTTCGGGTACGGCGAATCCGAATTTGACCTCAGGTCGTGGGTGGTCCCGCCACAAAAGTTGGGAAAATTGCGTTTTTTGACGTTTTTGGGCGAAATTTGTCACAAAATGGTGCCAGAAAATTAGTATTGATGGTAATTCATTTTAGAATTCCAAATTTTTAATCAATTTATGTCCGCCGAATACGAATTTGGGGTTGTCTGTCAACAAAAGATAGTAACTTCGCGAGAAAAAAATGATTGACGGACGTGGGGTTCGAACTTGAGACGAAAAACGCTCAACAGATCGTCCGAAAATGGCCGCTTTTGACGTGATATGAAAAAAATAATTGCAGAAAAATTTTCCACATTTTCAAAAAATCGATTTTTTTTTAAAATCCATGTGGTACCCCCTATGATCAAAAATGGCCAAAAAATGAAATTTTTTTGGAATGTTAGCAAAATGTGTTTTTAGGGTTTTTTTTGATGCGCTGAGTCCGAATCTGCAATTATTTTTAACGTAACGCGTCAAAAATGGTCATTTTTGGGCCATTTTGTACCAAAAACGCGATTTTCCCAACTTTCGTAGCGGGACCACCCCAAATCTGAGGCCAAATTCGGACTCCCCGTACCCGAATTAGGGTATGTGCCAAACATCTCGATATTTTAACGACAAAAACATGGCTGTGACGCATTTTGAGACAGCTCCCGTACATTTGGCGCCGATGTGTAACAAAATGAAACGTGAAAAGTTCAATTTATTGTGCTTGTGCAATAGAAATTCGCGCATCGTGAATTTTTATGACAGGTTTCTGTAACTTATATATAATAATTATTATATTTGTATCAAACTTCAACTCATTAGGATTCCAAATTTTATAAAATATATATAACAAATGAAAATTTTTAAATAAACCTTAGAATGAAGCTCTCCATTTTCAACAAGCTTCCGCTCTAGCTCTTGTTCTAGAATAAGCATTGGGTCAACTGGAGGTTGGGCAGAACCCACGAGCGATTGTTGTCGGGAACTCTCGCCAAAGAGCCGAAGATTGGCATCTTTGTGTTTCTGGAAAATTATTGTAAACGATGAGGAAAATAATTAAGCATCGCTTAATAAAACATCACTCTTTACTTATCTTTATGCAAATTTTGAACTTGTAATTTTTGGCTCATTTTGTTTCTAAGATCATCGCAATGTAATGTTGGAATTTTTAGTATTACATAGAATAGTAAGTTAAAGGCGAAAATGTTGTGTAATGGGAGAACTTTGCTGATTTTTGTCCCACAACGCTTGGGCAAATACAGTAATTTTGGCGGAAATTTGAACGTTATTTTTGGGGGAGACTCTAGGAGGGGGCTTGTCTAAATCTGATGTTGCCAGTTTGTAGAGCTTAAACAGTTGGCATATAGTGGTCATGATCAGATTTTGTATCAAGCATGAAAAATGTCGAGAAAAATTAAGATTAAAAAATCATTCAAATTCGCGCATTGGCGCATTATGCGCAGCAATGGCGGCACATCTTAAAGTTCTCCCATTACACAACATTTTCGCCTATACTTATGCTTGATTTCGCTATGACTTCAAAAGTGAATGTTATTTTTCTTTATAATCATTTGAAATTGTCTTTCTAGACTTATCCTATTTATGATTTATGAAAATTTTTCTAAAATGCCAATGCAAATACTGTTTTACTTTCTTATTTTTCGCGGAGGCAAAAGCAGCATTGTTGGAATCGAGCGTGCTCTGCAGACTCTCTACTCTTTTCAGAAGTTGCTCGTTTCGGAAGACTAAGCTCTCATTTTCGCTGGTCAATTTTCTCAATTTGGTGTCCTTGGTAGCCAACTCAGCTTGAGTCTCAGAAGTTCTCCCTTGTTCTTCCAATAGCGCAGTCTTCAGAACAGATACTTGATTTCGTATCTAAATATATTTTAAAGGAGCTCCTGTCCAATATGGCCTGCACATTTCAAAATCACGAAATTTATTTTACAGCAAATTAAATGGTGTTTTTTAATTCAGAATCGGTGCCTGAAGCCATTCCGAACATCTCTGTTTTTACACCTTTAAATTTGGCAGATTTTTAAAAATTTTATAGAAAAATGCCACGTTTTATATTTCCGAACCAAAGCATCTGATGGACTGAGTTTTTGCACCCGGGCTTTCGACCACGCTGATCACGAACCTCACCTCATATCCATGATCAAATTTCACCAGCTCATGCTATTCTCTATTTTGGCGGAAGGTGCAGCGAGAGAGTACACAATTTTTGCTTAAGCGGAAAATAAATTTTGGCCGGTTCTCGAATACCTTTTTCGATAAAAAAATTGAGTAATAGTAATAGAAAAATGGAGAGGGTGCATAGAGGGTTAGAGAAGGCAAAAAGATAATTACTTGCAAACCTCTGCGCGATATGCTTCTGGTAAGAAAATGTAGTTTCTCGTAAACGACGTGAAAAACCTCGTGAGAATAACATGACGTCGTAAGAACAATTCCCGGACCTGACTGCGATTCAGATTCAACGTTGTTGAAAACCCTCGGGTGGAAAAAATCGGCCCATCGAATGCTTTGGTTCAGAAAATGTCATTTTTAGAAAAATTGTCGCTTTCCATAATAATTGACTCCTGGTAACAAATGCATAAGTGTAAAAATTTAGAATGTTCCACCTCTTTATTTCATCGTGTTAATAATCAAAATTGCAGAATTGAAAAATTTTGCAGGCCACATTAGACAGGAGGTCCATTTTTAGATTAATTTGACAATGCTTTCTTGCAATAAATTAACCCTTCATTGCCGGAGACATAGAAAAAAGACAGAATGTCTGCATTACCATTAGCTTTCCTTTTGGTGAGCAGTCTTTATCAAAATCATGATGTCTGCCGTTGTTTATTTCTCTTTTCTATGTGATCTATTTACAGACACACCCTTTGTATGAATAATGAACACTCATTCGTTTCTTTCTTTTTGTGAAGTCTTTAGCAAATCATAAACGTATCCTTTCGGATACACTCGGCAATGAAGGGTTAAAATATGATTACTCATACGAAAGGAAATAGCTAGTATGAATCAAACCTCAAAGAATGGCTTAAAAATAGCTGTCGTTTTGGATTTTCATTGTGCATTTTAGCTTAGATTAGTGAGCATATTTAGTAATATCAGTAAACTCTCATGCTAAATACCTTGAGAAATTCAGCCGACAATCGTTGATATTTGGCATTAGTGTCCGTTGTACTGCCCGATACAGTTGACATCCGGCGTCTATCTAAGGGAAAAATCTTTTCGTTTCCTTACAATAAATATTACAGCATTCCATAATATAAGGTCAAGGACCGTATCAAATTACAATTTTAAATGAGATCAATCAGTTTATTACAAAATGCGCAATTATATTAAACATAAATCAAGAAAAGGACAAAATAATAAATAGCAAAAGTGCAAATTATTTTTTGCCATTGCAATTAGCACACATCCATGCGCCACAGGGCGGCTGATCCAAACCAACACAAAATGTATGAAAGCCTCTGTCGCAGGTATCACAGCACATCATCGCGTCCTGAAATGCTTGGGATAATAATTGCAGTTTCTGCTCACTTCTATTCAAGTAAAAAATAAGGAAAGTTTCATAGCTATTCTAAATATTTAAGATTCCTAAAAATCAACTACCTCGCTTCTATCTTTTAATGCTTTTACGGACAATTTGACTAACACATTGCTAAAATAAAACTAAAAAGAATTTGTTTTAACTTTTTCTTCCAACGGGTAAGTCACCGGTTGTAATGAGTTTTAGACTGCGTCAAAAATAACATACTCTATAGGAAATAACAAATTTCCTATAGAGTATAAACTGTGTTGCAACTTTTTTTTCGAGTTTTTTCGAATACACCTCCGCATAAAGTTTTTTATTTTACATGCTCAAGTAAATAATTTTGTGCTTATAGTAAACCTACAAGACTCTAGTTATAACTGATGTGAAAACTTCCCGGGGAATAAACAATTTTTATGTAAAAATTTTTATTTGAAGTCATCCAATTTTAGCCCGGAGGCGCCTCCGGCTAAAATGCCGGAGGCGACGCAAAAATCAAAATTCATATAAAAACGTCAGAAAATCGTCGTTTTGGCAAAAATGTTCAACGAGGACCCCTGTATAATCACTAAAGTTAGGTAAGAAAAGTGTGCTCAAAAAACCATATCGGCTTTTTAAAAAAATTTTCCAACGGGTCAAAACAGCCGGAGGCGCCTCCGGCTGTTTTGACCCTTTGGAAAAAAATTTTTTTGTAGTGTGAGCGCTGTTTTGAGCGCACTTTTCTTACCTAACTTTAGTGATTATACAGGGGTCCTCGTTGAACATTTTTGCCAAAACGACGATTTTCTGACGTTTTTATATGAATTTTGATTTTTGCGTCGCCTCCGGCATTTTAGCCGGAGGCGCCTCCGGGCTAAAATTTGATGACTTCAAATAAAAATTTTTACATAAAAATTGTTTATTCCCCGGGAAGTTTTCACATCAGTTATAACTAGAGTCTTGTAGGTTTACTATAAGCACAAAATTATTTACTTGAGCATGTAAAATAAAAAACTTTATGCGGAGGTGTATTCGAAAAAACTCGAAAAAAAAGTTGCAACACAGAGTATAAATAAAATTAACAATACAGCAACGCATATTAAAAATTATAAGTTGGATATTAATTACCAGTACCTCTTGATCGGGCTTCCGGCAAACATCACACATTTTACAATCTATACAGGACCATTCGTATCTGCTTACTACGGCTACCATTGACCTGGGCATATCGATGCAGTTGTGATGCATATGTTGAACGCAAATCGCACATTTCACAAGGGGAATTTCGCCGTTGATTTGGTTGCACACAATGCACATTGCGGAACCTGCGACCGAGATGTCTTCTTGTTTGGTCTCCAGATTGTGATTATTGGCCTGAAAAGGTCTTAGTCTTAATGTTTTCTTTTCCGACATAGACATGAATTAATTTGTATCATTTTAGAAAACTGAAACGGCGTACAATTTATCTTTCTAGTTGTATAGAAAACAAACTGTTGAGTTTTTGCGAGATTTCTTAGCGGCACTTGCAATGCTGCTGCTGGTCGAACTTCTACGTATTAATTTCTGCGGCGTCTGATCCTTTGATTCACGGTCTTTCGAGATGCCTGCTCGGTCTGACGCTTCGTTTTCTTCTTTAAGTAAAGGTGCAGGCAAATGATCGACACCATTCTGAATATGTAAGAGAGATATTGAGATATATGGCTATAAATAACAACTAATTTACTTCGAGAGCAGCAGTTTTTCTGGCCAACTCCTGCTCTGTTACCCGAATAGGTACCGGAGAGAGTTCGCGCTTTGGTGGAAACAAGTCCTCATTGGTCATTACAGAGTTAAGTGGCAAACGGTTTAATTTATCGAAGCTAAATCTAAAATTTGGTCATGATTAATATTAACGTAGAATGTATAACAATGAGAATTCCTATGCTAATATGTGAAAAATAAAAACCTTTTAAAATGACTAGTGTATTGTCCCGGTATTAGCGCAACTGGATAGGCTGATGGCTTAGAGAGCTCTTTCGGCATTCGATACCATTTGTTTGCTGAAATTAATATTTCAGATGAAAAATCAGTTACTCAGAAAACGTCTTCCCTGCAAGCTAAGCTTTAGAACTTTGAGAAGTAAATCATAAAATAATACTCGGCTTAAGAGTTGTAATGCTTAGTATAACTGTGCGAAATAAATTACACCGCTTTATTGAAGTATATTTTTCTTGAAAACGAGAACTCATTTTTGTTACATCTTCGAACATTTTATTCTTATACCTGCAGACTGGATAATGGAAGTTTGAACATCGAGAAAATATTTGCGCTCCGATTTTTTCACAGTTTGTAATTCCGTGTTGAATTCAAACGCACTTTGAATGGCCTTCTTTCTCAATTCGTCCATTTTTTTCGCATCGGATTTAATCTAAATGTCAAACATAATGGACGTAAATTTGTAATATAAATAATAAACCATATCGAGTTCCTTTTGCTTTTCCAATAGATTCTGTTTTCTACGATCCGCCACACATTTTTGGTATTCCTGAAAATTATGCAGTTTTATGTGTATTATTCAGGCAGTTATTACTTTTGATTTTTTGAAGAATTTCACATCTTAAAATTGCAAAATTGAGCTCCTATCCTTTTTCTTTAAATATTTCTTTTTCCTTTATACAAGACTTCGTTACTCTGACTTTACTCTATTTATTATTTAAACATACAGCGTAGATAAGAGGGTATTCGGTGGACATTAAATCGTGCACCTCGACTGCCTGCAGAGCCGTTAGATGATTGGAATAATGTGGCGGAAGAGATTCTCCAAGATTGAGATGAGCGAGGAGATGATCACGCTCGCTAGGTTCGACCGTTCTGCGCGACATTTCCGGATATTTCCGCTTGAAAGACTTCACGTCCAACAATTGTGAAATTTGTTCCTAAGTACGAGCAATGAAAATTTACAATATTTAATTTTAATATTTAATTTCAAATTTACAATAAAATATTTGGAATAGAAACACTTTTATTTAACCCTAACGCAGGCAATTGTATTTAGATTCAATAATCTGCTCAAAGTTATTAACGTTATGAAAATTGTAATTTACTTGTATAAAATAAAATTCCCCCGACTTGGCCGGCCATTCGTATTCAATGACATGCGACGGCTCGATTTGAACATGGGTGGTGTCAGTGGTGAGGATCCTGCTTGGAGTCTTTGCAATTTTAGTCTTACTTGGTTCGCCTAAAATGTGGTTTTAGTCCAAAGGATTCTCTTGAAAGTGCAAGATTATAGTAAAACTTTAAGCATAATTTATACTTTCAAAGTAAAAAAGAAAACAATTTCTTGAAAACAAACTGGCTTCGGAATTCGGCAGCTGGAAAGTTTCTTTTAATAGAAAAAAGTAAACATGGATTATGTTTACGTTTTTATATTAAAATCGTAAACATACGTTTATTTTTGTTTAATATAAGAAATCGTGCGCTAAGTTAAACGGCAAATAATTCAGTACCGAAATGAAAATTGACTTACCGCTATTTTCATCTCGGCTATCTGATTGCGAAGGAGGTGATTCTTCCTTGTTCGATGACGCTTCTCCTGATTCCTCCCCAATCAATAATTGCGCGTCATCAGAAGGAAGTGGCGCTTCGAGGTTGCTGTTTTCTTCAGCATCTGATGTGTCGAATGGCGATGGTTGGCCGATTGTGAAGGACGGACGGTCAAGTAAGTTGGTCGGCTCAGATCTTTCCATTTTACGGGTAATATACTTCAACAAGACGCATTAAAACTGCCCAGCCAAATGGAATACATTATGCCAAATTGTGCGCTAAATTTTAAATCTATGTTATATACCATGTTATGTTTGATGGTTATTTTAACCAGAAATAACGACTATTTTTAAAAAAGCTTTTAATAGCTTCAGACAACAAATGGTTAGCTTTTGAAATTTCCAATGTGACATCGGTTCACAATTGAAATACCTGAGACGATATAAATAACTAAAGTGGGTCTCATCTACAACTGAGAACTACTGGGGACGTCCAAAGTCCTCCGAATTATCGTACTATAGAAATACTACACTCTTTGCCGAGGGAGCACACACTAAGTGAGATACCCAATATAGACTTTCAAATTCGTTAGCATTATTGCCGCAGTCCTCAAGTATTGTATATTTTTTGTTTTTACGTGAATTTTCATTTTTTTAATGGTTATACTTATTCTTTCCTTCTGCTAACATTTTAATCCAAAACGAGCATTAAAATCTCATGAAAAGGAGAGAAATAAACAAAAGAGGTAGAAAAAGCTGAAAATAAGTTAGAGGAGAAATCAAAAAATTTTGAAACGTTCAGTTAGCATTCTTTTTCTAAGAAGGAATTAATACACGAATGTTGATTTATGGAATGCTTAACGAATAAACTCGGGGCAATGCTATGAAATTGCAACAAACTTCTTTTAATCTGTACCAAATGGAAAAGCGATAAAACGTGAGGAAAATTGACATCCATTGGACATTTCGTCATAATTCAGCATCCATTGTCATCGGATTCAACTCAAACTTGTTCGGATATACTTGGCAACAATAACCATTCACAACTATTTTTAACATTTTGATCTATTTGGTGAAATTCAAAATAACACGCCGGAAGAATGCAGCATCGAACGACAATTTTACATGTATAAATTATTGAAATTATGTGGTGTTGAAACTGAAAAAGAATTACAGTCATGTGTAAGAAAACTCCAAGGTTGTCCAGTAGGTCCAAAAAAATTTAACGTTTGTATTGGTAATTGTTATAGCCGTTACATCAATTCTTTTATTTCTATTTATAATATCATGGTAATTTTGACAATAAGTACAAAAGGCTCATGCAATGACATGGTTAAAGCTGAAGTGATGTGCTGACTAAAATGAGCAATACTGAGCGACTCCCGTGTGCATATTTTTACAGATTATGCGGCTTTTAAGGCTGCCGAGTTGTTGATGACACAAATTGCAGAAGCTGGCGGTTGAGGCGTTCCAGCGCTTTTGGATTTGCGTTGTGACCTCTGTGGAACGCGAATGGATGTTCGCAATCGGCTCAAATCCTCAGAGAATATTTCGCCAGATTGAAGTGCGTTCACCAAACTCTCGAAGTCTTTCCCGGTTGTCACCGAGTTAAGATTTCGCTTCCGATCATCTAAAAGTATGATATTATTTTTTATAACAACAAAATAGTAGAAACCCAACTGTAGAATACGTTTTCGTTTTTAGTACCTGTGCTGCCCTCACAGCTAATTATTGCTATCAAACACGGAATTCCTTCCATATAAATAATTCATAAATGGCTGTTTGCATAAATTTTAGGATATTCCGGATGGTTCCAAAATTTCTTAAGATTAACTTTCAGGAATATTCTAGAAATTCTGGAACTATCTAAGAGTATTCACCAAGATAGATATCATTAATTTACTGTAGAAGTGGAAGGAGTGGTGGTGTAGGTCAATTACACATAAAATGTTAAACAATGTTTCTAGAATGCATCGGAAACTATTTCGGAACAAGAATAGTCTAGCGCGTTAAGAGACGGGACCGAACAGGATAATGCCTTGTTTTATATATAAATGCATATTGTTCAACTAAACTCACTTTTCTTTGCGAATATTGAACGCACAAGAGTTTGTCGTTTGCTGCGTTCGTTTGCTTCACGTTGTTCCCATATCCTGAAAATTAATACTTAGCTTTTAGTTAAAAATTTATTAATATCAAAGCCAATCTTTTTCGAATTGGAAAAAAATCATAAACTTGCACATGACGAAATAATGTGACCATATTTCAAAATTTGTATCATGTATTTTTTTGTTACTTCAATACTATAAGTAGTTCACCCTACTTAAATTTTAATGACTATCATATGAATTAATCAACTCTTTCAAGAGAAAGTTCAATATAAGAGTAAATAAATGACAGATTTATGTTAATGTGTTTAGCAGCAAAATCACATACGTTTGATAGCACTCTGTAAAATGATTAAAGCACTTGGAAAAAGCGCCAAAGAATTCGTCCGGCGAGCACTTCTTATTGGGCGAATTCTCCTCTGCGTAAAATTTCGTACACGCAGCAAACTGAAATAAATAAAATAGTAAAAATTAATTCCACGGTTATTTTTCTATCCATGCATTTTTCTCTTATGAAAACATCTCTCACAAAATGAGAATGATCTTTGCCTATCAATGAATATTAGTATATTTACATATAATATCTTACGATCAACAATTTGATCTATTCATAACGATCTGAAATCCCTACCTTATTTTCCATTTCTCGTTGAATTGACTGTGCTTCCCGAAATTCTTTTCTAGCGCTATCCAAAAATGCAGTAACTACAGGAATAAACCTGTCGGCTATTGGTGCTCGACCTGATCTCGTGCCTTCTTTTGGCCTCATTGGTGTGGATTCAGTGCGTGGCTCATCCGGAATGCTTACAGAGGAGGTCGCAGAAGCATTACTGCCCGAAGTGGATTTATCAGTATCTGAAGATGTTGCGGGAAGTTGCTGGTGTTGTTCAAATATTTTTTGCTGCGTGGCCAGCTCGGATCCGAGTTCTCGGAGGGAGGCTTCAATTAGTCTCAATTCAGCATCCATTTCATCGCGACTAAAATAATTTTAGTGTATCCACATAAATGCTCATTGGCATAAGTTTGCTTTTCTCCTAATTTAAGATTTTGGATTCATCATTATTTTTCTTATATAAATAATATTACGACAATCACAGAAACTTACTTGAATCGAGCGGCCTCATAAACACTTGACAATTCTCTTTTAAGCTTCAATAAATCGGGGAATTTTTTCTCCACGAGCTCGACAATGAAATGCATAAGGGTTCGATCGGCTCGCATTGTCGATTTCACTCCCTGGATCAATGTTAGCGAGGAGACGGAGAAACCTTAAAAATAAACATATGCAAGGAATTTCTATATTTTTCAACCTTACCTTGAGCATTGCCACTTCGCTTTCCATGATTCAGGTAGTTACCGATGGCTAAAACAAGGGCCAAAAACTGTTTCAGCTTCTTGTTACCAGTTAGTGTAGTTGATGCGCGAATTACCGCTAAAATATATATTTAGTCAAAATTATTGTATAGTAGAAGTTTTCGTTGCTTTCTTATAAAAATTGGCTGTAATTTTGTTTTGCAATTTTAAGCAAATTCTGATGGAAATACAGATGAAAGAAATAGTACAAATCTCACATACTAAAACGCATAGTTAATAATAAAATTAAGGGTCCACCCACCATTGAGATAAGGTTTCATTTCATCCAGACGGTCATTAAATGTTCGAATTATGTGCAAACATCTGAGCCTCTGCTCATAACGAGGTATTTGTCCCACTTCGTAGAGAAATCGATCAGCCAGAGCCAAGACAGTGGGAGATTTGTGCCGAACAACGGCTTCCCGTAGTAATAACAATTCGTCTTTGGAAGGCACAAATTTGAGCATCTAAAGAACGATACAAATTATATGCGAATTATATAACTGCATGTGTTAAAAATGTTATTCCAAATATATTTCGATGCAATATCTGTATCGAAAAATTTTTGTCTTCAAGCGTAGTTAATAATGCAAGTCCAACCTGTTCAATCATATCACGAGGTAGATGTCCTTTTTCGTCCATACTCAAAACAGTTTGCCTGATTTCGCGATGAGACATCTTCAATTTGGATAACATTATCTAAAACAAAGCAAATACAATAGAAGCTATATGATGATATTAATAAAAAAAGTACTGTGCAATTTTGGGCCCTACGTGAGTCTATCACAGAGACTTGGGTTGGTTCTGCTCGTTTTCTGCGCTGTATTGTATTCATTCCTCCGTTGTCGGCTTCGTCACCGTTGTTTTTACCGCTCGCGGCGAAAGAACTGGCCAGGTCTTGTAGGTTGATCTGTAATGTGTAATCTTTAAGTACAGTTCAATGTTGACAAACAATATTTTTCGGGAATCTATTACCTTCGAAAACTGGAACCTTTACTTTTTTAGCACGAAATTAGCACCCGCCACAAAACAATGAGTCATATGTTTAGTTGTAAACACAAGCAGCTCATCAAAAGCATAAAGAGGGATACAACAAAATGAATCATTTTGATTAATTCTGAAAACTAAAGAAAAGGTTCTAATTTTCGAGGATACATAGCGGGATGCATTAATAGGTATGCACAATGTAATGTCACCTGTCTGTAAAGCTTTTCGTCCTCAATTTTCTCCCACACGGTTCCGTTAATTCGCTGATATGGAACGGGCGTCCAATTGAGAGTTTTGAGTGGGCATGAGGGTTTAGGTACTTTCTTTTGCGGAGTTGATGGTCCAAGTAGCCCACCGCCAGACCTCAACTGCAGTGCGGACGGAGGCGGGGGTGGAGGGGCCAAATTTGGGGGTCTAACCGGAGGCAAGCCACCATTCCCTGAGTGCTCAAATGTAGGTGAGTGGCAAGGGTCGGATGGCGACGAACTCAGGTCGGATATTCTGGAGAAGGAGGAAAGAGACACTCCATCCTGCAAGTCACTGATGCGATTTTCCAATTCAAGCACACGTTTTCGCTCGCTCTCGAGCTCTATGGTGGTATCTTGGAGCTCTTTTTCTAGCTTCTCATATTCAGTATGTGTCCTTAGTCTGAAATTTTTATGGCATAAATTAGTAAGTCACAAATCTGATCCTAGATTAAAATTATATTTCCATGGAAATCCAAATTGTGAATTTTCCAAACCAAAATGTTAAAAGCATCAGCAACAAACCTGGACATCAATTCGTCCATATCCAACTGTAGAGGAGTCATAAACTGCGCATCCGCAGAAGCAAAATTGCCCAATGCGGTGTGCAGGCTCAACTGTTGAAGAATGAGATCGAATAATTTCCATAAATTGGCATGCTTTTCGTCTCCGGGAATCATAAGCATATGCTGCAGTAAGGAGATCAGATGAGGCAAAGCAACAGTATTGTCCAAATTCTGGCTCAAAGCCTCGGCCATTCCTGCCGGGCTTTCATAGTCGATGGGGCTGGATGAGCCGGAATCGAGACTGCTGAAATGATAAAAGATAATAAAAAGTAGAATAAGGTTAAAAATATATAGAAAAATCTGAAAATACGGAAACATTAACCTGGCTAATTCCTGTTCGTCTTCCTGGCGCATCATCTCAAATAAGTCAAAGTGGTCCTCTAGCACTTGACCATGTGCGTTTCGCAACCGGTCTATGACCTCTTGTATACCCAACATGAGGAATTCGTAGCGAAGGTGCAGTCGAAATTCCAACGATTGCTAAAACGATTTCTATATAAATATTATTACTATATTAATATTAACTACGCTTTAGCTCCCAAGTTTAAAAACAACCATTAATACACAGTTTTACATCCAGAGGCTAACAGATCTTTTGGTGAGAGCATAGGGGTGACCGGAACTTAATGGTTTCTGGGTGACCGGAACTTAATTTTGCTTCAACAGTCACTCCAAAGTGATCAAAGTATAGTAATGGGTTTCGATTGTCGTGTTAGGCGGCGCATTCCTCCTGGCACCTTTAAAAGACCCTTTAGTCGGTCACTCTCTCATAAAGGGGCGACTTCCTGCGGTCTCATATCACCGCTGTACAGATTATACTACTAGCCGCAGCATATTGGTGCGGGTTTAAGGAGATGGGAGGACACTTTCCTGCATCATCACACTGTGTTTAAGAAGAAGGGATGCTCTGTGGGGTGGAGATGGACGACGAGGAATTCACTCGTTTCGCGGTTTTTGCATATCTCAACGAAAAAGTGCAAGGGCGAAGGCTAGGATATTCCTCTTTCCATCACTTTAGTTCATTAAAAATAATACGTTCGTTTGTTAAGCGCTCCATTAATACGAATCCGCTTGACCCGGCGTTAGGTCCCAGATGTTTAAAATATTTGATGCGCATATAAAACATTCGAATTGTTTGTTATACAATTAACAAACATAAAAATCGAAACATTACGGTTCAATATCTTTTCTTTGAACTTCAACTCCCGATTAGTCAAACGCAAATTAAAGCCCTAATACATTTAGCACTGAGGATAAACTTTTAGTCAAGAAAAAATGTCATTGGGTATTTAATCCATATATCTCCCTGAATTTTCCTTTTTTGGTCATATCTAAGCTCACAATTAAGGTATGCATAATTTAATCATGCAATTTAATCGTTTAAAGCCATTTAAACGATCCTAGACTTTAGTCGAACAACGGTTATAAGGTAAATTTTCGGAAGAAAATGTTACAAAACAACGGTAAAAATTGTTATCTTATGTATTTTATGTTCCAAAAAATTTCTTTATAGACGTGATTCAAACAACTTGTCATTTTGCAAAATAAAAACGGCGCCCTGCTGACTGGCTATAGTTTGATTTTGGAAGGCTCAGGTGTGTTTCTATGCATTTTATAAACGCGGACCCGTAAGTTCTCCACTTCGGTTTTAAAACAATAAACAAGTAAAGAGAGGCGGTGTCGACCCAAATCATATCGCCAATTAATCAAAAATAAAAGTCGTAAAATCAACATTCGATTGCAAATGCTGCACTTTTTAACGGGCGAGAAATCGTGACGGTGAGTCTAGGCATTTACCTAAAACTGCAATTTTCGTCATAAAAATAGTCTTTGGTTCGCTACACCCAACATTTTTGTATTTGTTGCAGCGGTCCGCAAATTCACCAAACTAATTTATCCATCTCCTGCAACTTTCTTGAAAAGAACAGCGAAGGTCGTAACATAAATTTTTGAGTCAGTGGTTACGTAAATTAATAAAATCCTCGTTTGCGCAAGGTCTCGAACTCTTCAAATGGATTATTTTAGGGGTGGGTAAAGAAATAAAAACCACACTAATTGGCACCCAAAAGAATGTCATAAACAAAATGGCATTGATTATAATATCTTGGGTATATCGTTTATGGATCCAAAAACGTCTCGATAGGTATCATTGGAGACAAGGTAAATAAAATCACTAACTCTATGACCCGACGACAAATTTTTTCAGTTGAAAAATAATAAAAGTTCTATCCTAGCTAGGCACCAGAGAAAAAGCAAAATAAACAGAATCAAAAACAGTTGTTTTTCTACCGGAAAAGGTATAAACATTAAATAACACAAATATTGCTAGCTGGCCAAAAAGTTTATAAAATCAGCGTTAAAAATTAAGGCTAATGCCTGCTGATTGCGCATATTAGATGATTCCTTCGATGACCAAAACGATGCTTTCAGCAATCCATTTGAGGATATGATTGCTCGTAACATAGTTCCAAGATCCAGTTTCATCCAAAATATCACGCCCATTAATTGCAATAATTAATTTTTGAAGGAAACAAGGGGATGCAAACTCATTTCTTGTGGTTATTTGTTGTTCGATGATATATTAAAGTTATTACGTAGAGAGGAAAAGTAATGCTATGGTGCAATAAGAGTGACCAAAAGATGGATTCGTTACAAAAAATGTTCTGGATGTTTAACTGCGGTGGTTGTACATAGAAAGTCGAAACTTTTATGAAATTTGATTATTGACCTAATTCGAGTGAATGTATAACTGACCTCAGCCGGACCGCTTTTGAGCAACGCATTCACAAGTGACATCACAGCAATACGCACTCTTTCGGTCTCACGGTTCCATGCAGCGGTTTCCGACTCGATAGGCACTGACAAATTGGCTGAGTGCTGAGTTCTGTACTCTCGGTGCAAATCATCCACTAAAGTCTGGAAGCGAGTGCGTTCTCCGAGCAGAGCTGTGGCTTCGGTTAGGGCTTTGAGCACAGCTTTGTGACCACCTTCGGCTGCAAGACACAGTCCCGACAGAATTTCCAGGCTCAGTATCTAAATTTAACAGTAGTACAATTTGTTTCTCATAAACTCAGTTTCAGATTTACGCAAATTTTTCAATCTGTTTTCATACAATGCGAATAATTTTTCCAAACAGACCAGTTCTAATTAGGGTCATTAGATTTGTAAAATACGACTAGAAAATATGTTCAAACCTTCCAAATGAGTTCGGACATGTAACAGAATAAAGGCCTCAGGTTCTGGCGATAAAATATGAGGAAATTTCGAGTAAAAGGCATATATAGGAAGCGATATAACGAAAACCGCATTGGGATACAAAAATACGGTGAATGACCCGAAACAGACCATTCGCAACTTTTGATTGGCGGAATGACTTTGATAAAACAAAAGTGTCACAAATCATCCGGGTGACAGCTTTTACGCAAACAAAAGCCGACAATTCTTCCAAGACACCCAAAAATGCGGTAATTAAAATTTTAATGTTATGATAATATGAGAGCGTATGGGTTGAAAGTCAGTAAACAAAACTGTGATAATAACAGAATTCCGCTCACACTTCACTTTATTGTAATTCAAATAGCGCAACATACGTCAATAAATTCTTGCAGTGTCCTTTCAGAAATCTTCCTCAACCTTGTTATTAATTTCATGTCGATTTTGAGAAATTTATGTTATTAGACAGTTTTTAAAATTCAATGCTTTTAAAGAAATCTTTTTTTACAAAAACGAGTGCATTATTTTGCAATCATTTTAATAGTTTCTTTTACTCATTTTTGTGCCATAATTTAGAGGAGGTGTTAATATTTCGTCCTTTATGCCAACAGCTGGTACAATCGAAAATTGTCTAGAAGCAATTTTTGACCAAAAAATTCGGTATTTTGTATTTCGAAAAGTATCAATTTCCTACTAATGTATATAGACATCTGAAGTAAGTCAAAAACAGTAAAAGAAGTACATAAATTAGACAAATTAAAATTCAATAAACCTCACAGTCTCATTGGCGCGCGCGGAGGCATAAATTAGATAGAGGTATAGAAGGTATGTATCAGGGCTGCATCCGGGATTTCGAAAAGCCGGACCGGATACCGGATAGTAAAAAAAAGCCGGACCGGATACCGGATAGTGCAAAAACACCGGATATTGACCGGATACCGGATATCCGGATAACCGGATATTTCAATTTTTGGCGCCAAATTTGAAATTTTTTTCCAATTTTGACGTTAATTTGCAAAAAGTTTACCTAAATGGGTGCTTTTTGTTTCCTTTTTATTATAAATGTGCAAGATTAGAATAAATGTTGTAAAAATACAAGTATTTAAACAACTTTTAGCGACTTTTTTGGCTATTTTATTACAATATATGAGAAATGTTAACCAATTTTTGCACTATTTGTTGACAATTAAACGTTTTCACACTTTTTCCCGTTAACTTTAACGACTTCATTGGGGTTCCAATATAAGAACTATAACATTTCACTAATCAAAGTTATACAGAACTAGGAAAAATTAATCGAAAATTAGAAGGAATTTTTGAAAATTTTCGAAAAATGGTCAAGATTTTTAATGTCAATTTTTGGCAAACAGTGGTATTTTTCAAAAAAAATTCGTCTTCAGCGCTATTTTGTTACAGTTTGGCCTTCAATTAACTAAATGAAAACAGCGCCGCAGGCAAAATTGTTGAAAATTGGGAAGAATAGAGTCAATTTTCATTGAAAAATGTGAAAAATGCGTTACCAAGTTGCTGCTACCAATGCGCAAAAGTACGTGAAAATAGCAGGCGAAATTTTTTGAAGTGTTTAGTTTATTTGACAATCAAATTCTAAAATGCTATAACTGTATTACTGAAAAAGACATAGAAAAGAATAAATTTTAACGAAATAAAATTAGTTTAATTGGGTAAAATAGTGAAATAGAACGGAAAAGTTAGAAAGAAAAATAGCGCCGCAGGCGAAATTTTTTCGAAAAATTACGCTGTATGCCAAAAATTGACACTGAAAATTTTGAATATTTTACAAATGGACGAAATATGGATAGAAACTCCGGTTCTTAATCAAAATTGGACGAAATATGTCAATCTGGCGAGAGATTTAACGAAATTTTTTCAAAAATTTTTGCCTGCCCAAAATTTTGGAAAAACAGTGAGATATGAACCGAAGTCACAAAATCATCAATCGCAAAAATGGACAGAACCTGGATGGAGGCTAATGAGTTTTAACGAAATAAAACTAGTTGGAAAAAATGGACAAAGACGAAAATCACGCAAGAGTTTTAATGAAATGCCTTTAGTTTAATTGGGTAAAATAGTGAAATAGAATGGAAAAGTTAGAAGAAAAAATAGCGCCGCAGGCGAAAATTTTTTGAAAAATTACGCTGTATGCCAAAAATTGACATTGAAAATTTAGAATATTCTACGAAATTTTCAAAAATTTTCGCCTGCGGCGCTGACTGCATTCTTAGGGGTGCTTGTTAATATCCGGTGCATCCGGCGGACCCCCCTAATATCCGGAAACCGGATACCGGATGGCGAAAAACACCGGATAACCGGATACCGGATGCAGCCCTGGTATGTATGGAAACCAGTGTTTAGTGTTTGTGCTATGCGAATTGAAATATGCAAAAAGACAAAAATGGATAATACCAAATTCATTTGGAGACAAAATTTTTAAACGCTAAAATCTAGAGAGGAGGAAATTGCGAAAGAAGAAATCGTCTATATTTGCAGAAGCAAAGTTCCAGTTAATTTTGTGAAACAGTAAGCCTCAAAAACAGCAAATTTGTATCTTTTTGACAGAACTGTTCACTTTTACTTAAGCACCTCTAACGCGACATAACATAGTGACGTGATACCAATTATTTAATCATGCTTCAAAATCAGAACATGATGCAAAACATCAAAAGAATTAAAAGATGTGCGTGTCGTTAATGAACACCCGCGTGGACAATTCCTTCAATCTGCAAACCGAGAATGGAATTCCATGGATCAGGAGAATTTTCCATCTCATTCCAAAGAAATCCTACGGCGATGATCGTAAAGTCCGCAAATGAACAAACGCTGGACACTAATCCCATTGGAAACAATTCAGGAGGAATTAATCATGCAGTTGTGATCCTTCCAAAAACAAGAGTACGACACGAGTAAATAGGAAAACAACGCGGACCGTGAGATGAGATGTTATAAAAATGAAATATTACTGGAAAAAGAAACGAAAAAATAGGAAATTGGAACATAGAACTACAAATTTGTTCCTGTTTTTCAGATTTTTTCTCTTAAAACACGAAAAGTACTTTTATTATAACTATTACCATATATATTTAATGAATATTATTATAAAATGAAATGTCAACGAAATATATAAGAAAAATATGTTTAAGAGTTAGAGAAAAAATTGAGTTTAGTTATAAATTCACAGCTATGAAAAAGAGAATTGTTTGCTGTTAAGTTTCTGTAAAGTAATAACTATAATACCACGTAAAATTGCTTGACTTCACACCTTTAGTTTTCTTATCAGCCCAAAATGTCAAAAACCATTATCTCATTGTCACACTCATTGCAGCTCGGTAGTAAATTATGAAATGCCTTAATGATGGGGGCTTATTTGCAAACTGTGTCACTCCTGTTTAGCGACCTTTAATATGTCCGGCATTCCATCCTACATTTTCGTAATCATTTTATAATTCCTGATGTTTTTGCGAGGAAATATTGTATTTATTGCCGACATCATTCAATCATGTATTCACGAGTTGGCTATGCTTAACTTATTGCGGTAAGAGTTCTTTCGTAAAGTGACAACTACAATACAGTGATCGATTAGGTATGGTTTCAGAGACATATAACAACATGTTGTTTTATCCTCCCAATTATAAGGAATTTACAAATAGGCGCAGCTTTGCGTAAATCTATCAATGGATTTGCTTAAGGATACCGACAGAAAGACAAGAAGGACAAAAAGCTGTTGTATATGAAAGCCGATTGTGATGGAAATGGAAGAAAACACTATATCAAAAGATTTGGTCCTTTTATGAAAATTGTGTACTATTTGGTATCCCACATTGGATAAGTTTCATTTTTAAATAAAATAACCGGAAATGTTCTTTCTATATTAAGTAAAGGATCGTAAAAGTTAATTTTGACCGAATCATCCCAAAGTAAGTGAAATATTTTTCTACTGCAGAAAATAAAAAATTCTACATTAACATGACATAAGAAAACAGCTGATCGGACGGAAAGTGAGTTTCGAAAGAATCCACTTTCGAAATGACGAACGACAAGGGAAAAACCGCTCGTTTAGTTCCGCCTCCATCACTCTAATTGGGATTTACCTGCGAATGCGGAAAATGAGGAATTGACCAGCCAGCCATTCACAAGTGCGCCCTGGATTTGTGCGACAGCTCATGCGATCCGATGGATTGAGAAAGGTTTTGAAAACGACACTAGAAAAAGCTAAAAGTCGTTTAAAAACTAAAAAATCACTACTGATCCCGTCTGTAGTTCATTTATAAATATTATAAAAGTTCATTTATAATATCGGGAAGTCATTTCATTGGATCCCGAATCCGAACTTTGTTATTTAGGATTTCAAGATCTTCTATAAGTTTCCAAATACCGTTACAGATACGGGTGATCGATATAATTTGAAAGCGCCAATTTTGGTGAAAATTAATATGAAAATTTGTGAAACAGGAAAAATAAAAATGGTCTGTATTGCAAATAATATCCAAATGAAAGCACAAAATTTGCTTATCTCTGAATAGGAAATAGTGCAAGAGAAGGAATCATCGATAAACTATTAAGAGGTTACTCTTTTCGGCAATAATGAATGGCAACTATCGAGAGAAAAGATATGCAGAAAGATCTGTTGTAAATAGTTTATGCGGGAAATAACTAAAGGAATATGACCTCTCCAAATACCAGATTTTTCTGGTATAATAAACAAAATATTCTTTCATATATGGAGGTTAATACAACAGATAGAATTACCGTTAACTCTCTGAAATAGGGATTACAATTTGTTGACTGAAATGGTAGGTTTGATTTTTGAAACGTTTTTAAAAGTGAATCGTTGGAAAAGAGAAAGGGCGTTTTGTGAAAAGCAAAATTACATTTTTTACAATTTTTATTTTGTGCAATATTAAGGGACTTACCTTGCACCTGGAATTGTGTGGAAAGTCCAAAGCACCAGCAATTGCCAAAAGCGTTTCTGATGAGTCCAGCACACAATTTCGTCCAATCTGAAATGCGATGAGGTCATTAATCAAACCATAAAAGGCTCTTGTAAACACTAAAGATACACAATTGTTGCTATTATTTGCAACTTTGAATATTAATTACGCCCCAGTTAAGGATGCAGCTGCCCCATTGACCTGCACAGATATGATTTATTTGTTGTTTCCAAAATGGTTTGACCCAAATGGACACGGAAAAGAAAAGATGACTTGAAAATGGAGTAATCTTGAGTAAGGAAAAGGCGTAGAAAATGATCGTAATAAAATTTATAAAAATTAATTGGTTACTCGTCATTTGCTGGTAATTTCTTGAAATGAAATATACGCTTTTTTATTACAGTGTAAAAAAGTACTACAACATTTCAACAATTCCCATAAGAAAATTTATCCGTGTACCACTACACAAATAAACAATAAAACCATATGGATGTTGTTTATGCATCCAACGTTATTTCTTATATTAAAATAAAAATTAATAGACAATATTTTTTCCGCAAAACAATAACATTTTGGGTTCGGTGAGAAACATGGTGCTTGTGCTTGCTACCACAAACACTGCTGCATCACTGGGAAAACAGCAATATCTGAGCAGTTGTATTCAAAAAGTATACTTCTGAACACCAAAAATATATTAAAACGCCACAAACGGCGTACCAAACGCAAAAGGGAACATAATTAATTAAATTCTGTTTTACCGTTCAAAATTTGTCAGAAACATGAAAACGTTGAGTAAGAAATTTTAATCGAAAATATATATTCATTATTTTCAAAGTATGAGACCCGAGACGAAAAATGGAAATGTAACACTGAGAATGAAACAATCAATTAATGGAAACAAATACGAGTACATTCATAAATGGATTAAGACTGTTCAAGTGCGGAGAAAATAATACAGCAAATGTCAAAGATTAATTTTGAATGTAAAAGAATTTCCGAAAGTTTGAGTTGGTTTGGAAACGTTAATGGGAATTTTCAGAACATTCAATTGACAGAATTTATGTGTCGGGACGTATAGTAAAGTAATATTTTGTTGAAGATTATGTAATTTTTGGAAATTACACCACAATCTGAATTTATGGCATGATCTAAAATTATTATTATCTAATGTATAAACTAATTATCTTTCGTTCAGAACATCAGCTCTGACATATAATTTTGAAAATGACCATATTACTTAGCTTAGGAATATGGGTAGAATTTCTGAGATAGTATATCAAAACTAGTGATCAAGACAATGGAAGAAAATTGAGAAATATATTTTGCAACCGTTGAACATCAATAAGGGCAATAAGAGGAAATGCAAACAAGAAAGGATCGGGATGAGCCAGAACAATTACATTTATTGGCCTGCAGTAGGAACCAAGGAACGAGGTCAATTTAAGGGCACCATAAACTGATTGTCGGTTATATAACCCGCAAAACCCCACAGGGAGAATTATGTCCTAAAATATATGCGGAAAGCTATAGCTGTAAAACCGTGTAAACATATATCCAATTACCAAAATTGGAGGGCATCCTGCAATTATAATGGACTCCCGGTTTTCAGAGGTTAAGATATGAATGAACAGACTAGCTTTCAATGTATATGAAGGTTAAGAGACCTGCTCTCTAAAATTTAACCCAAAGTATGAAGTTGACTACAGATGTTGGAGGTCATTGGCAACTTTTTTAATTTGCTTACTTTACAAAATTCATAGCCAGCGAACCAAATGATGTAAGTATTTTGCTTTTTCAGCAGAACCTACCGAAGAGTTGAGGAGAGCGCGAAAACAGCCCAAAATAGGAACCGCCAAATAGTCGCCTCCATGTACTCGGCATTTATTGAGGAGTTCAACCAAAAGGGTCACTCCGTTTAAGCCAATGAATCGCTGCACGTAACTGAAATAAATTTGCATATGAAATTGCTTATTGCTCATCGAAACAAGCACGTGCCTGTTTCGCTGTGCTCTAAAGTGCTATAAGTTTACCTAACACTTTCTGTTCTTAGAGAGATAGCGAGCCCTTCCAGTTTTTGGATAGCTAGCGGTAAAGAATACTTATCAGGAAATGTCCGCACATATTCTGAAAGTGGAGTAGATATACCAACTTAGATAACACAACCCAACAACATACCTTGTATACGCCTAACTAAACCATCGCATGTTGCCGCTTGCTGTGCTTTATCCTAAAATAAACGTTTTGTAGAACGCAGCCAAAGAAGCGGTAAAACATCATGTTCATACCTTCCTCGTGTTCTGTTCCAAAATCATCAACCATTTTTTCTCTGTTGACTGTTCATTGAGTTGCTTTTCTTTCTCGGGACTCAGGTCCAATTCTCCCTCAAACGTATATCGTGTACCTATGGAAGCAAAAGAATAATATCGAAACTAACCAACAAGTCTCGGAATGCCGACTCCAAATGCTGTTTGTCATAAGTGAGAGTAGCTGGATTGAGATGAAGAAATTTCCTCGAAGTTTCATCGTCTGACAGTGAGCGAGCCACAGTTATTTTGGCGTGAGCTATAAATAAGCGGTAAGCGTCATAAAATTGTTAAAACATGATTCGATATCTATTATTGATATTATCTCTAGCTTCCTAGATCATTAAAATAATAGTCCTTTAAATTGTTTTCAATTTCATTATATAAATTTAAGCTATATAACTGTAAGTCATATGTGCTATGTTGACGGGCACACATGCTACGATATACACTTCTAGCTAGAGTGAGCAAATCTGAGAATAAATTTCTAACGCATTATATTTTCCGTTTATCGGAATGAAACTTATTCCCAAAAATTAAAATCTGACGAGAAACCTCACATAATATTTCATTTTGCTTCTAACTCATTCAAAATTTCAGCGAAAGCAATAAACTAACCTTTGGGGTCGTCGAACTGATTTAAATCTCTGTCAGGTGGCTTTTTCTCGTTTAGCGTTGATATTCGCTGAAAACAGCTCCAGATGCGATCCATAAAATCTTCCATCATTACAGCGCTTTCTTTATTATTGAAATTTTAGGAGGTAGAACGTAATATTCGAATATGTCTTGCCAATATTTTTACTCTAAAATCGGTTATAATTAAACTTTCAAAAATATCAAATAAAATTTATTCAATCGTGTGAAATCGAGCCAACGCTGAAGTGACATTTGGTAATTTTAATGGGCCATGAGTCAAATTCAACGTGGTTACATAATGTTGTGCAATGGGACCACTGAAGTCAATGTGTACAATAATGGACTCTTTGATATTCTCTCGAAATTTACGTGAAAATTGGCAGCGACCATGCTGATTTATTCACGTTTTTCGCGAGCTATTAATAGTAATAATCCACCAAGGTAATAACTTTGCTAAAGATCCACTCAAAAACTCATTAATACTAAATTGTTAATTTTGAATGGCATAGCAATATTTCCAGCAAAAACACATCCAGCGCTTAAATTGTTTTATAGGGCATTTATTTATTTATTGAAAAAACTATAGTATTTAGCCGCTATACAAATATATTTTCTAGCTTATTTCATTTTCCAATTTACATATTCGTAGATAATAGTAATTAGAAAGAGAGAAAATAGAGCATTTTTCGAGAACTGTACAACAAATCAATCAGCAATACATTTTCTTTCTAATATTTTATGTTTGGCCTCCGAGCGGGCCAACTGATTTTTCGCTCCTGGAGTGGTCCTCATCTGTATACAAGAGCAAAAATTGCTATAGGGCACATTTTCTGCACTTTTTCACGTTATGGCAGAACACTAGGTTCATACTGAAAAATTATAAATGAAATACAGAATCCAAATAAGGTTTTGGAGCGCTATTAAAAATATTAACCAGAATAAAATGTTAGAGGTACGCAAAAACTTATTTACTACATTCCAACGGTTGATATAAAATATGTGACAAATAACATTTTGGTGGCCTATTGTTACAAGCTTCGGTCCGAAAGGCAACATGGGAGACCAGAGGCTTATACATTCCGCACATTGTGTTTTATGAGGAGAATAATAGAATAAATGGTGGGTCGGCAAATCGCGCAAGTTGCGGACAATATGGATTATTTGCTGGAGTATATCGCCACAAAAAAGTCAAGCTGACGAGTTTGGAAAATATTTGCGAAAAAGTCACTAATTCGGCATTACGAGGTTGCTTTGAGCTTCTGATTTCATATTTGGTATAATAAATAATTAAAATAAATTTCTAATAATTTGATACACTAAATTATATTTTCACACTTTACTTTCGATCAAGAAGTTATAAGGCACAAAAATAGATAAATATAATTCATATTGATGATCGGGCGAGAGTCGCTTGACTTTCATAGCGGAATTATAACATAAAAATGACAGACAATTATATTCGGTAGTCGCCTATTATGGCCATAAATTTGCACAAGGAACACCTTCACCTGATAAATTGATAGACAAGCGTGGCCATAAAACGGTGAAACGAAAGGTATGAATAGCCTCGAATGAACTTTGTGTATTTTATGGCAAAAATTCTCCCAAACAAATTGACCAGGACAAACCCAGTGATCATAAAGTACATGAGACCAAATATTTGTAAATAGGAAAATTTATTTCAATAGAAAATGGTGAGTTAAAATTGACATACAAGTTTAAAATTTTGCTTAAAACAGTTTAAATGAACAAATTTAAAAATGTTTTGTGCCTATTGTGGGGGAAATCCATACCACCAAAATTGTCCTTAAAGCAGTGATCTGAATTTTAGCGAGTGAGAATTTCAGTGAATGTATGAGTTTGGAGAAATGAGGAAGAAGCTCCAATCGCGGCAGAAAATCCCAGCTTAGCCTCATTTTTTTATCCCCGAGGTGTGAGAAAATTAATTGAGTGGGATGATTGGCTGCCATTGGAGCAGCCCAAAGAGTGGGATGTCATCTTAGAAGAAGGTGAGATTACTTCGCCTAAACTAGTGTCAACAGTGCTCGCCGTGAATGCAATTGCAACATGAAATGTAGGTCTTCTTCATTTAATTTAAGTTGACCAACTTGGAAATTTTGACTAAAGTTAAATTGTAAATTCATTCGGGCTAGACTCTAGAGTACAATACCAGTCACTCAAATTTTGATATTTTCACTAGATAGAGGCAGACATTTTCAACCCCTTTTAAATAAATATGAGATAGAATATATCACAGGTATAGGATGTCTTCAGTTCACGGACAAAGTAATGGCAAGAAATGTGTATTTAAAAATTTATCCGGAAGTTTTTCAAAAAATTACAATCAATCAAGCAATATTATATACCATAATCAGAAATTGATAGTAATGAGGAAGACTGAAGCTTGCTATTTTTTATGAGGTGAAATGTAACAGGATTCTTAATAGGAAATTTTTGAACTATGAGAAAAAGCGTATCTATGATCTAAAAATTAAAAAATGATAAAAATATAAAATACATGGAAGACATGAAACTGAAGTCAATAATTGTTATCCAAGTAAATTCCAAGCAGATATTAGCCGGAAGTGTCAAATAAACTTTAATTGTCACTGCATTGGTTCCTCTGCAAGTCTTTTCTCGTGATCAAACATCCTAATTTGGAGAAAGTCATCCAAATAAGTGTTTCGAGGGAGATCCACGAAAGGGCAAAAATAAAACAACGTGTCAAGTGGCGATTTGAGGATCCAGCCATATATAATTTATTAATTAAACGGAGAAAAGAGTCATCTAAATACTTGTATTGTTTTTTTAATAACAATTTCAATACAGCTCACATTTTGCATGAGGTAAAGCATTTATAATATTTATATCCACACTTTCACTCAGCGTGGAACGCTCTTTTGACCTTTTCCGACACGCTCCGGGATAAGTTTGTCGTTGTTGTTTTTAGGCAGTAATACCCAAAGCTGCAAGAATCCGGATATGTGAACGATGAAGGCACTCATCCTATGTCATCTTTCCTGCTGAAAAGGTTGAAGCCACAACGTAGAGCGGCATTAGTGGCTCCTCCCAAGCTTGTATCATAAAAGCGATAATCGACTTGCAATAAAACACTCATAAAAACGTGGAAGATAAAATAGTATTTTGTATTTTTTCATTCAATTTTACATAAGTAAAAGCTCAGTCAGGAAAAACTGGGTTTGGTTACAAATTCAAGAGGGTATCTTCTTTGTTCGTGCGGAGACATAAAAAGCGCTCAAGCATAACTACACTGGAACTATTGCTTAAACATAGATTGAGGTCCTGCCACGGTCAGGTTGAAGCACAAAAAAGGAAGGTAGTGATTTCCCATTTCCCTTCCTGAACCTGCGCTATTACTGTGTGTTTACCTCCGTTGGGCGTTTCGCACTAGCCGGCCACAAACCGGTCGGCCCTCAAGCATAAAAGCGAAACAAGCCCACCGTAAAGGGAGAAAGGCGATTACACGGGTTGGAACCAAGTGGGCCGCAGGATTACAGCAATACACAACCAAACCATTTGATGAAATATATGCGAAGTATATTTCGTATATAAATATGAACTACGTTTGAATTCGATCTAGTCTGATAATGAACGTATGAAATTATTTTTAGAGTTTCAAAGTAAATTAGCCGGATAAAAACAGATTTTGCGATGTAATATTTATATGCAAATAACTTATTTATAGTATCGATGGAGAATACCAAAACTTGTGGCATAAATTAAAGACAAGAAACGATACTGGATTTACTTTATCAGGAACATTTCGTGCATTGTAGGATGGCCCTTTCACTTGCCCACGAGTGATCGTCGTTCAAGGAGGGTCATAAAGGACTGTTGTATGGAAACACACAACGCAAAAATGAGATTGTTCTATTTCGTTGAACAAAAAAGTGCACCCAACAATAATAAAATGCTAAGTATACGGGGCCAATAAGATATCTCACTGAAGAATGCACAACGATGAGAACTCTCGACATAAGAGGTAGTGGCGCCAGTTCACACCTGTGGGAAATCATCTTCATTTTTAAGGTATACTCTGCAAAAGGAAGCAAGGCGGAAGTTTAAAAGTGAAAATGAAAGTGAAATTTGTTTCGATACAAGAGCAGAGTATATTTTTTTACAGAAATACATCTTCAGTAAAATATTTCAACTGATAAAAAACTTTGCGCTAAGAATGTCCAGCTTTAATTTCTTAACTCTCCTTCGCGCAATCCACACCGAATAAGCCCCACATATTTCATGGAATAAGTCATAATGAGTGTAAGGAAGATTTAAGCTGGGACACTATAAGTTACACCTCGGAGCGCGCATGGGCCTGTTCTCGGTGTTGCAATGTTTACAGAACGGAGGAGGAATAACTGGCTCCTTTGCTCAATAATACAAAAGAATTGATCTTATTATTAATAAAGAGCGCTTGGGAAGGTGTGAAATCTGTTCGTGTTGGAGTAATGCTCTAACCCAACTTTTGGTGTTGGAATGCGTTGGAACTCTAGCAGAAGAATGTGCAAATAAACACTCGTCAGCTTAGGTTCATGATATTCAAGAGTAATGGTGATACCAGAGTGTTGACAACTTTGACCTAATTTGTTTATTTTAATTGTGGCCCTAAACTGTATTACCACCTCATATATTAGTGTTCTAAAGGTAAAGCTGTGAACTACGTAAAAGTGAGTTAAATATTTAGATTACAAAAAAGCTAGAAAGTGTACGACAATTTACTGTTAGGAATGCAGGAAAGTCAGTTGAAAGTAGATATGATGACTTAATGATTTAGCAAATTTTTACATTCGCGAGCTATTAATTACTATAAACCTTTTATATTTACCTAATCTAAACACATTAAGCATTATCCAACAAAAATATACATCGTATTTTATACAAACTTCGACAACCCATTTCGGGAGTGTCGGTGGGATAAAAGTGGGCAATGTCGCCGACCCAATAATTCCTCGACCTTTGGCGCCCACCACTCATTTGCATATATTTCTTTCATGATGAGTGTCAATCGCGGGAACCGGCTCATTTTTTGGTAAGGCCGGTCTCCCGCAATTAACCTTGTGTGTGTGTGTGTTACAAAGGGAACGGAGACATTCACCGATTGCTTGCCACTGAATAGGTAAATGAGAAAGAGTGACCTTGAACCACAGAATTTGGCAATTTGAGACAAGTCATAAATTGGGATGATAAATTAACGAGACAAAGTGATTAATTTAATTATAATTTGTAAGCAACGGCGATTGTTCTGCATAAAAATTAAAGGTCTTTTTAATGTTTCTAATTTATTAATGGATCTTCAGATTACTTATAGCTACTATATAGTATACAATATATGCAAAAGGAGACTTAGAACTTATCCTTAAAACAGCTATATGATTTCATTTTGGAATTACAAATTAACTATTGTAATTATTATATCACCTTTATCCTCGAGGACAATTAAAATAACAGATAAAAATCATAAAAACCGGATTGTTCCGGATTTAATCGGTAAAGGAGTCATTAGGAAATGGTTTGATCTGAGTTTCCTCGATTTCATCCGGGAAGTTTGCTCATTATAGTCGATGAGGCGAACAATTTTTATTGGACGGTGTGAAGGAAAACATAAAAAGTGGGATTGCGGATGGTGCGGGAATCCATGATTTGTGTGTAGTGCGGCCGGCGGCGATTTCCCTCAAAATTACATCAGCTCTCCAGAACCGCTGCCGGCAACCGCTGAGTGCCTCTCTTTTTCACCATTTCCCGAAAGCACGCCGATCCAGTGCGAAGTCAACACCGAACAATGGCTCAGAGTCTGAATAACAATGGACCTCCCGCAAGGATATCCCCGTCGCATGACGGGAGCAAATCCTCCACACCGATAGCGAGAGGATTTTGATTCACACAGACACAATAACAGCAAGGATGGGGAACAGAAGCAGCAGCAATTAGGGTCAATCAAGAGAAACACCGTTGCCGTCACATGTCTGGAATAAATAACAGTCAGGAGATGACCGCATAGTGTTTCAGGCATTGGACGAATTCAAGAAATTGAAATTTGCATAAATTTAATCGAAGCACTTAAAAATTCAACTTTTCAAGACTTAAGCAAAGCCTTGCGTTGGAAATCAGCCAAGAAACATTTTACCGACTTCCGTTAAATCGTGAATATTGTCAGAGTTGCACAGCAAATATTCCAAAGGTAGTTAACCCACAAATTTTATGTCCAAAACAATTGCAAATAATATCCTCACATTGCGCAAAACTCTTTTCCCTGTTCCTCGACTCAATGTCATTTGTTCGCCGATTCACGCACAAATCTATTTATTGTTTCGCATATAAATCAAATAAAACGACATTGGATCTGATGCGGAAAATTACGAAAGCAACAACAAAATTTGTTTTAACCGTTTTCGAATTAATTTTCTACTTCTGATTTATGCGTATCTTGGATAATTTACTTCGGTTTGGTTAGTTTTAATAATCTTAAAACCTTCTAATCTAAATTATTTCATGTGTATTGCTTGCTTTGTCTTGATAATCCACTCACCTCTTTTAATCTTCCCAATATAACTAACTGGTCCAATTATTGTGTGATAGCCGTTTTTACTAGCTTAGCTATTTGAAAACATTCATTTATTGAAATCGCCAAAATGCATACAACATTTCAAAAAGAAACAATGAGACAAACAATAATCATATTTCTCGAGAATACTAAATCGTAAATGAGTATAAAGGACTGATGAAAGCTCACGGCTTAATGGCAGTATTATGAGATTAGACACAATATTTGTCAAATTTCAAAGGAGAATCGTTTTGCAAATCGAAAACTGAAATCCAGAGAATCAAACACCATAACAGGAAAATAGTTCCCGGTTAACATAGGAAAATGCTTTTACTGTGATTCAGAATTTCAGTATTGAAAACTTCAAATTTTGCCAAATTTTAATTTGCGCGATTCGAAAATTAAATCATTCATAGAAAATAAAACAAAAAAGAGACATTAACGATGATTTGAGACGTGATGAATTTTTCAGAAACCTCATTTAATCCAAGGTGGATTAAAGCTAAGGCGTTTTGCTTTGGACATTGGACAAACATGCCACGTAGTCCTTCACAGAGATCGGATATTCCTGCACAACTTTTGACTTCTTCAGGTCGTATATCTAAATTTCTCAAATCAAATAAGTAGTTATTCCTCCAAAAGATAATTCAAAACAGAAATAAAAAGCAATAGTCACATCCACGACGATTTTGTCAAATTTCAGGGCATCGACTCTGTACCAAAGAATTTCAGAAGAAAAAACTTGCCTGGAGCCCATTATGAGCCGTCAGAAGCATAAAGGTAGAAACACCTTTTCCATTTCGACCACCGATTCCATTACTATAAGTTAATCCAATAGTGTCCTTGGGCAGGTTTGGAAAATAATCCTTGATTTTGCCTTTGTGCATGACCAAATTTCGGAAGGGATCATAAGTGACAAATTGCTCGCCCTAAAAAATAATTCTAAAACTAAAAAGCAGAAGATGAGTACAAAATAGTGAATCTTTAAAAATTGAAGTTTTTCGCTATTTAAAAGCAATCGCTCAGTTACAACCGCAAACAAAGGAAATACCTACATTACCAAGAATCAAATGACCATCTTTCCATTGAAAAGCCAATGTCGGCAAGAAGTCGAGTTTTGAGCCGAGCACTTGAGGACTGTTCCGAGCGAGCTGGAATTTAATTTAAGACGTCAATGAATATAGAAAAGTTGGTAACAATAAACAATACAATATCTTCAGAAATGGTCAACTTAGCTTTTAATCCAATCAGGGTTCCAAATTGACACGTTTTTGTTTCACAGCGACAATGGGAATTCCGTGGCATTTTCATATAAAGGCATTCTGTTTTTGGTGGAATGCGCAAAAATTTCCTTTACCCCATCATTAATTTTGAATAAGCCCGACGCAGAAGTGCAAAGAAAAATAAAAAGCCACTGTGAAAATGATCGAAATGCTTCTTTTTTGCATTTTTATGATTTCTACAAAAGGTCTAAAAATGCGATTTTATGAAAAATGTCACGGAAAAAATTTGTTTCTATGGCGCTTCTGAATAGATGCTAGACACACTTACAACAAGTAACGCTGTATCACTGTATTGCTATCTAGCTGTTAGTTAATAATTAAAGTTTACAATAAAGTTTTGGAATTTTGAGATCCTTGACATAGTGACTAATGAAGCTCAGCTTCATCCAGGTAAAATACTGTTATATAAAATGTAATACAGAAAGAGTATTATAGAGTGATGAAATTAGAGTTTCAGACAAAAATTACAACATAGAAATCCATAAAGCTATAGTTGGTCAAAAACTTACATAGAACTGTTTGTGTGCCTTGCTCCATCGATAACGGTAAATTGATCTGTATGAAATAAGCACTGTGACACCACTACGACGATTGGTAAAAGCGGCACTAACGCGACGTGGACCGTCAGGAAACAAGTTGCTAAACAAATTATTTGAGTGCAGTATTGTGTAACAAAAGACTCAAACTCAGTTTAAATGTTCCAATATTTATTATTTGTCGCAGAAAAGCGTTTTCACAAATTTGAATATAAGGCAATATTTCCCAAAACCAAAAATGTTTTGTTTTATTAATATCTCAACATTTTGCTTTTACCCTAAGCATATCAGAACAAATCTTACGGAATTAGATAAGCAGCTCGCTGTTGCAATCCATCTTCTCTCCAAGTTTGATAGACATATTCTCCGGCGAACACGTAAATTTTCTTGTTAAAACCTGAAACAATATTATGATAGTAATAAATGAATCAGTCTTTTTTCTAAATATTCGTTGTTAGTGTTATATAATATTTCTCACGAAAATGTCCTTCATATTTGTTTGTAATAGGCTTAATAACTCAAAGTTAGCGAGACAAAAGTTTCATTTGTTCAGCGTTAAACCTATAATTTAGCAAGATAGAAGAGGAAATTCTGGGAATCAGGAATTTTAAATTTTATCGTTTTCACACAATAAAATAATAATCGCGCACTTTGCGAAAACGACAATCAAAATTTTTGGTGCCGATTTTTATTCACAAACACTTATCTTATTGTCATTTACCTTCTGTCACAGCGTCAAATCTCGTTGGACATTTGTGCGGGTCTGAGGCAATCAAAGTTTTGAGCCATCTCTGCGCTCCTTTCTTTCGAGTGACAGATGGCAATCCAGGAATGTGATCTCTGCGCCAAGGCTTCTCATTTGGCAAATTCCCGTTTTTTGGCAAATTTTCGCCGGATATTCGCTCGTCATGCGACTTTCGATCGAGAGCACGGCGAACTTTGCTTCCTAAAATTTGCACCACAACTACAAAGTTCGTATATTTCAAATTGTATAAGTCCATCAAAGTTTTACGACTACTTTTGTTTTTCGAACCTTTTGGTAACAATCTTATGTCTGCTAAAAATCACATCATATTTATTTTTGAATCATTTTAAAATATTCGCTCCCGTTTTTGTCGTACTACATAACAACGAATTTAGAGCTTTACCTCCTTCGTGCGAGCGTAATCCACGTTTCCGCTTGAGACTGTAGAGATCCATGGGCGGGGTTGCATGGCTCCCAACCAAGCCAGCTTCCTTCATCATTTCCCATTTCTGAATTCGAGAAAAGCGAGGCAATTTCATTGGCACGAAAATGCGCTCCTCATTCACAAATACACTCCGATTGACGTCAAGGACTGATTCGGGAATGGATTCGATGAACTGAAGTATATGATATTTTGTTGCAATATTGCTATCAGAGTAATTTTTAAATTATTTTTGGAGAAAAGTTTGCTTCTATAATATGCTTTACATCCATGCATAAAGTGTAGGATTTACTAGTCTTCAATAGATTATCATATTTAAGGTTATGTTTATGCAGGTGTTAGTACTAATAAGAACACTATACTAACCTTTTCGTCGATGGGCAATCCATCGAGAACTGTAAAAGGTGCAACACTGGTTGTGATTTGTACATTAGCGGTGTTTGCTAGACATAATCCGTAAGTGAATAATAGAAGTACGAATTTCCTCATAGTACACCTGAAAATGGTATTTAAAAAATTTGCTATTGTCCATTAAAATGGCTAGACAATGATGATATTCAGGTAATTACATAAAGGACATGTTGCGGTTAGGGCAAATTGGAGTACAGGTGTGTCTGAGAAGCAATATCGTGTAGCGAATTACCAAAGTCCCCCCTAATTTAGTTATCGATAACGGTAGCGTTATCGATTAACGGTAGCGTTATCGATTAACGGTAGCAAATAAAATCAGGATAGTTTGTTGGTGATTTACAAATATCCAGAAGAAAAAACTCTGAGAGTATCGTTAAATAAAATCCGCCGAAAGCAGATTAACATCAGCCGAATTTACGTGGATATTGAAAACTGAAAGGTGTATCGACCTATAATTGTACACGCAAAAGCATGTCGCAACTAATGGTGAGCTTCATTGCTTCATTACATGCCCATCGCTTTTATTTGACCAATTGCCCTTTTGAAGAGCGGAAAGGTTCAATGAGTCACGATTTTACGGCGATTGTCCCAAGCCAGTCAATAAAATTTGCGCAAGAAAGCCATTTAAAGAACTCGGTCATTAAGACTATATAATATGGATCGGGAATTTTGTTTTAGTCGGGAAAATAAGCCCCAAAGAATTTTTTACTTCCAGAAAATTGATTTTTAATTTTCGGAATTGAATATTGGCACCCTACTTACATCATTAATGCATTCGACTTTACATATAACATCGATCATATCATCAATACTAGAGTGTCAATCAGTATCAACGCTTCGAAATTTTGATTTATACGCGCTTATGAGTTTATCGTAAATAGACGAAAAAAACACCTAGAAAAATCACATAGTTTGACTCACAGAGCGGTACAGACCGGTGCGAGCAGAATTTTAGTGCAGAAATTTAATTGTGCAGAGAAACTTCCTTTGGCCGATATCTTTTCTTCGTTCTGTAGCATAGGCCCAGAGTGCCCTTGCCTGCCCAGCACAAGCAACCTGAACAAAGAATTGGGCAAATCAGTGGAAAAAGCAGTTCATAAACGTCGTACGACAGAGATTTCGATTCCGATAAGAGGCATTGCTGTTGTATCCAGATCAGTCACAGTGCTTTTCAGTTCTGGGAAAATGCATATTAAAGAAGAAGCTGAGTAGTACGTCTCATGTCCAATTATACCGGAAACTGGTTGTCCCAATATGTCCCGTATTTATACTCATCATTTATTTCCAATTAAAAGAATTAGCGGTTTAAAAGGGTTTATAATAAAATATAAAACTCCTATGAATGTTTATAGAAACCCTTTCGTTCTAAAATCTTTCTTTAACTTTCTTTAATATATGTATTTATTACTTTCCACGCAAGAATACAGATAATTTATAACCAACGCATCACGTGATAAAAATTGAATAATAAGTTTGAATAATTATTTAAAATTAGAAATAATAATGGACAGAGTTGTTTATTATTCGGTTTAAGAATGCAATTGTAAATTGATCAAACTAGCGCCCATTTCCTCTTCTTCGAGGTCGTCGAGTGGCCGAACGGCGACCTCCACGGCGTGTTCCTCGACGTCCTGCGGTAGTGGCAGTGTCATCTCTCGCTCTACCTGTTCGTGTGCGTGTCGAAGTTGTTCGAGTGCAAACGCCACAGGTCAACGGGCATTCTCTTCGCATAAAGTCACGCCAAACTGCCTCTGTGCAAAGATTTTTGTTAGCTGCACAATCAGACCCACCCCCAGCTTTCGTGCCATCCGCGCAATCTGAATTATTGCGACATGGTAATATAGAGGCATGATAACAATTATTATTTGCTCCATTTCTTTTTCCTATGCGTCTGTTCTTCAGAACAATGCGCAGTAGCAGCAAAAATTCAAACTTTGCCCTGATCGCGAACCGAACAAAAAATACATTGTGTCTTCATAAAATGTTTAGAGACATAAAATGGCGTAATCTCAAGTCCTCTATGATCAACAAAGAAAGCGCAAACTACCAAAATGTGTCCAAACATTTTGTTAAAAATTGCAGGCCCTCTTTCCATTTCCCTTATATTGCATTATGAAATCCGTTCAAGAACTAACCTGCCCCGGTTCTGGCTGGAGTGCCACCAGTTCGATTAGTGCTTGCTGTCTGTCCACAACGGTTGCAGGTGCGTGGACATTGCTCAGTCATTAAGTCATACCAAAGTGTATCATTGCATTTGTCTTTGTTTGCCGGACAGTCCGATGGTCGACCAGCGACATTTTTGTCGACACAACCGGTTCTTGGAGTTGTTCGGCGACTCGGTGATCGGGTAGTGCGTCCCGCTATAGTAGTGCCGCGAGTCACCGGTGTATCTCCGCAGCAAGCGTCCCTAACGGGATCGTAGCGATGCGTAGCCGGGCATTTGGGTCGACCATTCACATTCAAATATGCTTAAGAAGTGGTCTATCATATCGAATTAATCATGGCGAAGGTGCTCTTGCTGTTATTTTGGACCATAAATGTTAAATTTTTTGCTCTGAAAGGCTCTGTTTTCATTTATTTATTTTTTACATTTTCCTTGATTAGAAGTTGCGCTCTCGCAAAAATTATAATCCATAATTTAAATTAATTCGAAAACATACGTGTGCAATATTGACCAGTGCCATCACCAGTACCTGTACCGGGTTCAGGCTGTTGGCCAGGAGTAATTGGTCTACTACCGCAACATCGATTACGAGTGCTATCATAGCGGTGACTGTCTGGACATTGTGCCACACCATTTTTCATGACAGGTGCTAAATTATGGACACAATGTTTCAATGATGCATTATAACTGTTTTCTATATCAGTAAAACACATGTATATTTTCTTGAAGCTAAAGTAAATCGACGAAAATTTTTCAATTTTATACATCAGATTGAATAAAACTAACGACTTTTGGTGCAGTAAACCGCTGGTGTTGCTCCGAGAACCATTTCCGTTGTATGAAGAAATATCACCAAAACTGGGCAAATTGTGCTGAGAGAGAAGACTCTCGAATTTTTTGTTAGGCGCATATTTGGTCTCGTTAGATACTTTCGTAAATGGTCAGTTGAATAGGAATTTAAGTAACTGAACTCTATATAAAACCTGGAGATTAATGAACGAATGAAATTTTGGCTGAAAATGCAGTTTATATATTCTCATAATTCCGTTATTTAGACATGTGGTAGATCGTCGCATTGTTATTCTTTCCAATATCGTATTTGCATACAATCAAAACAAAGAAAATAGGAATTGTGCTACAAAGCTTGGCCAAATCTGCCTACTTTAGTATATCTTAGCATTTTCCGAGACAAAGCTTATGATTGTGCTAATAATCTAGGAAAACACAGCCAAAAGTAACGCGAAAGCTTTGTTTGTCTCAGCGAAGCTTCTCCTGGGATAATAATGAAAACAGTGCAAAACATTACAATAAAATTATAATAAATGTGCCGTAGCAAATTTTTAACATAGTATTTAAACAGTTTATTAAAAAATAGTACAAGTTATATTCACATGTTAATTAGCAAAGATTGCATGTTTTCTTGCAGAATGAATGCATCATGTCGACGAAGGCAGCATCATTGCAGTTATTCGCAAATTGGGCACAGTTTGGACTTTCGTCGAGACCTCGAATGAATATTTCTTAAATATCTATCAAATCTAGAAATATCTATATAAGCAAATCTAAAACTTACATTTTCTTTTCGACTTTCGCTTGCTTGGCGGCGTGGTTATTTGCGTGGTAGTAAGTAGTGCAATTTCATCCACAGTATCTTCGACTTCAGCAATTTCCGTGTTCTCAGCCACGGCAACACCATTTTGGCTTTCACGTGAAGAATTCTGATCATTATCATCAGTTGCTTCATTGGACGAAGCAACTGCCATTTCAATTTCTTCTTCTGTCACCGACTGCTGTGTGGTACTTGTCATTTTAGATGTCTTCTCATATTTCTCGGTCATTTCTGTCTTTACGGTCTCTAATGTTGCATTTTCTGAGTTCAGATCTTCCACACTGATCTGTGTCTGGATATTTATACATTATTGTTTTTCGGAAGAGGAAGGCATAAGGTGCTTAAAATTTTTATCGTGAATATTACATGTTTAATTAAATAGTTATGCCCTGTTCAACAGTATAGTACAGAAATTCCAAAAGGAAAGCAGGAAAAGGGATTTTTTAAAAATCTTTTGCTTCAACTTCGTGGGAGGAATTTCGCTATTTTTTTCTCATTTTCATGATACGTAAATTTTTACTTTGTTTTGATATTTTTGCTCTATGGGATTTTCTGGTGCGCTAATATTTAAACTTCGCCCTTTATGGTTTGTTATTGGCGAGTGGATGATGATTTAAGAAAGACATCCACTGCACATTTGGGCTCCAAAAGGATGAACGTCTGAATTTGCGCTCTATCTGTTTATTAAACTAGCGGGGTCGGGCCCCGCTACGCGGGGCCACCTGTATACATGAACCTAAAATCCCGCTTCTATGCCCTACTTTCTACGCATTGGTTCCCCGGGTCCGCGCCGCACCTTTCTACGCACTGGTTCCCCGGGTCCGCGCCGCACCTTTCTACGCATTGGTTCCCCGGGTCCGCGCCACAGCTTTCTACGCATTGGTTCCCCGGGTCCGCGCCGCATCTTTCTACGCCGGCACAGCCACAGGCAAAAATATCACACCTTACATGACATAGGGCCATGTCATGTAAGGTGACATCACGTGATGTCAGGTGACATCACGTGACACCCCCTATCACGTGACCCCCAGTCACGTGACCCCATGTCACCTGACATGACATCGGGTCCTGTCATGTAAGGTGACATGGGGTCATGTCACCTTACATGACATACCCCTATGTCATGTCACCTTGGGTACATTTGCATATATGCAAAATCACGATCCACCAAGCGGATCGCGTGCCAGCGGAAAATGGCCGCATAACTTCGCCAGCCCTACAAACTCCCCATAACAGATTCCCGATCTAACGCTTAAAACATAGCGTGACAGAGAAACTCGTAGCAGCGCTATTGTAAGATAGTCTATTGGCAACATGGCTGATGCGCCAGTAACAAACCATAAGTAGCTATATTTAGACATTACTGTCTAAATACTTAGACTGGAAGTATTGTTGGACAAAATTTCATGCTACATTAAATTACTGACCAGCGTTGTAGACGTTAAAGTAGTTTCTGTTGCTCTAGCTGTAGTCTTTTGCGTGGTTGTCTGAACACTTTTTGTAGTTGTAGACCCATTTTTTGTAGGGCGTCGCCGCATTTCAACTTTTTTCAGTGTTCGAATAGGCAAAGGCGCCGGTGAGGACAAATTGAAAACCGGCTTCACCGCCGTTTCGCCATTATTTGTCGATGGTTCTGGATTTGTTCCATTTGTAGATGGTCCACAAAAGCCGCATGATTTTGAACAGCGCGATGCCATGAATACATGATACAGAGGTTCACGGCAAAGGTTTTTAAAAACATGGCAGTTGGCGGTCTTGTCTTCGCCTGAAATCGCATTCAAAGTGAGACATTACTACAATTTATTGTTCAATTAATGTTACGAATATATAAATTCGATTCTAATTTTATTTATATTTGTGTATTTCGACAATTAATGCACGGTTTTGGAAATGAATTAGCATTACTAAAATGTTAAGTTTAATCTGGTGTCACTTCCACTTTGAAGATGATACGTCCCAAGTGGGTTTTGCACCCACTAAACATTAATTCTCGATTATTCCAAACTTAACCATATTTGCAAAACTAATGTTTTGATTTTGTCATTAGTACCGTCTGATATGATGAAGCTTTTAATGCATCAATAATTTTAGTTTCTATGTTGCCAAAATGTTTTTGCATGGCCTAACCATCAAAATTGGATATTGTTGTGTATTTAGTATGACCCTAGTTTATTTGAGGTATTTTTCTGCGTTTAATAGAAAACGATAAGTACATTTGAGTTGTGGTTGCACAATGGGTTTACCGCCCGCAGCAGTATTGAGTGTGTTGACAGATTTTCCTGTAGCCGTTTGCCAGACCAGTTCTTTGCCATTGGAAACAAGTCTGTAGCAATGTGGAGGTACAACACATTGAATTCGTGCTGATGGACACATGATTTGACCAAGTATGCAAGCTAAAATTGGAATGACCGCAATAAAACTATTCTAGAAAAAATTCGTTGATGTGCTTAAAAGGCTCCGTTAGCAAGATAGACCCCTCACCTCCTTGGCAATTAATTCCTCCAGGTGCGACTACGGCAGTAGGGGGAGTTGCTGTTGGGATCACGGGTTTTGGAGGCACTAACGGCGGTTGTTTCTGTTGTTGACATGGAATAATTAAATTTATCAACACAAATAACGTTGATACGGTAACTCTTTTACCAGAAATACACATCATCTTTGATGCCTATAATCACAACTTAATATAATTGCAGCAACTTGGACAGATACGTTAGTCCGGCACATTATGATTTTTCTCACTGAAACGTTTGATCGTAATATGTAAAACAATTTCAGGATAGGGATTAAATGAGTTTTTTTCCACTTGATAGCTTCGAAACAGTTTAAAATAAAAGTAAGGATCGTCTCTTTATATAATGTGAATTATAATGTAAAGGAGCATAGGGAAGTAATGTATATTGAACTTTAAAAAGACAAAGAATTAATCGGGAACTGTATTCAAAGTCTGTCTAAGTATGCAAAACATGACTGATTACTCTACCTTTCGCAAATATATTTTATTTGAAAATGCTGTGAAAACTATTGTTAACTGTTCCACACTAAGTTCAAATTATACAAGAGAAATGCAAAACTTCATTAATTGAATATGTGCCGGACAAGTTACACAAGAGTATTATTTTACACTGAATAAATTGTAAATCATGCAGCTAAAGCAAGCATCTGACCCGCTTGTTTTAATCGTTGTTTCCCGTGGAATATTGTTACAGCTGGCTCTCATAGGTCACTCGACATTCGCAACTTCCGCATCCAATCTCACAAGTTTGTATATAAAATAAATATCGTATAAAATAGTCATTCTTGTTATTTATTTTCTAGCAGTATGCGTCCGAAGAAAAACTCATGACAGAAAATAAAAGCATTCGGTCATTAGTGTTTCGAAGTACGTCTGCTATATGCTTTTCTTTATAATCCAGCGCTCAAAAAGCAGTTGATAAAAATGTCTTTTCTGTGAATTTATATATTCATTCATAATGATAATAATATATAAATATACATAATCATTAGGGATCGGATTTCTAGAATCCTAAAATTCCTAAAAAATCCTATTTTGGCCTTTTTGGGATATTTTAGGTATATACCTATTTTGCCTAAAATCGTCATTTTATGATCCTAAAACCGCCATTTTCTCGGATTTTTGCAAAATTTTCACAAAACTGGCAATTTTTTGCAAATTTTTGTGAAACTTTTTTACTTTTGAGACTTTGTTGTGTTAATTTTTACTTTTTGGTTTTTTTGTGCAACATAAAAACTGTTTAGGTTGAATCCAAATTTTAGCGCCCAAAGTCAAAATGCGCCAAATTCGGTAATTTGAACCGGAATATTCGAAAAATTCCGCCAATTAAAGTGAACATAAGCAAAAATGAGTTAAAACTGGCTATAAATGTGTTACTGTTCATGTTGTAGGGCGAGTTCTTCGAATAGATCAGTGTTCATCTCCAACATTGATTTCATTGCGTGAGTAACAAGTGTGTTGATATTTTTGTGCCAATGCTGTTCTTTGTTGAGTTTGTAGATCGCCCGAAATACGATTGGGATCACTCTAGTATTGTTCTCTTGTATCAAACTCCAGATGTACTCATGCGTCCACATCATGAGAGCGCGTTCAACCACCTACAGATATGCAATTATTTTGGGAGAAAAATTTGGAATTCTATCAAGTTTTATATTAATAGTTTTTTTTCCGATTTCGCATTAGGTAGGTTTATTGGCTAGAGTCAGATTCCTGCCAGGCACCGATTCCACCCAAAACCGGTGCCAATCGACTCCACTAAGTCTAAAAGTACCTAAAAACGCCCGATTCGGAAAATAGCATCTCTTATAATCCCCATCCCGTCACAGCATTATTCCTCATCATTGGAAATAAATTCTGAAAAAGTAAGAAAAAATTGATGATTTTCTTTAAAATACGTCGACGGAATTCCGACGGAAAAATCGACGTCTTTGATCTATGGCCGACGGAAAATTCTCTTCCTTCGAAACACTCACTTTCCGTCGACGGAAAATAGCGCAATGTGAGCGTAGCATTGCAGGATGATGGGGAATTATAAGAGACGGAATTTCCCGCCTCGGGAGTATTTTTTAGGTACTTCTCAACCTAGTCGAGTCGATTGACACTGGTTTTGGGCAGAATCTGTGCCTGGCAGGAATCTAACTGGTCCTGTTAAATTAGCTACGGTTTTCAATATAATGTGAAATATTTTTGCTTTTTTTCAATATGTATAACAAAGTCGATTCTACGCTATTGAACCAAGTTTTTAAATTCATCATAAACTATACGTAAACCTAGTGTTAAATGAGATAAATACAAAATCGAACCTGGAAATGTGGACTCAGAATGCTCTTTGCTAATTGTTTGAAGAGAGGATCAATAACGTTTTTGAATTGCTCGGCGTCTATACCAGTCAAGATCTCCTCGATCTCTGTCAGAAATTTCACCTGTAAATACCAATGAAAATCAGGAAAAATAAAATAAATTACTTCTTTCGATGTGGAAGCTATCGGCCAATATTTGATCAACGCGTCGAAGACTTCCGATGTGAGCTCTGGCATTTTGTCAATAAATTGAACCATACATGTGATCAACTAAATATAATAATTGTTAATTAGAAACAAAAACAAAACATACGCTCGCGTGGTAAAAGTTTATACGAGCTGGTTTATGTAGTGGAAGGAGAACGTGACGGAAGAAGGTCCTATGCTCGTCTTTCAAAGGTAGTGCGAAGCCAGAGATGACACTAATATACAAATATAAAATAGAATATGCGATATGTGATTGATAGGATTAAAATAAGCAAAATGTAATTTACCTTGCAAGGATATCCAGGAATTCTGGAATGCCGTTGAACGGTTGAGACTCGAAGACATATGATAGAAAAACAAAGTTAATTTGTTTGCGGATGTAGGCCCGAAATACCATGAAGCGTCCATATATCTTGTGCAAGATTGCTTTGAGATAGGCACGTTCACGAGGATCTTCGGAGTTAAACACGTTCAAAAGCTGAAATGATTAAATAATTACGTTCCATAGCATATTGATGCCATAAAATCCCAATTCGAGAAGTTGGATAAGAGCGTAATGTGTAAGTATATTACATTTTGAACCAGTTACTAGACGCATGGCACAAATTAATAAACACTTCCTGGGTTTTATTTCATGAAAAATATTGCAGAACAATTTAAGTAGCTTTTGCCAACAAAACTATTAAACATTTTTTTATGTGAAATGAATAATTGAGCTTAAAACATTGCAAAAATATTTCTGTATTCTAATCACCGTTGCCTTATTGAAACATTCATAAATTATAACAAAACAAATAAACTTACATTTAGTAAGAACGTCTGATCGATATGTTTCTTTGCTAGTCCTAGTTCGAAAGCAAATGATTCGAAAAATCCAACAAAGAGTTGATAGACGAGCTAAAGAACTGTTATTGATTGTGAAATTAATTCTTCGTTCAAGATGATAGCGATATAAAATCTATGTTTACTTAATAATACAGGAATATGGAACAACTTTGGAAAATTCCAATTAGCATACAGGATAAAGAAACATAATTTTGTATTATGTGAAGCCAATGAGTCTAAAAACACCTGTAAATGAGGCCATGCAACTTCCAACGCTGGTTCCTCCTCCTCAACATCGACATCAGATTTTAATTTAGGCTTTAAAGTGCGAAAAATGTTGCGTGAAAACGTCAGGAATATTTCAAAATGAAATCTGTCGTTTAACGGCATTACAGCTAACGAAACGAAATCGATGAGTTCATTGAGTGCATTTCGCTTAATCTAAAATCAATTATTATCGCTTGCGATTGAAACGAAAACAACCTCTTTGCTTGCGAGCTGTGTGTCGGAATCACTGAAGTCGTAAACGTTTTGGCATTGCTTAAGCTTTTGGAGAGCCAAACTAACTTTCTGACCTTCACTTTGTGCATCTTAATATACAGCTTTATTTAGATACAACCAATAAATAGTTCACAATGCAACCTTTCATAATCTTGGAAAATGGTAGCCGTTAATATTTTTGAAATGATTCTATGAACGGTTCCCAAAAATTTTGTGATGGCGAACATAATTACGTGTTAAGCTACTTTACCATATAATCAATATTATTAACAATATCATACCATTTTGGAAATATTATCCAACTCTATAACTTTGATATAACTACTTTGATTGTTGAAAAAAGAATGAACGCAAAAAAATATAGGTCCGAGCTGACCTTGCGCTAGTTCGTTTTGGACTTTGAGCTTTTTATCACACGACTATGCTAGGTACAATAAAATAAACTTCGCATACCCATTATTAATGGCAGTTCCTCTAAATTGGAGCTTCTACGTGATCGATATGTGCTGAGCTGTCGACGTTTGGAAGTCTGAGGTGGACTATCTTCAATGCTTCTTTTGCGAAAAAGGTCAATTTCGTCCACATCCGCTTGAGTGATAACAGCTTGCTCGACTTGATCGCTCCCTGTGTCAACCGCCGGCGTCTTATTGCTTCTGGCTGCGTCGTCTAATTCACCACTGACGTCTGAATCGCTGTCCGATAGAACAATTTTATGCATTGATCTGAAAACAAAATTCTAAAAATTGTTACCTTAGTAATTTAACTGATTACCTATTATTTTAGGTAGTTAAAATTAGTTATACTATTATATTATTGGAAAAAATACAGTAAAACTAATATAGAATTTATGGCGTGTTTTCTTTTGTACATAAAAGTACATACATTCCTCCTTTAAAAAGTCACAATAAGCAATAGTAACTGTTAAGTAACAGTTCGAGATGATAATAGAAAACAACAATGGATAAATCGCTCTCTCGATCCTTCTTTTGTCAAGTCCAACAAAACCGAAGTGGTAATTCAACTTATAATTATTTTTCAGATTTTAATCGTTTGGAACATCACTCGAAATAAATGAACAAAATTTATTTGTGCGTTTGTGCAATGTATATAAAAAACGAATTTAATTTACTTTGTCTCCTCCAAGTTGTCTTATGCGTGAATCAGCAACACTGCTTCGTTCGCGAATTGTCATATTTATCTAGAAAATTTTCGACGCCTTATTCTTCAAACTTATTTGCAAATAATCTAAAATGCATCATTAGGAGAGATTGAATTAAAACGCATTTTGAGCTTAATCTTGCACAAGTTTAACAAATTGGGAGCAATATTTTCTGATCATTCTCAAAAAAGTACTTCGAAAGGACTTGAATTTAGCGAAACCAATAGAAGAAGTCTCAGCTAGCTGCATACCTCAGACGCTTGTCTATGAGAGTTTGACATTGATGCGCGAAATGTATCGCTCAAATTAAGGGTTTCAATGCACAAATTTTGGTTTCTAAGCTCTAAATTAAGATTTCTAAGCTTAGAAACCTAAATTCCGATCTTAAACACTTAATTACGGGTTTAGATCAAAACCATGGCGACGTTTTGGACAAAAAAGCATAGAAGAATTCAGCATGTTCGAGAATTCGCAGTTTGTGAGTAGATGGTACCATGATAGCACTCTTAATCTTCATCTGTGGTTGTACCCTGCGGCGAAGGCGGTGGGTATTTACGCAGTAAAAAATCAAACGGTATATTTTCACACTTGTCGAAAAAGTTGACATCAATCAGATTTTGTATTATGACCATGTCCAGGCATTTCATTTGCATGCATAAAGTTGATCATCGCGCGGGATTTCGTGAACGGAAGACACAATGATTTTATTATTTTTGTTAAACGGGTCATTTCTCGGCTTCTTTCTATATTTGTAAAGGGAACATGCTGGCCTGGAAATGTTCCAGCCTCCCACGCTAGATTATTCACCGCTATCGCTTTTCCAGCAATCAAAATTTTTCTTAAGGAGCAAAGGAATGTACAGGAGTTGTCAAGCAATTCTTTGCAACCTTTTATGAATGCAACATGACTAATGGATCATTCATTGTTGGCATTCACTCCTTTCTGACGCAAAGTTTCGACTGTTATTTTTCTAGGAGTCTTAAAGTTTCACACTATTCTTCTTCGATAACTTTGAATTTTATTAACGGGAAACTAAACCAATTATTTTTATTGTTATCTCGATGATGCTGTCGAGTAAATGCAATTTCGCGCGTAATTTTGAAAGAATGCGACATTTTAGGTCATAATTGTGACGTAAAACGTTGCCAAGTTGATATATTTGTAGCTTCTGCAACTTAGTGCGACATTAAAGTGGCAATTAAATCGAGTAATCTATTTCAAACCAAAGCCTCAAGTGCGGAAATTAGCACCCAGCGGGATGAGAAAAAGCACATTCTCTAGCTTATTTTCACTCTTTCGCCCGTCTGGAAATCTCACCGTCCAACCGGTTTATTTGATGAGACGTAAATTTTCGTCCATATCTTGTTAAGTATGAGAATATATTTTGTAGCGTTGCTTTGATTTCGCAATTTAAATAAGCATTATTCATGCCTTTAGTTCTACGTTCTTGGGAGAAATACTATAACATCACATCGAAAACTGCGAATTCCTTAATATTCAAGGCAGAAGCTTTTTGTTGAAATCAATTTTTAATGTAAACATTTTAACATTTCTGTAATCAAGACTTTTTGTAATCATGACTTTTCACCTGGGGCATTGATTTTATGCTCAGGGGCTCCCAATCGGTGAGAAAACATGCCCCGAAAAAAATTTTTTGAAATTCGCATACTGTACCCCCTGTTTTTACCCCCTCAAAGTCAGGCCACGCCCCTATTTTTTTCGTGTCCGGCACCAATTGTTTGAGAATATCCAGCAAGCGCCCAGAGGCGTGTGATAGCTCAATCGCTTCCTCTCAGTGTACCTGGGTGGGGAAAATTGAAATTTTCGAGACTTAACGACGGAAATCGAAGTTATGACCCCTTAGGGCATTTGTCGAGATTGGGCGTTCCTGACCATCTCCAGAGGCGAGTGAGGTGTCAAATGAAAGCTCTCAGCGAGACTAAGCGAATGGCACAGAAATTTCGGACATAGGACCACACACGTCGAAGTTTTTTGGCCTGAGGGCATATCTCGGGATTTTCGGTTCCTGACCATCTCCAGAGGCAAGTGAGGTGTCAAACGTTAGCTCTCGGTAAGACAAAACGAATGGCACAAGAATTTTTGATATCGGACCACACACGATGGAGATATTTGCCCTGAGGGCATTTAGCTTAAAATGGCTTATATAAGCCATTTTGAGCGTGCGTTGGAGCGGCCGAAGGCCGCGACGGACGTACAACCCACTCAGGAGCTCGACAATTAGGTGCACGTTGTGTGGGCCATGCCGGGATCCTCGCGGCGCTTCGCGCCGCTCGGATCCCGGCATGGCCCACACAACGTGCACCTAATTGTCGAGTTCCCAAACCTCTTTATTGTAGGTATAACGCAACGATTACCCGTATTATAGCCTGTAAAATCTATACCGTTTTCTAGACGGCCGAAGGCCGAGTTCTTTTCGCGCAGCGAATACCAAAACTGTTATTCATATTCACCCAATTAAAATTTATTGACCAACGAATTCAATCTAAACCACGAATATAGACTCCCGACAGCTAGCCGAGCTCTGCTCGGCTAGTTGTGACAAATAATTACTGCAAAAAAGGAGTTAAAAACGCGTTTAATCTCTCTATTCTATCTTTCTCTATTCGTTTGTTCAGTTGTCTTTCTCTTTCCTCTAATGTTCTTTATTAGCACAATGTCGGACTTCATTTCAAAATGTTTTGATATTGCCGTTGATATTTTGCCGTCAACTGAACACTCCTCCCCAAAAAATTGGGCAAGGTGGCAATTTTAGGGCTCTATTTTCTGATTCGAAACTCATGAAATATTTGGCGGGTGCCAATTTGACACAAATTTGATTCCAATCTGTCTCGAATCTGTTTACGCCTTTAAGTAAAGGTTCAGTGCCGTAATTATGTAACACTAAATTCATTTGTTGGTCGATGCTTGTTTTTTTATTGTGATTGGCAATTATCATTAATGTGAATTTTCAGTATCCAGAAGACGTCAGTGTTGACAGGATGTCGCACTCTCAGTCATCGACAACAATTTCTTCTTGCAGCTTGAGTTTGCGAGAGAACAATTCAAAGTCAACTTCTCAATTGAGCGATCTCCTTCACTCCCAATTATATTTGGCGCGCAGCTCAGTAGCAACACCGAAAGCAACACCGCAGACAGTCGCCACGCCGAGGAAAAAGAAGTACGTTTGCTTTTTGAACAATATCTCGAAAGGTGAAAATGTAGCCTAGACTTTAACCAACTGGTTTATTTCGTTAATCTTTATAGAATGAAAGAAATGAAAAAGGGTTCCAAAACTGAAGGTCATCTACACTTTCGCACGATTGTGAGCTCTACCTTTAACTAAAAACTTTTGAATTTGTTCCGTTATATTTTTAAATATTGTAACTTAAAGATTTCGTCGTTTGAATTTTCTTATTTTCAGAAAGAATAGAAAAGGAGCTACTGCGATTTCTGGTCAAATAAACTCTATCTACCCGGCGGCGTTATTGTTAAAGGCAGCGTTGGACCAACCACTACTGGAACAGGCTATACTAAACACCGGCGTAACAGTCTCCTCTTACGATTATGAGCTTGTACTTCATAGAGATTTGGAAAGTTCAGGTAGTAATCTTAGTCTATTTATTTCTAAAAAAATTCAACCGAACCACAAACTATATGTGTTATATTTTGTCGAGTAATATACCCGCATTTCAATCAGTGTTTTGGGAGAGATTACCTTGAAATATTTATCTGCCTGTTTATTTTCACTGTAATGATTAATGATCACATTTATGATTATAAATCCATACTTGATATATTTGCTTTGAGATGCTTGCTCGTCACTTGACACCAACTTGGACGCATGTTTGAAAGAACTCCAGGACTGCGAAAATACGTTAGGTTAGCACATTTGCTTTTTACCAATTTCATATTTAATATAAATGCATTTACTTTTATGAATACAGTCAACCACCCGTTAATCCGGCACCATCGGAGTTAAAGCTGCAGGATTAACGGAAGAAGCTATTAAAACTGGGTTTCCAAGTTTCCAAAAATTTTCCGGATTATTGGGTGGATTTTGGTTGTATTTTGCCGGTTCATTCTGGAAAATGCAGTCGGAGCCAGTTTAACGAAAATGCCGGATGAACGGGTGGTTGACTGTAATCGCAATTTTACCGTCTTTTGTACAATTTAATGTGATTTAGCAATACAAAGTGCTGAGCTGGCGTCAATATTTACAAAAATCGAATCCGGAACGGTAAATTTCGGATCACCTTCCCGAAGTACGTCGTCAACAGCGCCGCTTTCTCCCATTTCATTCCATCACATTCGGAACTTGAAAGAGCGTATATCTCTGTTTCGCATTACTTCGAGAGCGATGACGGATGCCGCCATTAAATTTTGTAAATTAGCAGAACAAAAATCTCCGCGTTGTTCATGTGGTATAATTTTTGCTTTAAAAAGATTATGGCACATGAATTGTTCTTAGGCAGTAATTATATTTTTAGTTTATTCTACAAATATTATAGATTATAAAAGCTATATTTGACTGTCTTTCTCTAATACAAACGTTTTCCCTCAGCTTTACATTTTGTTTAGGAAGCTCAATGCTCATAGTATTAGTACCGTAATACCTGTAATTACTCCCCCGGGGGAATAATTTTTCAACTACCCCCCGAGGGGGGGGAGTAAATATAGGGGAGGGGAGTAATTTTAGGGAGGGGAGTAATTTTTCAAACCTCGCCGTGCCGAAGGCACGGCGAGGTTTGAAAAATTTTCGCGGCCCGCCGAAGGCGGGCCGCGAAAATTTTTGGCGTTTTTATCAAAATTGTTGGGACTTTTGGCCATTTTTCTCTAAATTTTTGTAAATTATTTTTCTGAAAAATTTGTCGAAAAAAATCAATAGGGTCCCCCCTATGGTTTTTTGCAAAAAACTTTCTAAAAATAATTTTTTTCATAAAAAACCATAGGGGGGACCCTATTGATTTTTTGACAGATTTTTCAGAAAAATGATTTTTATACCATAGGGTCCCCCCTATGGTTTACGTGAGGGTTTTTGGTGTCCCAGATTTGGGTTTTTTTTTGTCCCAGATTTTCGGATGTCACAGATTTGGGGTCTGTTGTCACAGATTTGTTTGTCACAGATTTGGGGTTTCGTGTCACAGATTTGGGTTTTTTTTGTCACAGATTTGATTGTCCCAGATTTGGGTTTTTTTTGTCACAGATTTTGGTTGTCACAGATTTGGGGTCTGTTGTCACAGATTTGGGTTTTTTTTTGTCACAGATCTATTTTTATCATCATAATTGCAATTTTTTATATATTCATCAAAAATATGCCATTTCTTTACGCCAGATGACATTTTCTATGAAAATCGAGACTTGCTTGTGTAAAATATAATTTTTATTCAGTAAGCAATAACTAAGCAGCTATACAATATGCACAATATGTGACTAATCGTTTAATTTCCTTGATATCGGGTGACGAGTTGCCTCTTTCTCGGTCGACCAGTGAATTTTGTATTGAGCGGCAGCGCTGCAAATTCTTCCGGCCATCGAAACTCCCCCTTTTCGTGTTTCACCAGCAAAATGTGCTTGCATAATTCTTTCTTGATACCTGAAATATTATTTACAGTTTGCAAATCATAATCTTAGTTTTATTCAAACTTACCGATTTGACAAGTGCACAAAAACGCTTCACGTTCTCGAGCTTTAACGGCATGGTACTTGAATCGTGTGTCCTTGTAGTCGTTCCAGTTGGTGAGGTAGGCATCCAAATTTGTGCCAGCAACGTAAGCGGCGATCCATGACTGACATTCAGGTGCGCTGTACAAAGTCCCGGTTGCAGGCAAAATATATCTAAACTTATTCAGTTTATTCCTGTATTTTGAATATCTAAAATAAAACCTTGTTCCCTGATGGGCCATAGTTCTGCGCTCTTTACTCAGAGTAAAAGCTTTGAACAAAACATCCCGATCGATTTTGTAGTCCACGGCAGGGGTCTAAACTAGTAACTTGGATCAAGGATAAAAAATTCAAGAAACCTGAAACTCAGGCTGACTACTCCATTCTGCTGGAATTTTTTCGGCTGCTTCCACGAATTGACTAAATGGTGTTTGACGGCGGAAAACATGACGATCCTTCAGATTTTTGTTGGCTGATTCTAAGCCGCTGTTGTTGGAGATGACAGGCGATGCGCCTTCGAACCAGTTCTTCAGAGGGGAATCAATCCAGGTATTCAAGAAATATGTGGCAAATGAAGAAACTTTTTCTCCAATTTCGTTGTCAATCGGCCAGCGCTCAATCCAAGATTCTAGCGAAATTAGTTTTCTGCGAAATTAGTTTTCTGCGCACGTGATAACAAATAAATTAAAGTAGCGATCAAAACGACAAAACGGAGGGAATTTGAACGTACTTTTAACATGCAAACTGCCATCTAATAACAACTTTGACCAAACAAGTGAAAATTTTAAATATATTGACCAAATAATGAAAAAATATGATCTGTGACAAGAAAAACCCAAATCTGTGACAAAAAAAACCCAGATCTGGGACAATCAAATCTGTGACAAAAAAAACCCAAATCTGTGACAACAGACCCCAAATCTGTGACAACAGACCCCAAATCTGTGACAACCAAAATCTGTGACAAAAAAACCCAAATCTGGGACATGAAATCTGTGACAAAAAAAACCCAAATCTGGGACACGAAACCCCAAATCTGTGACATCGAAAACCCTCACGTTATGGTTTTTTATCCAAAAAATTATTTTTAGAAAGTTTTTTGCAAAAAACCATAGGGGGGACCCTATTGATTTTTTTGACAGATTTTTCAGAAAAATAATTTACAAAAATTTGGAGATTTAGCTAAAATTTAGCTAAAAATAGACTATATTTTGTCTATTTATATTAAATACTAGCTAAAAAGAGCAAAAAATTGGAAAAAACCGCATTTTTTTTTGGGGGGGGAGTAATTTTAGGGAGGGGAGTAATTTTTCAACTACCCCCCGAGGGGGGGAGTAAATATAGGGGGGGGGAGTAATTTTAGGGGGGGAGCAATTACAGGTATTACGGTACATTGATTCCATAGGACTGCCCCAGCGGCTTCGCCGCACGGCGGCGCCCGTGCACGCCTCGCTCCTTTATGTTATTTGCGGACTAAAAGAACGCTGGTGTGGGGGAGCGGCAGAGAAAGAAAGAAACACTCTCTCACCCTTCGCTGAAAAGAAGGGAAAATCTGAGAAGAAGGGCAGAGCCAGACGACAGGAAAACGACGAAATAGTGTGCATTTTTTGAAACTTTGATGAGTCATAACTCTCGATAGAAGCGCGAGTGGGGGCTGAAAATGGTACCAATCGTCTTCTCTCGTCGAGACGAAGCGATTGACGTATCATACGCCCAAATTCGAGCGCAGCATGCCCCCTATTCTATTGGGGGGGGGGGGGGGACATTCACCTTGCGACTTAGAGGGATCCGAAAGGCATAAACTTGTTCTCAGCGATAAAATTTTAACCATCTTTAATTGGTAAAATTTGAGAATTATTGATTTTAATTCAGGTCAATCGCAACATTGCGCTCAAAAAGTGAATGGGAGAATAAATGAATTTGATGAGGTGGAAGAAAAAAATGACGAGCAATTCTTCGACGCGCTAGATTCTTCAACTCATCGGTTTTCACATCACTCCGGAGCCAGGTACGTATTCTAAGCTTTAGCCATAGCTGAAGCAGATTATAGAATGCCCACAAATTTCCAATTTTAGTTTTAAAATTTATTATAAATCTTTAGCATCTAAATTAATTTTCATTTTATTATTCGCAGCCTTTATTATTTGATATATCTTAATCAGCTTTAAAATAATCTCACTGTAAGCACAGCTTTCGCCCAATAAAAAGTCCAAACCAGGATTAAAGGATACATTGCATTGGCTCAGTTGGGTGTCATGAAAAGAGTAGGTCCAATTTCCACGCACGGATTGGCGCAGAGTCGATATATTTTCGCACCCACACCCAATTTTCTCTCTTACTGCACTCTCTCGCACACTTAACTGCCTGGACGGCACTAGCTGTCCAGTCATGTCAATGAATGGCATAAAGCATGACATTTCCTCAGCTATAGAAACCGGTGAGGGAGGAAAACGGATATGCTCATTTTAGCGACGTTTTCTTGTTAGAGCTGAGTTCGAGATTTTAAACTTATTTAGCTAGATGTGATTTCTTTGTGTTTTTTCAGCAAATCTATTTTCTGGACCAGAAATCACAATATTAATTAGCGTAGCAACAAAAACGTTGACATTAATGTCCCCTTAAACCATTTTGCAATTAATTTCTAATTAACAAACGATTAGAGTTATCAATATTTTATTTTATTTTAAACCCAAAAGACTAATTACTGTTTTCGAATATGCATTGAACGTTAATGTACCAAAAATGGCAGTATTTAAAGCACTGATGAGCTATAAATTAAAACAAATAAAAACATGTTTGGATTTCTATATAGGTTTTATAAAGGTCAGGAACCAAATATAAATAAAAATTGAACGTTTTACAAAAACTATTAATAATACCAGGTGAGAAATTAAAAATATGTCAACCCTCAAACTAACGCCATTAGACTGTTTTCTGTTTGCTGTAAAACTTGCCAAAAGTCAGTTTCACCGGAACCAATTAATTTATTGGCTGTGTGAAAAGTGTACTGAACGCGTGGCATTGTAAGAGTTCACGAGAATTATCTCACGGAGATTAGCATTAGTTTGCCATTAGCGACCAAAGAATATTTCTATCACTGCAGTAATCGGAGTATAAATGTCTTCCACCCACAACGATTCCCTTCCCACCCTCACTTCGCGTGTCTGCGCGACCGGCCTGGCAATATAGAATGGCTCTCGGCTTGACGCTCATTCTTGTAAAATGCCAGTGAATTTTCTATAACCTCGTTCCCTTTCACTTATAATATAAATGGAAAAAAAGTTACCACTGTAATGTTCTCGATCAATATTTCAGGACACTAGGAGGAATTCAGAGCGAGCAAACAATGCTGGAGAAAAACTTGTCCTCAACTTGTCTACCAAGTTTCCAACCTGACAGCCCGCAAAAGGTAACGGAAATGTCATATTTATTTTTATATACTAGTAAAGCTTTTATTCTAGACAATGCGCCACCGACGAAAACGAGTGCCTTTACGACCAGCGAACTCAATCAATTATTTGGCACTGATGAAGAATTGCATTGGAAAGGATTTGAGTAAAATTCCAATGCCGGTAAGGGTATAGCAAAATAATTTCACTTGGTTGTAGTCAATAGTTGATGCACGTAAGTCAGCTCAAAAATCATATGTTTGGGAATTACTATGTCGAAATTGTCCAGTTTGGATAATATCATTGCCTTGCCAAACAAAACTATATGTAAACACAACTCATCATTAATTAATATTACTAAAAAGTTCAGACGTGGAGTCACACAAAATTGCAAAATGAACGCTTTAAGTTTTCTCGAAACATGAGAAACGGTGAAAATTGGACCGTATATAGTATTTAGTATTTTAGGTCGATTTCAATGAGCCATTGTCTGCGCTTCAAAGAGCGACGGAAGACCTCGAGTATTCACATTTATTGGACTCTGCAGGCACAGAACATGCCAATCCGACTCGAAGATTGGCTCTCGTTGCAGCCTTTGCGATTAGCACATATTCAACAACGGGTATGCGAACAACAAAACCATTCAATCCTATGCTTGGCGAGACATTTGAGTGCGATCGTCGTGTTGACAAAAGTTGGCGATCGCTAGCCGAACAGGTACCGTAACGTGAATTTTTTGAACCAGTTTTCACATTTTTTCGGTACTAAATCAATAAAATGCACGAAATAATCATCCAATAGTCAAGTTAGGGGAGTAATTTCATAAGAGTCCAAAATTTTTATTAGACATTCGTGCTGGTTTCGTTTCATTTGTTTATTCTATTCAATCGACCTTTATGAATTGACATTGTATAGTCTCGTTTCCACACAGTAAAGTTATATTTATTAAGTTAGGATACTCAACTTATCTAATTTAGGTGTCTCACCATCCTCCGACTTATGCCTTATATGCAGAAGGAAAATCCTGGATATTGAATCAGTCCTATACTATCACCACAAAAATCAAAGGCCGAAGTTTGTGTGTCCAACCAGTCGGAAGCACATATCTCCGTTTTCTAGATAACAACGATTTATTTGTGTTTGGAAAGGTAATAGAAACCCACATTTTTAATAATATTTCTAATAATAGAGATATTTTAAAGGTGTGTACTTCAAGCACAATGACAAATATAGTGTCAGGTAGGCTACAAACGGACAATTACGGTGACCTCGTGATATTCAATTCCACCACCGGCGATAAGTGTATGCTTAAATTTCACGAGCAAGGCGGACTCTTTTCTCGAGAAGTTGCCAGAAAGGTTTGTTTTATTTAACGACTTCAAATTTTTAACGGAAAGCGAAAAGACCTTTTGACCTTAAGTTTTTATTGTTTCAGTAGATAGAAAATGCCAGTAAAAGAACGACTATCATTGCACCACTTTTTCAGTTCATTTTACACCATAACTGCCTTAGGTACCTAACTGCCGCTACCAAACCATTAGGCCAAGGCTTATTTTAGGCTTAAGCGACCCCTTTAAGGTGGCTAAATCGATAATTATTGTTCTAATTTGACAAGAAATGTTCTGATATTTGTGCAAGAGCTCTGTTTGCCTAAAAATTTTCTCTCTTTTAAAGTGATTTTACTAGATAGTTGTGAAGGTCCTACTGAGGAAGATCCGACTTCTCAGCCAAATGTCTTTAGTCGTCTAGGTTAGAATCGGTAAACAAAAAAAAACTGTTAGAAAATCACTAATATTCCTCTTCTATATTCATCTCCTTTTTTCTCAAAAATTCAACACAAAAATGCGTAAAAACGCTTTTCTATTATGATGCAAGGAAAAGCTCAATTTTAATTCAGGCTCTTTTTTCGAACTGAAACCTGGCATAGACATAGATATGTCTAGCTCGTAAGAGAGATATGAAATTGAGACTTTTCTAAATCAGGAAGTGTTTAATAAAACGAGAACATGTTTATGTTGAGCATGAAGACAAGCTAGGACTTTTATAGAAATTTGGCATGGTTTAACCTAAATTTCCCATTTTAAATGAACGCAAGTAAGAGAGTAATAAATTTTCTTCATAACTGTTTTATATTTTTGGTACCCTGCATAAAAATACGAGCAGACTCAAACACATTGCGTAATTTCTTCTTTTCATGATGTATTATGTAGGTAAGTGGAACCGTGATCGATGCCGCAAGTAAACCCAAATATCGCGTTGAAGCCATTTGGGATCAATACGCCAATATTTACCATCTCGATTCAAATGAGAATGTAAAACCTGAAGAAAGGCTCTGGACAGCAAATAAGCCACCGTGAGTCTAATTTTTGATTTTCTATGAAATAATAATTGTTGCATGTAGGAAAAACTTCGATAAAATGCACAGTTTCACAGAATTTGCGATCGAGTTGAACGAACTAGAGCCAGGTTTTATCAATATTTTTAGTATTTAATCAGCTTTATTTGTTTAGGAGTGGCTCCAACCGATTCAAGGCTTCGGCCCGATCAGCGGCTCATGGAAAATGGGGAGTGGACCGAAGCCAACTTGGTCAAACAAAAATTGGAAGAAGCGCAGCGGCGGCGTGCAAATTCCGAGAAAAGTGCGTTGTTCATTGAAGCAAGATTATATATTTTTATTTCAGGATCTCTACCGATTTGGTTCGACACAAAACGAGAAGAGGAAATGGTTGACAAAAATGACGTGTATGTTTTTACCGGTGACTATTGGACAAAAAAGGAACAGCAGGACTGGTCTCAATGTCCGAAAATATTTTCTGTTGAGTAACACCAAATTTAATTAGGGATCTGTATTTTAAAATTTCGCATATTATTTGACCTAATGTAATAATACCCTTGCCTAAACAACTGTGATATATTATTTTTTATATAGAAAGCAATACGAGTAGTGGCTCCAAATATTTTGCTTTACTAATCATATTAATTGTTGTGAATTTAATTAGATGTAATTTAACAAACGGAATAATAAAAGTTATATTTAATTATAAAACTTGTATCACATTTACTACAATAATACTCGATCACACATTGGCACAATGACGCTTAACAGCGTTTGCAAGTCATCCGGCACTCTTTATTGATCAATGTTTGGTATTTGAAATCATTGCAGAAGTCCCTCAGTTTGTCACAAAATTGACCTAAATATTTTTGAGTTGTGAATGGTTTCAGATTGTTGGCAATAAAGTCAATTTTATTCTTTGAAGCTAAACGTTGGGCGACAATAATATAATTAATAATTTATAGTTTATAGTTTATAGACGAGAGTTAACCAATAATAAGTTCAAGAGGCGAATGACACAAATCACATAAAGGATAGCGCATTCTCTATTTTGGCCATCTATTTTATTTGCTCTTATTTAGGAATTTGTAAATCTTTTATGTGCATAATTCTACGGTTAGCAAATCGAGGCATAGGTTTACAATCAAAACTCCATTGTCCGAATACACAATTAACCGAATTTTCAGTTCTCCGGACGAAATTAGCCGTAACGGATTTTTTCCATTTTTCACAAATTTATCTGGACAAAATTCGTTTATCTGTACTTAATACGGCGAAACTTTTGGCAATTGAGGCACAGGTTTTTACATTAGTTGGAACATTTTAAAAATATTAGTTTCCTGAAAATATTTACTTTTAACTTAAACTGAATCCATTTGCCAAAAAAAACTAATATCTGACAGAATTGCAATACTCTAGGATCGTAGACAGTGGGGCATTTTCAAAGCTATAACCTTGAGTAGCTTTGAAATGTTCATGTGTGTAAATTTGGTGCGGACCCTAACGAATGTCGTAATTTATACTATTCTTTATAATCTCTCCGAAACTTTTCATGTGTATTCAAACTTATTTTAAGGGTAGAGTTCGGATGTATGTTTTGGGCTGTTTTCCCATAAGCATATTCAACTGTAGTGACATTTGAATTTGTAACAAAAAATCGCAAGCTTGACTTTTTACATTACCTATAATATGTTTTTGCCAAAATGTAAATCATTTTAGAATTATGATTTGTTTGTTTTACCTACAGTTGTCCTCAAATGAATAAATTACCTCTATCGACACACGGCCCACTTCCTTCGTGAATGTGTTCAAATTCCTCAGCTCCTAACGTACATGCAAACAAGAATATTAAAATAAAAGTAGTAATGGTGAAGAATGTCTTCATTAAGATAGCAAATGTACTCGAAGAATTCAGTTATTGAAATGATATCTATCCAGTAACCACTGACAAGAATGAGTGACCTATCAAAGACAATGAGCCAGAATTATCGGATTTTTAATGAACCAAATCAATGCATTACATCCGGAAATTTGGAGGGAGATGCAGAGACAATCCTCATGAAAACCTCTGATGTAAGAACTCGTCCGGCCAGCCGGTCACTCGATTACTCTTTGTAGTTTCGCCAGAGTGAAATACTGTTTGTTTTCTTTCACTCTCGGGACTCTCATGTACAGCTTTGTGGACATTGCGAAGGAACTGGATTCGGATTTTCTGCTCACAGAAGAAATTTCTTATTTTCATTCTCGCGGAGGATGAGCCGGAAGATAAACTATTGTGGACAATAGATCAAGTTTATGGTTTTATTAGAAATTATTTCGAAATTCACATGAGCTGTATAAAAATGATTATATGGAGCGAAAATAACAAAACTGTAAACTATTTTATGGATCGTCATTCATATTTCCTGTATAATTCACTTTGCCATTATTCATTTTTGTCTACAGGTATAACTATAAAGGTAACTGTGGGCATTTATTTAGATGTAAAAATAGAAATAAAATTATAACCGTTTGGCATTCGTTTTTTTAACTCATAGTGAGGTCTTTACCCAAATACGATGCAACAATTACTCTATACAATGACATATATTTGAGATGTCATATCGTAATAAACGAGAATTTTCTCTTGCAATAAAATCATACATTCAATGAATATTCAATAGAATTATAGTTTATTGAAGATTTATAGAACAAACTTAAAAATAGTCAAAATTAAATTTCACCACATTGCTTATTACTAATAACCTTAAAATTAGCTTGCTTCATTCGTCATCCCATTCGTTATGATTGTCTTCCGAACTGTCCTCGGCCCCTAGAATAAAATTTTAATTCATTGTGTGTTCTAAGAAAGGTTATAAAACCCATTATTGAGGAACTTTATAAAATAAAGGAAATCACATTACAATTACACATCTGATAAAAGTTTCACATATTATCCTTAAACTGTTTTCATTAACCTACAAAGTCGAGCACTATGCTTAAAAAGTTTGTTTAAAAATTAGTCCACGGTTTTGATGAGATCAAGTATTGACCCATTCTGAATGGGTCAATACTTGGTCTCATCAAAACCATTCATGATTATGCCATTCATGATTATGCTATTCATGATTATGCTTCCATTTGTTCTAGGAGGAAATTAAGAGAACAAAAATGAATTCTTTGTTTCGTCGACAGGCTGTTCATTACAATGCAGGCTATCTACCGTAATTCACCTTGGCCCGATTATTAAATGTTTTATTTCGCCGAATTTGAACTAAGCCAATTACAATTCTAATCAAGCGCGTAAGCGGGATATTAAATTCACTAACCATCTATTCCTAAGATTTGTTTTCTGCGTTCGATCATGGCTTGAACAAACACATCGTCAACATTGTTCTTTGATGAGAACAACGAACTAGAATTTTTTATTGTCTTTGCTGGATCAGTCTTTGTACCATCCACCTTAAAGTTAAAACTGGTTAAATATTAATTCTAATCGATTTTTTTATGATGTTTCACCAAATTAACAAAAAAAGTATCGCCAATTCGATTTAATTAGCATTTATGAATAAACAAACCGTTCGAAAGAGCATACGTCGTTTGATTTCCTCTATCCCATTCACACGTGATGGTGATTTGGAACGTTCACTAGTAGACAATGATGTTAAACAATCAGGTGGCATCGAAGAGAAGGCCGTTGGAACTGGAACGAAAGTTGAAGCGCTGTCGTGAAGTTGGTTTACAGCACTTCCATTTTTCGCTTGCAATGACCGATCACGATTTAAAGGTAGAGCTCGCACAGATCTATTAATGCTCCACTTAGATAAATCGGTAGTGACTAAAACTTTTCTCTCAGTAAGAGCAATTACGATTTGATATAAAACTAATACTGTCCCGAACAAACAACTCTATCTATATTTATATAAATGACCTTTTGATATTAGAATCGGCGTAGATGACGTAATGTTTAGTTTCTCCCTGCTTGATGCACACTTTGTCTGACCTAAAATTATGTAAATATATATTTTGACTCGCTTATTTCGCAATAAGCGAATTATCCATAGGCCCATTTCATCCATAGACCCATGTCCGGGTAGGAACAAAAACAATGGGGTATGGACATCAGAACAAAGTCAGGTTTATTCAATCTTGCATCCCTATCAAAAGTAAAGAAAATCTACGCATTTTACCGCTTTTCTGATCAATTATGGTAATTAGTGTTTATGTTCTCTGACCAAAAATAACTAAAAAAATTGTGTAAGACGCTTTACTGAAATTAGTTTTATTGGTTTACTGAAGTACAGGGTGAGTCAGGAAAAAGGACCCCAGTTCAGACTATTATATTTCATAGATATCGGCGAAGCATGAATGTGACTAATATCTTAAAAACTGCTACTAAGCTTGAAATTTTACATACAAAAAATAATTTGTTCATAACCTACATATTTCGTCGTCTTCTGACCAAAAAATGCGATTTTTTGGGTCCATGTGGGGGACCACATGGTATGGAAAAATTGGTCAAAATGTGTTTTTCGGGTAGTATTCGACTCACTGAGCAACTTTGTGGTCAACGGCATAGTCGTCTGAGACGATTTTCGGCAAGTTTTAGCCCAAAATATGTAAAAATGGGCCAAAAAATGGCGAAAAAATAAAATTTTCGATAGACAACTGTAAAAGTGCCTATCCTACGCAGAATTTCACGGCGGATCTGAATCTGGCCTTGGTTTGAATATTTCCCCAGTAAAATCTGCCGGAAATGGCCGTTAAATTTTATTTTTGTATGGGAAAAATTGATTTTTTGCATATTTCCGGGGGTCAGAAAACGACGAAATATGTAGGTTATGAACAAATTATTTTTTGTATGTAAAATTTCAAGCTTAGTAGCAGTTTTTAAGATATTAGTCACTTTCATGCTTCGCCGATATCTATGAAATATAATAGCCTGAACTGGGGTCCTTTTTCCTGACTCACCCTGTAAAAGTATACCTTAAATACATACCAGGTATTAATGTTTTGGACAATTTTGAATCCAGCATTCGTTTATAGCAGTTTCCGGTTTTCGCTAATGGTGTCTCATTGAAATAGTTTGACGTCTTTGCGGTACTTAAGAGCGAGACATTTTTTTCTGCTTTGCGCGAATTGTCCTAAACAAAAATGTATAATCGATCAGACATCTCAAATTTATGCTTTATCGATTTCACTTAATTTTAAAATGTACAAATGTTGAAATTAATTTTTCAGTTTGATGAGTTTGACACAGAAACCAATGCTGGTATTGCTTACAGAATGGTTCAAATATGAGTTCAAAATAATTTTCGCTCTCAAGCGTATTTATTGGCGAACTACCACATACCTGTAAACGTTCTGAAACGGGCTTCAACCTAACGCCTTGCTTGATTTGTTCCAACATTTTGCCACGATCTGCGACAATATCAGATGAGATATTTGCACATGAATGGCCCACAGTAAGCGGAGTGGCCGATGTATTCTTTGGCGAACTCTTCAGCCGAACGTTGTTATTACCTGTCTGAAGATAGTCAATCGGTGGAGGTGGCTGAGCAGGTGGCGGCACTGCTATATGCTTCAGGAATTCTTCTTTATCTAGCGTAGCTTTTGAGGAATTCCTTCGTAAAGGCTTCGGAGGCAGTGGCGGAGAAACATATTCCGAAGATGGCGAATTTTGCAGCGAGGATTTGTGCGTCGGAGGGGGCGGAGGTGGGGGATGCGATGGACGGGGATATTTACCCATGCCACTAAAGACGGATCCTATAAACAAATAAAATGTACGATGTCTTTGTCCTTATAAACCTCAACTTTTACATTGAATATTCTCATTAGAAAAAGGACACAAAATAATTAGCATTGAAGGAGATAACTTTATCGAATGTGAACAAAGAGAATGAAAACTCTAGAATCTCTGATATTCACGCCTAAAACCAAAACATTTTACAAATAAATGAAAGGATAATGTTTATGGTAGACAACAAATAAGACTGAAATTAATTGTTAGATTGACCAGACAAAATTTTTAAAACTCTAGAGTAATTTTACAATATCATAATTGCCCAGAAGTTAAGTAACGATCATAGACAACACTATAAATTCAGAGTATTATCATATAGTTGACCACAGGCGGAATAATTTGCTCGGCTTTCAAAATCCTTCCTCTGATTTTATTGTATATCCGTGCGGATTTTGATAACACACTGTATTTTTAATGCAAAAAAGTTATGATTATTATTTAAAACTCGCTTGAATATTAAGCATAAAGCTTGAACCTCATAGTTGATGATATCGACGGTGTTAACGGCAGAGGAGTCAATATTTATTAAACGAGAAAGTAAAAAACAAGCAACACGGATGTTAGCGTGTCAATACCGGTCAAATAAAGTTTTGAAACTGTACCATTTGCGAATTATGGTCATTGGCCATACACTTTGCGGCTACGCTTGGATTTAAGACCCGTGCCGAAATTGCCCGAAACCGGTGTCAATCGTCTCCATTTGATGAGAGAAGCCCGAAAAACACAAAATTAGGATGGAGACTAGAGTGACGCGCCGCGCCTTCGGCGCGTTCATGGGCTAGCGCAATGTAGGGGACTAGACATCAGTTTGCAAGAAATTAATTTCCAGATAAAACTCTCGAGGCCGCCGCTTTTTTGTGGCTAATTCTTTTTCGGGGTAATAATAAATGTTAGCAATACCTAATTTTTGTTGTTTAAACCGGTTCCTTTCGTATTATATCGGGTGAGAGCTTTCAATCCTGATACTCAAAGCTCTCACCCGATATAATACGAAAGGAACCGGTTTAAACAACAAAAATTAAATATGCCAAAATTAGGTACAAAAAAGGGGGTGAAAGCGGCGGCCTCGAGAGTTTTATCTGGAAATTAATTTCTTGCAAACTGATGTCTAGTCCCCTACATTGCGCTAGCCCATGAACGCGCCGAAGGCGCGGCGCGTCACTCTAGTACACTGCAATTTTGTCTCAAAAACCTGCATTTTTGCTATTTTTTGGCCAAAAAGTGCCACTTTTTGATACCTCCGGGGAAAAATTTTTCCGGATTCTGTTTCAGCATGCCCAGGGGAGCATTTTCATGTATCATGCGCCCCTGTATCGAGGGAACTAAAAAAGTTTCCTTTGTAGCATAAAAAACCTGCATTTTTGCCATTATTTGGCCAAAAAGTGCCACTTTTTGACATCTCCGGGGAAAAATTTTTCCGGATTCTGTTTCAGCATGCCCAGGGGAGCATTTTCATGTATCATGCGTCCCTGTATCGAGGGAACTAAAAAAGTTTCCTTTGTAGCATAAAAAACCTGCATTTTTGCCATTTTTTGGCCAAAAAGTGCCACTTTTTGACATCTCCGGGGAAAAATTTTTCCGGATTCGTATACCAACTTTTTGAGACCTACAAAATGAGCTATCACACACCCCTGTATCGAGGGAACTAAAAAAGTTTCCTTTGTAGAGTCAAAAAACATGCATTTTTCCACTTTTTGGCCAAAAAGTGCCACTTTTTGATACCTCCGGGGAAAAATTTTTGAAAACCCGGGCCCTACAGCTCGAGACCTACAAAATGAGCTATCACACACCCCTGTATCGAGGGAACTAAAAAAGTTACGCCATGCGACGGACGGACGGACGGACACGTGCGACTTAGGTAGAGTGGAAATGCAACTAGAGCTTTTTTTGCCCTGGGGCAATTCTCAAAATCCATGATACCCCCCCTATGGTTCCAAAAAATCCAAAAAAATTTTTTTTTCGCAATTTTGCCTGAAAACGTCTAATTAGGGGTTTTCGACCACGCTGATCACGAATCCGAAGGAATTTTCAAGATTGGATCACACCATTCCGAGATATCGCCTTAGGCTGCTGTACAGACTCCCGAACTTAGGCTTGGGGCTTTAGGCGCTGTGGCCCCTTAGGCGCTGTGCACGCACCAATCGGACTTAGTCTAGGCCCCCCTTTAGGCGAACAGGCCCTTAGGCTGCTGTACAGACTCCCGAACTTAGGCTTGCGGCTTAGGCTGCTGTGCAGGATTAGGCTTGGATATATGCCCTGAGGCCATATCTCGGAATGGTGTGATCCAATCTTGAAAATTCATTCGGATTCGTGATCAGCGTGGTCGAAAACCCCTAATTAGACGTTTTCAGGCAAAATTGCGAAAAAAAAATTTTTTGGATTTTTTTGGAACCATAGGGGGGTATCATGGATTTCGAAAAACGCCCCAGGGCACAAAAAGCTCTAGTTGCATTTCTCCATCCTAATTTTATGTTTTTCGGGCTTCTCTCATCAAATGGAGACGATTGACACCGGTTTCGGGCAATTTCGGCACGGGTCTTAAATCCAAGTGACCCCCACTTTGCAAATTGCATGATTTTGTAAATTGTATGCCAAAAATGGCATTCAGCTTGTTTGCTTAAATTTTATTTCACATGTATTAACCTTTCATTTGTTTTAAAATTCGGAATAAAACCGAGAATTAGGCAGCAAGTTTTTAAAATTTTTCGGTCTCACAACGAATTTTTCAATTTTTACAATAAACTGGGCGAGGCATACTTTCACGAGTTGTTATTATTCCACCAAAAGGTTTTTCGCCAACTCTCTTTAGAACTAATTTTTCGCCAACTTTCACAAATATGGATTTTTTCTGGGCTTTTCGTCATTTTTTCCCGGGTATCTCTCTCGGTCAACGCACCCGCTTAGCCCTTCGGGCGGGCATTTTTACTAGTATTGGGTTGGGCTGAATCAGGGGAAGGGCATTTTTCTGGTTGAAATTGATGCTTAAGCGTGTCAATTACTCGTAGAAGGCACTTTTGCAGACCTATAGATGTGATTTTTAGCTTAAGCTTGATCTTAAGATCAAGCTATGGCCGCCTCTCAGCGACCTGGGAGTGTTCGGATCGTTCTTACCGTGTCCGAAAACGGTATTTAGCACTATTTCCGGGTCGATATCGAAGAGGGGCCAATTAGAAGTTAAAATTTTATTAACCGTAACTGTAGTAGACGATATATCAGTTTTAAAGGAGTTGGCGAAATAATGCGTTCAGATTTTCAGGAATTGATAAGGTTTCTTATTATTCTTCAAATCCAACGGTTTTCTGATAAGGCTGGCCTCACGGCCGGACCGGGGTACCCTCAACCAATTGGTGGAGTCATATTTGCTAATGGTACACCTTACAAAAAGTTTTACCTAAATTTTTCATCGCAGCGTACACCTTGCAACAAGCATGAATTTTTCGAGGTCTCGTTCTTCTAAGAGTTTTTTTCATCTTGGTGCCAAAATGAAAAAGTTCTTGCCATCAACTTTTATTAATAAAAATTAGAAGAAACGTTGTTTTCTTGTCATTTTAGCCAAGATGTTGTCATCTCCGTTTTGATAAAAACTTAATTGACAATACCTTGCCATCTTGTTATACTGATATTTGATACTATTCCTTTTATAGGAAATACGGTAGTTGCTTTATTAAACCATACGTATTTCAGCTTCTCAAACAAGTATTATTCATGTCTCTCATCCCGAATACAAGTACATAACTTTTCTTAGTTTTATTTGTTCATTTTTCCATTTCAGTGTATTGCAATGCAGCTTCTGTGGCTCTCGTTGTTAATCTTGCTTGCGCACTTACCGCATTTGGATGCTCCAAAAAGCGAGAAAGGAAAAATGAAGCAAAGCTGCAAGAAAATTTGTCGAATGACAATGTAAGTTGCATTTATTTTATGCTAGATGTTTTGGTAGTACCGAAATTTGAGGAGTACTAGACAAATTATTGCCTTCGGACTATCTCTGAAAGATATATTTTCCGAAACTACTCATCCATTACTTGAAAATGGTATATGATTAATAAAAAGTGAATTTTTAACACCTTCAATAGTTACCTTTCAAACAAACGTCCGTTGGTAAAATATAACATTGTGAAACTTATGGCTTAGGTGTTTCTAATATTCTGAATGAAAGTACTAATAAAGAGACTGTGTTTGTAATAATTGCTCTATGTGTTAAACATATGTTATTTTTCAGAAACAAAAGCAAACTTCCCAAGAAAATGGCAGAGAAGCAAAGAAAATTAGCGAGGGGGTTCAAACAGAGGATCGCTTGGAACCCTCAACTAATGCTCCCAAAAAGAAAGCACCGAGTAGTAATGCGAAGCTGCAGAGCGAATCTAAGAACAAGGGCGACGATGATCGTGTTGCAGATTCGTCGGATTCGAATAAGTCGCAAGGAATGAGTGAACCTCCCGTGAAGCCGACACCCAAAAGTAAGCCAACAAAGAAATCGAAACGACAGAAGCGCAAGTCTAAGGGAGAGGAAAAGAAATCGAAGACAAAAGGAACTGCACGAAACGGAAAGAAAGTAAGCTATTTTATTCACTTACTCACGGATACTCTAAACACATTGTACTATAAGGCTACGTTTTGATAATCACTAGTATAAAGTTGTGTTACTAAATGTACTTTTAAAGCTTCCATTATTTTATTGGCTCATATTAAAAATCGTTTTTAGGCTAAAGATTAACTATGAAAAGCGTAGTTTTTCCTATGTACGTTTATATTTGACTTGTTTCTGGATTATGTTGTGGCACTGTTATAAGTATAAACAAATATAATAAACATGTTAAAAAATGAAAATTTTATATGTTTGAAATCTGAAAGAAGTAAATTCGGATTTATATTTAAAAGGTCAAGTTAGATTTTCAATTATCTCATTTGTTTTTAGCGACATAGTTCGAATGAGAAGAAAGAAGAAAAGCGGGCCTCTTCGCTAGTGGACGAAGAAAATAGCGACGTGAGTAAACCTATGATACAACTTTTTTATCACGGCTATTATTTTGCGGTTTTTAGAAGCAAGAAGATGAGAAGCATAAAGAGCAGGAAATCCGTCGACCTCGTGCCATGCCCAAAGACGCTAAGGCGGTTTGTTTTTACGTGTTTTGAAAAAAATTTGAATTTGACAACAAGGTACAAGAAATGTTATAAGATTTTTCGTCTTCAAAGCTATACTATTACTATAACATTGATTTTAGCAAGCTATTGCTCAAGGGCAAAAGAAGGACAAAAATGACTACCCAACGATGGAAGACGTCAAAAGCGATTGGAAAGATGCCAGTTTTTACATGCTACAAATTTCTAAAAAGTTTAAATTAGCTATTTCAGGATATAAAGACAAACGAAAATGTGAGGAAAGATGTGGCGAACTCAAAAGACGCTGTGAAGAAGAAACACGTGAAAACCAATGAGAAACAGCTTGAGGAAGACAGCGACCACTCGGCCCATCATACAGGTACGGGACCGACAGACAATGCCAAACAAAATCTGTCTCCTGATAAGCAAAATGCAGGAGTGTCGAAAGATGAGAACAAGTTTGCTAATAAGGTTTGTACGTTTATCTCCTTCTGTAGAATATTACATAGGTGAAAAGTTATTTCAAACTATATCGAGTAATTATTAAGGTATATTTTTTGAGAAACATTTATTATTTCCTAATCCAATTCACGCTATCATTTGGCAGCGGGCCAATGCATCCAGGAGCAGGATTATATATTTTGTAGATTAGCCATAGCTGTAAGATAGGCAAATTAAACATATTTGGGTGAATATTTAAAATTTTCAATTATTTCAGGACATTTCAAAAGAGAAGAATAGCCTGGATAGTAAAGAAAGCAACAAGCAAGGGAAGCGCACGAATGACAAATCTAATGATTAGTTTCAGCAAGCTTTTTCATAAAGCGTCAGTAATCATTTTAGTTTAATTAATATCTTAGTTGATGCTGTCTAATTGCTTTGTTTTGATATGTTTAGCATGTAAGATAAAAGTTATAATATTTTGTTTGTTTTTAAACTCCCCGAACAAAGTCACTGACAGTAGGTGATTCAAATTTGTTATGCACAATTGTCATTGCATTCTATGTCAAATCCATGAGAACAAATCTACTTCACAGAGAACAAAAAATTAAATTTCCTTAAAAATCGCATTTACCTACGCCCATGTTTCGAATATTGTTTCCTCAGAATTATATAACAAAATCTAAATAATTACCTAGCTTGGCAATAAAATTCCATGGAAAATTTTTACATTTCACAAAAAATCCGTTGTTGCACAATTTTCGTAGCTAGCCAACCAATTGGTGAGAAAGGCTCAATTCAAGTGTCAAATTTTACTTGTCTGCAATTCATAACATCAAGTGTTTCATTAATCCACAACAATTTTGTGAATGGATTCCACTTAGATGACCACATTTGGCTCACGTGTACACAGATTGATTCCCGAAGGATGTTTACTAACTTGGTTCTTTACTTTTTATCAGTGTTATTTCCGCCTTTTTTCTTCGCAAAAATGCGTCGATTATTCAGTTTATCTCCCTGACTTGTTCATAGCCAACTTTAGGAAGAGACCTAGACACATACTCTCGTGGCATTCTAATAGCGTAGATAAGGTGTCATCTTCTCATAAAGAGACATCGACGGCGGAAATTCCCCGCCGACGCTCTATTGTTCTCAGTGCCGCTTTTGTCACCGCACTCTTTCTTGTGGACATTCGCAGAATTCGAGGAATTTCCCTCCTTTGCACTGCTTGGATCTCCACAGAGTTTATGTTTATTCTAATTTATTATTTATTTACGTAAACTTCCGCTATCGTAGCACACTTGACACAGCTTCGATAATTGGAAAATCCGGATTATCTGCGACAATCGGCTTCCGGAAATATAATTTAATAATTTAAATTATGTGGGGACATTAGAACATTTTGTAATTCTATTTACCGGAATTGTAAAACTGACGAGTGTTTCAAATAATCTGCCAATGCTCTCCGGCAAATGATTTAGTTTTATAGTTTCTGAGGAGATAATGAGTGTAAAATGAGCGAGGGTCGAAACATAATTCTCATTTTATGCGATCTCCGTTCAAGAGTGATCACACCCACTTGTCACTCGAAGACTTTCCGTTAGAGCAAGTTCTCGTGCAAGGATTATTTATTGCTTTAACGTCCCAATCCAGACTTTTCTTGAAGAAATACTGCCTATTTGTATAATTTATAAATGCTCACTATTCCCGGAGGATGAATCTCGCAGCAGACAAATATAGCAAAAGAACGCTTCAGGGCTGGAAGTTGGCCGAAGTTATTCATTGGTGTGTGTTGACAACTCACCCCGGTGGTTTTTGTGGAAATTGGCTGGTTTCTTACTCAAAACATAGTACAAAATAGTCTCAAGAATCTTCCATGTGACATATCACTCAAATGTGTCAACTCGGACATTGAAGTCTCATGACTTTCTTTTATGAAGACATTCTGTCACAGCGTGGGTGCCACATTTTTGGTGCGATTCCAAGTAAATTAAGTCTCCTGACTGTTGACAAAAAATATTGGCTAAATTTAACTCCGTGCGTATTTTTGGTCGAAGTCTCGTGTCAATATGGGAGTTATTATTTTATTGGGATATATTTGGGATTTTTGGTTTCTAACGTTTTCGTCATTTTGGGAGTTCTTTATGCATTTTAATTTGCTAAATTTTAGCTTTTATAAATATTTTGCAAACTAATAACTTTTCTGACTTTTATGACACCCTGAAAAGTGACCCCTTGCATCGCTTAGTCAGCAATGTTAGGTCTGAAAGTTTTACACACAGAATAGAAGAAGTGAAAGTGTTAGCCCAATCTCGGGTCGTCCTATTCTATTCTGTTTCATATCAGCATACCCCTTCAAAAGCCATCATAAATCTTATCTTCGAATGAAACTCGTGGGATGTTATTTTTCAAATGCTTTCAATTTCTATTTGAGGACCTATCGATTTTGCTAATAGTTCAGCTGGCACTTTATAAAATATCGCCATCATGAAAATTTTAACAGAGGCGCTTTTTAGACTAGATAAATTATATACCATCCGCGAATGATTAAGTATCGGTTCACAGATATCTACTTTGTTCTCTTAATGACTCTGTTTTCTCTTTCAATTCTTTGAAGGTTATAAAATGGCGTAGAAAAGAGTTCCGACAGGGCAAATGGCGATTTGAATTTGTACCAAAACATAATTGCATGCCAAAGGGGTTAAAAGGGGCCGCTGAAAATTTGTAATGAGGGGGATTACTCGGAAGGGGTCTCCTCTAGAGATTGGTGAAAAAAATTTGAGTGGGGCCTTATTAGAGTAAAAATCATCACAGTCAACACTTTTCCCTATTAGAGGTGGCTCTGTTCAGCATCAGGAAAAGAGCCTCCTCTAATAGGAAAAGTGTTGACTGAGAAAATTTTTACTCTAATAAGGCCCCACTCAAATTTTTTTTACCAATCTCTAGAGGAGACCCCTTCCGAGTAATCCCCCTCATTAAAAATTTTCAGCGGCCCCTTTTAACCCTTTTGGCATGCAATTATGTTTTGGCGCAAATTCAAATCGCCATTTGCCCTGTTGGAACTCTTTTCTACGCCATTTTACTCTGGCAACAGAACCTGAGTATCCGAGTTTAAATTGGCGCGTTGTTTGAGCACGCATTCTCCTTTGTTGAATGAGTACAAACAAAGGGGAATGAATGCTCAAACAACGCGCCAATTCAAACTCGGATATTAGGGTAGTGTTGCCAGGGTATATCAGTTTGGGAAAAAAGAAAATGAAGGATTCGTAATACGCGTTCAAAGGGAACGTTAGTCTCATCGCGATTGATCGATGAGTGATTTGCCAGTTAGCCTATTTTGGTCTATGCTCGGTCTACTTTTGGTCACCAATCTTTGCGTTTCATGGTCGATTTAGACACCAAGTATTTTAAATTTTTGTAAAACATGCAAATCTAGCAAAAATACGTCAAAATTGGCAAATTTTAACGAGCAAGGTAGCTTTGGGGGGAGTTACACTTAGGGGGGACAGTTGGGGGGGATCACTTGGGGGGAGTTAGGGGTGGGGGGAGTTACACTTGGGGGGAGTTAGGGTTGGGGGGTTTTACCCAAAACCCCCAAGTGTAACTCCCCCAAGTGTAACTCCCCCCAACCCTAACTCCCCCCAACTGTGACTCCCCCCAAGTGTAACTCCCCCCAACTGGTACTGCCATAGTAATTTTGAAAAACCCATAAAAAGTACCTAAAATTACCATAAAAGTACCTTATATGGTACTTTTTCGTGCAGAATTCAAATTTTCGGTTATTTTTCCATTATGTGCCTGTTTTTGTTGCTTTTTCGTGGAATTAACCATTTTCGATGACTGCAAGCGAGAAGGGAAAAATATCCTTTCCGCTGATTTTTATGTTTTTTCGTAACAACAAGGATTAAGTATCCAGTTTTGCTTGTCTTCTCAACGAATTTGACTCAAGATGCTATTTCACTCCCAGGCTTTTGCTGTCCGCGTGCAAGCGGTTGACGCTAGTGTAACTCGGGAAAAAATCAGTAGAAGATTTCTTCTATTTTAGGCTAAAACATCCCTTATAAGGCGCCAAACAAGCAATTAGGCTTGGGGCCGAGGCTTCATTGCCGAGTGTATCCGATCGGATACGTTTTTGATTTGCTAAAGACTTTACAAAAAGAAAGAAACGAATGAGTGTTCATTATTCATACAAAGAGTGTGTCTGTAAATAGATCACGCAGAAAAGAGAAATAAACAATGGCGGCCATCATGATTTTGATAAAGACAGCCCAACTTCTATGGCTCCGGCAATGAAGGGTTAAGCTACCGAACAACACTTATAAGGCGCCAAACAAGCAATTATGCTTAATTTTGAGTTATGCGGAAAATGTCCAACAGAACAAGAGAGTATAAGAGAATATAAAAAACACTATGGCAGTAGCAGTTGGGAGAATGAGAGTTGAATTCTGCACGAAAAATTACCATATAAGGTACTTTTATGGTAATTTTAGGTACTTTTTATGGGTTTTTCAAAATTACTATGGCAGTACCAGTTGGGGGGAGTTACACTTGGGGGGAGTTACAGTTGGGGGGAGTTAGGGTTGGGGGGAGTTACACTTGGGGGGTTTTGGGTAAAACCCCCCAACCCTAACTCCCCCCCAACTGTACCCCCCCAAGTGTCACTCCCCCCAACTGTCCCCCCTAAGTGTAACTCCCCCCAAACCTACTTTTCCCATTTTAACCAAACTGGCAAAATTTGCCAATTTTGACGTATTTTTCTAAAAAAAGCGTCTTTTTCAAAAATCACTCATCGACCAATCGCGGTGGGAGTGCCTTCCCTTTTGAACGCCCATTACGAATTCTTCATTTCTTTTTTCCCAAACTGATATATTGCAATTAAAATTGTGTATAATTCAAGTAAAATGTACTAATTTTAATTTTCAGTAATTTATATTCCCTCTATTCTCGTTCTTCAAAAAACAGGCATAAGAAAAGCGAGCGGATAAAATATCAGAGAGAGGCATAAGCTATCCTATTCACTCATTTATTATTTCCTTCTGTTGGGAATTTTGATTGGGAAATCTTGGAGCTGGACTCATTTCCCTTAAGCGCAGTGTTTTACGACAGCACGGAACTTATTTCGGTCTTTAAGATTTGTTTGCTCCTGGAATCCATAATTGCTATTACGGCAGGTGAAATCTGAATCAGTGCGCAAAATAAATGCTAATTGGAACAGCTCAGGGAAATACGTGCCGGCGTATTCCCTGAAAAGCTTTAGGATACAGACAGGTGTTACGACACTCGATTCACGTTTGTCTCAAAATTACGCGAAAGATTTTATACTGCAAAATGTGAGTAGAAAATTATCATCAATGCACACTTTAAAAGTGGTTGGGTCTCTTTAAAGTTAACCAAGACTTATACTTGTGGAAAAATTTCAAGACATCTATATCTAGTCTCATCTGTAAAGTTATACTAGGAATGGAATCATGGGCTATATCTTGTTTCTGGGGAAGTTGTTATCAGATAGTTCTTATGTATGCACTTTATGGCAAAGTGCATTAAAAAACAAAATTATCTGATTGATTAATCCAAATTATTTATTAGGGATCGGCGAAATTTGAATTTTTGTGCATTTTGGCGAAGTGCCCATCCAATTTTTTATAGCTAAAAAAGGCATATCCCATGTCAATTTTTTTCCTGTAGGTAGCTAAGACCGGGAACTATCACTTTGTAAAAGCAGAATTTTAATATCGGACAATTCACAAATGGGCTCGGGCAAAAGCTCGCCGGGCTCGGAATTCCCGCCGGCGGGAGTTCCGAGCCCGGCGAGCTTTTGCCCGAGCCCATTTGTGAATTGTCCGATATTAAAATTCTGCTTTTACAAAGTGATAGTTCCCGGTCTTAGCTACCTACAGGAAAAAAATTGACATGGGATATGCCTTTTTTAGCTATAAAAAATTGGATGGGCACTTCGCCAAAATGCACAAAAATTCAAATTTCGCCGATCCCTATTATTTATAGAATAAATTTATGGCTAAAGCGCAAGTATAATAAATAGTGTTATTTTAGGTGGCCTAAACATATGGAAAACCGCCTCTACCAATTACCTCAAAACCCTTTTGCTCGACGGTATTGTAAACGGCTCTAATTTGACCCAGCCGACAAATTATTTGGCACCCTACCACTTCAGGACATGCGACGCCGTTGGTTTAAAAGGCGGAAACTGAGCTTTGAGTGGCATTAATTGGGACATGCTGTCCGAATTTTATCTGTTTCTAGCAACCCATTTTCACTTTTCTTGCAATAACTTTGCTTACGTCAAAATAATATAAATAAATGAAATATTATAGGAGACATAATTATAATAGTTTAACACTAGAGCGTTTCACTGATATCGCTGTCTCAAAATAAAATTTAGATTATCTGATATTACTTTGAAGATAGATAACACAAAAAATCCGACTTGCTAGATTAGGTATATTTCATTTCTGCGTGTTGCTATAGTGTGCTTTTAAATTGCTCTCTGAATTTGATGAACTTCGCGTGGTTCAAGCATTAAATGATGTTCAATACAAATCCGAATCTCAATTTATGAGGATCTGTTTAAATCGAAAGCATCTTTCGGAATTCCAGTGTATTTGTCGCAAAAAAATTCTGCCCATAATTTTGCCCATCCCAACTGATATGCGTGTGGGTTTATGTTTGTGACACGCACACTTTGTGGCTAATTCGGAAAGACTAGTTTGACTGCTCTGCTAGGTGGATGAGTTGGTTTTTGTCCCGGAATTGTCCCTCCGGGATTTCTATGTGCATGCATAATTAATTATGATTATGGCGGGTTTGTTCCCAGATTTGTATATGTCTCCATTATTATGCTTTTCCTATAAAAAGGGCACCGGAACTTACGGGATAGACTCCCTCGAGAGCCTTTTCCTGCTACTTTATTTCATGTGAAGTTTGTTTTTAGAAGTTGGTCTTTACATTCAGCAAATAGATGATTCACGAAAGCAAAAAGATTTTTGAACACCTTTAGTTTTAAGCACTAGAAACATATAATTACTCTTAGAGCCCAACACGTTTTCTTAACAAGAATACGGTATATTACCATATTCCAGCTAGAAGAGGTCATTTTAATAAAATTTATTTGAGATTTATCTAAGATGTGTTTTCGTGCTCTTTGATTGCGAAAAGTGCAAGTACCTTTTTGCAATTGAAATTAAGAATTTAAAATCTTGAGATTTAGGCCCATGAGTCTCGCTTGACGGCATTAACTTAACGGCTAAACTAAGTTTTATAATTTCGGGGTCATTTGTTTTAAAGCTATACTGACTTTATAAAAATATTGCTGTCTCGAATGGTGCGAAACTTATCTGATTTATGTATTTTCGGGCAAATAAACCTGAATATTTCATCGCTTTCCACACTTTTTTCACTTCCGATCGGTGTTTGTTTGCTTTATTTGCTCGAAAATGCGAACTTTATTCGTCCAGAAATGAGAGAATTTGGAATTTCGGGTCCAAGCTGCATTCGTCCATAAATTATTTGGAAAGCTCTCTTGGTGTGTATTTCCGCTTAAGAAAAAGAAGCAGCATCTTTTTGTTTATGGTTGTGCTGGACAGCAAAACTGAACAGGAAAGAACTTTTAACCGCTGGCAGTGGAAAAGTTAATTAATTATGTTTCTCTGGATTTCAACACCTGATCTGGAAAGAACCAAAAATATCGTCTCAGACATGAGATCATCAGTCTGTGTTAGTCTGATCTCTTAACCCACCCAACCCAATTTGACACAGCGATAATATTGACCAAATTATTCCAGACTGACACTCTGCTTTTAGCTTTTTTCTTTTCTTCACTCTAAGTTTACCAATTATCAATTATGAATTAATGGAAACAGCCAAAAAATTATGTAAATTTGACTCTTAATCACAATTTTTGAGAAGTATTTTAAAGCTTATTTACATGCTATTTAGTAATGTAAACAAATTTTCTCATCATCAAAACCAAAAATTATATTGCGCTTTCTATAAAACCGAAAAATTATTTTTCATAATTGTTTTCGAATGGACATATCTTTTCTTGGGAAATTCCTGCTTTCTCAGATATATTTTGTTCTGTTCTATAACCTCATTCCCAGCTATTTTCTCGTTTTTCATAGCAGAATTTTAAACAAAGGCACTAACGGATATATCACATAAGTAAAAAAATTTAGTAATGTTTCTATTGTTGCACTATTGCATCCATTTAGTTTGCGGTTTTTTGGATTTTTGTCGTTTCTTTATTTTTGCCAATTTCGCATCTCGATATCATATGAGCATAATTATTCGACCGTTCGTAACAATTTGACAACAGCATTAAATTTTTTTCAAATTTACTATTCCGCAAAAAGTATTTCCATAGCGATGCGAAATCGATTTCCCTCGTGCTTTCAGCTATAAAACTCATTTTATTGGCAGACATCAATCGATGTTGCTCTGGTATATCCATTAACAGCTACTATTTTGTTTAATTACTTCGATAGCTTTTCTTTGGAACAGAGCAGGGCTGCAGCTGCTTATACAGGGGGGGTGTATAACCGGATAGTGAAAAACACGTCAAAATTTTTGCGTTTTCATGTGAGTTTGATTATTTCACTTGTGCAATCGGATAGAACTTTTTATTATCCGGTAAGGACATCAATATCAGATTTGACATTTTTCCACAAAAAAACCGAGATTTTTGCTACTATCCGGTTTTCACTATCCGGTCAAAAGCTATAAAAGGGTTTTATAGGTTTTGACCGGATAGTGAAAACCGGATAGTAGCAAAAATCTCGGTTTTTTTGTGGAAAAATGTCAAATCTGATATTGATGTCCTTACCGGATAATAAAAAGTTCTATCCGATTGCACAAGTGAAATAATCAAACTCACATGAAAACGCAAAAATTTTGACGTGTTTTTCACTATCCGGTTATACACCCCCCTGTGTAAGCAGCTGCAGCCCTGGAACAGAGCATTGTCTGCTAACCAAAATCTGAAGAAGTTTTAATTTTCGCTCCTTATTTGAAGACATTCATATTAGCGTGTACTTATAAATGTTTTTAGAATATCAAATTATTCGGTCTGTACTACGATATTCGAATGCAAATGAGCTGGATTTATTTGAGATTCACGTCGAATAATGTTCTAAGCATTTGTGGTATATCGAAATGTTCAGTTAGTTTTAAGTTTCTTTTCTCTTCAATTGTTAACAAAATTTTAATGCCTTAAATATCACTTACAGGGTGGGGCAATTTTTTTTCCCGTATTTGTATTTTAATTATTGAAAAATTTTTCCAATCATGTTAAGCTGATTTTTTTACACAATAAACTAGACACTTTAGCAATTTTTCTGACACCAAACACACCATACCAACTTTTTTTAAAGTATAAAAAATTCATTTTTAAGAAAAAAAATTTACGAAATTTGGATTTTTTGTTTATTTTTTGAGGTATTTGACCGTGATTTTTTGTATGTAGGGGTTTTCGGATGTGCTGATTCCGAATCTGTAATCAGATTTTGGCGGAAATTTCAAATTTTGGCGTATTTTTGGCATTCTCTAAAAACACTCATTTTTGTCAAAAATGGTCAAAAAGTGACATTTTTGGGGGTGATATTGAAAAACTGATGGCAGAATTGGAATCAGCGCAAAAAGGTACCCTAGAAACGCTATTTGGAGAAAAGAATTCGATAGATTATCAAAAAATCAATTTTTTGCCCGGGATACTAAAAAATTAATTTTTTCATAATCTATCGAATTCTTTTCTCCAAATAGCGTTTCTAGGGTAACTTTTTGCGCTGATTCCAAATCTGCCATCAGTTTTTCAATATCACCCCAAAAATGTCACTTTTTGACCATTTTTGACAAAAATGAGTGTTTTAAGAGAATGCCAAAAATACGCCAAAATTTGAAATTTCCGCCAAAATCTGATTACAGATTCGGAATCAGCACATCCGAAAACCCCTATATACAAAAAATCACGGGCAAATACCTCAAAAAATAAACAAGGTACCGCATAACTAGTACAAGTATCGCATAACTTAGTACACGTTTTACTTTAACCTATCTGATTAAAGCTGTTTCAGTTACTAATCTAAAATTTATCGAGAATTTATTGAATTCTCTCACACGTTCGCTTCGTCATGAAACCCTTAAAATATTATTGAACTTTGCTGTCAACGATCGAACACAGTACTGTTGAAAAGTTATATCTTTCACTGATTTTCGCTGACTCGTTTTGCTTACAGATTGTTTTAAGTTGCAGTTTCGCTTTGTTTTGAGAATTCGTTCAACTTTCTGGGAAAGATACATTCACTCAGCTTTGTTTCCTTTCTTATGTTCTAGCTAGACGTCTAAGATTATTTCCAGTGAATTTGCTTCCTCCTTATAAGAAGTTGAAACTATATTCGTCAACTTTGCAGTTAGTCTGCAATTCCCCTCGGACATTGCAGTGCCGGGCATTGTCCGACGCTGTTGCGTATATTTTCATTCACAGCCCATTCCGGTCGGACACCAAAGCAATTTGTAAACCGTAGACCATATGCGGAAAGTCAGTGTTCATAGTCTCAAATCTAAAGTCTCTTGTGGATTGTCACTGAATTTTTTCGACGAACTCAAACCGAAATGCACAATTAATCGCTGCAAAGCTCACTGTTTTTGGCACGAAAAAGAGCGCTCTCATTTTTCTTTCAAATTTTTTGTAGATTGAGGGGCCATTGAACTTTTTTCTGATGTGCCGAAAAAGCAGTTTCTTTTTATGATTCAAAATTTTTGTTATCTTTTGAACAAGAAAGGTGGAAGACAGTTGGGAAAATCAGCAAATTGTCTACCAAAATGTCTTTTTTATTAATTTTTGCAAGTTTCTGAACTGTATAAGAAAAAAGAAACCTTACCCTATGAAATATTGGGAACTACATTATGTCTGTGAAATATGTTATTTGCACACTTCGGCAGAATAATAATTCTTTCACGAATTTCTTTGCTTTCAATATGAGGCTCTTGATATTTTTGGCACTGTTGGCCTCACTATTTTTTATTTTCATTTAATTCCACAAATGGTCAGCCCATGCGTTATAGTAATAGAACCAGTGCCCTGCGGTGAGAATTTTTGAACCCCTGGTACTTTTTTTCAAGCGCATTCTTAGGGGTGCATTTTTTCGAATTTTTAAAATTCGCGCCGAAACCATAATGCCAATAAATTATATGGAAAAGTTCGCGAGAAAAAAAGCGCTGCAGGCAAAAATTTTTGAAAAAATTGGCTTTTCTTTTAAAAATTGACTAAACTTTATCATTGTAATAAATTATAACTAAAAAAGTTAAGAAAAAAATAGCGCCGCAGGCGAAAATTTTTTGAAATATTAAGCTTGTTTGCCAAAAATTGCCACCAATTAATTTTCCTTTGGTCCCCCCTTTTGATTTTTTTCTCCCTTCCAAAAGCTGAACCCCGGGTAATTACCCTATTTACCCATATGACCGCAGGGCCCTGAATAGAACCCTATTAGTGAAGGACAAAAATGAAAATTAATTTGAATCGGTTCTATCAATTGAACAATTATTTTTTATCAAACAATCACTGTCAAATTTTTATTTGTCAATAGTATAAAAAATATTGTGTCTTTTATATCAAATTTATTTTCACGTTTTGGTTCTTCGAGTTGTTGCAAAATAAAAGTTTGGGCTGCTTAGATTTTTGGTGTAGTTTTCTTCAACACCTCTATGGGACATATAACGGGGAAGTGCTTAATAATTAATGTGTACTGCCTCTCGGGTCTGAGGCCGCCGCCTGTCCAGGACAATATCTCAGCCCGCAAAGGGTCTTGGCTGCCACTCGACGGGAAATTATTTTATCGGAATTCCTAATTTCCCGATCCACCTCTCCAGCTCTTCATCTATCCTATTCTCAAAAGTTAAATGACCACGATGATGATGATTCAGTTCCACTGCAGAAATGTTTATACCTTAATTTCAGAAATGTTCGACATTTATGTGTTTACCTAGCACTATCTCTTTCAGGACAATATTGCAATTCGTCATTCATATTAATTAACATTCTATCGTCATACTATGAGCAATGGCGAAATACTGAAGCAAAACCATAGAACAGGACACAAAAGATGCTCACATTTTCGCACCCGAGGTTCGACGAATTATAGAAATTTATTACCGATGTGGTAATAAAACCCGACATTCCAATATATTTTAAACTTTTACATATCCGTTCAATTTTAACTTGTTATATCTCATATATTAATCTATATGCATACGAATATAGTCAACATACAGCATTTATTTTGGACACACTCATCATTTGCGAAAAGCTAAACACCTCTGTCAACATCGGGAACCGCTAATTGTAAACATAACCTATTCCAATGAAAAAGAAAAGACAATAGATATAATAAAATAAAAGACATTAGAATATAGTCAATTTGCAGATTCTACAACACTGAAAACACTTTTCCTTAATGATAAGGCTCCAATGGAGGGGATTGACGGGATTGATGAAAAAAGCGCGCCAACATGTTTTCATAGGGTTTTATCCAAGCTGTTGAAAATCTGTAAAAACGACGAAAACAGCTCCAAAAATGGACATTAAAAATCGTTAATTTTCATCAAAGTCAGAGAAAAGCGAGATAGTACACACTGTTTTCAATAATTGATCAAACATTTGTTTGATCAATTATTGACGACATAATTATGTCTGGAGACATAATCGGGCGATTTTAAATGTCCATTTTTGACCTGTTTTCACTATCTTAGTCATAAATCTGATATTGATGACTCTATCCCAACTTTTTATGTGGTTTCACGTCGTTTTTACAGATTTTTAACAGACTGCATAAAATTCAAAATAAATTTTTGGCGCACTTTTTTCATCAGTCTCCCATTGGAGCCTTACCTTAACAAAAATTGTGCGGAAATAAAGAAACCAAAAATTGCATTTATAAACGTTTTCCGTAAAATGGTTTTTCCATGTAAATTTTAGCTTTTTATAACTAATTGCGCTCGCTTAGAGCTCTTAATTTTTGGGCTGAGCTAAAAAGCAAAAATCGTTGATTGTTTATTTTATGTAGACTGTGTTTCTAAAATCAAACATATTTCAGTAGTATGGCCGACATCGGTGATCCTGCTCGACTGCTCAACCACTCATCGGCGATTTTGGCCAATGCCACTCTTAATAGTCTCTTAATAAACGGTTCTTCATTTACGCCGGGTGACATTTTGCTACAAAATGAGGGCGCTGCAGGCGATGGAGGACAGTCAATTCTGCTCAATGCAATGGAATGCATATGCTCAGACCTGCAGCATGAGGATTACTCTCCACTCTACGCCTGGTTCAATTACATGGTTATCATCATTATGCTACCCTCATTGTCTGTCTTTGGAGTGCTCACAAACTTTGTCAACGTGTTCATTTTCTCAAGAAAGAGGTTAGCACTAATTACAAAATATGAGGCAGCTACCATGAGGGGATATGATGAAATTACTGTAAAATAGGATGATACTTTACTTTGCTTCGATACACTATCGATTTCAAGAAAATTTGTTAAAGTTGAAAATTACGAGAGTGTCGAGATGGGAAAGCGCTGCATTCTTAGCTGACCTTAACTGACCGAAATTGCTGTCAGTTTTCCCTCTTTCAGAGGGGTTGTAACTCGGGAACTTCCTCGTTGCCTAAGGTCATATTTGTTAGCAATATTCATATTAATAAATTTAGAATGCACAATTCTTCCAACACTTACTTACTCTTCCTTAGCTGCAGTGACTTTATGGTTATTGTTACGGGTCTTTTCATATTTTGGATTGATTCGGCGCGCTCTTATATTCCTGAACTGGTCAGTGCGCCGTACACAACTGTCTACACGCTGTAATCTTTAATCATCTTATGTTTTGTGATATAAATTTACGTGTATTTCAGTCCGTTTGGCTACATGGCACAAACCTGCTCCATATATTTTACTGTCGCAGCCGCATTCGATTGCTACGTATCTGTAAGTTGTAGAAAAGGGTTTGGAGTTAATGATTATTTGTTCTTCAGGTTTGCTGGAAACGCTCATCTCATCACTATTGCACTACAAGACGGGCGCGCCAAATTGTTGGATCCATAACCCTTTGCTCAATTTTATACAATTCTCTTCGGTTTCCACAATTTAGTTTACGAAAGTGCTTTCACGACGGCACTCAAGTACGTTTTCAATACCATTAGTTTTGTTTTATAGGTTTTCTCCTATTTGAGGATCGTGATTGAGATAAATACTTAGAGGGACCTGATAAGTCATTATTACCGACAAGGCATTTATTTTATTTCAAATTTTTGAAATTCTTTTTAAGAAATTCAAAATCGTAACTGCTTTGAAAACGCCGTTGAAATTTCTTGACGAATATTTCCTTACAAATTATATTATTACAGGATTTGGTGATCGAGATATGCCCTACGAGTTTGTTCTTCACAATTAATACGGTGTACAACGTGTATATGTATATGGTTTTGATGACTCTTCTTCCCTTTCTGCTTTTGCTCGTATTGAATGCCCTTATTATAATTCAAAAATCGTTGGATGGTGCCAAGAATAGGAAGAAATGGTTAGTTTTATTTCTAACTGTAAAGTGATTAGTAAAAAAACCAACGACGAAAATAAACCCTTGTTAATTTGACAATACATGTTGCAAAATTACTAAACTGGAACTAGAGTACATATAGATTCAAACCTATTCTGTTTACCCGATTATATTGTTCTATTTAATCTTGATTTCTCACGTTTCTCTTTTCCAGATTTTCCAAAAAATCTTATTATTAGTGGAGAACAGAAATTTTTCCAAAATATAAAAAACTTATAGCCTAAATAGTACATCTGACCTAAATACAAATTGCTCGCTTAGAGAATGCACGGACAATTTATGATTAAGCGCGGGGACAAGCATAAATCGCTTATCACTTAGCTTTAGGTTCGCGTTTGTCTTGGACTTACCTGCTCCTCTGATGCACTTTTTTGGCAAATGTTTATGGGATGATTATAAAATATAAATTTAATATCTAAATTTTAATTTGCGCCAATTTTTGAAAAACTTTAAGGGCCTACCACATAATACATTTTTGAAAATACTACAATATTTTAAAAATGGAATAATAAGGAAGCTAAATGGAACAATATAAAAAGCGGGTACCAGTATTATAAATTAATACTACATTTCAGTGTCAACCAAAAGAAGAAGCAACGTACGATTCAAAATCAGAACGATACCGTAAGTCTTCGCAAGGAGCTTCTTCTCAAGCAAACAGAACTGCAAGCCGGGTCCATGCCAAATTCTAATTTCCAGAAACTCGAAAAAGGCTCTCAAACAACAGAATTTGGCCGAGTTGCGAGGCCTCCGGTTGTTCGTGCGTTCACTAAATCCATGTCACCGCAATCGAGAGCATCTTCTTCCCATAGAAGTTCGCTGTCTTCTTTGGCAGCTACTTCTGCTGATGATACCATCACAATGATTATGGTTAATGTTTCGCTGTATTTAAATTTTAACAAGAAATAATTTTCAGGTTGTTGTGCTTTTCCTATCCTGCAATACTCTGGTTAGTGCTTTTTAACATATTAGAAGCTCGCCGAAAATAGATTTTATAACTAGTTGCATCTTTTTTAATGCGTTATTTTAGCGTTTTATAGATTTTGGCTGGTTTTTAATTCAAATAATTTTTATAGAATGTGTTTATTTCCACAGTCCACTTTATCGACTCTGTAGTTTAGGGGTTAATCACCTATTATTGATCAACCGCTTACGGAATATTAGTTATTCACCCAAACATGGCTGTTTTTCGATCGAGATTTTGTAGTACAAATTTGTAGTACAAAATTTGTACCCTTATACCAGGTATTTTGGTAGCTGGTAGTTATTTCACACCAGTGATTTCGAATTTGAGGCCTGTTTTGGCATTGAAATATAGACGTACCAGTTTCTGGCATTATTGCCGTTTTGTCCATAGACAGAATGCAATAAAGTATAACAAATGCTACTGCGCCAAAAATAACCTCAAATTCGGGACTGAGATACGGATACAAATTCTCGACTCGACGTTATTTCATTGATTAGCGTTAAAAACGCAAAAAACAAAATACTTACGATTAACGACAATTTTCACAGAATATACGACAAACATTGTTTCACCATAATCTGAAACACTGTTAGGGTCTTAGTCATGAAGTTAGAGCTTGTCAACCAGTCGTTTACGGCTTTTGATTACAAGTAGGGTAAATTATTTTAAGGTAAAATTACATACTGGTAGGTAGATAGTTAAAAAGCGTAAATTACAAGTGAGTTAAAGATAATAGGTTAAAGACAGAATTATTTCACAAATTGAAGTAAGGCTTTTAGCGTTAAATTTGTGTGACAAAACATGGGTGAAATTCAAACTAAAATTGTAAATGTGATTTTATCTATTGTAAGAATATGATGAGTAAATTAACCTCTTATTTCAAAACATTACAACAAATACTACTGAGCCAAAAATCACTCAATCACCTCAAATTCGGGATAAGCGATGCGAAAAACCTACACGGGTACAAAATATAGGCTTGAAGTTGTTTAAAAACATTTTTGGATGCTTGATCAATATTACGGTTAACCAATAACCGATTAATCGATATGCAGAGCCATTTTAGCAACTATGAGAAATTTAAATAAATTATTGAACCTGTTTAGGCTCTTATTGTCAATCTGATTGAAACATTCTTCGAGCCAGATGCTTTATTGCTCAATCTTCTTTCGGATGCCAGCAATTTTTTGGTCATTTTCAACAGCAGTGTCAATTGTGTCATTTATATGATTTTCAACACGGAATATAGAGAAGTGTTTCTGTAAGTATTTCAAACTTACTCAAATAACTGTTCTCAGAGTGATGCTTGTCTTTTAGCTATCCATTTCTAGATTTGGTTTTCATTACTTCTAATATATTACTGATTTTGTGTGTACCACACAATATAGAGTATACTATTAAATACACTTGTTAGTTAACTTCACCCGTAGTCATTTTTGAACGAAAATATTGACTTAAAGACGGAGTCAAACTGCCGACATACGCTTTTAATATTCATTTTTTGTAATTTCTCGAATATATTTAGGATTCACTTCATCCAAGTCAAGCAGTATTTCCGTGTTCGTTTATGTTTGGGGAGGAAATCCACTCGTGATTCGCTTAGGACAATGCCTGGTGGAAGTACTGCTACCGTGGAAAGATATTTATACAAAAGTCCGAACAGAGTTTTGGGCGCCGCAGATGGACTCTATATACGCGACTCAAGAAACAATAACGGGCCTATGAAGCTGGAGCTCAACGGGCACAACTTTACGGGTGTTCGTGCGGGAGAAGGCTCTTTTGGATGTGAAAGTAAGCATTTATTTGTTGTGCAAATCTTTAAAACTTATTTTTGAGTGGTTCAGAAAATAAATAACACTGCTTCAGGCTATAAACGTCATAAATAATATTTATGACAGTTATATTGATTAAATATCCTCTACTGCAACTGTACCTCTGCAGTATATACAAAATATTGTCTACTAACCAAAAAAAGTGTGCAATTGCTATTAAACTAATGTTCAGAATACTATTTTGCGCGAAGAGAGGATCACTCTCCTGTTTGGTTGCCATCAGCGCATCCATGGCTTTTGACAGCAAACCTGACAGAAGATGACTTAAATCGACAGTATTTGCTAGAAGAACGCATGCACCAAGATGTTCACTATAAAACTGTCCCAATAAGTGATACACAGCAGTCCTTCGATCCGTCCAACTCGGAAATGTTGCTCGTTGATGATGACAGTGGCTGGGATGAGAGTGCGTCCACAATGGTCAGTGTGCAACTAATTTTACTAATGTTTTCCTGCTAAATTTAACCGGAAAATAAAAAAGACGATTCGAAATTTCATGTTTTGTATTTCATACCTTATCCGAGGTGCATTGACACCTGACGAACTAACGTCTACCACATAAATTGTCATGCTTGAGATTAAATCACATTTAAAACTGATCAATTTTTCTCGCTCTTATTAGCTCATAATAAAATATTACAATTGTAGGTGCTTCCATCACCAGCGAGACACCGTGATAGTGACGCAATTACATCGCAGTCATACCACACTAGCTATTTGGCTGAGGTAAAAATCATGCAGATTGAGAGTGACAACGCTAATCAACCACATATCTATGTACGGCCAATTTCTACCCTTTGCATGGGTAACAACAACTCGGATACAACCGAGCCTAATGCCATAGTGAACGGGAATATTTCTGTAACGTCATTATAATGTAAAAAGTGTAATAAAGAAGTAAATTATATTCTTGAGTGTACTGACAACACGAATAATAACATATCAAAAACATAAATTAACCCTTCATTGCCGGAGCCATAGACAAAAGGCAGAATGTCTGCGTTACCATTAGCTTTCCTTTTGGTGAGCTGTCTTTATCAAAATCTTGATGTCTGCCATTGTTTATTTCTCTTTTCTGCGTGATCTATTTACAGACACACTCTTTGTATGAATAACAAACACTCATTCGTTTCTTTCTTTTTGTGAAGTCTTTAGCAAAACAGAATCGTATCCGATCGGATACACTCGGCAATGAAGGGTTAAGAATTAGGACAGCTTAGAAAACCGGTTCCCATAAAATCAGTAAGTATTTACGCAACTAAAATTTCGAATCGACCCATATTTTATTAAAGATACGGAAATCGTACAAAATGAGTTGATTGAAATTAAACAAACGCACTCCGATCAACAAAAAATGTTAATTCTCGAAATTCTTGAACAAAACCACTTTAGAGTCGGTGAAAGCCGATATTAATGATAGCCATTGAATTTTCTCAGAACATCCGCTGGACAAACGATGCTCGATCTGTGCAATTCTATCCATCAGGAGGGCAGCGACGTTTTGTGGCATATCAAGTCCAAGAATCAATTCTAGACAAAGAAACATTAGCGTATAAAAATAGAAATACGACAACAATACCAAGAATTTCATCGAGTGTGTCCGCAAGAGCTATCCCATGCTGGAGTGAAAGTTCGTTTAATTCTGAAACGAAAGCTAATATGGAGACTGGAAGTAACTTTAGTATGTCAGTTTTGCGCTAAAAAATATGGGCAAATGTGTGTAAATTATGGGTTAACACGAACTTATGGCTCCCTGCACTCTTCATTGTTCCCGGGTTATGAAACAAATTAAATCCCAAAAATGGGAAACTGGAAGGTTAATAGTATTCAAAGTTTTCCGATTGTTCATTAATAAAACCTAACGGTGTCGATAAATTATTTTAGTCGAATCATTTTATACGAAACATTTTAACAAATTTTAGATATTTCATGCTAGTTTCGTCCCTTACAACCTATACTCAGCATGACAAAACTAGATTCTTAAGCCACCGGGACTCATCAGTAGATGAGTGACCTAAGTAGTAGTAAGTTTAAATAAATAATGTTCCAATTTTCTGTGCTCCAAATTTTTTGCCAAAACATACGTCTAAATTTAGATTTACCACTTTTAATCAGAGTAGCATCGTATCGCAAAACGTAACCCCCGGTAGCCAGGAATAGCCTATGGAGTAAATAAAAGTTAATATGCATAAGCATATAAACCCGTAAACTATATTTTGTATAAAAGACGCGTTATCCGATTATTTCAATGGTCCACCAAACATCACAATCTAAAACACTGATATCTAATGTTTTCGACAGAATTCATTCTTAGTTATACATAATTAAACTTACTCTCGCATGCTTTCTCAAAAGATTCATCGAGCAGAATTTGGAGAATATTTTTAATCACAGACGGCGGCGCTTGTCCTACGCATTGATAGACCGTTTCCTCATTCACCTCTTCAAATGCCAGCGAAGTGCTCTAAAGCCAGTGAAATTATGATGAAAATAAGTTCACAATTATTTCGAAACAATATTTTATACATTACACGGATTTTCCTTGTAAAGCCAAGGAGTTAAGTATTCGAATAATATTTGATTATCAACTTTTAAAAAGGATTTCATTAGCCAAACCTGCAATACGTTAATTACACGGCGCATATCGCCATTCGAAAGCTTGAATAAGGCATCCTTGCCGGATTCAGTCGCTCTGATTGCCTCGGTTTGGATTATGTAATCAAGCCTTGGCGAAACTTGGTCTTTGCTTAAAGGGGCAAAACGGAATCTGAATGTATAACGTTTTACGACAAAAATGGAATCAAATAACCTTGTACAACGAGATTGCAGTGCGGGAATGATCTTCGATAAGTAATTACAAATGATGCAAAAACGAGTAGAATCGGTGTACTTCTCAATAACTCTGCGTAGAGCGTTTTGGGCATCCTTGGTCATTGCATCTGAAAATAATTACAGTTAAGTATTTCATAACTCGGAATTTCATTATGACAAAAGCAAAATCTCAAACATATGTTTTAACAAAATTATAAATATTTCGATATAAAAATATCGTTAAACCATCAAAAATCGTAAACTGAAATTATATAGTTAAATTAAAAACTCCAAAACTAAACGATGCTAAAATAGATGGAAACACTAAATTGGATTCAAGTAAACAAAGGACAAACGTACCAGCTTCATCGAGAATGATTAGTTTTACTGGTCGCCTATCACCATCTGATGAGCCCAAATTGCGCATGCTTGCAAAGTCGACAATTTTTTGGCGAACAACGTTTATTCCGCGGTCATCAGACGCGTTTAACTAAACTAATAATTATTATATCTATTGGATTTAATTTATATCTATTGGAAATACAATAAAATCTCAATTATGTGACAGCCCCAAGGAACTGGCCATAGTGTCACAGAAACGAGAGCATAACTTAGGGCTAACGTTATGCATGAATTAATTTAAAAGCGCATTACTTATTTAATAAAGTAAATATCATTGTTTGAAACAGCAATTTGATCAGCTCAACTAATTTCCAACATTTTCAGCTTGAACTACAAACTAAAGATACGAACTATGTCACGTCTCATAATACTAACAAAGCAAGAGGAGCAAAAATTATTTTACAATTTACAATATCGCTTTTTAACCAATTGGCTACAATCATCGTTCGTTCTATCGATAGGTTTCTGTATTTTAAGAAGTGAAGAAATATGTTAACTCTACTTTTTATTCCGGCTTATATTTTCAGTTATAAAATTGAGCAAAAATTACCTCGAGAACCATCGAATGCATCTGTTTCGGAGTATAAATAGAACGAGCCGCGGCCAGAATTGTTGATGTTTTACCAGTGCCAGGAGGTCCATAAAAAAGCAAGTGTGGCATTTTATCCTCGTCAATAAGTCGAGTAACTAAAATTTTACTCTCATTTATGGCAAAAATGCTTTGTATGACGTACTGGTTTTGATAATTTCTTGATGGGAGACGAGGTCTTTCAGCGATTCAGGGCGATACTTCTCCACCCACGGCAGGTTACCGCTTGGTCCCGTTGTTTCAACCAAGTTTACCATTGCGAAAAGTTGATGATAAATAGTTGAACTGATTTCAGGATTAGCTGATTAAAATGACAGAATGGATTGCGATTTACACATATAATTTTGAGAAATTTAAAAGGCGGCCTTTACACCAAATAAAAAGGCGGGAATTTGAAACATCATTTTAGAGACATTTGAGTGGCCCTATTGTTCCGATGAATGTGACATAAATGTCTTACCGAGCACATGTTACAATATATTCGACTTTGGTCGCATATTATCCAAATTTTATTTATTTTTCCATTTCTATTATTTGATTATTTCCATCCATAACTTTTTTTATCGCAGAAGACTTCCAAACTTTCCGTTATGTTAAGTGACATTATCTCCTCCTTTGCTCCGAACGACTCAAACTATTTCACTTCAATACATTCCAAAACTGAGCTCGTATCTGCTGCTAATCCCAAAATTGCTGCCGGTTCCACTTGTTCAACAGAACAATATACATATTCTTATTCTCCACAATTCATTATTCCCTCGTTGCAAATAAAGCGATGAAATTTGTGGAAATATGCGTCGCCGCCAATATTACTGCGTCTTGCACTGCGATCCTGATGTTATCATGGTTCGTGACAAATGCAAACGTGGCAGAACAATTAATAACCCCAATTCACTTTCAGGCAATTTTTAGGGTACGCGAACAGAATCGAACAAATACGAAAAGGATTGCATGTCGAAATGACGGAATTCACTGTGTTAGAATCGGAGGTTTGGCACGTTGCAAGGACGCTTCGGGATCATAGACGGAAGCATCGGGTATTGTCTCGACGTCAACTAGGCCGTTACGTAACTAATACAAATCATCAATACAGCGCAAGTAATAGTGAGTGTAATTGTGCGTGGACCCAAGATCAATGCCCTGAGGGAGAACCAGGTCCACCAGGTTGGGTCGTTACTGGATTTTTGTAAACAATGTTTGGCTCATATTATTTTTGATGAAAATTATGACACGCGTAAAGTCTCAGCGTTCATCCAGAATTCGCGTGGTCAAAAATTTGGGAATTTCATCTCAGATCCTATATAAATACTAGAAATCCGCGAAATTCCCTCCCTTATCAGGGAAAATTAATTATAATCTATTTTTTTGTTACAATAAATAATATAATTTAACAGATAAAAACAAAATAGATAAAACTTTAATACTTAATTATTAATTCTAGGAGTCATTATTTTAGGAGAGCCGGGAAAGGATGGAATCCCTGGAGTAAAGGGCTTGCCAGGATTGCCTGGCTTTCCAGGGGTAATTCCACCTGAAATGCGACAGCATTTCTCTCTTTGTCGAGCGTGTCCAGTGGGAGAGAAAGGGGCACGAGGAAGACACGGAAAGCGAGGAGCTCCAGTGAGTAACCTACTTAATGTTCTGGTACTTCTAAGCATAAGTAAAGTTAACTTCAAAGCTGAAGGAGCACAATTCAATTATAATCCCAAGAAAAAATTGTAGTGATGGTCATTCGTATTTCCTATTCATGGCATTTGTAATAAATTAGTTATTATTCCATAGGACCACCCAGCGGCTTCGCCGCATGGCGGCGCCCATGGCCAAATCCAGGATTTTCCGGAAGCCATAAATCCCGGTAGAATCGATCTTTGTCGGCGAGACCGGTACCAATCGTCTTGTCTCGCCGAGACGAAGCGATTGACGTATCACACGCCCGGAACAGAGCGGCTATTAGAAAGTTGCCCTTTTACGTGACACACGTGACACACGGATGTCACGTTTTCACGTATGTCACCCCCAATTCTGACATTGATAACCCCCCCTCCCTAAAATCATGGGTTTTTGGGGGTTCTCGCGAGTTTGGGGTGCTGGACCCCCAAAAAGTGGGAGATTCTATTGGGGTGTGACACCACCCATGCGACTTAGAGGGACCCGATTCGATTATGTATTAAATTTAATTTTGGGGAAAAATAATTATGACAAAACATATTTGACATAAAGTAATTTCCTGTAGTAAGGAAAATACCTTTCCTATTTTTAGGGCTTGTCAGGGCATAAAGGTGAAAAAGGCGAGAGAGGAAAGCCAGGCAAACCAGGTTTGGTCTTTAACATATTGCCGACATCCTGGTCTTAAATTCAGGACATCGCGGCGAAGTAGGCCCTCCCGGGAAACCAGGACCACGTGGAGCTCCAGGTTTAGCGACTTTACTGAAATTCAAAAGAATCAACAAAATATTCAGGAGAAATTGGCATCCAGGGACTCGCAGCAGTTGGCGGTACAAAAGGCGTTAGAGGCAGCGACGGTCGTCCCGGTTCTCGAGGTTTGTGGTAATTAAGTTGGCAGCTTTCAACGAACTTTTTAACATGTTCAAAACCTTAAATTTATACTTTAGGTGAAAAAGGTGAACGAGGCAAACGCGGCGAGCCAGGCCGACCGGGGCATGATGGTCGAGTTGGAGAAAAAGGTGAACCGGGACCGCCAGGAGAACGGGGACAACCTGGTGAGCCAACTTTTCCGAGTTTTGGGGATTTAATTTTGTCAGTATAGGAAAATCTGGCGATGGCGGAAAACGTGGATTTCCCGGCAGAGATGCTGGCTACTGCGCGTGCCCCCAACGCATTGTTGATTCTACTACTTAAAATAATTATTTGCTTTTCACGATTTTAGACATAACAAGGATTTTACGAAATGTTTCATTGTTCTGGAAATGTATGTAAACATAAAATCATACATAGCAAAAGCATGGTCATTTACTGTCGTCTGTTCAAATAAAACGTTATGAAACATATGTGGCTAGAACGTTTTTATGTTGTTTTGTATTTCCTTTGTCTGTCAAATAAGCTAGAGAAGCAACAGGAAGTTGTTTCTATATAATCCCGGGTAAACCTGTCACATGCCATTTTGAATCAAATTTTATTGTGCAAAAAAATGGAATTAGTGATAACGTGGCTGGCAATTTCGTTTTTGCGGAGCGTACACAGCATGTTTTATTGCCTCCGTGAGTTGCCTTTTAGAAAATTTATATCCGGAATGAGAAAATTTTACAAAATATGACAGCGTATTTATCGACATTTCGCAAGTGGTCCACTCTCAACTTAGGTGTTAGAGTTGCCGCCAAAACTGGAATTTAAAATTTACCCCTTATTTTGCGGTAGTAACGATTTGATTTTTTCCATCGTGTAGCCAAAAGTCTTAGGAACATTTTGGTGTATGGGCGAAGTAGTTGTAGATTCGCTCCATTTTATGATGAGCAGCAAAAGCTGCACATCAAATTTACGTTATTTATATTTTGATATATAGAAGGGAGACTCTAGAAGGGGGCTAGTCCAAATCTGATATTGCCAGTGGATAAAGCTTAAAAAGTTGGCATATAGTGGTCATGATCAGATTTGGACTAGCCCCCTCCTAGAGTCCACCTATTACCTATATAAGTCTCTAAAAAATTACCAAAAATCGATTTTCGACAGCACCTTAAAAAAACTAACGCAAAGTAGACCATTTGGGAATGTATAATATAAACTATTTATATGTGTTCGAGTTAATGTTGATTCCAGTTAATATTGGTGCAGCGGCCCAGACCTCGTTCCAACCCTAGTCCAGGAAATCCAGTACGGTAACTTAACAGTACCGTAGCGCAAATTTTGCCTTGGAAGGCTACGAACAGACTGGGCCAATTTTCGTGTCTGGACCAGAGAATTTTCGCAATTGGCCTAAGAGCTGATTGCGCTATAAATATTACCTAGTTAGCGTCCATATTTACTAAGAATAAATATTTACTACAACATATATATCATTCAAAGGGTCACTTCACGTCTAGATTATTATTAATATTTTCTTCAGCTGTCACACCGCCTCCTGCGAATAGTCCTCCTCCTACGTGCCCAGCCGGTCAAATCTACTTTGCCAGCATTCAATCCTGCTGTGGAATGCACTCTACCGGGGACTCTGAAGAACAAATGTTTGAGAACATACCCGGTCCAGGCGAGCCAGGCTCTATCCCGCCGAATTGCAGAAGTAAGTCCTTTTCAAGGAAACGTCTTTTCGATTTTGACTTTGGGAAAAGACAAATGTGACTCTGACAATATTCTTTGAATACCATTCCTTACAAGTCTCTTGGAAATGTGCTGTGAAACCGAATTTTTTGCCACTTGACCCGTCATATTTGTCCCTTCCCCAAAAATCAGTCACATTCGTCTTTGTTTAGGGCCGCGCGAGTCGAGCGATGGTAATAAACATTGCAGCGGCTCGGCCACATATCATGCCGATATTGACAGTTGTTGTGTAGGTGCGCCGCAGAATTTTGGAGGTGGAGTGAATCCCGGTGGTACAGGTGACAAGCCGTGCGTGGTGAATGGACAAACTCTATATTGCAGAGGTGTGCTTCAGTATTATTTGGATATTAATTGAAACTGAAATTTTGATTGATTATATTACGGTTGAACCAAGGGAAAACATAAAAAATATTATTTCGGAAATTTTTAAACACATTGGAAAATATTCAATACGATTTAGATTTTCACCGAATATATTTTACAAGTACATGTCTATTCTTTGCTAATGGTGTATTTGGTTTTATTGTCAGAATATAAGCCCATATAACTGCAAATTGAAGAATAAAGTCCTCTTTTTAGGCTTTATTGTTCACATTTTATTGCATTAATTGTATTAACATAAAATATAAACTTTCTAGATCAGCTACAATTACCAAACGGAAGCACTGTGCCGGGCTTTTGTGCGCCGCCGAGAACCATTCGTTCTGAATGTAGTAATCGGTGCTGTGGCACGACACCTTTCACTTCGCCTGATGGTTAGTTGTTCTACATGAAAAGTTATACGCTTTCATTTAAATAAATCTCACAAATTAAAATCGTGTGCGTAAATTCCAAAAATACTTTATCGGGATAATACCTGAGTTTAAAGTCGGCGCAAACGTCCTCTTATATGAAGCTCAGCTGATTAGACTCATGACAACTTAAATTATAAATTATGTACTCTTACACAAAATACATCCTCCTGCATTGTTATGTTTGATTAATTTATATCAACAAATCCACATTATAAGCATCGCTATTTCTGCCAATATTTCAGCCGGAGCAGCAACAGGAGCGACTACGGGAATAGGAAGTACTGCATTCTGCGTAGACAAGAGTGTGCCTGGTCGGGCATCGGATTGTCCTGCACAGAAAGCTTTATGTGACCAACCGCTCTATCGCGACCTCATGACAGACCAATGTCCAAGAACATGCAATCGGTGCGGAGTTGTTTCTCCGCTGCGTGGCAATCTTAACGGGCTTCAGCAAAATCCGAATGTTTTTGGGCTAGGAGGGACAGTGCCTGCTACTCAAGGTTATTTTCCTTTCATTTGGAAACATTACGTATTTGATATGGGATGTATCCAACCCAGTACACATTTTACGTAATGTTTCTGATGCTTTGGTGTGATTTTCATTTTGCAATGATACCATTAGTATACCTTCATTCTTTTAAAATAACTATTCAAAATATAAGCTTCGTATATCCTGGGGACAAATATGTTGTAGTCACGGGTAATGAAAATTTACATAATGCATAAATTCCATTATAAAAATGTTCTTCCTTGTTAACTAAACATTAGCACTTCAATGCAAATACGTTTAATTTTAACACTTAATTTTTCATTTCAGGTTGTTTGGATGGCATCAATGCGCGCGGATTTTCAGAATGCCCGCAGAATAAAGTTAGATTTTTATATAAAATATTTATTAACCTATGAAAATTCAGGCCAAATGCAACAGTCGCATTTACGGGCGATTCATGGCAGTGGAATGTTGCTTTACTTGTAGAGGTGTTCCTACGACCACACCGGTGCCGCTTCTGGGGCCTTCCCCATCTACATTAGTCATACCACCTGGTTTACAAGTTCCAGGAGGAACAGGTCGTCGGCGAAGAAAATAAAAAATACTGATTTGCAATTAATCGAATCTTTGGAGTGCATCATGAACCAATGGAAAATGCTTCAATGAAAAATGTGACAAACTGAAATTCCAGACAACTGTTTAAACCCCAAAACTGATTTTTAAGTTTAAAGTTTTCTTAAACACAAAGATAAGAATTTCACTGAAATTAAAGTCGATACTCATCTTTTAATAGTCAAACCCTAGTTCACGATATAAGCTAATTAGTAATTAGCTTATATTGTGTAATTAGTAATTACATCCGTTAAACCGAAATTTTGAATTTCGTTAGGTTTTCTATGAAGCACCTCTGATAGTATTTCAGGTTACTAATATTTATTCTATATGAATAATAATCGTTCCAATAAACATTTATTTCCTTCGGCCTTGTACCTCTGTATGTAGCCGATTTCCAAGTGCTAAAATCGGTCAGCACTTGACCTCTACGCAAACAGTATTTGTTCTCCGAAAAGCGAACAAGCAGCAATTAATTAACGATTAAGTAGCCTTCTGTTTGAAACTAAAGAGCGACAAATAACTGTAGAAGAGGCCAATTGAAACAATTTATGAGATGACCCGTTACTTATTTCTTATGAATAATGATAAAATATTAAAATAAACTTGCAAAAACTCATGGATATTAAAATCATGAGCCCACTAAGATGCATTCTTTTGCTCGTGTGCCTTGAGCTATTCTCTTGCACACTTGCGGAATCTTCGTCTACTCAATTTTCAGAAAATGTTGTGCCTATGGGAATCGATCTGAATGATTGCTTAAGTTTGTTTGTTTTCTTATACTGCATAACATTGCTGAACCTAATAAATATGTTTTGTTTAAATCGAAATTCATATGTCGTATGAGCCCGGTCCGCCTTCTTTATCCTTGGGCCAAGTCCGAAAATTATTTGGTCAGACATGAACATTGGGCCAATCCGTCCAGACCCCGTTGCGGTGCCCAATTTTTTGATTAGAAACCGTCCTTGACCGGCAACAATATATGTTACAACATATATTGTCCACTCTAACCTATTTTAAAATAACTATCTTTCACAAACCCTCCTGAAACAATTTGGGCCTAAATAAATGTCCTAAATAGGTGTTGTAATATTAAATTTTTTACAAAAACTATATCTCATTCCTTTCGCCGCATTTAGCAAGTTATGACCGAATATTTTTCTCGAAAACTTTCGATCGGAGAAGCTTACAACAAAAAGTTTGGCCGAATAGTTTGCCAAATAATTTCGCAGAATTGTTTCCGCGAAACGATTCGCGGAAATATTTGGAATTGAATTTCTGTTGAACCTAAAATACTTGTTTTTGGCATATTTTTTATTTGGACCTAATCGGTGTGGTCAAATTTTAGTTGAAATAAAGCTTAATCATGAAATTACTGCGGTCGGATGCAGCAAGTGTTTAATTATTTACAGCTCCCCTTCAATTCGAAAACAAGAACCACAATAGCTTCAGCTGTATGAACCATACTCCACATTACGTTTTCATCAAATCGGTCGAACTTTGCTGTCGGCGCCGACCGCATCGTAGACATCGAACGCAAATTCCTACTGAAGAGGCCAATGAAACCGAATCAATTACTTCTACGAAAGCAAAACAGACACCCATTGTGCCAAAAACGTCTAAGATCTTGTATTGCACACGTAAGTAAATTTACTTCGCATTATTTTAAAGTTAGAGCGGCGATAGTGAGTAACTGACGATGGCCTCCAGCGTTGGAAATTTTTAAATTTCATTCATTGTTTTGCAATTCTGAGTGGTAAACTAATCCAATAGTATGTAACCTTCAGTATTATAGTAGTTATTTTATCTAACCTTTAGGCAATTATGAAAAGGCCGTTGAACTATGCCAAAATGGGCAAATTTCGACATGGCACCCACATTACTCTTTTTGCATTTTTCCTGTATTTTTCGGTTATTTCTTTCATGCACTAGCAAGTATACATTTAATGCTTTAAAGTTACCGAAGCAATTTATAACAAATGCCAGATATAACACCAAAAATGACATTTTCCGGCTGAAAATGACCAAACATACGATTTTTGGAAGTTATTACAATTGATTTTTTTAATTTGATATTTTTTAGCGCCTCGCTATAGACGAGGAGGTCGTCGTGCTTGTCCTCGCTCTCACCCATTTAATGAGGAATTAGCTCTGTGCTGTGGAAATACACCCATAAAATCTCTCCTGCCGTATACCACAGCTACTTCAAATAAGAAAAAGGTGGAGCCAGAAAAAAATGCAACACATATTCGCACCACGAGGCCTCCATCACCTCCACCTGAAGTGACGGAATGTGTTGATCTGAGTTTTGGAGGCAAGCCTTCAGATTGCGCTGCCAACGCGAAGCAATGTAATAATTCAATCTGGTTTGATTTGATGACGGATCAGTGCGCCAAAACATGCAACAGATGCAATCAGAAACACAAAAGCCCACACAAGAGCTCGTATGGACAAGATTGGAGTAATCTACACCGTCGCGGATATAGTGCTTTTGGTGGGTTTGGAACGATTTCTTAAAGACAGAATAATATTATATGACAGGATATGGTTTGAAACAACCCCTACTATTATCAAGTTTACTATAATATTGCGTAATCTTCGCTTAAACTTAGTTTAATCTTAGATTGGAAACTAATTCTCATTTTTTAAATTCAAAAATTGTCAGAAAAGTTCTCATTCCTCCAAAACTATTGGTCTGAGACAATATTTATGTGATATAGTTTATAGTACAAATTATATCTTACACCATTATCTAAAATAAATATCTGGTTTAGCTACCAAATCCACCACAGTTTCATTGTGTGCAGATGGTGTGGCCCTAGACGGCCAATCCGAGTGTCCAACGTTTGAACCTCGCTGTCGACAGCCTCTATGGGAGTCTTTTATGAACGGTGAATGTCCGCACACTTGCAAAGCATGTGATACATATTTAATGTAGTAAATACCTATGTAATACTCAATTTTTCTGATGTACATATTTGATACATATCTATGCTCAGTTATTCGAATAAAGTGATATAGGAAAGATATCCCTAATACATGGGGCTGATAATTTTGTGAGTGAAGCAATCGAGGTAACAGGCGGAGCTGTACTGGCACGGATTCACCCGTCCCCTGATTCACTGTGAATCAGGGGAGCTGGGCAATACGCTGAGCTGTGAATCATTCACAGCTTAGCGTATTGCGATCCAGACATAAAATTAATATTTTCAGTTTAGTGTAGCAGCCCTCTTGACATCTTTGCAAAATTCCAGGGTCTATGTAATTTACACATACAATAATAAGTATCAAAATCATGTCAATCGATTTGTGATACCAAACCGCATTACACGGCTTCATCGAATTTTTTGTATACTTAAAAAGAATAATGACAATAAATCCCCGAAACAAAAAATGGTACTGGTACCACCACAACTTTACTTCTTAACTTAAACTAATATATAGAAAACACAGAAAACTAACAATGGACTAATTGTTCTATACTTCATTTCAAGTGTGTTCTTTGTTGTCTATCATTTGCAATCAAATATTGCTATGGTATTCAATTTATTGCTTAAATTAGTTATGAACGTGCCTACGGTCACTTGTGCCTCTGACAGCGCTATGGATGAACTCTGTCCTCCTCATTTGCTCTGTTCCAGATGCAACCTTCACACTCCATTTCTGATGGAATGCGAGTCTGGGAAATGCAATGAGCATTTAATTTTTATGAATTCAGGAAAAAAGCCTAAATTTTAAACAGTATTTTACCACCTAAGCGGTAACCCTACCGCAAAAACAACATCTCATTCGTTTTTCCTACCCCAAAGACCTGTAAGAGCGAAAAAGGCACAGGACGCTCAAATTCGGCGAATCAAAACTTCAAGGACATTCTCCTGTGGGAGTATGTTAGGTAAAAAATAACCTCAAAATTGTTTTCTCGAAAAAATTACTCCTAAGACACAAAATTGCACGACTTTTAAAATTTGAGGAATTTTGCCCCTAGGGGATCGTTTACCCGAATTTGTTACTTGGGTTTGATTTAGGGTTATGAAAAATTGCGAAACTGTTGTACCTAAAACCTGTAAGGTTTTAGGTACAATACAGATATATAATCTTGGCCCTATCAGGCTCGAAAAGGGGAGAAATTTGAATCCACTAATATACAGACATTTCTATCCCTATATACTAAGCGGCGTCGTGTCTGTACGCGACGCTCCCGTGTGATCAATCATCCAGAAATATCCAGCATTCAGATCAGGGCGTGTGATAGCGCAATCGATAGGTCTCAAAAAGTTAGCTCCGGGAAAATTGTCAGAACCAAAATTTGAATATTTGAATTCGCGCCAAAACCGAAAAACGTGTTTTTAAGGGTTTTGACCATGGGAAGTGATGTTTTTTATGTTCCCAATCGATTCCTGAGGCGATTCTGGACCACTTTGCTTTTTACACTTTTTGATTTGGCGCATTTTTGAAAAAAAGCCACTTTTTGGCCAGAAAATCGGGTTTTTTGATGTAATGTGTCTACGGGTCTGATTTTTGGTACCCGGGGGTTTTCGGGTACGCTGATCACGAATCTGACGTCAGATTCGTGATTTGTTCTCACGAGGTCGTGTTATTCTCAGGAGGTCTCTCATGAGGTCAGAACTTTCCCGGGTGGGATGTTGCTTACGGGCGACAAGCAATTAACTTCTATTGCTTCAACGAATTTATACCGCCCCACGAATCTAGGCTCCCGACGGCTAGCCGGCGGTAGCCGGCTAGTAATAGATTACAGTGGTATTATTTAAATAACCGTGTGATTACTTAAATTATGTTGCTATTACTTTAATTAAAAGTGATTCCATTGGGCGAAACCGATATTACTTTTCGTTACCACACAGGCTACCCTGACCTTTCCTTGACAGATTTCTATGTGGGTACGGTCCCAGAGTTAAAAGTTACCAGTCTCTGGAGTAAATTCCTATGTAATTTTCACTGGACCTCAGCTATAATTTAGCAACAACTTATTTCATGTTACATGGTGAGCAATAGTAAAATTTGATATCATAATTGTTCCATCTTGAAAATCTGAAAATGTATCGGGAATGAGAGAAAAAATGAATATTGAAACCGTCACCTCAGATTTATGTTCGATATAGAGAAAAAGGAATTTAGAAATAGTCAAACTTGTGTGGAACAATGTAATGTAACAAAACGTATGCATAGCTTAGTTCAACAATCTTGGTCTCATATATGTTTGTCCCGGATAATTTTGTAGCTTTTGCTGTCAAGTGTCTTTTAGTCGTTTTACAACATGGACGTCTACACGCAGTATTTTTTAAAGAATGTTTTTACAAAGCTTGTCTTTAATATTTTAGACCTTAGGAAATAAAGACTGGCTAGCTACAAATTCTTGCTAGCTATGATAATCTGGCTAACGAAAAAAATTACACCACTTTACGAAATATTATATCAGTTTTTATAATTTTTAGTCATTGTTAAAGTGTTATGATGATTTTGAAAGTTTCATTTTCAGGTTCGTCAATGGAAATATTCTCTGCGTTAGGTTCTTTAGCTACCACTTTGATAGCCAATGTCTTATGCTCCTCCTCAGTTAGTTTCGTTTTCAGTTTTGATAACGCTCAGGCATATTTTAATTTCAGATGAATTCATCGATGCTATCAGGTAATTTCATATTTATGGATTTATTTTCTTGTTGACGTTAGGTTACAGGTGCAATTGACGTGATTGTTGTGGAGCAACCTGATGGGAAATTTTTGTCGACGCCTTTCCACGTCCGTTTCAGCAAGTACATAGTGTTTAACTCCGAGGAAAAGGTATTTTAAAATGATCTCGTTACACTTATCATAATTCCATGAAGTGCATCGTATGAAGCTCTAAACCACATTTCGTTTTTAAGTTGATCGATACTTCTAGGTTCAAACTTACAAGAGTTTCGCTTGGACTAACGTTTATATTGGAATACATAGATCTCAAAATCCTTGGTTCTTACATATCAGTGTCATTTTTTTTGGGCTAATCTTTTTCTTAGTTGAAAATATACGGACCTCATAATTCAGCTGCACAATAAAAACTTGAAATTTCCCATCTACTCTAAAACCAAAAATTTGTTCAGCTTTTTTCTAAAACTTATTTCTGACCCAAAAATCAAAATGATCAAAAACCTTATTTTCAGAAACGTTCGTTGTCAACAGTGTTCCAAATTAATTATTATATTATTGTTTTGACCAACTGCATTTTTAATAGTTAAGCGTTGTTGTTTATATTAATTATACTATTTTAGTACGTTGACATCAAAATAAACAGGCAAGAGATAGCCCTGAAGATGAAATTAGGTGAAAACGGTATTGCATACTTCGTGGAAAAGACTGCTCAAGAACAACGAGTACCAAGAGCCATGGCCACCAGTCCTATATCGAAAAATTCTTCAACAGGCGATGTTAATTTGGATGAATTCCATCTGCGTTTCCGACGAAAAGTACGTTTTATTGCCTATGTTGCATTATTTTTGTCTAAATTAGAACTAGAAATGGTACTACTAGTACCATAAGTAGATATACTAAATATATATCGATATGCGATCAACAAAATGAGCTTTACAAAATTTTAAAGCCTAATGATTCTTGTGTGATATATAAGTTCATATAATTTAGAGCAGATCTATGCGCTTACCTCGAGTTTCTCCTTTGCGAAAACAACGAAGGCGAAGACATACAACAAGTGGAAGTCGAGTGCGGAACTGGCATGGACAAGATCGGCTAGCAAAGGCCCTAGGAGTTACTGGCGAGCGCCCTGTCATTGCGTCTTTCTCGGATAGTTATATCGAGCCTTACCGGACAGATGCTTACGTATGTTTGTATCTTTTGGTAGTATAATTATGATCTCTGCTGGTCTGTCCATGTAAGATGCTTACTTTTCGGGTTGCCGCCGAGTTGGGAGATTAAGTGACGGTAACGAATATGCCAAGCATTTTGCGACGATATTTTAAAAGTAAAAGTATTTTTGATGAAATTGTTTACGTCGACTTTTTGCTAGAAACTATGATGATGCTTAAATTTGAGTATTATTTATTATTTTTGGCGGCGGCAAGCCCCAGCCCGTGAACTTGACGTTTTAAAGCCTTTTTAGCCGCAAACACGCTAGTATATATAAAACTGCATTATTTTTATAGAGGGAAGAGATGGTATCTTCGAAGTACAAGAATTCGATTCGATTGTCAAGTGAACAGCTCAAATCAATGGGCCTTCTATATGGCTCAAATGAAGCACGTTTCAGTGTAACGACAAAATTTCAAGTAGGTATTTGGTAGCATTTAGTAATTATAAATTTAAAATGCGGAAAACATGGCAGGTATCATAGCATGGTGTTTGAACCGAGATGAGACGGAATGAGATAAATACCTGCATTTTTGACAACCATTGCTTGTATATTTTCATTGATTATAGGGGACAACATGGTGCGAGTGTCATATATTCCTGTACAAGCAATCAGAGATGTTAGTAATTTCAGATATCGATGGCACTATCACTAAGGTTACGAAATTTTATTAGTATTCCTTTACGGTAATAATTTTCATTATAGAGCGACGTTCTTGGACACGTAATTCCTGCTATTGGAGGCACTTGGGCTCACGAAGGTGTTGCAAAGCTTTACACACAAATTAGTGCAAATGGGTGTGTGATTTCTTTTTTTTATGAACACAGTAATTAAAAATTATAGGTATCAAATGGTTTATTTGTCGTCTAGGTCCATCGGTCTTGCTCAAAACACGAAAGTCTATCTCAAAAATGTAAAACAAGGTTCTAAAGCGTTACATACTTTGCCAGATGGGCCGGTTCTCCTTTCTCCAACATCTATACTTATGGCTCTAAAAATGTAAATGTTACACAAAAGTTAGATTTTGTAGTAAAGATATATTCAAGGGAAGTGATCGACCGCAGACCTGATGAATTCAAAATTGCATGCTTAGAGGAACTGAAAGCTCTTTTTCCTTCACGGCAACCATTTTACTCTGGTTTCGGAAATAAAGAAACTGTGAGTTTCTTTTTGATAAAGAACTTTTTATAAGTAATTCAGTCTTGGAATATCACTCAATTAGAATTTGTTTCTGCAAAATTCAACTGCATAATATTTTGTAACATGTTCTTCGTATTATTATTGTTATATTCTTGTATTATAAACTTTAGGATGCGAAATCTTACAGCAAAGTCTGCATTCCGGATGAGCGGATTTTTATTATCAATTGGCCGGGTGTTGTCACTCGTATCGATCGCGTTGGTTTTGCATCAGACTATAAATCAATGGCAAGGCACACTGTTGACTACATGTTTCCACCGTTACAATCAATTAAGCATCCTTCAGCTCTGGTCAACTTTGTGAAGCCGAATGACAAGTATATTTTTATTATTAAAATACATAATGTTACCCACACACTATCTATCAGACGAAAATTGCTGAATAAAAAACATAAAGAACACTGAAATGAATTAAAATTATGTCAATAAATTTTATGTTAGAATTCGTTTCTGCATGGTTGGAACCTCGAAAGTTTTTCGGAATAATTTCAGTTTTTATTCCATGGTTGAAACTCAACGAAAATTTTATTTTAACGATTTGCTGTGTTTTGCTACCTGTTAGTTAACGTTGCGGAGTTTCTGGGCTATTATATTTCATAGTCTAAATTTAGCGCGTTTTCTTGGTGGGCCATTTCTCCAAATATGATGAATCGGCTATTGGAAGAAGAATTGGATTATTACGTCAAAAGAAGAACAAACACGATGACAAAGAATAAAAATGACAATAAGAAATGATTCCGACCTCACTACACTAAATAATAATTGTTTGGAAATTTTCATTGTGATAATAATTGATAATGTTGCTTATTTGTAATTATAAATCTAAACCATTACATTACTTAAGATGTAGCTGGATAATAGCATCCTTAGGCACAACTACATGGGATAAACCAAGCGGGACAGACAAGCTAGAATATAAAATTTTTCTACGATCCAGCCAAGGTGGATTCAGAAAAATAGTGACCAAATTTGTAAAAAAACAACTGTTTTTCTAAACTTACGATATTCCGGAAAATTTGTAATACTTTTGAATTGTGAATTTTTTTATATAGCCCGAAGAACACAAAGTATTTAGCTTTACAGTGAGACAAGAAAGTTAAACTTGTTGGATGAAATATATAAAAGAAAATCGCCCCCTCACCATGACAGGAAACTGGATTGATAAAGTTGTCCGTGCAGATAAAACTGAATTCACCGTTAAAGCGTTTATTTGCTATATACAAAATAGGTAAAACTGTAGATCTATTCAAATATTCTAGAAGCAAACTGTAAAATAAGTGTTAGCGCATCACAACAATTTATGATTAGTACTTATAATTATTATGATTAACCTGTTCCGGTCTTTTATCACAACCTCCGTTTTATCGGTGATGCATCGCCTCTTGTTCATTTGTTTATTTTGTGGTGGAATGCCGCTGGCTTATCGCTCCCGTCCTTTGCTTGCTGCCTATTTTTGTCTGATGATTCAGCCCTTAACTGATTGATTTAATGGACGTGATATGACTATTGAGTCATATCTTTCATATGGTCTTGTCCGTTATTTAACATCCATGATTGCGTACGACTTTTATAATTTAGTTTAGGAAACCGCTCAATGACTTCCTTGAAGCTATTTACTTTAATAATTTCCTTTTCGGCATCCATTTCTGCAGCATGTTTTCCCCATCTTCCAGAAGAGGACATGAACGTGGTAGGGTTTGTTCCTGTTCTTTTATGAAATTAACGAGGAATGTATTCCTATGGAGTCTTTATTTTAGCCAGAAATAATCGAATATTATGGATATCCCATTGAAACTCATGAGGTAACCACAAAAGATGGCTACATTCTTCACATGCATAGGATCCCTTTCGGCATAAAAGGTATCTGTTTTCGACTGGCATCATCTTATACAATTTTACAACATAGCTTTTGATTAGGTCTGCATATTTTCGGCTAATACACAAATTTTTTCCATTAAAAGTAGTATCCTCATTTAACAAAATTTATTCCATACCTGTATTTGTATCAAAGTGTAAATCAAGTCTGTACGTGAATAATTCTTTTACTAATGTTTACTGGAATAATTAAAAGGTAGTATACAAACTTGGATCGATACTTAAACTACCTAATATCTTCCACTGTAAATTTCACGTATCATTAACTCTCACAGAACAGGACAATTATTTAAGACCAGGCTTTACTTTCTTTTACAGGAAACTCGTCAACCAACCCAATATCTAACGAACCGAGACCGGTGTTTTTTCTACAACATGGATTACTTGCTTCCTCGGCCGACTGGGTGAGATTTTTAGCCATTTTTCAATAATTTACGATTTCGACGATTTTTTTTCGAATCAATGATTTTTATAATTCGTACTGATTAATGCGAAGATATATTCAGGTGACCAATCTGCCCAACCAATCGGCTGGTAATTACTTGTTAGAGCATTATTTATTAATTTTCGAATGCCTAGGTTTTGTATTGGCCGATTCCGGCTTTGATGTTTGGATGGGCAATGTGCGCGGAAATTTTTATTCGAGCACTCATGTAAATTATTCTACGTCAGACCATCGCTATTGGCAGTTTACGTAAGTGTGTGGCTTTGGAAGCTCATAAAAATATGGCATTATGAAGTTTTTTATAATTCATGAACGTACCGTTAAATTATATTCCTTTTTCACTTAACATTTATCACCTAAAAGTCAAACTTAGGGCGAAACGATGTAGGTCCCGTGTCATAAAACGTTTTACAAAACTATTCTCTGTGTCTTTCTTTCTTTGTTACAATTCAGTTTTGTTATCTTGTCTTTACAACACAGGACATATCTGCCAAGACGAGATTAAAGACACGTTATTGGATTACTAGCAAATTTTCCTTGTGAAATTCTCGCTATCAAAATTTTATTCAACTTTTCCTGGATAATAAAAATATGTCTTCTTAGTCATCTTAAATCTCTCATTTAGATGGGATGAAATGTCTGAACACGATTTGACATCTATGATCGACGCTGTGCTCGACATTACTAAACAATCTTCACTTTATTATATGGGCCACTCACAAGGCACCGAGATAATGTTCGCTAAGCTGGCATCTGAACCAAAATTCGCCCAAAAGGTTTGTTGTAAAAGTGCAATATTTGAAAAATTATTTTTATGGAGTATTTATACGAAAGGGCACCGGTATAGATACTTAGACTTAGAACCCTGTTGAAAAAAGTTGAGAATTATATTTAGCAATTTCAAATTAGGTATTTAAACATGTGCTATCATAAAGTGATACTCCAAATTGTTTCGGCTTAACAGTGGTATTGTGTACGAAAGAAAAATTTCGAAACACTTGAGAGTAAAATTATATGACCCTAGAATTTGGTGATAATTTGACAATATTCATTAGAAATTTATACATTTTGTGGAACATTTGAACCATTGCCAGTTTGGTAATTTCTAACTATATAAAATAAATTTTGAAAAATGTTAGCAACTTGAATTTTAGCGAAAATTTAGACTTCGAATTCGATTGACTCCAAACGCCACACAATTTAATTAAATTCTACTATAAATTTATTTTATAGTTTATATTATTTAGTGTTACTTTTATGTTTGCTTACAATTTAGATTCATAAATTCTTTGCTTTGGCACCTGTCTCGACCGTTGGACATATTGAAGGATTATTGGCATGGCTCGGAAAGTATTTGGGTAATCTCATGTGGGTATGAAAATTTATTTGTAATTATTTTATCATCGACCACTTCACTCTTTTTAGTTGGTTAAAAAGCTGTTCGGCACAAGGGACTTTCTACCACACAACTGGTTAAGCGGAATATTTGCCACTATATTATGTGGTCCGAAATGGACGAATCCCCTTTGTTTCAACGTTCTATTCCAAATCGGCGGTCCAGAGAGCAAGCAGTTTAACCAAGTTAGTTTTTGCAAGCAGACATGTTTTAGGACAGACAGACAGACTTCCTGTAATCTTGACAATTTTTTGTGACAAATATTTTCTAAACAAGTCTTGTCTATAGAAGTCTCTTTTAGAATTACGTCCCTCCGCAGGTACACTTGGCGGAATGTGGTCCAGCTGTTTTCAGTAAAATGTCCTCACCCTCAAAGTTTTGGTTATAATTGGGCATCTATTTCGCAAAAATTGCGATTAATGAAACGGGTAAAACGAACATATAGTCATTTTTAAGGCTGGGTACGCCTCAAGAGTTTTCTGAATTTCTTGCTGGACGAGTTTCCGACTGGACTTCGTTGCTCTTATAGGTTCTAAGAGATACTGAGCACGAATTTAAGCTTATTTTCCTAAACTTCGTTTGTAATACCAGCCATTTGCGAAATTTTTGTCAAAAAGCCTGGAAGAATCGTAATGCTTAAAGAGAGAACTTGAAATTCCTAACAGACACTCCGGTCGTTAGGAATTTAGTTTCCAATTTTCGTTTTGAACAGCATTAAGTCACTTGTCTCGCTAATTTACATTAGATAGACAATAACCTAAAAGCTGAACTATGAAAAGATTGGAGCTCAGAAGGCTTATATCTGAGTTTTCGGCCAGTTATCAATTCTTTGCATCAGGCGCTCTGATGCCTCCTGAGTTTTGTTTAGACCCGATTAATGGTATATATGCATCACACTCCAGCTGGCACGTCGACGTGGAATATTCTTCATTGGGCGCAAATGTACAGAAGTAAAACTCTACAAAAGTTCGATTTTGGTAATAATTGTAATATAAAGTATCCAAATTTATTATTAATTCAGGAAGCAAAGAAGATAACATGAAACATTATGGCGCGGTAAGGAATGCTTAGTCTTGTCTCTAATTCCATAAAATGCTTATCTTTCTGCCCAAATCTTATGCAATTGTATACAATGTTTTCGTTAAGGATCATTTTCTACTTATTGTTAATTAATTTAAGGAAAGTTCTTAATTTAGGAAAGTTTAATGAAGCAATTCTTTAATAGTTGTTTATAAATGTTGCGTAAAAGCATCATTACAAAAATAATAATCTTAGCTCTTTAGATCGCGCCGCCTTTATACAACTTGAGCCTTGTGAATGTGCCAACCTATCTTTATTACAGTGAATCCGATTGGCTCGCCGATGCTCAGGACGTGCGGGTATATAATTAACATATTAATATTTAAAGAACTTCGAAAAATTGTATCGTAGTAAAATATAATTATTTTTTAGGAGTCGCTACTCTCAGTCGTGCCGAAAGAATTCATAAAATTATCCAAAAACTTGCCACACTTCAATCACTTTGACTTTCTATGGGGATTAAAAGCTCATGATGAGATATACACCGAAATCATCAATATTACTCGCCAACATCACACAAATCGGATGAGATTATTGAACTCTCAGAATAAAGGCACAAATAATCGAGAGTAATTTATTTAATGATATTTTCGTGCATTTATGTTGTATAAAACGGTCAATCTTATAATTTAATATACACTCAAAACAAGCTTTGAACTAATATTTTTTGCCACTTTTTAAACTGACGTATTTTAAGGAAGTTGTCAATAGTTTGGTTTAGAAGAAATTGAAAAAGGAAGTTACGAAAAGATCTCCCGCAGCGACCTCCCTCATCTGAAGTCAATGGTTCCCCCTTAATATCTAAGAGAACGAACTTTTAGTGATATTTAGTGTTTCTGTCAAGTTAAGTGCAACCCTTAGAATTTTTAACTGAGTAATATTATACGTATGAGATTGATAAAGTTGATCAAATTCACTCTACATGGAAACCTTTTCACTGTTAGTTGGGATTAGTTGAAACAGGTATCGATCGTTTTACTTAAACTTTTGCTATGCATCAAGAGACTAACGTTACGAATTATGCCTTATTTTTGTATGTGAACCCTAAAATTTCACCTTTCGTTATTTGATGCTTGCAAGTTTTGACTCTTTGCCAGTAATTGGTTTGTTTTCTCCGGGTTATCGATTGATCGGCCATGAATCGATAAAGTGCCAGCTAGAAGCTATGTTCCTCAGTCCTTCCACCTGAGTGTGAGCGTTTAAAACAATTGTTCTCACAGACCTACACAAGGAAAGTTGGGCAGGTGTTAGTTGCTTTTATTTCACATTAATTTCTTAAAGCGTTGATCGATGCCAAGAATAGAGCCTTTGATATCCCTACTGGGCGGAATTCCCGGGGCTGCCACGAGTGCTCGCAGTGATCTTTCTTTCCAGCCCGATGATTTGGATGAGCGTTTGCAAAGAATGGCCAACGGCAGCAATGACGGCGGGGGTGTCTGTCAAAACAATAATAATGGTTCTTGGATCAATGGTTCTTGGTTCAAGGATCGCTTTGTTTTTCTGCCACCAACAACATTTTTGACCCTGGATCGAACTTCCAGAAAATGATCCATGTTCACCATAGATGTTGTCTAGACAGACCTCAACCAAAAGCCACAGGTTTACCCTAAAGTCCAAATTTGGACCAAAACTGATAAATATTTAGTTCGCCAGCTCCTGCATCTTTTTAAAATATTATTACCAATTATTATCACTAATTGTGTCCCATAAAAAATAACAGAGGAAGATAATTTGACAAAAGATTGACCGCGACAGATAATTTGCATGCCAATTCTTTGAAGAAAATTGTTTAGAGAAATATTTCCTTATCATATTTATGTGTATAGTTTTGAAATTTTATGTGCCATCTCTGGAACATCCTAATTTATCTTCCTTGGTAAAACTCTAATTTTCATACGCTTTGGTTTCCGCAACTTTTTTGGAATTATTTCCTCATAATTGTCTTATAGAGTGTTACAATGCTCTGAAATGTCTAAAGTAGTGAAAAAAAACATAAACTAAAAAACAATTTTTCTAATTATATTATTTTAGTAATTATGCTATTAATTATTGGCATTTCGAAATAAACTTATTGTACTAAAAGTTATTTTACGAAGGGATTCTAAGAAGTTTTCTTTAAAATGCTTATCTGCTGTATTTTCAACTAAACGTGGTATTTTTGAATGGATTATCATTTCGGAAAGAGAATCCTAGTATTATTTCATATAATTTCTAGATCTCGAATTTTCTTGACGCAATTCTTTGATTATGGAATGTTTACATATATTTTATTTAATAGTTTCATATTAACTAGCGCCTTCGGCGCTAGTTAAAAAAAAGGGGGAAATTGTTAATTTTAAATTAAAATTTAAGTAAATTTTGATTTAAGTCTGGATTTGTGGTTTTAAATGGAGAGCGGTCATTGTTCTTAAAGCCGCTGACGCGGCTTGGTCTGCTTCTAGCTACTGCGATAATTTGATGATTAGGGTTGGGTTGTACGTCCGTCGCGGCCTTTGGCCGCTCCAAATGGGGGATATCCCAGTTTTACCTGGGATTGTACGGGCTATCCCATTTTAGCCTGGGAGTGTATGTATCTGCACCTGGGCCCATCTGAACCTGTGGCATCTGCACCTGGGGCATCTGTAGCCATCGGCACCTGGGCCCATCTGCACCTGGGCCCATCTGCACCTGGGCCCATTTGCACCTGGGTGCATCTCCACCTGGGCCCATCTGCACCTGGGTCCATCTGCACCTGGGGCCATCTGCACCTGGGCCCATCTGCACCTGGGCCCATCTGCACCTGGGGCCATCTGCACCTGGGGCCATCTGCACCTGGGCCCATCTGCACCTGGGCCCATCTGCACCTGGGGCCATCTGCACCTGGGCCCATCTGCACCCGGGCCCATTTGCACCTGGGCCCATCTCCACATGGGCCCATCTGCATCTGGGGCCATCTGCACATGGGCCCATCTGCACCTGGGCCCATCTGCACCTGTGGCATCTGCACCTGGGGCATCTGCATATGTAGCCATCGGCACCTGGGCCCATCTGCGCCTGGGTGCATCTCCACCTGGGAGCATCTGCGCCTGGGCCCGGAACACAGCTGCGCTCGCGAAGTTAAGAGAAGTGGCGCTTACCGGCTAAAAGAAGGCCGTGGATGCTTCTAGAACATTCTAGAAGGTTCCGGGAAAAATTCTGACCCCGGATTCGGAATCAGCGGGGTCGATTTACTATATAGGGACAAAATTTGAGACCTTTGCCTTACATCCCACGATAAATGGCTTATATAAGCCATTTTGTTCTAGAACCTTCTAGACGGCGATGTGGTCGGCCGGACCTGGTTTTTCGGGACCCTGAGGTCAAGAGCTAACGTTTGACACCAAGATCGCCTGGAACACTGCAGCGCGCGCGAAGTTATGACTGTTTGGCCTTAAACGGCCAAAAGAAGGCCGTGGATGCTTCTGGAACATTCTAGAAGGTTCCGGGAAAAATTCTGACCCCGGATTCGGAATCAGCGGGGTCGATTTACTATATAGGGACAAAATTTGAGACCTTTGCCTTGCATCCCACGATAAATGGCTTATATAAGCCATTTTGTTCTAGAACCTTCTAGACGGCGATGTGGTCGGCCGGACCTGGTTTTTCGGGACCCTGAGGTCAAGAGCTAACGTTTGACACCAAGATCGCCTGGAACACTGCAGCGCACGCAAAGTTATGAGAAGTGGCGCTTCCCGAGTACTTCGTTTCATATAAAGGGGAATGTTTGGCAGACAGCCGTGTTGTGTCGTTGCTCGATTCAGACCCAAAAACCATGCGAGGAGTGGATTCGTCTTTTATGGAGCATCCCTCCGATAAATTAATTTACCTACGAAAACCATTTTAAGGGCTCCTAAAGTGCATCGTCCATTTCATTCGCTCTTAGTTTGCAAAATAATCGAGATGGACCAAAAGGATGGATTCGAATTTTCTTAGGCCTCAATAATTCTCAAATTCCGATACACATTTGTTTTGAATCCATAATTTGTTTTTCGTCGAAGTTTATTTACAACTGTCCGAATTTTTACTAGCGTATTTGATTTACAATTATTGAAACACTTTTCCACTCATGCTGAACCGATTTTTTTATGCAATAAACTAGAGAATTTTGAGAATTCATTTTGAGAGTTGTTTTCACACCAGGGGGCGATTCCTATCAAGTGCCAAGCTTGGCATGCCAAGTTGCCAAGCTGCCAAGTTATTGGGTCCTTATCAAAAACTTGGCAACTTGGTGCCAAGTTGTGTGTATTTTGTCGACTTGGCATGTCAACTTGGCATGTGATAAGGACAGCGGACTTGGCAACTTGGCACCAAGTTGCCAAGCTTGGCAACTTGGCACTTGATAGGAATCGCCCCCAGCTTTTTTTCATACCAGCTTTTTTAAGTGCAAAAAACGCATTTTTAATTTAAAATTTGTGTTTTTTGAAAATAACTATTTACGTAATGGCAATTTTTAGTGCATTTTTAGGGGTATTTGAACTGGGTTTTTTTCGAATGTGCTGATTCTGAATGTAAGTTTTTGGCGCAAGTTTCAAATTTTTGCGTATTCTTGGCATTCCGTAAAACAGCCTTTTTTGGTGCAAATTCCAAAAAGTGACGTTTTTACGGGGGATGTTGAACAACTGATTGCAGACTTGGAATCAGCGCAAAAAGTTACACTGGGAGGGTTATTTTGTAGAAAATTAGCATTGTGAGCATAAACGTCGAATTTTTTCAATCCACAGGATTTTTTCTACAAATAGAATTTATAAGGTTGTTCCTTATTCCTACAATAAGAATGTTGCTCCTCCTCGTAAATCAAAATGACTGCATACCATAAATGGGTAACAGGAAATGAAATTCCACATTTTATTTAAGCATTAACCAATTTTGTCACCACGACTTTCGGTCTTCGCAACACTCTCTGAGGTCACTGAGTAATCTATTATTTCTCTCAGAGAACAATTGCCCATTCTTGGACTTTTTTGTGGGACTCCGATTGCTTTGCTCATATATGTCATCCCGTTTCTGCTTTGGCCACTTAAACATTCCATAAAAGGGCGGTCCGAACTCGTTCCTCCCACCTCCAACTAAGATTAATTTTTCAATACCATTGCAAGTCTCGCCGATGAAGAGTCATGGCCGTGGGGCCAAGTGAACCGAACTTAAAATTTCCCTCGCAAGCTGGGTAAGTGCGAACCGAAATAGAAAGTGTGGTTGGAAATTGGTCGGGAAAACTGGCACCTCAGTTCAACTGATGCGCTGTGCGCTTATATAAGGCGGGACTGCACTTTGCTAGGCTCTATAGCCGAGGGTATCATCTAGCTGGAGTCAAGCTCGGCCAGGGCATCAAATGGCTCATCAAAAGTGACTTAGGGAAGCCGCCAAAGTGCCAATCGGGGATCATCCCTCACCGACGTTAATCCTCATTTCCGCCGTTTTGCTGCATTTATTTTCTTTTAAATGTATTGTTTGCTCTATGTATTTTTGTGAACACTTCTTTTTGTTTGTTTAAAAGTTCATCTTAGAAACGTCATTAATTTTAATAGAAAAGTCATGTCAGTCAAGAGTTCAATTTACCGAAAAATATTTTTTATATAGAGTGGTCATCTTTGTCAAAATATCCGTAAATTATTAAATAGTTAGAGTTTAAACATAAAAGGGTCGATTTAATGAGAACGACGACAACAGTATACATTCACAAGTTTGCACGAAAATTACTTTGTGCTTTGATTCCATTCAAAAAAATAACACAACAAAATTGGTCCCAGTATTTTTCTTTTATTTAACATTGTTATGTTTACTTTTTAATCATCTTTTAAACGATAAGTTGTGTTATTGCAATTTCAGGTCGCATTAAACAAGTAATAAGCAAAAAGTACGGAATATTACAAATCTAAGGCTATGGCTGAGCAATACTTTTATTTGAACGAGTATGAGAGTATTCCATCTAGCCGAGGAGCGGGTAGGAAAATATGAACATGCACTGCGACAACGATGCCGCGTTGTTCGATTTCGAAAGCAATTCCACGAGAGAATTTCTTCTCGCCTTATCCACATTCCAACGGTACGTTTGTAGAACCCAAGCTTTCAGTGTAGAAATAGATTTGAGGATACATATTTTGAGATTCGAAACTCAAATAATTTAAAAGAGTGAATGTTCGTTTTTACTTTTCACTTTTGAGTTTGACTTCAAAGATAATCAAAGAATTATTTCCAAATTCAGGTAAATAGTGAACAATTCACACAAAGTAAAAATTTTTAATTACTCTATAAGAATTTGGGCGATGAATGCGTTCGAATGAATATACGATATCAGTGATGATAATAATTGATTAAATGACACAAAACCACACGAAGAATAAATCTTCAATTCAAATAAAAATTCATTTTTAGGGTTTATGCACCGGTTCACGGCAGAATTTGCGTTGTTTTATGTCTGTTTGGAGTCTTCACAAACCTCATCCACTGCGTGGTCCTCACTCGACCATCTATGCGAAACAGTGCAGTGAATTGTATTATGACTGCTGTGGCACTCTGCGACATGGGAACAATGGCATCCTATTTTGTCTATATTCTTCACTTTGTCATTCAGAAAACTCCTCAATCATGGTGAGTCAGTTATATTTCCGGTTTGGTTTTTGCTAAATGGATAGCTAAAAAGTTTTGGGATTTCTGCTCATTTTTGTAAAAATTAAAACGACGTCGGAATTTTTCAACGTTTTGACCATTTTTTCACTACTTTTATCTGAAATTTACAATATTTTGCTAAAACATCTTAACCCTTCATTGCCGGAGCCATAGACAAAAGACAGAATGTCTGCATTACCATTAGCTTTCCTTTTGGTGAGCTGTCTTTATCAAAATCATGATGTCTGCCATTGCTTATTTCTCTTTTCTGTGTGATCTATTTACAGACACACTCTTTGTATGAATTATGAACACTCATTCGTTTCTTTCTTTTTGTGAAGTCTTTAGCAAATCAAAAGCGTATCCGATCGGATACACTCGGCAATGAAGGGTTAAAATTTGTAACAAATTCCCGAATTTGTAAAAAAAATCAGGTTTGCGCCAAAAAATAAGTATTGAAAGGGGGTTATACTATAAGTCGTTATGTTACAGGACCTACGGTAACTTCCGTTCCTTGTCCGATATTTTTCTGCAAATTTTAATTGATCTTCGGATTTGCCTTGCAAGGGCATTTTATGGCTAATCTTCTTGAGTACTGTATTAAAATTTATTTATCTCATGCATTTCATATGGCGTTAATTTTCATAGCTCACTCTAAAACCTACTCTAAAAGGTAAAAAGTCTGATGAATGGTGAACTATGAGTCCTTTTCCAAACACATCCTTGATAACACGTCGACCCAAAACACATGTGTATCACTTTAGTAGCAAGTAGAATTCCAATCCGCTTAAAGGGTTCCTTAAATCTGTCTTCGTAAAACACTTTAGAAAATGAAATTCCGCTCAATGAGTGTGGGCTGCGCTCTAAATCACACCATTAATTCCAGAACATACGTAAGAGCCCAAAAATTTATTGTGCTGACATCAAAGATTTCAGCTGTTTGGGAAAATTCCTTCCTGGATTTGGCACTTTAACGGGCGATACGCAAAGAAAGATGAATGATTGTTGCATAATACAATTCCCTCTCGTACCCAGCCATAGTCCAATTTTATGAAGGACGACACTGTTTTTGAGGGAAGTGTTTGGGTGTTAGACGCCCCAAAACAAGTCCCTCGGGAGAGTTGCCGGTGTAACCCGAGCATGCCGCAGGAGCACCCCCACAAGTCATCCGGTCGCAACTTGGCCCAAAGAGGAAAACTTAGCGAATGGGGGAATTGTAATTGAAACCAGAAAACATTTCCTCCCATATATGCGGTGGCGGAGGCGATAAACTTTGTTTAAATATAAAATAACAAAATTCGAGAAGTCGATCGACCGTCTAACTCACAAGATTCTAATTTGGGTAATATATCGGATTGAAACAAAAACAAATAAAAAATAGCATTGGCGAGAAAAATAAACAATGTGCTAGACATTATTTTTGATTAATTCTAAACTTAGAAGAAACTTCAAACACAAAATGAGTCAAAATTTGATAATTTCACTCGAAATAATTTAATCTTAATATTTTTTTGACAAATTCGCTTTTTATCTCCACAAAATTTTTTGACATAAGAAACAGACACAGTTTTTTATTTTCAATAACAAAATTATATTTTTTATTATTTTGAAATAAATAGTATAATAGACTCTTATGTCATAAGATTATTAAAAATCACAGTGCAAAATATGACAATTTGGGAGTTCACTTCCACCGATTTATTATGCAAAAATACTCATAGACATAATGAATCGTAAGAAAATGTGTTTATAGCTCGAATGCGATGACTTACTGGTGGATGTTTTTTCTGCTGATACATATGTTTCTTAGTATCACTCTGCACACTTCCACACTTTGGTTAGCCGTAGCAATGGCCTTTATGAGAAGGATGACCCTAAGAGCAGCCACGCTGAACAGGTAAACTAAAACAATTTTGGATTTTTTCTAACTTTCAAAGCTTGTGCCGATTATAGCAAATTTTTTAGAATTTGAAATTTGTTAATTAAATTTTCTAAACAATAAGTCCTTAAGGCCAATTTTTATGGGAAACATTAATTTGACGTTATTTTGCCGTATGGTTTGCAGAAAGCCTTTGCGCGATTTTGCCTCAACGCTCAAAAGGTCCTATTAGTTGCCAAAGTTAAAAAATAACGATTTATGTTTCCGTGGAAAATAACCCTAAGGATAGCTTTTGAAGAATAAAAGTCGATTTTTGCTCTAAAACCTTGTGCTCCGTCTCAAAGCCTTTTAGTCAACCTAATAAATTTCTATTAATTAAAGATGTTAGTAGGTAATAAATTTCATGCAAAACCATTTATATTCAATTTAGTGGGCATTCTTTCGCATTTGATATATTTGTAATTACTTTAAGAGTAGTAGAATATTTTGAACTTTTAGTCGATGGCAGAAAGCTAAACTAGCGAAGCGGATATGTTTCTGCGTATTAGGAGTTGTCGTGGTTCTCTCGATCCCCACTTTAATGGTGCACGAAATATTGGTCTACCCGTTAGATAGGTGGACTCCTCCACGAGATGGACACTGCGACTACCTTTATCCAGAAAATTACACAGAAACGTTGTATACAATCGCGGTAAGTTTCAACACTCGGACGCAACATTTGTATTCAATTTGAGTTATTGAGTCTATGAATGATCATCATTTTAGGTAACAAAAAGTGCCGTTGCTCATGGCTGTATGATATTCAAAACAAATCTCTGGTTATCGGGTAAATGGGTTATAATCAAGGCTTTAATTTAACTGATTTATTTCAGGTATTTTATTCAAGGCATGTCGTTATAAAATATCATAATTTTATTTTCAATTACTCATTTTAATTGCAGGTGATTCCATGTTTTTTGCTCATCCTCCTCAGTGGCAGTTTAATGTGGAAATTAAGACAGGCGGAGAAAAAGAGACGCTCTTTTCTCTTGAATGGAGGAGCTGCCAATGATACCAATAAAAGGTGCGTTATCTCATTTAGATTTTGAGTAATTCAAACCGAATTAATCTATTCTTTCAGCCTCAATCCAGACCGAACAACAGCCATGTTGCTTGCAATTGTAACAGTTTTCTTAGTGACAGAACTACCACAGGGTGCCCTCGCAATTTTGAATGGTATTTACACGAGCGACGTCCACAGGTTAACTTATTCATAAATCTTCCCAATAAATCACCATTTGTCGTCAGTTATAAACTTGGCTGGGACAAAATTATTATAGGAAAATGCTATAGAATTACCGCATGCTTTTCAGGTATATCTACTTCAACTTGGGGGACATTCTTGATTTACTTTCATTGATGAATTCTTCTGTAAATTTCGTATTATACTGCCTTATGTCGTCCAGATACCGGAACACATTCTGCTCTCTAATCCTTCCCATATCTAAATGCCGGTATGCTAATTCGCATTTTCCAGAATGATGGCAAAAATTTTGGACCGAACTATGTTATTAACGCTTTTTCATTTAAAATCAACAGATGGATTTTACAAATTTAACTATCAATAACAATTGTTAAATTAAGTGCATAATTTCAGGTGCGTCTCATCTTTTGCCTCTGCGCCGGGCATGGGTGGACACGGAGGCGGCGTACTCGGTGGAGGGATTGGTCTAACACAATTTTCACATGACTATGCCAGTAGGACACGTTTTGACCTACCGGAATTCCCCGCTAGACGAAGGTTAGGAACATATTTTTGGACATAATGAACCCTATTTTATAAGTTATAGGTCAAGCCCGGCATATAGGGTAATGCGAGAGCCATCTTCCGCCGCTCAAATACCACTCTCAACAAAGGTCTCGGATAACAACAATTTTTGATAGACATTTTGTTGTTCAATATATGTATTTTGCTCAAATGATACTTTATCGTTGTTGACTTCTAATGTACAAAGATTTATTATTAACAAATGTTATTAGAATAAAAAGAAACAATTAAATTCAGCGTACCGTGCTCCAGAAGGTTCAATTTTTGCCTTTTTGAATACAAACTTCTACGCATTCCTCTTCAGTTTTGATTGGTTCTTCTTGATAAACAGATTCGCCCTATAATTATGATGAAGAAATGATTGACTGTAGATTATTAACAATTATTAAAATTCGTATATATTGACTCACATGACAATACCCGTAAGGATAAGCTGTGCATACTCCACCCTTGAGATGGTAACGAAGAGTGAATTGGGAAGGCATACCATTTTCTCGGCACATGGCTCGGTAGGGAGAAACTTTCTCACAGCGTTTCTTTGCTAAATGTAATATGTAAATTGCATTTTAAAGGATATTATGAAGAGCAATGAATTTCGCAAAGGATTTCGTTCCACAAAAGCATAGCATTTTCAACATAAGCGGTTAGCCTAAAATTTCTAGTAGTCTTACGTTGAGAGGGTCTATCCTCGACAGTATGTAAGGAAACTTCGCCGTGAGTGTTCCTTTCTACGGATGCTACATCATTTTCTGGTTGTAGATTGCGTGAGTCTGGAAAACGCCCTGATCGAATTTCTTGACGATTTTGCTCCGAGCTTTCATTTGATGCCATTGGTGTCTCTTCTCGGATACCTGGCGGTGAAATTGGACTACTTTCCTAGAACATTGCCACTATATATAAGTTTAAAGTAGGGTGGCACGGGGATTTTGCGTTCGGGGGCGCCCCCGAAAGTCGTGGATAATTTTTTCGGGGATCGGGGATTTTCCCCGACTTTCAGTCGGGGCCCCGGCCCCCCCCGGGGATTTCAAAATTTTTCAAAAAGTGCTATTTTTGCATAAAAATCGCCAAAATTTTCAAAAAAGAGGTTATTTTTGTTAAGAACTCATTTTTTATTATAAATTCCAGTTAATACCGATCATTTTCCTTTAAAAATAAGGTTATTAAAAAATTTTCTTCAAATTTAGCTATTTTTCAAACTTTTTCCCAAATCACCTAAATTTGTTGTTTCTGCCTAAAATGGGTCAAATTTACCAATTTTAGGTCAAATATGCCAAAATTACCAAATATATTATTATTATATTATACATATATATTATATATTACCAAATATAAAGAAAAAATAGTGCAAATAGCGAAAATTTTTCAGTTTTTGGAGATTTTCATATAAAAAATTCCAATTTTCGGCGTACTTTTAGTTACTAAAAAAGGACGCCGTCAAAAATTTTTCAATTTTTGGCGGTTTTCATATAAAAATTTGCACTATTTTAAAAAATATGTGAAGGAGAAGCGGTAACCAAATAGCGCCGCAGGTGAAAATGTTTTAATTTTGGAATGGTGGTTCATTAAAATTTTCTAAAATTTTTCCCGGCCAAAAAACCGATCCGATCCTCAAATAGCCCGGTATTTCCGTTCCGATCCGACTCGATCTCCCAGCCCTGGTCTGAAGATGTAATTTATAGTTAATATATTGAAATATAGTTGTGGTCTGGGGGCGATAGCCCCCAGACGGTGGCGAATTTTTTATGTTTTGAATCGGTTGCATTGAAAATTTTCCATATTTCTCGAAAAAGTTCAAAATTTTTCGCTCGGCGGCGCCCTGCCGGGCGGCGCCGAGGCCATTCTTAGGGGTGCTTAATTTCCCCCGGGGCCCCGGGGATTTCATTTCGAGGATTTGTCCCCCGGGTTTTTTTTTCGGGGGGGGGGGGATCCCCGTCTCCGAAAATCGAAAAATCTTCGGGGATCCCCCCCGTCCCCGGGGGGGGGGGGGCCTGCGTGCCACCCTAGTTTAAAGGTTGGGTCCAAAAGAATATATTAACATTTTAGTTTTCCTTATCAAGTAAGAGATTGAAATCGCTTATGTTACCAAGGTATGCTAATATTGCTAAAACATTCTTACACTAGAGGCTAACGGTCTTCCAAGAGGCAATTCCGACCGTGTTATGTTTTCTAATTGCGACAGTTCAGCACTGGTAGAAGTCCTGTCGTTTCTAGGCTCTACATCCGCTTCAGTGCTGCTTTGGCGGCCAATCATGACAGGAGATGAGGACAAGCGGGAATTGTTAGTGTCATCGGATTCCACAGAATCAAATTCGCGACTCGTCGATGAAGATGGAGTAGGGGAAGAGACGTCTTTTTTATTCTGGTCGGTTTCAGATCCTTGCTGCGTGATACTGTCCAAACACAACAGTTCACATTCTTCCTTAGTTCGTAGAGTGGGATCTGAGGCAACCGGTTCACCTATAATTTTATGCATGAATATTACTTTTGTTGAGAATAGCATAGTATATGAATCGAGGCTATAATAAATATGCTATTACCTGGGCAATAGCCCCATGGATAAGAGTAGCAAGCGCCTTCTTTGTGGTGCCATCGAAGAACAAACTAAATTAAACCATTCGTCTCTTCTTTTATTTATCAAAATTTATCTTTGGCTCTTATGTTTATGAAATAATAGAGAAAAGTATATTGCCTGAGTTTGGCGACGACCATCCTCGCAATAAAGCGATAACTGTTGGCGTTTGCAACTGAAATTTTCGGATTCCACAGAGGAAGAAACCTGAGCTGTTTCATTTTTAGGCAGCTCTAAAATAAGAATAACCATTTATTAATCAAATGTAAATAAAACATACGCGCTTTTACAGCTCGTCTAGCTGACTCCTGCTGGCGCTGTCGAATTTCAGTTTTGGATAACTGAATCCAAGTTAGCGCTGTTCTATCTGGATGTAACTGAAATTTACTATTAGTCCCCTTCGAAGGTGTGTCCAATATGTATCATCATAATTCAAAATAAATATTCAATTAATTATATTGCTATTTTAATACAATCTAGTTTTTTATTCCGCATTAGCTTTTGCAAAAAATATGTTACCATTTTACCCTGAATGCTAGTAGGTTTTAGTGTAAATCTAGCAATATAAAATGCTTTTGATATAATTTTCTAATGTTATCGATATCGCTAATTAATATATATATCTTTCCTGAGCTACGAATATAACAGTAATGAGACAAACTAATGCAAAAATTATCACACCTGTTCCTGGCTTTGCGCTTGTTCTACAGCAGCATCTCTGGACTCAAGTATGGATTCTACAGCCTCAAGCACCTCAGGCCTGGCATCTTGGTTCGCTTCGACGTTGTACAATTTTATAAGCTCGTCTATATTTGGACAGCAAATTCCTGTTTTTGAAGGGCCAGAATACAGTTCGCATTCAAATCCCTCAGGGCACTCATTTGCACATGGCAACACATTACCTTCACCCTCAAGCAGTGGCCCTTTCCCATCGGCACATAGCAATATTGTCGTTTCGTTTTGGTGGCGACGAGTGCGTTTCGGAAGTGAAAGGGTGTTTCCTGAAAATATGCAAATATCAAACAAATTCAATCAAGTGAAAGTTTTATTTAGTCGGCAATTTTTGCTGCTGTTAACTTAAAAATCGGGAACATAATTCACTTTCGAATTGATAGTAAAAAACTCACCGCTAAGGAAAATTATTATTGAAACCGGCGTTAGCCAACTGAGCTTCATGGACGTATTCTGGATAAAAGGTACCAAGCCTTAAATGGTCAAAGTCAGCGGAAAACCTCAAGACTGAATTTGTAGAATTTCTCTTTTGTGTGCTTTCCGCTGATGAATTGCGGATTTTTGGATCGGGAAAATGGGCGGGCGGATATGGATCTTAGCACCTCATCGAGCTCGATTTCTACTCATTCTTTTCATTTACGTTTCCGGTTCAGCGAGAAAGATTTATTCACAGTCGTTTTCACCTTCGCCTTGATCTATTGCTTGAGGCTTTTCTTGCCCTTTTGAGGGATAATTCAAGGAACGCTGCTGCCGTCGTTCTCTGTCATCCCACATTGACTTTGAGCTATTGACCCAAAATAGTGAGTGGATTGGTTTTTTGCCTATGTAATTCACCACCAATTCACTTTCTGATTTTACAATGGGGATATTCGTCTGCGTCGGAGATTTTATAGCCTGATAGTGAAAATATACACGCAAGATTCTTGGTATCACCAACAAGGAGATTTGAGGATTCTTGTTGACATAGCTAAGAAAACAGTATCATTGAGATGAAAATGCAAAGTTAACGAATTGCAAAAGGAAAATTTAATTACAAAATAAACAATCAAATCAGACAGCGGTGCACCAAAAATTGATAAAAACTAGTTTACGGTATTCTCTGTATTTGAAGTCTGAAGATTTTATTATAATTAAGCCCTTCCTTACATTTAAAGCCCCACTCAGGGGTTTGAAAAATTAAAGCCTCGGGGCTTCAAATATAAGGGATACGGTAATTCTTTAGAGAATTCATTGAAGTTACATTTTTCAGTAAAATTTAAAACATTTTCGATATCTTAAATGGGTATGATAAAAGAATGGGGTAACTTAATTGTTACGAGACATAATACCTACTACCCCACTTAAATGTCGACATGCTAATCTGGTAGCTCAAAGCCTTAGCCATATTTTGAAACATCATTCGGTTCGGGACTAACCGGTAAAAAATAAAAAATAAAAGTTTGAATTCGCGCAAAATAGCTGGCACATTATTTACTTAAACGAAGGACCATTTATAAAGAGCCTTTAAAATAGGCGCGAATTCAAACTTTATTTATTATTATTTTTGTCGGTTTGTTTAAGCTTAAACGTCTAGAAACTCCAAAAATAACCCCGTTTTTGACAGATGCTCGACTGTATCGAATTGTGGACTTGTAAATGTCTTTAGAGTAATATATATGGGACAGATTAGAAATGTGTTGTTTTTATTCTGTTTTGACGAATGCAGGTCTAAAATATAAACTTTGACTTTCTTGTAAAGAATGTCGCATTTTCACAAGCGCGCACGAATTTATTGATTTTTACGATTCCGACGTCCTTGAATAAGGTGGCCTCGAGCGTGATAAATTATCTCTCCCGTTTTATCCGTTCATCAAACATAATTGCGGCGATCAAACAATCAATGTATTTACAAATTTCTTAACTCGTTAATATAATAAATATTCTGCTATGACTCCGCCTTCTGCTGGCGAAAATTCGGTGAACAAGTTGAAAGTTGTTATCATTGGGGCCGGTCCAACTTGTTTCGGTGCGCTTCATCGATTATTCCAACTTTGTAACAATGGATTAGTAGATGTTGGTTTATTATTTTATTTTTATTTTACTAGCGCCTTCGGCGCTAGTAAAAAAAATTGGGGTGAAATTGTTAATTTTAAAATAAATTTAAATGGAAATAACGCTGTTGTCTATTGGAAGCCGCTATCGCGGCTCAAGCTGCTTCTAGCAGCCTCTGTAAATGTATGTCCATATGAGCCTATGTGCATCTGAGTCTGTGTGCATCTGAGTCTATGTGCATCTGAGTCTGTGGGCATCTGAGTCTGTGTGCATCTGGGCCTATGTCCATTTGAGTCTGTGGGCATCTGAGTCTGTGTGCATCTGAGCCTGTGGGCATCTGAGCCTGTGGGCATCTGAGTCTGTGTGCATTTGAGTCTGTGTGCATTTGAGTCTGTGTGCATCTGAGTCTATGTGCATCTGAGTCTGTGTGCGTCTGAGCCTGGATTCGGATAAATTCTGAGCCCGGATTCGGACTCAGCGGGGTCGATTTACTATATAGGGACAAAATTTGGGGCCTTTCCCATGCTTTCCCAGCGATTTACAGCCAAATGCCCTCCGGGCCTCTGGAACCTTCTAGAAGCTTCTAAACAGCGATCTGGCCAACCAAACCTGGTTTTTCGGGACCCTGAGGTCAAGAGCTAACGTTTGACACCAAAATCGCCTGGAACACTGCAGCGCGCGCAAAGTTATGACTGTTTGGCCTTAAAGGGCCAAAAGAAGGCCTTGGAAGCTTCTAGAAGGTTCCGGAATGTACCGGGACAAATTCTGACCCCGGATTCGGAATCAGCGGGGTCGATTTACTATATAGGGACAAAATTTGGGGCCTTTCCCATGCTTTCCCAGCGATTTACAGCCAAATGCCCTCCGGGCCTCTGGAACCTTCTAGAAGCTTCTAAACAGCGATCTGGCCAACCAAACCTGGTTTTTCGGGACCCTGAGGTCAAGAGCTAACGTTTGACACCAAGATCGCCTGGAACACTGCAGCGCGCGCGAAGTTGGCCTTCCCGAGTACTTCGTTTCATATAAAGGGAAATCGTTTCATATAAAGGGAAATATACAAGATTGTGAGTTTCCGAGAAAGACGCTGTGCTTGCTACAAATATCTGTTATTATTGAAAATCACCGAAAATAAAAGTTTCTCACAGTAATACGTCATGAAATTAAAAATTCCGTCACGCACTTTGTCTAAATTAGTTATAGAACACAGAGGTACGCGTAATCGAACAAGAGAGTGAACCAGGTGGATTGGCTCGGACAATTACCGATCCAAACGGCTTCAGTTGGGATTTGGGTGTTCATGTAACTGGGGCCTCTAAATATCCAGAGTTCCTCGAAGTCCTTCAGAAGGCTGTGCCCAAGTGGAATGCCGTTCGGCGATGCGTCAAAGCCGACATGTCTCACGCGGTGGGAGAAAATGACGGACCGATGGCGAGCTCGTCGTCGGTGCCGAACGCGGCCAGCAACTATGTTCCTTATCCCGTACAAGTAATATTCCTCGATAATTTTATCTTCAGTGACATTAAATCTTACTTTCAGAACTCGATTCCTTATTTCGCTAATCACTTGAAGGAAAAATGTCTGGCTGATTTTGAACAGCTTAGCAAAATCGCAAATGGGAAGCCGAATTTTGATGACAATTTTGACGATTTTTCAAGAAAAATATTTGGGCCAACACTTCAATCCATATTCATCCGTCCATATAATGAAAAGGTTAGTAGTCTTATTTCAGAATTTTTAGGGAATTTTTATTCTCGTCAGTTATTAGGCATCACGACGGTCGTTAAATTACAAATTATTATTACGTTTGTACAATACAACATGACTGACGCCTATATTAAAACTCGCCCAAATTTGTTCTTAGGAATGTAGATTAATTTTGCTGCAGAGTGTGTAAAGGCCAATCTGTTTTAGGTTTGGACAGTGAAATTGAAAGATATGAGTTGCAAATGGGTTGAGGGTCGAGTGCCGAGAATAGACCCGGACCTAATTCGCCGGCGTTGTGCAATCAGTCGAGAGCAATTGGCATTGGAAGAGGAGATGAAAGAAACTCAGACCATTTTTCGGTAATTTTCACGCGCTTGACACAGCTTTTTATAATATTAATACATAATAATAAACCAGTTGCGTTGTAACAAAGTTGAACCAATGTTGCTCGAAAATATAATATTTCTAGCAAAAAACCACAAGAATCACTTTGAAAAAATTCCAATTCGTACCTTGGGCTCTCAAGTAGCACCTTGATATATTTCTTAACATTGTTTCAGTTTATATGCCGACAAAATTATCAATTTTGACCATCTTATAGGTACCCAGCAGAATGTAAAGGGATTGGTGAAATTTGGAAAAGATTGGTTGCTGCGTTTCCAAATGAAATATTTTTGTTCGGCCAGCAAGTCGTGAACATCGACCCTATCAAAAAAGAGGTGCTTCTTTTCTTGCTGTTGGAAATTTCTGTACTAAAAGTCATTGCTACAGGTTTGGACGAAGAGCGATGAAAACCAGGAGAATCATTCTTATTCTTATGATGTGTTAATTTCGACTATTCCGATTACTCAATTGGGCAAACTTTGCGGATTGGCACCTGAAATCCCACTAAGGCACTCAAAGGTAAATGATTTAAGCAGTGCAGCATTGTGTCATAAAAGGTTACACTCGTGTCCTTCGGGGCTCGTTCCGCAAGATTCACTTCGGTGATGAAGCGTTATACCATATACACTTGTCACGCCGTCCTAGACGGTTCAAATTGTCTTTCCTCCTTAACCGGATGGATTGATAATTTTCACTAACTTTATCCACTAAAACATCTACAACACATTTACTATTAAATACGAGGCTATAAAACTAAACCGATTAAAAAACTACGGTTTTGATTATTTTGTTTCATCGAATGCTACAATTAATAAAACACATTATTTAATTAACGTCACGTTGAGTAAACAAAGGTAACAAACGCATTTATCGAAGATATAATTTTGTTTTGATAAGTTATTGTAATGATACTTACTCAGATATGCTACTGTTATCATTTAGGTTGTTTTGGTCGGTGTCGGTTTACATTTGCCGCAAAGTGAGCTCGCTCGTGAGCTGAGCTGGGCGTACTATCCCCGTCCTGAAATTATTTTCTACAGATGCACATTATTATCCAACTTCAGTCTCGAACTCACTCCTGATTCGACAAAATATTGGTCAGTTCTATGCGAAATCGGCACAAAGCCAGATGATGAAGTCGATGAAGAACTTGCTATTCAGCGGACTGTTCAGGGTTTGTATTATGGCATATAATACTTGGCATTATAGTCAAAATACTAGTGGAGCGTGCGCCGCCTATCGGCGGCGCCGAGGAAGTCTGAATCAGTATGCCCCCTTACATTTGCGCCACTCGCCCCACAACCAGCCCCACCTGCCCCCATTTTCTGGGTGCGCGATTCGCGCCCCAGCCTCGCTCCAGCTGCGCCCAGGTGATAACGGTAACTTTCAATAGAATGGTCAGATTGGGCCGCACAAATTCATGGAAGCTTTTCTCACCAAACCCAACAACTTCCCCAAGTTACTTTCCCCCTAAGCATGGAAAATAAAAACCGTACACGCGGACACTGGCGCTATTATAGAAGGGCATATTATGCAGCATACACGTTTTTATTAAGGATCGGGCAGAGTTTGAATGTCCACGGTAGTTATTAAAATTTAAAAAAGTATGCTGCATTATAAACTGACTTGTCGCAAGCCCTTTTTGCTGATAGGTCAGCTTAATTTTTCAGACTTGATAGCTGTGGGAATTGTGGAATCCGCTGGTCAAGTATGCTCTACATGGCTTCAAATATTGCCATATGGATATCCAGTGCCTAGCATAGAGAGAGATCAAGTTTTAGATGAATGCCATAAAATCTTTCTACAACACGGGATGTTTTCCCGAGGAAGGTGAGTCACTATATGAAAATGATGTCTATTCAAATTCGACAAGTATTTCAGATTTGGTGGATGGCGCTATGAAATTTCAAATCAGGATCATAGCTTTGAATGTGGAGTGCAGCTGGTGGATCGGATCTTACTCGGCATTCCCGAGACTCTATATCAATCCCCATTGTGACGATTTTTATAAATCTTTTTATTATACTGATATATATTTTAAATTATACGTGAAATTGTACAACTGATCAATTAAAAGTATATTTTATTTCACAATAAAATAAACTCTTAAGGCACCTCAGTTTATGTAAGGCTTCTTAATTAGTAGAAGGCATCGGATATACCTGAATTGGATATAGAAAAAAAAACTAGACGGAAACTATCATTTAACAAACGGAAACATAAAATTTCGAAAATATCAAGAGATTCTGCGTAAGGATCGACGAACAATTCATTAAGCATGCGTACAGTGTTTTAAGTATAACACTAGATGAGAGTGTTTATTTGGCACCAGAAATTCGAGCTAAGGATGTTCTAGAAAAGTCAAATTTAATTACAATAAGTATTATTGAGAGATTTATGACAATAAGTATTTAAGAAGAGATAATCCTCATTTATTTAATATCAAATTAGCTCTTGGAATTGTCGGAAGCTAATTGTGAGAGTGCCGCTGCAGCCAATATCTATAAAAACATTTATGATTCATGTTATGAATAAGTTTTACTGACTATATCTGTACTTACAAATACATTTTTCTTAAATGAATTTACAAAATAAACCTGTTGGAAATTCATGTTTCCCAAAGGGAGCGAGCCAGATAACATTTGTTGAAAAGCATTCGCCGCTGAGTTATTATCGTCTTGGTTTCCGAAGAAATTTGAATTTCCGCCTGATCCTATACTGGATGATCCTGCCGCATTAAGGAAAAAGTTAAGTGCCGCTGCCATGTTATTGCTATTATTGCTTCCGCTCGAGGCATTGCTATTTGCTGGACTTCCACCATTGCTCAAGCCAGTCGCTAAAATAGAATGACAAATCAAATAGAAAAATTGCAGAAATAAATAATTGATCACTATGAAATTTTTGAATCTGGTATATTGGGTAAATCGGACAAGCACCTAAAATGACATTTTTCTATGGTGAACAACTTCCCCGAAATCTGATCAACTCCTTGAAATGTTTTATGCATACGAGCCTAGTTGTAGGTGAAAATTTTGGATAACTTTTTGACAAGAATTATTCAAATTTATGCGTAGAGTATTATGGATTTTGTTGGTTCGCTATGAAAAAATTAAAAACTATAATCGGGGATTAGAAAGGATTTCGAGGACTGTTAAGAAGCCTGATAAATATTATTTCGAAAATTTCGGTATGTCATTATTGAATTATGCTATTGTCTGAAACATAAAATGTCTAACCAGGAGAGGTGTCGGTGTTACTTGGAGCATATACTACGCCCTGAGGCATTTGGTAGAGAATTTTGGAAGAGGAGCTGTTTGAAGTGGAAGAAGACGAAAATGCATTCGCTGTGTTACGTTTTTGGGGCTGGTGGTTAGTGGAAATTGAAGTGGGAGTAGGTGTCGAATTCAGCCCAGGATTCGAGCATGATGGTCCACATGCTGCTGCTATGCCTGGAAATAAGTAGGAATAGGGAGAGAAAGTTGCTGTTAAAAGCAGAGAATGTTAAATGATTGGGAAATCTGAGGATGCCTCTTAGTTTTTGTTCTCACTGCAGAATGTGCTGTAGTTATATTCCATCTATGCTGAAGATTTGTAATGAAAACGGTATTTTCTTTAAATTCAGTTTCACCTAGAATATTAGTAACACACCTTGCAGCATAAGTGGCAAAATTCCCATGGGGTTAAACTGTTGTCCGGCTACTCCTGATGATCCACTGCCTAACATTCCATTCGAAAACAGCGCATTTTGCTGATGATTCTGATGTGATCCTTTCTTACCAGTTTGACGTTGTCGCTGATTAGCCGCTGCTTTAAGGGCTTCTTTTAATGTTCGCTGCAAGTCTGATTCTTGCTGCTTACCGCTTGAATTATGTGTGAATGTCGCTTTTTTCTGTCCGAGTTTGGAATTAACAGTGTCAGAATCTTGTCTGATGCGTTTCGTCTGCTTGCTTCCGTTTTCCTCAAATATCTAAATAAAAATGTTTAATTGATGTTTGAAATTAATTATAGTTTACCCTTTTCAGGCATTATTATTACGTTTGAATCAGCCAACTGGTTCGTAACAACATTCAATATTACCTTCATATTTTCTTGCCGATCATCACTATGCTGGTCTTGAATTTTGCCCAACAGTCCGTCAAGAGTAAAACTACATGCAGGAGTCGATGCCTCTCTAGTCCCAACGTCGTATTCGTTTTCGACCGCAGCCTCATCGTCTTCCTCCTCGTCATCCTCTTCAGCTTCGTCTTCTCCGCACTCTTCTTCATCATCATCGTTTTCCTCCTCTCTAGCAAAAGGTGAGCAGTGTGCCATATTTGACCCTCCTGAGACCATTGTTGGAAGACACTGAAAATGCTTGACTTGAAAATACGTTAGAGATTATTTAATATATATTTTCTATCACAAATGAAATATAGAAAATCGTGCCTAGACTAAATGTACCCTATTGATATTGTCCCCAACTGAAGCATATACTATACATATTAGAATTCGCAGAGGTAGACCATTAAAAGTCTTGAGTATGAAAAAGCATTCAATTGTAAAGCAAACAGAACAGTCAAATAGACCCTTCTAACGCTATCAACGAATCACGATTTTGGATCTGCTTATTGTCTTTCATTTTGCACCATATTCGTTTTAACTTCCATTGATACAAAGTGGACTAAGACACTAGCTGTCAGTCCGGTGCCTTTGCCTATTCATGCCCTCACGCAACTTCGGGAGTCGATAACTCTCGATTCAAATTTGACTTTATGGCTGAAATTGGTGCCAATCGTCTTCCCATGAGCTTAGCTGCCGATTGACACCAAAATTAGGCAAATCTAACGACAGTATCGAAAATCGAAAAAGTCGACGGACAATCAGATCGTACTATAAAAGAAGATATTTAGGAAAACGCACTTCTTGAACGATCTAATTACCACCGAATAAAAATAGTAGAATTTATTTATGAAATCGTAAGTTTTACAACGGCAAAAAAAGATGAAAGCTCAAAAATTCGCTGACTTCTTGGAGCTATCAGACCATATTCCCGCAATTTTTGAATTATGGCTATTAGATTTTCATTGGAGTAAACACGAAAAACGGATTTAGAAAAACTTGCAAAATTTTTGCAATTTTGAAAGAGTATCAAGAAATTTCGACAGAAAAAATCTAACGGAAGACATAGAAATATTGTAAAAACAGCGATATAGTAGCAATATCCCATTTTTTGAGGTCCGGGACCCTCAAAAAGTGGGATAAAAAATTCTGGGACAGGGAGCCCGCAACGCAACCATTGCGGTTTAGGTAAGAGCGGAAGTATCAAAGTAAAAACTAGAGCGAATTTTAAATTGCATCAGCCTCAGAATATTTTTAACCTTCACACCTCGACACCCTGGCGTAAACTATTATTCCCATAATCTAAATTTGTTGCAAATTGCTCATCTATCATTTTACTTTTTACAACCCTTTTGCATCCCGAGAGTTCTGTGAACAGGTCATCTCAACAGTTGCCCTTAGCCTATAAAGGCCCGTTTAACCCAATCCCCTATACACACTATGAGGATCCGCCTGCGGTTATCTATTAAAAGTATTTATGTGTGGATCCATTTATTTCCTCGATTAGCCATCAAAGGACAAGACCAGAAACAGATGTGCGGCTGCTGCTCCTCAGCGCGGCCTTTGATGGAATGCTACTGCTTCTGCTTTAAATGGAACGGTGCTAGCTAGTACCCAACTTTCTAGGGTCATTCGGACCGCAAATGGATCCGCAAATCTTTGTGTCCAATCCACAAAGGAGACCGATCAAATCGCTATTGAGGTCGTAATCAATCCTACAGATGATACCTTAGGAACTCTGCCATTTGCAGAGACAATTGTTTTCTTAAACGGGCGAGCATTTTAACGAAAATTTGAAACTTATGTTAATACAGGAATTAAAAATTAGTTGAAATCAAGAAATGCGCATTCAATAAACTGATTTAGTACATTGGAAAATGATATGCAAAAATAGCAGCCTGCTTTTATGTTCCAAATCATATTTTATATTGTGTTATACATTTTCCGCTATACATCGCTTGAATTTTACTAGGGGACCATTTGGGTTAATCAAATCCTTCTACCATTTTATGCTTTACCTTTCCTCAAATCTCACAAACAAAATTCTCCAAATAGCGATCTTGCACTTGATCACCGCCCCCACATCCCTTTATGCGTGCTCGTTGTGGCAACGGTGGCTCTCCTGATATGTTCCTCGCCCGGTTGGCTCCTCATAAAGTCAACCAGCTGCCTACTTTCCCATACTCGTCAATGCGAGCAGCTGCCTGGCTCACGCCGCGGAGGAATGACTACCTAACGGATCGCAGAGTGTCTGCCCAAACTTTGTCATCCTCTTTGAATGGGATTGTGTAGAAAGGAGTTGAGTTTGATGCAAAGAGGGAGATAGAGAATTCACTTTGCTCCTTAAACAATCACACAATCCCATTCAAGAATCCTTAGAAAGGAATGGACTCCCGAGTGGATCAACGACTCTGCCAGCTAGGGAGTACACTCTTGCTCTATAGAATTCTCAGCCTAGCACTCACTAATGAAGCGAGTCTTTTTAGAAATGGGTGCTATGCTCTTTTGGATAGACTGACTTGACTAATAAGCCGAATCAATCAATAAAACTTGCATCTCACAAAAGTCACGCAATATGAAGGTGGAATAAAATAATAAACCGTGAGTGATACAAAGTGTTTGAGAACGACATAAACATAAAATACTCTATATTTGAAATTGGTCAGCTCAAAGATGAATGAGTTTCTTGAAATGAAGATCCCCAAAACTCGACATACTAAATACTTTTCCGTTATAACCCTGTTTTCGCAACCGAAAAACGAATTCTGCGAAGGTCGCAACATTGGCTGTTGCCAAATATGCTTGGGAAAGTCGTTTTTGTCGGGTGAATAAAATAACAGCAAACTTAAAGCTTCCCTCGCAATTCTTTTTTCGCACCACTTCAAAGATTTTCAAAGAGTGCGCTAAAAAGGGTGAATGAACTAAGCAAAATTGTCGCGCTGGTGAATAAATTACCATAATATAGTGCGGCAAAGGACTTTAGCTACCTTTCAAAAAGAAAACCGCTGTCAATAATAGCACTGTAAAATCGAAATTAACCTATTTTCGTATACTCGACGAAACCTTATTGGCGCGGAAACGTTTAGGTTGAGGATGTTGTAAAATTCAACATTCTGGGGTACTCTAATGTATTATTAAGTAAAATGGAGTTTTCACTAATTTAGTAAAAACACCTACCAAATCGTTTCCATCCGCCAGCGTTTGTCCCTGAGGGATTTTACGTTTCCTAGGATTTGTTCCTGATGGAGGGCAGTTGAGAGATTGTGGAGGCAGCTGAGGTGCGTCGAAGGTAAACTCTGTTTTGACGGCTCCCATATCCGGAAAGTTCTCTAAAAATGATTTCGTATACATTTGATCTTCCTCCCATGGTTTGAAAAAATTAATGTGTCTCATCTTATGGTACGGTAGCTCAAACAATCTTTTTTGGGTTAAAAGAGGAGAGGTTTGCATGCGCCTTTACGGAAGGGGACTCACACATAAAAAATCTCCCTTCCCTTCCCATCCAAGAGACATCAACCAGAATCGGCCATTTAACCAATCAACATCAATCCTCCCTTTTATGGAAGGTGACAAATGGGAAAATATGTATTATATTGAAAATATATATGCGAAAAGCAAAAGCTTTTTATTAAATTCTTTGTTATTAAACATTTTATTGGTTGAGCGTAAAATTGTATGAAGAGGTTATCTATAAAATATGTTTGCAAAAAGGCAAATTATTCGTTAAATTATTTACCTAATTCGCAAATTGAGCAGAAATTGTTGCAATACAACTTGAAATTTTTATATACGAAATTTGCATAAGAATCCTAATTTGAGAAAATGTGAATCACACTTTGGTTATATTACATTAGAACCTACCATCAGGTGTGCTGAGGCATGCTTGGATGAGTCCTTTTCCCTGATCCGAAGCAATCATCGGCTTCAGCTTCGATGTCGCAAATGCATACACATGACCAGTTTCTGAAGCCACCTAAATAAGACATTTTGCCATTTATACACAAATTTCGTAATTTCAGAGTATTCATACCAACAACATCACTTGGGTTCCAGTCAACGTGGAAAGTTCGTGCGCTTTCTTCATTATTCCAGTCTTGCGTTTACTAAAAGTCGTATAGCGCCTCAGTTTGTTTCCGATGTACTCCATTTTTATTTTTACGCGACCTAAACTTACATTTATTTTTTATAATTTTTTTTTATTAGGACTTGGTAACGTGTATAAAAATTACCTTTTGTTTTCTTGCCATTGGGCAGGAGATTATTGCTAGGAGGAGATTTGCCATTGCTAAATAACATGTTCGATTGACTAGGATTCATGGGTTGTGGAGTGGATTCCTTAGAGGTTGATTCCGAGCATTCGGTCAACTCCCTCATACCATTCAACATCGGTGACAAAGATTTGGCCATGAGCATTGACGAGAGAGGGCCAGCAGAGTCTGACTGTGTCGAGCACTGAAATTAGAATAATCATTACTATACTGTAAGATGTATATTGATTTTAAAAGACTCTAAATTAGGAATTTTAGAGCGCGGCGCGCAAATATTTAGAAAATGAACATATGTCAACTAGATGGGGCGGTCGAAAAGGACATGCTTGTTTAAACTGCTAAAGTACATTCAGAGAATGTTCAAAAACTATAAAGCGTAAAAGAAAATCATTTTAAATTCATGAATGTTTCACAATTTCATATTGATAAAAGGATAGAAAAACGACGACTAAATTTTCTTAAAATGGAAAAATTGCGGCACAATTGATTCTAAAAGTAAAATATCATCCACATAATTTTATACCAACTTCGAAATAAATATGCTGAGCTTCTTAAAAGCCTTCCCAACCAAAATTCACGGATCCTATATGTTATTGGTGCTCGTGTGGATCATTTGTGGATATAACTAATTTCGACCGGCTCTTTATTGGTGTTATTGGCGGCGAAGTGAGTCAAGGATAGTTCATCATATCCAGTGGACCAATCCACATATAATGTAATGGATATTCGCGGAGCTTTTTTGGACCTTCCGAAAACAGAAGAAGACGGTTCCGGCGGAATGTCTTTCCTCGGATTTGGAGCAAGTAACAAGTAATTAGTAGCAACACCCTAGAAGACGGAATAGGCAAACCCGATTTATGACACAGTTTGGTGCGCTTCTGCTGCTCACAAATTTGGAGAGGTCGGCCTTTTATATTTGATAGTTGTATTAATTGGCTCGTCGAGCGAGTTTTTGTCGCCTTACTTTAGGGTCGTTGGCCACAAAAAGACCGCGCCAGAAGTTCCTCACAGCCTCGCAATCAGGTGCTGTCCCCATTTTGGGAGTCAATCCTATTTTGGAGTATGGAATTATTAACAATACTTGTTCCTTTTCAAGTGCGAACCAGGAAAATAGACTGTAGGTGGTGGGCACTTTGCGGCGCATATACCAATCAACTTTTATTGACCTAATTATGAAGGATATATTCCTCAGATTTATTATTAATTCATTTATGAGTATTTTAAGAATTCTATTTAAATGAGATTATATATATTGTATTTAATACCCAAACGAAAGTTGCTCACACAACGACATGTCACGGCATATTAACTTAGTTTAGTGGAATGAACTACACTGACCAAATTTCTCAAGAGCTGCCGTATCCTAACTTTCAAATAATTGTTTTTTTAATAAAACATTGAACGTTTACAAACAGTTTGCGTTCCCTATAAAATTTTCTGTCATTTTGGAGGAAACAAATATCCTTATAAGACGTTACTAACGAGAAGCAACATGGAAATATTGACACACAATAAAGGATATATGGGAAAATGAGATGAACATTCGAGTTAAACCCTGGAATACATTGAGCCCAAAAAAGTTTTCAGAAGGAAAGAATGAAACCCATTAATATTCACATTCTGCGCAGTATCCGTTGCGCGAATCATATGCGAACAATAGCAGTGTGATTGCCTTATAGTGGGAGAAAGTGAATACAAACAGGACAACATCCGAAGTTAATTGGCTATAGCAATTATACGAGTTATATACATAAATATGTGCCGCGTTTTTAGCTAGTCCTCATTTTGGTTAGTTCTATTCAACTCCCAAAACTAACCCACAATACAAATTTCCCAACTTTTATAAAGCAAAAAGCTCAGAGCGAAACATTTTGGGGCCCTGAGACAAATCAGGGCGCCTGTCCATAAAATTTTGATTATGGAAGCGCCGGTTTCCCCATACAGATAGTGAACTGCAAAAACAAACAAAGGGCACCCGTGTGGATCGCTTATGCATTAGCGATTCAGTTTTTGCCGGTAACAAATCGTAAAATTTTGGGGAGGGATCTGTTTAGGAGCCCAGTTAGGAAGTTCGCAATTCCGGAAAAGGAAAAGAGAAGGATGGAATAAATATGAGACTACGGTAGTTCCAAATGGAGAGAATAAAATTATGCAGCACTCGATATGAGCCAGTTAGTAATATGTACTATTGTAAACGAGAAATTTACTATTCACAAAGTTTTGAGTGTTTCAATAATAATAAACAGAGAACAGATAAGTTCAAAGAAAATAATTTTAGCAAATTATTAATTAAACCTACTTACCGCTTCCAGAAGTTGGGCATTTTGTAAATTCGAGATGAATTGTTCGGGAGTCTCCTCGTTCTCAAAAGACGGATCATCTTCACTTTTTATAAAATTGAGCTTTAAGATGGACGAATCTGCATTATTTGATGGCGGCGGACTCGCAGATGAACAAGCTCTGTATTTAGTCGGAGTTACGCCGACCGAACGTGGCATGACTGATAATACTAGCAATAATTTTCGGCAGGAATAATCCACCTGAAGCAAAGAATAAAATTTAACAATATTTGTTAAACTGGAAATTGGAATAATGCGAAATACGTGCTTGTAAGAGAAATAACAATTCGACATATAAAACTTGCCATTTTTAAGATGGAACAGAGCTAGTACTCAAAATTGCAATATACTTTTTGTGACTCAATAATACCACAAAAATTATATATCAAAACATTTTTCAATTCTAAGAATAATAATAGAAATTCGATCAAAAAGAATGTTGCTGCTTCTAAAATTTCTTGAAGTTAAAGATATTTATTATTTCAAACTAAAACTATAATTTAGAAATATTCCAATATCTGTCACTTGTTAGTACCGTCTTAAACCCAATCAATACCTACATAAAATAACTCCAAATGGAATTTTGAATATAATCTCAAACTTAACATTTACACGACTTTTGAATGGGTTAGCTCTGACTAAACAGGGAAATCTTTCTTCCTTTAAGGAAATCAGTCATATGGCTGTATACGGCAAAAGGCGTCAGATAGGAAGCCGATATGGCCATTATTAACCATAAAAAGGCTGGACTGTGTGGGTGTTTGGTTCGGGGAAATGTGTAAAGCTGGCGATCGTCAAAGTTGGACTTGGAGCTGGCCATACCAGCACACATAAGGGCCGCGACTGGGTTGGGCGGTGTGCAGCTTGGCCATAAACAGAATAGGAGAAGCCCAACTTTCCGACAAAACAATAGGCGGAAGCTGTCCTGCGAAGGGGACAGCTAGACCCTCTCCAAATTCATTTGTACACAAAAGGAAGTTTTCAATGAACACGGACCCGGCAGAGCGAAAAGTTGATCAAAATCTGACATTTTGAAATTGGTCAATAAAAATCGAAAATAAAGGAAGCATCAAGAAATTTGGTGCCTTCATAAGGAGTTGTGATCCTAGGAAATAAATCTCGAGTGCATCAACAAATATGATCGAAAAACAAATCAATGTTTATACAAAGATCATTAGACTAACTAGAAGACGAAGTCAGACTTCGACATCCAAATTAGACCATTCTGTAAAGTTCTACATAACTTATGAGATATAGCTAGGATAATATAGCTAAAATAAGAGTTTGGTAAGTCAAAAAATTGCGATCCACTACATTCATTACGTTTTGTGAACCGAATGTTGGTAACGAAACGAAAATGGCTAAATAAAGTAAACAAATCGAAATGATCAGAAATTATGCGCTGAAAGGATACACCCCAAACAAGGAATAACTTATCCATTTGGTAAATGTATAAATCCTGCTAAATGTTCTTTCACCACACTTTTATGTTACATACAAAGACTGTTTCTAAGAATTGAGTTAAAATTCTTGCTAATTTTCGGTTGAAACACTGATCATCAATGCTCTTTGTACCGGACAAAAGAGTAAAATCGTGGATGTAATGTCAATGCTAGCTCAAAATGAGCAAACTTATGGTAGGGTTGGGGGCAAGTGAGGGAGTAAATGGAATAAGGAGCTCGTCGGTAGCGGCGGCGGACCACAAGCTTCGCCTTATTTTAAGTAAGCTCCGGTGTTAGGCCGAGCGGCTGGATGAATGAATGGCGGCAGCTCCGTGGAGGGGTAAAGTGGGACTCACTCCATACATACACAGACAGCAACACATACCTACGGAGAAAGCGACTACTGTTCCTCCCTCGGTGGGTCCTCCCAGATCGAGACGAGTTGCCTTACCCGGGCTGAGCCATCCTATTTGCTGGGGCTCATCACAACCCCTCCATTCCTTATTCTCCCTTCCGAGAAATTGGCCTTTTCCTCACACAAAGCCAAAGTCTCGATCAGCACAACTCGTCAATCGGTCCAGCAGTTTCCTTCCTTGCTAGTCCCAAACACACTTCCATTGACGACTACGACCACGATCTGCGGCAAGAAGCACCTTAAATTGAAGAGCAAAGAGAAAAGGTAAAAGGGATAAATCAGTCTTGCTTGGATCAGCGGTGAATCTCGTCACACAATAATGCACACCCACCACTTCTTTAGGTAGCACAAAAACGTGATAGCCAAGTGGAGTTGGAAAGATAAACCAATAACTACACCTACAACCAATGATTCTCATTTAAGGGAGAACGAGATCGTTCCGTCATTTATTTTGTACAGGTATAGTGTGAATAAACCCAAAGTAATATCTGTAATCTAACGTTTTACAGCAAAGAAACTTTACATTAGTAATTGAAAAATTTTACCTTCAGTTTTGACGATAATCATATTCAAATACAAAGTTGCTTATGTGATGGAAAAGCGGCTATAGGCTTCTCGCTGCACTGACCTTCACTCTAACAAGAATCTTTTCGTTGCACCGTTTTAAAATTTGGTTCACAATTAAATTGAAAATGGGAATTTTAATACATACAAAAGCATTTTGTGCGAAAATGGTACAGTTGGCTTTTGGAAAAGTTTTTCGAGTCCCTCTAAGGCGTACTGCGTAAGTCCGCACGCGCTAGGATTTTTCGCTGCGCAGCTCGATTCTGGGCGAGTGATACATGGATCGCTTCGTCTCGACGAGCTGAGTCGATTGGTACCGGTTTCTCCGGGCAGATCGGCGATTTCCGGGATTTATGGCTTCCGGAAATCCGGAAAATCCTGAATTTGGGGCGTGGTCCGCGGCGAAGCCGCGGGTGGGCCGCGGCGGAGGCCGCGGGTGCGTCCTATGGAATGCTTTACTAAAACAATGTGTGGCTTATTGTACCCAGCGTGGCGAATTCATGAACTTATATATAACTAATAATGATACGCGTAAAGGTGCACAAAAGGTACGTTATTTTATTAAAATGCGCTAGGTGGTTTCTTTCTAAGATTTCTCCAAATAGCATTAAAAATCGTTTTTATTCTCAATTAATATATTTCATTAAAAACTAAAACATTTGTATTTAGTATGATAATTCTAAAATGCATATTTCTCTCTCCCCAAAATAAGGTGATTGGTTTTACTAGTTATAGGATCCTACTGAGGATGACCCAACCTATAACTAACAATGTGACTAACTGTCTAGGATTAGGGTCGAAACAGTTAGTCAATTCTGTTTTCGTTAAATCACCTTCCCTTCTAACTTATAAATCTTCAATAATAATAGGTTATCGTTCTCTCAAAAATCATTATCATGTTTGGATACACAATCAGTTGCTATTATCATCAAACCACTGTAAAGTTGCATAATTCATTACTGTGACCTTTTAGCAATTAGTTATATTTTTATACGTTCAAAAGTCAATCATATTTAACGCTTACCTGATGGTCACATAAATGAGACTTCATAACTTCACTTGTGATAAAGGATGATTTTTGAAAATTAAATTTTAAATTTGTGTTCATTATTGTGATGTGTCTTATTAAGGATTGGATACGATACTTGAAGTGTTTGCATCCAAGAGGTGAAAAAAACTTTAAATAGCAGATAAATAGTATGGAGAGCTTATTTCTGTCGCAGATTTTCATTTTGTCGCAGGTTTGGCATTGTGAAAAAACGTTTAAAAGGCATACTTTTAGGCTTAGACTTACCCCGAGTCTGACTTCCTTATTGGAGCTAATCCATAATTATTGTTTGAATTTGGCGGGAAATATTGTAATTCTGCGACCAAAAAGCCTCTTCTGTGTCATCCGTCTAAGTAATCAGCATGCCTGTATTCATAATCACTCTGACCATGATTTGCTCTGTATGCAGAAGAGCTGGTGCATGCCAGGTCAATGTCATGGGCAATTTTTTTGAAAACACCAAAAGCGGCTAAAGCTTTTTTGACTCTGGTGGCAGCAGGATGAAAAGCGGTAAAAATATTTTTCTGTGATAAAAGCTGATTTATACTGGATAAAGACATTGGGCTAAAATGGTTTGCTACAACAAAATTCCTTTAGAATGCAATATTTTTGGTTTAGTTTTCCTACAAAGATTTGCAATCCTTCTATCATTGTTGTCACACACCATAACTTGCATCTTTTAGTCCTTCAGTATATTCTCTAGAGAGAACTTACGAAAATATTTTAAAGTTGCAGTTGAATAATTTTAAACTAAATTTATGTCTATATTCTAAACATCACCAATTTTGCTTTCAGTCTAATCACTCCGTCCTATCTTGTGAAAATAATACTTCCTTCCATCATATTATTCGTAGACTCCGTGTATTTCATTGCATCACCAGTAGCTACTATCTATTTACGTGTAGTAAAAAAACGATCTTTTTATATCAAAATTTCTTGGGTAATGTAAATATTCATCTCCAATTATTATAACTCAAAATTTGCTTGAAAGTATCTCGATTATTCGTAGTTGATGACTTCAAATTTTGCAAACTGCATTTTTGATACATCTTCCATAAGACGACCAATTATTAATGGTCCATGAATGCCAAAAATCTGCAACGAAAGTATACTCAAACGACATCTCTCGCTCGTGTACAGCCTACATAAGCTTTTCGAGTACTCTATTCTTCTTGGTTAATATATGAACGAAATTCCATTTTGTTATTTCCATGTTTCCCTATATTGAGCAAAAAAGAGACAGATGAAAAGATTGATTTTACCAAATTTGACTCACTCTCTCGCCCGGATGATCGTGATAAGTTGTATGATGATAAGTTGCTAGTATTATTCTCCATAAAAAAGCAAAATACATTGATTTGTATTTATCAGAACGTCAATTGAAGGCAGTTATTTTTTACATAGCAAAGATTAGTTTTCAAATTAGCGCAAACTAGTTCGGCTTTCGATGAGGCGGGAGATTCCTACCTTGAACAGTGGATGAAGAAAAGTAGTGAAGTGAATTTAATCCTTCTATATCCTTCTAAATTTTAAGTCAATTTTGGATAACTTATATTTAGTGGTTTATTTTCTGATTTACTAATTTGTTAAATATGTAATTTAAAGGACAGATCTGAGCTAGAATTGAAGTTGGGACAGCGAGAGAGAGGTTGTTCATCAAAAGAGACGTCATAAAATTCGCGCGCGAATTCAAATGGGCATTTTTGGGGGTTAACACACATGGGGTACCCCCTGTAAAAAATATACTATCGTGTACAACACGATGAGCTGAACAACTTTTACATAGGTACCATGGGTGTCTGTGACGATCCTGGGATATATAGTGAAAAAACAATCTAAAAGGTCCATTTGAATTCACGCGCGCGTCATTTTTGCATTTTTCATCGTTTTACAACTTCAAGTCTAGCTCAGATCTGTCCTTTAGTGGATTCATGATTTAAAGCGAATACTGTAGTCGCAATGTTTAATGCAATAAAACATTAATTTAGCCTATTTTCAAAAATATGCCAGGTAAAAATAAAAATAATATGATTTCTAGGACTCGAAACAAACTATTGATTGCCTTAAACCAGACATGTCGGAGGAAACGACCATTGACGACCGCGATTTCACCAGCGAAGGCTCCGAAAACAGCACTGAAGTGTCTAATCTCAAGGTTTCTCTTATATTATTATTTATATGTTCACACTTATTTACAGGTATATCTCCGAATTCGGCCGAATGATGAACAAGAACGGTGCCAGTTTATCAATATTTCGAGTAACGAGACAAATCTAACGTTCGTGGGCGATGGTAACAAGCCTGACGTATGTTTGTTTAAAACCCATTGAATCTAGGAATGTATCAATGCAAATTAAAAATGACTTTAATTAAAGTAATGTTTTGAAAATTTTATGTGTGATAACAACTAAGCAAAAGTGAGTATATTAGCAGCACTATAATAGTAGAAAAAGTAAGTAAAAAAAATCCGTACAAATTCGTTCCAGCCTTTAGTGTCGGATAAGTGAATGCCCTAATATAAGGTAAATAGTAACATCTTTACGCAAAATACTAAATATATTTCGAGTACAATGAATATGACAGCAAGGTTGTTGCTATTCTGTGAGTTGGGATTGGCTGAGTGATTAGGACTCGTAAAAATATGGGTTTCGGATGACTTAAATTGTTATGGGAGAAATATATATAAATAATTTATATTAAAGTAAATATTTTTAGTTAAACTTCACTTGTGATTACATATTCAACACTAACGCTAGTCAAGAAACTGTGTATGACAAGATTGCGCCAAATCTACTGTCTAGTTTCATGGGAGGACAAGACGTGTGCATATTCGCTTACGGACAAACAGGGTCAGGCAAAACTCACAGGTAGCTTACTTTGTGATAGTAGTATTGGAAAAGCTTATGAAGAATTGTTGAAAATGCGATACGAATATATTTTAATAAAATTGTCGAAATATATCATTTTTAAGTGTAACAATTTACCTTCTAAAAATGGGATTTTACGAAGAAAACTTTTTTGGTTACCATACTGGATGAGGACTGTTTTACAAAATTATCTTAACTATCTACAAAATCTTTAAACATATGTTTCTTAAACGGAGCAATTTGCCACATAATAAAGGCTAATTGGATGGTTTGAAGGCAACATTTTTTCTCAAATTAAAAATTATTAACTAATGACTTACTTTCAGTATTCTTGGCAATTCTCGCGATCGCGGTCTTTTGCCTCGTTTCTCCAAAGCACTGTTACAAGATATTAATTCTGACTTTTCTAACATGACTACCACAATCGAGGTGTCCTTCTACGAGGTATACAATGAAAAGGTAAGTTAGTGAGTTATATATACCTTCTTTCCATTTTTATTTTGAATTACACACAGTTATTATTGTTCAGGTGTACGATCTGCTGTCGGAAAACCGACACATGGTCCGTATCAGAGGAACAGAGAAAATTTATTTGGAGGATCTGACGATTTTGCCTGTACAATCGATGACCGATTTCAAGAAAGCTATTAATGCAGGACTTAAAAAGAGATGTACAGGATCTACTCTCCTCAATGATGTCTCGTCGCGCAGCCATGCTATTTTTCATATAAAGTAAGTTTTGAAATATAATTTATTAAGAATCCATTAGATCATTTTGAATAATTAATTACAGAAAGACAAATTATATTTCATTAGCAATTTCTTTTAAGTTTAGAAATGCTAAAAACAGAAACACGGAGGTATTATTTTGTGTGCCTATTTGTGTATCTGAATATTGTTTTGCATCTTTTCATATGACTTGTGAGACAGTATGGTACAAAAATATTTTAGGCTGAATAGGTCTCAAACCGAGGTGCTAAACGAGAAGCAAAGAATATGCACTGTAATTTCTGACTGTTATTTCGTCGACTTGGCTGGTTCTGAGAAGGCTTCTGCGGTAGGAGTGGAAAACATTGCAGTAAGCGAGTCCATTAACTCTTAGATTACTTATAAATATTTTAAGGAGACTGCTGCGATCAATTGTTCCCTTTTGGCCCTACAGAAGATTATTGAAAGCAAGGCCTTAAATACGGCAGCTTACGTGAACTATCGGGAATCAGTCCTAACTCGTCTTCTCAAGGATTGTTTTGAAGGAAATTCGAAGATCGCCCTATTGGCTACTATTTCGTCTAATATCAGTGACCGTCATGTGACGGTAAGTTTTACAAATTAAGATTTAATATATTTGATTTGACATAATATTAGTACAGACATTATCATGAATTCCTGCCACTTTTCTGTGATTGGCGAAAATTTTGAATAATAGGAGATAATATAAAAAATGAACTAAAAATAGCGCCGAAATAAAACATTTTTCAAACCATTGACATGATCAGAGGAAAATGACTCATATTTCCAAAAAATTTGCCGCTGCAATTTTATTGTGTTTGCATAACAAATTCCATTAATCAAACTGAACTATTCTAACAGAACGATTCGTTTTACGACACCAGACATCGAAAGAATGTGTAATATTTTTTGAATAATTTTAAAACAAAATATGCTGTTATATAGTAAGTCTGGGGCGACAGCCGCCAGACATTGAATTTAGAAAACTTTTGATCGAATTTCGATTTCGTCCGACCACTAGTCACAATTTGTTTATTTTCTCTCATTTTAGCTCCAAACGCTTCGATTTTCTATGAATGCAAGCAAATTGCAACTTTTTACTAGGAAAAATGTTGCCTCGTTCGTTGAAATTAAGCAGAAAATGGAAGAAGAGAATCATGAAGTCAACAATCGAGATTTCAATCAATGGCAAAAGGAAATGTCCTCAGTTCTTTTGATGCCTGTATCAAGGAAGCGGTTATTTGGCAAACCTCCGTCTTTGCAGCTCAATGGACCTGATGACGTTGAACTAATTCCACAGCTGCGAGAGTATTATACAGGCAGACAGATCAAACATCGCGAATATATATCAAACCTTAAAACTGTCGGTTCGTTTTAATTTCGACCAATTATATACTTTTGAAAATTTTCTTCATACCAATTTCCCCTTGAGGTTATTTAAATTAATTATTTAAGCTGAATTGTTTGAAGCCAAACAAATTCAAATTTTATATCGCAATGACTTGAGCCAAGGAAAAGTGAAGGAGCTCGAACAATGCGTGAAAGAAACTAACAGCTATAATGCTCTACTCAAGCTAAACAGCAACCGCTATTTGGTATTTCTTATTCTTACCATGGTATCATTGTTGTCTAACATTCGGTTTTAGAGAGAAAAGAATGCTCTGAAGCAGCGCATACTTCGCTACGAGAAAGCAGAAGAAAATAGCCGTCGAGAGGTTGAAGAGAACCGTATCCGGGAAGAAGAACACCGTGCTGCCTTAGAACATCAAAGCGCGAAATTGCAGAAGGTAGCATTTTCTCATCCGCTGTCAAATAATTGAAAACGTTTATAATTTCAGGTTGCTCAAATATTTGAAAGTCCTCTGCCCAGAACTCAGCCAATCTCCAAGATAACTAACCCATCTTGTAAACCGATTACCGGGAATTTAAGTGGTGAGGGAATAAAATCGAAGAGAGATTGTTTTAAGGTAAATTTTAATATTATCACGAGCATATTATACGTGCATTATCTCTGTAATACTAATAAACTTTGTAATTACTTTGACTATGAAAAATGAAACATTCTTTCCTACAAACATGAAACGCAGCATCCAAAAGAAACTATTTTTCGTGAAGGATAGATATTATTAGGAGGAAATTACTTTGATTTGTTTTTAGTTAACAACTGAAATAATAGATTTGTAAATTACGATCCAAAATTTTGGAATAATAAAATGGGTGTAAAATTATGAAAGAGATATTTTCGAAACATCCGTTTCTAATCGTTACGACCCTTATTTTATACGACTAGACCGACTTTGTCAATCTCACTCCACCTAGTCAGACTCACTCACTTATCATGTCGGGTCTCTTCAGTGAAAGAAATATCCCTTTCTAAGTTTGTAACTAACAAAAACAAGTATTAGCCTCTGACCTAATACAAAGGCAGATTTGAATATGTCGATTTGAATTGGCGCCAATTCAATTTAGAAGGGGGCTAGCGTAAATCTGATATTGCTAACCCCCTTTAAAATAAGGTTTTAGAGGGGTTAGCAATATCAGATTTACGCTAGCCCCCTTCTAAATTGAATTGGCGCCACTGGCGCCAATTCAAATCGACATATTCAAATCTGCCTTTGTATTAGGTCAGAGGCAGTGTGTGAACAATGAATTGATATTAACTGTTTTAGCATCCTGGTGCAACTGCGATCTCAGTATTAGCATCGTCTGGAATTGGCACAATGACGGACGTTAGAAGCGGCTTCAGCACAAACCGGACTAGCATTCGGCACATACCAGTTCGTCGTTCTCGCAGCCTGGGTGGCAATTTCTATCAACCATTCAAAAGAATTGCCGCATACTTCGAGTCAGGAGGAAATGTGAAACCCAATGATCCTGATTGTAAATAACTTGTAAATGATCTTTTTTGCCCAATTCGTTTCTTTATTCGGTGGTTTGTTGATCTTCTATCAGATTGTCTCAAAAATTTATCGTGTATTCATTACGTGAATAAATATTTACGGTAATTCAGTTTACCTCTTAATGCTAGGAAGAGAACTCAGGACAAAAAGTATTGAAACCCCTAACTTTTTAGCAGTTTAGACAACGAAAATTTGTTACACAAGCACGGAAAAATGAAATTTTACCAGAGAAATTTTACCTGATGCCTTATTATATGAAAAAGAGCTGAAGCCACGATTTAAATTTTACTACTATCGAACCTCTTCCGCGCCATCCCATTTCCACGCATCTCACTGTAGTAACGGACCGCAGCTAAAGTTGCGTCAAGGTTCTGTTCCCTATTTTTGGGTAATAAAGAGGTCCCTTTGGTGATTTGGGTGGCCCGACCTCAAGGGAGGCCTCCTGAAAATGAATACCCGTGTACAATCTAAAATTCGCTAAATGCCCAATAGGTTCGACGTGAGTGGTGCAATCTCAAAATTTAAATTTTTCTCGTTCTATACGAAGGAGAGTTATCGATTAACACCCTTACACGCTATCGATTGACAAGAGCGCTTTAATTAAGGGTCATCACCAGAAAAAGTCCAACAAATAGGTGGTCGAAAGGTTGGTTTTTAGGATTTTTTGCGATTTTTTAACAAATCTTCCAATACTTGACCACGACTTGTAGTGTATGCGATTATGTTTAATGAAATATTATATCCAACTCTTGCACTTACAATTTTTTTGTTAAAATATTTTTTTTGTCAAAAAGAGAGGAGTAGCATGGATATTTCTTCCACAAACCATTTCTTCTAAAGCTATACCTTCTTTATTATTGTAAAAGTTCATCCATAAATCCACCATGACAGGGTGATCCCACCAAAAGCGATATTTTGAGAGAGATAATGTGGTTGGGGTAAATACCACGAACATTATGAACGAAGTCTTACGAAACTGCAAGTGAAAAGTTATAACATTGCATTTGATACGTAAATGGTATCTTCAAATTGGTGCCAAAACATTATATGCGACTTGTGTCCCGAAAAGAAATGTTTGTGTGATACTGTTGTTTTCTGGCTTAATCCTACTTGGAAATATATTTTGTAACAGTCGCCAGTTGCAATTCACGTTTCTGTTACTACTTTCTATGAAGAGGACGTCTCATAACCACAACAAGGTGCTTTTATAATAATTATTTCTCTTCATTCCGGCCATACGGACGAGACAACAAATATTTCTTCAGAGATGCAAGAAAACACCCAAGGCGAAGAACAATCGAGGCCCTCTGAAACAGAAAATTCGCAAGAACATCAAACCAAAAAAGTTGGGAAGAAAGCAAGAGTTTTCGATTTGGATACCGTCCTCGCGCAAAGCATTGAGGGAGCAAAAATTCGGAATGCGGCAGGAACAAGCGGAGGATCTGCTCTCTCGTCCGGCGGTCTCAGCTTGCAAGAAAGCATCGAAAGTCTCAACGAAGCTTCAGAAAACACAAATGAAAGAGTTGATTTTGTAAGTTTCTATTATCTCTTTGTTGACAGGTATATTTTTATATGTGATAGCTAATTTTTATTTATCGATATCTAATTATTTATCAAAAGCTTTTTGAATATAGTTCCGCAGTTTTGTTTTAGTTACTTTCAATTTAAAGTTTCCGCTAAACAAACTCTTGTTACAAATCTTGTTACATATCTCAACTTATTAATTAATAATTTTACGTTCTTGAAACACTATTTTTAGTCTCATGGAAACGCAAATGATGCTTTGAGGTCGTCAGACGACGATGAAGATGTTGGGCCGGCGTTACCGCCAGGATTTACTCCTGATGTTTCTGTACAACAGGAATCTGTGGAGGAAGATGATGGATTTGATGAACAAGTTAGTTTTAATTCAATGTACTCAAATTCGGTAATTGTCTGAAACTAAAACGTAACTTGAGAATATTGCATGGAAAATGCAATTTTGATATATAGGCAGAAGAAAGACGGTTTTCCTTTGGCTAATCGCTATCATGAGTTGTCACGGCCAACATAACCTTCCATTACTATTTTTGGTCTATATGGAGACTGCAAGAAGATATATGTTCGGTTTCTAGGGGTTTTGCATATATTTTGTTTATTTTGTTTTGTTTACATACGAGTTATTTCGTTATTGACGTAGTTTGATAGTTAATAAAAATTTTAATCCACTCTAACCTAAAGCGCAGGGGAAGACTCACCATCGAGCAGAAAAGGCGTAAATAAGCCTTTAGCGCGAATCACGTTCCCGGACCTCAGGCTCGCGGGTACCCCCTAAATCGGCCACGCTGAGTCGAATGGCGCCAAAATTTTTCACGTGAAACGTGACTTACGTGAGTCACGTAAAAGGGCAACTTTTCACGCCCCACTCGGATTTGGGCGTGTGATACGTCAATCGCTTCGTCTGGACAAGAGAAGACGTTTGGCACCATTTTCAGCCCCCAGACGACCCCCTGTGGCCCCCTGTGATCCCTTTTACCCCCCAGGGGGCCACAAAAGGCAACTTTTCTTGCTCCACTCGAATTTGGGCGTGTGATACGTCAATCGCTTCGTCTCGACGAGCCAAGGCGATTGGTACCGGTTCCAGCCTAGCGAAGAGCCGCGGATGTACGCTAACCGCGAAAAAAAAACAAGAGACCCCGCCGATTCGAGGCGGTAATCCGCCGAGAATCGGCGGGGTCTCTTGTTTTTTAGGGCCCTAATACAACGAATATCGAACATAGCTTTTTTAATGACCAGGATACAAATGCGTATAATTTTGTAATGGAAACTATTATGTAGTCCGTAAAATTATTAATGCCCTTTTATTTCCCATTATTCAGTTGACCGCCTCAAGTTTAATTCCTGCAGCATGTGAAGCCACAATACACCATGGATCAAAGCCAGTCTCAGCAATCACTTTTGATGCGCAGGGGTCAAAATTTGCAACCGGGAGCTATGACTATTCAGTAAACCTATACGAGTTCTTAAAAATGGACAGTTCTATGAAATCGTTCCGTCAAATACAACCGAGTGAATGGTATGTTATATAAACCATTATGATGTGATTTATGTAATTGTTTTCAGCCATATCATAAATGATCTCGCGTTCAATGGCAATGGTGAAACACTATTGGTTGCTACTGGCAATGCTCAATTAAAGCTCCTTGATCGGCAAGGAAAGCAGTGGGGTGAAACCATTCGAGGTTTGTAATGTTTTGTCTGTTGCGACAAACTGAAATTTGTTGTTTAAGGTGACCAATATTTGGTTGATTTATCGAACACAAAAGGTCATACTGCTGCCGTAAATGCATGTTGCTGGAACCCGCTTGTAAAAACGGAATTTCTGACATGTTCCGATGATGGGTTAGTTTATGTTTTATTTTGAGTGATCACAATCTATTTTTAATTTGGAGAAATGTTCAGTTATAGAAAGGTTATTTTCGTTTAACAAATACATGAAATACGATAGCCATTACTACGTTTTCCGTGCGTCAAGAACACTCCATTTGCATTCTGCAACATATATTTACAAATATTACCAATTGAGCATTTAGAACCCTGCGCATATGGGACACCGGTGACTACAAAGCGATCACAAAATGTATCAATCAACAACGGAAAGTGATTAAAACAAAGAACGCCAGTGGCAAGCGCGCGATTCCTACAACATGTTGTTATTCGCATGATGGGAAACTAATAGCCGCTGGTTGTGATGATGGTTCGATTCAGATATGGAAAAACGGAAAAATATTTGTAATATTTCCTTTTTTATGTGTTCATCTTAAAGCCTCTTTTTAGGTGAATACTACTTATTTGAATCGAAAAGCGCACAATGGAGCTATCACACGGTTACAGTTTTCACCAGACGGGAAGCGGATATTGTCAAGATCTAGTAAGTTAACAACCTGAAATAACATTAAACCTACATTAGTTTTCCACATTATAAAAACACGGTCCATATCAAAGTGTGCATTTTAAAATTAAATATGACTATTTTGTTAAATTCACAGAGTAAAATATTGTTATATATAATATACTAAACCTCATTTGGCCTCGGAGCGGGAACCAAATGAAAAAATACGAAGAATTTCCCTCGTTATAACCCTCCCTCATAACCGATTATAACGATTCTAGGACGGTTAGAAAAAAAAAGCAAAGAGGTTACCACGTGAAAACATTTCCCGTATTTCCAAAATGATTCGATAATTTTGAAAGATTCGTCCCAAATTTTTGTCCGTTCTTTTAATCCTTTATACGTTTTTAGTGGATGACACAATGAAACTGTTCGATTTGGCAAATTTCAAGGAGCCTCGGAAAGTTGTAAACAATTTGGACACCATGTTTATTCAGTATGTTTGTTTAATGATAATAGTTAATATTTGTTTAATGTGAAAAATTTTTCTCTGAAGATATGTTCATTTTATAAAATTTTATGTGTATTATGAATGAACATATTGTTTTGCTTTAGGACCGATTGCGGATACAGCCCTCATGCTGAGTTCGTATTTACGTGCACATCATTAAAGACAAAAGCAGGCGAAGCTGGTTCTTTGCGCTTTTTTGACTCTGAAACCCTGGAATTGCTCTATCGCATTGATTATCCGACCATGGTTTGAGTGTTTTGCGGTTTATATATTATTAATCTGTTCATTTAAGGGCTGCATTCGTGCTATATGGCACCCAAAAATTAATCAGATGTTGGTAGGACTAAGCGATGGTAACTGTCGTATTTACTACGAGCCTGGATCAAGTTTCCGCGGTGCCCTACTCTGTGCTGAAAGGCCGGTAAAGCGAGCCAGAAAATCCGAAGTCGTCAAGGAAGAAATCATTCTTTCACGTAATTTTTCCGGTTATTTTTATTTTTGCACAATTATTATTTTCAGCATTAACACTTGAAATGTTCCAACCGCGAGGAGAGGAAGGAGAAGAGAAGGAAGTCACTGAATGGCGCATTAAGAAATTCTTACGAATGCAAAGCGGAAGCAAGAGGTTGTACTTTTAAATAATATTGTGTGATTCAAATAAATTATCTTTAGGCCAACCTTCCGCAAACCAGCCGAGATGCCTATGTCGGGACCAAGTAAGTTTTCCTGATATCAATAACATTAGCTGTTAAACTACTTTTTTATTGTGTTTGATAATTTTTCATTTTTGTGAAACATTCTTACGTCCTTTCCACATAATTTGCGGATAATATTTTATAGCAAATTGCATTTTTGCAGAAGCCAGTGTATGCACTTAAAAAGGATTAACTCTAACTATTGCATTTAATATACGACTACAACAAATGTCAATCCAGTAACAGTGAATATACAATAGAAGTGGAATAATTTTCAATAAAGTTGCTCAAGTTGTTACGCAATTATATGCGTAAGAACGAAAATTTTGTGCTAAAAGGTTTAAGATTAAGAAATATTAAATATCTGCGAATTTATATCTCATACATCATATTTATATTATCGATTCCTCATATCATGGCATTTAGGTGCGGGAGGCCGATTGGCGCAATCTGGCGGCACATTGCATTCGTACATAGCGCAACAGATCGGAACTTCTCGGAACATGGGATTTTTGGCAGACGAAGATGTGCGCGCGTCAATTCTAAAGCACGCTGAGGCTGTATGTTTTATTTTCAATAAGATATTTAGTAGTTTAGACTCGTTTTGTTCAAACAGAACAACGAAATATTCTGTGTTCTGCTGTCTCAATATTCTGGTTTTGCTGCCGACAAACAGTTTAAATTGTTTTGTTCATAATTGGATTTCTGAAGATAATATTCAAGAACTTAAAATAATTTATTAATGAGAGTGCCTTAATTATACTTTCTTTTTATAGGCTGAGAAAGAGCCTCTATATATCTCCAAAGCATATCGAAAAACGCAACCGAAGCCGATTTTCCAAGAAAGCGCGGAAGAAGAAGAGGAAGGCGATGAAGAAGTAAAAGAACCAATGTTTAAAGTGCCAAAGCTAGGTTGAACTAGACCAAACTCATTTGACTTACGAAATGATCTCGTCGTTGTAATTAATGTTGTATTTAATTGTTGTATTATTTTTAAAGATAAAATATTGTTTGAATTTTCCTTTGTCTGGAAACGATTGGCGTTTCGTGCGTCCAATGTTATTTTACCTATGCTAGTATTTGTTCTTAATTTTATCTTTAGTGCTTTATTCATATTTATTATCTGTCCATCTGTTCGAATTTATATCGGAAAAACGTATTTGGATGTTTTAAGAGAAATTACACATAGCAATATATTTTCGAGTTAAAAACATTTTAGTCTTTAAATTCTTGGAAAATCCAACTGAGCAATTATTTTATAATTTGACTTTTTAATTTAGATTGAATATTTGCTAATTTTTGAAGGCGCAGGACGAAATGGGTATTGATATCAACCACAAGTATGATCGCAAGGTTCGTCGCACGGCTCCAAAGAGTGAAGATCCATACTTGCGTGTGCTCGTCAAGCTATACAGCTATTTGGCCAATCGTGTTGAGGTAATATAGCATATTTAACTGGTGTTATGAAGAATAACAATTGACATTTGTAGGGGCAAACCAAGTTCAACAAGGTGATCTTGAAGCGTCTCTTCATGGCTAAACGACATCGACCACCTCTTAGTTTGGCTCGTTTGGTCCGCAATGTGAAAAAGCCAGGAAACGACAAAAAGACAGTTGTCTGCGTCGGCACCGTCACGGATGACAAACGAATTTATGCGGTAAGATTTCCCATATGAATTTTAATGAATTCATAACAGATCAATAAACAAAATTATACCGTATTATCGTTAAAATAATTATCAATCCGTAAATGAGGCCCCATGTTTTTTCATGCTTGTGACCTTCGACTCAGTGTCTTAATATGAGTAAAACGTCGAGTACATTGGTTTAGTGTAGTTGAAACAAACAGTATACAGATTATAAAAAGCGGGCCGAAATTAAGTTTAAGAAAATTTATTCTAATCTTACATTTTATCTTATTTATGTAGATTAATTCATATTTACTCTGTTCTAAAATATATCATGTTAAATATGTCATTTTTATTAAGTTCGGTTTTATTTTGCAATAACTGCACTATTAAGGTCCCTGCTGTGACTGTGGCTGCTCTTCGTTTCACTACAGGCGCTCGTGCTCGTATCTTGAAAGCCGGAGGAGAATGCATCACATTGGATCAGTTGGCTCTTCGCGCTCCAAAGGGAGAGAACACTCTTTTGATTCAAGGACCACGAAAAGCACGCGAAGCAGAGAAGCACTTTGGACCAGCTCCGGGAGTGCCTGGTAAGTAACCTCTTATTTTGTCGTTGATTGGATATAAAAACTGGTCAAGTATTTGACTTGAGAAAGTAATTAAACGTTGTTATAATTTTTATAATGTTCACACGCGCGTCATGACCATTGAAAACCATTTTTGTAGAAGAAAATCTTCACGTTTGTTGAATATCGAAATTTGTTGAGTGATTGACTCGAAAGAATATCATTTCCCAAACGTATAAAACAACTTTTATGGAAATGAATGTTAAGTCGCGTTATACTCGTTATTATTATAGGCAGTCACACGAAACCGCATGTTCGCTCCAAGGGACGCAAGTTTGAGCGTGCTCGTGGTCGCCGAAAGTCGCGTGGATACAAGGCATAAGCACCAACAAACTCTTTGGAAAGAAAACCTTTGTCGAAATATTTTGTTGGTTTTGGCTTGTTGTTCAACTATTTTGTTAAAAATAAAATGTTACAATATCCACTCTAACATATTTGACATTTTTTCTAATACACGCAATTGGAACAGATCCTATAATTTATTGATAGAATAGAGCCACATTATGTTTGGTACATCATTTTATTAGTAATTTCAATATTTGAGACATGATTAGAAATGGCTTTTCTCTATGTTCGGGAAGGTGTGCCTTGGCGAGGTTCGCTTCTACGTCCTCGGATAAGAACTCAGCTTTGACAAGCTTTCGAAGAAAAGATATTCCTGACACGAGTAAGTAGTCGCGTGAACTTTCCCAAGCAATACATCGGCATTTGCCTGAATTCTTGATTTGGGAACGTTACAGCGAAACAAATGATAACAGCAATAAAACGACTAAAGTAAAAACTGGAAAATGAAGTGTAATAGAATTTTTCACCTGTTGCTTTCAAAAACCTCAACCTAGGAATTTGGAGGTAGCTAAGAATATACCATATTATATTTTTATATGCCATTTTTCTTTTTTAAACAACTGACAAATTATTCAGAACGTGCAAAGGGAATCATTGGTAGGATCTTTCCGAAGTCAATTTTTGCTGATACTGAGACACGCAATAAGATGAGGCCTCCTACGAGTAAGTTTATATTGGCTACAATTGTATCTTTTATGTGAAGGTCGATTCAAAAGTGATAAACTATTTACAGATCTCACTTTCCCGAATCCTCGTGGCATTGAAAACTATGATCCCGATGTTCCCATGAAAACGCTGCTCACTGAGGGGCCTTCTGTGCTAAAGAAGCACACTACAGTAATTTTTGAATTTAAAAACAAAAGTTAAAAAATGTATTGGACTTCAAAAAATTGTTGTGACATAAAATAATATTTTTAAATTACTATAGGCCACTTTCAGAAACTTTGCAAAGAAGTCTACGATCGCTATATAGCCACGGGAATTAACACAAAATGGTCGTTCATGCACAAAGAAATCCTCGGCTCTTTTCACAACGAAACTCTCATACAATACGACTTTAAAGATGATGATGTAAGTAACTTTCTGTTGACATTATTTGAAACTTCACTATTGCTAAACCATTCCGTACTCCCTCCTTCAAACTCACCTTCCTAGTTGAGACATCTTTATTCTGCACTTTAGCTACCAAAACTAATTAGGAAATATGGCGGAGTGATATGGGCATTTTATCGCATATGGTTTTGTAAAAACGACTTTAAGCTATACACATTGAAACGTATCATTGGAAAATGCTGTCTTACGAAGAACACGGTCTGCTAAATATTTTTCTTAAACGGCACGGTCATTTGACACGTTTTCGACGTCCATTTTTTAACGTGACACCCAAGTCATTTTTTCACAAATACCGTTTCTGACAAAAATAATTGCGTGCAGATATGAAATAATTGTTGCTTTTTTACACCCATGTCCATATTTACGATATTTTGTTACTTGGCTACTTTGAATAAAATATTTACCTACATTTGACCCGTAAATAACTTTCTACCATTTGTTTTTAGTCGCTTAAAAATTGGACAACTGGATGCGATTCCGATTGGAGCCAAGGTAGTTTTATAAGCTTTCTATGAATTTACAGCATTTATTTGTTATCATAATTCATGGCGTAATTTCCAGGATACTCCAAATGCGAACTGACCAGAACTGATCGAGGAACGGCTTTGTTTCAAGGCACGCTGAGTACAAGATTGGTTAAGGTGAATTGATTTTAATTATTTTAAAATGTCGATGTTCAAAACGATTCAGGATGGAAAAACAGTTCGAGCTGGCTGGTGCAACATGAAATCGGTCGACAAGAGAGCATTTGAACGGAAAAAGTTTTATGGACAGGACTGGATTTATTACAACCATCTGCTAATAAAGGTAAATTTTGTCAGCAACCATCCTTTGGCTTTATTCTCAGTTTTAGTGTCGTGGTGACGGCCGTACGTATAAAGTTATGCTTCATACACCGCTTTTGACGGATGTGACGGTACGTTAAAATTTCCAGGATAGTATAATTATAGACATTATTTTTTTCTAGTGGATTATTGAGAAACGGTTATCAGGATAATTTGCCAAACAGTTTTGTATCGGGATTTTATATTTTGCAAAAATGATTTACTAATATTCACCAAAAAATTTGTTTATAGGCGATAAATTTTTATAAAAAAATTGATAATTTCTACGTAATTGTCCATTAAAATGGGTGGTAATTTCTCCCTGTTAATTCATTAATAAGAAACTGAGTTGTCCAGCAACTCTAGATTTCTTAATAAGGTAAGCAAGTGAAAGTATGTGCTGCTGTGTAAAATACACCGGCAATATTTTAAATTCTCATCAATTAAAAATCTTGTCTGTAAACTGTAATATACATTTTCAGTGGGGTGACTCTCATTCATATCAGCTTCACACCCATGGCGGACCGTATTGGCAATACGAGAAAATACCGTTTTCAAGGTTTATTCACACTGTAAATATGAGGATACAAGACAGACAGCGTCCGATTGAGAAACTCGACATTTCGTATGCTTTATACATTTTTACGAAATAAGCAAAAAACACGCAACGTTTTAGGTCTATTGGAATCACACTCATGGATAGGATCAACGGCGACTTCAAGCTCGAGATAGGTTTTATTGGAGTTTGCCATGATGCGTCACACACCGAAGAATGTGCTTGGGAAGCATACCAACTTGACATTCCTTACACAGAGTGAATTTAAGTTGTTATGTTTTAGGTTTTGTTATTGTCATATTTTATTGTTTGTACATAAATAAAAAAGACGTATTTACTATATTCACACATAAAACAATAAAACTATCATAGATTTTAAGCAAATAATGCAAATTACATTTACAATTACCCAAATCTAAATTGTTTCGAATTTTTGCCTCGGATCGTGTGATGGCATTGAGATTTCGACGTTCACCTGGAAATCAGATTCATCGGTTATTACTAAAAACATTGTATGGTCGTGTCAACTGTTTGTAGAATAATAAAAAATTTACTTTGGAAATATTGTCAATCATAATCACAGTGTTGGATGTTTGAAATGGAATTGACTTGAATAATTTTGTGGAAAATTATTTCATATAACCAAACCCATTATTCAAATAAAGTTTTTTTTGTAAAAAATTAAAACCTAGATATTCAACAAAATGTTGGGTGGTTAAAATTACATGTTCCATTGGCAGAAAAATGTTAGTGGGAATCACATAAAAAAATGTTTTGTGCCAAATTGATTGATCGATTGTAACGGTAATGTTGAGGAATGATCGTGGAATGCTGACTGATTAAACACAAAACAAATCAACATACCAGACTTTCATCGATCAAATGCTGATCTTTTTGTAGCACTTTGCTAACGCCTTCGTTGTTTTTGAACTTAACAGCACCTAAAATTTGATTTATAACGTTAATAAATAAAAATTAAGAGAAACTAACCAAACCCGCCATGTAGCCCCGTTTTAGAATCCTGAACGGTCAAATTAACTAGCATATCTGAGAGTAAGAAAACTTACGAAATATAATGTTACAAGTGCGACTTTCCCGTATTTTTCAAAGTATTTGGTGATTTGATCTTTGCTGGTTTCTCCCTTCAAGTTTGTCAAGTACACAACGTTGTTGTTGCATGCGGCATTCAAGAACAGTTCTTGAGCAAGTTCTCCCTCTGTGAGTCGACTTGTCTTCAAGAGAGACGAAGACCAGCGCGCGAAGAGAAAGGGCGTCAATCGTGGCATAGCTCTGTGTATACTGAAAATGAAAACTTATAAATAGCCAAAATTAATTAGACAAAATGAGGCGAGAAGGATAGCGTTTTTTAGCAGGTGTCCTTCGAAAAATAAACGTGATTATGGAAACAAAGCGCCAAATAAGTATTGAAATGTTGAAATGATAGCGGGATTTCAAACGGACGTTCAAGGATCAAGCAAGCACACATAGAAGATTCATTGCATAAGATTTTCATAGCGAAACATACCAAGAAAATTGTAAATTTCTTTACGACTTACAGAAATAATTCGACTAAATTGTATGGCGGAACATTCAACGACTTTTACAGTTAATTTTTATGCGAACTTCACTTTGTCAATTTTTTTTGAATTTCGTTTTGTATACCTTTATCAGATGTCATGATCAAGGAAGAATATCTCTTCCTGGTAGTTGGTGAGATGCACACTTTTTCCGTAAGTGGTACTTCACCTTTGAAAATATCTTCTAAAAGAGCTGTCTTCAGTTTTGGCAATTTTCAATTGCTAGAGCCTTAAAACTAACTATGCCTTAAAAGTTTTACCACAATTAAAGCTTTGTGCCGCAGGTGTGATTGAAAGAATGTTTTCACTGTAAATTGACATTTATTCAACTAAGCGGTATAATCCGGGTTATCCCATAAATTCGGAACAAACTGTTTTTTTAATGAATTATCACAACTAAGCAAGCGAGTATTAGAGAAAAGACCATATCATCGCAATTATATTGCTAAATTATTTATATCAAATTTACTAGCACCTTCGGTGCTAGTAAAAAAATAAATTTCTAAATTTTTGGTGGAGTCTTCGTTTGTGGTTACGTGTGATAAGCGTTTCTGTATTTGAATGCGCTGACGCGCATTAAGCTGCTTCTAGACGCCCATCAACGGCCAACATGGTTTGGGTGTGGAACGGGTTTTGTCAGCGGAGCCTCGCTGCCTGGGAGTATACGGGCTATCCCAGTATACGGGCTATCCCAGGATACGGGCTATCCCAGTATACGGGCTATCCCAGGTTAACCTGGGAGTATACGGGCTATCCCAGTATACGGGCCATCCCAGTATACGGGCTATCCCAGGATACGGGCCATCCCAGTATACGGGCTATCCCAGTATACGGGCTATCCCAGGATACGGGCTATCCCAGGATACGGGCTACTAGGCTTTTTTCCAGCGCCTTCGGCGCTGGAAAAAAACCTAGGTCGGCTGACGCCGACTTCGCGGCCTTCGGCCGCTCAACGGGTGCGGTTCGGGAGTCTGAATACCATGCTTTAGTCTAATTTTGAGTGAGGGTGCGGTCGACCGTCGCGGCCTTCGGCCGCTCCAACCCCTACGTTATTGGGCCCGGCCTCTCTTTTTAGGTCAGTCCAGAATTCTTGGGCCAGCCAGCGTTCTTAGGCCAGCCCAGCGTTAGGGTGCGGTCGACCGTCGCGGCCTTCGGCCGCTCCAACCCCTTACGTTCTTGGGGCCGGCCCAGATAGGCTGAGTGTTATCCATTACTGCTGCCAGCAAGTCCAGCCTTCTGGGTCAGGTCAATTGACAGTCCAGCGCCAAATTTTGGAATGACCGACAAAAATAAGCACTATAAAGAATGCACCTGCCCAAAATTTTTTCCCTCCCTCAAGAAGGGGGACAGACGGACAAAAGTGATCTTTGATCCCTTAAAAAGGGGGGACAGACGGACAAAAGTGATCTTTAATCCCTTAAAAAGGGGGGACAGACGGACAAAAATATGCTTGGGGCCCTCAAAAAGGGGGACAGACGGACAAAAATATGCTTGGGGCCCTCAAAAAGGGGGACAGACGGACAAAAATATGCTTGGGGCCCTCAAAAAGGGGGGACAGACGGACAAAAGTGATCTTTGATCCCTTAAAAAGGGGGACAGACGGACAAAAATATGCTTGGGGCCCTCAAAAAGGGGGACAGACGGACAAAAATATGCTTGGGGCCCTCAAAAAGGGGGACAGACGGACAAAAATATGCTTGGGGCCCTCAAAAAGGGGGACAGACGGACAAAAGTGATCTTTGATCCCTTAAAAAGGGGGGACAGACGGACAAAAATATGCTTGGGGCCCTCAAAAAGGGGGGACAGACGGACAAAAATATGCTTGGGGCCTACATTTTGTCTAAATTTGTCTAAATTTAGCTAAATTTTGACCTCACATTCGGATTCCCCGCTAAAAAGTACCCTAAAATAGGTACCTGTCTAAAAATAAGCACCCCTAAGTCTGTCATGCGAAGGACAGGTCATGCGAAGGACGGACAACATGCTCTGAAATACTAGGTAAGAAGATCCCAGTATACGGGCTATCCCAGGTTAACCTGGGAGTATACGGGCTATCCCAGGATACGGGCTATCCCAGTATACGGGCTATCCCAGGATACGGGCTATCCCACTATACGGGCTATCCCAGTATACGGGCTATTCCAGTTTAGAGGCCGCTCGAACCGGGCTTTGTCAGTGAGACTCGCGGCCTTCAGCCGCTCGAAGCGGGCAAAACTTGACCTCGTGATAAACATCGTGAGAATAACACGACCTCGTGAGAACAAACCTCGAGTCTGACGTCAGATTCGTGATCAGCGCATCGAAAAACCCCCGGGTACCAAAAATCAACCCCGTAGATGCTTTGGAACCTCGTGAGAGACCTCGTGAGAATAACACGACCTCGTGAGAACAAACCTCGAATCTGACGTCAGATTCGTGATCAGCGCATCGGAAAACCCCCGGGTACCAAAAATCAGCCTCGTAGATGCTCTGGTTTCAAAAATGTCATTTTTTGGCCAAAAAGTGGCTTTTTTCCAGAAAATTTTCAAAAAATGACCAAATCAAAAAGTGTAAAAAGCAAAGATGTCCAGAATGGCCTCACAAATCGATTGGGAACATAAAAACCACCACTTCCCATGGCCAAAACCCTTAAAAACACGTTTTTGTGTTTTGGCGCGAATTCAAATATTCAAATTTTGGTTCTGACAATTTTTCGGTGACCTACAGCCTCAGGGCTTTCAAATGACACCTCACTTGCCCCGGTCTGACGACGGGATCGTCAGATATGGTTTCGGACATTTGCGAAATCGAAACTGGTTAATGGTTTCTTATAAGGGTGATTAAACAAAGGGCCGCTGATAGGCCAAACGAAACAGGCTAACTGTGGAGATGATGTCAATGTCTAACTTCACCAAGAGATATAAACGGGGCAAGCTATAAAGTGCAGTTAATCCTTTCTTCGAAATCATATCAATGTCCAGGCCCGTAACTAGGGGTTGACCCCCCCCCCCCGAAATTCGGAAGTAAAAAAACCATAGGGTTTTTTTCCCTTCTCAACCCCCTGAAATCTCAACCCCTCCCGAAATTTTTTATGAGTACGGGCCTGTCAATGTCGAATACCACTAAAATAATTTACGAAATATAGAAAAGGAAGAATGCGTTTTATTACACCATTCTGATTTTGAGAGAATTTATTCAAATCATTTCTGACCATAATCATGCTTGCAGTATCCACGAATGCTTTATTGTTATTCATTCTTCAAACTTTTTTCTTTTCGATTGTATAACCTAATGTTATGGTCTTTTTTATTTTATGATAAGCTCTTTCCGGATTTACATGAATTGTACATTTTGATGATACCACTACCTATCCGATAGATTATGAGATGATGCGTTGAAATCAGCTGTAGCGGTTGTTTATTTAATTTATCGCTTCTGCCAGCAGTGCATTACCGACTGCGGATATCAAAGCGATTTTCACACCTTTTCTCTTTCTCTCTGAATGGTGCGCAGAATAGCTATCTGACCAAGCGCAGGTGAATGATTTACGGGATTTGTAACCGCCAATCCTCTCTGTTTCCTTTCTGGAGTAGCAGGGAATCGCTTTTGACGCGGTGCCTATTGAAGGACTCTCTCCTGGTTCAGTTTGATTACGTTTTGTTACCGATTATCCTCTCGGCTATTGATTCGTACGGTTGTTTTCTTAGTCGTCGCTAATTTCCAAAATAATAAAATAATTTTGCAGGGGATAATTAACTTAGAGTTCATTTATGCACTTTTCCGTGATATTATTCGTCCTATCGCTAATAATTTGTAGCAAAATTTCTACTCAAGCTCAAAGTTTGGTTAGAAATTATGTTGGAGATCTTGAAGCCGATATGACTGTGGTCAGTTTGATCTTGATTCAACTCCTGTGAGATTAGTTTTTCCCAATATCTGCTCAGCTTTGACATGATTATTTTGTCTCCTTTTTTCAAAAGTTTATAACTTTTCGTTAACAGTTAGTTTTACGCTAGCATTTTATGTACGTAAAAGTATTATAACTCTATCCATCCTTTGAGATAATTAAGGAGTTTTTATGCAAAAGATATTGCAGGTATTTTCACTGTGTTTTATTTCAGCCGCAGATTATCCGTCATTGGGGATATCCAGCTGAAATACATAAAGTAACCACCGCCGACGGTTATGTTCTGGAACTTCACCGGATACCACGTGGTATAAACGGTATATTTTTTGCTTTACTATGTTTCGCGACAGCCAATATTTTAGAGGTTATATTCATATAAATTTCAGAACTGGACAGTAATCGCAGGAGGCCAGTGGTTTTCTTGCAGCATGGCCTTCTTTGCACTAGCTCCGTATGGGTCATGAATCTTCCTCACCAATCTGCTGGTAAGTCAGAAATACTGCCATAACCATTTTTTTGTATTTAAGGGTTTTATGGGTTCAAAATAATCACAATCGCGCTTTTTGTTGGCCACTTTTGGGCATATTCAACCATTTTGAATTGCTTGTGCTTCGCATTATATCAAATTCGCATTATATCAAATTTTAGGCTTTATGTTTGCGGATGCGGGCTTTGACGTGTGGCTGGGAAATATGCGAGGCAATTCCTATTCTCGCGGACATGTCAAAAAGAACATTCGCCGCTCTGCTTATTGGAGTTTCAGGTGAGCGCTAGTCATGAGCTTCATCTGTCGCAATTGTTTTTCACAGAACGATAGTTTTTTGAGAAAGTTGGCCCATTCAATTTACAGTGGTTACATGAAAGACCAAAATTCTCATTTGGTGAAATATAACACACCCTCAATTGTGTTACACTTTCAAGAGAACAAAACACGCACCATGGAACTTAAGTGAGGGTTGACTGTATGCCCTTATAGATATTTGACTGGTATAAACTTATGGTAATTTTAATTTAGTTGGGATCACATGGCAAAATACGACTTGGAAGCAATGATCGACTATGTTCTAAACGCAACCAAACGAGATCGTCTATACTATGTTGGTCATTCTCAAGGCACGCTGACCATGTTTTCCAAGCTTTCATTGAATGATGGATTTAGCAAAAAAGTAAGGCATCGAAGAATATATTATAAACGGAAAACATATTTTCAGATTGAGAAATTTTTCGCGATTGCGCCTGTTGGAACGATTACCTATGTAAAAGGACTTTTCCGTTATTTAGGAGAACGGATGTATGAGCAGCTTTTGGTAAGGCGCGTAATTATCGGCCTATATTTGTGAATTTTAGCTCGATTTCAGGTGTTCACCGCAATATTCGGGGATCAAGAGTTTCTGCCAAATACAATAATCTCGCGATGGCTCACCGAATTTGTGTGCGGTCTTTACACAACAAACCCGCTTTGTGAGAATTTTTTGTTTCTGGTGAGCGGTCCCGATAGCATGCAGCTAAATAAGGCAGGTTAAGAGGCAATTTTCACGGCTTTAGAATTAATTTTAAGACTCGAATCGGCATATATTTGGCACATAATCCAGCAGGGACATCCATTAGAAACATTCTGCATTATTGTCAAATGGTACGGCAACATCGACAGCAAGCTTATGATTACGGAAAAGAAGGAAATCTGAGGAATTACGGAAAAGTTATTTTATCAAATTAGTTAAAACTTGCGCTATATAAATGATTTTATTTTTAGTTATCTGCTCAGGAATATGATATCTCTCGTATCCAAAGCGTTCCGATTCACTTATTCTACAGCGACTCGGATTGGCTAGCCACTAGCCAGGATGTCGAGAAGCATTTGCTCAGGCGAATTGATAGGCGATTACTCGCCGGTGTGCATAAACTGGACGATTTCAATCACAACGACTTTCTCTGGGGATTGCGCGCTGCCCAGGAAGTGTATATGCCCATAATTGATGAAATTCGGAGAGGAGAGTCAGATGGAATGTGGCTAAATCGGAGGCAAAGTGAGGGAAACACTTGTAAAAATAGATAAAAATTTAATGTAAAAATTTTGTCTCAAGTGCCACATAAACCGCTAATTTTTTTTCAAATATAGTTTGAATTCATTCCCAAATAGTTGGCGCAGCTTTTACAGATATACTTTTACACATACATGTAAAAATACATTAAAAAATAAAGTTACAAATATTATGTCAAGTACCACATAGCTTTATAAAAAAACGCTAAAAGCTATTTTTTTATTTCTTAAGAAGAAATTTCTACATAGTTAAGCATATTCTGATTTAGATGGAAGGCTCGAAACCACGACACCTGGCACCATTGGTTTTAAATTGGCACCGTTGACAGGCGAAGATGGGGATTTAATTTACATCAAGACTTGAAAGGATATAGCAGTAATATAACACACTTTATATTTACATTTATATGTGTTGTTACGTCTAATAATGGAAATCCGGGTACTTGTCTTATTTCAATTGTCATCATGATATTGCACAAATATATATGATGTTGTACTAAAAGCTTTCACGAAATGCAAATATTGTCTATATTATATTAAATGTTGCATTAAATTAGGCCATAAAAACCGGATCATAAGCGGAAGAAATCTTGAATTATAAACAAATGATCCATTATGGAACTAAGCTGCTGAGCTGTTTGGAGCATGTAACCTGATAGTAAAATTGAATACTTTATGCGTACAATATTTTGCTTGTGAGAATTATATGAGATCATTATGGGAGATCACATTAATATTGGCTAATAGCAAAAAAATCATAATTGTGTGTATAAATTTTTATAAGCAGCAGTCAAGTACATCGATTAGGAATCAATAATCGCCTTCAGGGGAATTATCCGTGAGAACGTTTCTTGGAGTACTTGTTACCATTGTCATGATAAAAGGTTTCCTCATGTTCTTTGCTGGCTTTTCTTTGGGAGTTGACAGCGCTAATAATAGTGAATCGTCAGGATCAATTTCGAAACATGAAGCCTGAATTTATTTAGCATTTAGGTTCGAATATGAAAACAAAATCCCTCACGTCTGGTTCAAATCGTTGAGAGCCAAAGAAGTCATCTTCAGGAATATTTTTCTTATGTATCTCAATGTTCGACTTTGAATTCCGCACAGGTCGTTTTTCGGAATCACTGTCGAGTGCAATTGAAGACAGATCGGACAGATTGTATGATTTTGATAAGCAAACTCTGTCTGCATGTTCGCGACATTCCCGCATTGTTCTGTTGTTCCCTACATATTTCGCAATAATTTCCCAGTCTTCGTCAGTTTGCGGATTAACTGCAATTTTGAGTGCATTCTAAATGCTCAGTTTTGTTGGAGCAACAAATTTACAACACAAATAATTGGCTTCATAAATAATAACTACTCCTGTGTCTTACAACTTGTTAGAGGTTTCTAGAAATTTAATAGCAATAATATAGCTCAAAATAGAGGAAATTTTTTCTTATATAGCGATAGAACGGGTCCGTGTGTTTAAACGAAAATATTTTTAGATTCTCCCTAGAGTAAATTGTGAATACATATCAGATAAACCTTTAGGCGGCGATCGTCCTGAGCAGTCCATCGCTTTTCTTTTCTTTCCATCATGCTTTTCGTTGAAACATTGTTTTTCTTTCGGTTTCTATTCTTGGGAGTTGCTTTCTGCTCTGTAACCGATAGGGTATCTTCCTGATGTGTTTCATTCTTTTCATCGATCGCTTCTGGTGATGAGATGACCCTGCGGTGTCTAGGTCGATATTTTACCGGTAGAGGGCTCAATGATTCGTCGTGCAATGAGTCGTCGTTATTCCTGAAAATTACAATCATAATCGGTTAATATTTTTCTGCCTCCTAAAACTTTTTTGCTCTAAAAACTGTTTTTTCCAAAACCTGTTTCTTTGCTGTTTTCTATGGATCAAATTTCAAAGCCAAGCTAATTGAAACTCCAAAACGCATATTTGAAAAATTTATTGGAAAATATTATATATATATTATATATATATTATATAATATATATATTATATTTGAAAAATATTTGAAAACGCATATTTGGACAAAAATAAACCTAAAGCTCAGAAAACGGAAAAACTGTGGCTGTTAAAACTTTTGGAATTGATCGTTGATGACTTAACTATGAATTTCGGATCTACTTTCGTTTCTGAAATATGCGTCTCGGTCGTATTGCGAAATGTAACCCTAAGCGAAAAAAAAATGCTTTTGGAGCAAAAGTTTCGGAGGCAGAAAAATATTAATGCATCAGCAATCAACCATACAAAATTTGGGATAAACATACTCTGTAATAGTATTTGAATTGAATTCCATCGACTAAAAGTAGTTTGTTAGTATAAGGAATCGATTGAGCTATCACACGCTCTTGGAGGTGCCCTGTATCGTCTCAAACAACCGGGTGTTAAGACAAAAATGGTCAAAAACAGTGGTAAAGGGGTAAAAACAGGGGTACAATGTGCCTATTTTGAAATTTTTTCGGGAGTCTTATGTCTTGCACCGCATCCTACACTGTGATTTATGTGAATTTGTTTTGTCTAGTCACATAGTAGGAATGTTGTGAATAGGTAACAATAAACGTTCCATATGAAATAACTGATAGTCAATTCAAAGTGTGTGAAATAATTAATGTTTCAACTTGACAGAACACGACGTTGCTTTAAAAAAGTTTTATAGCAGTTCGATACAAATACACAAATCAAATCAACAACAAAGTTTAAATATGTTTTCGAATTCTTTTTCGTCTCTCCCTCTTAGGTTATTCTCAGTTGCACTTGAACAACAAGATTGCCATCTGATCGATATAGAAATAGATGAAACAGCCTTTTTCATGTGTGACGAACGAACCGAAAGAGCGTCCAGCGATGCAGTGCCAAGTGGGCTTGTATTTATTGTCGAACTCCTTTTTGATATACGAAGCGATGTCCTTCTCAATTGAGTGCCTGTAATCAGATAGCTCAAAATGTTCGGAACTAACCGAAGAACCTTAGGACATTGCTTAGAAAAAATAAATTTCGTTTTGTGTCGGCTTTAAACGGATGTCTGCGCAGTACGGAAAAGGACAATTTTGAAGAATGTAGACACAAAGATTTTTTCAGAAAATACTGTTCAATTAGGAACAAGCACCGATGTACAGGTTAATGGCTGCTAATCCACGAAACTACACCCGAAACTCTACTGTGCATATTTCGTAATTCGAGACTAATGAACGCTTGAGGTTCCAAAAACATTTAAATTAGACTTTGGATGTGACCACGTAAGGAATTCAGACTCCATTACAGAACAAAAACATTTCTACTACACGTCTTGGTAGAATTTATGTTTTATTAAATGCAAAAAAATTAAGATACATACTTCTCCAGCGCGACAATGGCACATTCAATAGCGTAACTCTGAATCTCCTCGCTTATGTCACTCATCTTGATTTCCACTTTGCGTTCAGTCATCTTTTGTTTAACTTGATCCAATAAGTAAGGCTGAACTATTCTTGCCAATCAGAGCAACCGCTTTTTCTGCTAAAAATAAATATTGTTAACAATATAACCAGGTACATGAATATGGAAATTTGGTGAAATTTCTTTAACAGTGAAAAAATTCAACTATAATTTCTTGTAGAAAATCATAGACCAAAAATTTCTGTAGAAACTTTACTTTTATTTATTAATCAGTTGGAACTGCACGCATGAAAGAAAATTTTGGACTTCGCATTACTTGGAAGTCGTTTAGCTTAAGAATTGTAGTATGGTACAGTAGTGCATTATGTTTACTTGGACATAAAACTGATAGTATGCCAGAAAGTGGTAATAGAGTAAGTATTTCCCAAAGAAAGGAATTGCAACAATCGTTCAAATATGCAACTCTAAAAACAGCTTAAATATAATAACTATTGTATAAATAATTCTATATTACACATTTTTCGTAAAGTAATGCTATGCCACTGCTATGCAATATTAGAGTTTTAGCTAATAAATTTTAGCTTACGATTTTACTACTTGTTGAATTGTGAAAGTAAGTAAAGGAAACTCGGAGAGCAGAATAGGAGATTCTAAAATATAATCACTAGACTAGATTTATAACGTAAAGTGTTATTCCATCTGATTCTAGAAAAAGTGATTATATTCACTTTGAAAAATTTTATGCTTTGTATTCATTTCGCTTATCCAATTCATGGCTAATACTCTGAGTCAGTCGGTTGGGGCAGAACGTTTTTCTCTTTGTGAAATAAAACCTGGAATTAATTACTTCAAATGTTGCTGCTTATTTAACGTGCGAAGAATCGCGCAAGATATTATACAATTTATATGGAAAATTCTGTATAAAAACGAGTTGGAAAAGATTAGTGTCACGCAATGTCAATTTCAAAACAACCTCATCGTAATTTATACAATATTCCAAATTTTTAGATCGAGAATTAGTCTAGTAATCTGAAAATAATGGACAGTCAGAAACTCGAAAAAGAATTAACCGGTATGTTTGCGATCTGTATGCAAATTTGCAGGAAATTAGTTTAGAACATCTTCAAAAAGCTCAAATCGGTGACGGAAGTGATGGAAGAATTTTGGATTTTATGGAAGTCGTGGAAAAGCGAAACTTGTCCAATAATGCAAGCTTATTATAGTCGGATTTTACATAAATCATTCATTTTGTAGGCAACAAATAGCAGGCAACTAAAGAAAGACGGTGCATCGTTGCTAAAGCTAAGTGAGCTGATTGTTTACAAACTGGCTAGCCTTTGTGAAGACAAAGGTTTACGCCTGAATTCTACTCGATTCGCTGAATGTTTGGTATGTTTTTTTATAAAATGGAACCCAAGAATCCATATGTCACCCCTTGAAGTAAATTTGAGTTCTTTTATGTTTGTTTTTTTTCTCGTCCGTTTTACACAGAAATAGGGGAATCCATCCCTAGTAACATTAACTACTAATTTAAGAGAAACTCGCATCAGTGCCGAATATATTCGCTTTAAATGATGTGTTATAAGACAAGTACCCCCAGGAGACACACTTTAAGGCCAAACTTAAAGCTTAAGCTTGAGTGAATCAAAAGTTATGGCCAATGTAAGTAAAAAAACCGTTATACAGGGGTAGTTGTGGGTCTATAGCGTTTTATAAGTCACTTATTTAGTTAATTGTTATATTCCTACAGAGCTTGTAGTTACCGTATTCCCTGTAATTACTACCCCTCCCCTCGGCAGAATGCCAAGATTACGCCAAGGTCATTTTCTCGGTTGTTATATTTGCTAAAAATTCTGAATTTGTGATATGTTGTAGCTAATGACATAGGCTACAACATATTTCAAATTCAGAATTTTTTAGAAGCTATAAAGTGGATTGCCAAGCTTCGCCAATTCGAGCGCCAATTTGAAGGGGGAGGGGTAGTAATTACAGGGAATACGGTAATTATGTTTTATACGTAATATTTTTAGTTATTTATATTTAGATCGACGCAGTTTCTCAGGAAATGGAAATACCTGAAGCAAAATATTTCACTCTTATTGGCCAGCACTTTGGACATCTCCTGCGCAAAGCACCCAAATTCAACTTTGTGTAGGTTGTTCTATTATTAGCATTTTGCTGGAAAAAATACTTTAGGCGTCCATGCGTCACATTCACACGACAACAGCTTGTGAGGCCTAAGAAAGAAAGGTTCCAGCGAGAGAAAGTGCTCATACAAGAACCGAAAATAATTCAAGGAAAAACTGTGAGTTATATTACCTTTGATTACCAATGAGGAATGAATTGTGAGGATTGAAATAACTATTGCAATAACCAATAACTAACTAAACCCATAAAATAACTCGCATGTTTTTGGAATGCCTTGATATCGTTGCAAAGCTTAACATCTTTCGTGTAGATAGTTAAGTTATCATTTTTCCAGTATGTTTGCTCCATCTTTACTAGATTGTATGCAAGACATTTATGCAAGAAAGTACATTAAACCTTATCATCCTAGTATATTCACTCCATTTCTTTTGTATATTATAAATGTATTCAATTTTCAGACGGCCCAGAGCCGTGAAGATACGAAGGATGAAAACACGTTTTCCAAAGAAGTTGACGAAGTCCGAAAACAGTTGATCAAAGAATTTAAACATTCAGAGGACCAAGCAACAGTCGGCTACTATAATTTTGTGCTTCATCCGACAAGTTTTGGAGAAACGATCCAAAATATGTTCTTTGTTTCATTTTTGCTAAGAGATGGACACGTGCGCCTGATTGTAGACGAAACGACAAACTTACCTGTTCTCAGTAAGTTAATTCTATTGTTTTCATAAATGCTAACAATTTTGTCAGAGCTTAAATATTTACGACTCAAATAGTGAAAGCAGGTATAGTAATGAAAATTAAGAATTAAATATCACACACTAACCAATCGTCCAATTGTCCTAAAACGATTTTAGATAGAACCTATATTTAGATAACTAGTCAAAAATACGATATTGATGACACTATCCCAAATTTTTGCATAAATTCCTATGATTTTCTGGTATTGACAATAGGCTGGATCAAACTTAACGAAATTTTGTGATGAAATATTGCACCAATCCCCAACAATTGCTCCTTTCTAATCCTATCTTTACAGAGAGAATGGAGAGGGATGAACTTGAAAAAATAACCATGGCCAATCGAAGCACGTTATACATGACACAAGTGGTGTCAAAAATGACGGTGTCAATATGGAGGGTGAGGTTTTGCTTAATTCCCAATATACACATATTTCAAAAACAATTTTCTAACAAACAATGCTTACATGTAATCCACATACCGAAATAATAATCTTACTATCGAAGCTTCTTATATACTGGAAACCATGAACTTTGCCCTTTTAACATTTATAAGAAGAGCAGAAAATGTTCCTCTAGGATGTGGATTTAATTCTTGACTAAACATAAAATATTTAGGGTCTCACCGAAAGGTTGAACATTACAGAATCTATGCGTTTTCGTAATAACAACGAGCGAGCAAACGCATGAGTTCTTCGCTTTTTAACTGATGTAATGTGCTTTTCGATTCAGTTTAGCGAAATAAAATTCAATGATCCCATTGCAGTTTTGTAACACCATTAATCTTGCAACATTATTTAAAAATTGGCTCATTCAATGATTCTATATTGAATTGTAAGTCCTAATGTTATTGGCCACGAGTATATTCATACTTTTCCTCCTTTAATTGACTTTTAATCTTCCGCTCAATAGATATGCTTCTATTCAGTTACTGCACATTTAAGTTTTGAATCAAAATAAAGTTTTGGCTTTGTGTCATTTTTAAATTATTGTATTATTGAACCATTACAGTGTGTCTTATCTTATAAATTATCACCCCGAACCAGGATAATTTTGTCAATTCCGAAAATTATAATTACAATTTACATCTTGTATATAATTTTCGTTCATAATGGACGCACCGGGCACCTCAACTCATTACAACCACAGCAAGGATTCTTCCAGAAAAGTAAGTAAATTCTAAATCAATCAGTAAGGTTTATGCACTCCCAAAACCACGTAAAATTGTTTCCTATATTCCTACGCATTTTTAGAGAAGTGACAGTGTTTATCGAAATGGATATCATCATCCGGACTCACCAACAGAGGACTCGTAAGTTTAGTACACGTAAAGGGAAAGATTGAAAAAGTTGTATGATGTCGATAATAAAAAGTCTAATAACAAATTCTACTCAAAATTCTGTTTTACATGAATAACTAACTCAAAATTTTAAGAAAATGCATCACATTATTAAAACGTCAACATAAAGTAGACTTTCGATAAATTTTGATTGTCAGCAACATCGGAAAATATTTAAACTTCTCAAAAAATAATAGAAATATTCGGGTTCTGACGAAATATGTTTCTTGTCAAAAATTAGTATGTTACTCGGGATAATGTACAGCGGAATACTTTTATTTACGACACAAAAAGTTCTAATACAGGTGTTTTGTCGGAAAATATGGCAAGCTGGCATCGCAAAAAATTAAGTTATAAATCTGGGGGGCTGACTGGAACAGGCAAAAACTAGGTCTCTGTCTAATCCAAATCTAAAAATCGTATGCGAAGATGGTCCAAAGAAATGACTAGAAAGAGAAAACTCCTTTCCAGATTCTTCTGGATGTTAAAATATTGGGGAGGGGTTGGCCGAAATTATTATTGTAGTACAGTCGAGTCTCTTTTATAACGCGGTCTCCTAATAACATGGATTTTCATCCAATCCCGAGGCCCGCCGCTATACGGTGGCTCGATTGTATACTAAAATGCTAGCGTAATCTGTTTTAGGCGATTGTCTCCCATTAGTGCCTATCGTTACAAAAAGCGGAAGCACAGACGTTCTTCCCGATCAAGGTCAAAAAGTTCGTCACCAGAATCCAGACGAAAATCCAGGTAAATCCGAAAACTTTTGTCTTCTGAAGATAATGCTAATTATTTATTAAGGTCTTCCCACTACTTTTCGTCCTCTGCCTACGACAAACATGGGAAAACACTAAGTGAATATGAGCTGGAAAACCACGCTTTGAGGACCCAACTCGATATGGCTCGCAAGCAAATTGTCGGATTCGAGCTTGAATTGCATAATTGCAGAAATCACGCCAGTCAGGCCGAACATAGGCTTTACGCAGTACAACAAGAAAATGTTGCTACAAACGAACAAAAGAATGAAATACTCAATGTAAGTTTTGATCAAATACATTTGAATAATAAATGTTACAATAATATAATTAATATCATAATTAATATGCCCTTCAATAATAGCGCAAAAGTCCGTCCGTCACACCCACTTTTACGCATGCATGGGGGAAGTAACTTGGGCAAGTTGCTGGGTTTGGTGAGATATGTGTCCATGAATTTCTGCTCCGCGATCGGCATGTTGTATTGAAAGTTACGGGCCCCGAGGGTATTCTTCAGAACCATGATACCCCCCTCATGGATTTTTTGGGCCTTTGATTGCGTAATCGTAAACAACCTTGCCTCTGCTTTGTAAACATGTTTACGTAAACAGCGTGGGGGAAGGAGAGAGGAACGCGTGGGCGGGGCCCGCGGGGCGGGGAATGCGGGGGCGGGCCCCGCGGGGCGGGGCCCGTGGGGCGGGGCAGGGCGGAGAACGCGGGGCGGGGAACCCGGGGCGGGGAATGCGGGGGCGGGGCCCGCGGGGGCGGGGCCCGCGGAGCGGGGCCCGTGAGGCGGGGCCCGCGGGGCAGGGCGGGGGCGGGGCCCGCGGAGCGGAGCCCGTGAGGCGGGGCCCGCGGGGCAGGGCGGAGAACGCGGGGCGGGGAACGCGGGGGCAGCAGAGGGCATACTGATACGGGGCTTCTCGGCGGCGCCATCTGGCGCCGCGGACTCCGCTAGTATAATAATTAATATCATATAAATAATATAATTATTTAGCGAAAATAACCTGAATACCCGCAAATTTATATCAGAAGGCGCTTCCCATAGTAGTAAAACACTAATTATTAACTATTAGAATCTACAATTTTCCTGACATTTTGGCAGGCTGAGATAGTTGGGTCGAATGAGCACTAACCTTTTAAGTAATGTGATTCATAACGATAAATCGAATTCTCGGCGTAATGCTATTTTAATTGGATTTTCTGAATCCAGTATTTTATATTATTTGTTTAAATAATATGCAATATTCTAAGAAAATTTGAATAAAGAACACTTTTCAGGAAAATTTTGTTAACGTTTAATAAAGTTATTTTAGGTTATGAAAACGTTGAAGACCGCAGTTGAATCTCTACAAAAAGAAAGGCTCGATTTATTAAAAGCAAATGAGGAATCCACGAAACACTCCGAAGCGAATCGCGCAGAAGTTAGTTCGTTGAAGGATCAACTCGCAAATTTAACAGATCGCAACAATACTTTGTCTCGAAAATGCGTCAATTTATTAGAGACCAGCAAGACAATCAAAGAACGGTGAGCGATTTTGCGATATTCATCAAAAATATATAATTTGACTTAACCCTTCATTTCCCAATGTATCTGAGAAATAAACAACGGCAGCCATCATGATTTTGATAAAGACAGCCCACCAAAAGGAAAGCTAATGGTAACGCCAGAATTCTGCCCAAATTCTATGGCTCGGCAATGAAGGGTTATGTACTTGCTACTTAACAAAAACAATGAATTCAAAGTCAATGTTTCTTTATTATGACCTTCACCATTTTGAGTAAAATATCGTATTATAATTTCAGAATGGAAGCGGCCGAAACAGAATTGTTACAACTCAAACCTCACACTGAATGCACTGAGAAAAAGCTAGGGGAAATTGAAGAACGCTTAAGGTTGCATTCATTTTATTTATAGTGTTTATTTTCAATCTTCAGATCATCGTGCGCTAGAATTTCAACTTTTGAGGCCCGGGAAAGAATGTGGAGCAACGAAAAAAGAGAGCTTGACGGGAGAATAAAGGAGCTGCAATTGGAAAGGGATTCATTGAAAAGACAGCTGAACGATATCAAATCTGATGAACCTGCGGAGAGCAATCGAAACGTTCGCGTTGAGCTAGACGGATCCGATTTAGAACACTTGGTGAGTGGACATGTTTTATGAAACTTTGCCAGCCAAAATATACTGTTTAAGTATATAGGCTAAATTATTGACGCATCATTTTTATGCCTTTTACTTTTATTGCAGCAAATTTTACCAAAGGCACAAAACTGGTATTGAGTAATTTTCGGCTATACGATAGTTGAACGTTTGGGGTAACTCCTTGAAGTGTATTCTTTATTGGTTGTCCGTGCAAGGTTTGCAGTGTGGATTTGGTGTCTGGATGCTTCTGTGGCTGCCACGGTCTGCGCAACTTTTTCTTGCTGCTGTTGTTGTCTATTGCGTTTTGCTAGCATGCGATGTCTCGCATCCGTAAATAAAAAGAAAAAGCAGCATCCACAACCTGCCAGTAGCATTAGGATAATTAGAATTAGGAATACACTAAATATATAGTTTATTGTTGCTATTGATTGCTCAGAATAACATTCTTAAGCAAAGTTTTGCTCTCTTTTTCGGTAAAAATAAGCACTTGTTGAGTTTCCAGAAAATTTTCTCTTGAGCGGTATTAAAATTAGTATTTTGTATACTTCTATGTTCTACTTTACTAAATTAATCTTAGACAGTAAAATAAGCAATACCTTAGGAAGTGACTAAACTTACAGATTTGGCCATTTGACGTACTGACAACAACCTTGACTCTGACAGCAATCATAATAAGTTAATATAGTCTCTGGAGGACATAGCCTGGAATTGTGGAAAATTAGACATGTTGGCATGTGTGTTTAATATGATGTAAATTTTGATATTTAGAAAAGTGTATGAAACTTATGCAAGAATATTATATTTTGAAATTGTTTCTCTCCAATTTTAACTTCAGATTTTTCGTTATTGATTTTTAACGAAATCTAAAATGCATTCGAAAATGTCACGATTTAATTGAGCTGAGTGAACGTATCCTTTCGGGTATCTTTTTTAAGACCTTTTTTTACACTCGGTGGGTTTTCAATGGTGCTGAATCCGAATTCAGTCACATTCAGAATCGGTAGTACTAGTAGTAGGAAAGCCTCTACCGGATCGCTATCGAAGAAGAGTTGACTCAAAGAAGAATCAACTCTTTGTTTTGATAACTCGATAACACTCTCGCTCTTTGAAGAAGTGTCCAAGTGATGATTCACCGACAGACGGACCACTCTCCATACAACATCTACCTGGTAGATCGAAGAAGATGGTACATCTGGTAATGATGAAACCCAATGCAAACCTGCCAACTTAACAACAAAGAAGAAAAAGGAATTGACTTTTCTGTGAGTCTACTCTTCTCCGGTAGCCATCCAGTAGAGGTTTTCCTTGGCTCAATCGTTTCTGCCAACCATGATAAGTTTTCAAGGCATGATATGTAACGTTATAAATAGGAAATTAGTGATAAATTTTAAGTAAGATATACCTAGGACCCATCCTAGGGCAATTGAAACTGCAGGGATCCCAGCAGTAAGCTTGTTGTGCATATGCCCGCTGCCATAAACTGGAGCATTGATACACAATTATAGCGAAGAATGTCCTCAGTAAAGATGAATTACTCAGCTCAGTCATTCAATCTGGTAGAATGAGTAATAATAGAGAATAGCAATGATAGAATTCAATTTGGCAACTTTCCCTGCACAAAATCAAAGTGACGGGGTTTGAGGCGATTGTACTTTTGAAAGAGTTGTTGCGAGTTTTAGAGGCAACGGCTGTTTGATGACAGCAGCTTGTTTCTTATTCCGCCGTGGGACATTGGAAAGTGACGACGGAGTTTTTGTTTGCCCTATTTGTCGCGCTCCGTCGAATATGTTTGTAGTGAGGGAAAAGTTGGCTGTAATAAATTCGCATCTTCAGAGGGGAAAATTATGGGAGTGATTCGTCATCATGCTAATACATTAGAATCAGCATAGATTTTAGAGCAGTAGTTAAAATAGCAGTGTTTCAACAGTTTTTACCGGTCAATACGATGCAACTTTATGGTGAGAGCGCTTATGTGAAAACTTTCGAATATCTGAAATAAGAATGGTTTCAGTGTAGAAACGATTGCCTTCTTTGTATTCTTTTGTCTCTTTTTGAGAGTCTTGTGAGGGCCGTTATTGACACATTATCGCTCTCTTTCTGACCTTTCCGTTAAAAGTCCATTTGATAATTCCCATGGGATTTAGAGGACTAAGCGAGGTCTTTTGGCACAAGATTAATGGAGTCGCCGCGAGGGTGGGGTGCGAATACCAGTTAAGAATAAGCATTTGTGGCATGGCCATGCTTGTTTCAGCATACTAACAGTGTGCGGACCACATAAGGAATACCTAATCGTTAGTAGTAGTGAGCAAATGCAGTCATGAACTTAATGAATTAATTAAATTCTTTAACATAATGCCCAAAATTATTGTGATTTTATTTTTGCCTCTGTTCTTCGAGACTGTTCTGGTTTCCAGCAAACTTTTAGGCTTTCATTTTTAATTTCAAAATATTTAGAAAGCAATGCATTGCGTGGTGGAATCTCTCCATGCTCACCATCGATCAGAGATGCATCGAGCACATTCGAAACTGGAAACCGTAATGGCTCGTCTCAAAGCTGCGAAACTCACAAAATTAGCGGCACTAGAAAATGGAGTGAAAGAGAAAAAATAGGCAACGTATATGTTTCCATAATATGTGATTATAATTTCAACGAAATATTTAGATAATTTTTATTGTAAAATCATTTTTATGTGTAGACGGATGTTGGCTGTAATCTCTGTCATTCTCGAGTCTTTTCTTCCGAGGTTTTTAGTTTTTGGTTGCTATTTGCGTTGCAATTTTTTTCTATATAGTTATTCATTATTACTAAGTTCCCGGACATCCTCTAAGCTTTGGGGGCTAGACGTAAATATTTATTCTATGTTGCAAGAAAAGAAGATTATTTGGAAGCTGGATCGATTTCATCCAATATCAAATCTTAAGATAAGCAGCACTTTTCGAATCAAAATTTTTCTTGTATGTTTTGTTCTATATCAGGAGGTTTATTTATTACTTGTTATGCTGGGTGGCGTCAAAAGGGTTGAGAAAAATCTTATGGAGTAAAATTAGTCCACGAGTTTGAATTTTGTATTTATCGCAGAATGCTATTTTGACCTAAAATTTACATTAGTTTTCATTATTTTGGCTTTTTACTTCTTAAGAAATCTTTTAACATGCGAACGATCTACTATTCCGGCTAATAACGAACAAAGCTGTGTTTACGCTTAAATTGTGACCTAGGAGGAAGGGGGATTTCATACATACAAATATATTGAAGTAAAAAATATTGAATCTTTACAGAAAAGTATATCCAATCCAAAATATTTTCGAGGATGTGAATAAATGCGAAACGATGTTTGGATAAGATTAAAAGTTTGGACTAATTTTACAGTGTTAGTTTTTACTCCAGAGTTTGTTTGACCGCAAGTTTGCCTGATGCTCTTTGTGCTTCTTTTCCTGTTGTTTCATTGTGATAAAAACGTTGCATATATGATGTGAATAAATTCAATACAATTTTTATTTATAACGAAGAACAGTCTGCGCATGGGCAAAGTACAATGTCGACGAAGAAGAGAGATGTGCTTTATCATCATATACTCAATAACGCAGTAGTCATTTATGTATGTATAAAATAAATCAAAATAACTGAAACAGGGAAATGATATAAAAAGGGCAAAAGCAGAACACATATTAGGAGTAAGTTAGGATGAGTAGTCTCCTCACTTCTCAGATTCTTCCTCGTTTAGCCAAAGATTTTTGAGTGGTGGTCTGTAAAAGCAATCACTAAAATATTTCAACAGGGATGTACCCAAAAAGGAATGAAACGCTATGAACAATAAACGAGCAACACCTTCAATTTCCCAGGTAAAGTTTTTTAAAGTTATGTCGGCCTATTTCTGTGCAAAACTGGACTCCCCTATTTAAAATTGCCGAACAGAATGGTAATAAGTTTTGCTGTATGAAAAATCAAATTCTTGCTAATTTTATTTAAAAATGATTATGACATTCCGTCGTATGAAAATCAATCAATGGCCCACCACAATTTCAAACACATTAAACAAAATTTGGTGAAAAATGTTTCATATCTTTGCTATCATTTGGATGAACGTTTAAAAACTATGAAAATTGCTATAAAGTGCCACACAGGTTACTAAACACACAGATTTGGCGAGCTTTAGGAGTCCGCTGTGGTTGGGTTGTGCTCAGACGGCTTGGGCGAAGTACCACCTGTCTGTTGCTGTGCATTGGGCGAATGTGAGCCTGGTGAAGCGCCACCACTGCAGGAGTTTAATGTGCCGGAGGACTGGGACAAAAATGACGTCATGGGTGTGCGGGAAAGGATTTGTGGTGGACTAGCCGGTGGTATGATTTCATTGCCCGAGGAGCCAGTTTTTGCGGAGACTTCTAAAACTTCTAGCCGCTTCCAGAGTTCATCTCGCTCTTTTTCCTTTTTCTTTTCCCTAGAAAATAACTCGTGAGATAGTAAGGAAATGATATCTTTCAAAGCATTAATATTTACCCTAAAATCTATAGTATTTAAAACATATTAAACTATGTTAAATGCATTTTTCATTTCCATTTCATCGGTTTATAATTTGTTAGTTATATCTGTACTTCGAGTTTAGAAATTTGTTTCTATTGCTGAAGCAACCCACCTTTGGCGTTCCATTTTGTAGTTGGCCGTGAGTTCATCAAATAATTTTCCGTTCATCTCCATGAAAGCCTTCAGCACATTATAAACAAGTGCAACAATAGTTTGATTCCAATGTTCTTTACTGATTCGATAGAGGGCCGGGAACATGATCGGCATAACCTGCGTGCTTGTTTCCTCTATCAGCGACAGAATGTACTCGTTATTCCAGAAGTAGAGTGCTCGTTCTGCCACCTGAATTTGTTTTTGTAAATTCACGTTGATAAATTTTACATAAAATAGGAGCAAATAAAATAGCAAAACATGGGGCCGCGTTTGAATTGGCGCCTTGCTTGAGAATCATTTTTATATTGCATGCAATTCTCAAGGAAATAATTCTCAGGCGTCGCCTATACAAACGCGTTCTCTCAGATTTTTTCATTTTCTATACATTGAATATTAATCTTCAATACTCAAAAGTTCGTATTTGATTACGAAATAATTAAAGTCAATTAAATAATTCTAGTATGTTACTTGAATTCCTGGGAAATTTTATTATAAATTTCAATAATTAATCTTCTTACCTGGAAATGTGGGCTGGACACGCACTTTGCAAGTTGTTTAAAAAGTGGATCAATTATCTTTTTAAACTGCTCCGGCTCAATTATGTCCAATATTTCCTCAACTTCTCCGAGAAACATCACCTAAAGGAACAGATAATTCGCCGCAGTAATTTAAATGTCTTTACCTCTTTGGAACTGCAAGTCCTTGGCCAGAATTTGAGCAATGCATCGAATACTTGAGGAGTCAGAGTCGAATCTTTTTCAATAAACTGTACGACGCAATAAGCAAGCTAAAAATAAATATAATTAGCTTCGTGCAATAAATACATATACCGAATTAGCAAAAAATATTAATTTGTGCAAGCGAACGGTTGCGATACTGCATCGAATCGTATTTAATATTCCACAGTGTTTTATTTTAGCCTTGTTTAGCTCTCTGGCTCATATGATTATTAATTTTTGTACTAACTCAAATTTAACACTTTAATTTTTTTAAGCGAATGGATCGAAACTCACTTGAGCATGGTAGAGACTGAGACATCTTGGTTTGTGTAATGGTAACAATACTCGAACACAGAACGTCTTGTGTTCCTGCTTTAATGGCAATGCAAATCCGTTAATAATGCTGAATAATCGAATATAATGCATAAATTAAACCTTCCAAAGAAATCAAACCTTCCTAGGATTTCGAGAAGTTCACCAACGCCATTGAAAGAATCTGTCTCGAAAACAAATGATAAGAACATATTATTAATTTGTTTCCGGATAAATGCGCGTAGTCCAAGAAATTTGCCATAAATTCTGTGCAGAATTGTTTTGAGGAAATCTCGCTCACGCGGATCTTCTGAGTCGAACAATTCCAGTAACTAAAACCACAATAATACAATATAAATTCAAAGATTATGTTCTCGATTTGAAAAAACTTTAAAAACAGATCTTGTAATGGAAATTATTTATATTCTACTGCTTTACAATTGTATTCAATTGTGGGCTCAAAAATTTCACAGGCACCAAAATAAAGGAAATACCGTAAACTCTCTAATTTAACCCCCGGGGGTATAATTATTCAATCGAGCTCCAGAGGGGGCATAATTAGAGGGAGGGGTAAAATTAGAGTCGAAAATTTCATACAAAATGTATGGAAATTAGAGGGGGGTATAATTATTCAATTGACCTCCAGAGGTGGGCATAATTAGAGGGAGGGGTAAAATTAGAAGTGGAGGTTAAATTAGAGAGTTTACGGTATATATTTTACTTCAAAAATACTTTTATATAAACTTACACTTAATACGAAACGCTGATCAATGTACTTTTTGCCGATTGCAGCTTGAAAATCGGGTGACTCAAGGAACCGAAGAAATAATTCATATACCAGCTAAATATGTTGATAAATCTCTGCAAAATAAGATTCTTATATGATACCTGTAAATGCGGCCAAGACACTTCCAGAGTTGGTTCATCTTCCTCTGGATCAAATTCTGAGTTATCACTCGGCGGCAACACTCGAAAAATATTTTTGGAGACCATTCGAATGACCTCTGGGTAAAGGGCTTCTACGACAGCCCCTTTGGTGGCTGTGATGTAATCGATTAATTCATTCAGAGCTGCTCTTTTGATCTATAAAGGTAGTGGTTAGAACTTATTGCGCACAGTTAAAATTTGAGTAGAACAATTTAAATGGAAAAAATATTTTATATTGTGTTACTTCTTTTCAAAGTGGAATATCTCATCATTTTTCTACCTTATGAAAACTTTACCTCTTTACTCTTTAATTGAGCTACTGGATCATAGAAGTCGAAAATCTTTTGACATTGCTGGAGTTTTTGGATAGCCAAATTTGTCTGTTCCTGATATGGCGTATCTAAAACCATTCGTGTAATAAAAACGTTTTATGCAAAACATCATTTGCTATATTACATATAATTATGTCATAAGTTAAAACTAAGAATGTATCCAAATATTTGGTTCGTGAAATTTATTCCAAATTCCTAAATTATCTCACAAGAACCTATACATAAACATCTATCTATAAGCCTCATACAACGTTAATACCTTTAATAAGCGGCAACTGGACGAGGTCTGGCTCATTTTCGGATTGGTATCGACTACTGTTCATGAGACGTCGCCTTCTGCGGCTGTTCCCTCGTTTGGAGAAAGGATCAATTTTATCGACAAACTGGTTTGCAGTTGCAGAAAGTTGTTGCCCACCTTGAAAATGTAGGGTTAGTAATGAGACATAGGTATATAAAAATTTATTCTTCTATAGCAGACTTATTAATATAATTGCTGCTAGCTTACAATAACTAATAGTTTTTCGCTATTTAGCGAGTATTATTTCTATGGAATTTTACTATGTTATATAAAAGAAAGATACAAGTAAAAATGAAAGGATATAAATAAAGGAGATTAAGTAAACAACCTGTGGCTGGCCCAGACGTCTTGGGCGGTGGAATGGTGTGCTGCGCGCCCGCGAGCCCCGAATTAGGCGACTTATCTGCGGACATGTTCTTTCTGATGGTCGAATACTATAAACAGTTACATTAATATTCATTGACAAAACACAATTGAACACGACATATTAAACGACACTTGAATAGAATTAGTAGTAAATAATAAAACCATAAATATTGTCAAAAATTATCTCAAAATCATCTTATACAATACATGTTGAGATTTGTTTGAGAATGCAACATTGATTTCCATAGCCATAAAAATGAATACTCATATGAACTGTAGGAGTATAAACCTTTTTAAATTAATAGTCCGTGGAGGAATTGGATTATTTAAAATAAAGCTTTAAAATGCAAACTAGTATTTAAAAATTGGAATTAAACATTTTAATGTACAATATGTTCATTGTATCATGTAACACTATGAGTAAGACGCAATGCATAATGGAAAAACTATCATGTATTAGCTCGGGTGTGTTTGGCAGACTAACATTTCCGGACAATTTCCCGCTCAGTTTTAAGGTTATGGCTTTCGATCTTTCATTAAGATGCGCTTATTGAGTGCGGAATAAAGTATGAACTCAAAAATAAAATTGGCAATCACATGGAGCCAGCCTACTATGTTCAAATAATGTGCGAAAAAATCGCAGGTCAAGTACCCTGCACTCCCTTGCAGAAGCCTCAAAGTTTGGCTATACTTAAGACACCAAATCCCAGCATGCTGCTGCCCATTTGATTTCTCTGCCACTGCTTCTGCTCATCAAACAATTAATATAAAAACCAAAAACTATATCGCAAAAAGCCAATTGAACGCCCTCCTCTGCTTGCCTGCCTACCGCGATAAAACCCTTCATCAAATGTGTTCGTCCGTCATTCTGCGGCACTTTCACTTCTTGCGCCAGTTCGAACTTTTATTTTAGCGCCAATTTGAAAATTTATTTGGCGCGTGAAATGCATGATGCGATATCGCCGTTGTGTCTGTGTTTTATACAGCTGACTCACTTTGGGATTTGCAACACCAAAACTTTCTCATGTCTACATTGTATTTCCTCCAATCTTTTGTTTTGTTTGTGACATTATCTTTGATACAGTTTTGAAGTACTAATACTTTATACCCATAGTAAATGATTCATTTTAGGCACTTGAGTAATTTTTTGCGTATTCACTAAGACATGACTACTGCTCATCGTCCAACCTTTGATCCAGCTCGTGGAGGTACTGGCCGCAATGAAGGTGATTTGTCAAAACTGTCGCAACAGTACTCCAGCCGGGACATGCCGTCACACACGAAGCTCAAATATCGCCAAGTCGGTCAAGGAGCTCCCGAAGAAGTTGAAAACAAGAATCTCCGCCGTGATGTTGTGGAACACGAACGCGAAGCTACATTGTCTAAAGATCGCCGCAGAGAGTCAACCACATCCTCAGCACCGTCCAAGAAGGCAAAGTAAGTGATGAGATACATAAAGACCCCAAATATGATTTCGTTATTTTTTTATCGTGTTTTACAGGTACGTATCTTTTGGTTTTTGAAAAATTTCAAGCCCCAGTCAACTCGTTCTAGAATCTTGAACCAGGAAATTTTTAACGAAAATTACTTGAAAGTTAAATATTATATCCACTATCATTCACACAATCATTTTCACATTTGTATTCTTGCCAGGGAATTTACCATTTTTTAAAGGTCGTACGGGAAATTGGCAAACAAATTTTTATGAAAATATGGTTTGGCAAAAAGAAATTTTCAGCGCTGTTTAGATCACGGTGCGACAAATTGCCGCAAAAAGTTCAAAAATTCATATCTCCTTTTTTTCGCGGAATTTGGCCGAGATTCTTGTAGTATAGGGGTTTTCGGACACGGGGAATCCGAATTTGAGCTTATTTTTAGACTTTTTATAGACAAATTTAGACTAAAACTTAGACGAGAACCAATTTTTGTGCAAAAAAACATGAAATACATCATATATGGGTAATTTTTTGCGGGGAATCCGAATTTGAGATTATTTTAAGACAATTTTTAGAATAATTATGGACAAAATTTAGATTTTTAGATTTTTGAGTTTTTAAAATTCAGAAATTCACATCTTTTTTTTCCGGCGTTATTTGGCCGAGATTTTTGAGATTCAGGGGTTTTCGACCACGGAGAATCCGAATTTGACCTTATTTTTAGACTTTTTATAGACAAATTTAGACTAAATTTTTCTATATTTGTCTAAATTTGTCTATAATTGCCCATGATACATCATATATGGCTAGTTTTTTGCGGGGAATCCGAATTTTTAGTTTATTTTAGACTAAATATAGACATTTTTAGACTAAATTTATAGACAGTCTAAAAATGTCAACTCCCCGGGGTCGATTTAGGGGTTAGGTGCAGAAATACAGGGTCAGGGATACCCGGAAACGGGGTGGTACCGTTTTTACCCATAGCCTATAGGACATGTACATTGAGTGATCGGTCACATAAGTGCAATATTATCTAAAGTGAAAATTTATCGAGGGACATTATGCAGTGTAGACTGTAATGTTTGTAAATGCAAGCAATACCTTGATTTATTCTTGCTAACAGCCTATATAAGCATAAAATTATCCTAAAATGTGGAATATAATTTTATTTATATTAAAAGTTAAAACCACTATCAGTTTTATTTTCAGGCTTGATGCATTACCACCAGCCAATGTGGATGCTGACGATCCGCTAGATGACGTGGATGATGACCTGAGTGAATCGGAGGATGAGTCTGACGACGATGCCGAGCTTATGGCTGAATTGGAGAGAATTAAGAAGGAACGAGCTGCGGAAAGAGCTGCTAAAGAGAAGCGTGAGCAAGAAGAACAGGTGACTTCAGTTATTTTGCACCTTTCTATTCTTTCTCGCATGTAAATTTTTGGACAACCTTGGAAAATTTAGGATGTCATTATAATGACAAAACCATTTCAATTATCATAAAATATCATGGCCAGTACCCAGTGTTTAGAGTAGATCTCTGTTTTGCTCAAGTGATCGTGCTAGTGACATAGGTTCCTCTGTTTTGATTATCTTTTATAATATGCGGCCTAATTCCTTGGATGGATAATTCAGTGACGCGCTTTGGTAGTTTGTAGTCTGGGAGGGTACAAACTACAAAACCCATACTTCTGGGATTCCGACCGAAATTTTAGAGCAGCACTATTATGTATCAGTGCCATTTTCTGTTAATACATTTATTAATTATACGAAAAAATTTATGACAACAGAAAATAAATTGGCTTTGAGTATTGCATATTAAAATTTTCAGGAAAAAATTCGACACGAGAATGTTCTACATGGAAACCCGCTTCTTACTCCAGATGAACCGGTTGATTTCAAAGTCAAGCGACGTTGGGACGATGATGTCATCTTCAAAAACTGCGCACGTGGAATTGACGAACGCAAGAAGGAACCTACATTTATCAATGACGCAATTCGTTCTGAGTTCCACAAAAAGTTTATGGAAAAATACATCAAATAAGCATTTGAGCATATATGTATTTGCAAATTTTGTGAACATTGTATCCTTGAATTATTTTGAATAAAGCTTTTTTCGGATGTACTTTTGTTTTGTCTATATGACGCCATATAAAGGGCTGTTATTTTTCTTAATATTCCGTTTTTATTTTTAACGTATGTTTTAGGATGATGGTAAGAATCAACAAGGACGAGCTGCTCGTATTTTCTTTAACTTTCGTCAGGTATGCTTTCGAATAACAATACTTAACAAAAATTCGTAAGCTTGCTTACTAGGAGGATGAAGCGATAACTTACCAATACAACTGAAGTTCCATTTTGAATAAACCTCCAATTTTATTTGCGATTCATAAATACTTGAAATATACATAAAAATTTCCTTAATGCGTCCACCAAAATTATTTTTTACATTTAGTTATGCTCTTTACCACGCAACTCGTAAGAATCTCAGTGGTGTGAAATCGTCAATTTCTGCCGATTGGTTAGATAATGGCACATCAGTCGTTTCTCGCAAGCCGCTTTTTCCAACCATGGCTGACGCACAGACATTCTTGGGCACGCTTGACGCACTGTTCATGATTTGTTACGCTGCTGCTCTCGTATATTGGGGTTGGATAGGTGACCGCTACAATCCGCGGAATGTCGTCGTTTTTGGAATGATTGCTTCAGGAGTTACGGTAATTTGTTTTCTTTACATTTGAGAAAAACCATTTTTATAGGATTTTATTTTGTCTATCAGTAAAATATTAACTTTTTTTGCGACTGACTGCTAAAATTGTTCAGCCAAAATTTAAATAATTGACGGCAGAATTTATGCTTATAGTTTAGATGATCTTATTTGGCAGCTTACCGCACTGGGCACAGTTCTACTCAGTGCCTTACTACATTGCTATATATGCGATTTTTGGAATAGTACAGGCATGCGGTTGGCCAAATGTTGTTGCTATTATGGTAAAAAATATAATGCACTCTAATAGTATACTATTTGTTGATTTTAAGGCGAATTGGTTTCCAAGGAGCAATCGTGGCTTTATAATGGGTCTGTGGGCTGCATGTCAACCAGTCGGCAATATTCTCGGTGCAGTAGTGATCTCTTTAATACTTCCATTCGGCTATCAGGTGAAATAATAATAATTTTGTTACTTTTAAATTCGAAATACTTATTTAAAGTTTGACTCAATCGAAAGTATGCCTTTCATGCTAATGAAACCAAAAATTAATGGTGTTTAAGGAAACTGGAAATAGACTAAAACATGTCTGTAATGATAAACTTATACATTCAGAAAATATATATTTAAAATTCTGTATTGCAGTACACATTTGCTTTCAACGCACTTTTAATCTTCGCCGGCGCAGTGATTCTTTCGTTTTGTGTAAAACATCGTCCTCCTACGGGCACGATAATAGAGGAGGGCCAAATTCAACGCGGTATTGGAAGGCACTCATCGGAGGGGTTGTTGTGAGTCGTATTTTTATTTGTACGTTTCATTAATAAATTTTAAGGGAGGCTCCTGAGTCAGGCAGCGGCAGACCAATTTCAATGTGCGATGCCTTGTTTCTACCAAGTGTTTTACCGGTAATTATTTAACACGTTTTGCAATATCTACACTCATTTTTTCAGTATTGTCTGTGCAATGCCTGCTTGAAGTTTGTTAATTATGCGTTTTTCTTCTGGTTGCCGTTTTATTTGACACAAAAGTTCTTATGGGATGAATCAGAAGCAAATCGCTTGTCAACCTTCTATGATGTTGGTGGAATTATTGGCTCAGTAGTTGGTGGATATGCTTCGGCAAGTTTACTAAACTTCAAACACTAAGTTGTTTTTCAAGTTGAATACAATTTTGATATACCTTATTAACAGATTTTGTTATATATTTTAGGTATAAATACAATAGAAAAATTTATGGTCCACAAAAAATTTGACCACCTATTTTGTAACAAAATTGATTTATGGTCATGAAAAATTCCTTAGTTTGGCTTGACCATAAACCAAGTCAGTTATGACTATGATTGATTTCTTACAGTCGAGTCTCTTTATAACGGCGGTCTTGGGACCGGACAAAATCACATAATATAGAGAACACCGTTATATGGAGACTTATTTTCATACATTTTAGCCTCGTTGGTCCAAATTTCACCGCCGTATATAGAGAACCGTTATATAGAGAGATTTCGCTCTATAGCGAGTTTTGAATCCATTTGTAACAAAAAGAAGTTGGTTACAGATGTTAGTATGCAAGAATAAGTGAACTATAAACGACTATAGAGACTCGACTGTATTATTAAATATTAATTGTGGATCATCATAGGATCGACTGCGGCACAGGAGTCCGATTTTGACGGCCATGCTTGTAACATCTTTGCCACTGCTCTTCTTCTATTCTGATCTGGGTCCAAATCGATGGCTGCATGTTATAATCATGACTTTCCTTGGCATCACCATTTCTGGGCCATACAATTTGATTGTGGGAACAATAGCTGTTGATTTGGGCTCACAACCAGCATTGGCTGGAAATGCAGAGGTAGTTTTGTTACTTTCTTAAAAATCAGTCAGTGTCTTTTCTAGGCAATGTCTACTGTTACCGGTCTCATCGATGGAACGGGATCAGCCGGCTCTGCAATTGGACAGCTTTTTTTGCCTTTAATTCAGACCAAAATCGGGTGGAACTGGGTCTTTTACTTGTTTATCGTCATGGTGAGTTGTTTCAAATAACTGTTCTAAATCGTGGGCCTAAGTAAAGTTAGTAAACTATGAGCATCCTACGGATGAGCTGCTCTCATAGTTTACATCTGTCTCAGCAGCGAAACGGCTATTCTTCTTTCATTTACATTCTTAGCATAACGCTTACTACTTTAAAATTCCAAAGAAACTTACTGAAAACTTTTCTTTTGCGTGTTACAACGCTACTTCAATAAACACATGTCTAAAAGCATTTTCGTTTAATTGCTAAATTTGCTAACTGTCCTGTAATTTGGCGAGAAATGACATAAATAATTTAGTACAATTTAGACTCGAATTTTTGAAAGCATAATTTTTTATACTTTTGAAAGTTTATGCAATCTTAACTTCAAGTCGATTCTACCCTATAATTTCCCATTTTACCGTTGTGTGATGTACAGGTCCAATACTGTACAGGTCCAATTTCAATAATGAAGGCTTAATATATTTTCCTTATAGAACGCGCTTTCTGTGGTGTGCCTTATGAAAAGATTCTTTCATGATTGTGCTGTGATATTAAAGGATCGACGTGAACAAATGAGGACCGAAAGAATCGAGCGTGAACCACTGATTATCGCAGAGGACTCATAAAAATGAGTTATATTTTAAAGTATTAACTATCCATCAGCATTGCCATATAGGGACCAATAATTTATTTGGACTATACATTTTTATATTGTAATTTGACTTAATCATGCATCTCACGCAATGTACAGGTGACATTGTGTCGAGATTGTAGAGCTTTAATTATTAAAATATAATTGAGTACAACCAGTACGCCCATTGCTATTTTAAGCGTCATATTGCGTAACTTTTGAAGTATTCAATAAAATTCTATTGGAAGTTGTGTCTTGGATGTCTAAGTTTTGGATTGAAATGTTTAATTTGAGTTATGAAAGTGGAAATTGAAAGCGCAAAAATAAGGCAATTTTTGAGTCCTTATTTTTATTGTTTAACAAAGCCAAATGAGCTCACAGCAGCAGAATCGTAATATCTTTGGGAGCCATACTAAATCAGTCTTAAGAACATCACAATTGTATCAGGCTTTATTTGAATCTAATGAAAGCATTCCTTTCATTTGCCTTACATGTTTGTATTTACGGGCAATAAATGAAATCTGATTGGTCCGTATATAATCATTGTTGCCACTTATTTATATAATTTCATAATTTAAAACATTTCTGTCTATATCGAGTCAGTTAATAAAAATACCGGCAGAAAAGAGCCGAGAATCGTTAGAGAATGAAAACGTTAGTGAATTTCACACGAACTTCTGTGACATTCCCTGTTTTGAGTTGTGGCTACATGGCTTGAGGGTTGTACCAACAGTTAAAAACTCATAATACTGGTTGATTATTTATATTTATCATTTCCAATTCCGTGCGATAATGCACTATTAGACATCACGACGATTGTATTTTGGAGGTTTGGCTTTGTACTTCTGCTTATCAAAGGCCAAGAATGGACTTTAAGAGTTGCAAACATTAAATCTCTGACTTTGGAGCTGGCCCATAATAACGGCAAACTTGGTAGAATGACAGTAGAAACATCGTTGATCCAACAAAATTGGTTTAGAGTTGCGTAAAATACATTATCCAGAGCCCAAGGCCCAGTGGAACTGGAAATGTAGATCGTGAGCTGAAAAGCGCGATTAATTAAAAAATCCACTCCATGATGTCAATATCCGCAAACCATGTAAATTGCCATGCAGAGTTGGGCCAAGAAAGTGATAACGGCATAGATGGTTAGTCGGATTTCTATTTTCTGCTCTTCCATATTTCGTGCGCTTAAATTAGAAGGTGCCCGTAATTGCTGTTTATTTGCTCGCCGGTAAAATAATACTGTAAGACAGTTTAGAATGCCACAAACTATGCAGAACGAAATTGAAGAAATTGCGCTGATGTAACTCGACTTCAGATACTGAAATAGCATTAATTTTAGTTGAACTCAGCGCCGAGACTTTAATTTCTATCATCGCGTCCCTATATGGCGCACTCTGTGCGTCCGCTCCGATAACCTCACTAAAATGTATATTCTAAAAGTGTGTGTATGTATGAGAAACATAAAAATGTATGTGAAACATACATTTTTATTTTACAGTAAAAGTCATTTTTCAGGTTGCACCATTTAACCTATCAATTAATTAATTAAACCCAACCGTTTTTCCTGTTTCTCTGTAATAATCCAACGTGAAAGTAGTGTTGTCGTCTTGCATTCTCACATAAAAGGCATTACTGAGCGTTGGAAAAGTGAAGGGCAAAGGCACACCAACGGTGATTAAAATCGAGATGGGTAAAAAATATTTCCATATCTGAAATCCTAACTCATAATTTAAAAAAATCATTTAAAACGTTTAGAAAATGCATCATTTGTTATAGGTTTGAAAAAAAGATGTTTCATTTTTTCGTTCTAGACACGATCAAATCATAAATACAAAATCTGAGTCAAACATGAGAAAAGGATTTCGGATTTGTTAAAAATTGGGGGAGACCATCGTTCCAAAATATAGCGATAAGTTGGTTATTTATTAGATAATTTTATAATAATTTGTTCACTTACGGACCGTTTTCTATAAAAGCGTTCTTACGGGATTATAGGAAAACGTAGACTTTAACATCGCGTGGAATAGGGAAAAAATCCCATTTATTTGCCTATTGATTATGCAAATGGTAAAAACCTGTCACTTTTTCAAAGTACAATAACACATTCCCACCAAAATAGGCCATGGAGCGCATTTTTCTCAGCACCCCTCAAGGGGATATTTTACAGTGAATACGGTACTACCTTTTCGTGTGTCATAGGGAAAGTGATCAAAGTGAGCCGATTGAGCAAGATGAACATTGTTGAGAGATTATCCACATGAAAATTGTAGTAGTGAAAAAAGAAAAAGAATGCCAGCAACCAGGATGGAATCCGTTCAAACAGGTCGAGGAAAAGTCCGACACGGCCAAACCGAGCGTAGAAAAATGAGTTGAAATAGGTGAGAAAGTTCTAAATTACTTGATTTTGAGTTTAAATAACGCGACATTTTCACATAATTATTTAGGTCTGGATTCTGACTTACGTAAATGAACCGGAATATGAAAAGTCGGAAGAATGCGGTGTTAAAATATTTTATGTTGATCAGCAAAATGACAACCTTAATTCATAAAATGTCATTTTTAAGTGATCGATGCACCTTACCTCAATACAGTAGAGAATAATTGACGGGATGCTTATAATGAGTGAAAATATAAACGGTGGACTAGGAGATTGTGAAATCGCCGAACCCATAGATCTAAAACATTTAATTGTTAAGTGTCGGAGAATAGTTAATTCAGAGCAAACATAACAGCTTCAGGCGTTATTACATCGAAAATCGCTGAATTTAATTTTAATCCTGATAAAAGGTGCGATTATATTTAGTCCAGGATATAAATGTCCGAGAGACATTAGACTTTTTCGACTTATTTATTTTCCTAATTTTCATTTTCCTTGCTCCTGATAACTTATATTAGGACCAAAAGAGTATTTTTAGGGGAAAGTTGAATAAATTTTAGCAGCAGAAAACGAAAATCAAAATCACAAAAAAAATTAATGCGAGGACATGTTGGAATAAAGAGAGCGCTACTTCTGTTAATGCTATATTTTAATTACAGGTCGTGCGACTTTTCTTAGAAAATGTCAGGAGCTCGAGATGAGTGACTTTTTAAGACTATCTTAAACAACGTCTTCCTGCTAAATATTTTAACAGAAGGCAGTAATTACGCACCGGTGGACATGAAATGTTAAGTGAGAAAATTGAAAACGTTGAGCTTTTCACATTTCACTACAAAATTTGGAGTATATAAATGAATTAAATTCGTTATTGACCAAAGGTTTACGATCAACGGATTATCGATATCATTGCTGTAAATCCATTGGATCAATATCAAAGTTTTTAATCCATTGTAAATTATATTGACACAAACACGCGTAGTTTTCATTGGAATGCGCGGTAACAAATATCGGGAACGAATAAGCAAGTTTTATTTTATCGAATGTGATATTTATGTGAGACATCATAAATTATGCATATTCATATATATGTGAATGCCTGATTAATTAAAAGAAATCAGGCGAAAAGCAACTGTTAAAGTTAGTGAAATGAGACATGCATTGGTTTACTCTGCCATTCAAAATTGTCCTATATATAATGTGCAGGTGGACTGTGGAACGCTGAGATCTCGAGATCTGTCAAGTGGTGGAAAAAAGTGAAGACGGATTCGGATTCAGGGTGAAAAATTATCGGGAAAAAAAATTTAAAAAATTCATGGGGGGGCTTATTTCGATTTCCAGGGGGGGGGGGGGTCCGACCCCCCCCCCTCCGGGGGGGGGGGGGGTCCAAAACCAAAAACTCTCGGAATGCAAGAAAAAGTGATCCTAAGACGTTTTGAAGGTCAGATTCGGGATTTTTGACCCAAAAAGTGGCTTTATCCAGAAAAATCCATTTTTTTAAAATTTGACTCTTGAAGGCCGAAAAAGCTGAAAATTGCAGGAATGGGGTATTTCGATACGCTGAATCCGAAAATGGAATCGGTTTTTGGATTTTTGACCCAAAAAGTGGCTTTATCCAGAAAAATCCATTTTTTGAAAATTTGACTCTTGAACGCCGAAAAGGCTGAAAATTGCAGGAATGGGGTATTTCGATACGCTGAATCCGAAAATGGGTTCAGATTCGGATTTTTGACCCAAAAAGTGGCTTTATCCAGAAAAATCCATTTTTTGAAAATTTGACTCTTGAAGGCCGAAAAAGCTGAAAATTGCAGGAATGGGGTATTTCGATACGCTGAATCCGAAAATGGAATCGGTTTTTGGATTTTTGACCCAAAAAGTGGCTTTATCCAGAAAAATCCATTTTTTGAAAATTTGACTCTTGAACGCCGAAAAGGCTGAAAATTGCAGGAATGGGGTATTTCGATACGCTGAATCCGAAAATGGAATCGGTTTTTCGATTTTTGACCCAAAAAGTGGCTTTTTCCAGAAAAATCCATTTTTTGAAAATCTGACTCTTGAAGGCCGAAAAAGCTGAAAATTGCAGGAATGGGGTATTTCGATACGCTGAATCCGAAAATGGGTTCAGATTCGGATTTTTGACCCAAAAAGTGGCTTTATCCAGAAAAATCCATTTTTTTTAATTTGACTTTGAAAATTTGACTTGATTTGTGACTGAAGTTGACAGAGACCGATTAGAGATTTAAGTTACCAAACCCATGATTCGAGATTTAAGTTACCAAATCCATGATTTGTGATTGAAGTTGACAGAGACCGATTCGAGATTTAAGTTACCAAACCCATGATTCGAGATTTAAGTTACCAAATCCATGATTTGTGATTGAAGTTGACAGAGACCGATTCGAGATTTAAGTTACCAAACCCATGATTCGAGATTTAAGTTACCAAACCCATGATTCGAGATTTAAGTTACCAAATCCAAGTTGACAGAGACCGATTCGAAATTTAAGTTACCAAACCCATGATTCGAGATTTAAGTTACCAAATCCATGATTTGTGATTGAAGTTGACAGAGACCGATTCGAGATTTAAGTTACCAAACCCATGATTCGAGATTTAAGTTACCAAACCCATGATTCGATATTTAAGTTACCAAATCCATGATTTGTGATTGAAGTTGACAGAGACCGATTCGAGATTTAAGTTACCAAACCCATGATTCGAGATTTAAGTTACCAAACCCATGATTCGAGATTTAAGTTACCAAACCCATGATTCGATATTTAAGTTACCAAATCCATGATTTGTGATTGAAGTTGACAGAGACCGATTCGAGATTTAAGTTACCAAACCCATGATTCGAAATTTAAGTTACCAAACCCATGATTCGAGATTTAAGTTACCAAACCCATGATTCGATATTTAAGTTACCAAACCCATGATTCGAGATTTAAGTTACCAAATCCATGATTCGAGACAGAACAACTGGCCAACCCTGGGGAGAACAACTGGCCAACCCTAGGGAGGACAACTGGCCAACCGGGGGAGGACAACTGGCCAACCCGGGGGTGGACAACCGGCCAACCCTGGGGAGGACAACTGACAAAAATATGATAACTAATACCAAACCACCAGAGATTCTAACGGAAAAAACCGAAAGAATCCCGAAGAATCCTGAAGAATACTGAAAAATTCTAAAAATGGAAAAAATAAAACTGAAAAATCGAAAATTTGAAAAATGGAAAAATATGATAACTAATACCAAACACAAGAGAATTCGACGGGCGCGGCTTTGCCGCGCCCTTTCAACTTGACTAGTAATATTACTATTACAAATCACGGAATATTTAAATTATAATAAACAATCTTCATTTAATTGAAATTTTTATTTCCCTTACGGATCAACTTTGCTTCGAGGGAATGTCCAGCTCCAAAGAAGTACAGAGACAGAATTGCAGTTTGAGCTATATGACTCAATTACCAGAACGTCTTGTAGGAAAGCAAAAAGTAATTTAACAAACAATATGGAACTTTATGAGAGGAATAATTGAAATATTCAAGAGGGCGTCGCACCTTCGGTGCGGTTTGGTCGAGAGTCGTGGTCGAGCGCCGTCGCAGAGCGCCATTGGCCAAAATTTGAAATTCACGTGATCTGCACGGGATTGTTTTTGCAGATTCGTTCTTAGGATTCTCAGGGTAGCATTTTGACGTATCGTGCGTCCCAAAAGGAGCGGAACACGGATTTTTTGTTTTTCGGGACGGTGGACAATTGTAGCTTAGTTAGAGGGGATTTAACCATATTTGTACCAGTTGATCTAAGCTCGTCATATTATACTTTTTGTATCTTAATAAATTTTCATATGAACTTTTAATTATTACTTTTCCAAAGATTTAGCAAAAGTTTTTACTTTTTTTTGCAATTTTGACATACGGCAGAAATTAATGTGACCTCCGACATAATTTGCTCTCTATTTTGTGCGTATTAAATTAGCACTGTGATTAGTCTCGAAACAATAGCGGTCGACAATGTCCATTATCAATCCGTTTGGGGGACCGGAAGTCGATTTTGCCACGCCAAATTTAATTTGACGCAAAAGCACTGTTGCTCTATTACCATTGTTGCTGCTCAGGTCTGCAATAAGAAAAAGTTAAAGGTGCTAATTGATAACACAATAGAAATAAAACGGCACTTAACGGTCGATAAAACAATGACGGTAGTGTGTGGGCGTTTTATACCACAAATAATGCGGCACGCAAAATTGATAAATTATTTCGGTATCACCGGAAGCATTCAAATATTTTTCTGAACTCCATCGATAATTATATACCGTAAATCCTCCAATAAGTCCCCCCTCAATTAAGTCCCCCCTCAAATAATTCCCCCTTAGACCCCCTACGAAACAATAAGTCCCCCTCAAATAAGTCCCCCCCCAAAATGGGTATTTTTCCAAATTTTTCCAAATTTCAAATTTTTGGCGCAATTTCAAATGTTTTGGCGCAAATTTGAATTTTTATTGCAAATTTTGCTATTTTTTACAATATTTTGTCAAAAAATTGAAAAATTTGCTAAAAATTTGCAAAAAATCGATCAAAAATCCAAAAAATTCAAACTTTTGGCCAAATTTTTTGCCGCCAATTCAAAATTGGTTTAAATTTTCATTAATTTTCCCAAATTTTGCCAAAAAGTCCCAAAAATTTTCGCCGCGCCTTCGGCGCGGCCACGAAAATATAAGTACGAAACAATAAGCCCCCCGGGGGACTTATTAGAGGATTTACGGTATGTATTATAATTATATTTGTCTGTAAATACTTATATTTTGTCGGTAGAATAATTTTATATTCACAGGAGACATGTTAGAGAACAAATTTACAATTCAAGACATGTTGTCTGACACTTGTCCGGAACGGGTATCAATCTGTAATTTTTATTTACTTTCCTTGTTATTATTATTTCAGCTATGCAGGTTTTATACATGAAGAATGTGTAAATGTTAGAAAATCCCATTTTTAGGAACCTAAAATTTGTCTGAGATTGAATTTTGATTGGTTTTCTCACTACTAGTTTTATCGGAAATGGTATTTACTGAATATTTGCTCTGAGTCACAGTAACTATTCTTATTGACAGTAACTATTATTTGAGAGATCCACGATTTGTTGGTAAAATAACAATAAAGAGTAAAAATTTTCCATAAAAATAATGCTTATAAAAATAACGATACAAAAAGAGAGCTAATGGACTTTGTTAATGCTATATTTTTGTGTGCGGCATAATTCCATCGTCATACCACAAAAAAGATGTTTCCAATTTCTAGTTCTCATTTTCATGCTTCATTATTGAATGACGTCTAAGCATCTCTGATTTACGCACTCTTCTGCTACTTTCGCGGTCGTTGTTATCATTTCATAATTTTGATGCTTTGCATAGGCGGACCTCGTCAACGGTTTCCTTGTATAAACTGATGTCATATTGTTGCATGCAAAAAGCAGCGATTCATCAGAGCAAAATGGTGGGACAACAATCGGTCCTTTTAGTCGATTCCGATAAGGTTAAAATGGGAGTGAGGCGACAGAGATGACATTTAGATGATTAAATTTACGCTTTCAGAAGTTAATCCGCTTAGGTATAGAAAAGATCCGCAATAAATGAGGTAATTTTTAAAATCTTTTCTATATTTGTGGCTACCAATAATTTTTGGAAAACATTACCCACATTTTGAATAGAAACATAAAAACCTAAAGCATTCGAAACAAAACTGATCCCGATAGGTGGTTGATTTGAACACTTCCTATACAATATTGAACTGCTTATCCCAGGATCGCGGCTTACCGAAAATTTATTCCATTATGCATTCCCAAAACTAGAAATTTGTCCAAAATTTAATTCATCGGGAATGTTGCCTAATCTCTCCGGTGAACCTAGCACTTGTTGAAAATCTGAAAGTTTTAGATAATGACTTTAAACATTATCGTCTAATTTTGCTGTATTAAAAATGTTCAATACCAGAAACCTTTCGAATCAAGGCTGTGAAGAAATGCCAACATTAGAGGACGCTAAATAACCGAAATTGCTTCCCTCGAACAGCAGATCTTTCTGAAGCATTTTTTATTTCCTATTTATCATTATTGTTTATTCTAAATTTTCACCAATAAGTCAAAACATTGCTTTATTGCATCCGTGTTCTCTATTGGCCACAGCGAAAAGGGATAATAGGGCGTGGGATAAACAAAGAAGTGGGCGGATTAGAGCGACCACTGTTTTCTCATACGGTAGATTGTTCATTGCCACCAAAAGGGAGACATTACTGTTTGTGTTGGTCTCAATTACTGCTCCGCGTTTGGAAGCCCAGTCGTCTGCTTGACCAAAGTTGGGTGCATCTCAATTTGGACAATAACCACTGGAGGGGTGTTCGAGTGTCACCACTTAGCATTCATTGGCATTTATTTGCTTTTGACGTGAGATTTATTCATTGTCACTGAAGAGCATCCCAGTTGTATATTTCCCAGATACTAGCAGTAATCAAAGGTCGTATATTGGAGTCAAAAAGCTTCAATAGCCGACTCCTTATTAAACGGGATCAGATGAAATACTGAAATCGGTCGTAGAATGCTTTTATTTTCTTCTCTGTTTGCATGCGAAGTAATGCTGAGAGCTAGTGCAAGACATTTCCAAGTCGTTCAAAAATAATTCCATATAACGAGAAAATGTTGACTCTGTTCGCAATAAAAATTTTGTCGGCTCCACCCTACCTTTGTCTGAAATACACCTTTGAAATAAACTTTCCACTTACCTTTTTGACCCACACATTTTACAAGCTTTATTTCGTTCCAGACTCCAATAATGCTACGGCTTTTGCCTTCTGCAAATGGCGATATTTCCGTGGCATCCGGCGACTATTCCAATTCCTTTCCGCTATGCGATGCTTCTGCGCAGGCGTTCAATTATTTTGGAAAAAATGTAACAAATTCAACTCAACCTCCGCCTGGATTTCATGGGTATACGACTGCTTCTTATGGTAAATTTGTTTATATTTTTAACATTTCTCAAAATACTTTAAACGAGTTTAATAATAGTTAAAGAATGAGTAAAGTGAGATTGAATAATACCCAAAATAACTCCTTGTAAGGACATTTCACTATTGGAATATAACAGCATTGATCTCAAACCTCATAAATTGCAACACCCACGCAGTCTTTTCAAATCACAAAATAGCAAACATATAACTTGCGTGTTGTATGAATATATTTCATGAGCCTCTTTTTGCCCTTCCTGGGCCCTATATCTTTGTTTGCTTTTTGTGGATAGCGGCGAATTGAACGTTTATTTATATTTCTTCTGCGCGCATCCCGCGGGGTGACAAACTTTTTATGAGTTCCTATTTCTTTGTGTGTATATTGTCCTTTACGATAATGATGGGTCTCACGGCTCATCTGACTCACGGCCCAAGACAGCTTAGATGGTCCCTCCCGTCACCAAAAATCTCCAAAACTATATTTTTATATTCGCCAGTTTTTATCAGTTTTGTTGCAAGACGGGCCCAGCGACGAGTTGCAGTGCTTAAAAGGGGAAGTCGGTGTGTTTTGGGACACCCGCCGATTGCCTCTTTTTAATAGCCTCCCTAATATTTTGATTTGGACCGAGAATTTCTCTTTTTATTAAAATGATGTGTCCCATTTAGAGTCCCGTCTGGCGCAATCGACACCCAATCTTGCTCTTTACGGAAGTGAAACCACCCAAAAAGTAGCTGACTTGGAATATTCGTATTCCGGAAAATTTCCGCAACAAATGCAAATGCATTCAATGTCGGCAACAACGCATAATCCGATGTCGGAATTTTATTCGGCAGAATACCAGCCAAATTTCAGTCAACTCCAACATCTCGATGAATTGATCTCGGGGTCGGCAGGAACAACAGGCAAGTTTTCGACCTTAAGCATTTTATACTCAAACAAAATTAAGCCTTGATAAAAATCGGATTTCCAAAAGCGAAAGTATTACGAGTTGTTCCCAAATATTTCATAAGCGACTCTTGAATATTCGGAGCTTTAGATTTTGGTCAAATTTGTAAAAACATTCTCTATTCAGAATTTGTATCGTTAAATTTATACAATATCATATTATTTTAGGCGTCTACATGCCAACGCTGTCCGCCATCGCCTCCTCCCTATCCAGCACAGGTTGTGATGGAGTCGAGAACATTGCTACTCTGCCTGCACCCCACCATCATCAACATAATCACTTTCACCAACACACTCACTTTTACGCGCACCCCACCGGCCCTAACGGAGATTTCGAGTCCTTTATTTTAAATTCCACAGCTGGCACTCTGGACCACCTCGCAGCAATCGGCCTACAGCCAACCCAGGCCACTTGCCTATCCGTGATTGATCCAATATTCGAAAATGGTACCAATTCCGTTATTCATCAGACGGCTACCCCTCAAAGACTATCGTCGCTTTCAATTTCCTCGTCGACTAGTTCTGGCATTTCCTCGAACGGATCCATGGATCAGCTGATGTATTCTGCTGGTGTAGAAGCTTCAGTGACATTTAACGACGGGTCTCTAGCTGGATCACCTTCGTCGTGTTCGGAGGATGAAGAAACTTCAGCAAGCAATCAGGATAGGTCGAACGGGGCCGTTACCCCTTCAAATGTGCTCCTGCCACCGGAAATTTGTGCCAAGGTTGGTAATTTGTTTCTTTCCAATTCTTATTTGACCCTTGAAAGAACAAATTTTCTTCAAAATTACAATAAGCGCATTCTAATCTGATTTGCTGCTCAAAACCTTCGAAAGTCAAATCGTTCAAAACAAGTTTAGTTTTTCATTTCAGGTGTTTTGCCCACCTAGTGCTGTTAACCCTCAAGGGCATACCCGAACACCCCGACGAAGTCGGATGGAGTTGAGCCATAAACGAGTGCATTACTGTAATCAGCCAGGTATTAATTATTTTGTTTTAAAGAGTATTCTCTTCAAATTTGAGGGCAGAATTAAGTTGCGCAATGTTAGCGTATTAGATTTCATTGAATGGGAAAAGGGATCATGACAATATAGAATAACTTTCTATTGTTTTGTTTGTTTTAACTCCCAACTTAATCCATGAGCCAATAATACTTTCACGGAACTTCCAGCCTCTATTTTCGAAAAAACAATATAAAAAGCAAATATTTTTTCATGATAAAAATGAACTCTTGTTTCATAATGAATACATAATATGACGTTTTTTATTTTCAGGATGTAACAAGGTCTATACAAAATCCTCTCACCTAAAAGCACATCAAAGGCTACATACAGGTTTGTCGCACATACTTTTTTTCTACAAAACTAAACTTTTGGTTAAGAACAATTTTCTCCACATAAATTTATATCTCTCACTCGACTTTTCGCAACCTAAACGGTGGGAAATGACCTCAACTCTTGTCCACTCACTTAAAAAGACTTACCGACACTCCACTGTTCTCTATCAAACATTTATGTTTCTTTTACCAATATTCGATGCGGATTAATATTTGCGGGAAATAAAAGGAACTCACAGTCATCATAAATGGGCATGTCGAGATTGAGTATCCCTGAAGTGTATCGCTTTGCTCACCTTTTGACCCTATGAAATAGTATAGCCAACTTTGTATCTCTTTTCTGTATAAGAAGGTAACCGGAAGTTCGATGGGCAATCCACTTAATTATAGCCGCGGAATAACATAAATCCCTCTTTTGTATTGGCCGAAACATAAAAATTGATACTGTGACAGTGAGGTTTCGGTTGGAATGTTCTCTCAAAGTGACCTGATATTTAACGCGGGTCAGGGGACCGGACAAAATCCGCGTTAAATAAAATAAATAGAGACTCGGCTGTATTTGAATGTGGTCTGATTTCGAAAATAAATTATTTTTACTTTTTTGACGATCTAGAGATTAATGATGCCAAGAATAAGTTGTCCCTAACTCGAAAAATAACGGGAACTCTAAAATTGTCTTTAACATCAATTTTAAAATCATAGAAATTGTCTTACATTGCGTAGCAAATTATAATATTTATAACAATATTTTAGGCGAGAAACCATATTCCTGTATTTGGCCGGATTGCCAGTGGCAGTTTGCGCGAAGCGATGAGTTGACCCGACATTTGCGGAAGCATACCGGGGCAAAACCTTTTCGATGTCCGAATTGTGTGCGTTGTTTCGCTCGCTCTGATCATTTGCAGGTATTTATATAATCACTTTGCATTTTATTATTTATAGTTACAAATTTATTAAATATACGAAAACGACAAAATTTCGAATTAAATATATCTGATAAGGAATCGTCTTAAAGCTTTACCCTTTGAGGAATGGCACCAGCTTAGACAGAAGAAACTACAAAAATAATATTGAGAAATTGATAATAACAAGGTGAACAAATTTATCTGGAAATCGATTTTCCATAACTTCTTCGACCTTTTTAAAGTTATTAATTAAATACGTACATTGAGTTTTAATTACCATGTTTCAGCTCCATATGAAGCGCCATATGCCGAAAAGTGTCAAGGGAAATAAAATGCACGTAATTGAATGCACTCAATTTTAATTTAGCCTTGCAAATTTTCGATTAGTTTCCATTTGTATATATTTTTCCTTAAAAATAGATGTTGGAAGATTAAAATATGTAGCTTATAGAGCACCATAACAGGAGAAAGAAAAAATTTGGAACACATCTTCCTTATTTTTTCTGTTCCCCGTTATGGTTCAGTGCCTACAGAACTTGTTATATTTTCGAATGCAGAATGTAAATTATATGCCGATGGGCATCGGAATGTGTTCGATTAATTGTTATTGTAGCTACCAACTAATACTGCCTCTTTTGTTTTAATCACATAGAATTTTATTGTATGTGCTCGTTGTTTAATTGGCAAGAAATAAACAATAAACGTAACGCAATGCCAGATAAATTTATTTGATCCAGTTACTCACGCCGTTTATTCACCTTTGACACATCCAGGAACATAATATTTTATTTAAAGTAACCACTTTTTGGCTTCAAATAAGCTTTTATGAAGGCTGTCGAATTAGTGGTCGATTCATGCTCGTGAATGTGTGGTATGAACCCACATACATTTTTTATGTCTGGCGAAGGCTCACTTATTTAAAAAAAGAATCATTTATCATATCTGATATATATAAGTATTAATATATATACGTATATATAATACTTATACGTAAACAGAAACTGCAAAAAAATTTTATATTTTAATGGAGAATTATACATTAAAATGGGCAAAATTCATCTGTTGAAATTTTTTGCAATATACAAAATCAAAGTATGAATATAAAAAATAATTCAATGTAGCAATTGAGATCATATTAAATTTAATATTTATCATATGACGTTAAGTTCTGATTCCGGTCAATTCGAGGCAGATGTTGTGTAATGAAATCAGATGGTTCCGGAATTTCTCTCATCCAATATGTTGCTCCGGTTTGCAATGGTTTCTCGAAATCTTCAGCGTAATAAGTGCAGGGATGATTTCTGTATCCAGGAACGAGCAAGTCGAAGAATGTGGCACCATCATCCACGGCCTGTACGGTGTGGAGGTTACCATTTAGTGGGTCTAATACTGCAACAGAATTGTCAGGATCGCCGGATGATGACAAAATTAGGGACCCTATAATACAATGCTTTTATAAGCTGGATGATGAAAATTTTCATATTCATTTTTAAACTTAAGCAAGCAGATAGGATTTATCCGAAATCTGAGAGCAAACATTACCAAATGCCAAACTGTCGACAAAAGTCGATTTATGACTTATTTGTAAATAACTTTTATTTAAGTATTATGAAATATTGTTATTTAATTTTGCTGACTCATAATTAGAAACATGTAGAATTTCTCGGAACTTTATAGAAACTTCCAGCGGGTTCTAGAAAGTTCCATTGTCCATGAAAAAATTGTATATAAAGCCAACTTTTTGTATCTTGTCTTCAGTCTTCAACAATTTGAGACTCATCTTAAAGCCTCCAGTAAATTGGAGCAATTGTTTAGATTCCCTTTTATCAGGGATTGTGTATCCATTTATTTGGAATCTCTATTACTATTTATACCTAATTCAAGTATCTAATAATTAAGTTTTCAATTGTTTTAAATTATCTTTAAATAGCTATAATTGAAACTCATCTAATAAAAAGTACCTAACAACGTAGTGTACTTTATTTAACTGTAATATTCTGGAATTACTCGGGTATTGTCCAGTAATTTCCGCTGAATAAAATAACCCAAATTTTTTATTGCCCAAAGGAGCTCTACATACTCCATCAACGCTGTACTAAGGACAGTTTTGGTGGGTCGAAGAGTAGGTTACCGGAGGGACCATCATTTGTTTAGCAAAATAACATAAAAGCAAACAAATCACACATAACTGCAAATAAACTAAAATTATTTTGTTAGCAAAAATCTCGGCTTTGTTAACAAGTGGCGCAGCCAGCAAGTTCCTTTAATTACCTAAGGGGCTTACGATTTAAATCACTTACGCAACCACTCCTTCGAAAAGGGGAGGTTCGATATAGTAAACTATATCGAAAACTAAATAACCTAGCAAAATGGCTAATCCTGTAAAAAATTTTATTGGGATTCCCAAAAAACGCTTGTCTGAACATATTACAGAGGCGAAAAATCTCATCAAAAATGAGAAGAGGCCCAAACATCTTGACGTTCAAGTAGCAGCACTGATCCTGAAAATGAATAGAGGGATAGGGTTGCTTGAATACTATAATAAACAATGGGTTGATTATATAAATGACATAGCAGACGAAGACAGTCAGAAAAACTCATGTAAAGAATATGAAGAATATATTAATCAACCTGATAGTTTTATTGCCGTAATCGGCGAAGCTCAAGGGACTATTGTTTCCCTGGAAGTTTTACTTTCACAAATGAAAAATACAAAACCTGTTGTAACTAATGAGACGACTCAGGAAAATACTTCACGGAATAGTATCCGAGTTCATCTGCCTAAGTTAACATTACCTACTTTTGACGGTGATCCTCTAAAATGGAATGTTTTCTGGCAAGTTTTCGAAATTTCAGTGCACTCTTAGCCTATTCCTCCTGTTCAAAAAATGACATATTTATTAAGCTGTCTTAATGAAAAAGCTATGAGAGCTATTGAAGGATACAATCCCTCAAATGAAAATTATGCAACTGTTGTTGATCTTTTAAAAAATCGATTTGGTGACAAAAACGTTATTATGTCATGTCTCCATAATGAACTCTTGAATATGAAAGTTGAAAATAAATCAATTTTTGCTGTTAGGACAGCACTTGATACTATAGAAAGGATTTGTGTACTACTTTCTCAAATAGGAGAAAATTTAGAGCATCCGTTTATAATAACTACCATCGAATCAAAGATGCCTCGATGGGTAATAAGTGAGTTGGTCAGAATTAAATATATAATGAAAACACACTGTGAGGACACCGATAAATGGTCTCTCGCTGAATTAAGAAAATGTTTGAATGAAATATTAAAGCTAAAGGAAGACATTCATAGAATGTCCAAATTTCATTCCAACCTTGATAAACAGCATCGGCATGGGTCAAAATCAAAGTCAAACATAAGATGTATGTTTTGTGGCCAATCACACCAGCCGACACATTGCAGCAAATATGCTACACCAGGAAAAAGAATGAAAAGACTTGCAAAATTTAAACGTTGTTTTAGGTGCTTAGACAAAAGACATTTGAATAAAAACTGTGAAAAAATATGCCAAAAATGCAAAATATGCGGTGATGAGAAGCATCATTCGCTCTTGTGTTATAAGACATATAATGCAAGAAGTTGTAAGAGCCAGCGGAAAACCCTGAAAATTGCTACGAACGCATCAAATGCGCAAAGTAATACAAATAGAAACTCTTTGTGTAAAAAGTCGGAATATGTATCTGGAAAAATGAATAAAAAGCCCACAGAAATAATTAGTTCACGCGCAAAGTTCATGTCAAGCTTACAGCGGCAAGTGGAACGAGAAAACTTGATGAGTGTATACAGAGTTGCAATTGCCACAAAACATGAAGATAAATTGCGAGTGCCTAATGAAATTATTCAAGTAAGACCTGTAAAATCAGTACCGCTTGAAACGGAAAAGTTTGGTTGCGTGAGCAATCTTTCTTCCCATGAGACTGGGAGAGAAAATAGCGAAAAAATGACGAAATGCGAATTATCGCAAATTAACGTGCTAGCAATTTTGCACATGTTAAAAACATTGCAGCCACAAAATGGATTTCCGGAACAATCTAGCAATGAATCATACGCCCAAGATTGCGATGATTCAAAATGTTCATGCTCAAATGTGTACGCACGGAACTCAAACTGGAATCGCTTTATTCCTTCTTCTGTAAAGAATTGTAATAAACGAGAGATAACGCAAAGTTTATTAAAATATGCAATGATTACTATCATTTTTATTTCAACGATAACTAATAACAAATTTCCTATTCGAAACACTGTTATCATACATGCTCAGCAACTCACTAATTTATTTGCAGAAAAATTTTATTCTTCAATTCCTGGAATTATATTTCTGATTGTTCTTTACAGTTTTAAATGCCGTAAAGGCCCTCATGAAGAACGTAAAACTAGTTTTACATGCACTTCAAAAACGAGATAATATTCGAAAAATCTGAGATTTTTCAATTTCAATAACAAATTCAAACTCAATAATAATTCGTTTATTGTAAGTATACTGCTATATGTGCTGTATATGAATCATCTGTATAATATTGAAACATTATATCACAGAGTCTCCTAAATTGTTCAATTTACTAGAGTCTTTCACTCAATAGGAGGGAACATACATGAAGTGTATCTTTAGTGCTTATGTCCAGTCATTATATATCTTGCGAAAAATGTTCGAAAATGGACTGGAACTTTCTCGAACAAAATTAAAAAACAATAAGCACGATTGGAATTTTTACGACGTCACTCACAAATCAATATGCTCTCAGCTGTGATTGCGAAATAATAAACAAGCGCCCGCTATGGAAGGAAGAAATTTGCAATGCTTCCCAGTGAGTCATATACAGCCGTGTCGTCAAAAGCTCCTAGGAAACGAAAGGAACATGGGAGTATTAATACAACAAAAGAATCAAAACTAAAACCTTGATATTTACATCAGAAGTCGAATAAGTGTCCTGATTATTCATTATTATGCACTAATTAGTTGATCACAATAATCTATTAGGAAACGGAATTAAATAAAACAAAAAATAAACAATAAAAGGACTCGTACAAAACAATTGAAAAGATCGAGATAAAAAATTATACCAGAGAAAAAAGAAAAAAGCTTAGCGAGATCCTAAAAAACTTCAATAAAAAAGAAAAAAACATTTTACCTCGACAAAAAACTTATTTGTCCTCACATATTTAACTATGTATTGAGTTGAAGAATTGTGCTTAATTTTTTTATTATCTTAATTGTATTTATCAATTAATATTGTTTATTGTAGTACCATATAAGTCTAATCTTAAAAAATGAGCTGAAGTATCGAAAATATGGCACTAAAAGTTTAATGTAAGAACAACAATAAAAAATAATAAAACTCGCAGAAAAGATCAAGCTAAGAAAATATATGCCAAAAATATTTAAGCGAGAGTAAAAATATGCCATAAAATAAGAACAAAAAATTAATTTGGCATTGCATTATAATGTGTGTAATATTTATTATTATTTGTTCCAATTAATATTTTTATAAGTGAGTTGTTTATTATGTTATTTATCGTTTAGGCACGTACTGTTATATTTTAAATTATTAAAATGCATACCGGCATACTCTGTTAATAAATTTTGTTAAATTCTTTCTGTAAACATCTGAAAACGACGCTACTCCGAATATGAACCCGAAGCTGGAAGGGGACGCGGTAAATCTATGATAATATTGCACTACAAATGGTAGTACTTTAATAATAGAGGAAAATCTACGAAAATAACGTATAGCTATAAATAATAGGTAGTGTATACACTATTGTCATCAATTAGTAGCCTTAAGAGAAAAAACCGTAACTTAAAACAATAGATACAGAATAACTGATCTATAATTGAAAAATTGCGTGCGTTGTAATGTGCTTGCTACGTGCTTACTAATTCGATCTTATTGTTCATATGACGCCCACAAGGCTAGTCAGCGACTAGATAAACGGTCATATTAACAACAACATTTGGAAAGCCAAAACCTTCAAGAATCTCTTAAAAAAGGCGAATAATGTCCTATATGCTATAGGTTAATTTTCAAGTGAAATACAAAAAAAACTAAGTTAAGAAAAAAAATACATAATTCACTATTCAACCATTGTTCCACGTTCAATCACCATTTGCATCCGGAAATGTCAACGAAAATCAAACGAATGTATTAGCCTATTTCATTTTTAAATAAATTTTATCATCTATTTATTGTGCTTGTATCATCATCTCTTGTTTACCCTATAATATATCTTCTCAATAATATATTTTGTAATGATATTATATAAATTTCATGGAAAATGTACTTATATTAAAATCCTCTAAATTATTTGATCATGTTCAATTCAATCTCAATTATATCGCAATCGTTAAAAATCTATGCTCATTCATAATTTTACTATAATTCCTATTACTCCTACAATCACATTTCTGGGCCGGAGTGTCGACAAAAGTCGATTTATGACTTATTTGTAAATAACTTTTATTTAAGTATTATGAAATATTGTTATTTAATTTTGCTGACTCATAATTAGAAACATGTAGAATTTCTCGGAACTTTATAGAAACTTCCAGCGGGTTCTAGAAAGTTCCATTGTCCATGAAAAAATTGTATATAAAGCCAACTTTTTGTATCTTGTCTTCAGTCTTCAACAATTTGAGACTCATCTTAAAGCCTCCAGTAAATTGGAGCAATTGTTTAGATTCCCTTTTATCAGGGATTGTGTATCCATTTATTTGGAATCTCTATTACTATTTATACCTAATTCAAGTATCTAATAATTAAGTTTTCAATTGTTTTAAATTATCTTTAAATAGCTATAATTGAAACTCATCTAATAAAAAGTACCTAACAACGTAGTGTACTTTATTTAACTGTAATATTCTGGAATTACTCGGGTATTGTCCAGTAATTTCCGCTGAATAAAATAACCCAAATTTTTTATTGCCCAAAGGAGCTCTACATACTCCATCAACGCTGTACTAAGGACAGTTTTGGTGGGTCGAAGAGTAGGTTACCGGAGGGACCATCATTTGTTTAGCAAAATAACATAAAAGCAAACAAATCACACATAACTGCAAATAAACTAAAATTATTTTGTTAGCAAAAATCTCGGCTTTGTTAACACAAACAGTTTCAAACAAATAGTAACGAAAAATGATTTTCTAAATTTTAACTTGTTTGTTATGAACGACCGAATTAATGAGTTGACTTTGTACAGTCGCGTTGGACTGATTGACATTCGAGTAAAACATTTTGACCAGTTATTTCAAAGCGAATAATTATTTAACCGTAAAATAAATACAAAAAACCTTCAAATTTCGCTGGTCTCCATCGAGCTCGCTTTATTTGTTCGGAAGCACTTTGAATTAAATTTGCTTCTTCAGAATGGTTCAGCCACGAAAATGAAGACACCAACACCCGTCCGCGAATAGCTTTCAAAAATCCGTACATGTGTGGATGATTGTGTAGTGGAATAGTATTGCCAGCGCAACGAAATCCGAATAAGGCCGATTCAAAATTTGGCGAAACACTCACTTGCGAGTAGAAGACAGGCGCATAGAGCCGATTTTTAGATGGGGATGCGTCGGGTAAAATGGAAACACTCTGCAAATGCCAAATTAACTTTAATAATGGCATAAAATATATATTGACTAAAATTTATAAGCATGGCAATTTTCTTCAACTATTTAATCAGGCACTCGTTGTTCTAAAAAACCATACACCATCAATAGACTGGTGTGTCGCAGCCTCGTATAGGACAAATATTATTGGTTTGGCCGATATGTCGTGATGGAATGCATAAAGCTAAATTTCTTTTACATAACGCAAGACCGCTAATGAATGTTATATCCCATACAATAGCCAAGTCGTTTCTCTATGAAGCCTTGGTTAGCTTTTATTTTTTCTTCCCAAAAAAATTGTTAGATAATTGCCAGTTGGCAAATTCCGTGGAACATACCAAAGTCACAGATTTTCGAGGTAATTTATAACTTTTATCTGCGAAAAACGCAGATATCCTATACTCTGTTGTGCCATAATGTAGAGACTTTTTAGCTCTAATACTTACCTTTTACAGAATAGTTTATCGCTTTTTAGCTCTAATACTTACCTTTTACAGAATAGTTTATCGCTTGTGGGCTGCAGAGATATGATCATTTCAGTAAAAGACCCCGGTAGAAAAGTGGAAAATTTCAATTTTTTCGGATTATTGGGTTTATGTACCTAGTTTAAGTGGTCATATCTTACAGATCATGAAAGCATAATTTATTCTATAAAAAGTATGTTCTTGAGCTAGAGCTTAGCTGCATAAGCCGCAAGACGATGGTATGATTGGGGGGAGTTACGATTGGGGGGGACAGTTGGGGGGGGGATCACTTGGGGGAGTTACGATTGGGGGGAGTTAGGATTGGGGGGTTTTACCCAAACCCCCCCAACCCTCCCCCCCCCCAATCATACCTCCCCCCAATCCTAACTCCCCCAATCGTAACTCCCCCCAATTGTAACTCCCCCCAACTGGTATTGCCATAGTAATTTTGAATAATCCATAAAAATTACCCAAAATTACCAGAAAAGTACCTTATAAGGCAATTTTTCGCGTAGAATTCAACTCTAATTCTCACAATTGATACTGCCATATTGTTTTAATTCCAATTTTCGGTTATTTTTCCACTAGAGTCACCGGTGAAACACCTTTCCTGGAAAAAATATAGTGATTGACCAGATTTACCATTTTTCCTGAATCAGTGTTAGGTTGCATCTGCGGTTGAATTAAATGATCTGTTACTGCTCCAGAAAAAGTTTTTTATGCATCCGCGATGATTTATGCCGAGACCAAGCTTAAGTCAAAGTTGACTGTATTGCATTTTTACCAAATTGTGCTATGCTTGACGGTGAAAGACAATGAAATAGGTCGGACACTCCACATTAGAAGATGAAAATCGTGAAAAAGGAACTTCACAGCCTAAGACTGCACTAAAGCCTAAGCTTAAGCCTAAGATTAAGTCAGTATTGGGCGTGCCCAGCGGGGTCCCAAGCCTAAAGGCTTGTTTGGCGCCTTTTAAGGATTGTTCGGGAGCTTAAGCCTAAGATTAAGTCCTCGGTTGGCCGTAGATTGTTCGAGCCGCAAGCCTAAATCCTTGTTTGGCGCCTTATAAGGGTTGTTTTAGCCTAAAATAGAAGAAATCTTCTACTGATTTTTTCCCAAGTTACACTAGCGTCAACCGCTTGCACGTGGACAGCAAAAATCTGGGAGAGAAATAGCATCTTGAGTCAAATTCCTTGAGAAGACAAGCAAAACTGGATACTTAATCCTTGTTGTTACGCAAAAAACATAAAAATCAGCGGAAAGGATATTTTTCCCTTCTCGCTTGCATCAAAAGTGGTTCATTACATGAAAAAGCAACAAAAAAACAGACACATAATGGAAAAATAACCGAAAATTTGAATTCTACGCGAAAAATTGCCTTATAAGGTACTTTTCTGGTAATTTTAGGTAATTTTTATGGATTATTCAAAATTACTATGGCAATACCAGTTAGGGGGAGTTACAATTGGGGGGAGTTACGATTGGGGGGAGTTAGGGTTGGGTGGGGTTACTATTGGGGGGAGGTGGGGTTGGGGGGTTTTGGGTAAAACCCCCCAATCCTAACTCCCCCCAATCGCAACTCCCCCAATCGTAACCCCCCAATCGTAACTCCCCCCAACTGCCCCCCCCAATCGTAACTCCCCCCAATCATACTTTTCCCTGCCGCAATACCAATTTTTATTTTATTTCCAAATGTTCGTTATTTAGCCGATGAAAGTTGTCAAAAATAACCAAAAATCGACATTTCAGGTTTGTTTTAGTTGAATCCTTTAATATAAAAGATTCACCACGGTTATAAACCAAGTTATATGCCGTTGAAAGAGCAGGTGTTGGCGATCATGATGGTGAATATTACTTAGAACATTGATCAATAAACGTTCGAAATATGAGTGTTTGAAAACTCATTCAAGACTTATCGGCCAAACCAATAGTTGTAAAAATGGATTTTAATGGACATAAATTCTCTAGCCATAACATTTTTAGATTCTTTCACTACCGATGTAATTTCACCAAGTAACTTTGCCTTGTTGATTTCATTAATCCAATTCGTCGATATTGCTTATGAAGCTATTATAGCTCAATACCCACTTTCATGAAAAAATTTTCTAGTCTGTTATAACGGATATTTTAGTAATGATTTACTCCAAAAATGATTAATTACTAATGCAAAACATATTCCACTCAACACATAAAATTTCGACTCCATATGCATGACCTCAATGAAAATGTAAAACTCACCTTCAAGGTGTTCTCTGTAACAGAGCTAACTAATGTTCGCAGCTCTTGAATAAGGGAGGAAATGGCTGGCGATGAGGTAGAAGCCGTTGATGTAGTGGATGTATTCGTGAGTTTCACTGCCAGTGGAGTCAACCGAGCTAACAATTCGCGTAAATCAGAAACCATTATTTGCATTGATTTTATGAGTTTCGCTAATTTCTAAAAATGAAGGTAATAAATGCTAGTTAAAAAACTTGTCAGGTATGGTCGCCCAAAAATAATCAAGTATGTTACAGTTCACAATATGACGGAAAACTTTATAGTCGCGTGTGAATGTATTATAAGATTTGCATAACACGATAAATGTAACCGTTATAATCGCACCAGTGAGCTTACTAGAAGATTTACAAAGCACTGTATGAACAGAATTGTACAAGCAAATGCAATAAAAATGTTGAAAACAGGTGTAAAAATTCTTTCAGAGAATAACAATAAAATATGATATCCGAGAGCTTTATTTACATACATTATTGTCAAGACAAATAGTTAGCGAGAGAAAATTAATGATTTAGAGTATTTTAATTCATGTCTTAATTCATAGCTTCTGCAAGCAACTTCTTGCGGTAGATTCAGGCACTTGATGTTAGTTGCTTTGGATTTCGCCTTAACCCTTTAACACCTCCATTGCGGTCCGGCCGGATTTCATTTCTTTGTAGAGAATTTTGTGCTGATTAATAATAAAAAAAGAAAGTTTGAAAAAAAGTACTCTTTGACCCCTAACGGGGCTTTTTTCGAAAACCTCTTTTTTCGTCAGAATTTTCGAGGTGCCTGTGTTTGAGGGCCTGTATCTTTTGTTCTTCCAACAGGAGCCTAGCCATGTTTTATATCAGTAGAAAGCCCATCACTTGGGCTACAAGAATACACCAAAAGATGATTTGGGTCCCGCCACGAAATTTTAATTTGGCGGGAAATTCAAAATTTTGAAAATTTTTGGTAACATAAATTTTTGGTAACTTGTTTTATATCAATTTGGAACACTTTTTTCATTAATTTGCCACCATTTCTCACGGGTAGGGGTTTTTTGGGTCGCTGAATCCGAATCTGACGTTATTTTTTAGTTTTGGCATACTGTAATGCCTCTAATAAATAGCAATAATAAAATAATAAGGCCTCCCATAGTCGGTTTTCGGCGTTCCAAGCCGTTTCCGACCGAGATTTTTGGCCCTATAGGGTTTTCGACCACGCTGAACACGATTCTGATGTCAGTTTTGGCATTCAGCATACTGTAGTACCACTTTCTGGCGTTCTGCCCACTTCGGCTTCCTTGGGGGTTTTCGCCCGAAATTTCACACCCTAGGGGGTTTTCGAGAAGAGAAATGTGTGAAGAAATTTACCAGGCGGTTTGTCGCGGATGTCTTTTAAAACTTGCAAAAGTTTAATGTTTATTGTACAATAAATGATTATACTGACTTTATACTACATCAAAAGGATCCGACACATCAAAATTATTCATGACCTGTCAGATTACATGTAAAATGATTGATGACCTGACAGATTACATGTCAAAATGATTGATGACCTGTCAGATTACATGTCAAAATGATTGATTACTTGTCAGGAAACATGCATAATTGGCCCAAATCTGTACATTTATAACTACAAAGTACGGGATCAAACCACAAACTACGCCCCAAAAGCGGATGGATAACTACTCCCCAAGGAAGCCGAAGTGGGCAGAACGCCAGAAAGTGGTACTACAGTATGCCGAATGCCAAAACTGACATCAGAATCGTGTTCAGCGTGGTCGAAAACCCTATAGGGCCAAAAATCTCGGTCGGAAACGGCTTGGAACGCCGAAAACCGACTATGGGAGGCCTTATTATTTTATTATTGCTATTTATTAGAGGCATTACAGTATGCCAAAACTAAAAAATAACGTCAGATTCGGATTCAGCGACCCAAAAAACCCCCTACCCGTGAGAAATGGTGGCAAATTAATGAAAAAAAGTGTTCCAAATTGATATAAAACAAGTTACCAAAAATTTATGTTACCAAAAATTTTCAAAATTTTGAATTTCCCGCCAAATTAAAAATTTCGTGGCGGGACCCAAATCATCTTTTGGTGTATTCTTGTAGCCCAAGTGATGGGCTTTCTACTGATATAAAACATGGCTAGGCTCCTGTTGGAAGAACAAAAGATACAGGCCCTCAAACACAGGCACCTCGAAAATTCTGACGAAAAAAGAGGTTTTCGAAAAAAGCCCCGTTAGGGGTCAAAGAGTACTTTTTTCAAACTTTCTTTTTTTATTATTAATCAGCACAAAATTCTCTACAAAGAAATGAAATCCGGCCGGACCGCAATGGAGGTGTTAAGGTAACAAACGGAACGGAACAGAAGCATTAGCCAGACACCTACGATTGCGATTTTGATGCAAACGAAGAACAGCATCCAGAAAGGAATCCAATTAGGCGGAAATTCCTTATAAGCCCTCAGTTCAAGATCGAACTTGCCAAATTGCTCGATGATGGAAACACGCTCGCATCCGATTTTGAAGATCAAGACAATACCCAGCACCATTTCCAGAACATATTTGCAGATGAATGTGATCTAGATACGGTTAAAAGTTACATATGAGTTTAGTAAACAAAAACTTTTCAGACTATATAATATAAGCAACAAATCTGAAATTTCAAACTACTTTTCCAAACAAGTAGACGTTTCATACAGTAAGTAATAATGCCTAATTGTCATAACGACATTCATGTTACCATCCTAAAATTTAAAGGTCGATATATAACCCTAACTAGCCGAGCAGAGCTCGGCTAGCTGTCGGGAGTCTATATTCGTGGTTTAGATTGAATTCGTTGGTCAATAAATTTTAATTGGGTTAATATGAATAACAGTTTTGGTATTCGCTACGCGAAAATAACTCGGCCTTCGGCCGTCTAGAAAACGGTATAGATTTTACAGGGTATAATACGGGTAATCGTTGCGTTATACCTACAATAAAGAGGTTTGGGAACTCGACAATTAGGTGCACGTTGTGTGGGCCATGCCGGGATCCTCGCGGCGCGAGGATGCCCTCAGGCCAAATAACTTCGACATGTGTGGTCCGATCTCAAAAATTCTTGTGCCATTCGTTTTGTCTCACCGAGAGCTTTCATTTTACACTCACTCGCCTCTGGAGATGGTCAGAAACCCAAAATCCCGAGATATGCCCTCCGGGCAAATATCTCCATCGTGTGTCGTCCGATCTCAAAAATTCTTGTGCCATTCGTTTTGTCTCACCGAGAGCTAACGTTTGACACCTCACTCGCCTCTGGAGGTGGTCAGGAACGCCATATCTCGACAAATGCCCTCAAGGCTCACAACTTCGATTTTTAATTTCCGTCGTTAGATCTCGAAACTTTCAATTTTCCCGGACCTTTCACGTTGAGAGCTATCGATTGAGTTATCACACACACGCCTCTGGGCGTTGTTGGATATTCTCAAACAATAGGGGTCGGACAGGAAAAAAAGGGGGCGGAGCCTAACTTTGAGGGGGTAAAAACAGGGGGTCCAACATGCGAATTTCAAAATTTTTTTTCGGGGCATGTTTTCTCACCGCATGGGACCCCCTGAGCATGAAATCAGATTCCTCGCGATAATTTGGCCATATTAGACATTTCCGGCAAATATTTTGGAAAAATAAATTTTCTCGTGCAACTTCCGGGACAAAATTGACCAAAACTATGCTGAAATTTGCACGAATTTTTCCAACATTTTTGTGGAAAGTGCCTGATATAGGCAGAATTTTACGGGGAATTTGATTTGCAGCTTTATCTTGTGACTTAACCTACAAAAAATGCCAAAAAATTAGCCACTTTGGGTCAAAAACAGTGATTTTCATGGAAAAAATGGTCATTTTAAATAAGTAGAAATTTAAATTGCCGCCAAATAATTTGTGAAAATTTTTCATTCCAGGGAACATTGGGAGACATAATGTAACTAATAAAAAATCCGGGCCAAAATGGGCTTTTTAAAAATTTTTTGAGTATAGGGGACGAACCGTATAAGCGCCCTTAGTCGACTTGGATAAAATGTGTTTAGAGAAAGTTAGTACCTTTATTTCACTGTAAAATAAAGTCGGAATCCCATAATTATGCGAAAGTCTTGATTCATTTTGGGACACCGTAAAATTTTTAGCGAAAATCTTATGGAATAAAATTATGTCTAAAACTACTTTATTATAGAATTGAAAGACTTACAGAAAAGATAATTTCCGGTATCAATAACCAATATAGCTTCGCGCATATGCCAACCACGACGCATGCATAGCAAATCAGTGTGATGACATTCACAACGATTGAAAACCAAATGCTTTGCCAAATTGCGAAGCCGAGCCAGATAGCATGTAGAATGCTAAGTACGCCGGCAATTGACAAACAGAGACACTGAAAACAGATATTTAAAGAAAATTAAGGCATTATTATTATTAATTAATAAAACGTTGATCTTATCAAATTTTATGTCCTAATGTGGAAATATACATATTACCTAGAATGATACTTAGAATTTTTACATTTCTAATAGAATTAATTAATTATTAAATTTATTTGTAACAATTTATGAAAAATTGCTGCATAAAGTTCAAGGGAAAGGAAATTAAATAATACCGTGACGTGACAGCAGCAACATATGACATATCTATCGTCTTTCTCGTCAGAAGCAGTCATCGATAAAGCGTAACACTGACTAGATGAGCAAGTACGAAGAAAGAGAAGACAGGAAGGGATCGCTTAGATAAAAAGACCATCGATTATGATTTGAGGGATTGTACAGTTGTTGTCCTACCATGAAAATGTGACTATGCTACATAAAGTTAAACACAGTAAGTTACAATATGAATAGTGACAGAAATGTGCAGAAAACAGCCAATTTTGAAAATACTCATTACAGGCGATGCGATTTATACATTAAAAATCTTAGATAAGGCGGAAACCCAAAGGTTTAATACAAAATATTTATTTACACATGTCCAAGAATATAGAACATTTAAACATCGAAGAAAGATGCTTCATCTAGAATATTAGATCTTGGAAAAATGGCTGGCTTCAGTGCGTTTCACCTGCGATCGCTTTTCCTGGGTTTTATCTACGCGCGTCAAGTCAACAGTTACATTGACATGCTTTGGTCGTTGCTTCTTTTCCTTGAAGTAGTTAACGGTAAGGATGAGCATCATCTGCCAGAAACAGATAAATACCAGTTTTAAGGTTACCACGAGGAACAGCCAGAGCGGAATCCATTGAGGCGACACATCCTTGAGTATGTACAGTTCGGTGTCTCGTTTGGCCCAATATTCGATGGCGGATAGTCGCTCGTCGTTGTTCTTGAGCAGGAGCCAGAATCCAAATGCGATCTCCAGCACATATTTGCAGCAATAGATGAACTAAAAGAACATTCTCAGTCATATATTATTTTTGTTTATTTACCTACTTAATGTTACCTAGTAAATATAGTTTAAATATATTACATATTTAAACAAACAATGTGACAAAAACTGAGTTTCAATAATTTCCAGGTCGCTTGTATGGAAGTCCCCCCAAAAGATCAATAGGGTCCCCCTATTGATTTTTTGTACATTAACATAAAAAACCATAGCGGGGACCCTATTGATTTTTTTGACAGATTTTCTCAGAAAAATGATTTTTCATACCATAGGCTCCCCCATATAGTTTTTTTGCAAAAAATTTTCTAAAAATAATTTTTTGCATAAAAAACCATAGGGGGATCCTATTGATTTTTTGACAGATTTTTCAGAAAAATGATTTTTCCAAACCATAGGGTCCCCCCTATGGTTTTTTCCAAAAAATTATTTTTAGAAAAATTTTGTACAAATCAATAGGGTCCCCCCTATGGTTTTTTATGTGAATGTACAAAAAATCAATAGGGGGACACTATTGATTTTTGGGGGGGGGGGGGACTTCCATACAAGCGGCATTTCCAGTAATATAATTTGAGGCTATTCCCAATTTACATTAGTAGGCTTGCGGCCTCAAATAAACGTAATTTAAAAATATATTGCTAAACAGATATTTGTAAGCTTTTGGAAGCAAAGCTTTTGAAAAACGATAATTACTTAAGCCGTCTAGGATGGGGGTTGAAACGGCATTTTATACCTTTCATATTTAACAGGATCAATACTATAAATTCTCTCGCGCATTCTAAATATGCATTCTATTTCTACTAAGACCAAAAATTCGTTTACATGTTTGGAAAAATCGGGAGAAAATCCAGGCGCAAAGGAGGTATCATTGTTAGTGCCCTTGGCCCTAGATCGCTGTAGATACTATTAATTCTAAACATAATGAAACGTCCCCGGATTGGTTATATTGTTTTTCTTGGGTCTACATAAGGATTTTTGTAGTGTTAACAATTTCTCAATAGTATGTCTTTGCATTGATTATACATTATTATATCACCTTACTCTAGCTTAATCTGTCCCATTATCAGAAGAAATTTAAATGAAATAACTTACATTTACGACTATAGCAGGAATGATGAAGTAATGCTGGTTCGCATAGATTCCGACGACGACGCTGACGTAGCAAATCAGATTGATTATGCAGAGGTAGAAGCGCGGCCAAAGACCATACAAAATCGCGAAGTTTATGTCAAGCAAGTGCAAGGCGCTGTAAAGACCGGCGATCCACAGACAGAGAGACTGAAAATGAAAAATGTTTCAAAATAATACATAGAAATATACAACCTTCACGTGGCAGCAGCACAAGTAATAGGTATCATCTCTGCGGGCATTATTGTTATTTGCAAGCGCCATTGAAAACGTGTTGCGTTGGAAGGATGAGAGTGATAAGAACAATAGAACTTTAGATTTACAACAAGTAACTCATGAGAACTGACAAATAACTTTAACAACATTTAAGCTTTTGTCCCACAACGAAAATGTTTTCAGTTTAATTTTAAAAGTCATCATTTAATTGATGTTCTTGTTTTGACAGTTTCCATTCCCATGTTTTTGAACATTTCCATCTGGTCAATATAACAGTAATTTACGATTTTAAGTAACAATTCAATGGATTTACGATTTTACATTTGAGCGTTCCCAGAAATACGAAATGCAACAATATAACAAAATATGGCACAGATAAAATGATTAAATAATTAACATCTAAGTTAATAATTAACAACGGCTCTGTAGCATACCCGAATATCCATTCAAAGGCTTTTCACTTAAGAGAAATCATCATAGGATAAATTATGGCAGACAATTGAGCTTAGAAATATAAACGGCAGTAGAAATGCAATAATAAAAACGTTAAGCTACAATAAAACTCCCGATTTAGAATCGTAAATGCCAACGATTTCAGATTTTTCGTCAGGAAATTGAGCACTCCAAGACGCATGCTTGCAGTTCTGGAAACTTTCGCCACCGCATATGTCGATTACTTGGAAGTAATTACGACTAAGGTCGCCTATTATTTGTAAATCCTTGGATAGAAGTTTATTGGAGTTTGCAGTATGTGGGAATACTAAAAATAGGAATTGCTACATGAGGAGAACTAAGAAAATCTTACCCGGTATTTCAATTTGAGCCAACTCCATATTTGCGAAGAAAATTTTTGCTGTCCACACACCTAAATATGATAATTTCAAATATTTGCTTAGAGAAAGCTTCAAATATTTATATCTGGAGCACTTTGACGGGCATATTGATACTTTACAAATATAGGTGATTTACAATACTGTTTGATTTTTGGGACGCGCATATTTGAAGCATAAAAAAGTCGCCAAAATTATGAGATGTTGTAATTCGATTCACACACATCTCCTTGTCCTCAATGTTTTAAAATTTACCTGGAGCACTAACATTCTTCATCCCACTCATATCAAATTCAACAAACTGTGCAAAGTTAATCGAATCATATGGCTTCACTCTTTGTATAGTGGCTATCAATTTGTGTGGAGAGAGTAGTTGTACTGTTACTCCAGGGCTGGTCATATTTTGTGAAGAGACACTCTCTAACGCAATTCTGTTCCAGTGCCATATAATTGAGGTTCGAGAAGTATCCTAAAGTTTACTAAAAGTACGATCAGAAATAAACATGTGTTAGCCAACTTTTGCTGTTATGAACCCAATAGCATATATAGATTTTTGGTGGCAAAATATCAATGAGAATTGTGCATTACATACTTATAAAATATTGCGACAGTAACTATAACTAGCTTAAGACTTGTAAAAAAGGGCCAAAAACTTAAATACCGTAAATCCTCCAATAAGTCCCCCCCTCAATTAAGTCCCCCCTAGACCCCCAACGAAAAAATAAGTCCCCCCTCAAATAAGTCCCCCCTAAAATGGGTCTTTTTCCAAATTTTTCCAAATTTCAAATTTTTGGCGCAATTTCAAATTTTTTGGCGCAATTTTGAATTTTTATTGCAAACTTTGCTATTTTTTACAAAATTTTGTCAAAAAATGAAAAATTTCCTAAAAATTGGCGAAAAATCGATCAAAAATCCAAAAAATTCAAATTTTTGGTCAAAATTTTTCGGCGCCAATTCAAAATTGGTTTAAATTTTCAAAAATTTTCCCAAATTTTCCCAAAAAGTCCCAAAAATTTTTGCGCGCCTTGGGCGCGGCCATGAAAATATAAGTCCCCCCTTAATTAAGTCCCCCTAGACCCCCTACGAAACAATAAGTCCCCCGGGGGACTTATTAGAGGATTTACGGTATGTATTATAATTATATTTGTCTGTAAATCCTTATATTTTGACCGGGACCGGAAAAGCTCTCGGATTACCGAGGGTGCCGGGTTATCGAAGTTCGACTGTATTACCCTTGTATACTAGCATAATTGTCGGTAGAATAATTTTATATTCAAAGGAGCCATGTTAGAGAACAAATTTACAATTCAAAACATTTTGTCCGGAATATTATCAGTCTGTAATTTTGATTTACTTTCCTTATCATCGAATATTTCAGCTATAGTTCTATACATGAAAAATGCATAACGTTTAGAAAATCCCACTTTTAGGAACCCAAAATTTGTCTGAGATTGAATTTTGATTGGTTTTCTCACTACTAGTTTTATCGGAAGTGGTATCCTTATAGTAAGTTAGAGACGTCTCTCCGTCCGTTTCACGTTTTGATCTTTGGTGCCTTAGCAATGTCAAGTATTTGTCCAAAATTGTGACTACATACTACAAATTTTGTAGTTTATGGTTTTTTGTCATTTCAGGTCGAAATTTTTCCCACCCGGGGGTTTTCGGATGCGGGGAATCCGAACCTGAGGTCGGATTTTACCCCGGGGTCGAACAATGTTCGACATAGTCGAATGTGATCAAACTGGGGTCAAACTGAGCTGATTTTTTGCCCAGGGAGTGTTCGGATGCGGGGAATTCGAATCTGAGATCGGATTTGACTCAGATTGAGTCTCAGACTGAGTATGAGTTTACTACTACTAAACTAACTACCCGACCTTCCCCCTTGGAATTTGAGGGAAGTTAGAGCACAAAGGGTATAACTGAATCCTACCCCATAAACATTACGAGCCACCACAGGTGGCGAGCTCAAAAACAATATTGTGCGTTTATTACCCAAAGGCATACTGATATAGACTCCCCGCGCGCTAGCGCGCGTTAGCGCGCTAGTTTACTGAATATTTGCTCTGAGTCACAGTAACTATTCTTATTGACAGTAACTATTATTTGAGAGATCCACGATTTGTTGGTAAAATAACAATAAAGAGTAAAAATTTTCCATAAAAATAATGCTTATAAAAATAACGATACAAAAAGAGAGCTAATGGACTTTGTTAATGCTATATTTTTGTGTGCGGCATAATTCCATCGTCATACCACAAAAAAGATGTTTCCAATTTCTAGTTCTCATTTTCATGCTTCATTATTGAATGACGTCTAAGCATCTCTGATTTACGCACTCTTCTGCTACTTTCGCGGTCGTTGTTATCATTTCATAATTTTGATGCTTTGCATAGGCGGACCTCGTCAACGGTTTCCTTGTATAAACTGATGTCATATTGTTGCATGCAAAAAGCAGCGATTCATCAGAGCAAAATGGTGGGACAACAATCGGTCCTTTTAGTCGATTCCGATAAGGTTAAAATGGGAGTGAGGCGACAGAGATGACATTTAGATGATTAAATTTACGCTTTCAGAAGTTAATCCGCTTAGGTATAGAAAAGATCCGCAATAAATGAGGTAATTTTTAAAATCTTTTCTATATTTGTGGCTACCAATAATTTTTGGAAAACATTACCCACATTTTGAATAGAAACATAAAAACCTAAAGCATTCGAAACAAAACTGATCCCGATAGGTGGTTGATTTGAACACTTCCTATACAATATTGAACTGCTTATCCCAGGATCGCGGCTTACCGAAAATTTATTCCATTATGCATTCCCAAAACTAGAAATTTGTCCAAAATTTAATTCATCGGGAATGTTGCCTAATCTCTCCGGTGAACCTAGCACTTGTTGAAAATCTGAAAGTTTTAGATAATGACTTTAAACATTATCGTCTAATTTCGGCGCGAAAATTTTTCGCCGCGCCTTCGGCGCGGCAACGAAAATATAAGTCCCCCCCTAGACCCCCTACGAAACAATAAGTCCCCCCGGGGACTTATTGGAGGATTTACGGTAAAACCAGTATATTAAACTTGATCTTTGAAAGTTGGTAAAAGTAGGCTAAAAGTAGTGACCTGGAAAGTACGTCAGAAACATTTTATATTGTATATATTGTACAAGTATTGAGTACATAGATTTTGCATTTTAATACAGAATTGTAAATAAAAACTTTAGGCAAATGTTTGAAGAAACAAAACTTTTAATTTCTTACTTGCTCCACTAAACTGAGAACATCCCGAAAGATTTCCTCCTTATAGTCCAGATCTGTGCCAAAACCAACGTTACTCAGTTGATACTCGAACCCATCCACAACAATTCGGTGATCAGAAGAGACGCGATAACTGGATTTTTGTTTGAGAAGAAACTCGATGGTCGACATGCAAGATGTGTTGACTACCAGTCCAATACTGACAGCACTATTAACATCCGCTTTGAATCCGTAGATTTCTTGCAAAGAATCAAACGCACAGCTTGAATGCTTCATAGCAGCTTCGAATATGGATTGAGCCCAAATTTTGTATAGGAAATTTTTTGGTTCTTCTAAAATAAGACTCATCAGTTAAAAATCTGCAGAGTGAGTCACTAATCAACATAACCTGGGTCAACATCAGAGTGAAAAACACTTATCCAAGTAGAGTTAAAACTCAGGCTCTTGGATATTTTACTTAAGTATTTTCCATGCAATCGTAGAACTTGGTTCTCCGCGTCCGATAGGCTTTGAGAGTCTATGAGTGAGTCGAATTTTCTACCAAAGAATTGTGATCTCGACTGGCATTTCTGGAAACAAATTAATTCAATATCACTTTCATATTTTTTAATTACAGCCTGTAAGGAAACGGGAGGATTGATTTGATGAAGTCTCAGACTGCAAATTCAAATTTGAACATAAAGTGAATTGCCGGAATTGCTGTATTTGCATTTTGTTGCATTTATTTCCACATTTTTGACCTCGTAAAGTTTGCAAAAATATATCCCGATATTTTGGAATTCTGTCCTACGTTTCGTTCCACGGAGAAAATAGCTCTATTTTGTCACATCATCATCACGTTGAAAAAAGAATGAGTTTTACTCACTTCAACATTAAATCTTCCATCTGTGTGCCGAATTGCGAGGGGCGAACATCCGCACCAGTCTACGATCTTTTTGAGCATTTCACAACGACATCCCTGTTTGCGCTTCCAGTTGGTCAACCGAAGGTTCTTGTACAATATTTTTGTACAAAAATCGCTGTTCAACGCTAACTAAAGAAAAGCCAAATACTGAAAATCAATAGAAAAGAAACACAAACAGTGTGAAAGAATCCTTCGAGAGGCAACAAAATTCTTGAAAACAGTTCTCGAATTTGTGATGGAAGTTCGTGTTGAGTGGAGACAGAGAATTCCGCCAAATCCCTATGCACAACAACCCAGTCTGAACCTCCATCTAACCGCAAATTGTTGGGATAGTTATGGCTGAAACAAAAATCAATGTAAAACGTAATGCGTAAAAAATAAGACGACTTACTTGGCTGCTATACGCCACATCCTTTGCTCGCATTCCAAAAAATAATAATTGAATCCCTGTTTCTTCAAGAAACTGGCTGTACTGTATCCATGACTGCTCAAAAAGCTCATTCCCATGTTTCTGAAAACAATTTTTTGATTAGTTTATTAGAGAACTTATTTTCTCTTTTGCGTAAACAATAACTTATGCAAAAGCCATAAATTTTCACATTTTCTCATAATTACCGCAGTGATTTATACAAATTACTTTATGACAAGTGAAGTGGGGCCGCTTCGCGGCCCTCACTTCACTTGGAAGCGGTTAGCGTGCATCAGCGGCGCTTCGCGCACCGCCATCAGCGGTCAGAGTTGGGTTGTTCGGGAGTAAGGTTGTTGGGGAGTAGAGCAGCATGAGACTATTTCGGGCCTCCGGCCCTCAACAGCTGTTGTTCGGGAGTAAGGGTTGTTCGGGGATAGAGCTCTTCGTACCCTCACCTTCCAAGGGAGAAGGTCGGGCGCTTCGCGCCCCGACCACAGAGCTGGCTCGCCATGTTCGGAAATCTATATAAACGGAATTTTTGCCGAAATCCAGGATTTTCCGATCCTGAAAAACTCAAAAATTTCGAGATAGGTTACGGGCAAGTGATAGCGCATTTTGCTGGGCACATCGAGAGCTGTCGTTTGCGCTGTCACACGCCACATACGGTGCGGAGCGTAAAAAGTTTATCTTGTACATACAGAAAAAGTGCCATTTTTGCCACTTTTGGCACAATAAATGCCACTTTTTTGAGACCTGCGTCAAAATTTTTTTTCGGATTCCGTATCAGTATCTCTTAGGGAGCATTTTGAGCTATCGTGCACCTCTGTAGCGTGCGTTTTCAGAAAAAGGCTTATTTAAGCCTTTATACAGGGTGCACGGAAGGAAGGAAAGCAACGAAATACTATAAAGGATTACCTGACTAAATTATACTCTAATTCGTCCATAGACAGCAATGGCATATCCGCTTCACTCAAATTAAGAATGTAATCCCATTTGCGCCATTTGGTATCATTTGTGTCAAGTGTCCAGCGAATGACGTTCAAAAACATTTCTAACAGACTAGATCCTCCCCAAATAGTAGCTCGTCTATCCTTTGCCACATAGAAATTATTTAGCCCCAACTTCTGCATCACCGTTTGCACTCTTTTCATCTCTGAAAAAATTCTACCTATAAACATATTTAGCGAACCATTTTATACCTGCATACATATACTTCTGCCGAGAATCCACGTGGACATAATAGAGATGATAGGGGCGATAGATGAGTTTGATTAGACGACGTACTTGTCTTGCGTTTCGCCCATTAAGTTGTAAGACAAACAAAATATTGATAGAATTAAAACTTGGTTCAGACTTCAGCGTGTCAGGAATGGGAAAGAACTTTGGCATAGTCTTGAGATTCTCTAAACGCAGTAATTATAGTAAGTCGATCAAAATCACAATTTTCTAGATGTTTAGCGTGATAGTAAACTACGAAAAATATAACATTTACTACGTACTAGCGGTATCGCCCGGCAGAGCCGGGCGAATTAACGGATCTAAGCTGTCTTAAATACTAAGTTGATCTAAGGATTTAATTTAATGGTACGAATCGCCCGGCTAAGCCGGGCGAATAAACGGTTCTATACTATCTCAAATTTTCAAATGATGTATGGTAATAAATTGTCTATCGCACGCGTCAAAAAAATGAAATAAAATAAATAAATTCCCGGGATAGATTGATATAAGTTTTTCCAGCTTTTCTTCCCGGGATAGATTGTTATAAAATTTTCTAGCTATTCTTCCCGGGATAGATTGATATAAAATTTTCTAGCTATTCTTCCCGGGATAGATTGATATAAAATTTTCCAGCTATTCTTCCCGGGATAGTATGATATAAAATTTTCTAGCTATTCTTCCCGGGATAGATTGATATAAAACTTTCCAGCTATTCTTCCCGGGATAGATTGATATAAGTTTTCCAGCTCTTCTTCCCGGATAGATCGATATAAAATTTTCTAGCTATTCTTCCCGGGATAGATTGATATAAAATTTTCCAGCTATTCTTCCCGGGATAGTATGATATAAAATTTTTCAGCTATTCTTCCCGGGATAGATTGATATAAGTTTTTCCAGCTATTCTTCCCGGGATAGTATGATATAAAATTTTTCAGCTATTCTTCCCGGGATAGATTGATATAAGTTTTTCCAGCTTTTCATCCCGGGATAGATTGATATAAAATTTTCCAGCTATTCTTCCGGGGATAGATTGATATAAAATTTTCCAGCTTTTCATCCCAGGATAGATTGATATAAAATTTTCCAGCTATTCTTCCCGGGATAGTATGATATAAGTTTTTCCGGTATATTTCACGGGATAGATTGATATAAGTTTTTCCGGTATACTTCCCGGGATAGATTGATATAAGTTTTTCCAGCTTTTCATCCCGGGATAGATTGATATAAAATTTTCCAGTTATTCTTCCCGGGATAGTATGATATAAGTTTTTCCGGTATATTTCACGGGATAGATTGATATAAAATTTTCCAGCTATTCTTCCCGGGATAGTATGATATAAGTTTTTCCGGTATATTTCACGGGATAGATTGATATAAGTTTTTCCAGCTTTTCATCCCGGGATAGATTGATATAAAATTTTACAGCTATTCTTCCGGGGATAGATTGATATAAAATTTTCCAGCTTTTCATCCCAGGATAGATTGATATAAAATTTTCCAGTTATTCTTCCCGGGATAGTATGATATAAGTTTTTCCGGTATATTTCCCGGGATAGTATGATATAAAATTTTCCAGCTATTCTTCCCGGGATAGATTGATATAAGTTTTTCCAGCTATTCTTCCGGGGATAGATTGATATAAAATTTTCCAGTTATTCTTCCCGGGATAGTATGATATTAGTTTTTCCGGTATATTTCACGGGATAGATTGATATAAGTTTTTCCGGTATACTTCCCGGGATAGATTGATATAAAATTTTACAGCTATTTTTCCCGGGATAGATTGATATAAGTTTTTCCGGTATACTTCCCGGGATAGATTGATATAAAATTTTCCAGCTATTCTTCCCGGGATAGATTGATATAAGTTTTTCCGGTATACTTCCCGGGATAGATTGATATAAGTTTTTCCGGTATACTTCCCGGGATAGATTGATATAAAATTTTACAGCTATTCTTCCCGGGATAGATTGACATAAGTTTTTCCAGCTTTTCTTCCCGGGATAGATTGATATAAAACTTTCCAGCTATTCTTCCCGGGATAGATTGTTATAAGTTTTTCCAGCTTTTCTTCCCGGGATAGATTGATATAAAATTTTCCAGCTATTCTTCCGGGGATAGATTGATATAAAATTTTCCAGCTTTTCATCCCAGGATAGATTGATATAAAATTTTCCAGCTATTCTTCCCGGGATAGATTGATATAAGTTTTTCCGGTATACTTCCCGGGATAGATTGATATAAAATTTTCCAGCTATTCTTCCCGGGATAGATTGATATAAAATTTTACAGCTATTTTTCCCGGGACAGATTGATATAAGTTTTTCCAGCTTTTCATCCCGGGATAGATTGATATAAAATTTTACAGCTATTCTTCCCGGGATAGATTGACATAAGTTTTTCCAGCTTTTCTTCCCGGGATAGATTGATATAAAACTTTCCAGCTATTCTTCCCGGGATAGATTGTTATAAGTTTTTCCAGCTTTTCTTCCCGGGATAGATTGATATAAAATTTTCCAGCTATTCTTCCCGGGATAGTATGATATAAGATTTTCCGGTATATTTCCCGGGATAGTGTGATATAAAATTTTCCAGCTATTCTTCCCGGGATAGTATGATATAAAACTTTCCAGCTATTTTTCCCGGGATAGTATGATATAAGTTTTTCCGGTATATTTCCCGGGATAGATTGATATAAGTTTTTCCGGTATACTTCCCGGGATAGATTGATATAAAATTTACCAGCTATTCTGCCCAGGATAGCTATATATAAATTTTTGGATAATTTCCATTAATTTTTCCTGGGATATAAATTTTTGGATAATTTTCCATCAATTTTTCCTGGGATATATATTACTCGATATTTTGCATCAATTTTTCCTGGGATATAAATTTTTGGATAATTTTTCATCAATTTTTCCTGGGATATAAATTTTTGGATATTTTTTCATTAATTTACCTGTGATATAAATTTTCGGATATTTTTATATCAATTTTTCCTGGGATATAAATTTGTGGATAATTTTCTATTAATTTTTCCTGTGATATAAATTTTCGGATATTTTTCCATCAATTTTTCCTTGGATATAAATTTTTGGATAATTTTCCATCAATTTTTCCTGGGATATAAATTTGTGTATAATTTTCTATTAATTTTTCCTGGGATATAAATTTTCGGATATTTTTCCATCAAGTTTTCCTGGGATATAAATTATTCGATATTTTTCATCAATTTTCCTGGGATATAAATTTTCGGATATTTTTCCATCAATTTTTCCTGGGATATAAATTTTTGGATAATTTTCCACAAATTTTTCCTGGGATATAAATTTGTGTATAATTTTCTATTAATTTTTCCTGGGATATAAATTTTCGGATATTTTTCCATCAAGTTTTCCTGGGATATAAATTTTTGGATAATTTTCCACAAATTTTTCCTGGGATATAAATTACCGGCTATTTTTTCATCAAATTTTCCTGGGATATAAATTTTTGGATAATTTTCCATCAATTTTTCCTGGGATATAAATTTGTGGATAATTTTCCACAAATTTTTCCAGGGATATAAATTTGTGGATAATTTTCCATCAATTTTTCCTGGGATATAAATTTTTGGATAATTTTTCATCAAATTTTCCTGGGATATAAATTTGTGGATAATTTTCCACAAATTTTTCCAGGGATATAAATTTGTGGATAATTTTCCATCAATTTTTCCTGGGATATAAATTTTTGCATAATTTTCGATCAATTTTTCCTGGGATATAAATTTTTGGATAATTTTCCACAAATTTTTCCAGGGATATAAATTTGTGGATAATTTTCCACAAATTTTTCCAGGGATATAAATTTGTGGATAATTTTCCATCAATTTTTCCTGGGATATAAATTTTTGGATAATTTTTTATCAAATTTTCCTGGGATATAAATTTTGGATAATTTTCCATCAATTTTTCCTGGGATATAAATTTTTGGATAATTTTCCATCAATTTTTCCTGGGATATAAATTTTTGGATAATTTTTCATCAATTTTTCCTGGGATATAAATTTTTGCATAATTTTCGATCAATTTTTCCTGGGATATAAATTTTCGGATATTTTTCCATCAAGTTTTCCTGGGATATAAATTATTCGATATTTTTCATCAATTTTCCTGGGATATAAATTTGGATAATTTTCCATCAATTTTTCCTGGGATATAAATTTTTGGATAATTTTTCATCAATTTATCCTGGGATATAAATTTGTGTATAATTTTCTATTAATTTTTCCTGGGATATAAATTTTCGGATATTTTTCCATCAAGTTTTCCTGGGATATAAATTTTTGGATAATTTTCCACAAATTTTTCCTGGGATATAAATTACCGGCTATTTTTTCATCAATTTTTCCTGGGATATAAATTTGGATAATTTTCCATCAATTTTTCCTGGGATATAAATTTTTGGATAATTTTTCATCAATTTTTCCTGGGATATAAATTTTTGCATAATTTTCGATCAATTTTTCCTGGGATATAAATTTTTGGATAATTTTCCACGAATTTTTCCTGGGATATAAATTTTTGCATAATTTTCGATCAATTTTTCCTGGGATATAAATTTTTGGATAATTTTCCACAAATTTTTCCAGGGATATAAATTTGTGGATAATTTTCCATCAATTTTTCCTGGGATATAAATTTTTGGATAATTTTTCATCAATTTTTCCTGGGATATAAATTTTTGGATAATTTTTCATCAATTTATCCTGGGATATAAATTTGTGTATAATTTTCTATTAATTTTTCCTGGGATATAAATTTTCGGATATTTTTCCATCAAGTTTTCCTGGGATATAAATTATTCGATATTTTTCATCAATTTTCCTGGGATATAAATTTTCGGATATTTTTCCATCAATTTTTCCTGGGATATAAATTTTTGGATAATTTTCCACAAATTTTTCCTGGGATATAAATTTGTGTATAATTTTCTATTAATTTTTCCTGGGATATAAATTTTCGGATATTTTTCCATCAAGTTTTCCTGGGATATAAATTTTTGGATAATTTTCCACAAATTTTTCCTGGGATATAAATTACCGGCTATTTTTTCATCAAATTTTCCTGGGATATAAATTTTTGGATAATTTTCCATCAATTTTTCCTGGGATATAAATTTGTGGATAATTTTCCACAAATTTTTCCAGGGATATAAATTTGTGGATAATTTTCCATCAATTTTTCCTGGGATATAAATTTTTGGATAATTTTTCATCAAATTTTCCTGGGATATAAATTTTGGATAATTTTCCATCAATTTTTCCTGGGATATAAATTTTTGGATAATTTTTCATCAATTTTTCCTGGGATATAAATTTTTGCATAATTTTCGATCAATTTTTCCTGGGATATAAATTTTTGGATAATTTTCCACAAATTTTTCCAGGGATATAAATTTGTGGATAATTTTCCACAAATTTTTCCAGGGATATAAATTTTTGGATAATTTTTCATCAATTTTTCCTGGGATATAAATTTATGGATAATTTTTCATCAATTTTTCCTGGGATATAAATTTTTGCATAATTTTCGATCAATTTTTCCTGGGATATAAATTTTTGGATAATTTTCCACAAATTTTTCCAGGGATATAAATTTGTGGATAATTTTCCACAAATTTTTCCAGGGATATAAATTTTTGGATAATTTTCCATCAATTTTTCCTGGGATATAAATTTTTGGATAATTTTTCATCAATTTTTCCTGGGATATAAATTTATGGATAATTTTTCATCAGTTTATCCTGGGATATAAATTTGTGTATAATTTTCTATTAATTTTTCCTGGGATATAAATTTTCGGATATTTTTCCATCAAGTTTTCCTGGGATATAAATTACTCGATATTTTCCATCAATTTATCCTGGGATATAAATTTGTGTATAATTTTCTATTAATTTTTCCTGGGATATAAATTTTCGGATATTTTTCCATCAAGTTTTCCTGGGATATAAATTACTCGATATTTTTCATCAATTTTCCTGGGATATAAATTTTCGGATATTTTTCCATCAATTTTTCCTGGGATATAAATTTTTGGATAATTTTCCACAAATTTTTCCTGGGATATAAATTTGTGTATAATTTTCTATTAATTTTTCCTGGGATATAAATTTTCGGATATTTTTCCATCAAGTTTTCCTGGGATATAAATTTTTGGATAATTTTCCACAAATTTTTCCTGGGATATAAATTACCGGCTATTTTTTCATCAAATTTTCCTGGGATATAAATTTTCGGATATTTTTCCATCAAGTTTTCCTGGGATATAAATTACTCGATATTTTTCATCAATTTTCCTGGGATATAAATTTTCGGATATTTTTCCATCAATTTTTCCTGGGATATAAATTTTTGGATAATTTTCCACAAATTTTTCCTGGGATATAAATTTTTGGATAATTTTCCGTCAAGTTTTCCTGGGATATAAATTTGGATAATTTTCCATCAATTTTTCCTGGGATATAAATTTTTGGATAATTTTTCATCAATTTTTCCTGGGATATAAATTTTTGCATAATTTTCTATCAATTTTTCCTGGGATATAAATTTTTGGATAATTTTCCACAAATTTTTCCAGGGATATAAATTTGTGTATAATTTTCTATTAATTTTTCCTGGGATATAAATTTTCGGATATTTTTCCATCAAGTTTTCCTGGGATATAAATTTTTGGATAATTTTCCATCAATTTTTCCTGACATATAAATTTTTGGATAATTTTCCATCAATTTTTCCTGGGATATAAATTTTTGGATATTTTTCCATCAATTTTTCCTGGGATAAAAATTTTTGGATAATTTTCCATCAATTTTTCCTGGGATATAAATTTTCGGATATTTTTCCATCAATTGTTCCTGAGATATAAATTTTTGGATAATTTTTCATCAATTTTCCTGGGATATAAATTTTTGGATATTTTTTCATCAATTTTCCTGGGATATAAATTTTCGGATATTTTTCCATCAATTTTTCCTGAGATATAAATTTTTGGATAATTTTCCATCAATTTTTCCTGGGATATAAATTTGTGGATAATTTTCTATTAATTTTTCCTGGGATATAAACTTTCGGATATTTTTCCATCAATATTCCTGGGATATAAATTTTCGGATATTTTTCCATCAAGTTTTCCTGGGATATAAATTTTTGGATAATTTTCCACAAATTTTTCCTGGGATATAAATTTGTGTATACTTTTCTATTAATTTTTCCTGGGATATAAATTTTCGGATATTTTTCCATCAAGTTTTCCTGGGATATAAATTTTTGGATAATTTTCCACAAATTTTTCCAGGGATATAAATTTGTGGATAATTTTCCACAAATTTTTCCAGGGATATAAATTTTTGGATAATTTTTCATCAATTTTTCCTGGGATATAAATTTATGGATAATTTTTCATCAATTTTTCCTGGGATATAAATTTTTGCATAATTTTCGATCAATTTTTCCTGGGATATAAATTTTTGGATAATTTTCCACAAATTTTTCCAGGGATATAAATTTGTGGATAATTTTCCACAAATTTTTCCAGGGATATAAATTTTTGGATAATTTTCCATCAATTTTTCCTGGGATATAAATTTTTGGATAATTTTTCATCAATTTTTCCTGGGATATAAATTTATGGATAATTTTTCATCAATTTATCCTGGGATATAAATTTGTGTATAATTTTCTATTAATTTTTCCTGGGATATAAATTTTCGGATATTTTTCCATCAAGTTTTCCTGGGATATAAATTTTGGATAATTTTCCATCAATTTTTCCTGGGATATAAATTTTTGGATAATTTTTCATCAATTTTTCCTGGGATATAAATTTTTGCATAATTTTCGATCAATTTTTCCTGGGATATAAATTTTTGGATAATTTTCCACAAATTTTTCCAGGGATATAAATTTGTGGATAATTTTCTATTAATTTTTCCTGGGATATAAATTTTCGGATATTTTTCCATCAATTTTTCCTGGGATATAAATTTTTGGATAATTTTCCATCAATTTTTCCTGAGATATAAATTTTTGGATAATTTTCCATCAATTTTTCCTGGGATATAAATTTTTGGATATTTTTCCATCAATTTTTCCTGGGATAAAAATTTTTGCATAATTTTCGATCAATTTTTCCTGGGATATAAATTTGGATAATTTTCCATAAATTTTTCCTGGGATATAAATTTTTGGATAATTTTCATTAATTTTTCCTGGGATATAAATTTTCGGATATTTTTCCATCAATTTATCCTGAGATATAAATTTTTGGATAATTTTCCATCAATTTTTCCTGGGATATAAATTTTTGGATATTTTTCCATCAATTTTTCCTGGGATAAAAATTTTTGCATAATTTTCGATCAATTTTTCCTGGGATATAAATTTGGATAATTTTCCATAAATTTTTCCTGGGATATAAATTTTTGGATAATTTTCATTAATTTTTCCTGGGATATAAATTTTCGGATATTTTTCCATCAATTTTTCCTGGGATATAAATTTTCGGATATTTTTCCATCAATTTTTCCTGGGATATAAATTTTTGGATAATTTCCATCAATTTTTCCTGGGATATAAATTTTCGGATATTTTTCCATCAATTTTTCCTGGGATATAAATTTTTGGATAATTTTCCATCAATTTTTCCTGGGATATAAATTTTTGGATAATTTTTCATCAATTTTTCCTGGGATATAAATTTTTGGATATTTTTTCATCAATTTTTCCTGGCATATAAATTTGTGGATAATTTTCTATTAATTTTTCCTGAGATATAAATTTTTGGATAATTTTCCACAAATTTTTCCTGGGATATAAATTACCGGCTATTTTTTCATCAATTTTTCCTGGCATATAAATTTGTGGATAATTTTCTATTAATTTTTCCTGAGATATAAATTTTTGGATAATTTTCCATCAATTTTTCCTGGGATATAAATTTTCGGATATTTTTCCATCAATTGTTCCTGAGATATAAATTTTTGGATAATTTTTCATCAATTTTCCTGGGATATAAATTTTTGGATATTTTTTCATCAATTTTCCTGGGATATAAATTTTCGGATATTTTTCCATCAATTTTTCCTGAGATATAAATTTTTGGATAATTTTCCATCAATTTTTCCTGGGATATAAATTTGTGGATAATTTTCTATTAATTTTTCCTGGGATATAAACTTTCGGATATTTTTCCATCAATATTCCTGGGATATAAACTTTCGGATATTTTTCCATCAATATTCCTGGGATATAAATTTTTGGATATTTTTCCATCAACTTTTACATTACTGGTTAGACGATTAGAGATATCACTTTTGGTTCAAAAAATTGGATTCAGCAGAGAAAATGAGACATATTTTACTTTTTACTAATATTTCATATTGATTTCCTAACAAAGTTACAGGAATTGATTAGGCATTACTGGATAGACGATTAGAGACTTAGAGAGAGAATATATTAAATGTGTCTCAAATGTGTTACTTCCTAGTTCAGTAACTCGATTTTGATGTCCGTCACACATTCAGTTGATCTCACATTTGAGTCACATTCATACAGTGCTTTAGCATAGGGTTAAATGTGTCTCAAATGTGGATTTTGCTGAATGTGATTCACATTCAACAACTTTCACATTTGAGTCACATTTAACCCTATGCTACAACACTGTCTGAATGTGACTCAAATGTGAGATCAACTGAATGTGTGACGGACATCAAAATCGAGTTACTGCAATTATATGTTGGATAAAATTTAAAGTCCTTTGTCAAAAATGTCATGTCGAATGTCCCATAGGACCAGTTTTTTTATAGCACTGCTCTTTTTAATTTGAAAAGACGATAAATGCTCTTTCATACAAATAAAATACCAAACCACGGAATCATAGTAATCAGCAGAATATTACCTTTTATACCCGTTAAATATAAAGCGATCGCTTCATAGCCGCCACAATATGAATCAGAATTCGGACACGCAAAGCTTTCGCAGTGTTTCTCTTTCAATGGATTTTTGAATTGCCCTACCAGATCATTTCCGCAGAAGCATTCTACACCATACTCTACGCCTACAACAGCAATATTTTATATACCTTTCACAGAAACGTTAAGAAACCTGCATAGATATATCCAGCTCGGAGACAGGCTTGAACACACATTTTGACATTGTTGTACCCGGCGAAGTTGTATTTATAGCCCGTAAGAAGGCGAGATCGAGGAGAGTCTTTGAAGCAGCCAACATATGAATATGTAGCAGAGTTGTCTATAAATGTTGTAACGGAGAATAAACTGTTGCAGAAAAAGTAAAGTATAATTAACTCAAACTACTTTATGCTTACAGTTGGTGCAGAAAGGTTGACCTCCTAGAAGAAAGCGCATTCTGCAACCGGGAATGAGAAATTGAAAAAAGTGGAAAATTGGGATATATCAAAAAAATAGCCAGCCTTTTCAGCGAACGCGTTAATTTACAACGGTTTATAATTTATGCATTAACCATAAATTCCAATGGCTTTGCTCATGTTTATTTGCCAAATAAATTTTCACTAAGGGCTCAATTTTTAAGTTTTGACAGTCAAGGTAACTGTATGACTCAAAAAGTAAAACTCCGAGAACTCACTAAAATGTGCTGTGCAGGTATTTTCAATTTGCGATACGGGCCACGCAACTTCGGAGTCTAGACTGCAGAGAAAGCTTTCTAATTTTAGCCGGCATTCTTCTGTTTTCATTCGTTTAAATGCAGAAGCACTCAGAGAATCGAAGCTAGTATTTTTGCACTCGTGGATTCTTTTCGGCTCTTTCGGCAAATGCAAACCGCTTTCATGGTTGTATTGGAGATAGGAATGAGAAGATATCTAAATTAAGTAAATTGAAACTATTAATAATATAACAAAAATAAAAGTATAATTTTATTCTAACTGTGTTTATTCTCTTTTCCCGCCTTGCTATCACTTTACTTGCCACATTACTATACTTTTTTCACTTCTCTCAGTTTCGCAATATTAAAAATAGCAACATCCTCTTCATCTTTTACTATTATAAAAAGTTTTCTAAAGCATAGGTTTTCGAATCAGGATTTTGGTTTGTATAAATGGAAAAGGTAAGCCACAGTTTACGTTATTATTTTTAGACACATATTTGGCAAAAGATAATTATTACAGTTACCTTCCTTATTTTTCATTATGATAATTTTATGCTAATCTTACTTTATGGATCAGAACTTCAAAAAGCGGAGAGAATAACAAACACTGACCTGGCTTGAATCATCTAAGAAGCGCAAGACTAAGAGAATATTAATCACGAAAATACAACTTGCAACCACCCCGAGCAATAAACGTTTGTTCCTGGATCTCGCAAATTTCGTAAAATAGGTGGCGAAAAACCTGCTATCTGACATCCTCTCATTTCTTCACTTTTTCACAACAATTGCCTTGTCCTGGGTCGCATTTATTCGAAAATCAAAACTGTCCAAAATACCGCAGGCTCATTCGAATTTCTCATAAAAGCACTTTATATGTGTTTTGTCTTACGCGGAATTTTCTGAGTTGTGAGAGAATGCCAAATGACGATCAAAGAACAAAAATCGTTAAAAATTGTATATGCGTTTGCTCTTGAACTTATTGACAAGCTTTTGTCGAGATATGAATGTGTAAATTGTTCCGAGTAACGCCGCTTTACTTTCAGATTCGGCAAAATGGCAAAAACTATGCTTTACACGTTCTACACATTGACTGCTCTTGCAGGCTCTATAATCACCATAATGGGTATGCTTGATTATAGTCTTCAAAAGGTTTTATTTTTACGTATTTTAGCGTTGTATTACATGCTGACTGGGCAAGGAGACCGCTTTGACATAGGATGGTTCTTGACTCAAACATCGCCGCACATGTGGGCTGGAATGGGTATTGCCGCATCTCTTTCACTCTCAGTTATAGGCGCCGGCTGGTGAGTTTATATATTGGAAACGGATTTTGACATTTTTGGCGTTAATTAGGGATAGCTTAATTAATGTATGCATTGGTTTGGGAATGTTTTGAACACTTCTTGTTATTATGAGATCGGTTCGATTTTGACGAGTGTACCCGGCGTTGCCGAGGCCTAGGATTAGATTTAAGCGCTAGAATGTTAAGCGTTGGCGGTTACAATATTCGAAGACAACCCCTTGACGGGATTAGTTATATTTTGCAAAACCTCGTATTCCACTTTTTCAGAGAAAATACTTTCATTTTTGGAACTGTTTTTCGAAATGAAAACTAGATATGTTTTAATTTTCAATATTCAGTAAAATCTGAATGTTTTCGTAACTTATTTAATTGTATGAAAAAGTGAAAAAGAAGGCTTAAAAACTGACAACACAGATTGATAGATCCCGCCAGAGCCCGATATAACCAAACCAATCGAAGTATGCTCTGAATTCGCCCAACGCAATGCTTAACACAAATTCGCTCAACACGAAAAATTCTAAAATTATTTTAACTTCTAATAATTCGAAACTAATTTGAAATTATTTTACACGTTGAAAAAATTGTCAGGAATCTAGATGTGAGTAATCCTGCGTTTAACATTGGACATTTGTAGGGGTATATTTACAACTGGTTCCTCGATACTCGGTGGTGGCGTAAAAGCACCCAGGATCAGGACAAAAAATCTGGTATCAATTATTTTCTGCGAAGCCGTCGCCATTTTTGGAATTATCATGGCTTTTGTGTTTGTTGGAAAATATGCGGTAAGCTTTTTATATTTTATAGTGCGACTTTTGTTAACTTTAGTTTGGAAAGAAACGATGTAAATTGACCTCTAAGAAATATGAAACATTTAATTTGTCTCGTGTCATTGTAGTATATTTGTACTCTTATAAGAAAAACGATTTACTTTAATAACAGAGATTAACTATATTTTTCGACATAATACAGCATACTGTTACTATTTATAACGCCAAAGTTGATTACTAGATACTACAAAATTTAAACTAAGTTTTATTTTTTAATTAGAATTTATCCAAACAATATTACATTTCCAGCCGTTCGACCGTGACAAGCTCGATTTGTCCACTAATGATGGAAGAACCAGTCTCGCGAGAAACCTTGCCGCAGGATATGCCATTTTCGGAGGAGGATTGACGGTCGGCTTCAGTAATCTTGTTTGCGGATTGGCTGTCGGTAAGTCTTCCCAGGGGCTGATAGCTATCAAGTGCATATCTGAGCATGCTAAGAACGCCTGTAGCTATCAAATTCTGAGCACTCAGGTGCTCAGAAGCATATAAATGAAGGGAAATTGGTCTGAGTACTTGATAGCTAACGGCTCCAGCTTGAGGACTTTTTAAACAAAAATTTTCATTTACTAACTTATATTTGTTTTTAGGTATCGTTGGTTCTGGCGCAGCAATAGCTGATGCTGCAAATCCCACATTGTTCGTTAAGATCCTCATCATAGAAATCTTCGCTAGCGCTATAGGTCTATTCGGAATGATTATAGGCATTGTTCAGGTAAAAGATTATTAATTAGTTCTAAAATTAGCACAAATTAACCGATATCAAGTCATTTGTAGTCTAGTGTCCCTAAAATAGAAGATTGATCTTGGGATCAGAATATTTGAAGCCAATTGTCTGATAGTATAGACAATACTATACAATGGCTCTATTAAGCGCAAAAGAATTCTCGCAACGTTGTTAATAGGCATAATAATATAACTTTTTAACCTGAGTGCATTTTTTTATTAGTCGCGGGAATTTAATTTTTATTCGGACCAATTTCGTGATTTGCAATAACCGAAAATTATCAATTAATTTTGATCAAAAGAGAGTACACTAATATTATTATAGGTTAGATATTACAGCACTTAGCTTTATAACACTTAAAATTTTATGTAACCTAATGATTATTATGATTTAAATAATATTTAGACGAACAAATTCAATTTGGGCGATCATTAAGAAATAGCAAGCGGCAAGATATTTTAATCGTTGTTTTTCGATATAATTGTGTTCGTCTATATTATTTGTGAATATCAAAATGCTTATATGTTTGGTTGTGAAATATAAAAAATATGCCCACTTACACAAGAAAACAATTTTATTTACGTTATTCACGTTACTTTCAGTCACAGTAAAGAGTATACTAGCGCTTTATAAGTCACAAAAAAGCCACTTTTTGGAGACCGCCCCAAAAAAATTTTTACACATTCCCTACTCAGAATTCCAGGGGAGCATTTTGAGTTATCGTGCACCCCCGTAGGGGAGATTTGAGAAAATCGATTTGGACTGAGAAACACCTCGCGCTATAATGGATTAGAATAAATAGCTTCTAATAGATAATATGATTTTTGTTCAAGAACGTTATTGATTATTATCGAATGCTAAAATAATATGTGCTAAAAATGCTGCAAAGTATTCCTAAACATCAGATTGAGTTTATAGGATACTATAAACGTTGAAATATATATCAGCTCAAAGGAACAAACGTTGATTGCTCATATAATGCTTGGGTTAGGGTACGGGACAATTCATCAAATGGACAATTCATCACACGAGACAATTCATCACATGGGACAATTCATCACATGGACAATTCATCACATGGGACAATTCATCACATATTGTGAAAAATGGCCAATGTTTATAAAAATTTGTGTTTTTATGCTATTTTTACCATTCTTATACATTTTTTACATTTTTTTATACACTTTTTAATTAAAATTACGCTATTTTACCTTAAAAATTTTCATTCTTTCAGTGACTGTCGACTGGCTTGAACCAAAAGTCGCGCAGCCCTTATAAGGGTTGTTCGGGAGCTTAAGCCTAAGACTAAGTCTTGCTTTGACCCCAGGTTGTTCGAGCCGCAAGCCTAAATCCTTGTTTGGCGCCTTATAAGGTGCGCGAAAAATGTAATGGCATATGAGCCTAAAATCCAAAATTTATAAGTAACCACATATTAGGTAAAAATTGAGGTAATTTACGGTAAAATAGCGTAATTTTAATTAAAAAGTGTATAAGAACGGTAAAAATAGCATAAAAACACAAATTTTTATAAAAATTGGCCATTTTTCACAATATGTGATGAATTGTCTGTTATGTGTGGCTCATTCGAACTGTGATGTGTCCCGCCACGAATATGCTCCATGCTCGCGCCAGTATATAAGTAGTCTGATCTATTGTGTCGTTGTTGGCTTCTACTATTATATTTGTCTGTTTGCTGTTCCAATAAACTGTTGTTCGTTACCGCTCTCAACAAGGTCGCAATACAGTCGGTTCACAAACATAACAATTGGTGACGAGAATTTTCAACCCGCGTCTCTCAAAACCGCGTAAAGTTCAATCGCAAAGACCATGGAAGACTTAGTGAAACAAATGATGGTGCAGACGCAGATGCTGCAAGAAGCGCTCGCAAAGCAAGCTCAAGAGCCCCGCGACCGTGAAGAACGTGCCGAAGCCAAAGCCGTAGCAAAAGCGCGTGAAGAGCGAGAACGTGCCGAAACAAAAGCGCGTGAAGATCGAGAACGCTTCGAAGCTCAACTGCGTGAAGAGCGAGAACGAGCCGAAGAACGATTCGCCGCGTTGCTTGCTAGTCGATCAGGTACTGTTCCGGTGCAAAGTGGTGAGCAGCTTCTAATCTCTAATTTATCATTGCGTATTGAAATATTTAATTACTCCCCCGAGGAGGACCTTGACTTTCAGGCTTGGTACAAGCGATATGGCGCTCTATTCGAAGAAGATGGAAAGGATGTGTCGGACGCTGCAAAGGCTCGCTTGCTAGTACAGAAGCTGGGCTCCGTCGAACATCACAAGTTCCTGGACTCGATCAAACCGAAAGAACCGAAAGAGCTCTCGTTCGAGGCTACGGTCAAACAGTTGCAGTCCCTCTTCGCGCCCGCTGTGAGCAAAGTCATGCGTCAATATCAATGCTTTCAGGTAAAACAGGTAGCAGGTGAGGATAAGATAAGTTTCGCATCTAAAGTTAATTCGCTATGGGAATCGTGCTTCTCAACTAATGTTAATCTCAGCACTCTCAAGTGCGTTTCGTTTGTTGCAGGTTTAGCCGATTCAGAATGTGATGCCAAAATGCGCTGCGTTCGTGTCCTAGAGATGGCCGAGGCCGATAATCGTGTCGTGACTCTCGATGAACTCAAGGAAGAATGCAAGAAGATCGACGCCTTCAACCAGGGCATGATTGGGCTCTCAAATACTGGTCAGCCGTTGAACGTCTATGCAGTCAAGGCGCAGAAGTCGAAACTACCGAGACAAGAAACCCACCGCTATGGAAGAAAGCAATCTACCGATTCAAGTGATATGGAGGCAGGACATGTAACAGGAAAGAAATTTTACGGTGATAGCTCTCATAAGCTTAGTTCTTTTCCTAAGTATCAGGTTCAGTGTTTCTGTTGTGGTAAGAACCATTTTAAAAGGAACTGTCCAAATGCCAATATCGTGTGTGCCAAATGTAATTGTGTAGGGCACTTTGCTAAAATGTGCAAATCTAAAGGTGGCAATAATGTGAATATTGGCCGCATTAATATTAATGAGACGGGCTCGGCCCACAATTTTAATTCAGGAGCTTATGGAGCAGACAAGAAGATCAGTGAATGGGAACTGAAGCTACCCAGTATGTCAGTTGCTCAAGCCAAGAAAATGAACAAGCTCATGTACAGAACTGGATGCACTAACGAAGATGCGATCTATACGCTCGAACGCAACGATTACCATCTGGGTAATGCGGAGTCCGAGATCAAAGCCTATGGTGGTGGCGCCGCTCTCAAGGAAGCTGGAGAAGAAAGAGAAGCAAACCAGCCGCGCGTAAAACAGATCTGGATCCGGTCGACACAGTTAGTTGAAAAGGCATCTGAGAATAGTTCTAATAAGTCTCATAAATCTATTAGTATATCTAAGCTTAGTACGGGCATCTCAAAACCCAAATCTAAGTCAAGTATAGGTTGCTCTAAACAAAACATGGAAAGGTGTAGTCGGTTTAATCAGGGTGCTCGAGTTTATTTCCAGAAATGGACACCAGGAGTCGTGGTTGCTCTCAAGGCCGGTGGAGAATACGATGTGAGCGAAGTGAAAGGCCAGTGCATGTCGGCGTCGTTCCAATGCATCAACGAAGGCGCGCTCATCAACCTCACCGCGAACCAGCTCCGAAACCGCAATGCCATGTCAGCCAGTGAAGAGAAAGACAACGCCGATCGTGTGAATGCCGAAGTCACTGTCGAAGAAAGTGCGTGCCGCTCGCCGATCCGATGTGAAAAGACCGATCGAAGTCAGAAGCTCCGTCGCAATGCTCGTGGAAAAGCCCGGAAGAAGACAGCCAGCAAGAAGTGCGCAGCTCCGAATGAACCTCTCGATTCGCCGTCTAAGAGTGTCTCTCTCGATAAAGTCAAGAAGTTGGAAGAAAGAAGTGTGCTCGATAAAGCTTCAGATCAGCCGCTCTCGCAAGGATCCATGTCGCAGCAAGCGTGAGTCGCACGGTATGTCGAACCTTTATAAGGGTCTTGCTGCCTTGTAGCCTTAAATTATCTTCCCTTCTTATTACCTTCTCTTAGCTATAGAATCTGCTCTTAACTCTACTATATAATCTATATATGGATCTGTCCTTTTGTGAGTACCGTGTCGTGGTAGATGGAAGTATCGCTCATTGATTACTTTTCATTGAGTCGTCTGAGTCGTGCCTTTGACTCTGGTCCAATTATCTACAGTCGGTAACTCCTCTTGCTCTAATATGCTTGAGCGGAGTCAGTATGTCAGGTAGAATCTTCCACATGCCTCTTCGGAGTTATCGGGAATCTAATCTTGGACAGGTGTGGAAGAAAATATATTATCATTTTCTTATCTATATATTAATTCTAAGCTTTGAGAAGGTCCCCTCTATTTTCTATATCAAAATATCATTAAAAATATTTCATTCTACTTGGCGGTGAGATCTTTTAAAGGGGGAGATGTTATGTGTGGCTCATTCGAACTGTGATGTGTCCCGCCACGAATATGCTCCATGCTCGCGCCAGTATATAAGTAGTCTGATCTATTGTGTCGTTGTTGGCTTCTACTATTATATTTGTCTGTTTGCTGTTCCAATAAACTGTTGTTCGTTACCGCTCTCAACAAGGTCGCAATACAGTCGGTTCACAAACATAACATTGTCCCATGTGATGAATTGTCCCATGTGATGAATTGTCCATGTGATGAATTGTCCCATGTGATGAATTGTCCCATGTGATGAATTGTCCATGTGATGAATTGTCCGTGTCCCCTTGGGTTACGCACGTGGGGATTTGCCGGGGGATTCTGGAGGGGGAAGGGGATTTGCGGCTACGCACATGGGGAATTCCCCGGGGGATCCCCTCCCCTTTCCCCCACGTGCGTAGCCCTAGTGTATCTCAAGAACTGATCATCTTTTGTGCTTTTTGGATTATATCATATATACAGCCCGCCCTCACTTAAGTTGCACCCCCAAGCAGAGGACTTCAGGGCGTAACATAAATGAGGTGTAACTTAAGTGAGGTTGACTGTACAAAACCAAACTAAATTTAATTGCAAAAATTAATTTGCAACTAAACTTTAATTGCGCAAGATATTTTAGTTCTTTCAAAACAAGAGACCCCGCCGATTCTCGGCGGATTACCGCCTCGAATCGGCGGGGTCTCTTGTTTTTTTTCGCGGTTAGCGTGCATCCGCGGCGCTTCGCCGCGGCGATTTAGTGTAGATTCCATAGGACGCACCCGCGGCCTCCGCCGCGGACCACCCGCGGCTGCGCCGCGGACCACGCCCCTAATCCGGGATTTTCCGGATTCCCGGAAGCCATATCTTCCGGAATTCGGGTTTGTCCAAGCCGAGACCGGTACCAATCGTCTTGTCTCGCCGAGACGAAGCGATTGACGTATCATACGCCCAGATCCGAGGCGCGACGGGGGATCTGTGACCTGTGCAAATCCAGTATTTTCCGGATTTCCGGAAGCCATATCTTCCGGAAAATGGATTTGTCCAAGCCGAGACCGGCACCAATCGACTTGGCTCGTCGAGACGAAGCGTTTGACGTATCACACGCCCCGATCCGAGCTGCGACGGGTGATCTGTGGCCTGGCCAAATCCGGGATTTTCCGGATTTCCGGAAGCCATATCTTCCGGAAAATGGATTTGTCCAAGCCGAGACCGGTACCAATCGACTTGGCTCGTCGAGACGAAGCGTTTGACGTATCACACGCCCCGATCCGAGCTGCGACGGGTGATCTGTGGCCTGGCCAAATCCGGGATTTCCGGAAGCCATATCTTCCGGAAAATGGATTTGTCCAAGCCGAGACCGGCACCAATCGACTTGGCTCGTCGAGACGAAGCGTTTGACGTATCACACGCCCCGATCCGAGCTGCGACGGGTGATCTGTGGCCTGGCCAAATCCGGGATTTTCCGGATTTCCGGAAGCCATATCTTCCGGAAAATGGATTTGTCCAAGCCGAGACCGGCACCAATCGACTTGGCTCGTCGAGACGAAGCGTTTGACGTATCACACGCCCCGATCCGAGCTGCGACGGGTGATCTGTGGCCTGGCCAAATCCGGGATTTTCCGGATTTCCGGAAGCCATATCTTCCGGAAAATGGATTTGTCCAAGCCGAGACCGGCACCAATCGACTTGGCTCGTCGAGACGAAGCGTTTGACGTATCACACGCCCCGATCCGAGCTGCGACGGGTATACTTGCCCTTTTACGTGACCCACGTGACTCACGTAAGTCACGTTTCACGTGTGCCCACGTGAAAAATTTTTGCGCCATTCGACTCAGCGTGGCCGATTTAGGGGGGTACCCCCGAAACTGTGTTCCGGGAACGTGATTCGCGAAAAAGGCTTATTTTGGCCTTTTCTGCTCGTAGTCGAGTCTTCCCCTGCGCTTTAGGTAAGAGTGGAAGTCGAGTCTTCCCCTGCGCTTTAGGTAAGAGTGGAGATATAATTTTCGTATAATACTGTTTTCAGACTATATAAGTAGATTAGTGTGTCTTCCTTTTAATTTTCTTATCATGAACTAGAAAAATCGATTTCATTTTATCTGCGCATTACTCGTCCATGATGATGAATTTATTATTATTGGACATAATCAGTTGCAGTTCACGACTTACAATAAAGTCAAAATATATGCGTATATGCAATTATACATTTGGACAATACAATAAATACGAGATCTTAAAGATGAGGTTAATGGAATTTACTGCGGCTTGGCGGCAATTTCTGCCTGCTTGAAGCCGATCGGAATAGTTCGGCGGTGCGATCGATCTGCTTCAGTCTGTCCAAGGATGCTCAAGTGACCGCGGTCGTCCACGTGGCTCTATAAGTGTTACATTATTTTTGTACAGTTCATATTGGAATGTTAACTAAACTGTTACCTGAATTGATTCGCGATGGATACCGGTCGGAATGCGCACACGACGCATGAACGAGCGTTCTACTTGTTCATCTGAAATAGAAATATTGAGCTTTGCAAAGGTACGTAATGCAAATACGACGTTTTTGGAAATTTCCGTATAAAGAACTTATTTCCTATTATAAAAATAGATAAAGTTCCACAATTTATTGAATTTTTTCTGAGAATATTGTATATATTCTCAGAAATGTTAGCTAAATAACAGATAACACTTTTTGTAAACATATCAAAACATTTGTGCAATGAGCACAGTATTTTTTCACGTTACTGTTACGCTTAATTTTATGCAAATTTAAATGGGGAATTGTATCAGCCTACTTGCTAATATTTTTGGACAAGTTTGATTCATTAAATCAAACCCACCTTCGTTACGACTCTGGTGCTGACCGCGCACAACGATGTCATCACCCTCGATATTCACTTCGAGTTCTTCCGGATGGAAACCTGACACGTCCACCTGGTACTTGAATTCGCCATTGTCGCCAAGGCTGAGTCGCGCTGCGTGGTCGCGCACCTAAAATGAAACAAATTAGCATCCCGTTTGTTTCTAAAAATCTGACTATATAAATTACATGCAGAATTAATTCTCGACTGTTATTCTCTCATATGGAAATGAGCACTAGATAAAAATTTAAACTATTCAAAATTTAGAAAGCATATGGAAATGGTGACAAAATTGGAGGCATGGAACGAAAAAACTAGTTAAGATACAATGGGTAAAATTTACCACCGATCTTTATTTCCTAGTAGTTCAAGAACCATAAGTGTTCTCTATGTTTCGAGCACTTAGTTTTAATTTTTGGAATTAATTTTAGGTTTTGTTTATTTTAAATTTCGAAAACAAGCTTATAGTTCGCAAAATTATGAGTCGAACAAACTTTACCTGAAGCTGTCGACTATTGTCGAAAAAGGCATCAATAGTGCCGAATGGGTCCATCAACTCATGGCCTAATCGACGATGACGGCCATTGAACAACGGATCGTAGCGGAGAAGTGACATGATTATTCGGCTAACGTTAGAGATTTTTGCTAATAGTTTCGAATTGTGTTTACAGCACTGCCGATTGTTGTTTGGGCACCTTTTTATAGACCCAGGCTCTCGGATGTATAGAACTTTCTGGTAAGCTCCACCCTTGTTGTTGTCAAAACAACGGAAGGGCCATTCGGGAATTGCTCCGTCTCTCCAAATGTTTTGATCTCTAACCGGCCCCTTTGTGCTTGTTTATATTTACTCCCTCTCTTTCCTTGGGTAAAAGCTTGTTTATGTGTTTGTGCGATAAGGGCGGGATTTCCCTCATAGGGAGTGCCTTCCCTCACACTCGAGAATAGTTGTTTACGTACAATTTTGCTTTTGCATAAGCAAACGTGCGGGAACATAGGAAGAGTGCTCGAGCTGGAATAATGTTGTTTATGTTTTCGTAGCCAATGGGCAAATTGCGGATCATAGATTTGTTGAAAACAACATTTCATGCTTGAAGCCAAATGCGAGAGTATGACATACATGTGACTAAACAAAACTATCACATCAAATATATTTTTTGACAAATTTTGTATGTTCGCACATATTTTTTGTTATAATTATAAAATGTAAAGCCAAATTCATACAAAATAACTATACAATAATTAGTAAAAGCATTGCTGGAATGGAGAGTAAGGCGATTCTCGAAATTTGAAGCAATGGTATCTTACAAAAGATTAGGCGGACGGTGGCGTTTATTTTTAAAATAAAAAATTCTAGGATTTTTCAGAAGTTTTTGGTACAGGAAGGTAGCCAAGGTCCAGTGCTACCTTCCTGTACCAAAATCTTCTAGGATTTTTGTTTTCATTTTAAAAATAAACGCCACCGACCGTTGTGACGGACAAAGGGGAGTGGCTTTAATTACAGGGAATACAGTATTTATCAATGCGTTTCTTAGATTGTTAAATGGATTAGAGATAATTCCATAGGACCACCCAGCGGCTTCGCCGCATGGCGGCGCCCATGGTCATCCAGGATTTTCCGGATTTCCGGAAGCCATATCTCCGGATCGGCTGATTTGCCGGAACTGAGACCGGTACCAATCGCCTTGGCTCATCAAGAGGAAGCGATTGACGTATCATACGCCCTGAACGGAGGCGCGACGGGTGATCTGTGACCTGCCCAAATCCAGGATTTTCCGGATTTCCGGAAGCCATATCTTCCGGAATAAGGGTTTGCCGGAACTGAGACCGGTACCAATCGACTCAGCTCGCCGAGACGAAGCGATTGACGTATCATACGCCCTGAACGGAGGCGCGACGCGAAACTTGCCCTTTTACGTGACCCACGTGACACACGGATGTCACGTTTTCACGTATGTCACCCCCAATTCTGACATTGATAACCCCCTAAAATCATGGGTTCAGGGGGTTCTCGCGAGTTTGGGGTCCGGGACCCCCAAAAAGTGGGTTATTCTATTGGGGGGGGGGGACACGGATGGAAATACACCAATCAACTTAGAGGGACCCGATTACAACTTTTGCAAAGTCGAAGTTTTTTATTCAAAACATTTTGATGTCAAGAGTTCAAATTATGGGAAGCTATTGTTTATTAAGCGTTCAAATTTCGTAACGCTTGACCGATTTTAAAGTTTTGTTAGCCGTCTTTTTATGAATTAATTTCACATATGGTAAGGCATTTTCTGACAAAACGAAACTTTGCATTTGCATATTTAAGGAAGCGAAAGGCTTTATTTTTGCGTATATGAATCATTCAATAGAAGAATGTTTTCTAACTTTATAACATTTTAACAGAAAAACTTGCAAATGCTTCCGTATATCGAATGGCAGCTGTATCAAATCTGCATCAGTGTCGAGTGCGTATCTCTTTCGCTGTCCACAAGATGGGAATAATGTCCTTCGGACATGTCAACTTGGGATTGTTTGAATCTTATCTTGAGATGAAATGAATAAAATCCAAGCCCTATTGGAAATATTCACGCCATAATTTGACATCGTGTTTATGATTGAGTTGTGTAGATTACTTTCACAATACAATCGTTTTAATCAGGCCCGTACCCAGAAAAAAATTTCGGGAGGGGTTGAGATTTCAAGGGCCAAAAGGCAAGAAACCCCCCAAAAATTTCTCGAAAATTATTAAAACCATAGAGGGACCCTATGGATATTTTTTTAGGTTCCGAATTTCGGGGGGGGGGGCGGGGGTTACAACTTGTAACCCTCCCTCCCCCGAAATTCGAAACCTAAAAAAATATCCATAGGGTCCCTCTATGGTTTTAATAATTTTCGAGAAATTTTTGGGGGGTTGTAACTTACAACCCCCTAACCCCCTAGGTACGGGCCTGGTTTTAATTTACAGCGCATTGCAGGCGATATTTTATTCTCAAACTAGGAATTAATTTTAAGGTCAATATTGTCAGGTTCATGGTTCAAGATTCAAGCATGTTAACACTTTCTGTTTTCAATTTGAAGGTATAAGTGCGATATCAAATGTATCTTTGATATGATGATGAGACGTTTAGGCAGTCAGTAATTTTTAAAGCTAGCGAAATTAAATTCGAATTGGCGGCAATCTGCTTTATTTACTTCGCATAACGCTTGAGCCAAAGTTCCCGCTCTCGCTCTCTGCCGCTAACACCGATCCACCTTTTCGCGCTATTGCGTGATACGTCGTGTTCACGCATTACGAATCACTTTCGCGAAGAGTGGATTTTCGAAAATGTTTTTTGTGTATTTCTAAATCGATAACTGGGCAACGAAAGTGGCGGAGTGTTCTCTTCCACACTCTTCCTGACCATTCCAGCACTCTGGCATTTTGTGTGATTGACTGATTGTTTAAATCGGGAATTGAAAAAGGCAAGGGCACGTGTTATAACGCATTTGTTCGAATTAAACATGTTGGAATTTTGTTCTATTTATGAGTTTCGTTTTGTTCGTACGGTTAAACATTGTAACTTTTGCTGTTTCAGACAATAAAAAATGGTGGTCATCAACTTAAAGATTAGGACGTTGGAAGGAAATGATAGTCTCGTCTCGGTAGATGAAGAGGTTTGTTGCTTGTTTTTATAGTTTGATCCATTTTGGCTCAGAATATCCACTACCGAGCAGTTTTGATAAACATTAAGTTGCTTTTTGCTTCAATTACGTTTTCCATAAAGTTCACATTTGTGTATACGTTTCCAAGGGAGGAAATGTCATAGGTTTGAAAATCGTATGAAGTTAGGAGCTTTTATGATTGGGCTGTTGGAAAAAGGTATCAAGTCCCGTATTTCATGAATAATATATTGAAATATTTATGCATTAATAGTAAAAATTTCCTAAATTATAAAGTGTTTTGAATAAAAGTTGACAAGGTTTTAATTTTTATACTTTTAGATTCCTTTATCAGAATTTCGCGAGCGTGTCGAGGAAGTCACATCAATAGAGAAAGGTGATCAGCGTCTTATATTCCGCGGCAAAGCACTTCTCGAAGAATCCAAATCGCTCAGGGCATACGGCATAGAAGATGACATGACTCTGCATTTGGTAAAGCGCCGACCGGCTCCAGCTGCTTCAGAGAGTGCCTCGTCTACAGAAAATGCAGCTCAACATGGCCACCAGCAGGCCACTTTCGACGAGCAGCATCATCACAGGTCGCGTGCGTTTGGTCACAGCATTAGCGTTAGCGCCACTATGGAGAGGACACAATTGTTCAGTGACGCCGATACTACCTTGGTCAGTTTTATTTAAAATGATTGTTTTGATATTTAAATACTCATTATCATACTAAGGTTTATGTTGAACTTTGGTTTTTGGATTTTGGTTGTTATTTATTAGGCATTTTGGGATTCATTTAGTATAAAAAGATTTTTTGCAAGGAAAGTACGTTCTAGTGAAAGATCTTAAAATATTAGAAAGTTAATTGGCTCTTAGTTCTATTAAAATTATAAATATCTATATTTTCCTCAAATACCTAATTAAATTTCAGTCAATCATTCGACAATTACTGGATCGTCTCGGCTCAACGTTTGACCTAATCACAGAGGCTACTTTGAGAGATAATCAGCCAAACAACGCCGATTTTAGTTTGTATTTTATATTACTTTATGATTGTTGTCCAACTTTCGCTTTAGCTATAAATGTGGCTCTACGCGGACGACGTGAATCCACAGTCGATAGTCCCGCTCGGGAACGTTTCGATCATCTCAAAAAGGAACTTAAAAAATTAGCTTGGATGGCTTCTACAGTTAAGGTTAGTACATTTTGTGTAACGCAAGCGTGACAGTTGCCGAATAATATACCGTAAATCCTCTAATAAGTCCCCCGGGGGACTTATTGTTTCGTAGGGGGTCTAGGGGGGACTTATTTGAGGGGGGACTTAATTGAGGGAGGGGACTTATTTTTTCGTGGCCGCGCCGAAGGCGCGGCGAAAAATTATTCTACCGACAAAATATAAGTATTTACAGACAAATATAATTATAATACATACCGTAAATCCTCTAATAAGTCCCCCGGGGGCTTATTGTTTCGTACTTATATTTTCGTGGCCGCGCCGAAGGCACGGCGAAAATTTTTGGGACTTTTTGGCAAAATTTGGGAAAATTTTTGAAAATTTAAACCAATTTTGAATTGGCGCCGAAAAATTTTGGCCAAAAATTTGAATTTTTTGGATTTTTGATCGATTTTTCGCCAATTTTTAGCAGATTTTTCAATTTTTTGACAAAATTTTGTAAAAAATAGCAAAATTTGTTACTAAAAATTCAAATTTGCGCCAAAAAATTTGAAATTGCGCCAAAAATTTGAAATTTGGAAAAATTTGGAAAAATACCCATTTTAGGGGGGGGGACTTATTTGAGGGGGGGACTTAATTGAGGGGGGGGGGACTTATTGGAGGATTTACGGTATGTTATTTTTCCTATATATAATGTGCAGGTGGAGTCTGTCTGGAACGCTTATATCTGAAGATCTGTCAAGCGGTGGAAAAAAGTGAAGACGGATTCGGATTCAGGGTGAAAAATTATCGGGAAAAAAATTTCAAAAATTCATGGGGGGGGCTTATTTCGATTTCCAGGGGGGCCCAAAACCAAAAACGCTCGGAATCTATATCTGAAGCGGTGGAAAAAAGTGAAGACGGATTCGGATTCAGGGTGAAAAAAATGGAATCGGTTTTTGGATTTTTGACCCAAAAAGTGGCTTTTTCCAGAAAAATCCATTTTTTGAAAATTTGACTCTTGAAGGCCGAAAAAGCTGAAAATTGCAGGAATGGGGTATTTCGATACGCTGAGTCCGAAAATGGGTTCGGTTTTTAGATTTTTGACCGAAAAAGTGGCTTTTTCCCGAAAAGTCCATTTTTTGAAAATTTGACTTTTGAAGGCCGAAAAAGCTGAAAATTGCAGGAAATGTGTAATATTTATTATCACATTTCCTGATTTGTGACTGAAGTTGACAGAGCCCTGATTTGAGATTTAAGTTACCAAACCCATGATTCGAGATTTAAGTTACCAAACCCATGATTCGAGATTTAAGTTACCAAACCCATGATTTGTGATTGAAGTTGACAGAGCCCTGATTCGAGACAGAACAACTGGCCAACCCTGGGGAGGACAACTGACAAAAATATGATAACTAATACCAAACCACCAGAGATTCTAACGGAAAAAACCGAAAGAATCCCGAAGAATCCTGAAGAATACCGAAGAATACTGAAAAATTCTGAAAATTGAAAATGGAAAAACTGAAAAATCTAAAATTTGAAAAATGGAAAAATATGATAACTAATACCAAACACAAGAGAATTCGACGGGCGCGGCTTTGCCGCGCCCTTTCCACCTTACTAGTGTTATAAAATCTTACGTGGAGTCACCAATTAGTCGTTTCTAATTTTATCTTGCTGGAAAAATTCGACATGTAAAACAGCAAGTTTATCTTTTTGTTCTGCGGGAAAACTGAGATTTGTGCATAGAAAAATTGGTAAACAGTTTGATCTTGCGCGGACTTCCTCGGGAAATTTGGAAAAATTGAGAATTTGTTATTGTACAAGTAGTAAGAATATTCTTATCACTACGATCTCGGAATTTATTATCCCGTTATTTAACAATCTTAACACAATATCAAAACTTTGGTAATACATTCAAATGAATGATTTTATATTTAGGTTCTCTTCCATGCTTATGTGGACGCGATTTTTGCTGATAGTACTATTGAACCAAATGATTCTGTGGAGATCCTTGCGAACATTCTTCAGGGAATGTATTCATTGGACATTTTCGCAACAGACGAATTGCGCGTTTTACACACTGATGGAGAGAATGAGCCCATGCTAGAATTGATTGACCAGCTTGAAAATTGGGAATTGCCTGAAGATGAGCAGCACAACCAAACGCTCGATAATGAAATTACTATGAGGTTGTTAGGAATATAACATATTTCTATAATATACAATTAACCGGTTTTTAGAGTTGATTTGCACTTAGCAGAGTTCGGTATTTAGCATTTTGCATAAGTTGCTATGTGAATTTAAATGCAGCTTCGCATTGCTATGCGTAATAGTTTCAATCAAAAATAAAATATATTCGTTTGTAATACATGTGAAGATTTAGTAATATTTATTTTTTCAGACACGTTACCTCGCGCGATTATGCCTTACTTCTTGAGCATGTCACTTTACTCGATTCGTATATACAGGAACATTTATTGTCAAGATACTGCCGAGTGCTCGCCATGCCGCATGCATATGAGGTGAATTTTTGTTTCACAACTATGAAGTGAACAACTTTAACAATTTAGGCCTCTACCTACGCTGGTCGCCTTTTGAATTGCTTCACTACAGCAATCTCTAGAGTGCAACATCGCCGAGCTCACATTATCCACACCATCAGTGACTTTGGGATTCATGTCGATCAAAATCCTCATAGCCGTATATTTCCGCAATATGTTCTCTATGAACGTGACGACCCACCCGAAGCAACCATGAGCTTCATTTTTGGTCATCCGCGCAACAGCAGTTCAGCAAATCGTAAGTAATTTTTCATTAATTAACCTGATTTATTTCTTCACCTCTTGAATTTTTTAAATTATCTATAAAAATAATTACCAATGGTCATTGCACCCTACGAGACTTAAGATCTTGCTTAAGATATGCTTTAAAATTATCGGGAAACCCACTGTTTATAATTTTTTAATTTTTATATACTAATAATCAAAACTTTATATCAATTCTTCCAACTTGACACTAGTAAAATATCTAATTTCTTTTTATTTGGACAAAATAAAACTTTGTTTTCTATTTTTTTATATAATTAAAGATCATGTATAGGGAGAACATCTCAAACTCTTATTTTCATTAGAGTAGGAGCGAATATATGCGCTGTTGTAGTAGGCTTTAGTAATTAACACTTCTCTTGCACGATAAACTCTGATTTTAATTTCCACTAAATATGTTATTCATTCAAGATTATAATGATTGAAAATTCAGATATGAATGATATTCGCCCACGTAGAGATAGCCGCAGTGGAGGAGCAGTAGGAGGACAAGGTCCAGCTCACGCGCCCCAACCATCTGCTGGCACACCGAATATTCCCTCGATTTCGCCCATGAATGGCTCTCTGTTCTCACTTCGTTCAAATACTCCAGGAGGATCGGCTCAACCCGGACAGCGTGTTGTAATTGTCCCAGGTCAAGCAGCAACGAGACAACCACAGCGTGCAGGAGCATACGTTGTCTCAATGGGACAGCATCCTCGGTCTGGAGGAATGTTTAATTTTGGTTTATCGCCCCATGGAGATGGTGGTGCGAATGCACCGTTCGTTGGAGGAATCCAGCAACATTTGCCTCATGGTTTCAGAATTCCAAGACCGCCACCACCAAATAATGTTGGACAAGGACAACAACCATTCAGACATCCTGGTGTAAGCTTTCAGGTTTGTAATTTCCTCTGGAACTAAAAAGCAATAATTTTAGTTAATTTTGGTAAAAGTTTCCAAATAAATTTAAATTAAATACAATTATTCGCTTAAATGTATTGACATTGGCACTTTTAGGATTCCCCCCCCATACGGCAAACTTTAAAAAAAACAGTCAACAAGCCTTGCCAGCGCAAGGGAAATGAGAGACAATCAATATTTATGTCTGGAGAGGGTATTGCTCTTTGATTTGCTCCCACAAGTAATACATTGCATCGGGCCCTCCGAATAGTCGTCGCCAAATAAAATCCGAGATATAACTGTTGAAAACCGAGCGATGTGTTCCATGTTCATTTTTGTGTCGTGCCTTAAACTTTTGCCAGGTGCTCTCGATTGTTTGAGTGTGCTGCTGCGTGACCGGATCGACAAAGTTTTCAGAATGGTTGACAGTGTAATGCGTATATCCTTCCGGAAGTTCGTCCAAAGTTTGGTAAGAACTCCAACCATCTGTGCAAATAATTGTTCCTGGAAGAACATATTTTGTGATCATGTGAAACATGGTTTCTCGAGTTCGATCCTTGATTGGCCATAGGAAAACACCTGGTTTTTTGTTATCAAAAACCGAATCCTCTGATTTTCGTTCAACGCCGCCCAAAACAATGATTTGTTCCTCCACAATTCTTCCTCGATTATACTTCCTTAAATGAAAAAATTACTATTTTTTAACTTTTAAAACCAACCTTTTTGTATTACTTGTGGGAGCAAATCAAAGAGCAATACCCTCTCCAGACATAAATATTGATTGTCTCTCATTTCCCTTGCGCTGGCAAGGCTTGTTGACTGTTTTTTTTAAAGTTTGCCGTATGGGGGGGAATCCTAAAAGTGCCTTGACATTATATTAGTGTCTTTATACATGATTCACTTTTAGGTTGGTGATGATCAAAACAATAGAGGAGGAATCAGTCCGCAGGCTGAAATCAGCATAACGTTTGAAACCCGTCACGAACCGCAGACTTCTGGAACGTCATCATCAACTTCTGGGCAAGAGCCTATGGATACAGACTCAAGAGGTGATGGAAATCAAAATGGTCAGAATCAACAACAGAGTAATTTCCAATCCTCTATGATAGGTCGAGCTCTTTCCGACTTAATGAGCATGGCGTCGCAGTGTAAGACATTTCTAACATGATTTTATACCATGGGAAAATTTTTAGTTGGTGTCCCAATGGGCGCCAGTGGCACGATACCGTTTTCGAATCGAAATCAGGAGTCAACTCACAGTAGATCAAATCCTTCACTAGTCAATCAAGCTCAGAATCCTCAAGGTATACATTTGTTAAATGAATGCGCTTATTCACTTCTAATTTTGACAATTGATTGTAAAAGTAAGGATTAATTTGAAAATTATTTTTATTCCGTGTATGAATGTATAGCTTAAAATATGACCTTTTAATAGGTCAACAATGTGAAATGTTACAAGGAATGCACTTGAGCTGCTTCGCTCCTTCATGCATATACTACTATAGAGCTAGCAAAAACGTGATAAAATGAGCACGCCACATTTTTCTCTCTTAAACCGAAATAACTATCCAATATACTGTAGAAAACTGGGTAAAATTGAAACGTGTAGGATATTCCCCTCATACAATCTTGATGTCAGTATTAAATACATTCCACGCAGGTTAAGATTCAATCGCGTAAACCCGCGCATCGTATAATATAGCTCATGATCTGCATATGATGCACGACTACCCTAGCATGAATGTGAGCCTCTCCACCCAAATGCTGATATGATGAGCGAATTGTGGCGTTTTTTGTTGCAGTGCTGCGATTCTTATGATTGTCATAATATTACGCACAAAAGAGCGCAAAACATGACTTTCGTCTTCTCATGTATATTTGATAGTTAATCGATTATTTTAGGAGGGAATGCACCGCCGCCACCGCCTAGGAGAAGCAATTCTACGAGTCGTCTCTTTACAGCCGCTCCGCAGCGCGACCAAGATGGAACGAGGATGAGTCGTGGCGTAGGACCAGATGGGCGACAACCATTACATGGAAGAATTTTTCAGCCTGCCGTATCTGATGGTAGTGGAACCCGAAATGATGGAGGCATGGATGGCGGGATATTGCGCTGGCGCCAATGGCCTGCGAATGTAAGTGATTTTTAACTGTTTTCTGAAGCATTAGAATATATAAATCTGTGATTATATGAAATAACAAATAAATCCCTTCTGTTATGAAAAATATCACATACTATTGTTATCCTAAGCTTATCATATAATGTTTGAATTCGTGGTCTCTTGGAGCAGGCGCAGCAATGGAGAAGAAGTGAAGAGGAACTCCTCTAGGCTATTCCTCCCAACTCTCGCTGTTGCGGCAATTGCAAAACATTATTTAAGAAATTCAGGATAATAATAGTAGTAGTATTGCAATTGGGGTACATCCTAAAATTTGTTTCAAATTAAATTCAGTTAACTATTGTAAACGAATTTCATATATTTCCTTTTTAGTCTCCTTATTCTTTATTTGTCGGAGAACGTCCTCCAACAACAATTCCATTGTATACTGCTGATCCATATTTACCATGTGCCAGCCGTCGTCTTCGCAGCTTCGAATTGGATGCGGTATTTTTCATATCTTTGTTACACTTAAAACTCATCTTCCTGCTTTTAGAGACATAGCAATTTCTGGAACGATCCCGCCACTATTGCTTCGGGTCGCCGGCTTTGCGAACACGCATCCACATCTGACAGTGATCAAACTGCTCAGCCTGATCCAGACGCTAATATGAATCCGCCTCCCCGTGCTGCTGATATTCCGTTAAATAGTAACGGAGAATCTGTTTTTAATGAAGAAGAGACTTTCCGCGACTATATTTTTGGAATTTTTGAACAAGTCGCCCTGCGTTTGCAGCCGGGTACAGTTACTAATACTAACAGGAATAATACTCAGGAACCTCAAGGTTAGCCATATGAAATATACAGTACAGTAAATACACTCTTCCCTCGATATAACGAACGCCTAGAGACCGAGGCCAGCGTTCGAGGAATTCGTTATATCAAGAGATTGCCAATTTTGAAGGAAATAGTTGCCAAAAACTGCTGTTTTAGCCTTCTTATGCTATTTTTAGCCTTTTTATACCCTTTTCATCAAAAGTACAATATTTTACCTTAATTTTTAGCTTATGTGATTTCTTGCTGGGTGCCAAGAACGGGAACTTGTATGTATTTTTTAACTCCTATTTTTCGTGTTTCCGGCCAATTTGTGTCCTACGTTAGACACTATAAGCCAATTACTGGCAAAAAATTGGAAAAACAAAATTTTGGTGAAAAATGTGCCTCGGTCGTTTTTTAGTAGAGGGACCATAAAAATAAGGGAACATTAATGGCATTTAAACGAGGAACTTTTTAAAATTTGGTATTTTATATGTCTGATATAAATAGACAAAATTTAGACACTGTAGTCTATTTTAGTTATTTGTAGATTTTTATGGAAATATAACTTTATATCATTAGAACCATTTACCATATATTTCATGCCTGAGACTTAACAAACTAGTATCATAAATTTTTCAGTTTTCGGGTACTCGCCAGCTATGATGGGCATGCCTATGATGTTTCCGCCAGGTGCTCACCCAGCGGAATTTATGGGAATGCCGTCGTTCCAGGTTGTAGCCACTGCTGAAATTCCAATCACACAACCACATCCACAGGCGCCATCTACAGCCACACAGACGGGAAATAGTACCGGACAAGGACAGAACAGATCGAGCAGCAGCAGTTACCTTGACCCAATGGATGATCTAGAATAAATTTTGCTCTGCGATAAAAGTTATAGATTCTTTACTTTCTGAGCACACTCTCAAATAATAGGCCCCTTCACCTACTACAAATCATATATAGTACTCTCGACGTTTCATAAGGTCATTTAATAGGATAAGAAGAACAAGCTTTAATAGGGAATAAGCACTTTCTGACCGCTTCGGATGCTGATTTGTATATCACAATACAACCTGTAGAATGGAATATTCACAGATTTAACGCTATGTTATTTTGTCGAATGCTTTCAATTGGGCATGAGAAAGTTGTCGAATATTTGAGAGTGTTACTCTTTCGCGTAACGGATATTATTGTATTCTGTTGCTCATTAATTATTTGCCTTCGAAATTTGATTGCCAGAATAAAATATGTGGATGAAATCATTTTCTTCTCGCTCGCAGCTTTAAAATGTGCACATTAAAGACGAGTCATCGATGAGCGGTTGACTAACGCCTAAGGGAGTTTAGACAAAAGGGCATTTAGAGTAAAAGTTAGTATGGAGCACATTTTAGGCAATAAATTTTGGATTGTGTTACCTTATTTTATTACATTACTCTACATGACAAAAAGATATTATAAAAACATTAAGGTAAAATAAAAAGATAGCGTTTAAATACCTAAACTAAATGCACCACCTCATTCTGTTATGAGAATATCGACGCTAATACGAAACAAGTCGGATAATTCATTGTGATTGGCGAACATAAAACAATGTATAAATAGAACAATGAAACGCAAATAAAACCACACAACTTTATTCAATTACTTCACTTTGTTCAATCCACACTACTGAGCTTTTGCAATCATTACATTTCCAATTATTTCAGAACCTAACTATGCGCCCACCACTACCTTCGATGTCTTCGCAATTGTCGACTTTCGTGGGAATTATACTCTCGCGATACAAGAACCTATATATCAATTCCTATCGTCGCTTGCCTATTGCGTTCGTCATAGTCTCGACTAGTTGGGGATATTATGCTTATGTGTACTCGATCTGCTATGGTATGACTTTTTCCTATTAAGGAATGCACAAAAGAAAAGTGAGATGTACAGTTACGAATAAGTTGCGAATACACAAATCTATTCCAAACCAGGTTATGTAAAAACGGTATAAATGCCAATTCTCAGCGAAAAATGATATGTGAAAATTTGTTGCAAAGCATAGACAAATTAATTAGACCCAGTAATAACTCATGCAAGTTATTACTGGGTCTTGAATGAAATTGAAGGTGTTTTAAATTAATTTAGGTAGCATCAATCCGTTCTTATCGGTAATTTATTTATCCGCGTTTCATATTCTGCTGGTCTTTTTTCTGTGGGCTTATTGGCAGACCGCAACAACGCCATTGACCAATATTCCACTGGAGGTGAGATTATTTCGACACATTTATATCAAAGCTTTTGTTCTATCCGATACGTGATTTAGTTATTCTTGCCAGCGAGTGACATTGAGAGACTCTGCGAAATTCAGGATCCTGATGACGCAATAGACACGTTAGAGCATTTCTGTGCTCAACTCAGCATAACGATTGATAACCGAGCACATAAAGGAGGTAAAGGCCAGCTATATAGAACATAATATGGCCACGCATTGTTTCCAACAATCCATGTGTATTGGGGTCCTATTCCGGAATGTAAAAAATTTATAATAGATTCCTTTTGTAAATCGTTTTTACGGTTCTGTAGAACGGCGTTATGTTTATAACTACGTTCTACCTTTTTTCCATGTATTTAGTTTTATTTGCGTGAATGCCAGTCTAAAAATCTAAAAGTTTACCTGTCTAAAATCAATCCGCTGTTATTTTAGGTCCGCGTTACTGCCCCAAATGTCGATGCATTAAACCGGATCGCGCCCACCATTGTGCTCATTGTAACAGATGCATACTGTAAGTTTTCCAGCTTTTTCTTTTGTCTTTTGCTAGTAGCTCACCGTATTCGAAATTTAGAAAATACGATCACCACTGTCCGTGGGTTAATACGTAAGTCAATATTTGTAACTGAGTAAACAAAATGGACTCCAATTTTAGGTGCGTACATTTTTACAACTACAAATTCTTCGTGCTTCTTGTGATGTACGCTTTTCTGCTCTGTATTTTCGTTTTCATAACTTCCGCTTCCTGTTGCGCGCACTTTATGTTAAGTGAAGAAGATCTCTTGAGAATGGATATCAATGTTTCCGCAGCATTTCATGGTCGTTGGTTAGCAATAGTTTCGCTGGTTTTCTCGCTTCCGCTCACCTATCTACTACTCATGCATATCCGTCTAATCGCGAAAAATCAAACAACGCCAGGTGTGTGAAATTTAACTTAATTGTGTAATTGAATTGTTCTGCAGAAGTAGCATTTACATAGAAGCATGGTGGGGAAATTCGATAAATGCAAAGGAAGGCTTCATCGAAGCTTTATCGAAGTTTTCTAGTAAGCGCGAGTCGCCGGCCACTATTTCCTGCTGTTTCCCAGCTGCGCGCATTCGTTTCCCTCGTTGGAAAGACAACAACGAATGCGCGCAGCTGGGAAACAGCAGGAAATAGTGGCCGGCGATTCGCGCTTACTAGAAAACTTCGATAAAGCTTCGATGAAGCCTTCCTTTGCATTTATCGAATTTCCCCACCATGCATAGAAGTAAGCAATAATATTTGGATGACTCTTCAAGCTTAAATTAATAGTACATGTTGCAGAATCTAGCCGCCCAGCGATATTCTCAGATGGCGCGGATGAAAACGCCTATAATTATGGATTTGGTTGCAATTTTGCGGAAATATTTGGAATGAAACCATATCTATGGCTTATCCCAACATTCTCATCGTATGTTTTATTTCCGTTACTTTCATACATTTATCGTTAAAACCCTTGTATGAAAGAATATTCATTAAATTTGTGGCTAATTTGTAAGAAATATATCAGCATCGAAGATGCAAACAACAACTGCCTTTGTTTTTGACATTACTCAATTTTACGTAAGTTCGTAGTAAACTTGGTTGAGAAAGGTCATATAGAGCAAAGTTAAGAAACATGTTCATAGCCCTAACCGAATATTAATTGGTCGAAAACGTAATGTAGAAATAATCAAGTTTTAGTTTGTAGAAAATGAATATACTGCTCAGAAACATCCTAAATAAAGTAAGATAAAGTTTCAGTATTGGAGATGGCATCAGCTTTCATCGACGAAAAAGCATCCAGAATGATGTGGAAAAGAAAAACCATCTCATAGAATAATTTTGGTACTTTCTAAATATCATTTATTGTGTTCATATTCATATACTAATGTGTAAAGAATAAAACGTTTCTGTGTGTGCGACAAATCTTAAGTGGAGTTGATCTCCGCCATATTTTCGAGCCGGGGAATTAAACACCGGAGCGGTGAGGGAATGACACCGGGAGATAAACGAGGATGAGGAATAGGGTGTGATCCCCCCCCCGCGGGGATCCCCGTTCCCCGGGGATCCCCGTCCCCGTTTTTCCCCGTTCCCCGTTTGCCACGGGGATCCCCGTTCCCCGTGTGCTGTTCCCCGGGGAACGGGGATTGACAAGCACCCCTAAGAATGCACCCGAAAGGCAGACATGCACCCCTAAGAATGCATCCGGTCGCGCCCGAAAGGGCGCGGCCGGCGAAAAATTTGGCAAATTTTCGACGAATATTCAAATTTTTCAAAGAAAGTTGACCCCAATTCTCAAATTTTCTTCACCGTCTGGGGGCGACAGCCCCCAGACCCCACTATCTTTTATAGTACTTTCTGTGCCCAGCTCGAATATATTTCTTCGAAAAGCTATTCAAAAGAGTACATATTGTTTCGTTGTCTGGCGTCATTAAACCGAATGTTTCTGTTAGAACAATTCAAATAGAATAATAGAATTTATTATGACAATAAAATCATCATCAATATTATCACAATAAAATCGCGACTGCATATTATTTAGAAAAATGAGTCATTTTCCTCTGAGCATGTCTAATTTTGAAAATTTTTCGCCTGCGGCGCTAGTTTTTCTCTAACTTTGTATTACGTCTCATTGTTTTTCCAAAATTTTGGGACGAAAATTTGTGGAATTTTCAATATATAGTCAAAAGTTTCAATGTTATAATTTATTTTAATGTCAAATTTTAGTCAATATTTAAAGAGAAAGAGAATTTTTTTCAAAAAATTTAGCCTGCGGCGCCTTTTTAGTCGAGATTTTTCTATATAATTTTTCGAAAAAATGACGAAAAATGTGGAAAATAATCTAAATTAGAAAAAAATGAACAAAACCACGAAAAAGTGGCCGAAAATTGGAAAAAATGAACAAAAACAGTAAAAATTGATCAAAATTGCGAAAAAATGATCGAAAGTAAATGTAAAAGAATGAACTAAAACCCGAAAAAATGGATAAATAAGGGCAAAAATTTGAAAAAAGACCAAAAAATGTGAAAAAATTGAAAAAAAGCCCATTTCCCCGTATTTCCCCGGGGATCCCCGTCCCCGCCGATGCCGTTCCCCGGGGATCCCCGTCCCCGCCGATGCTGATCCCCGTGATCCCCGTTCCCCGCCTCCGGCGGGGGGATCAAACCCTAATGAGGAACATGTAAATCTCGTTTTGTTGTAGTTTTTCGACTATTGTTTCAAGATTTTGCAATTTTAGACCAACGCGGCACAAAATGTTGAAAATTAGTATTGAAAAACTGGAACACGCACCGCCGCTATCGCGGCGTCCCGCGCCGCAAAGATTTTTTTGTCTAAATTTTGTCTACATTGTCTAAATTTTTTGAAAATCTGTATCAGCACATCCGTACGAACATTTTAAGCTATCACTTGCCCGGAAATGAGCCGTGGAAGTGGTCTAAACGTCAGTGGACGCACGGACGGACACTGGCTTCTTAGTAAAGTAACATTACCAAAAACAAAAAAAATATACTGTCCATTTTTGTTGCATTTTCAATCAATGCTCTGAAATTAATCCCTTACAGGTACATTTACAACCAAACAATTTCTGGTTAAAATGGATAGCTTTTGCCTTTTTAGTGCAGTCTTCACTTTTTTGTCGTCATTGGTTTCATATGTTCCCGATTTCGCGCCAAATTTCAATTTCATCATACTGCATAATAATTCTTTTGTTTTTACCCAATCAAAAGTTCACTCGAAATTAAAAATTATTCCTTGGGACTTTTAAAATGCATTGACAAAACAATTCAAGCCATAAATGGTATGTGCAAATTTTGTCTAAATCTTTCGAAGGGAAAATTTTCTTGGCGTGCAAAAGGTTTTCCATTTTCGAAACATCTGAGATAGATGCGTTTTAAAAAGAAAACTTGTACCAAAACGCTTCTGTATATAGTTATTATAGTACAATATAAGGCGTCGACAAATACTCACTGCTGCCAAAATCAAATGCATTATATCACGGTGTGAGTGCTTTTGTGAACGTATTTTTGTACAATGTATATTCAAAACAATATTCTTTCTAGTAAAGCAGTCGACTATAACAATGACAATAACTAAAAAGGTATATTAACAAAAAATTAACGAGCATAACGTTTTTGAGACTGAGCGACTGAGCGTTTTTGAGGAACCATCTGCATAAGCGCGTCGGGCACATCCTGGTTTGTCTGCTGCAGAACTTTGATGAGATCGGCGGCTTTATCATAGTCATCGTGCGAGAAGAAGGTGTACGACGTGCCCTAAAATGTCCAAGTATAAAATTTTTTAAATATAAATCAGTTTAAAATTTTTCATTTTTATTCACTTAGGGTATTCTGTGAAAATTTCCTAAGCAACTTATAACGAACAAAAGTTGTTTGAAATACAACCAGTTTCATTCATGATTAAATATTACATTACATGATAATCGAAAATGTTTCTAGTAATAAATGTCATACTTACTGTATTATTTCCGCGACCAGTACGTCCGATTCGATGTACATAGTCCTCTGCATCGTTTGGATAGTCGTAGTTAATCACGTATTTTATGTCGCTCACATCTGAAAATAGTGACAATTTTAAAGAGGCAACCCGTTTTACAAAGCGAGTTACCCAATCCACGTGCAAATACATCTGTGCAGATAATCAGTTTCGCCTCTCCAGCTCGCAATTCTAAAACATGTTCTTGACTAGACTTTATAATTGTACAATGCTTACGGGCTAACGCCCATTCGCGTTCTCCTTGGCTCTTGTCACCATGAATGCTCAATGCTTGGATTCCATTTTGGCGCATTTGGATCACGAGAGCATCGGCTGACCGTTTTGTTTTAACAAAAATCAAAGCTTTGTAGTCTTCCTAAAAGTGTGATTTTTTAATAAATGTTTAGTTTAGGTATTATATATGGAAATAGAGAGAAATGTATTCATAGAAAACCTTTTTTTGTTATAGCTTCGATTTAATGAATAGTAAATGCAAAATATGCAAACCTCAGTCTGAAATTGTTTAATCATGTCCTGAAGTCGCTTCTGTTTCTCGTATTCATTTACAACCATCACATGTTGCGTGATATTTGGATTGGCTGCCAACTCGCCAGATCCCACATTAAGACGGATGGCGTCAGTTTGAAAATCGCGAGCTAATTCACGAACTTCCTTTGGCCAAGTTGCAGAGAACATTAATGTTTGGCGATCGGGCTAAAAATTAGCTTGATAGATTTTAAATCACATTTTAGTTGACATTGTTCAGCATATAAGGTAATCGGGTCCCTCTAAGTTGATTGGTGTCCGTGCGTCTTCCGCCCGCAATAGAATAACCCACTTTTTGGGGGTCCCGGACCCCAAACTCGCGAGTACCCCCCCCAAAACCCATGATTTTAGGGGGGGTTATCAATGTCAGAATTGGGGTTGACATACGTGAAAACGTGACATCCGTGTGTCACGTGTGTCACGTAAAAGGGCAACTTTCTCCAGACGGCTTAGTTCCGGGCGAGTGATACGTCATTTTGTAGCTCTCGATGAGACAAGACGAATGACGTATCAATCGGCTGAATACAGGCCGGCGAGCGGGAGATATGGCCAGGTGCAATCCCGAGAATGCAACATTTTCGCGCACCTGGAACTTTCTCCAGACGGCTTAGTTCCGGGCGAGTGATACGTCATTTTGTAGCTCTCGATGAGACAAGACGAATGACGTATCAATCGGCTGGATACAGGCCGGCGAGCGGGAGATATGGCCAGGTGCAATCCCGAGAATGCAACATTTTCGCGCACCTGGAACTTTCTCCAGACGGCTTAGTTCCGGGCGAGTGATACGTCATTTTGTAGCTCTCGATGAGACAAGACGAATGACGTATCAATCGGCTGGATACAGGCCGGCGAGCGGGAGATATGGCCAGGTGCAATCCCGAGAATGCAACATTTTCGCGCACCTGGAACTTTCTCCAGACGGCTTAGTTCCGGGCGAGTGATACGTCATTTTGTAGCTCTCGATGAGACAAGACGAATGACGTATCAATCGGCTGGATACAGGCCGGCGAGCGGGAGTTATGGGGCGCCGCCGTGCGGCGAAGCCGCTGGGCAGTCCTATGGAATAATTTCTAAGCTGAAAATGATTAAACAATATTTTCTTAAATCAATAATTAGCTAGTTATTCTAACTTGGATGCAATGTTTATGTTATAAAAGGTAATCATTTCTCGAGTGGTTCAAAATCATGGAGTTTATCTTTAAGTTATGACTAGGGTGCGGATTTTCCGGACATGAAAAATTCCATTTTCGGACATATTTCCGGACATGAAAAAAACCATTTCCGGACACAAAATCGGACATTTTCGGACAAGTAAAATTGCTAAATCAATAGGGGGGACCCTATTGATTTTTTTGGCAAAATTTTTTTCCGAAAATGATTTTTCAAACCATAGGGTTCCCCATGGTTTTTTTGGCAAAAATTCTAAAAAAAATTTTTTACTAAAAAAACCATGGGGGGAAAATGGTATGAAAAATCATTTTCGGAAAAAAGTTTTTGCCAAAAAAATCAATAGGGGGGACACAATTGATTTCATGTCCGAAAATTTTGATAGAAGTCGCAAAATCGGATATTCCCGGACATGTCCAGGAAATCCGCACCCTAATTATGACTTTATCCAAGAATGACTTGTGTTCTGCTTGCAAAAGGTTTGCTTATGCAATTTTCGTCAGAAAATGTTGATGTCATTAAATCGATTAGCAATTAGTAAAGAACTTTACTCGGATCTGGCTGATGATTTTGCGAATTTGTGGTTCAAATCCCATGTCTAACCTAAATTGCGCTCATTAATTACTGGACAAATGTTATATTAAACAAACATTCTGTCTGCTTCGTCCAACACCAAATATGAACAGCGAAGTAAATTAGTAACTCCCTCACTGAGGAAATCCGCGAGGCGGCCTGGGGTTGCTACGCAAATGTCCACACCCATACGGAGTTTTTGCCCCTGTGGCGGCTTCGGCGCTCCACCATACAAACATGCTGTTCGCAAACCCAACAAACTGCCAAATTCGCGTGCTACGCTCTCGACCTGAAATAGTAACCAGGAAATAATGCTCATAATCCCCATCCTTTTGATAATAGAACGACGAAGAATTAAGGAAAAGAAAAATATACTACATTTCCCGTCAAAAATTCGCTGAATTACAAACGAAAAATTGTTCGCTAACAAATTCTAGAGAAAATCTGAAAACAAGCAACTTTTAAAAATGTTCGCCTTTAGAATCGATGCTATTTCATTTTCTCTTTCTAAATTGCCCGTGTTCTGCATTTTTGTTTTATGAATATTTTGTGGTTTTTCCTTTTAACTTTTAGCCAAACATTTAAAATTTCAATGGCAATCTCTTTTTAAATGTCAATACTGTGCGAAATGGCTGAAAAACATCGTATTACGTTAAATACCCGATTATAATTGTTGTTTTGTGTCATGTGCTTGAGTCAAATGTATATACAAAATCTGTCTAGCTACTAATAAAAATCAATATCACTGAACGCAAAGAATGTCTTTACCTGCATTGCCAACTCGCGTGTAGGTGCTACCACCAAAACAGTCGGACCATCGCCACGTTGTCGCGGTGTCTGACTCTGGATGTGCATAATCGCGGGCAGGATAAACCCAAGAGTTTTTCCTAAATTATATAATAAGCATGGCTCCGAAATGTGCGATTTCGAGAAGTTCTTTCCTATAGTTTCGAACTTTTAGCTTCTAACTAACTTTAGCTTCTTTTCCAATTATCTATCGAGGAACGTATAAAACAAAAATTAGTAAAAATATGGTATATAAATATTATCCAAAAAGAGCGCATCTATAATGAAAGTTAAAAATTTTCAGTTTTTAATTTAGAAAAAAATTCCAGTTAATGGAAATTTACAAAATTTCAATTACATTGACAGTTTAAAATCAACTAAAATTTTTAATCATTTCAATGCTAAATTAATCATTCAAACTTTTAGTAGTTTGTCACCTGATTTTAATTTTCGAAAATGTTTTAAACATTTCAGTTCCATGTGTTACATATTATGAACTTTACTAATTTACCCGATCCAGTTTTGGCTATGGAAATAATATCGCGACCACTGAGTGCCAAAGGCCAAGATACCGCCTGTATGATACTCGGCTCTGGATAAGCAAACAGTTTCTGTTTGATTGGATCTGTAAAATGAAATCTTTAGTTAATTTGCGGGTGTAATATGCTATGTAATGGATAAGAAATGTACAATAAGTAAAACGGTACAACATTATAAATAAAAATTAATGTACCAGGGAAAGTAGTTTCCTCGAAGCTCATAATTGGACGCACAGTTCCGTTTCCAATTAGACTGACTCTATTCTCGGCAAAATAGTTATCAATTTCACTTTGCGGGCGGTTAGCAACTGATTCGGGCTCTTGATAGGAATTCTTTTTGATCGGTTGAAGGTTCTCAAACGTTTGCTTTGGGAGTGTAGAACCAAGGTCAGAAAATCCGTCAGAACGGCGTCCCATATTACCCGAGTTCTCAAAATAAGAAATATAATTGAAAATCTATAATTTAAGAAACTAACTGAATAGGAGCCTCCACGAGGTCGATTGCCATAATTGTCACGACCACCTCCGTAATTACTTCCCCGACCACTTCCGTAGTCAGTTCCACGACCACCTCCGTAACCTCGGCCTTCGCTGTAATTTAACTTATGATATGCTACACATATTTAATTGGAAATACAAATTTAGCAAAAATATCCGTTTATTTTGTAAAGGACATAAAAATTTCATTGATAGCCATTAGAATTGTAAATATTTATTAAAATAACTACTAAATAATCAATTAGTACGTAAGAAACCTACTCATGGAAATATGCTTTCTGGGCGCTCACCAAACTCTTGTTCTGCAAATTCTTAACATTATACGAGAGAGTCGACAGACTGCGAAGAGACAATTCGTTGGTCAAGGCAGAAAGCGGCTTGTTCAAATAAACACGTGCGCCGATTTTCGGAAGAGCCAATCGCATCATTCTGGAATCCTAAAAATAAGGATTACATATCGTTATATGTATGATTATAAGAAAAGTATTGTATGAAAATAGTACGGTATTAATACTCTTAATGAGGAAAGGAAAAACTTCACCGCAATCCACGGTTTCGCAGCCACACTTTCGCCGTGTGGCGGAAGTGTCGTTTTGTAAGGTAAGGGTTATTCGTTAAACCTAACTATAAGTCTTGCCGAAGTACTTCGTTATGCCCTTATAAGGCGTTGTTCAGCCTAAAATAAAGGTTTGTTAAAAACCGACACTTCCACCCCGGGGCGGAAGTGTGGGAGAGGCAAACCGTGGGCTAACAAAGTTTTATGTCATATGAATATATATCTCATATGACTACATTGTCACTAATGTGGAAATATTAAACAAAACAGACACGTAAACTATTGAAAAGTATTGATGGGAGAGAAGCAAATTTAGTCAATCTGCAAAATTTGGGACAAAGTTAATCCGAAATTGCTCACAGATAGGTCAGAAAGCCGAAACTCGGACCGATGGAACCGAATGAAACCGTCTGAAAGGTAAATCGAAGTAATATATTATAATCAGAATGAAGTGAAACCGTTCTAAGGAAAAATAACCGCGCTTTCTGAGCTTTGGTTAACATTATATATCAGTCTGATGGTTGACTGTAATCTGTTGGTTCACTATCCGGCCAAAAGCTATAAAACCGTTTTATAGCTTTTGGCCGGATAGTGAAAACCGGATAGTAGCAAAAATCTCGGTTTTTTGTGGAAAAATGTCAAATCTGATATTGATGTCCTTACCGGATAGTAAAAAGTTCTATCCGATTGCACAAGTGAAATAATCAAACTCACATGGAAACGCAAAAATTTTCACTATCCGGTTATACACCCCCCCCTGTATAACCGGATGCAGCCCTGTTATATACCTTCCACATCAAGAGAATTTAGAGAAGACTTTTTCTTTGAAACTAAAGGACTCCTAGTAACCACAAATTTAAGATACAGAGAAAAAGAGATATAAAATATTATGACTAACTTTTATTTATGAAAAATGTGAGACTTAAGCGATCGCTTCGCGACATGTTGATACTGTGAAACTTTGTTTGCGCACTTTTGACAGATTGGCAAAATTTTTTTGAATAGCGAACTAGTTAAAAATTAACTAGTTTTTAACAAGCTAAAAATCCCCTCTAACTAAGCTGCAAATGTACGCCGTCCCCTGTAAAAATTTTTTCCCGCGCATCTCTCCGTTCTGGGCGATCTTGGTGTCATTCGCTAGCCCACGACATGGGCGTTCAGGAAAACCAGGTCCGGTCGACCGGAAATGCTTCTAGAAGGTTCTAGAAGCCCTAAGGGCATTTAGCTGGAAATGGCGCCAGCTGCCAGCGCCAATCTTAGTGAGCCAATGGCGCTCCGCCACGGTGCTCGACCACGACTCTCGACCAAACCGCACCGAAGGTGCGACGCCCTCTTGAATTTTTAGTTAAGTCGTACTATAATATAAAAGTTAAGACACGATTTATGCGTATATAATGTTTTAACTATCAATTAGATTAAGAGAAGATGAGACATAAAAGCGAAAACGGTTATGAAAGATCGTACGTGCAGACGGCCGACAGTAGGAACGTTTGAAAGTATTCGATGGGTCCCAGGGAACAAAACAAAATGCCAAAACCCATTTTGAACATTATTTATTTTAAAAATGAATTCCAGATAAATATCAATTACGCGTCTTTTATCTCTTGTTGCTAAAGATTGAGTTGAAATGACACAGGAGAAACCGCGAAAAAGCACTCGAACAGAGGTGAGTATTGTCAGACATTATTTTTCTACTTGTTGCATATTTAAAAAATTTACTCTATGTTTCCAATTTATGTAAACTACCATATTTCCTCCAAAAAATGGCCCTCTCCCAATGACATTAACATATAAGTGACGCTCCAATGAGGGCCGCCTGCACAAAAGTGCCAAAACCGGTTTTCAAAAAACATTTTTTAACAGTCATTTTAAAAATTTGTGGTCAAAATAAATGTTGAATTAGTTTTATTTACTGTGGCAATCGTGGCGTAAAAATTTTCTTTGAGGGTCCTAGACGCCGTAGGGTCTAAGACGAAGGGGCTAAGATGTCGTAAATGGACACTGAAATCAAAACCCATGTCAAAATTTGAGATAAAGGTAAAAAACTTAAAACGATTTTATACTAGTTCTTTGGGACTCCCTACTGGAGTCAGAATGGCTTTCTACATATTATTTTGTTGGGTTGGGTTGTACACCCGTCGCGGCCTTCGGCCGCTCCTTCATACGTGTACGGTTAGTCTAAATAGCAGGAGAGCGCCGCGGCTACGCCGCGGTCACGGGCAGAGCAATGTTTAGATTAGAATGTTTGGACAAGATTAATTTGCAAGATGCAAGAAATTAATATCAAGAAAAAACTGACTCTAGAAGACAGCCGCTTGCGCCGGCTTTCCGGAGTTCATAATTTTTGGGAATACGAAAGGTACCGAAACAGCCGGCGCAAGCGGCTGTCTTCTAGAGTCAGTTTTTTCTTGATATTAATTTCTTGCATCTTGCAAATTAATCTTGTCCAAACATTCTAATCTAAACATTGCTCTGCCCGTGACCGCGGCGTAGCCGCGGCGCTCTCTTTCTAGTACCCCATGTTGGGTCCCCATGTTTTTCTGGGTAAATGGGCTAAAAAAATTTTTTCGTACCCCGGGGGTACCCCGGACAGTTTTTTTGAGACCGGATTCGGATTCAGCACCATCGAAAACCCCCGGGTGCAAAAAATCAGCATCGCAGCAGCTTTGGTTCAAAAATGTCAAATTTTGGCCAAAAAGCCACTTTTTGGCAAAAAAAGGCCACTTTTTGACATCTCCGCTCCCTAATTTTTGCGGATTCGTATACCAACTTTTCGAGACCTACAAAATGAGCTATTACACACCCCTGTATCGGGGGTACAGAAAAAGTTTTCCTTGTACCGTAAAAAACACTGATTTTTGCCACTTTTTGGCAAAAAAGTGGCACTTTTTGACATCTCCGCTCCCCAATTTTTGCGGCTTTGTATACCAACTTTCCGAGACCTACAAAATGAGCTATTACACACCCCTGTATCGGGGGTACAGAAAAAGTTTTCCTTGTACCGTAAAAAACACTGATTTTTGCCACTTTTTGGCAAAAAAGTGGCACTTTTTGACATCTCCGCTCCCCAATTTTTGCGGCTTTGTATACCAACTTTCCGAGACCTACAAAATGAGCTATTATACACCCCTGTATCGGGGGTACAAAAAAAGTTTTCCTTGTAGCGCAAAAAACACCCATTTTTGCCACTTTTTGGCCAAAAAGTGGCACTTTTTTATATCTGCGCCAAAAAATTTTTTGCATTTCCGTCTAGACTCGTCGAGACCTACAAAATGAGCTATCACACACCCCTCTAGCGGGGGTACATAATTCTGGGTGAATTCTGCATGAATCGGACACTTGCGCTTTAGGGTGATTCTAGGGGAGCGCCACAGCGGCTACGCCGCTACCAATTTTTTCTGGGTAAAAGGGCTAAAATAATTTTTCGACAAAAAAATTTTTCGTACCCCGGGGTACCCGGACATTTTTTTTGAGCCCGGATTCGGATTCAGCGCCATCGAAAACCCCCGGGTGCAAAAAATGAGCATCGCAGCAGCTTTGGTTCAAAAATGTCAAATTTTGGCCAAAAAAGCCACTTTTTGGCAAAAAAGGCCACTTTTTGAGATCTCCGCTACTCAATTTTTGCGGCTTTGTATACCAACTTTCTGAGACCTACAAAATGAGCTATCATAGACCCCTGTATCGGGGGTACAAAAAACTTTCCTTTGCAGAGTCAAAAACACCCATTTTTGCCACTTTTTGGCAAAAAAAGGCCACTTTTTGATATCTCCGCTCCCCAATTTTTGCGGCTTTGTATACCAACTTTCTGAGACCTACAAAATGAGCTATCATAGACCCCTGTATCGGGGGTACAAAAAAACTTTCCTTTGTAGAGTCAAAAACACCCATTTTTGCCACTTTTTGGCCAAAAAGTGGCACTTTTTTATATCTGCGCCAAAAAATTTTTTGCATTTCCGTCTAGACTCGTCGAGACCTACAAAATGAGCTATCACACACCCCTCTAGCGGGGGTACATAATTCTGAGTGAAAGGCACACCCCTAGGCACACTTGCGCTTTAGGGTGATTGTCCTACTATATATAATGTGCAGGTGGACTCTGTCTGGAACGGTGAGATCTCGGGATCTGTCAAGCGGTGGAAAAAAGTGACAACGGATTCGGATTCAGGGTGAAAAATTATCGGGAAAAAAAATTTAAAAAATTCATGGGGGGGCTTATTTCGATTTCCAGGGGGGGGTCCGACCCCCCCCCCGGGGGAGGGGGGTCCAAAACCAAAAACTCTCGGAATGCAAGAAAAAGTGATCCTAAGACGTTTTGAAGGTCAGATTCGGGATTTTTGACCCAAAAAGTGGCTTTATCCAGAAAAATCCATTTTTTGAAAATTTGACTCTTGAAGGCCGAAAAAGCTGAAAATTGCAGGAATGGGGTATTTCGATACGCTGAATCCGAAAATGGAATCGGTTTTTCGATTTTTGACCCAAAAAGTGGCTTTTTCCAGAAAAATCCATCTTTTGAAAATTTGACTCTTGAAGGCCGAAAAAGCTGAAAATTGCAGGAATGGGGTATTTCGATACGCTGAATCCGGAAATGGAATCGGTTTTTCGATTTTTGACCCAAAAAGTGGCTTTTTCCAGAAAAATCCATTTTTTGAAAATTTGACTCTTGAAGGCCGAAAAAGCTGAAAATTGCAGGAATGGGGTATTTCGATACGCTGAATCCGAAAATGGAATCGGTTTTTCGATTTTTGACCCAAAAAGTGGCTTTTTCCAGAAAAATCCATCTTTTGAAAATTTGACTCTTGAAGGCCGAAAAAGCTGAAAATTGCAGGAATGGGGTATTTCGATACGCTGAATCCGGAAATGGAATCGGTTTTTCGATTTTTGACCCAAAAAGTGGCTTTTTCCAGAAAAATCCATTTTTTGAAAATTTGACTCTTGAAGGCCGAAAAAGCTGAAAATTGCAGGAATGGGGTATTTCGATACGCTGAATCAGAAAATGGGTTCGGTTTTTGGATTTTTGACCCAAAAAGTGGCTTTTTCCAGAAAAATCCATTTTTTGAAAATTTGACTCTTGAAGGCCGAAAAAGCTGAAAATTGCAGAAATGGGGTATTTCGATACGCTGAATCCGGAAATGGAATCGGTTTTTCGATTTTTGACCCAAAAAGTGGCTTTTTCCAGAAAAATCCATTTTTTGAAAATCTGACTCTTGAAGGCCGAAAAAGCTGAAAATTGCAGGAATGGGGTATTTCGATACGCTGAGTCCGAAAATGGAATCGGTTTTTCGATTTTTGACCCAAAAAGTGGCTTTTTCCAGAAAAATCCATTTTTTGAAAATTTGACTCTTGAAGGCCGAAAAAGCTGAAAATTGCAGGAATGGGGTATTTCGATACGCTGAATCCGAAAATGGAATCGGTTTTTGGATTTTTGACCAAAAAAGTGCCTTTTTCCAGAAAAATCCATTTTTTGAAAATTTGACTCTTGAAGGCCGAAAAAGCTGAATATTGCAGGAAATGTGTAATATATATTCACATCTCCTGATTTGTGACTGAAGTTGACAGAGCCCTGATTTGTGACTGAATTGACGGAGCCCTGATTTGAGATTTGAAGTTGACAGAGACCGATTCGAGATTTGAGTTACCAAACCCATGATTCGAGATTTAAGTTACCAAATCCATGATTTGAGATTGAAGTTGACAGAGACCGATTCGAGATTTAAGTTACCAAACCCATGATTCGAGATTTAAGTTACCAAATCCATGATTTGAGATTGAAGTTGACAGAGACCGATTCGAGATTTAAGTTACCAAACCCATGATTCGAGATTTAAGTTACCAAACCCATGATTCGAGATTTAAGTTACCAAACCCATGATTCGAGATTTAAGTTACCAAATCCATGATTTGTGATTGAAGTTGACAGAGACCGATTCGAGATTTAAGTTACCAAACCCATGATTCGAGATTTAAGTTACCAAATCCATGATTTGAGATTGAAGTTGACAGAGACCGATACGAGATTTAAGTTACCAAACCCATGATTCGAGATTTAAGTTACCAAATCCATGATTTGTGATTGAAGTTGACAGAGACCGATTCGAGATTTAAGTTACCAAACCCATGATTCGAGATTTAAGTTACCAAATCCATGATTCGAGACAGAACAACTGGCCAACCCTGGGGAGGACAACTGGCCAACCGGGGGAGGACAACTGGCCAACCCGGGGGAGGACAACTGGCCAACCCTGGGAGGACAACTGGCCAACCCGGGGGAGGACAACTGGCCAACCCTGGGTGGACAACTGACAAAAATATGATAACTAATACCAAACCACCAGAGATTCTAACGGAAAAAACCGAAAGAATCCCGAAGAATCCTGAAGAATACCGAAGAATACTGAAAAATTCTGAAAATTGAAAATGGAAAAACTGAAAAATCGAAAATTTGAAAAATGGAAAAATATGATAACTAATACCAAACACAAGAGAATTCGACGGGCGCGGCTTTGCCGCGCCCTTTCCACCTAACTAGTTAGAATAATAGATGATTTGTGTCTCTGACTGGTCTTAAGGAGAATAAAGAAGCACCGCTAGGATTGCACTTTCCAAAAATTGTCACAAAATACGTACCAGAGAAAAAGAAGCACCCTTCAGAATGTACTTCCCAAAATAATAGGGGACAACTCAGCGCTTTAACTTACTATACGGAAAATGCCCCCACCTGCTTTCTCTAGGCTTTCAATAGGAAAGGCTGCTACGATAAACAGCTGAAATTACATTGAAAAAACGTCAGGAGCTTAGAAATAGACGAACGACAATGTGCCTTTTTGGGCAAGTCAATGAAATTTTTCTACATTTGGGAAGGCGTTGTAACCTGGTTTTGCCTCTAATTCAGGGAAATTATTTGAGTGTTGTCCTGTGTTTAAATCTTTCAAGAATATTATTAATGTTTTCTCTTTATGATTTTAACACTTTCAGGAACGATATGTTTTCGACGAACGGGTAGAATTCTGTGCAGTACAAGATCACATTCTGGAGTCCAAATGTACTCACGTGGGAGGAAAAAGTTGCCAGGTAAAACGTTTACCTCCATTCATTATACAATAGTTAGTTTTTTAGTTATGCAAATTTGAGAAAGAGCTCTCAATTCCGCATTTGCCTGAAATGATATTCGCAGAAAATCGACTCCAGCTTCGGTATCGAAGAGGAAAGACGGCGTTTGAGCCATTTATTGAGTTCAACGCCTTCGACGCACTTCGTGAAGTTGAGGTCGGCAAACTTCCAGATGTAAAAGTGAGTCAATTTATACCTAAGTAGTTATTGAAAGCATTCGGCCATAACAAATCCATTGTTTTCGATAAATACTTTAGTTTTATTTCAGTCGTCAGTAATCCATTAAAATCGATCATGAATTACAAAAATGTGTAAATGCTAATAACTTAAATTACTTGGGATTATGAATTAGGCATAGCCATAAGCTTTGGCTTAAGGTTCGGCTTAGGTTTCAATTTTAGGTTGTGACAAGCTTTAGTCTTAAGCGTGAACACGATGATTGTGTAGCCTTAAACCTTAGCTTCAATTTAAGCCATATTGTTGAGCTTAGTCTTAGTGTAATGCAAACGACTGAATTATTATTGTTGCTTTCTAAATTTCTTACGTTCAGTTAAACTATAACTCGTTTCATGAACAAGTTTTATTTAAAAATAATTGAAACAATCTATAGGTGGGAGCAAGTTCTGTATGGCAAGAAGCTCGGAAGGAAATGCCGTTACGTGAATTTCAACGACCATTTGATTGGACCTACACGAGTAATTATAAAGGTACTGTTGGATCGAGTGTACGTGTTGAGCCAACAGAAGAAACAATAAATATTGAAAAGCTCAAAGAAAGGGTGCCGATTGTCTTTTACACAGAACAGACGCTTTACGAAGACGAGCTAGCGGATCATGGTTGTTCACAGGTATTCACTTACTGACGAGTTTAATAATTTAAATACAAATTTTTATTCCTGAAAACACCGCAAGCATTTTTTGCAGAAAGAGTCGCAAATGTGTAACAAAATATAGTGTATAACACAATATAGTGATATAAAACTTTAGTGATTTGGAAAATAAAAGTAGACAAAAATCGTAAACATTGCATTGTTATAATTATTTAGTAAATATTCCTAAATTTCTGCCTTAAAATATCATTATGGAAATTTTAAGTGAATATAAGTTTGTTTTAAAGTTCTTCTCTAGCATGCTTAAAATTAATACAAATATGTCACACTTAAGATGAGCGTTCGTGTCCGCGTTATGCCCACGTGTTTCCTAGTACTGTGTAGATTTTACCTCCGAGTTGACCATGGTAATTTTGCATAATAAAATAAATTTGTAAGTTAAGTAAATTGCCTAACAAATTACGTTTTGCCATACTTTATCGAATTTTATAATACAAAGCAAATTACAAAATCTACGACAATCACTAAACATTTTCAAACATTCTATATGAGTGGTATTTTGAATTTAGTTTTTTCCACGTTAGTTGACCAATTTTTATTCAGATTTTATAACTGAATTATTTTATCCTGATTAACCCTTTATTGCCCAGTGTATCTTATAAGATACGCTAACTTTGGAGTAATTTTTGTCCAATTTTTTGGCCTCCTAGCTCAAATCTGATATTGCTCTTATATAGCCAACTTTTTGTCCTGAATCAGGATATGTAATTTGTTTAGCCACTTTATCTACGATTTTGCCCTGAAAAATGGTCATTTTCGAGACACACCCCCGAAAATCGAGGAAAATTGACGAATTTTGGGGGGTCAGCGTAAATTTTGCAATTTCTAAAAACTTTCATAACTTTCGAAATTTGGCACCTTTTGCGGAAATTAAAAAAAACTTGCCGAGTAAATCGGCTACAAGGAATCCAATAAGCTTGTCAAATTCCGTGCAGGACCTGATTTTTTGGCCAAAATTTGAATTCGCGCCAAATTTTCGAACCCGTGAAAATCGCCATTTTTTAATCGAATTTAAAAAAATAATATTTTTCCCGTTATCAGGGGCCCAAATGGGCTCTGTATACCAAAAATCAGCAAAATTCCACGGTCGGGCAATAATGGGTTAACATGTGAAAAGTAAATAATTTCCTATTTCAGTGATGGTCCGAATGTGTGATACTCGTATTTTTGGGGAAGCCCATAAGCCATATGTCATAAGAGAATGGGTATGGCGAGAAGCAAATTACGGACAATTGAGCAAATCTGTAAGTGATTCATACATTAATTAATTACCGTTTCTACGCGTTTTTGTTCGTTTTGTATATTGACAGGCTAACTCGTTTAAATTTAATCGATTATGTAATGTTTATATAACTGCAAATATTCTTTAAAAAATGATAATAAACATATGATTCCATGTCGACATAGGATTCTACTGAGGATGATCCGACCTCATAACTATCTGTTTTTAGGATCTCATGAATGTATTGGATGGAAATTTGATATGGCCGGTCCTGCCTCAAATAACCTCAGAAATTACAAAATTGACTTGTTGCGATATGAATCAATGACATATTTTATTCATTTCATCATTTATAATTATATACTGTTAAGTGCTTTTTCCTTAATAAAAACTTTAGCCTTGTGGTTTTGCACGTATTTACAGAGTGGGACTTCACAAAAAGGGCAGACCAATTCGCCATCATTATGATGCAATTCTCTGCAGTATAAAAGCATTTATTCGCATAAACTAAAATCATTTTCCCGCCAAAATAACGGTGACCACTTACGTTTGGGCGCGCTCTGTTTCGCTATTCGAATGTTGACAGTTTCCCATCAGCCTTCGTCTGATTGAGCTTTGGGACGGGCCTAAAATTGAGCAGCACCTTTGTTCTCTTTTCATTTTTCATTTGCATAGTCTTATTATACAGTTTCGAGCCGCATTAATTGGGGTCATTCTCTATAGTACCAAATAACTTTTGCAAGTCTATTATAAAATGGATTTGCAATTCCACAGATGTAGTTTTAGGCTTTCAAATCGTTTTGGTGGTCCTCTCATGTCTTGTGACAATTTCCATTGATATATTCTATGGGAACGAATATCTGGTGACCATTTGTTGAAAAGCCTTTCATTGGGATCGGTCTGCTTTCGTTGGTTTTTTAATTATTTTTTATCGACTTCTGCAATCAGTCAGTTGGCCAAAGTGTAATTCTCGATCGAATAAATTTGTGGCTGGGCTTAAATTGTGTACTGTTGGTTTTAAAGCTTTATTTTCAGAGCGTCGGCATTGAAATCAAACTATTCTATTCCTCCAGCTTTACTAACTCCAAATTTTATTCATTTCGCGCAACTGTGAACACAGTATTGATTAATTTAAGCCATGGATCGAGACGTTTGCAGTAAGTTATAGTATCTCTTAAACAAGTTAATGCCCGACTGATTGCAACTAACATGAAGTCGAATGACTCATCCTATAACAGAAATTCTTTCATTTAGTACATTTTTATAATGACCCTGATAAAATCACAATCCCTTTTAGATTTGATATTGAACGGATTTTCAATTTGGATTTAGCTCAGTTTTCCTATTTTTATACAAAGGATTGTTTATAATTTTTGTGATTTTCCACAACAAGAGCGAATTTTATGTATATTTTACAAATGGGTGCCAAAACCATTAATCAATTAAGATATCAACTTTGTCAATAGAAACATATCAACCAGCCCACTCGAACGATACCCTTAGATCTTTTAAACTATAGTTAAATATATTTTAGATGAAGAGGCGAAGGACATCCATTTGTTCACGAGTGAGTCGGTGAGCGAAGGCCACCCTGACAAGGTAATACCTTTGGTTAATACTGTAAATAAATTGAAACTTTAAGATGTGCGATATGATATCCGACGCCGTTCTGGATGCCCACTTGGCTCAGGATCCGAATGCGAAAGTTGCCTGCGGTTGGTTCAATTTTATACAATTATGACAAGCAAAATATCCTAAAATGTTTGACTTGGCCTGTAGCGGAAGCTTTAACGGAGAAAAATAATAAGATATATAATAGATCAGAGGTGGGGTCGAGAGCACTTTTTTGTCCCGCCCGACAGCTAGGATAGGACTAAAAATTGCTATAAAGTCGCTCAAATTGAGCTCATCATTTTGCTGCGTCGTTTACCTGTTTATCGTGATCCTTTCAGAAGTTGTCACCAAAACCGGCATGATTCTCTTAGTGGGCGAAGTTACTAGCAAAGCCAATGTCGATTACCAAAGGCTGGTGCGCTCTGTTGTAAAGAAGATCGGTTTTGACGATTCGTCGAAAGGTATATAGTAAATTTTTCATAACTCTAGCTCATTGCGTATATTTCAGGCTTCGACTACAAAACCTGCAATGTACTTGTGGCCTTGGAACAACAAGCTCAGGAAATCGCTGCTGGCGTTCATTTGGATCGTGATGAAGAAAACGTTGGTGCCGGAGATCAGGTAGAGCCTACGTTAAATTTATGACTAGGAGAAGCTGTTTAATAACCCGTTCCTAAGTATCAGTTGTGTTAATATACAAGAAGAATTATTGATTATTTTTCTCAGTCAAAAAGTTTTAGGTTTGTTGGTTTAATTAGGGCTGATCCTTTTATTATGCCCGTTTTATTTTTTTTTGCAATCGAAATTACTTTTACGCAACTAAATTTCAATTTCAAAATAAATCGCAAAGAGAATTATTTTGGGCAAAGAAAAACCAACCTGTTTTATTCTTTTCTTTTTTAAACTTAGGCTAGGCCATTCATTTGCTAGGTTCATCAATTATTTTAGAAAACATTCACTTACCGTTTATTAAAGAAATATTGGGATAGTTTTCTTTTATGAAATGTAACTTTTTTATTGTAGGGGTTGATGTTTGGCTATGCAACAGATGAAACAGACGAAGCCATGCCTTTATCTCTGCTTCTCGCCCATCAATTAATGGCACGTCTGCATACACTGAGGCGAAACGGCATTTTAAACTGGTCCCTTCCTGACTCAAAATCTCAGGTATATTTTTAGTTACGCAATTAGACACAAGAGCTACGTTTAGGTGACGGTTGAGTATAAATTCGACCAAGGCGCATGTATTCCTGTTCGTGTCCACACCGTTGTCCTTTCCGCTCAACACACTGCCGATAGCGACTTGGACCAAGTGAGAAAGGATATGCGCGAGCACGTTATCAAGGAGGTGATTCCGGGACATTTGCTCGATGACAAAACTATTTATTATCTAAATCCATGCGGTGAGCGATTGTGTTTACAAAGTTAAAATCCGTGCTCTGGTTAATTTAGTTACAGGAATATTGATTGAGTATAGAAAATTGTACGTAATTATTAGATTTCTGAAATTGAAGGATATATTAGGATGATTCAATTTTTAGTATGCAATAAACGGTAGACACAATTTCAGAGCGCTTTGTAATCGACAATAGTTGGAATTTTTTTCTGAAAATGAAAAAACTTACAAACATTTGGAATTTGGCAAGATTCTTTATCATAGTTAAAAGAATTAATACCCTTTCTCAATTTATCAGTTATTATAAAATTACGATTTATTTTTTTGTCTTTTATTGATTATTTTAGGTTCCTTCCACATTGGCGGACCTCAAAGCGATGCTGGACTAACTGGACGAAAAATCATTGTGGACACTTATGGGGGATGGGGCGCCCATGGAGGGGGTGCATTCTCTGGCAAGGATCCGACGAAGGTGGACAGATCTGGTGCGTATGGAGCCCGTTGGGTGGCGAAATCGTTAGTCAAGGCCGGTGTGTGCCGACGTTGTCTCGTTCAGGTTTGGAATTATGATATTTGTTAACTACCCAACTAGAGCGTTTGTAATTAATTTTTGGGGCAGAGAACTCATTTATATTTATTATATTACAAATGATTTGAGAATAGAAACACCTAAAATATTTTATCGTTATTGAAGAATGTAACTTATTTGTATTTCTTAATTTTCTATTCACGATAATAATGAACAAATTTCAGGTGTCTTATGCCATCGCAGTGTCAAAGCCGCTTTCCATTACTGTGATCTCTTATGGAACCAGCCCATTGAATGAGCGCGAGCTTCTGCAAATTGTCAATGACAACTTCGACCTTCGTCCTGGTGTGCTGATGAGGTTTGTCACTACCAGTTTATTATAGGAATAACTAATATTTCATTTTTACAGGTTTATTTTCGGTTTTAATTTACCTTTGTAAATTTTTAAGTCTATTTTCAATATATATCCATTCGATTCAAATAAAATTGGGTGTATACACTTTTACGTTTATCTTCCGAAGCGCATATTAAATAGCTCAAATCCTCCAAACATATTTGCATACTTTCGTGAAATTACTAACGATTTTCAGAGATCTAAAGCTAAAGAATCCAATATACTCGCGAACAGCCGCCAATGGTCACTTTGGTCATTCAGAGTTCCCATGGGAGCAGCCCAAACAGCTGAAGATTGCACCAGACCTTGCTGCTAAGCTAAAATCCGGCTTGCTATCGCGAACCAACTCCAGTGCTCACGTCAATGGTACGAAGTGCCAACTCAGCAGTGATGGCGACCTTCCAAATGGCATTCCCGTAAAGCAATCCAACTGAGATAAACAATTACTTCTTCTTAACCCAAAGGTCTTTACACATCGCATAATCCGGTTTTTACCATTGTTATTAGTTTTTTACTTCAATTGTGCTTTAAGTGCAATACAATTAGCAGCTTTAACAGTCTTCATTCGTATATCCTCGGCATTTATAAAGTATCTCATTCATATATTGTTGGTTTCAAAAATGAAATAAACCTTGTTACAAATAATTTAATTGGTTCTTTAATACATGAGGCAGCAACCAAAACATGTAAAGTAAAAGTGAATTACAGTACATTAGAGGAATATTAATATGCACTAAAGAAGCCATAACAGAAAGTTTGTTTTGTTTAAACTACTAAGTAAAAAAGTAAATAAATACGTGATGTTTATAATTGGTTATCCACTTTTGAGGCATTTCTGGAATGTTCGCTTTCGGCCGTATATGTCGAACTTGTAATAGCTGTTATCCGTGTTCGGAGTTCGTCTTGCTAAATGAGATTGATTGAGCAATAAAACGAAATGGCGAAAACACCTACTAATTGTTTAATACGCTGTTCATAGCCCCTTCTCTGGGTGGTCGCCTTGAGTTCCGCTTCTGAAAACTGCTCTTCCAATTGACGCATATCTTGATCATATTTCATTTTTAAATCCAGAAATTTCTAAAATTAATATTAGAAGTAGGACGTTAAATATGTACAGCACTATTTTGTTTAAATTAAGGATTTTTTGATTATAAAAATGGGATGACAAAAATAGCAGGAAGCCAAAACCGATGTTCTATGATTAAATGAATGAAATTTAGTGTTAAGGTATTTTTTAAATCAAAAACATGCAATGGGAGAAAAAAATATAGAGTAAAGCAATATAAAAACAACAAACCCGCATGGTTTCTCTGTGTTTTTCTATCTCGGAATGATATTGCTTCCGCACTTCTTCCAGTATATCACAGATTTGTTTCGCTTCTTTTTGTGCAAGCTCAGCTTTACGTAGCGCTTCATTTTGGCAGTTAATAATTCGACGCTGATACACAAAAGCTGACTGTTGTTCGTTGCGCAACGCTTCAATTTCCCTCTTCATTTGTGCATTTTCTCCTTCGATCATTTCTATATGCTCTTCGAGTTTACTCATTTCCTCACATTGGACTTTTAGCTCTTCTATTGCTGCTTTTAAGCTAAATACAGAGGTGTTATCAAAATGATAGCAAAATTAAAGCTTATTGTAAAAAAGGATATATCCCTAAATCATTTCGTACGATTGTTGCGTCCTATCCCACCCCGTCGATTCTTTTCATTATCATTCGCCTTTTTTCTAACGGAGGTGGGGACCTTGCTCAACCACACCCTGTCGAATGATATACTTTAAGGACGGCCCTATTCGAATTTATAGGAATAGATATTTCGTTACCAAACTTGAGCCTATTATTGGATGACAAAGATAAAAATAATCAACCTCGCTTTTTCCAATGTTAACTCTTGTTTTTCGCGTTCCAATGATTCACACTTCCTTTGCCAGTGATCAAGTTCGGAGCTTGCGTGGTTAAGAAGATCGCCCATATTGCGAACTGACATGCGAAGCTGGGCCACGTTTGCAGAATCGCCTCCACCGTTCCTAGCAGTAATTGGTACTTTGGAAAGAATCTCCTCAGTGGACAGTGGATCGTACTCGAATACTTCCATAGTACTGCTTGCATTAGAAAGAGCGTGTTCTCCGGAAAATACGTCGTCATTAGACTCTGTAGACATTTTGACCTATTACGCTGAATATAGAATATTGAGTAATTTATTATCTAGAAGACAGTAAACGGGGATATAAAGTCAATCAACGATGAGTAAGGATCATTCTTTCATTCGTATCGTAAAAGTTTATTTTTTCGGCAATAAAACAGCAACAATGAGAAAATAGACAATATTTTTAAACAATTGCGTGAATACATTTTCATTTCGACTTGGACGCGAGAAATCCGTTAATTCCCAACGGATCTTCATCATTGTCTAAATCGTGAGTCGCTTTTTCCGGCTTTTCTCCAGCGTAGTATTGCGGGGTGTCTGGAGACGACTCAGTGCTTTCCGTCTCCACCGGTGTGTCACTTTCGACCACTCGCAATTCGCCCTCAGTCGCCATGAATTCTTTGATACCCAACGGATCATTGTCTGAATCTTCATGCGTGTTGCCATTTTTTGAACAATCTTCCTGTTGCTGACTCTGAATTAACAATTCCGATAAATTAATGTGAAATTGTTCTAATTCGTCTGAATTAGTTAATGGATTAAAACACAAATGCTCATCAAATTCCTATTTTTCTGTAAACAAACAACGAATTCATATACTTTTCGCATTCTTTATATTGCTAACTTACGAGTGATTTTTTACACGCCATAGCAAATCTTCCTAAACGTGGAGCTTCCTTTAAGACATTTTTCGAACGAAGGTAAGAAAAATTTTCCTTCCTTTGGCCCACTATGTATTTTCATTCCAAATTACAATATTAAATTCTAATTTAGTCGTTTGAAAAATAATAACCTACCTGCACATTGCCTTTGCAAGACTCAAATTCCCGAATTCCCAGTGGATCATCATCGTCAATTGAATTTTCGATGATTTTCTGTTGAGAAAATTTTTGTGCCGCACCCGGAACACTCTATAATGTTTTATTCAAGCTATCATGACTTTAAATTAAGAAAATATAAATACCTGTTGCTTTCCTTCAAAGGCCTCGAATTCCCGGATTCCCAGTGGATCATCATCCTCAATTGAACTTTCGATCATTTTCTGTTGCGAAAAGTGCTTTATACCAGATGAAGTGCTCTATAATATGTTCATAGAAGCTTTTAGTGGAGATTTCGGGAAAGCGGTCAAAACCGCTAATCAAACCCCGCAGCCATTTTTGCCATAACTTTTTTCTCGAACTTTTCTAGAAGGATGAGTATTGTCTAAAATCAATGCTAAGACTCTGGGCTAACGATCGGTATATTGCATGCCGGATCTCGATTCAAAGTACTTTTAGAAAGGTAAATAACAAATATTGATATTTTTATATAAAAACATATCAATAGCACAGATGCATGTGCACAGAAAATGACATTTGCATTTGCTTCAGAAAATGCAAGGGACGAAAGATTAGCTACAAAATAATTTTAGCAAAATATTGAAAAATTTATGTAATATTTTGCATGCAGTTAGTTTATGTATAAAAATTTAGCAAAAGAAAAACATAAACACGTGCTTAAAGTACACAAAAATACATAGTCGAAAAAACTGAAAAATTGGACCAAAAATCGCTTTTTGGGAAAAGCCCTAATTTTGAACCCGGGGTCAGAATAAGGGGGGTATAATTATTCAATCGACCTCTAGGCGGGGTCTGAATTACAGGGGGTCAAAATTAGAGAGTTTACGGTACCTGTTGCTTTCCTTCAAATGCCTCAAATTCCCGGATTCCCAGTGGATCATCATCCTCAATTGAATTTTCGATGATTTTCTTTTGAGAAAACTTTTGTGTCGCAGCCGGAGCACTCTATAATGTTTTATTCAAGCTTTCATTAGTTTAAATTAAGAAAATATAAATACCTGTTGCTTTCCCTCAAAATCCTCGAATTCCCGGATTCCCAGTGGATCATCATCCTCTATTGAACTTTCGATCATTTTCTGTTGCAAAAAGTGCTTTATACCAGATGAAGTACTCTATAATACGTTCATAGAAGCTAATTTCGTATATACGTAAGCAAATTACGTGACTAAAATTGTGAACAAAAGTTACAAACATTATACAGGTTGCTTTGATGTTAATTTGAAATACTTTTGTCTCTTTACGATGATATACAAGCAGTTTTCGTTCACAAAATGCAAGACTGTACCATTCGGCAGCCCGTTCATTTCTATTTCCAGCTATCTTTAACTTTTAGTTGTACTCCGCAAAATACTTCTATTAGGAAAGGTACCAAGGACATTAGTTTTCGAATTGTTTTCGCACATTTTATTTAAGAAAAGCTCATGCGTTCTATAATTTACGGGAAATTATTGCAGAGTAATTCAGTGCTAGGGCCAGTTACCTTACATAGGGCCAATTGTTCGTTAGGTGACTTCTGATAATTTCAAGAAAATATGAAAATTTTTATCTTGCCGTTATTTAACTTGAGGCTTTTAAAATACACTATTTTATGATATGCAAAGCAAGTAATATGAAAGAGAAGGTTGTCATCGAATGGCGTATGACACTCAAGAAGAGCTTACCTACATGAACAAAAATTGGTTTAATAATTCGGAAAATAATTACTTACGGGCATGTTTGCGTTGCACTTAGCATCAATCCTTTCTTGGCTTTCCGCCAAGTCCCACTCTTGCGGAATACTTTTAGCGTTGTCGTGTTGGGACTTGTCCAATACTGTTTGGTCCACATCGTTTATAATTTGTGATTTCGTTCGAGACTCACACCTCTTAATTCCAAATTCTTCGTCCATGTCTGTGTTTGCGCCATTGTTTTGCGCTGAAGCATTGTCCCACATTCCAGGCCAGCCGACATCTATTTTGGCAACATTAAGCAGTTGTGGGCGTACTCGCCGCGAATCGCAATAACCTTCTCGTTTCATACGTCTAAAATATGAACATTAAAGCAATACTAATTCACAACAAAATTACTTTTGGCACAAATATTGATAGGATTTCCATTGTTCCTGACGAATATGATCCATGTTTTTGCGTGGGGCAGCCTCATATGTGATACGATCGCCAATGTTCTTGCATATGACCAAATCTTTCATGTAATCTGACTGAAGAAATTCTCGAAACGATTCAAATCCCAAAGCTTTAGCCTCCGCTTGCGGGTCTTTTCCCGTATCCTCACTTAAATGAAAGCAATTAGTTCTAATAATTAGTATTTTCCAAATCGGTGGTGGGTTCTTGGAAGCTTTCGACCAGTAATGTAATTATTGGAAATTTTATTATAATACGAATCCTTCGTTCGCGAGCTCAAACTGTCACAAAGGCGGCGTGTCTATTTGGGAGATGGCCAAACCATATGAAACCAAAAAAAGTAGACATTTTGCTTATGTGACACGATATTTTAAAACTGGTCTCGGATAAAGTAGAAACAGCAAAGAAAAAATGGAATGAATCCTTTCACTACGCCAGTGAGTGATAAAAAAGAAAGAAACACACCAGTAATCGTGCATCAGGCTATGGACGTCATTGTAGCCTAATATTTCACTGTGAAGTGTGCAGTGCACTTCCATTCCAAATTGGTGAATACGCTCCATTTTTTGGCGTTCTTCAGGTGGAGGTTCGTAGGTCGGCCAATAGATGCCTGCCAGAGCTTGAACATCGTCATTTGCGGACATTCTGAAATTCCAATTGTTGGAATATTGCGATGCCAATAAAATCCATATATGGACACATTTTTACTCAATGAAGCATTACAGGAGTGTATTTATATGAGAGCGTTACGCCGAAGGTTTCGGTCATCGATGAAACAAATCAGCGGCGCACTCGAATTTTCATTTTGAGGGAAATTTTAAAAAATTTCATTGGGTGGTGGCATACCCCTCCCATCGCCTCGTTGCTGATTCAAATATTGGTAAGAAAAATGATTCCAGATATGCGGTGTTTCAGAGCGTTTTCTTTACTCGAGGTTAGAAAATAAAACTGCCGCGAAGAAATATGAAAGGCCCGAACATTGAAAGCAAAAACGGGAGAAATGTTAGGAAACAACTTTAAAAGCCCAAACCTGTTCCTAGATATTTACGTGGCAAGCACATGGCTAAATTTTACTACTATGCTTGTGAAAAAAGCTACTAAACATTAATATTACTGTCTGTTTACAGACATTTCAGAAATAACACTTTTACCAAAAAATATCTTTGGAAGTGTTCAAAACAAAACTTTCATTTTAATTAAGACGGAAATTAAAATCACTACAACCGGGTCCAATCAAAAGTCGCACCCCCCTGTTTACGATTACGTAATCATTACGTAATCATGTAAACAGAGCGGCGATTGCCTCTCTCGCGGCATGTTTACGCCAAAAAAGAAAGGAACTTCCTTTCTTTTTTGGCGTAAACACGCCGCGAGAGAGGCAATCGCCGCTCTGTTTACATGATTACGTAATGATTACGTAATCGTAAACAGGGGGGTGCGACTTTTGATTGGACCCGGTTGTATAGAAGCATTATTATTTGTATGAACATAATGGCCATTGAAAATTAGCATTTGTGGTGAATCACCAAGTTTTGGTTTACATCAGTTCCTTTAAAAAAGTCGTATTGGGACTTCTCTCAAATGATACTGCCTATCGATAGATACCAGGTCTGATTTTACCATTGCTAGCTTTCGCGCCATTTTTTCAAAACGCCAACATTACATTCAAAATCTAACGCCTTTGCTCTGAAGAGAGAAAAGGAAAGGCAGTGGGAAATAACCAACTTCTCTGCGCTCTGCCTGTCCCTGCAGTCTTTTCTGTGCGCCGCACAATAGCACCAAATCGACCCACAACCAACACAAAGCGCTGTCGTCAGCCAACGTCTTCGGTTTAATTACCCGACTTCCAAAGTAACCAAACCCTTTTCGATTTTATAGAACACAATGCCAATTCGGCGGCAATTCCTTTATGTTTAAACTTGAATTCGAAATTTCAAATAGCTTCAAATCAGACCTCGTATCTATCGATAGGCAGTATTTCAGGAAAAAATGAACCATTTTATAACAACGCCGAGCTTCATCAGACAAATTAGAGGTCGGGATTTTCTTAATTAAAAATCAGGAGCTCGAGATCGATCCCGAATTAGAAATCGAATAATTTGATCAATGAACTAAATTAAACATACATTATTTATCAAAACGTTTAAGGTTAGATTATAAGCTTCTGTGACTTTGATGAGTGATAACTTTCGATAGAAACACATGTGTTAAAAATATTTTCGGATTCAGTCTCAGCATCACTAAAGGAGCATTTTGAGCTATCATTCACTCCTGTAACGGCGGGGGAGAGGTGCACTGAAAGTTACATTTTTGGAACATCCGGCATTGGCCCACTTACTATATAGGATTTGGTAAATTGACATGGACAGGACTTAACGGAAATAATAAAACTCAATCCAAACATTACAAGAAACATTTTAGAACCGGAACCCTTACATCGAAACGTTGGATTCTAGCAATCATCACTTAATAATTGCTGTGAAATTCAAATAAAGTTTTATGCCCAGCAATAACAATTTCGAAAAATATCATCAAGTAACATAATTATACAAAGCCAACAGAATATAATCAAAATGATTGATTATGCGGATGATGATTCTTTCGCTACAGTGGGCTTTGCTTTGTTTTCGACCTTTTGCTGCAGCTCTGCTTCGCTGTTAAGGTCCTTGGAATTGTTCTCCGCTTGCTCGGAAGCTTTGACGGAATCCTTCGCTAAATGATATATGGTTTTACAAAATAATAACATAAATACATACCCTGTGGCGCATCTGTGAGAGAGCGTTTTTCGTCACTAACAGTTGTTTCGGATTCGCTGCTACCGCTTTCTCCGTCATCAGTGTCGGACTAAAAACTCCGATGATTTAAATGTTTTTCCGAAAATTAAAATGTTTTCAGAATGCTTTTAGCAGAAAATTATTATTTGTTAGAATATTGTCTTTATCTCATGAGTGATGAGAAAAATGACCAATATGGAGCAAAATGCCTTCTATGAAGGAACAAAAGAACAATCATTTTAATGCCAGAAAAATAATTATTTCATGAGATACTATGTTTTGACAATAAAGCAATATTCCAAATTGTTATCAAATGCATACCTCGCCGGGCTCGCTGTTGTCTTTGTCATTGATGCCCTTGGTCTCCTTTTCCGGTTCCTTGTCATTTTTCGGAGTAGGACGGCGAGGAGAAAGACGCGTACGAGGCGGACCGCGGCGGCGAACTACCATGGTAGGATCCACAAAACGATATCCAGCAACGGTTCCTTAATTATCATAAAATTAATAATTCTTGTAATCTAATTATTATAATGCCTTCAGGAGAAGTAACGAGCACAGCTTCAACGCCCTTATGACCTATATAACAGTTTAATTAGATAGGAGTTAGATGAAAAATAGAAAACTTACCTTGGATGACATCGAACACCACCTAAATCATGTATTTTTGGTAAAAAGTAATAAAATATTATTCAGAAATAAGTAATCTAGCTATACGAAAGCAACACTATATAGGATTTTAAATAATAAAAACAGAAGTATATTTTACTCTTTCCCGTTGTATTAATTTCTTCACTTCAGCGTGCCCCCAATCTGCCTATTTAATTGTGTGAGGCAAAGAATATGATATTTTCTAGATTTCGCGTGAGGATTAAAGAATACGGTAACTAAAAATCGAAAATTATGTTTGCGAAAAATGATATTTCTTTTGGGCTCCAAATATTATTTTTTAAGAAATAGTTATTCTATAATGGAGAGCTAGCATTTACCATATATCAAATATTTTTTATAAACCACCATATACTATTATCAGAACTATATTATTGCCAGCATTTGAATTCGCGGGTGAGTGCCTGCGTGCCAAGAGTGCCTTTGCATGCAGGCTAAGACGCTATTTAAGGCATTTCGAGACAATACGATGGAACCCTTGGAGAGTAAATCGACCCCGCTGAACCCAAATCCGGGATCAGATTTGAACTTTGATTTTTGAACTTTCCCCTTTAAAATTTGGCTTTTTCGAAATTTTAAGGGGAAAAGTTCAAAAATCAAAGTTCAAATCTGATCCCGGATTTGTGTTCAGCAGGGTCGATTTACTCATATTGTCTCTGGGTTTCATCATATTGTCTCGAAATTTGCACCCCGGGACATTTGCACCCCGGTATCAAATTTTCTATTTTTAAGCCCCGGGAACATTCTAGATTGTTCCAGATTGTTTGAAAATGTTTAGAACACTCCAGAGTGTTCTAGATTAGGGTTGTTCGGTTAGATTAGGGTTCTTCGGGAGCTTAAGCCTAAGATTAAGTCCCTTAGGCCCCATATTGTTCGGGCCCCAAGCCTAAATCCCAGGCATGACACGCGGGAAACCCATATTTGAACTTCATAATATTTTTTCTCGATTTTTTACAGTGTCCGGCTATTTTTTGATTGTTCCTACCCCACCGGACCGGGGTACGATCTAGCGATTGCCGCTATCAAAATAGGGTATATCGCCACAAAAAATGGGTGTTTTACCCTATTTTTCCGTTATTTCGCAACACCTATTGTGAAATAATGAAAAACTGGGGTAAACCACCCATTTTTTGTGGCGATTATACACCCTATTTTGATAGCGCCAATCGATAGATCGTACCGCGGTCCGGTGGGGTAGGAACACTCAGAAAATAGTCGAACACGGTAAAAAATTGAGAAAAAAATTATTCAATTCAAATTTGGTTTTCCCGCGTGTCATGCCTGCTAAATCCTTGTTTGGCGCCTTATAAGGGTTGTTCGGGAGCTTAAGCCTAAAACTAAGTCTTGCTTTGGCCCCAGGTTGTTTGAGCCGCAAGCCTAAATCCTTGTTTGGCGCCTTATATGGTGCGCGAAAAATGTAAAGGCATATGAGCCTAAAAGCAGTCAATTGGAACACTGAAACAGTGTTCCTAATGCCTAGGATCATTTTAAGCGATCTTAAGCGTAACATCTTAAGCGAAAAAGGCAACAGTAGTAAGTAAAAAGATGTTTACCAGCTAAAATGGCGGGGAAAAGAGTTCGGTACGCGCAAATGGCGATTTGAATTTGCGCCAAAACATAATTGCATGCCAAAGGGGTTAAAAGGGGCCGCTGAAAATTTTTAATGAGGGGGATTACTCGGCAGGGATCTCCTCTAGAGATTGGTAAAAAAATTTGAGTGGGGCCTTATTAGAGTAAAAATTTTCACAGTCAACACTTTTCCCTATTAGAGGAGGCTCTGTTCAGCATCAGGAAAAGAGCCTCCTAAAATAACGAAAAGTATTGACTGTGAAAATTTTTACAGCGGCCCCTTTTAACCCCTTTGGCATACGATTATATTTTGGCCCAAATTCAAATCGCCATTTGCGCGTACCGAACTCTTTTCTACGCCATTTTATATATGCACGCCATGTAAAATATGCCCTGCAGGCATATCTGGCTTAATATGTCACCAATCTTGAAAATTCCTTCGAAATCGTGACGAGCACACCAAAAATGCCCCTGTTTTGAAAAAGTGAGAAAAATTTTTCCAAAATTTGGCTTTAGAACCATAGAGGGGGTATCATGGTTTTAACACATAATTTTGATAAAAATATTAGTTACAAGTATTCGCTCATAGATTTGACATCTGGAACACTCTGGAGTGTTATCTAAACATTTTCAAACAATCTGGAACAATTCTAGAAGGTTCTAGGAGGATAAAAACAGAAAATTTGATACCGGGGTGCAAATGTCCCGGGGTGCAAATGTCCGTGTCCGGGCAATAATATAGTTCTGATAATAGTATTTTGTGATATTTTCAGTAAAAGTCCCTTGGGATTTAAGATCTGAGGTGTGAGTAAAAAATGGCGGACCCAAATAGCATAGCCTTGAAAATCCTTTTTGAACCTTCTAATGATCGATATACAGGTCATTGCAAATTTTCATTTAAATGACGTGATTATTGAGCGCTATCATTTCTGTTTGCTCTAAGAGCAAAACATAGTAAAAGCATACCTTGTCTCCTTCGTCCAACGCTTGATTGAAGCGACTGTTACGCATGATAGACGTAATATGAACGAAAACGCGTTCTCCGGTGTCATCGCGATCAATAAATCCGAAACCTTCAATGGAAAAATTATCAAAATAGACAGTAGGATGCAAAAGTAGGATATGCGAAGCAAAATCGTCTATAGTTTGTCATGATAATGGAATACTGTGTTACTAGCTGCACAATATGAATTCAAATTTAGACGATTTACGGTTTATAATCATGCGTCCCCCACTGACCACGTGAGGTTAATTTAGTATAGAGTAATACAATTCCATTCTTATAACCTCACCTAACTCTCTCTTATAATATTATTACAAAATTAAATACAGCCAATTTAAAGCACAATAACTAATACAATAATAACTACAAAAATCCCTATTATAGTCATAATACAAGGCATACCTCGATGAACACTGAACCAGCTGACTTTTCCCAGAATTCCGCGTTCAACTAGCACTCTTGACTTCTTAGCGTCATTTTGCGGCTTATTCTTCGCGCTCGATTCGCCAGTCATCTTTAGTCGTACTTATTGTGCACTCAATTTGAAATAATAAATGTATTGTCATGAAGTGAAATACGAAATATATTAGCAGATACATAACTACAGAAAGCTTGTTAAGTTCAATCATGAAAAAAACGGGAAAACAAAACATAAATTTTTCCAGCAGTCTTAAAGAAGGTAAACTAACGTCAAGTAATGAGAATATCCTACGTATAAATTTCGTGTAATATTTGCGCATTACAATGGATCAAATTGCCATTATCCATGAAAGCACGATGTGGAAATCTTAGCAAAATGCAGATTGTTTCTGGTATGCAGCAGATAGTGGTGTAGCCAGAAAAAGTTAGATAAGTAAATTTCTTGGGCGGACAAGGTTTTCAAAAATTTTCCTTTTAGGAGAGAGAGACTACAGATTTCCGAGAAGCAAAAGTGCGAAAATTTGTTTACTTCGATTTCGAAGTTCGTTAATATAACTGCTGTATTGCACAATACAAATGTAGCGCATAATTGGTTTTCTGGAAATACGTTAACTTATAGCTTTTAATTTGCGCCACATAACATTTATTTTAAAGTAATATGTACATCTCTATCTTTCTGAGCAATCGCTAGTATGATTCAAGGGGAGACATAATACAATGAAGAACCTACAGAATAAAGGAAAGCCATCGGCTCAAATTGTGCAAAAGTGAACAAAGTGTTATAGGAGAAGGCTATGTTTGTTGACTGAAGCATAGTAATGCAGCAGCATGGTAATGGAAACCATACGTTTCGCAAAACTGATAAAGAATACTGTAAGAGTATTGATTAAATGGATTTTCTCTCTTTTCTGTCTTTCCTCAAAATTATAGCATAAAATACATTTTACTACAACTCTAGCTTTAGAGCGAAATTATATTGCAGATGTTTACTACACATTTTCTGAGGAGCACTCTTCAGTAGGAATGTGGAGAAATGCGGGGATTCAAATATGCACTCCACTTTCGACCATTCTTATTTGAAATCATCCCTTCCCATTCGTTTTCAGTCGCTGCTTGCAAAGCAATACCATTCGTTCTGTTTTCAAATCACTCTCTGAGCTATGCTTCGTGTAATTATACCAACTGGAATTTGCTTCACTACGTTTAAAAAATTACACAACAATTTTCGGTTGTTTTTCCACGAGAGTAAGGAAGTTATGTTCTTATGATATAATGGATATTGCTTCTGGAATATTCTGAAGGTGAGTAATGGCCCATTCGAAAGCCCAGAGTTAATTTCAGCTATTAATCCTTCTTCTTGAATTTCACAGAAGCTTTCAACTAAGTTTTCTCATAGATTTTGACATCACTGGCCGGGATACGGGGTACAATTCGTATATAAAATGCATATATGAATCTTCAAAGATAAAAGTTGAGCCACTTTGATTATGGATTATCCTCCTTAATGAAGCCTGTACACTTTTCACATTTCAATAAAAATTATTTAGAGTTCCTTTGAGACGTATCTTATACAACGGAAATGTCTCAGAAGGAAGATGATATGCACGAATCCAACGCCAGTGTTAATCGTCAGCCAAAAAGTCTTTTGTCCTACTTACACAATATTACCTCTGAGGACGAAACGCGAAAAAATGCTGCGAATCACAAATCCAGTCTGTGTTTTTGTATTTGCATTTATTTGAAGCGGAATTAACATTTTATTTTTAGTTATGCGCAAGCCCATCGCAGTGGGCGCTACGTCTGAAGTAATTGAAAGAGTTCTTCCTACGAAAAGAAAACCTAGTTTTGAAACATCGAATGTCTTGTCGTCTTCCAAGGAGTCGTTTCGTGAGCCAAAATTAAAAAAGGTACTACAATGCGGCAATGCTGTTACTCCGAGCAAAAGTATGAGAGGTAGTGTTTTATTTTTATGATAAGTGCTTAAAAATGCCTCAAAGATTATATCTGGGCATAAAAGTCCAAAATGGGTCTGTGCGCACGCAGAAGCGATACGCGCGCGACCTCATTTTAAACATTTTTAGCTAAATATAGTTACTGAGAGCACTTACTAGTATCTTAGAGAAATAGTATTTTGAAGACGAAGCGATTCATGTGTCATACGCCCAAATTCGAGCGGCGACGGAGAATTTAGGTTTTCGGCCTCAAGGGGTTCGTGACGGAGACACTGCGGTTTAGGTAAGAGTGGATCATAGCAAAAATTTACCGCTACAAATTGCCGAAATTGGCCGTGCTTCGATGTAAGCATGCTATTATATCGAAATTTGTGTTTAATTTTATCTCTCGCTGTGTTAACACCGTTATGTTTATGATTTGCTTTAAGAATCCGGAGGCGTGCTAATATAATGAGACATTTTATGAAATTTGTTACTTCTAGCCGTAATATATTTCTAACAGACACTTAATGGAAAATGCTAAACAATTTCCCTTTTAGACGGCGCCTTTACTAGAACGAAAGCAACAAAGAAAATGACCAGCATTGTAGAAGAGAAATTTGAAGACGTCGAAAGTGCGCCAGTTAACGAGAACGCTGTACAAACGAATTCGCCGAAGTTTACTGAGAATCAGAAAATATTATGTAAGCGAGATGGCAATGATTCCTTCTGCGAATCTACCATAGTTGGAGTGTCCTACAACCAAAAACACCAACCGATATATGCGATTCATTATGAGGTTTGCTGGCATATTTTCATACTTCGAATTTTTAGATTTTTTCAAAGGTTGCATAAAGCTATTTTACCATTTTTGTGCTTACATGAGTGCATGATATGCACATGATCGTTATGTCATTCAGATAACATATATGTCTTAAGAGATAAATATCCCAACACTAAATGTTTTAACTTAAAAATTTCTGATTCAAATATTATCTAATGATGATAGTTCATAATTTAATATATCTATTATTCTTAATTTATGGCTTTTGATTGAATATTGAATTATATTTTTTTCGTAAAATTATTTTCACTGTTGATTTTGTTTTAGGGATACGACACGGATGAGAACGAATTGATATCGCATGATGATGCCGCTAAACGGTTCAAGCCAACAATGCCCAAAACGCAATCCGAAACTAATAAAGAAGAATCAAAATGTGAAAATGTCGATGAGGTCAGCAACAAAGAGAATACAGTAGCGTCGTTGAGCTCACCAGTCGTGAATATATTTCCTCGAGAAGCCCCGACATTCAAAGGTTTGCTCCAAATGCTTAAAATAATCGTAACAAAAATTGAGATGGTCATAAATTTGTCCCTAATGTAATCTTTTTCAGTAAAACTTTTAATGCGGTAAAATACTAATATACTAGATCCAGGGACTCCCTCTGGGAGCCTGATTGAAAATTTATATGCTGTCTACATGTATACCTATATGCTTTAAGTTCCCTCACATTTCAAAAGGAAGGTGTCTGGTTAAAAGCTAGTCCTGTGGTCGCCACCTGCGGCGCCTCGCAATGTTTATGGGATAAGTTTGACTTGTACCTACTTGCTCTACGTACTCTCAGTTATATCTTTTCTTTCTCTGCCGCTCCCCCACATCAGCGCTCTTTGAGTCCGGAAACAACATAAAGGAGCGAGATGAGGCAGTTCCGCAGCGAAGGCTGCGGGTTCCCCTTCTTGTTTGAAAGCTATAATATAGTTTTAAAGCGAATATTGCTTCTGATCACTCATTCTAGAACATACTAGAAGACGAATAATGGCTCAATTGGTAGATAGATATTGACATCACTCATAGAAATTGACATCAATGCGTACTATCGGATCACTCTCGTTTGCAAGGTCAAATTCCGTCCCCCACTAATAAGGCCGCGAAATTAGCTATGCTCATGTCACTGCCTTACCCGGTGTTCACAATAGCGGTACCGATACCGATGGCGCGACCGATACCGAAGAACCGATGCGTTCACAACCAAATACCGATACCGATGTGTTCACAATCAACTTTTTCACATTTTTGCACATTTTTTTCAAATTTTTTGTACTTATGTCTGAAAAAGTATTCTAGAATGTTTTAGAATGCTATTTAGTGTTTAAAAAATCGTTTTTTATAACAAAATATATAATTTTTGGGCTTTCTCAGAAAATGCCTTACCGAGACCGATACCGATGTGCTCACAATCACCTATTTTTTAATTTTTGTGTGGTAAATTATTCTAGAATGCTCTAGAATACTGCAAAAACCATTTTTTGAGCCGGATTAAGTGGTTTTGAGTTGATTTTGAGTGGATTAAGCCACATTTTATTCATATTACGTCGATTTGATGAGATTTAGAAGCAGATTAAGTGGGTTTTGGGCTGGATTGAGCTTTAATCGATTCATATTAACTGGATTTCATGAGAAGCTGAGTGAGATAAAGCGGATTTGAGTTGGTTTTAAGCGAGATTAAGATGGATTTAAGCCGGATTACGCGATTTTGAGCTGATTTTGTGCTGGATTAAGGTGTGTCGACTGGATTGATATCGATTTGAGCTGGTTCTCAGTGGGATTAAGCGGATTTGAGCTGTTTTTAAGCGAGATTATGATAGATTTGAGCTAGTTTCGAGGGGATTAAGGTGAATTAAGCTATATTTTATTCATATTACGTCGATTTGATGAGATTTAGAAGCAGATTAAGATTTGGTTTGGTGCTGAATTGAGCTGCACCTGATTCATATTAACTGGATTTCATGAGAAACTGAGTGAGATAAAGCGGATTTGAGCTGTTTTTAAGCGAGATTAAGCGGATTTGAGCTGGTTTCGAGCGGGATAAAGGGGATTTGAGCTGTTTTCAAGCGGATTTGAGCTGGTTTTGAGTGGGATTTAGCGGGTTTGGGCAGGTTTTCAGTGGGATTATGCGGTTTTGAGCTGGTTTTCAGCTGGATTTGGGCCGGATTAAGTGGTTTTGAGATGGTTTTCAGTGGGATTAAGGGGATTTGAGCTGGTTTTCAGCGAGATTAAGTGGATATGAGTTGTTTTTAAGCGAGATAAAGCGGATTTGGGCTGGTTTTCAGCTGGATTAAGTGGTTTTCAACTGGATTAAGCGGATTTGAGCTGGTTTTCACTGGAATTTAAGCGGTTTTTAGCTTGTTCTGAGTGGGATTAAGCGGTTTTTAGCTGGTTTCGTGTGGGTTTAAGCTGATTTTGTGTGGGATTAAGCGAATATAAGCTGGTTTCAGGAAAATCGAGGTTCCGAAATTTTGCCAATTTCACCTACATAGGGGTTTTTCGATGCGGGGAATTCGAATTTGATGTCAGATTTTAGTTGGTCCTGACACGAAAATACGAAAAACCAGATTTTCTTCAAAAAAAGGGCTTTTTTGGTCAAAAACAGCCCAAAAATTGGAATTTTTGACGCGATATGAAGAAACTAATTGCGGATTCGGAATCAGCGCATCGAAATACCCCTAAAAACACATTTTGCGTAATACCGCTCCACATTTTCAAAAAATCGATTTTTTTTCGGAAAACCATGTGGTCCCCCGTATGGTCTGAAAATGGCAAAAAATCAAACTTTTTCGAATTTTTCTGCAAAATGTGTTTTTAGGGGTATTTCGATGCGCTGATTCCTAATCTGCAATTAGTTTCTTCATATCGCGTCAAAAATTGCCATTTTTGGGGTCATTTTGGACCAAAAAAAGCGGTTTTCCATATTTTCGTGGCGGGACCAACTCAAAACTGACCTCAAATTCGGATTCCCCGAATCAAAAAACCCCTTTGTAGGTGAAATCGGCAAAATTTCCGGACAAATTCTCACCTCTTTAGGTGGTCAAATACCAAAATATCGGCTTTTTGGCCGAAAATATCAAAAATGACCAAATGCTTATAGCATAAAAGCGAATTCGTAATTATAAAAGCAGAAATATTCTAAATGACCGATATTTACAATATAAATAATGAAACAATTTATTTTTCCTGATCAAAACCCATAAAAACACGTTTTTAAGATTTGGCGCGAATTCAAATTTTAAATAATGAAAATATAAAATTTTCTCGTTTCTGTAGCTTACGGGCTTTCAAATGAGCTATTACTCATAAAAAACGGCTGACAGGATCCTAAGATAAAAAATCTCGATTTATGGTCAAATAATAGGGTAAATATGTGCGTTTTCTGCATTTGGGCAGAATGCCAAGAAAACGCCAAAAATGTGATATTTTGTTAAAATATAATGTCATATTCGGATTCAGCACAAAAAATTACCCCTAGAAGCATATTTTGTGCGGCGACTTCTTCGATTTTGGCAAAAATCCCGAAAAATGACCATATTTGGGCATAATGCCAAAAAGCGCCAAAAATTCAAAGTTGGCGTCAAAACTGACCAAAAATCTGAATTCCCCGTGGCCGATAACCCTAATAGCAGTCTTTGCCACTTTTCCACCACTTATTTCCTCTCAGTTTGGTAATTGCTGAAAATGGGCGAGACCGATACCGGTACCGATGAAATTGGCAAATTGAAAATCGAAATTCTCGACATTTTTTAAAAACTCGACGACTGCGATGTTATTTCATAAAATGGAGTCCAGGACATGTACGACCATATGCAAAAAACCGTTTGATCGGATCGCGTCAAAAAAATACCGGAGTACCGATGGCTTTAAAATGATTTCAAATGAATTTGAATTTTTGTGAAAAAAAATCAGCATTTTTTTCGCATCCGCACTCTCGACATTTAATTGTCGAGATTCAGCAAAATGGCTTTTTCTATAAGAACCGTAAGGGTCTCCCCTACAAGTTTTGTGTTGGTCGCACTATGGCCATATCTGAAAGAATTTATGGAAAAATGCGATTTTTTGACGGAGGTCAATTTTCATCGGTCTCGGCATCGGTATCGGTACCGGTCGCGTTGGTTGTGAACACATCGGTATCGGACTCGGTATCGGTATCGGTCCCTATTGTGAACACATCGGTCTCGGTATCGGTACCGCTATTGTGAACAAGCCTTTAGGCTCCACCATATGGGTTACCAGACTAACGACTCCGGGCCTTAGAGCTCCTGATGCGAGTTGTAAGTTCCCTCACAGCAAAAATTTTTTTGGGGCACAGGACCAAAAATTCCTGTTCTGCAAGCCCATTGGGCTATTCTTTAAAAAAGAAACCCGAAAAAACGCCAATTTTTTTAAATAGATTATCAGCACACCCGTACGAACATTTTGAGCTATCACTTGCCCAAATAACGGGCAGGTCACTCCTCAGGGCTTTAGCTTACTAGGGGATAGTCGATGTGTAACATATGGTCGAATAAACCACAAAATTGAGTAAACATACGATACAGCAAATTGAGAAATATTACTTATTTTTAGAGCGGTTGTATCCTTTCGTATGTCCTGAAAAAAGGTGAGCTATATTATTTTTTGCTCATTTTGACTATACCTATATTTTAGCATTATCGACAAATTTACATCTCCCGGTAATGCCAGCGACTGTGTTCTTCATTTGTCAGGGGATCGTTTGCATATCAACAAAGGAGTAATGTTTTAATTGAGTTACAATCTTGTTTATTCTGTATTTATTCTTTTTCTCCACCTAGATACGTATACTATAAACACTAACTGCTCTATTGTACTTACAAAAAGACTTCTTAGAATACTCCAAAGTGCATAACCATCCTCGGCTCAGGAGCGCACTCAGGATTTTTTTTGGAGTATGTTTTTAGCAAAATTTAGACTAAATGTAGACAAAATTTAGACAAAATTTTTTAGACAACTGTTTTTTTCACCCAAAATGTGATTCTTAGGGGTGCTTATTTTGTCACTTCTACCTTTTTTCACCCAAAATGTGATTCTTAGGGGTGCTTATTTTGTCACTTCTACCTTTTTCAGGGATCAAAGATCTGTCACTTCTACCTTTTTCAGGGATCAAAGATCTGTCACTTCTACCTTTTTCAGGGATCAAAGATCTGTCACTTCTACCTTTTTCAGGGATCAAAGATCTGTCACTTCTACCTTTTTCAGTGATCAAAGATCTGTCACTTCTACCTTTTTTCACCCAAAATGTGATTCTTAGGGGTGCTTATTTTGTCACTTCTACCTTTTTTCACCCAAAATGTGATTCTTAGGGGTGCTTATTTTGTCACTTCTACCTTTTTTCACCCAAAATGTGATTCTTAGGGGTGCTTATTTTGTCACTTCTACCTTTTTTCACCCAAAATGTGATTCTTAGGGGTGCTTATTTTGTCACTTCTACCTTTTTTCACCCAAAATGTGATTCTTAGGGGTGCTTATTTTGTCACTTCTACCTTTTTTCACCCAAAATGTGATTCTTAGGGGTGCTTATTTTGTCACTTCTACCTTTTTTCACCCAAAATGTGATTCTTAGGGGTGTTTATTTTGTCACTTCTACCTTTTTTCACCCAAAATGTGATTCTTAGGGGTGCTTATTTTGTCACTTCTACCTTTTTTCACCCAAAATGTGATTCTTAGGGGTGCTTATTTCAGTCAGAGACGCTAAGCAGTCAGAGACACAAATCAGTCAGAGACACAAATTAGTCAGAGACACAAGTCAGTCAGAGACACAAATTAGTCAGACGCACAAACAGAAGGAGCTGCCGAAGGCCGCGACTGTCGACCTCACCCTAACCATATACGCGTGTCGCCGGAGGCGGCGAGCCAGTCCTGTGGTCGGGCGCGGAGCGCCCGACCTTCTCCCTTGGAATGTGAGTGAACTTAGAACATATACTCCCGAACAACCCTTACTCCCGAACAACAGCTGCTTGAGGGCCGAAGGCCCGAAATAGTCTCATGCTGCTCTACTCCCGAACAACCCAATCTGACCGCTGATGGCGGTGCGCGAAGCGCCGCTGATGCACGCTAACCGCTTCCTAGCGAAGTGAGGGCCGCGAAGCGGCCCCACTTCGCTAGTATATATATATGTTGCAGTTAATCTTGAAAATCAGTTAATGTTGAAATTAACTAGTTAATGTTGAAATTAACTGAAACTCCAGTTAATCTTGACATTAACTAGTTAATGTTAAAATTAATTGAAATTCCAGTTAACTGTTACTGAAGGATTTAGGCTTGCGGCTCGAACAACCTGGGGCTAAAGTGGGACTTAGTCTTAGGCTTAAGCTCCCGAACAACCCTTATAAATGCATACTACCTAAATCCTTCATTATGCCCTTATAAGGGTTGTTCGGGAGCTTAAGCCTAAGACTAAGTCCCACTTTAGCCCCAGGTTGTTCGAGCTGCAAGCCTAAATCCTTCAGTATGCCTTATAAGGATTGTTTTAGCCTAAAATAAAGTCATTTAACTAATTAGCGTCAGTATTAACTAGTTTGTGTCAACATTAACTGATTTTCAAGATTAACTGCAACATATATACTGTAGTTGAGCGCTACACAACCGCCCGGGTCCGATTTTCAACCCCTGCGCCAAGTTTAAAAAATCCCTAGTCCTGACACGGAAAACGGTTCAGTCCGCTTGGGGCCGGTTCGGCGCTGAATTTTCCGGCCGCGGCCCGTGTCCACTGGTCCGTAGCAGCCGGGCCCGAATGTGTGCCTAGCTCTGCCCTTGTGTGACTTTCAACTCCAACATATAACAAAACTTACAATAATACTTAGAATTCGCTCTACAAAACAGTATAAGAAACATTATCTGAAGTCGTTTTTCTAGCAAAAATTCTAAAATTTTACTTGGACGAGGATGACAGTAATCCTGAACATATTTATTCAGCTCCTATCCGTATATTCTCATGTTTTCAACGCAGTGTTCAATCAAGAAAAGAATCAGTCTAACTTTAAACTCAACAATGTGGGAATTGGAGAATTTGTGCAATTGCTCGATACTATTTATCCGTCAATGCATCGAGGTGTCGTTAAAGGTAATATTTTAAAAATTTTATATTACTCGTTACCATAATTTCCGCTTGTAATAATTATCGATTACTTTATGATTCTTTAGAAAGATGATTTATAATCTCATAAATGGCTTCCCTTATATTTGTCTCTATCGAAACTGGTAATTTCGCTGTAATGTTCGCTCAGGATTATAAATTTATTCTTGCTATAATAATTTTTCCAAATGGATTCAGGCTCCAAATTTGTACAAAATTTTGGCGAAAAGCAACTGTGTAAATAAAACTAATATTTATGGTTACTTAAATATATCGCTTCAAATTATACTTATCTATAATTATAGAAGAGAACATTGATAGTCTATTGAAATTGGGTTATCAGTTTGGAATCGACGATATCCTACAGCGGTGCGAAAGATTTCTGCTCGATTGCCGGACTATATCTAATGGAAAGAAGCTTCTTGTTGCTCAAGAATACAGTTTGAGTGCTTTGATGGTTGGTTATTACTGTAAACTCTCTAATTTAACCCCCTCTTGTTTTACCCTCTCTAATTTTGCCCCCTCTGGAGGTCGATTGAATAATTCTGCCCCGGGGTTAAATTAGAGAGTTTACGGGGCTACGGTTCGGTTTAGCTACTGTGCCGTATCAGCCCGAAACCGGTGTCAATCGCCTCCATTTCCAGTCCTAATCCCGAAAAACACAAAATTTTTTTGGAGAAATGCAACCTCTTCCCCCCACGCATGTGAATATTCTGTATTTTTTGCATGCGTACGCATACAAATTAAATTTTTATTGTATATTTTGTATGCGTGGGGGGTCACATATTTCCCCACGCATCCTAATTTGTAATTTTCGGTTTCGTGTTATTCTAATTTGCATGCGTGGGCACACTTAAACCGTATTAGGCTTAAGCTCCCGAACAACCCTTACGTTAGGCTACTGTGCACGCACAATCGGACTTAGTCTTAGGCTTAAGCTCCCGAACAACCCTTACGTTAGGCTAAACAACCCTTATAAGACGCCCAATAAGCCCCATGCATACAAAATATACAATAAAAATTTAATTTGTATGCGTGGGCATGCAAAAAATGGGCCCACGCATGCAAAAATCGAGAATGTTCACATGCGTGGGCGGAAGAGGTTGCATTTCTCCAAAAATATTTGGTGTTTTTCGGGATTAGGACTGGAAATGGAGGCGATTGACACCGGTTTCGGGCTGATACGGCACAGTAGCTAAACCGAACCGACCCCGTTTACGGTATATATAATCACATAAAGAATTCATAACTGAGAAATAATTTTGGAAATTTTTGAACTCACAATTTTTATATTTCATACAATATAAAATCATATTCATAAATCAACAATCAGGTTCAGATTGGCGTCAATTTGCATGAGATTTTCAAAGGAAATTATTGGAGTTAACTTTATATCGAAAGTCGCAAAATTGGCGCCAATTTGAACCTAATCCTTGGTTTATGAACAAGACTTTAGCAGATATGTTCCTTTTAACCTCTTTGTTACAATTTGCCAAACTCTCTAATAATACCTGGAAATTTATTTTAAACCACCGAAATGATCCAATAATAGTTTTTTATACGAGTATAATAATTTTGCATTAATTACAGGATAAATGTGCAAGTCAATTCAAATCGATTTCTGATTACAAGGCGTTAAAGGCCGAGAACGCATACGAGTCGCTTAACGCAGACACTAAAGTATTACTCGGCAGCTATATTGCGGATGCTGAACAAGAAAAGAAACCTGCAAAAACCTTCATTCAGAAGACCAAATGATTTCCAGAAGTACTGTCAATTTACGTTAATTTTTCATTATTTCTTGGTACAATGCATTTTTATCAGGCGTTCGTAAATGGATTAAAATATAATATCACATAATGTTCGTTCTAGAAATTACTTAATTGTTTCTTTTATGCAAAAGATTTGTTTATTCCACTTTCATATAAATGCTATTCTTAAAAATTTGACCTTTTTCTTAGGACACATGTAAGCCAAAAATGGGAGATCAGAATGATGCTTAATTTGATGTTAATTAACCATTTTTCTGAAATTTTTCAAAATCGTCGATTTTATATACCAAATCAAAGCTATGAATCTGAGCCTTGTTTTGATATATAACCTTTCTTCAGCACATTTGAATTTGTTGTCAAAAAGACAAAAATAAGCATAGCGTCGTTACGAACTCTTGTGATAGTTGTTCTAGGATACCCTGTATATAATACTTTTATATAGTAGTACTCCTTTCGCAAACAAAATTTAGCGAAGTCTGTAAATTTATATACGTTCTTCTAAATTTTTAATCTAAAATTTCCACAAATTTAGCCCTATTTTCGTCTCAGTAGCAAGGAATTTCGGTCTTGGCCAAAAAGTAAAAGATGGAGACCGCGTCGTTGTGTCAATTTAAACTGATTTTCAATTTAAACCACGACATGCTTTAATTTTCATATTTTCAAAAGATATTTTATTCTCTGCCTCAAGCGTTTTTGGTCTCAAAAATCGGAAAATCCATACAAATTTTCATATTGAACATAAATACTGCAAAGTATTATAAAATCTATGTCTAAAATAGGCACACTGTTTATTTATTGTTTTGTCTCTTCCTCTCACTCTCTCTCTCAAATTGAGAATCTCAATCACTGTCTGTCTCTCTGACTTCCTATGTGTTAATACGAGCATTTTCCAATCGCACTACATTTTTCGGACAAACAGTCATATTCACCGCTCGTTACTTTTGCAGGCACAAAAGAACACAATCGACTATAAGACGCACATAAGACCCAACTCTGTGTAATTAATGTTTGTTATTTCATGCGGATCGTGCGTCCTATTCCCATGCAATGAAGCATTTGCTCAGCTTTCACAGCCGTCTTGCCTCGCTTCATCACCTTTTCCATACATTGGTGTCTTCTCCCATATTACACTCCAACTCGCAACCAAGAAATAGTGCGATAAAGGGACGCTCAGTGCACACACTCGCATTGACTAAAGCGAGGCGAAGAGATGCCTAGGCGACTCGAGTAGCCCGCCCAGGTCCCAAACAACCCATCTCCCAATACAAAGCCTATTGGCGACCCATAGCAATAGAGCGACGACTTTCCAAGCAAGGGGCTGTGTTGCGGTGATTGGGCGGACACTCACCCTCCTCCGCCAGGCGCTCCCTCACTATTATCTCTCATGTCCTTTCTTTGTATGCCCATAAAGAGATCTTCAGGGTTACAATGTGTTCCTTCCATATTCTCTAACCTTTCTCGCTGTTCTCTCTTTTTACATACATTTATGGGCGCCAGTCATATATGGGTTTCCACTCTGGCTCGTATACACAGCATACATTTAATGTTTCATTGCTCTCATTTTCTAGGCATCCACCAATCCTCCCCGCTATCTCGCTCCATTAATGCAGCACTGCGGCGACGACGAATAATCAACACAGCGGTCTGACGACCAATCATTGCACCGCCCAAGCAATCCATCCAACCACCAATTCCAAGTCCACCAGCCTATTCGTCCCCCGTTCTTCGTCGACATTGTCGTGTTATTGGCTTCTTCAGCCCGGCCCCACACAACGTCTCATCTGCTGCCATTCGGTCGTGTTGTAACCGACGGCTAAAATGTAAGTATTTAATTCGCTGAAAATAAACAACCAATAATCAGTAAATATCGGCAGGTCTGAATGACCTTCCGATCATATAGTTTTAAACATGATCAACATTTTCAAAATCTGTAGCCCAACCCATAATATATTTTGGTGATAAAACGTAAATATATCAGCATAGCACATATAAACATTATCATTGCATCAAGATTTGCCCGTAGTCAGGAAAAATTTTCGGGGAGGAGTCACCAAGAAAAATGGCATTCTCAGTGAGTGCTTGTCCAATTTTCCTAATATTTTCCCGAATTGCGGAGGGGCGGGTGAGTTGTAACCGCCTAGATACGGACCTGCCGTAGTCAGTAAAAAATTTCAGAGGCATATGGATTTTACTATTATTTTTTGGGCGGGGTTTGTCCCATATTCCATACATTTGCAACATCTCAGGAAATCCACATTGCATTTATTTCCACAAAGCCTCCATCAAAAAAGTTGTCTATCAGCAAATTATATTAAGTTAGTTTTGTTACATGCCTGTTCATTATCGTTCATAGTCTGTAGCCTTCTCATCCTTCATGCCGTTATTATTCCCATATTGGCATTCAAGACATGAAATTCAAGTATAATTACTCCAAAGTCTCACTTTTTGCTCCAACACATTTCGCATAGCGACACTGAATCTGGTCTATTCGCATTTTTTTCCGGACTATTTCCGAGTGACAAGCACTCCACTTTTATGATATATTTTGCATATAGCCTTCAATTTCATTCCATCTGGGAAAAATATCCACGAATTGCCAACTTTTGCAGAAGGGTCCCAGCTTTTTCACGTTCACAGCTTTTTTTATTCACATTCGCAATTTTTCACGCACTCACGTTTTTCTCCTTCAAGTTGGCTTTTATGAAATCTAAACTAATTAGATTCCGTTTCTTAAAACTAAAATTTTTCACCCCTATTTTTATTTTTTAACAATGAAGACTAAAATTTATAGACTACGGCTTATGAAAATTGGAGTAGGAAGTTCAAAATTTGTGTAAAATTTGTTTTTATCTCGAGCTTCCTCTTTTGGAGAAAGGACCAGCTTAAGCTCTTTATGGCAGAGAAAAGTAATCATATACAGTAAACTCTAATTATTGCCCCCTTCAATTATGTAGGTTGAATAATTAACGCTTATACATGTAGACTTAATTAGAGATTTTATGGTGTATTTTATTTTTGCCTCAAAGTTTACACTTTCCTAGAACAAGAAATATATTCCCAGTTCCTTTTGACTGAGGACAAAATGTGCATAGCAGAGTGCAACGACGTCTCTCTGTCTAATCAATCAAGTTAAGCAGCGTTGGGCTCAACATAGGCTCTGGATCTCGCGCAGGTGCGAGAGTTGGGTGGATGGCCCCAAGGGAAAAGTTCTTTATAAGGTTGAGATAAATAACTTTGCTATTGCGACGGCCCCTTGTGCGAGATCCAATTAATGTTTTTGTAATTTCACGAGCATATTCAGTGTGAACGAAATTTGTTTAGATTTTTATCCTCAGTCAAAAGAAATTGGGAATACGGCCTTTATCCATATCTGATTAATCTCTAAATTTTATGCTATATTCGCTAAAGAACATAGACATTTGTCTATGATCGCTATCAACTACGACAACTGTAAGATCCGCCAGAGATTACAGTCTCGAAGGAAAACTAAATCCATAGATCGTGTTGAGTTAAACTGAACTCTATCAACTAAAAGTTTTACTCGCTATAATAAATTAGCCAAACCTAATCATTGTGGGATTAATTGTATATAGTTTGATATACCGTTTTTCTCTTGAGTAAACCCCGGGGCGTATATTTTTCAACCCCCCCCCCTCTAGGAGGGGCATACTTCAGGAGGGGGGGGGGCTTATATTGTTCAACCCCTCGCCGGGCCCGCCGGCGAGGAAAATTTTTTGAGATTTTTGTCAAAATCGTCAAAAATTTTCGAATTTTTTAACAAAATGTCCAAAAAACCATAGGGGGACCCTATTGATTTTTTCGACAAATTTTTCAGAAAGTGATTTTTCAAAACCATAGGGTCCCCCCTATGGTTTTTTGGGCAAATAATTTTTTAAAGAAATTTTTTTCTCAAAAAACCATAGGGGGACCCTATGGTTTGGAAGAATCATTTTCTGAAAAATTTGTCGAAAAAATCAATAGGGTCCCCGTATGGTTTTTCGGCAAAAAATTTTCTTTAAAAAATTATTTGCCCAAAAAACCATAGGGGGGACCCTATGGTTTTGAAAAATCACTTTCGGAAAATTCATCAAACAAAAGAATTTGTCCAAACACATTTCCTTTGTTGATATTTTATTCAACGAATGTATTTAAACAGATAATATATGTAAAAAAGAGCATTTTAATGTAAAAAACCTTACTTTTGGGGGGGGGCGTATATTAGAGGGGGGCTTATATTTTTCAACCCCCCCCTCTAGGAGGGGCTTACTTCAGGAGGGGGGTTTACTCAAGAGAAAAAACGGTATGTCACAAATATCTTCTCAGATTCACAACTAAATTCATTTGGCGCGAAATTCAAACCTCATTTTCTTCAAAATTGTTCTGAACTTCATATGCATTGTTACGGAACTTGATCAAGTTTCTGATTTAAGGAGTGTGCATTATGCCGACACCCCGACCAATTCCGGGCAGAATTCTCGTCGTGGTCACGTCCTACATGAACCACAACAGCAAGTGAGTAATAAATAATGTGCTATTTTGTTTTAGTTAAAATTTTAATTCAGCACTTTAAAGAACTATATTTAGAAAAATGTACAAGAGCGTCTAGTCTAGGAAATATACTCCCCTTACATAATGTTAGAATTTTTTCCAAGAAATTCCCAATTTGTAATACTCTCGATGTTGACAAAACGTCGATAATGTCGATTTGATACGTTCAGTGGCATTAATTAGCATTAAAAGTTCGTTCTTTGTTTTTGGAATTTTAAGCCCACTTTTTCTCCTCCAAATATGAAAAATTTGACAGAAAATATGTTTGGCGCCTTTTCAAATTTTTAAAATTGATATCGAAAAAATGAGCTCGTTGCATTTTTAATTGCGCTCATATAGCTGGCACTAGTTTAACTTTTATATAAAAAGCAGAGAGAAATAATAATGGATATTTGACGCAAATTCAAGACGCAGAGTTTGTCGTTTAGAGTATTTTATATTCCTAGTTTTGTTTTTGAATATTTTTTATTGAATGTTTCACAGAAACATTTTTTGTTTTAACGTTGCTGAGCCCAAAGTAATCATATCAAATATAAAACATTTAATTTTATAAATAAGAGATATAAATTTAGCAATTTCCGTTGCTTTCGTTCTATAAAATGTACCATTTTAGGTTGGGCATTCATACCAAATTGTGACTATTTCTCCGGATACCGTTGTCTCTTCAGCGGCATCTTCTTCAAAAAATGTGAATGGAACAGATCAACAGGTAATACTTATTAGTTAGTAGTTAACAGTATTGTTAAGAGTGTCGTTATTTATATACCGTAAATCCTCCAATAAGTCCCCCCTCAATTAAGTCCCCCCCCTCAAATAAGTCCCCCCCTAGACCCCCAACGAAAAAATGAGTCCCCCCCTCAAATAAGTCCCCCCCTAAAATGGGTATTTTTCCAAATTTTTCCAAATTTCAAATTTTTGGCGCAATTTCAAATTTTTTGGCGCAAATTTGAATTTTTATTGCAAATTTTGCTATTTTTTACAAAATTTTGTCAAAAAATTGAAAAATTTGCTAAAAATTGGTGAAAAATCGATCAAAAATCCAAAAAATTCAAATTTTTGGCCAAAATTTTTCGGCGCCAATTCAAAATTGGTTTAAATTTTCAAAAATTTTCCCAAATTTTGCCAAAAAGTCCCAAAAATTTTCGCGCCCCGCCTTGGGTGGGGCGCGAAAATTTTTCGCCGCGCCTTCGGCGCGGCCACGAAAAAATAAGTCCCCTCCCTCAATTAAGTCCCCCCCCCTCAAATAAGTCCCCCCCTAGACCCCCTACGAAACAATAAGTCCCCCGGGGGACTTATTAGAGGATTTACGGTAGTTTAAGGCAATGAAATTTTAGAAAGGAATCTAATTACATTTCTATCAATAATTATATTGGCTTAAAATATCGAAATATAAGTTTATTTTTTGACAAAGACAAAATCCTGTGTCAATACTGTTTCTAATTTTGCTTTATTTTATCCAAATTTTGGTTAACACTTAAAAGCATTCCTGACCAATTTGCTCAACTAATGGTATGATTATTTTGTTTTATTTAGATATTTCAATTGGTCATGCCGACGGACGCAATGAACGGCGTGGATAAATCACAACAACAATATATAATACAACTACCGTCGGGAAATATGGCAAACAATTTACAGGTATGATTTTAAACGGACTTTTAACTGGTTTTCTAATGAGTAACACTATAGTTTCTGCAAGCATCACCCTTTTCAACAGCCGGTATTCCCATGCAAGTGCTTAACCTGACCGACGGCGCAACGTTAATTCCACTTAACAGTCACTATACACAGCTTGCAGTAGCTCCTGACGGCTCAAACGGCACAGATGCGGTTCACACAAGTATGTCTTAGTCTTGCTGAATTGTGGACGTTCTGCCTTTGCTTTACTGGTTTTCACAAAATTTTTGAAAATAAAAGCATGGAGAGTTTTTCTGGGTAAATATATCTCAATTCCAAATAATTACGTTTAAATTAATTTTTGCATATACATGGGTTTAGTGAGCTAAGGGTTTAGTAAGATATTTTGTACACTTCATACCGCTTAATTTATTTTATATAAGCTTTCAAAAATTTTCCCCATATCCAGATAGTTTTTCAATAACCAATTACAAATTTAACTATTTCAAAAGGTAACAACTTTCCTGGCCCCTGGAAAATCGAACTAGCCTCCTCCTTTAATTTTTGTAAAAAAGTAATTTTTCTAACAAATATGATTTCATGACCGAATTATGTGTGTTGGGTTAATAAAATGACCAAATCACACATTATCAGTTACTGACAAATACCATGCCATTACACGAACATGAATAGTTTAACGTAACGTTCAATTTTAGGTGATGGAAATGATTCTCCTCATGTGTATCACTCTCTGAAGGCTGAAAATGGAATTGTAGAACTGAGCATGCAACAGCCGTGTGACACAGACCTCAATAATGAAGACCATGCCTCAACATCATCGGGAGTGTTGGCGGCTGATCTTCATAACGCTGATATGGAACATTTGGATCAATCTAGGGCTGGATTGGCGGACGAAGAGCCGGTCTATGTAAACGCAAAGCAATATGACAGAATACTAAAAAGACGAGCAGCTCGCGCTAAGCTTGAAGTGGAGGGCCGAATTCCCAAGCAAAGAAGGGTGAGCGACTTATTTTCTATAAGCAAAATATTTTTGAAACATATCGACTAACTAACAGTACAGATCCTACTGAGGTTGACCCGATCCTAGTAGGTATATGATATGCAGGATTCGGGTTGAAACAACTTTTACGATTAAAATTTTTATAAATTTGTTTCTTTAACAAGGTTTAACTTCATATTACACAGTTAACTGTCGAAAACTTGAGGTTTGGATACGAAAACTAAGCATAATCGGTACTTATTTTTATTTAGTGTAGAAAAATGTGTTTATAGTAATTTCAAACATCTATTTTTAGAAATATCTGCATGAATCTCGTCATCGACACGCACTTAACAGGACACGAGGAGAGGGTGGAAAATTCGACAGCATCGGATGTCCTGTTCGTTCTGACGACGAAACTGAAGACGATCGGGCATCATCCACTTCCGGTACGAGCTCAAACAAGCACACATCGTCCAAATATTCGCCAGTTCTATAGTCCGGTTTTGTAAATGTGCTATATAGCCTACTTTTTTCCATAACTTAAAATTTTGCTGGCGGCTAAGATAATCGAAAATTACCTCATGCTTAATATGTAACTATCATACTATAATTTGTTGTATTTATTGGAGCTTATATATAATATCACGCTGGATAAAACATATAATTTCATCGCCATTAGTAAAAACAAACTATGTACGATGCTCTCGGATTTATAAAATATGAGTGTACTGTTTACCAATAATTTAGAATCGTGTTAAAAATGGGTTGTCTTTACACTTAAATTCTCATTTAGAACATCAAGTTATTTTATATTATCACCGTTATTTTGGCGTGTAAAAATTTTTACTGAAGACAAAGTTCCATTTAGTACAAAATTATGTTGATATACATATACCAGGTAAGTTTATTAGTCTCTGTTATAAAACATCTATGAATAAATTCGACCATAATGTAAGGCAAGTCGAAATAATGGTGTCTACAATTAAGAGGTGGAATGCGGAGTGGGAAATGTGGCAAGTGAATATCCAAAACAAAATAACTCGTCATTATATAACAATGAGCGTTAGGATGTGCTAAGAAACGATGAGATATGAGGCATGAATTGATGGCAAGGAAATAGAAATGAGCGAGTTAAACAAATTTGACACAAACGAATATACATACGGGCATGGAAATGTTCGCTGAAGGAGCAGTAGTGTATATAATCAAATATTTTCTTAAATTGTATAAGACAACAATTAGAATAAGAAACATAATGACCATTTCACAGATCACTATGAATCTAAAATATGAGCCACTATATTATCTACAGATGATAGTTAGAGATGTATCAATACATTAAGTAAAATAGGTAGCATTTCGTGCCATCTGAAATTTTAGCATGGAACTAAAATTTCAGTTCAATCTACGTTTCCAAAACGTTTTTTTTGCTTTCTCAAAATTTCCGAAATACTAACAAACCATGAGAATGCCCTGAACAATATTGATACCTCTGCATATAACAAACATAAAGACGAAGTTAGCATCTAATTATCCATCTTATTATCCTATTTTGAATCAGATGATTCAGGCGGTGAAATTGCAGGAAAACGCTCCTGAATACTTTTGTCGATCGAAGACAATACTTGGGCCAAACTGTCTATTTTCGTGCACAATATTTGCAGTGCGTTGTTGGAACTCATGGAAGATTGTTCGTCAGTTTGAGCACTAGGAGTAGGCTTCATGGCGTTGGTTGTATTCATAAGAGACATATTTGGGGCTATTGGTGATGGAGGAGTCATTATTGATGGCGGCGTTTGAGATACGGGCCTGTGATCCAAATTTGCCTGCCGTTCCATCAGCTCCAAAATCCGTCTCTGGTTATCCAAGATTGTCCTTTGCATCTGAAGAAAAATTTATACCATTAATAGACTAAATTTTTTATAAAATTGCAACTTTACTTTTAAATGAAATTATTCAGGCAAGTTTTGTGAGAAATATTTACTTAATGACATTGAAATAATTAATATAAAGAAACATACAGAAACGATTTCAACTCTCCACTTTTCATCGGGTTCATCATGTCCGTTGTCAAGAGAAAATCCGTTCAATAAATCCTGATCCATGGAAAAAGATGAAGCAGTTTCCGGCGTAAGCGAAGATCCTTGTCCTGATAAAGTCCCCAATCGATCGTTTAAATGAACTGTCTGCGCTTGTTTTCTACGTCGCTTAGCTGCCCACATATTGCTGAAATTATTTAATGTGGGCTCTGTGTTCCTTTTTGTGCTGTTTCGCGTGTTCTGAGACGGATTCGACTGGAACATGTCAGAATTTTGGTCTTTGTTCGAAACATTTCCAACGCCAACCAATCCAAGGAAAGTGCTGAGAGTTTGTGTTATTTGGTCGTTGGATAGTGTTGCAAGCGGATTTGAGGTCACTTCGGAGGCATTGTGTTGTCCATCATCTAAAAATGAGGAAATATGTTAAAAATATATAAATCGACATGAAAATACCAAAAAAGCAAAATTTGGAGCACTTCCAAAACATTGAGGCTAAACTATTTACAGAAAATTTTCAAATATTGCTATTGTCGTTTCACATGCACCAATAGTTCAAAATAAAACCAACAATTGTCGTCGGGAGCATTATTGTGTGATTCGATTTCCACAAAAGTGTGTTCCAGCTTCACATCTGAATGCAGCTCATTGCATTTGCTCTCACCGTCATTATGGGATATGCTGCCAACAGATTGTGATCGCTCAGCATCCAAGTCAGGGTTTGAGCCACTGCAACCTGACATATTCTTATCAGGGAAGAGAATCATATATTCTCGTTCAGCTTCACCCAGATTCCTGCAAAGTTATCCATTTTAATGCGGTTTTCCATAAACTCATGTAAATCTTTTAGTAATAATTTTATACATAAATAAAATTTATTTGTTACAATTCCTTTTCATCCGTCCTGCTTTTTATTTGACTTTCGCCTTATTGAAAACAAGCTACAGTTTCTACTTACCACATTGAACTGTATCTAATTCAGAGCACTTAGTTTCAATTGCTGACCCAAATGAGGCCTATGTACACCCGTTTTTTTTTTCACTATTTCTCCTATTTAAAAGGTAATATTGATGCGTACAAAACGCAAAAGTTATTTTCTAGACTAAACAGATAATTTTATATGTATGAACTATAAACATTGTTTCGCCCATAATCTGAGACAATGTTTGGGTTTTGCCGTAAAGTTAGGGCTGGTCAATCAAACCTTTACGTCATGGTGAGTAATATGGAAAAATTTATGTGGGGGAGAATAAAACAGTCTGACTTACTAATGAGATTAAAAATGAACAAGTGAAATTGATATAAACGCGAGTTGGATAACAAATAGAAAGATAATTTCAAACATTGTTATCTTTTATGCCTTTACTTTTCTTCGCGAGACGCACAATGTTTCAAATTCAAAACATTAATTATTATTAGTTTCCATCAGATTGTTTTAGCCTCCTATCGCTCATATAAAAATTGCCCTGAGTAGAATAAACATTTTTATATTATCATTAAGTTGTAAAGTTCCTAACATACTTTTTACCGCTACTAGTTTTCTGCCTGCTGGTACACTGCACATTTTGTACCTTCTTTTTGAATTGCTCAACAGTGAAATTTGTGCCGAATTGCGCGTTGAGGTCCTCAGATATGCGATTCCATTTGACAACGCGATCTTTTCGGCCTTCGTGATCCTGGGTATTTCGAGCAATTTCGGGATAGTGAGCGTGATAGAGCTGGATCAGCCTCACTGTCTGCTCGGGGCGCATTATTGAATTGCTCATCGTTCCCAGCTTTTAATGTCTGAAATGAACTGATATAAAATGAAAATGAACTTAAATGCTCTAGCCTAGGCTATATAGATAACTTAAACAATCTTGGGCAATGAAAGAGTCCATCAATCATTTTAATTAGTACATGACAATTTTCGCATATTTAGCAGAACGAAATAATAGTGTTTGAATTTTGGCGCCAAACGTTCGCTTTACAATTTAGTTTCCAACTTTAGCAAAATATTCTAAACCAATTCCAGGTAACATAGGTTATACTAGCGAAGTGGGGCCGCTTCGCGGCCCTCACTTCGCTAGGAAGCGGGGAGCGTGCACAGCGGGAGATTGGGTTCGTCATCGCTTCGCGCACCGCCATCAGTATGCCCCGTCTGTATCAGTATGCCCACCGCCATCAGCGGTCAGATTGGGTTGTTCGGGAGTAGATGTTCTAAGTTCCCTCACATTCCAAGGGAGAGGGTCGGGCGCTCCGCGCCCGACCACAGGACTGGCTCGCCACCTGCGGTGGCTCGTAATGTTTATGGGGCAAGATATGGTCAGGGTGAGGTCGACAGTCGCGACCTTTGACTTGTGTCTCTGACTAATTCGTGGCTGTGACTGACTTGTGTCTCTGACTAAATTGTGTCTCTGACTGACTTGTGTCTCTAACTGATTTGTGTGTCTGTCTGACTTGTGTCTCTGACTAATTTGTGGCTCTGACTGACTTGTGTCTCTGACTGAATTGTGTCTCTGACTGACTTGTGTCTCTAACTGATTTGTGTGTCTGTCTGACTTGTGTCTCTGACTAATTTGTGGCTCTGACTGACTTGTGTCTGGGTTTGACTGAAAAATAAGCACCCCTAAGAATGCAGGTTTGGGTGAAAAAAGCAAGAAGGGACAAAAAACGCACCCCTAAGAATGCAGGTTTGGGTGAAAAAAGCAAGAAGGGACAAAATAAGCACCCCTAAGAATGCAGGTTTGGGTGAAAAAAGCAAGAAGGGACAAAAAACGCACCCCTAAGAATGCAGGTTTGGGTGAAAAAAGCAAGAAGGGACAGTGATCTTTGATCCCTTAAAAAGCGAGAAGGGACAGATAAGATAAGAAAAAAGCAAGAAGGGACAATCCCATGCGACGCCATATCCCATGCGACGCCTGACAGCTTTAACTTACTATAAGGATTTGAAAGACATCTTACAGTTTTTGTCAAGAAGTTGTGAATATAAGGAACGAGTGTGATCTTATTCATAACTTTCATAAGCTTAAAGTTTGAAATCCTAAGCAATATCGAAGCACTTGAGATGTGCTTGAGAGATATACAGATTTCCCAGAGATGTTCCAAACTTGTGCTTAAACAAATTCCCTAAACAAAATGTGGCCTGGAATTGTGTGAGACTAAACAAGAGAAACCGTTATCATCATAAGACCGAGCCCTTGCACTCTGCATCAGTGTGTCTGTCTGCCTTTTACACACTGCTTCGTCTATAGAGCAGACTGGCCCCCAACCCCGCGACCAAGACCATGATTGGAGAGTGTGAGCAAGGGGAAGACCAAACTGGAGGAAGGCCTCTGCTCATTCACAATACATCCCATTCCATACAGACCCATCTATCGAAGAACTATCACTTTCTCCCCTTTACCAATCTGAGCCATCACTTTGAGCACAAAGCGGCGGCGGTTATATAGGGTACAGATAAAAAATGGCGGCGATGGGCAAGTGAGCCACAGAAGCAGCAGGAAAAGTAGCAACGCTGGTAACACTTAGTTTGGTGCTCTCCGCGGTCAGTGGGTTTCGGCTGCTGATTGACAGCATTGGGAGCTACTGCTAGTCGGCAAACCGCCGACTACTCCTACTCAGCCAGCTATTGAGCAAGCAGGAAAGGCAAAAAGAGAGGCACTTTGGTCGATGGAATAAATACAGTGATAGCGCCATTAATATGACATTGTGAAAGATCTGTGTTAGCACATTAGCTTGGGGAAAGTATTACTGGAAGTGAGAGAAATGAAACACATGTCATGGAATGTGAGTCATCTAAAAAATTTTAATAGTTTTAATTATATGATAAATGCTAGGCAAAAATTTACATAGATGTAATTTGATCGTGCTAGGCGTAATAGGTAATTTGAGATCAAACTAGTATTTTCGCAGTTTAATGCAACAAAAACAAAATCGATTCGAAGTTTTTTAACAGCACAAGCATAAGAACAAGCACCGCTAACTAGTTATTTTTGTGCTTGTGCTTGTACAAGCACAAACACAAAGCACAAGCACAAACAGAAGCACAAGCTAGCCTTTTAGATAGCTAAATAATAGCTAATAAATAACTAATAAATGATTTTGAGCAAATATAAGAATGTTTCATATGTTTGAGCTATAAGCATAATGTTACTTTTTTCAATCAATCATGAAGAAAATCAAAATAAGTTAAACAAAATAATGCCTTGTGGGCATTGAATATGGCAGATACTAATTCTAGCCAAATAAATCTTAAAAAAGCAACTGACGCCATTTTTCGCTTAATTCCGTAAACATTGCGCAGAGTAATGCGCGGAAAATGAGTCTCTCTGTTGACTTTCTCTCTTCATAGTGTGATTTATTGGGTTAAAGAGATGCAGCCAAATTTATGGTATAGAAATATTTAACTCACATACGAAAAATATTCTCATCTCAGCTCTCCCTAATGACTTTCTAAGACGAAGCTAAAACTGAATTTTAGCAATTACCTATAAGAAAATGTTAAGTGGTAGTTCGTTTAACCAGATACATTATACTAAAAAGAGTATGAACTTTCCAGTATGTAATGTTGCTAACTAAAAGGCAACTACCGTAAACTCTAATTTTGACCCCGGGGATATAATTATTCAATCGAGCTCTAAGGCGGGTAAAAATTAGAGGTGAAAAAGTCCATACAAAATGTATTGAAACTGGGAGTATAATTATTAAACAAAGCTCTGAGGGGTCAAAATTAGAGAGTTTACGGTATATCGATAAAATATGGGAGAAAGATATATGTCGCACTTCAAAGAAGAAGTTGTGATCGTCTTAAACCCAAACCTACACCAACATACTGAGAGGAAAGAGCGACGCTAGGAAACTAACTGAGCAGGTTTTGCCTCCAGCACAAGCAGTTGCACTAAACGCATAGTAGTAGCTCAAATCGACCGAACCCAAACTGACAGTTAAGACAAGCGAGCCCAAAGAGGGGAAAAGCATGAGCTGAGCTCCTCGTATGCGCTTTCCCCACTATAGTGATGCTGCTCTGACTGCGCCTGTTTTGCCTTTAAGGGAAGTTTAATGGTAACGAGAAGGGAAGGATCTTCTTTGATCTTCACATGTCTTCTCTCCTCTCATCCATTAAATCTGAAAAAGAAACAGGAACAAGAAAAGAGCAAAGAAAGCATCAGACTCTACTGATAAACGCGTAGTCAGACTCGTACTTTCTCAATTGGGATTCATGGCCGTTCTTTGTAAATACAAATAATCCCTGTGCATCCTCGGGAACGACTTAGGTATGATCTCTTCGTTTATGGAGATTAAGAAGCATAGTGTAAGTTCAATCAGAGAAGTATGGCTAAAATAATATACCGTATTTTCTGTTATTATATCCCCTCCCTATTCTAGAGCCCCTATAATAGACCCCTGGCCATGTATTGAAGAAATAAAACATCCTATAATAGAGCCGGGATCGGGACATCTCCCACTTCGACATCTCCCACCCAATAGTAGAGAACAGTGTGCGAAACTGACTACGAAATAGTGTGTATGTCTAACCGTCTGCCGTCCCTCAGCCCTATTCACTAGCACCGCAGAGATTTAATAAGAGTCTGAAGGGAAAGGTGAAGGTGGGAGTTGTTGGGTGGGAGTTGTCTCGGTGCCGTGCCAACGCCACCGGAAAATGGCGATTCTGGGAAATTGTGCCTGGAGGACTCAGACCTTCGGCCCTCGAACACGATTACCTAAGGGTTGTTCAGTCCCTTTAACCTAATTAGGACTGTCTAAGGGTTGTTCGGGCGCTTAAAATATATTGGAGGTGCTTAAGGGTTTTTCGTGTGAAAATTTACCAACAATTCAGACAAAAATGCAAAAAATTCAAGTTTTGCCAATCTTGTTTGGGCGCCTATTTAAAATTGATTAAATTTTCGAAAATATAGTAAAAATTGTCCAAAAATCCGAGAAATTTGCCAAAAAGTCCGAAAAATTTAGACCCCTGGAGGGGTATTGAAATAATAAAGCGCCCGGGGGCTATAATGCAGACAATACAGTATTTTAAAGACACGATTAAATAATTTTCAACACTTATCTCGCTTTCAATAAATTAACTACCAAATGCACGCAAATTAGCTAGGCAATTGATTTCCTTTACACCACAACCTTCATGAAATACCTTTCCGTTCCCAAAATGTAGCATACTTTTTATATAAGCTTAAGAGTGAGAAGTTCAAAACTAAGTGAGACCAGTGGTGTGCCTGAACCGACCGACCATGGCTTGGCCATACTCTCACTAAGAACAAAGCTAGCATAAAATGAGACTCACATAGCCGACCTAGTTGCTTGGCACCGCTAGTAAGAGAAATCCAGAGAGAGGCCAATCCCTGGTCTCAGCATAGTCAGCCATTTTGCTCCCATATCTTACACGGCTTAGGCTAAGTGCACTTACTCCAGGGTCGTTTGCTCGCTTCATCCAGCCTTGAATTAGTCCAGTGTGCTCCTCAAACTCAACTATGTAATTTTTGAGCGAGAGACCAGGAGGGACTAAAAATTGTCTTCGATGAGATCCAGGAGTCATACGAGAATATATCCCTAGGGATGGTAAAAAATTAGTTGAAAGTGGATAAGAGGCAATGCGTTTGTGAAGAATTAAGTCGGAAAGAGGACCAAAGTATAGACAAAATCATCATCTGAAGTAAGAAATCATAGACTTCGAAGAGATAACTTTTTTAATTCTAAAAGCGGAAACCTTAGTACTTTAGAATATCCCAAGACAAAGACCTGACATTTCTGTAAATTGTGCACATAAAGCTCAAATTCTTCTTTACCGATCTTTTTTGTGTAAAATCCTACTTTATGTATATCTTCATCGGATGATATAATTGGGAAAAACATCCTTATTGTTCACTTTCAAATGCACTTGGCGAAATCAACCTGCTATAAATTGTGATGTCAAATATATTTCGAACAAAACAATGAAATGGAATTTTTATATTTAACAACAATAAGGAATAATTGATCAACAAATAAAATGAAAATTAGATGGGATTGTTGATCCATTTTGACAAAGGTCCATGTTCCTTCACAACTTTGCAGTGGACTCCATCGGGAACAGCACGTCCAGTTTTGCGGTATTCCTCGTACACCGGACGGTCAAGATTTGTGAAGCCCCATTTGCGTGAGACAACAATGAATTGGCGTCCTGGGAACTTGAACTTAGCACGCCGGAATGCTTCCACAGCATGGTCTTGATGCTGAAAAATATAATTTATTATAATATGTTGTAGTTATTCTTGAAAATCAGTTAATCTTGACGCAAACTAGTTAATCTTGAAAATACGGCCCGGATCCGATTTTCTACCCTTGGGCCAAGTGAGAAACGGCCGTGTCCTGACACGAAAACCTGAGCCGTCCAGCCCGGGCCGGTTCAGGGCTGAATTTACCGGCCCGGGTCCGAGTTCCCTGACCAGTACCGCCAGAGCCGGAACGTGGTCCGGGGCATATTTTTAAGATTAACTGCAACACATATACATTTATTTATACTCTAACCGACAAATAGGGAATCGTTTAAATTGCCGCAATTTGTGTTTTAGTTTTTGATGACTCATTAATGATTCGTATAGGCAAGTTATCTACTGAAATGTTCCCTAGCTTCTGGGGAACATTTTGGTATATAACACGGTATTATTGATGATATGTAACATTGATCATCAATGGTACATAAAGATTATAATTTAAAAAAGAGAAATATAACTGACTTGATCACGGACGCGAACCGATAACAAAAAGTCTCCGATTGCGACACGTGCGACCAATCCTTGAGGTTTGCCAAATGCTCCACGCATTCCGGTCTGAAGTCGATCAGCACCGGCACACGATAACATCTTGTTGATGCGCACAACGTGGTAGGGGTGCTTTCGAACACGCATATGAAAACCATCCTTACCGCAGTTCTTCACCATATACTTGTTCGCGCAGATTCGCGCAGCTTCCAGGGCCTGGAATGAATTGATATAAGATTTGCTAAGAATTTATATGGCCGAGAGATCAGTAAAAACAATAAAATTTCTTAATAAATTGAAATTATACTTCAATACATTCGTAATTTTCCCAGTTAGATCTGATAATTAAACGAAAGTTTTACAAATTGTAGCAATCCTTATGTATTATTCGCGATGGCGTAATAAATTTCTACTAACGGTTAGTTGTGAATTATTTAGCATTTTATAATCTATCCGCGTTTTTATGTTTCATCTATCAAGTCACTAATTTGAGCAAAACAAAGATATAAATGAATTTTTAGTTTAAAAATGTGCTCTTGTAGTCGCAAAAATTACAACAGTCATATAAAATAATCATTTTTGTGGTCGAAATAAACGTCATTTTAGCATTTGAGGAAACTCTCCACCCAGAAGGGGCTGCTTTCAAACGCTACCATTTTTAGTTAATCACAGTTTGACAAAATTTTTAGAAATAGTACACTTAAATATATTAATTACACAGGTGTAGGCGAATTTATTTCCCCTTTCATCACTGTCCATTGGTGTCAAATTTACAATAGTTACCTCGGAGGAAAGATGCTCACGCTCATTCGAAATTAGATGCACACAGGCTGGAAATTCATCGACGGTGGCGCGCTTCTTTCCCAAATCGAAAATTCTTATCTTCGGATCCGGAACACCACGGCAGAAACGCGATTTCGGATACGGCTTGTTCTTAATATAGCGGTAACAACGAGCTGGTCGTCGGCCCATGGTAACACTCTAAAAACTAACACATTAATGATTATTAGGATGCTTATATCATACAACAATTATCATCATCACAAAGAATAAATTCTTATAGTGGCTGAAAATATATGAAGAAAAACGATCACAAAACAACATCCCAATATGTTTTTGAGATACTGTAATTAAGTTTCAAGTTGATTTCTATTCAGGACGAAGAGCTTTTGAAAATCATTTACCGAAATCTATTTCCCACCGAATTTCACTTTCTGATGGTTGAACGTTAAAAGTGCAGCCATATGAGGTTATCGAATGCCACTTTATAGCATCATCTAATGGTAAGTTGTGATAAAAATAAAAAGTTCAAACTGTAACGTATTTTAAATTTAGAACAAACATATGCGACCTAAAACCTATTTGCTGGCTAAGGCGATCCAAGAACGGAAGGATGTTTTATTCGGTAATAACGATGCTGTGTTTAAGCCGAATGCACTCAAAGAAAAAGAAGAAGCTTGGGAAGCAATTCGCGCAGAAATGATCGAAAACGGATTCCCAAATTTTGAGCGGAAATCTTGGAAAGATGTGAGGAACCACGATTGGCAGTATTTGCGTAGAAGTGCTGTCTCAAAGTTTGAGCATAATCAAAAACCTGGCAATGAGCCTATCCAATATAATGAGGTTAGTATTTATTTTTGTTCTGTAAGAATATTCAAGAAAATTGACTAGTTCGCCACGAAGACATAAAACGCACTTGGTAACGGTAGCCTAGTGAACTTTGTACACAGGTAAAATTGTATTTCAATTTTTTATATTCAAAGTAAAAAAGAGGGGGCTTTAACGAGGTTTGACTGTAGTAACATCCCGCTAGTAAAAGGGGAAGAGGGAATATTGGATATTACTAAAATGCCTGCTCCTAATTCTTGCTTTTTAGTGCTATAATGGCACATCCTTCGATATTTTAAGTTCTCGTCCTTAGAATGAAGGTCATTTTTATTTCTTCTAATTAAATATTGAGAAGTCTTAGCATATAGCTAATACGCACCTGTAACAAATTTTGGTAATTAAACCTTCGGGTTATTTGTATAAGTATTTAGTTTTTGATTATCATTAAAAGGAAAACGTGCAGAGTCCTGTCATAATTAAAATAATTTATTCTGCTTGATTTTCAGGTAGATCGACTGGTCTTTGACATAATGGGCAATGATTCCACTGCCTTCAATGACTCGAATTCTGATGGAGGCGGAAACAGTAACAACATATCCTCACCTGCGTTTGACTTTTTCAACGGTTCATTTGACTTAATGGGCGATGCCATGAACAAATCATTCACCGATGGTGGTGTACAGGATACTGCTACTATGGAAAACATTCTAGCAGTTGCTCGATCAATGCCGAGTACAAGCGCAGCTCCCTCCTTCAACGGCAATGGTATGTATTGTTAATTATTTAATGAATTGCAAAATGCGTGATTTGTAAATTAATATGCAGAAATTGTTATATAACTTTAAATACATAGACCATATTGGATTATTTTAACATAACTAAAATATTGTTTATTTAGCATAACTAAAATATCTAGCAATTTAGGTGGGTTAAATACGTTAATGGATCAACAACAGCAACTCAATTCCATTTTCAACTCAGTTGTGAACCGTAAAGCATCCTGGGATACGGACTCTTCCACAGAGTCCAACAAAGAAACACGAAGACTAGGAAACGGGCAATCTGATGCCTTAAGCGAGTACTCAAAATTCTTGAATGGCGGAAGCGGCGGAGCCCATCTTGACATTCTTTCCGGATTGAATATGAATGGATTAGGTTCGCTTGACAACAAATCATCAGTTTTCTCGAACCAGGTTCGAATTTAATTCATGAATGGCATACAAAGGTATTGCAAGCGAAAGACTACTCATAAATTTATTAATGAAATTATGGGGCTGATTTTTACTTTAGTTGATTTTAGCATATCTCTATGCAGCCTTATGCTACGAGTTATACACAAATTTTGAAATTTTATTTGACTATCAAATTGTCTATCATACAACAAATACTGTTTGTGTCTGAACACGAAAATTGGAATATTTAACGAATATGTTAAGAAAATCAAGAATTTTTTTGTTATCCTCGCATTATTGTATTTCTCTGTGACCAGACGCTATTTTTGATCATTTGTTAGTGAACACCTTATCCACATCGAGCTATAATGTATTCATTGAATAATTACAAAAACTTCGTTCAGATACAACTTTTATTTGATTTTATCGGAAAACATGTTTTATAAAAATAATCCATAAATAAGATAGAAATAACATAGAATAATTGAAGAATATTATATTATAATTGCAAAAATTATATTTATTATTCCAATTTTAATCCCACGTATTATTAAAATCTCTCCAAATAATATTCTAATAATGCAAATATAAACAACATAATAGGGATTATTTTCAGAACCCTCGCAAAAGGCCACATTCTACTTCAGAGAAGCCAATTGACGAGAAAATTCAAGAAGCGAAGCTCCAGCTATTGCTAATTCAAGTCAAGCGGGAGGAGGCATTACTTGAACAAGAGCGCGCGAAGGTGATTCAAGAACAAGCCAAAGCTCGCCAGGAGCAAGCCAAAGCTCAACTGCTCGAACGCGAATTAGAAGAAGCGAATAAAGCGAGAACTGTCACAAACAGTGTTGATACTTCTGATAGTGCCAAAAATTAGGAGCACTTATTCCGATTCGCATATAACAAAATTTAGCATTCTTAATAGAATGTTTGCATTCAATCTATTTGGGAGACACCGAAAGTTACAAAACTAAACAGTACAAATTGGCATAAAAGCAGTGAAAACGTTGGAGACAATTTTCCAGTACTAAAAATGAAATATAAATTTAATGAATAAGAAAAAAGAAAGCACTAAGATAATTTTCATATGTACCTTACTTCCTAAAATTTTGCAAAATGAAGATCTTTAATTCGAATCAAAATAAAATTTATGTATGATTTTTAATTCGTTTATGATTTTCGTACTTGTGTAATTTTGGTGGTATATTTGTGTTACACAGATTTTATTTCGGGTGTTTCCAAAAAAAAATGTGTTAATCGGAATGAGTGGTCATTTCATTTGAATAATACACGCGGTTTTCTTCTGTGTAATATGTCGGCATCCGTGGCCAGTGAGTTTCCTACGTATATAGTGCAATCCATACTCGCTTTTATCACTTCCAAATTATTTTTATTCTCTTTGCCCTTTTATGTAACAATTTCCCTTTGATCTTTTATGCTCTCACATGTTGCGTCTTTTTCTCATTTCTTGATTCGCTTTGTATTTTGCTTGTTCTCCGTGTTTTGGCGGAAAATGCCCAGAAGTATATTTTGTATGGTGCTGTAAATTTACAAAAAGCTCGTTTCAGTTTTTGAACTAATTATTTTTTCTAAATTTTTCAAATTTAGAAAAATAACTTTTGTGTAAGCAGTAAATATCACAGACAAATTTTGGATGTTCTTTAAAATTTTGTATTAAATTTCGTGTAATAATTGTCCCTAAGCAAAATTGATTCTAGCCTTTGCTTTCTTTTCGTACTTATTTCTTACATCACGGAATCAATGTCGAAATCCTTCGTTTTTTATTTCTTTGTTCAGTGCATTTGCCATATTACTCGATCCTGTAATTTTGCCAAACCAGAATACATTATTCAACGAAGTCACGCATGCAAAGGCGCTTCCCAAGTTTTCACGAAGGTTTCTCGCGCACTCAAACACGCACTGTAATTAAATCTTCCTTTCTTCGTCAAACATATGCATGCAGGTAAAACGACTTCTTTCCTTCCTTTTGCTCTTTTCGTCATCAGACCGAGCAACCTTTGTTTCTTTCGCTCTCTCCCTTTAATTCCCGAATGAGTGTTTTTGTCACCTTTGTTGTTGTCTATAATAATTACTTGTAATCGCTGAATCCATAACACTTATTTATAGAAATATTTTTGCCCACTTTTCCGGCCTAGTGCTTAGCTTTTCATGGAAGTCTCATGTTCTGAAAGACGAAAGCAATTATTATTTTTGCTCATTTTATTTCAAAAATTGAAAATTTCAAAAATAATGAATTTAAATTTTTTTTTTGCAAAAGAACAGCTTCTAAATTTTGAAAAAATGAAGTTGTGATTCATGCAATTTGTGATTCATGCAATTTTCGGAAATAATTATGGCACGATATTTTTGGGCTTTGGTGAAAATGCACTTGGTCGAATTAAAATTGGTGCTGTTACTTTTAATAGTTGTTGCTATGCTAAAATTTAATTGTTACTGCATAACCTTCCTAATCTAATTCTAAACCCAAACATATATCGTTTTGCTTTGTCGTTGTTTAAAATCCACCATTGTGAGCCAATTCTCTCTTTGCCATATTTCATATATAAACTCTTCCTTCCTTTCCAAGCCAAATCCAAACTTTTAATTAATATGTTCTCGGTTACTGCGGTATGCGGTTCATTACCATCCACCCCCGTCGATCCACCCCCGTCGATTCACCCCCGTCGATCCACCCCCGGGTACGATTCACCCCTGCGTACGATCCACCCCCGTCGATCCACCCCCAAAATACGTTTTTCATTCTAGAAGGGTATTTTTCGCAGGAAATTCAAATTTTTGGCCCTTTTAGGCGTTTTACTCACATTTTTCATTTTAGAATACTCTAGAAAGGCTGTAAATAAAGCAAATCGTTTTATAACATCAATAATTAACAATTCACCACAACAAAAAATTAATATTGAATATTTTACATCATTCCATATGACTGTGATATTCAATAAGTGTGCGATCGTCGTAATTCTCCAAAAATCCCAAAACTCTTTCGTCCGCCAATTGGAACTTTTGACGCTTCTCAGGCGGTGCATCATCAAAATTCACTTTCCACGAAGTGACGTTTACCACGTAAGACAGTTACCACATTTCATTTTCTCTAACTTTGTGTGGTGAGAGTAATCTCTCTCTCCTTTTGTGGTAAATGATTGTGGTAAAAATCTTAGGCCTAACACTCCCGAACAACCGTTACTTTACGCCATATATGGGCTTTTCGGGATTCAGCTAAATCAGCATTTGCGACATTTACCACACAGCGACACTTGGAGGGGTGGACGAATATTTGAGGCATTTACACTTTCCGCTAATTTTGAAAAATTATCAAAATTTCACCAGAAAATGTGACTTTTTATGACATGTTGGCAAAAATTCAAGGAAAACATCTAAAGTCCTACAACTTGTAAATTAAGCTTAAAATTTGTTCTAATTAAGCTTAAAATACCGAAAACTAAGAAAAACTAGAATTTTTAAGAAATTTGACCTCGGAAAATTTTTTCAGATTTTTTGAGAAATTTTACTTCCGGTCCGGTCCGCGGACCGGACCGGGTAAAAAGTCGGTCCGCGTCCACCCTTGGACACTTGCCACACATGGCTAAGCAGTGTTTTGCTTTATTTACAGCCTTTCTAGAGTATTCTAGAATCAAAAATGTGAGTAAAATGTCTAAAAGGGCCAAAAATTTGAATTTTCTGCGAAAAATACCCTTCTAGAATGAAAAACGTATTTTGGGGGTGGATCGTACCCGGGGGTGGATCGACGGGGTGGATCGTACCCGGGGGTGAATCGTACCCGGGGGTGGATCGACGGGGGTGAATCGACGGGGGTGAATCGACGGGGGTGGATCGTAGTAGACCGGCGGTATGTCATTCATGCTTTATATTGTGCACGCAATTCACAACTGTAAATTTTTATCGAGTGCTATAATACATTTCTATGTTTTTAACAAATTTTGTTATAGAAATTTGGATAATAAAGAATATTCGTGAATTTTGACTATTCCTGCTACTTCAGCGAAATGTTTATGTTACGCGGATACTTTCACGGATATGGTCGGTTTATTAGTACTTGATTTCTGTTGATACATTAGGTTGTCGATTTGGTATTCGATTTGTAAAAAATTTAATTATCAAAACATTATATTTAATGATTATGAATTGTCTATTTATGAAATTGGTGTTGAAATGCAATTTCGATCTAAATACATATTGTATCGCGCTCGGTTGCTAAAATTTGAGATTTAGACAGAATGAAGTCAGACAAGAATGTTGTGCACGAAAATGGCGAAGCAATTGAAAATCGGGAGAATCAGAAGAAGTGCACAATTGCCATCGATGGAATGACGTGCGCTTCTTGTGTTGCAAATATCGAGAAAAATATTTCCGGCATGCCAGGTATTATGTTCTGCTCGAGATAAATGTTGTATTTTCTCTAAAGACATATTTGTATACTAATTGCAAAAACTATTTGGAGTTACCACCGAACGCCGTTTTTATACCGTAAATGTGTCAGTTTATTTCGGTTCCCCAAATAATCAACGAGTTCTAACTGATTTTACAAACATAAAATATACCCTAGAATTACGCTAGCTCCAACTAATGACATCTTGTTATTTAGGAATTGAATCCATATCGGTTGTGCTAATGTTCCTGAAGGCTGATGTCATTTATGACAGCAAAATTACCACTGCTGCAGATATCGCCGCAGCCATAGAAGATTTGGGATTTGATACTCAGGTTCTCGAGGACTCCGCATCGAACAACGAAAAAGTCAACCTACTGGTGAATTTTCGCTTTTGGCAACAATTTAATTTAGTTATTGAACCTCAAAATGGAATTAAACTTTATTTGAGGCTCACAAATGTCGTACTTATTTGACTAAGTACACGTGATTCCTCAAATATATACTGAGCTATTCACCAGGACAAACTTGTTTTACAACAATGATCATAGTAAATGGTATTGAGTCACATTGTTAGCTAAGTGGTAGAAATTGACATTATTATGTATTCAAATCAGAAAAATTCGGAGGTTTTGGCCAATTTAAACTCCGTAGATTAAAAGTTATTCGCATTTCGGAGAATAATTTTTGAATTTTGGCTAATAGCACTGAGTTAATTTTCATCAAAAATTCACACAAAATTTTGCCACCATCTGATGGTTGCCGCTAGAAGACCAACCGTATTTCTTTAATAGCTTCGCTTGAGACTCTTTTATCTTCTAAATTTCTCCCAAAGCAAATAAAATGAATTTTTTTCAGTATTTCAAATACAAAATTTTTAGCCTATATTTTATTTACAGAAATTTAATGGAAAAACAGATTTCGTATTGTTATATGTGGCAATTTTAGATTGGTGGAATGACGTGCTCGTCATGTGTCAGTCGGATTGAATCGCATATGATGTCGCTTAAAGGGATCGAGTCGTGCACCGTTTCACTTTCCACATCCACAGCAACGATTGAATATTCTTCACAGCTTATAGGTCTCAGAGATATAATTGACAGAATTCAGGTATCCTTAATGTATTTTTAACTTAATTTGTATTTGAGATAAAATATATAGCCTTCCCAAAAGACATAAACGGTTATAAAAACATAAGAACAAATTTAAGGAAAGAATTAGCATTGCTATCGCATCTTGAGAAGAAATTGTGGACAAGAATAAAATTCTAAGAATGCAATATAATACATATGAGATGTTAGAACGTATCGACTCGACCTAATAATAATATTGATCTATAAATAATCCATTAAATTGTTATACGCAACTCTTTTCCAAAATTTTATATAATATTTTAGGGTCTTGGATATAGTGCTGAGCTGGCGTCGCACGAACATAGACTCAAGCGGCTTGGACATGCCGACGATATAGCTAAGTGAGTTGCTCATATTTTTAACTACATTAAAAGCCAGTTTCATCCACATATGTTCCTTAAGTGTTATTTCAAAATTATAATGACTTTACGGTGAACGAAATGTTTTTTCTGACGTAAAATATAGTGATTACTCATAATCAACTAATTGTTACAATTTATATCGTTTTGCATTTATACATTTTTAAACTTTGAACGTCAATAGACAAATGACTAATTAAAATTACTGTTTTAGATGGCGTAACTCATTTCTGATATCCCTTATCTTTGGAGTTCCTGTAATGATGGTCATGGTATATTTTCATTGGATAATTGGTAGTCACATGCACCCCGAGAGACAAGTCAAGATTCTAGTCAAAGCAATTTCACTGGATAATCTCATATTATTTATGTTGGCTACGCCAGTACAGGTTAGTTTATTTTATTTTTTGAACCCAGCTTAAACTATGTAGATAAATTATTTTTGAGAGGCAGACTTCAGAATCTAACTAGGAACGCCTTAGACATTTTTTTAAAGTTGCTTATCTCGTCGAGTTAGGCTCGAGCAATGCATTTTTAACCGAAAAGTCCACGCTCTATTCCGCGATTTACCATTAGATCTAAGGACTCCGAACCCATAGTATAGATTATAGCGGAATGATGGCTTGAAATTTAGATTAGGTGGACAACCTTCGATTTTGTGTTAGGAATCCGGACAAATACCAGAGTGTATTTCACCCGATTGGCCAAATCCAAGACTCCTGAAAAAACGGCATTTCTCGAATCTATCTTGAAGATCTAAGCAACTTTTACATAGATGCCGTGTTTTATGATTATTCAATGTAGTAATATTTTTCCGCGAAGCCTTTTTTGTAAAAATGAACATTAACAAATATTGCGTCATAAAATAATATAATAATAATGATCTGAGGAGTCTAATTTTCATTATAACAACGATTCCTCACGAAATATATTTAGATGTTTGGTGGTCGTTACTTTTATATTCAAAGCTGGAAAGCAATGAAACATGGAACCGCAAATATGGGTTTGAATATTTTAGAAAGTTGTGTACATTATTCTCAGAACATATTTCAGACGTTTTGGTAGTGCTGGCCACCACAATAGCATTCACCTATTCTGTGGCCGTAATGTTGATCGCGATTATGTTAGGCTGGCAGTTTAGCCCAATGACATTTTTTGACGTACCACCAATGCTTTTCGTATTTATTTCGCTTGGAAGATGGTTGGAGTTTAAAGCGAAAGTAAGTAAATTTTTATTTATAAAATAAAGATTGATGTGTATTAAAATAAATTTAAAAATAATTTTGAAAGATTATATTCATTGAAATTGAATATAGGCAATATAATAATGAAGGCAAAACTAATAACAAGCATATACATACGTTTGATATGTTGCTCTCTATTTGATAAATATGCATACAATTTATTTTACAAATTTATATATAAAATTTGTTTTATAGTGTGTAGTATGTATTCTGGTGGTATAAATTACTACTACATTAACATCTTATAGGGAAAGACGTCAGAGGCCTTGAGCAAACTTATTTCTATGCAAGCGAAAGTTGCGATCCTTGTAACCCGCGACGAAACGTCAGGTCAGATCCTGTCTGAAAGAGGCATAGATACCGAACTTGTCCAACGGGGAGATTTAATAAAAGTCGTATCCGGTGAAAAAATCGCTGTCGATGGCATCGTGGTTGAAGGAAAGAGTTCGGCCGACGAGTCTTTTATAACAGGCGAGAGTATGCCTGTCGTAAAAAAACCAGGTATATATTTTTTTAATATGACTTCACTTCTGTAGTATTTATCCCATTTGTTGATGAAGAAATTGAAATAGGTATAAGTAAAAATAGACAAGATTGAGATCGAAATTATATGCATTCGTTTTTGCACCTGTTGCCCAATTTACTTTCTTCGTTTATAATGTTTTAGTTTTGCTTGTCATAAATGTTACTGTGACCATGTTCGTGTCTAGTATGTTAATAACTAGCTGAGACGGGGGCGCTTCGCGCCCCCTTACTCAGCTAGGAAGCGGGGAGCGTGCACAGCGGCGCTTCGCGCACCGCCATCAGCGGTCAGAGTTGGGTTGTTCGGGTGCCTGGCTTTGTCAGCGGAGCCTCGCGGCCTTCGGCCGCTCGAAGGGGGGATTTGTGGTGCCTAAGTATTTGGGGGTGCCTGGCTTTGTCAGCGGAGCCTCGCGGCCTTCGGCCGCTCGAAGGGGGGATTTGTGGTGCCTAAGTATTTGGGGGTGCCTGGCTTTGTCAGCGGAGCCTCGCGGCCTTCGGCCGCTCGAAGGGGGGCATTTCTGGTGCCTAATTATTTGGGGGTGCCTGGCTTTGTCAGCGGAGCCTCGCGGCCTTCGGCCGCTCGAAGGGGGGATTTGTGGTGCCTAATTATTTGGGTGGTGTCTAATTATCTCGCGCGCGCGCGCGCCTGCACGCGCGCGCGGTCGAATCTGACTTCAGATTCGGACTCAGCGCGAAAAATTACCTATATAACATGCCGCGCGCGCAAAAACTGGAAAAAACGCCTCGCGCGCGCTGCGCGCGCGCCTGCACGCGCGCGCGGTCGAATCTGACTTCAGATTCGGATTCCCCGTAGCCGAAAATTGGTTCCCCTGGTACCAAAAATTCCCCTGGTACCAAAAATTTCGATCAGAATCCCGAAAACATGAATTTTGTAGTTTGTACACTCCCAGACTACAAACTACAAAAGCGCGTCACGGAATGATCCATCCATCCATCCATCCAATGACATAAGCCGCATATTATATAAGATTTAGTAATTTTCTAATTAGTTACATTTATTGCGATACATTGCCGATTAGAATCATTTATATGTCAACAAATTGTAAATCAAGAATTTTCATTCTTTTTAGGATCTCCTGTCATCGGCGGATCTATCAACCAAAGTGGCTTATTAATAATCAGAGCCACACATGTCGGACAAGATTCAACGCTATCGCAAATTGTCAGGCTTGTAGAGGATGCACAAACCTCGAAAGTGAGTTTTGTTAATTGACTGCTTAATTTATTAAGTTTACTATTGCATCAATCAGACAATTTCAATGCAACATTACAATAATTTCATAACATTCCAGGCGCCCTTGCAACAAACTGCTGATCGATTAGCCGGATATTTCGTCCCTGCAGTTATCACTCTTTCTTTGATAACATTTTTTGTGTGGTTCTTTATCGGAATTTCCTATGGCACGTCATCTGGCATGGGCGATCACGGAACGGACTACTCAACTGGAAATACGTCAACAAATTCTGATCATACCGCGAAACTTCGAGACTGGGAATCACTCATAAGACGTGCCTTTGAATTTGCGATCACAGTGCTGGCAATTGCCTGTCCTTGCTCACTGGGACTAGCGACACCGACTGCCATTATGGTAGGAACGGGTGTTGGAGCCAGGAATGGAATACTCGTTAAGGGAGGTGAACCACTAGAAGTGACACAGAAGGTAAGCTTTCTTTTTCTTTCATATTTTCTCCAATTTAAGACTAATATATTTCAATAATTAATACTCTAAAGGGTTCTGCAATTCGATAAATTCAGAGTTTATTTTACAAATTATCTTACAGAATTTGGTTGTATTATATTACAATATATACGGTCCTACGGAAATTGTTAAACTGCTAAAACTCACACTTTCGTTGAATGCTTGAAAAATGTTCAAGCTCAAAACATTGTAAATAACAGAATTTCGAAACATTGCTTGCATTTACAGATCTTCAGAAATTTCGTCTGTCATTTGGAAGTGAATGTTATAAGGTTACTTAAACCTTACGTTTTGACTTCTCAAAGAAAATATTCAAATAATAAGTATTAGAGTTTAGTGAAACATATTATTTATGAATGAAAGGAGGAAAACTACTTTCATTTCGGGAGCGTAAAATAGCGTTTTCTCAGTTTTAGGAAAGGTCAATAATTGACGACAATAAGTATGACTTGACATCTTATTCAGGTAAACACTGTTGTATTCGACAAAACAGGAACTGTAACAGAGGGTCATCCGAGAGTCATAAAAATGTTCTGTACGCTGCCAGCTTCAAGGCTCACGTTGAAGCGGATATGCGCTATTCTAGGATCAGCAGAATCTAGCAGGTTATCTTGAATAGAATCATGAAAATTTATAATTTGTTGATTTTAGCGAGCATCCACTCGGAAATGCAATTGTATCATTTGCTAAAGAGGTTTGTTTTCATTTCATAAGATTATAGTTTGAAAATGAGAATTAAATACAAATTTAGTATCTACAAAATGAGCATTGGGCCAACATTAATCGGTTTCGTGTGTCAGCCGGTAATGGAATAGCCTGCGAAGTTTCCAACATTTCCAGCGTATTATCAAGTATTTCTGAAAACTCACCAGGTAATTTAATTCAACCAATGTTTTAATTGTTTCGCTTGTGCCGTTGTTGCATATTTAGCACTTTTCATATCGCCGAAATAAGTATCGTTGTTTGTAAATAGTGTCAAAAATTTCGGATTTTCAGTCTGTGTCCGTTAATGCCTGCTATGGTACTCAAAATTAATAGCCTTGAAAATGACTGCAAATGACAAATTATTCTGAGCAATTCTGCGTCGCAAAAGCAGATTTTAATCATAAATAATAAAAACAGAATAAAACTCGAATATGTATCATAGGCATGCATCACATATACCATAGGCATATGAACAGGGCAGATTCATAATCATCACTGGATTTCAATGTTTAAATCGAGTTAAATTTTTACTTTTATAGTGCCAAAGTCGGACGAGGAAGGCTACGTTGAAGTGCATACCGCTCACCTAACTACATCATCCGTGGAATTTATACCATTAATAATCAAGAACGAAGGTGAAGAATCTCCGATGTTAGTAAACACAACTGATGAGGAAGATTTGCAATGCCAGGAGAGTGCTATGCAAATGGATTGGAATCGATTAGAGAAGTTCAGCGTTGTCATTGGTTCAGAAAAATGGATTACGAACAACGGCGTTGACATCGCACCTCCAATAACGGAAGCACTTCTGAAGGAGCGGCAAACCGGCAACATATCGTTATTATGTGCGATAAATGGTAAGAACTATTCTAAACGCATGGTGGGATATCTTGCACCAAAAATTATGTTTTTGCACCGAATTCATATTTTCTCCAAATTCACACAATAATAATGGAACTAGGTGTAGCCATCGAGAGCGCAGGCATAGTTCTTGTCAAGGTCAGTAGCTCAGCCAGATGTTCTGTTAATTAAGTGGTCTTTAATCAATATTTAGTACTTCATGTTTCTTTTCAGAATAATTTGCTTGACGTCTATGGAGCAATACGACTGTCAAAGGCGGTTATCAAGCGAATAAGAATTAACCTATTTTTCGCGCTGATTTACAATTCGATTGGAATTCCTATAGCTGCAGGAGTTTTCAGGCCATGGGGAATCGCCATTCAGGTATTGTATTTTTTTCATTTTAGGAATAAATAAGAAAGCTAAATTATTATCACATAATATATATTTTTCATTTAGCCATGGATGGCTGCCGCTGCGATGGTAATTTTATAGCTGGTTGGCTTAACGAGGGAGTTAAAATTCTATTATGTTTTCAGGCAATGTCTTCCGTATCTGTAGTAACGTCTTCACTATTTTTGAAGAACTTCAAGTATGTTGTTTGATCTTTAAGCATTCCTCTAAAATCTGCATTAAATATCTTATTTCGTACATAATAGTAGTCATAGGTAATATTAGTGTTTTTAATGCATAAAGATAATTATTTTCTCGAGCTTTCTAACTAGGGGCCTTTTAGATGTTAGGTACAGAATATTGACCATGGTGTCCGATTTTGTGGTGTCCAAAAATCGATTTTTTGCGACAACATGGGTTATCCAATAAGATTATTTAATAACTAGGAAAATATATGTTGTAGCTAATAGTGGTGCTAACTAGCTAATACTGACACGACCCGGGATTCGTCCCATGGGGAACACCAGATCAGGGAACTAGGTAAATTCAGCCTTGTCCGGGTCCTACCGTACCCCACAGGCTTCGTGTCAGCACCAATGGTTTTTCAAACTTGGTCCAAGGGAAATCAAATCGGGGCCGAGCAGGCTGCGTCACTATTAACTGAGCACTCACTATTAAACTACAATATATATAAGAATTAAAAGACCAATACCATCCAATAATTGCTGAATAGCACTCAAACAGGTCCCATGTAAGTCAATTGTTTAGAAAGCCATCTGAGCCATCGCTTACCACGGCCGAGTTTCGACGCTATAAAAAGTGTATTCCGGAGTCAGATGTCGTTGTCTATAGAGGTCTGTCGAACAAAAACGATAACACTATTGACCTGTCCGCTTTGGAAAGATTCGACAATGGCGGAGTAATGAAAAAAGGAGGCAAGCGAGTGACTTCAAGGTCATCTACCGCATCGTCGCTCGCCTCTCTTCCATTGAGCAGCTTAAAAACATATGACGATAAAATTGCCTCGGAGAAGTAAGGTTTATAGTGCGCAACCATAACCGAATGAAAAATATGGACTTTGAATCTGAAAGCATGTTGTAAAAGAAAATTCTTAGTACGACACAGATATATAGCTAAACATTGTCCTGGGAAATGTGATTACTGAACTGCTAATTTTCTGAACGTGGGTTTTTACTTTAAAATATGGATTACGTGTTATCAAATTTCGAAGTTTTTCAACTAATATTTTTGTCTAACGTTTTACTTTAAGATTTCTTTCTATGGAAGTTGACGAAGAGGATGATCCTCATGCCGCTGACGCCGAGACTAGCCTTTTCGCCAAAGCTTAAAATGTTCCTAAAATACTTCAATTTTTCTTATTTGCAATGTATTCTCACGTCTTTCCCTTGCCAATTAACAATTGTTCGTATGGCCATAGCTTTTTATTTAATTTATTGATAATTGTAAATTGCGATATTACATATCTTTGTCTAGTGAAACCTGGTGTGTTAGGTATATCGATCAATATTCGGGTTTCATCTCAGTCATCACAAATTCGTTATAATTAAACGGGCACCAGTTTGTAAAATAAAGAAATTAATAATATTTCATTGTGTATTAATTAAGCATTTGGTTTATTTCATATGAAATATTTAATTTTGTAACATCGTAGTTATTTTTAACGAATTTATTTGAGATGTTCGCGTTCAGTCCGAAATTGGCATCGTTATCGGCTTTACGGTCGCTTATAGTTCCAAGCGTATCTCAAATTTCGAGCATACACACTTCAGCATGTGCCCAAGATGGATTACTTGCAGTAAGTCTTTCGTTACACACGTCAGAAATATTTGTATATGAGCAAAATAATATTTTTTCTGAAAAGTTATAAAAATATCAGTGGTATAATCAGATTGCAACAAATGGCCACATCGAAAAGTTTGCACGAAAAATAAATGGTAAACTCAAAAAGTAAATGATATGCGGTTGGACGTTATTTTGAATTGTTGGCTGATGAAAAATTTACTGTGAAGAAACTCGCCGTTTAAAAGAAATTCCGCGCGTTGTGCAAAGAGATGCCAATGACTTTATTTTTGAGTTTCAGCACAAAGGACACATATATCACGTCGGCCCCTTTTGTATGGGACTTGTTTCAAAAAGTGTGACAGGCATGTTTTTGTCGTTAAAATCCCGAGATTTTTGGCACATACCCTAATTCGGGTACGGCGAGTCCGAATTTGACCTCAGATTTGGGGTGGTCCCGCCACGAAAATTGGGCAAATCGCATTTTTGGTACCAAATGGCACAAAATGACCTTTTTTGACGCGTTACGTAAACAGATTCTGAATCAGCGCATCGAATTACCCCTAAACACACATTTTGCTGACATTCCGAAAAATTTCATTTTTTGGCCATTTTTGACCACATGGATTTTGAAAAAAATCGATTTTTTAAAATCTGGAAAAGATTTTTGCAATGAGTGTGTTTAGGGGTAATTCGATGCGCTGATTCAGAATCTGAAATTATTTTCTTCATATCACGTCAAAAATGGCCATTTTCGGACGATTTTTTCGTCTCAAGTTTGAACCCCAGGTCCGTCAATCAATTTTTTTCTCGCGAAAAAACAGAATTTTCTTAAAAATAACCACCAATTCTTGTTTAAGGACCACAATTGGTTAAACATTTGGAACTGTAAAATGAACTACCATCAAAACTAATTTTATTGCACCATTTTGTGATACTTTTCGCCCAAAAACGCCAAAAAACGTAATTTTCTCACTTTTCGCGGCGGGACCACCCGTGATCTGACGTCAAATTCGGATTCGCCGTATCGAAAAACAGTATACTCCCAAAAATCCCAGTCGATTTCAAACGTTCTAATTCGCTTTTTCTCGAAAATACACGAAAATGGCCATTTTTGGGCAAAAAAACCGAAAAAATATCGTATTGGGCTAAAACGGTCATTTAGGTTAGAAATTTTATGAAAAAGTAAAATTTGAGGTGTTGCTCGATCATACTGTACAAGTGAAATATTCATCCGTACGAATATTATTTCTGAATCGGGCCTCAAGTTTGACCCATTTTACACTGAAAAACGCAAAGTGTACCAACTTTGGGGACGAAAATATTAATAATAATCGTACGGATGAATATTTCACCCACCGGGTATGATAGAGCAACACCTGAAGTTGCATCCTGACGTAAAAAATCGTTGACAAATGACAATTTGATTTTTGGCTGAAATCGGCTGTCACACTTTTTGAAACAAGAGGAGCCGACGTGATATATACCAATCTTCTGGATGACATTCTGACATAAGTGAAATTACAGTAAAATGAAACTTGTGACCTTGGAAATATTCCCAAAAATATGTTTTATTACTTTTATTAATAGTTCACCTAAAAATCAAGTAGATTCTCAAGATAGGCTCGTCTATGTCAACATGAGCTGATTTTCAAGATGGACTACAACACATGGAATGATAGGATCATCATAATAAATCTAACGCTTTTAGCGAATGTATAGGCGCGGCGGTCCACCAAGTCATGAGTGTACAAAGGCTAAACCAATCAGCGGATTTCATTATTTTAGTGGGATTGTGCTTAAAAGTGAGTTTCATTTCACTTCGGTTTATTCGCTCTAATGATTAGTGCACCTTTTTTCACCAAATTTTTCTAGGAATATATTTTGTGGCAGCAATATTAAAAATGATATTAACCCTTCATTGCCGAGTGTATCCGATCGGATACGTTTTTGATTTGCTAAAGACTTCACAAAAAGAAAGAAACGAATGAGTGTTCATGTTACTTTACTAAGAAGCCAGTGTCTGTCTGTCCGAATTATCCCCCCCCCCATAGAGAGTTACAAACCGTCAGGTCGGACTTTTCACCTGGGGTATTGATTTCATGCTCAGGGGCTTCCATTCGATGAGAAAACATGCCCGAAAAAAAAATTTTTGAAATTCGCATGTTGTACCCCCTGTTTTTACCCCCTCAAAGTCGAGGCCACGCCCCCGTTTTCCTGTATGTATGCCGAAATTGTTTAGAAATATCCAGCAAGCCCCCAGAGGCGTGTGATAGCTCAATCGCTTCCTCTCGATGAGCCTGGGTGGGGAAAATTGAAATTTTCGAGATTTAACGACGGAAATTGAAGTTATGAGCCCTCAGGGCATTTGTCGAGATTGGGCGTTCCTGACCACCTCCAGAGGCGAGTGAGGTGTCAAACGTTAGCTCTCGGTGAGCCAGTACGAATGGCACAAAAAGTTTCGAGATTGGACCACCCAGGTTGACGAAAAATGCCCTCAGGGCATTTCTCGGGATTTTCGGTTCCTGACCACCTCCAGAGGCGAGTAAGGTGTCAAATGATAGCTCTCAGTGAGACAAAACGAATGGCACTGAAATTTTTAAGGTCGGACCACACACGATGGAGATTTTTGCCCTGAGGGCATTTCTCGAGATTTTGGGTTTCTGACCATGCTATTTATATACTTTTCGGAAATAATTATGGCACGATATTTTTGGGCTTTGGTAAAAATGCACTTGGTCGAATTAAAATTGGTGCTGTTACTTTTAATAGTTGTTGCTATGCTAAAATTTAATTGTTACTGCATAACCTTCCTAATCTAATTCTAAACCCAACCATATATCGTTTTGCTTTGTCGTTGTTTAAAATCCACCATTGTGAGCCAATTCTCTCTTTGCCATATTTCATATATAAACTCTTCCTTCCTTTCCAAGCCAAATCCAAACTTTTAATTAATATGTTCTCGGTTACTGCGGTATGTCATTCATGCTTTATATTGTGCACGCAATTCACAACTGTAAATTTTTATCGAGTGCTATAATACATTTCTATGTTTTTAACAAATTTTGTTATAGAAATTTGGATAATAAAGAATATTCGTGAATTTTGACTATTCCTGCTACTTCAGCGAAATGTTTATGCTACGCGGATACTTTCACGGATATGGTCGGTTTATTAGTACTTGATTTCTGTTGATACATTAGGTTGTCGATTTGGTATTCGATTTGTAAAAAATTTAATTATCAAAACATTATATTTAATGATTATGAATTGTCTATTTATGAAATTGGTGTTGAAATGCAATTTCGATCTAAATACATATAGTTTAGAAACCATATCTGAAGTTAATTAATACGCGCTCGGTTTACTAGCCTGCTAAAATTTGAGATTTAGACAGAATGAAGTCAGACAAGAATGTTGTGCACGAAAATGGCGAAGCAATTGAAAATCGGGAGAATCAGAAGAAGTGCACAATTGCCATCGATGGAATGACGTGCGCTTCTTGTGTTGCAAATATCGAGAAAAATATTTCCGGCATGCCAGGTATTATGTTCTGCTCGAGATAAATGTTGTATTTTCTCTAAAGACATATTTGTATACTAATTGCAAAAGCTATTTGGAGTTACCACCGAACGCCGTTTTTATACCGTAAATGTGTCAGTTTATTTCGGTTCCCCAAATAATCAACGAGTTCTAACTGATTTTACAAACATAAAATATACCCTAGAATTACGCTAGCTCCGACTAATGACATCTTGTTATTTAGGAATTGAATCCATATCGGTTGTGCTAATGTTCCTGAAGGCTGATGTCATTTATGACAGCAAAATTACCACTGCTGCAGATATCGCCGCAGCCATAGAAGATTTGGGATTTGATACTCAGGTTCTCGAGGACTCCGCATCGAACAACGAAAAAGTCAACCTACTGGTGAATTTTCGCTTTTGGCAACAATTTAATTTAGTTATTGAACCTCAAAATGGAATTAAACTTTATTTGAGGCTCACAAATGTCGTACTTATTTGACTAAGTACACGTGATTCCTCAAATATATACTGAGCTATTCACCAGGACAAACTTGTTTTACAACAATGATCATAGCAAATGGTATTGAGTCACATTGTTAGCTAAGTGGTAGAAATTGACATTATTATGTATTCAAATCAGAAAAATTCGCAGGTTTTGGCCAATTTAAACTCCGTAGATTAAAAGTTATTCGCATTTCGGAGAATAATTTTTGAATTTTGGCTAATAGCACTGAGTTAATTTTCATCAAAAATTCACACAAAATTTTGCCACCATCTGATGGTTGCCGCTAGAAGACCAACCGTATTTCTTTAATAGCTTCGCTTGAGACTCTTTTATCTTCTAAATTTCTCCCAAAGCAAATAAAATGAATTTTTTCAGTATTTCAAATACAAAATTTTTAGCCTATATTTTATTTACAGAAATTTAATGGAAAAACAGATTTCGTATTGTTATATGTGGCAATTTTAGATTGGTGGAATGACGTGCTCGTCATGTGTCAGTCGGATTGAATCGCATATGATGTCGCTTAAAGGGATCGAGTCGTGTACCGTTTCACTTTCCACATCCACAGCAACGATTGAATATTCTTCACAGCTTATAGGTCTCAGAGATATAATTGACAGAATTCAGGTATCCTTAATGTATTTTTAACTTAATTTGTATTTGAGATAAAATATATAGCCTTCCCAAAAGACATAAACGGTTATAAAAACATAAGAACAAATTTAAGGAAAGAATTAGCATTGCTATCGCATCTTGAGAAGAAATTGTGGACAAGAATTAAATTCTAAGAATGCAATATAATACATATGAGATGTTAGAACGTATCGACTCGACCTAATAATAATATTGATCTATAAATAATCCATTAAATTGTTATACGCAACTCTTTTCCAAAATTTTATATAATATTTTAGGGTCTTGGATATAGTGCTGAGCTGGCGTCGCACGAACATAGACTCAAGCGGCTTGGACATGCCGACGATATAGCTAAGTGAGTTGCTCATATTTTTAACTACATTAAAAGCCAGTTTCATCCACATATGTTCCTTAAGTGTTATTTCAAAATTATAATGACTTTACGGTGAACGAAATGTTTTTTCTGACGTAAAATATAGTGATTACGCATAATCAACAAATTGTTACAATTTATATCGTTTTGCATTTATACATTTTTAAACTTTGAACGTCAATAGACAAATGACTAATTAAAATTACTGTTTTAGATGGCGTAACTCGTTTCTGATATCCCTTATCTTTGGAGTTCCTGTAATGATGGTCATGGTATATTTTCATTGGATAATTGGTAGTCACATGCACCCCGAGAGACAAGTCAAGATTCTAGTCAAAGCAATTTCACTGGACAATCTCATATTATTTATGTTGGCTACGCCAGTACAGGTTAGTTTATTCTATTTTTTGAACCCAGCTTAAACTATGTAGATAAATTATTTTTCAGAGGCAGACTTCAGAATCTAACTAGGAACGCCTTAGACATTTTTTTAAAGTTGCTTATCTCGTCGAGTTAGGCTCGAGCAATGCATTTTTAACCGAAAAGTCCACGCTCTATTCCGCGATTTACCATTAGATCTAAGGACTCCGAACCCATAGTATAGATTATAGCGGAATGATGGCTTGAAATTTAGATTAGGTGGACAACCTTCGATTTTGTGTTAGGAATCCGGACAAATACCAGAGTGTATTTCACCCGATTGGCCAAATCCAAGACTCCTGAAAAAACGGCATTTCTCGAATCTATCTTGAAGATCTAAGCAACTTTTACATAGATGCCGTGTTTTATGATTATTCAATGTAGTAATATTTTTCCGCGAAGCCTTTTTTGTAAAAATGAACATTAACAAATATTGCGTCATAAAATAATATAATAATAATGATCTGAGGAGTCTAATTTTCATTATAACAACGATTCCTCACGAAATATATTTAGATGTTTGGTGGTCGTTACTTTTATATTCAAAGCTGGAAAGCAATGAAACATGGAACCGCAAATATGGGTTTGAATATTTTAGAAAGTTGTGTACATTATTCTCAGAACAAATTTCAGACGTTTTGGTAGTGCTGGCCACCACAATAGCATTCACCTATTCTGTGGCCGTAATGTTGATCGCGATTATGTTAGGCTGGCAGTTTAGCCCAATGACATTTTTTGACGTACCACCAATGCTTTTCGTATTTATTTCGCTTGGAAGATGGTTGGAGTTTAAAGCGAAAGTAAGTTAATTTTTATTTATAAAATAAAGATTGATGTGTATTAAAATAAATTTAAAAATAATTTTGAAAGATTATATTCATTGAAATTGAATATAGGCAATATAATAATGAAGGCAAAACTAATAACAAGCATATACATACGTTTGATATGTTGCTCTCTATTTGATAAATATGCATACAATTTATTTTACAAATTTATATATAAAATTTGTTTTATAGTGTGTAGTATGTATTCTGGTGGTATAAATTACTACTACATTAACATCTTATAGGGAAAGACGTCAGAGGCCTTGAGCAAACTTATTTCTATGCAAGCGAAAGTTGCGATCCTTGTAACCCGCGACGAAACGTCAGGTCAGATCCTGTCTGAAAGAGGCATAGATACCGAACTTGTCCAACGGGGAGATTTAATAAAAGTCGTATCCGGTGAAAAAATCGCTGTCGATGGCATCGTGGTTGAAGGAAAGAGTTCGGCCGACGAGTCTTTTATAACAGGCGAGAGTATGCCTGTCGTAAAAAAACCAGGTATATATTTTTTTAATCTGACTTCACTTCTGTAGTATTTATCCCATTTGTTGATGAAGAAATTGAAATAGGTATAAGTAAAAATAGACAAGATTGAGATCGAAATTATATGCATTCGTTTTTGCACCTGTTGCCCAATTTACTTTCTTCGTTTATAATGTTTTAGTTTTGCTTGTCATAAATGTTACTGTGACCATGTTCGTGTCTAGTATGTTAATAATTTAGTAATTTTCTAATTAGTTACATTAATTGCGATACATTGCCGATTAGAATCATTTATATGTCAACAAATTGTAAATCAAGAATTTTCATCCTTTTTAGGATCTCCTGTCATCGGCGGATCTATCAACCAAAGTGGCTTATTAATAATCAGAGCCACACATGTCGGACAAGATTCAACGCTATCGCAAATTGTCAGGCTTGTGGAGGATGCACAAACCTCGAAAGTGAGTTTTGTTAATTGACTGCTTAATTTATTAAGTTTACTATTGCATCAATCAGACAATTTCAATGCAACATTACAATAATTTCATAACATTCCAGGCGCCCTTGCAACAAACTGCTGATCGATTAGCCGGATATTTCGTCCCTGCAGTTATCACTCTTTCTTTGATAACATTTTTTGTGTGGTTCTTTATCGGAATTTCCTATGGCACGTCATCTGGCATGGGCGATCACGGAACGGACTACTCAACTGGAAATACGTCAACAAATTCTGATCATACCGCGAAACTTCGAGACTGGGAATCACTCATAAGACGTGCCTTTGAATTTGCGATCACAGTGCTGGCAATTGCCTGTCCTTGCTCACTGGGACTAGCGACACCGACTGCCATTATGGTAGGAACAGGTGTTGGAGCCAGGAATGGAATACTCGTTAAGGGAGGTGAACCACTAGAAGTGACACAGAAGGTAAGCTTTCTTTTTCTTTCATATTTTCTCCAATTTAAGACTAATATATTTCAATAATTAATACTCTAAAGGGTTCTGCAATTCGATAAATTCAGAGTTTATTTTACAAATTATCTTACAGAATTTGGTTGTATTATATTACAATATATACGGTCCTAACGGAAATTGTTAAACTGCTAAAACTCACACTTTCGTTGAATGCTTGAAAAATGTTCAAGCTCAAAACATTGTAAATAACAGAATTTCGAAACATTGCTTGCATTTACAGATCTTCAGAAATTTCGTCTGTCATTTGGAAGTGAATGTTATAAGGTTACTTAAACCTTACGTTTTGACTTCTCAAAGAAAATATTCAAATAATAAGTATTAGAGTTTAGTCAAACATATTATTTATGAATGAAAGGATGAAAACTACTTTCATTTCGGGAGCGTAAAATAGCGTTTTCTCAGTTTTAGGAAAGGTCAATAATTGACGACAATAAGTATGACTTGACATCTTATTCAGGTAAACACTGTTGTATTCGACAAAACAGGAACTGTAACAGAGGGTCATCCGAGAGTCATAAAAATGTTCTGTACGCTGCCAGCTTCAAGGCTCACGTTGAAGCGGATATGCGCTATTCTAGGATCAGCAGAATCTAGCAGGTTATCTTGAATAGAATCATGAAAATTTATAATTTGTTGATTTTAGCGAGCATCCACTCGGAAATGCAATTGTATCATTTGCTAAAGAGGTTTGTTTTCAATTCATAAGATTATAGTTTGAAAATGAGAATTAAATACAAATTTAGTATCTACAAAATGAGCATTGGGCCAACATTAATCGGTTTCGTGTGTCAGCCGGTAATGGAATAGCCTGCGAAGTTTCCAACATTTCCAGCGTATTATCAAGTATTTCTGAAAACTCACCAGGTAATTTAATTCAACCAATGTTTTAATTGTTTCGCTTGTGCCGTTGTTGCATATTTAGCACTTTTCATATCGCCGAAATAAGTATCGTTGTTTGTAAATAGTGCCAAAAATTTCGGATTTTCAGTCTGTGTCCGTTAATGCCTGCTATGGTACTCAAAATTAATAGCCTTGAAAATGACTGCAAATGACAAATTATTCTGAGCAATTCGGCGTCGCAAAAGCAGATTTTAATCATATATAATAAAAACAGAATAAAACTCGAATATGTATCATAGGCATGCATCACATATACCATAGGCATATGAACAGGGCAAATTCATAATCATCACTGGATTTCAATGTTTAAATCGAGTTAAATTTTTACTTTTATAGTGCCAAAGTCGGACGAGGAAGGCTACGTTGAAGTGCATACCGCTCACCTAACTACATCATCCGTGGAATTTATACCATTAATAATCAAGAACAAAGGTGAAGAATCTCCGATGTTAGTAAACACAACTGATGAGGAAGATTTGCAATGCCAGGAGAGTGCTATGCAAATGGATTGGAATCGATTAGAGAAGTTCAGCGTTGTCATTGGTTCAGAAAAATGGATTACGAACAACGGCGTTGACATTGCACCTCCAATAACGGAAGCACTTCTGAAGGAGCGGCAAACCGGCAACATATCGTTATTATGTGCGATAAATGGTAAGAACTATTCTAAACACATGGTGGGATACCTTGCACCAAAAATTATTTTTTTGCACCGAATTTTTCTCCAAATTCACACAATAATAATGGAATTAGTCTCCATACAAGGAGTCATTTAAGTAAAAATATAAGATAACGATTTCCATTTTAAAAATATTTTCGCAAAGTTAATTCGATGTTTCTGTGTTTCGAATTGGCATTAATTTGATTGGAAGGAAAATTAAATTGTTTTGAGAAAAATTATTTTCCATTTTATTTTTCATTAGAACAATGCTCATACAGTGCAATTTAGATCGAGTAGCTGCAATCATAAGCATCGCCGATCAGGTGAAGAAGGAGGCGCCACTCGCCATATATTGTCTACAGAAAATGGGTATGAAAGTCGTTCTTTTGACTGGTGATAACTCGAGAACAGCTGAAGCCACAGCCAAAAAAGTAAGCTTTTAAGATTGCTAGAAACATAATGTAGAAATATTTAATTTTTAGGTGGGCATCCGGGAAGTCTTCGCAGAAGTTTTGCCGAACCAAAAGAAAGACAAAATTGAGCAACTTCAGGTGAGAACGATTTCTTTTCAGAACAATGCCAATGAAATAATTTTAGAAGCAAGGAAGGATTGTGGCGATGGTGGGTGATGGTGTGAACGATAGCCCTGCCCTAGCTGCTGCTAACGTAGGTATTGCAATTTCGAATGGATCAGATGTAGCCATCGAGAGCGCAGGCATAGTTCTTGTCAAGGTCAGTAGCTCAGCCAGATGTTCTGTTAATTTAGTGGTCTTTAATCAATATTTAGTACTTCATGTTTCTTTTCAGAATAATTTGCTTGACGTCTATGGAGCAATACGACTGTCTAAGGCGGTTATCAAGCGAATAAGAATTAACCTATTTTTCGCGCTGATTTACAATTCGATTGGAATTCCTATAGCTGCAGGAGTTTTCAGGCCATGGGGAATCGCCATTCAGGTATTGTATTTTTTTTTCATTTTAGGAATAAATAAGAAAGCTAAATTATTATCACATAATATATATTTTTCATTTAGCCATGGATGGCTGCCGCTGCGATGGTAATTTTATAGCTGGTTGGCTTAACGAGGGAGTTAAAATTCTATTATGTTTTCAGGCAATGTCTTCCGTATCTGTAGTAACGTCTTCACTATTTTTGAAGAACTTCAAGTATGTTTTTTGATCTTTAGGCATTCCTCTAAAACCTTCATTAAATATCTTATTTCGTACATAATAGTAGTCATAGGTAATATTAGTGTTTTTAATGCATAAAGATAATTATTTTCTCGAGCTTTCTAACTAGGGGCCTTTTAGATGTTAGGTACAGAATATTGACCATGGTGTCCGATTTTGTGGTGTCCAAAAATCGATTTTTTGCGACACCATGGGTTATCCAATAAGATTATTTAATAACTAGGAAAATATATGTTGTAGCTAATAGTGTTGCTAACTTACTAATACTGACACGACCCGGGATTTGTCCCATGGGGAACACCAGATCAGGTAACTAGGTAAATTCAGCCTCGTCCGGGTCCTACCGTACCCCACAGGTTTCGTGTCAGCACCAATGGTTTTTCGAACTTGGTCCAAGGGAAATCGAATCGGGGCTGAGCAGCTGCGTCACTATTTACTGAGCACTCACTATTAAACTACAACATATATAAGAATTAAAAGACCAATACCATCCAATAATTGCTGAATAGCACTCAAACAGGTCCCATGTAAGTCAATTGTTTAGAAAGCCATCTGAGCCATCGCTTACGACGGCCGAGTTTCGACGCTATAAAAAGTGTATTCCGGAGTCAGATGTCGTTGTCTATAGAGGTCTGTCGAACAAAAACGATAACACTATTGACCTGTCCGCTTTGGAAAGATTCGCCAATGGCGGAGTAATGAAAAAAGGAGGCAAGCGAGTGACTTCAAGGTCATCTACCGCATCGTCGCTCGCCTCTCTTCCATTGAGCAGCTTAAAAACATATGACGATAAAATTGCCTCGGAGAAGTAAGGTTTATAGTGCGCAACCATAACCGAATGAAAAATATGGACTTTGAATCTGAAAGCATGTTGTAAAAGAAAATTCTTAGTACGACACAGATATATAACTAAACATTGTCCTTGGAAATGTGATTACTGAACTGCTAATTTTCTGAACGTGGGTTTTTACTTTAAAATATGGATTACGTGATATCAAATTTTCGAAATTTTTTAATTAATATTTTTGTCTAATGTTTTACTTTAAGATTTCTTTCCATGGAAGTTGACGAAGAGGATGATCCTCATGCCGCTGACGCCGAGACTAGCCTTTTCGCCAAAGCTTAATGTTCCTAAAATACTTCAATTTTTCTTATTTGCAATGTATTCTCACGTCTTTCCCTTGCCAATTAACAATTCTTCGTATGGCCATAGCTTTTTATTTAATTTATCGATAATTGTAAATTGCGATATTACATATCTTTGTCTAGTGAAACCTGTTGTGGTAGGTATATCGATCAATATTCGGGTTTCATCTCAGTCATCACAAATTCGTTATATTTAAACGGGCACCAGTTTGTAAAATAAAGAAATTACATACTATTTCATTGTGTATTAATTAAACATTTGGTTTATTTCATATGAAATATTTAATTTTGTAACATCGTATTTATCTTTAACGAATTTTTTTGAGATGTTCGCGTTCAGTCCGAAATTGGCATCGTTATCGGCTTTACGGTCGCTTATAGTACCAAGCGTATCTCAAATTTCGAGCATACACACTTCAGCATGTGCCCAAGATGGATTACTTGCAGTAAGTCTTTCGTTACACACGTCAGAAATATTTGTATATTGGCAAAATAATATTTTTTTCTGAAAGGTTATAAAAATATCAGCGGTATTATCAGGTTGCAACGAATGGCCGCATCGAAAAGTTTGCACGAAAAATAAATGGTAAACTCAAAAAGTAAATGATATGCAGTAGGACGTTATTTTGAATACTAATAGTTGCGAATAATACTGGCTGATGGAAAATTTACTGTGAAGAAACTCGCCGTTTAAAAGAAATTCCGCGCGTTGTGCAAAGAGATGCCAATGACTTTATTTTTTGAGTTTCAGCACAAAGGACACATATATACCAATCTTCTGGATGACATTCTGACATAAGTGAAATTACAGTAAAATGAAACTTGTGACCTTGGAAATATTCCCAAAAATATGTTTTATTACTTTTATTAATAGTTCATCTAAAAATCAAGTAGATTCTCAAGATAGGCTCGTCTATGTCAACATGAGCTGATTTTCAAGATGGACTAAAACACATGGAATGATAGGATCATCATAATAAATTTAACGCTTTTAGAGAATGTATAGGCGCGGCGGTCCTCCAAGTCACGAGTGTACAAAGGCTAAGCCAATCAGCGGATTTCATTATTTTAGTGGCATTGTGCTTAAAAGTGAGTTTCATTTCACTTCGGTTTATTCGCTCTAATGATTAGTGCACCTTTTTGACCAAATTTTTCTAGGAATATATTTTGTGGCAGTAAAGTTAAAAATGAAATGTTAAAAACAATATTAAAACAATGTACACAAATTTTTTATGAAGGATGTTTTATTCGAAAATCACCAAATCTGTGATATAACGTGTTCTTTTTCAGCGATGATTATGCACCCGAGAAAACCGAATTCTGGAAATCGAAGATGTGCCCTTGTGCGTCTTTGGAATGGCAAAGTTGTGACGGCGTTCATTCCCGGCATAGGACACAATTTGCAAGAACACTCCAGGGTAAGTGAAATAAAACGTGCCGTCTTTATCTTTGATAGGTAATTTAAGAAATAATTTATCAAGTTCTAACTTAAATGTATGCGCCAAAAGTAAAGTAATACAACTTATTTTAAGTAATAATTTAGGTACAGATCACCTAGAGATAACATACGTGTTCTCGATACCATAGGCGTAACATACATGTAATTCTAAAGCCGAAAATACGCATTTACTTTATACGATTTACATTATAAAGAAGCTATTGCAATATTTCATGCAATTGCTTTGTTATTTTATACGGAATTATTTTTAAGGTATGGGTGGAAGGTGGCCGTAAAAAGGATCTGGGAATTGTTCGCGCCAAAGTTATGAGAGGTATTCTCGATTGCGCTCCTGTCAAAAAAGAAGAACAGAAACATAAATAGGAAGTGAGTTAGAACATTCTTTGTTATTGTATAGTTCATTTTTGGTTTGTTGTTTCAGTATTTTCTGTGAATAAAGTGAATTTCCACAAAAATGTGTTTTGTAAATCTGTAATGTTGCGTCATTTTCCCGATCAATGGTTTATTAAGTTAAGGTCATATAGAGTTCCCAAATGCAGAAACCCAGCTAAATCATTGTAAAGAATGGCATTATTTTGAAGCTCCGAAAATTCCGGCACTGCCACGTAAATACGGAAAATTTCTCAAAGCTTACAATATTGTTTATTTTTCTAACTTTTGACAACCGTGGAAAAAACTGTTCCCGTTTTTCTCAGACTTTTTCGTTTGCTATACATTTTGATATTTTATGCGCGAAGTGTTCAATGTGTGTTTTCAAAGCTTTTATTGCATTTTACAAAATAAAGCAAACAAATTTAATACTTTGTGATGCATCTATGGGATATTTCAGCATCTGAAGGCGGTAAATAATACTCCTAGGTGGCTTAATTATTATTAGAAAAGGCAGTAAATATTACAACAAACAGACTATTTTCGCATAATCATTGGTATACGAAAAACATTTCTGGCAATAACGTGGCTAACAATCAACATTTGGCCTATGCAAAAATTTTATAATAAAAACAAGTTTCGCTAGAAGTAAATATTTTCTAATAACGCAAAAAATTGAGCTGAGCATTATTCTTGCGGTCCAGTTTCTAAAACCTTCGCTGCTCTGAAAGTATGCCTAAATTTGAAATATAAATACTGGGAAATTAATTCATAATAAGTTTAATATTGCATTATGGAAAGAATCAGACTAGAGAAGTAATGAAATGCTGTTATGCGACTAGTCGCTTTAATAAGAAAGATAGACTAGAAGAAGCACAAGAGAAAATTAAACAAACGAATCAAATCGGGGAAATATTATCAAAAGAAATGGGGAAATGTTTCAGAAGCAAACTGTTTAGTAAATTCCCTTTAAATGTCACAGATGATTTTTTATTTATTTTCAATGCATAGAAACTCGACTCGTGTCCACTTGCTGTGCTTTGTTCACCTACTCTGGATGTTGAGTTTTGCTTCCGACTGTGCCGCCCCTGACGAATTGCGAAGAATGCACACATAGGATCCAGCATTAGATTGACCCACTTTGGAGATTTCGAGAGTGGCCTTATTTCCGACCAGTGACATCTGAAAATATCATTTCTAGAAATTCAACCGGAAGTGAAACTGACCTTGTGAACCGGACCACCCGGTAATTGTCTCCCATTGAAGTGCCATTGAACTGTGGGCATAGGATCACCGTCGATGTCTGCCACCAATTTCACGTTTTCACCTTGTCGGGCATTGATTGACGTCAGTTTTTGCAGGAATTGGGGTGCTTTCGAGCCACCTGCTTTCGCTCCTGCTTGTTGCACTGCTGTGCCATTGCGCACTTGGGTAGTCGTTCCATCTTGTGTGAATACTCCCGGTTTTCCGCCAATCACCTTGCCTGACGCAGCTAAAATGGAGCAAAGATAAGTCTAATTTTATTATTAGTTTTATTAATCAGCCATAAATATCTTGAAGATCTTAAAGGGACGAAAAAATGATATTTATATCTTTGTCTTAAGTTTAGAAATGTATTACGTTTCAGCACAAGATTGGCAATGGTTGTGGCTTTTCCAGCAGGATTTATTGCCTCGCACTTGTACTCAGCCACATCCTCTTGTGATAAACCGGAAAGTTTCAGCCATGCTTCACCATTTGCGTGACCCGTCTCTAAGTTCTTGCCGGGCTTTACCGGTTCATTGTTGCGACTCCACCGAATAGTTGGCTCTAAAATTTCAGCCAATAATAAAAAGAACATGAAAACTCGTGATATCCATTTTTTTCATAGACATATATAACAGCCGTGTCTATTTCGTAGAAATATACTGAAAAAACGACCAAACTTTAGTCTTTTTGTTTCACAACACGGGCCAAAAATAAGTACTTGCCAATGATCAAAATTAAGGGTATAACGCTTACATCTTCAATAAATATATCTTTGTTTTTGAATGGATCTTTAACACTCATACCTGGTTCTCCTGTATATTTAGACCGGAATTCGGCATGACCACCCTCCTGGCCCACAACGGGCTGAATTTGGGAGGAGAAACGAGGAGCTTCCAGTTTGGGACCAGATTCGGCGTCCTTTCCTGTTTTGGCCAAAATCATGTTTAGACGAGCCTTGCAGCGTGTCTCGCCCGCAGTGTTCTTAGCCACACATTCGTATATTCCAGCATCAGGAGGCACCACATCGACCAATGTGAGCGAGGTTTCTGCATCGGAATCGGCCATTTGGAAACGACCGTCGTTGGGAAGTTGCTTTCCATCCTAACATGGAAAAATTATTACAAATAACATAAATTATAGCGAACGATGCAAATATTGTCCTGTTATTGCTCATAGCAAATAACTTATTAGTACATAAAATTAACCTTAAACCAAGTAATAGTTGGCCTTGGACTGCCTGTGAGAACGCAGCTGAATTTGATGGTAGAGCTCTGCTGCACACGCTGATCCGTAAGTCGTTGTTTGAAGTCTGGAGCGGTTCCTTTGGGTTTGGCTGCGCTCACGACCAAATTTGCCGATGATTCGCATTGACCGGCAACGTTCTCCAATTTTACGGTGTATTCTCCTTGATGAGAAGTCTTGAGCTTGCTCAATTCCAATCGGGATTCATTATCTTTTGTGCGAATCTACAATCGTAATGTTTAATTTTTCAATATTACGATGATAGTCGTTCATTAAAATACCTGTGTGTCAAATGCTGACCGCAGCTCTTTGCCGTTGTGGTACCACTTCACATTCACAGGTGCATCTCCCGAAAATGAAATCGAGAATACAGCGGAGCGGCCAATTTCTGCCTGCACCGGTTGTAATGTATTTTGCACGCTCGGCGGCGCGTGAGAAGTGGGACCGAGTTTTGTAGGCTGTGGCTAAAAATGTTCTAACGGTTTAAATTTTTCAACAAGGAATGGATTATGTGATGGTTGCAATTGTCACATCAAACATTAATTGGACACAGATTGCAACTTATAAGAATATTAAGACACACTCTTTTTATTGAAAACTTTTGCATTCGTTCCACGCTACGACTTGTGATCGGCACCGCTGTTTGATCAAAAATGACACGCTCGAAACGGGCAAATGTGTCGTCTTCTTCCATGTTTACGTCTTCGTCGACACAAATTTGTTCGGAAGAATTAATGATTGATTCCTGCAATGGCAAATCAAAATCAAGCAACATAAAATAACTGGACATGGACATTTCTACTTTATGACTTATTAAAAAATTATTTTTAATTAAAAAAATCTCATAAATTAATTAAAATTTGAAAAGAATATGAGTAAAATTAACTAGCACCTTTGGTGCTAGTTAACCGTCGGCCTTCGGCCGTCTAGCATAAAAACACGTTTTTGTGTGTTTGGCGCGAATTCAAATTTTCAAATTTTGGAAATTTTTGGTTTCCCCATCCTAACTTTTCCAGACCTATCGATTGAGCTATCACTCGCCTATGGCTAAAGGGTGGATCGCGAGATACGGGTGCTGGCATACACACACCTTTAGGAACTTTCTTGTTTGGGGGACAATGAAAACAGTAAAATATTTTTTAGGCTTGAATAAGACGCAGGAAAAACTCATTTTCGCTATTCTAACTAATTATTTTTGTTTTTTCACTGAAAAATCAGTTTCATTGCAACATTGGTACTTATCCTTTATCGGGTTGCCAAAAGTCAAAATTTCAAAATAGCCTAGTCAGTGCCTTCAAAATGATTGTAAAAGTGATGAGTCATTGCTTTATAGAGGTTGTAATTTGTAAGACAGAGGAATAAAAGCAATGACTCTTCACTTTTACAATCATTTTGAAGGCACTGACTAGGCTATTTTGAAATTTTGACTTTTGGCAACCCGATAAAGGATAAGTACCGCAACATTAAGACATATATATTGCACACTTATGTTTATCCTTTTAAGCTTTCAGTTAGTAAGCATAAATCACAAATTCAATCCATACGCTTTATGGAAAAGCCAAGGCATCTAACGTATTATAGTAACTGACCTTGTTGGAAATGGTTGTTTGTGGAAGCTCTCTAGAACAGGATTATTTCATATTTTAATTCAAAAACATTAACTAACTGTTTGACGACGGGAGGGGTATCTTTGAGAGGTCCGCTCTCGACGCGCACTGGCTCGCCCGGTTCCATCTTCTTGGGTTGATATTTCTGTTTCAGCTGCACTTGTTCTGCGTGAGGTATCACTTTTTCGGGCTCAATCAGTGGCCCTTGTTTCACACCAGCCAGTTTGGCCCTATCCTCCTCGATACGAACATGTTCTACAGCTGTTAGGTCGTCGGCGGGCTTAGGCTTGGCTCCACGCAATTTCACTTGGTCACGGGCCGGGACGTTTGGCTCACGTTCCGGTTCGTCCAGTTGGTTGAATCTGAATCATTTATATTTGGAATAGTTTTTGAACTAAAACCAGAGAAAGGCAAATACTCATGACATTTATACAAAAATTCCTCAATTCTCTAGATAATATTTTCATGTGTAACGAATTATATTTGACGGAATAAAAGAAAAATTAATTTCCGAAACTATAATATCGTATTTCATTTAATTAAACTCCCGGGGCTTAATTATATCAATTTCCCAAATTTTGGCAAAAAATTTCCCTAACCAACCATTTTTACATAGTATTTCTCTTTCTCTAAGGGGCTCATTTGGGGGCACAATTTGCGAGAGGATGGCTGAATTAAAGGAAAAATGGTATTTTGAGATTGAATTAATTCAATTTTAGAATTTTTTACTTACTTTCCAACAGGTTCACCCAATTTCACGTTACCGGCCACCCAGTCGGGTGGTGGGCTAGCCTCCTTCTTTCCTTCCTTAGATTCCGCTGGAAGACCTTTCAATTGCACAGACTCCATTTTTTCCCTCGGTGGCTTGTATGGCTCCACTTTGCCCGGTTTCAAAGTTACTGGCTCTAATTCCATGCCAGGGAATTCAGGACGTGTCCTCTCAACCTAAATTTTCGATCCAAAGTAAGAAGAATTTAATATTATTAAAACTCACATAGCTGAGTCTATCGTAGAATTGTTCATCCTTTGCTCGTGTGAATTTCTGTACCAATTCTTCGGACTCAAGGGGCTCGATGGGCGATTTGGCGCGTTCAACTTTAACCAATTTCTGCACATCACCTTTAGGAGCTTTCTCAAAGGCTTCGCCAAGAGAGCCAAGTGTTTCCTTAAATGGTCACGTAAAATAATGAATATAATTTTTATTGGGATTTAAAAACGCTGTGTCATTTTTACCTTTTGCCATTGAACTTCGCGCTGTTGTAGCTCATCACTCGTTTTGAGATCAGCAGATCGAAGAGTATGCTGTCGGAAATCTTGTCTCTGGAAGACGTCTAGGCTAGCAGACGCAATTACTTCGCCTTCCGAATTTTTCGCGATGGCTTCAATGGTGCCCGCATCGGAGATTCGGGTATGTGTTATGGTCAGGTAGTGAACTCCATCGTAATTCAGTTTGTACCGATGTCCCTAAAAATATTTGTGGTTTAATGCATAGGGCTTTATTAGTTATAATTGTGATACTTTTCAGCTAAATGTCTTGATGTATATACGGAAATTTCATTACAAAATCCATAAATAATATTTGGGCTTAACTCTCTTGACGAAAAGATTAACACCTTTAGTGATTTAGGGTACATGGTGGTCCAAAATAACGTTACAATCGTATGGGAACACTTTATTCGAAAAATAGCCAGTTTTAACTGCTGCCAGCCGCCATTTCCACTTTATAGGGGTTTTGGGTGCGGGGAATCCGAATTTGGACTCAGATTTTGGCGCGAGTTTGCTATTTTGGCACATTCTTGGCATTGTGCCCAAATCGCGTATTTTGACCCTCTTTACAGGTTTTTAGGGTTTTCAGGTGCTGGGAATTCGATTTTGAGCTCAGATTTTTAACCCCCCATTGGCGTTTTCTTGGCATTCTGCCGAAATTACGTATTTTAACCCAAAAGTTGGCTTTTTTGGATAAAAAGTGCCCAAAAATGACCATTTTTGTCATGATATGTAAAAAATAATTGCAGATTCGGAATCAGCGCATCAGAAAACGGTACTATTAGCCGATCGGGGGGGGGGAAATTTCTATACATATTTATATAGTAAAAAATCAATAGGGGGACCCTATTGATTTTTTTACAAAATGTTAGCAAAATGAATCCATAAGGTACCCCCTATAGATTTTTTAAGAAAAAAATTTTTTTGAAAATTTTTTTGGTAATTTTTTCAAAAAATCCATGGGGGGACCCTATTGATTTTTTTTCAAAATGTTAGCAAAAAATTGTTTTCAATGCATAGGGTCCCCCCTATGGATTTTTTTGAGTAAAATAATTTTTCGAGAATGTTTTCCCAAAAATCAATAGGGGGGACCCTATTGATTTTTTTACAAAATGTATTTCTAAAAATATATTTAAATCAATAGGGTCCCCCCTATGGATTTTTTTGACAAAAATTTTCAAAAATTTTTAAATCCATAGGGGGTACCCCATGGATTTAAATGTATTTTTTGAAATACATTTGCAAAAAAATCAATAGGGTCCCCCCTATTGATTTTTTACTATATAAATATGTATAGAAATTTCCCCCCCCCCGATAACTGGTTTCCCCCCCCCGATCGCCTAATAGTACCCAGAAAACCCTTAAAAACAGCACTTGGTGAAATTTTCTAAAATTTCAATTTTTCAGACCATAGGGGGTACCACATGAATCTTGAAAAAATTTACTTTTTTGAAAATGTGAACACATTTTTTGTAAAGTCACTTTTTAGGGGTATTTCGGTGCGCTGATTCCGAATCTGCAATTATTTTTTACGTATCGTGTCAAAAATGGTCATTTTTTCGGCACTTTTTATCCAAAAAAGCCAACTTTTGGGCTAAAATACGTAATTTCGGCAGAATGCCAAGAAAACGCCAATGGGGGGTTAAAAATCTGAGCTCAAAATCGAATTCCCAGCACCTGAAAACCCTAAAAACCTGTAAATGGGGTCAAAATACGCGATTTGGGCACAATGCCAAGGATGTGCCAAAATATCAAACTCGCGCCAAAATCTGAGTCCAAATTCGGATTCTCCGCATCCGAAAACCCTATATAGTGGAAATGACGGCTGGCAACAGTTAAAATTGGCTATTTTTCGAAAAAAGTGTTCCCATACGATTGTAACGTTATTTTGGACCACCCTGTAAAGCCACAAAGTATTCTTTCCCTTCTTATTACAAAGAAAAGTGAATATTTTAATAACACATATACAATAAACACAATTACCTGTATAGCTTGGTGTCCGTTAACATACCAGATCACTTTTGGCTTGGGATTTCCAACTACGGCACACTCAAACCTAGCCGGCTGGTTCTCGTCCACTTGAGTATTACGTGGCAAAATAGTAAACTGCGGTGCTTGTTTCTGACGCTCTTGTTCACCTTGGGTTTCGATCCTACAATTTTGAAAATGGGTTCAAACATTAAAATGTACAGGATTTACCAGTGGAGATTATCTTTTGCATTAATGTCTTTGATTCGTGATCCTTGAGGGATTTGTGTATCCGTAATGACGTGTCGTTTGCCTGAACAGGCAAGCTTTGCTGAAAGCGTGGCCTGTCCATGTTTATTCGTAGCTACACAAGTGTATTCGCCAGTGTCATCGGGCAAAGCGTAAAGAAGATCGAGACAGGCAAAGCCAAAGTCCAAAGTATTGCGGAATCGGGTACCTGAAAACAAAAAATTGAACAGCAAGAATATTTCACAGAACGATCTGTTATAATTTAGATTTCCCACAGAGAAGAATTTTTTCCACGTAAAATATTTAAGTGAAAATTTTATTAGTGTCATTTTTTATTGCCGATTTCACAAAAATAAAAAGCACATTACTTACTTACACACACAACTTACTTACAAGCACACACTTACTTACTACAAACACCTTACTTTTTAAAATGAGTTCGGAAACTTTTTTGTACGTACTAATATCTCACCAATCAACACTGGTTTGTTGTCTTTATACCACTCCACTTTCATATATGGATCGTTTATGGGCGCAAGTTGTGCCTCAAATCGACAGAAGTCGCCTTCCTCCACACCAACATTATTGAGCTGTGTCTTAAAAACGGGTGATTGTTGGGCCGCGGGATTGTATGCGTCATCTTGAGTCAACGCCAATTGAGCTCTTGTGAACTGTCTCAAGTGATGTTCCAAGTTATCCACATTGGCTCCAGGGGCTTGAGGAGTGAATTCCAGTCCTAAATAAGAAATGTAAAAATAACAAATTAAAGGCTTATCAGAAACTGTTTTGTAAGTTCCATGGTTAAATAAATATAATTGAAACTAACATAGTGGAGTTTGGGGTTTGATCATAAATGTTCCCTACTTCTATTACCCTAACCTGTATTATTACGGAGATCGGGTATCTGATAAAAAATAATACCTGGTTTTCCTAGCACTACAATGTGAGTATGAGTGGTAGCTTGTCCTTTATCATTAGTGACCACCAGCTCATAGTCTCCATTGTCCTCTGGATAAGCGTAAAGTATGTCCAATGTGACAAATCCAAATTCGAAGCTTTGTCGGAATCGATTTGCATCAGGAAGCGGCTGGCCATTTTTCAGCCAGGCAACCGTCAATTTCGGGTCGTTGATGGGAGCCACGCGGCATTCCAGGTGGACGGACTCAGCTTCCTAAAATTGTCGATTATTTCAAAATTTCAAAGCGAAATAATTATCAACTAAGTGTCCAAACCAATTTATAACAAGGTATGATATTATAAAACGAATCCGAATGATCAAAAATAAAATATTGTTACATATAATCAAAGCATGAACAACGGGAATGTTAGCTTTTACCTGCGCATCAACGTCCTCCACAAGCGCTTGGATTATTTCGGGAGTATCCACTTCGATCAAAGATTGTACCACAACTGACCCGCTAGTGACTGCTTCGCCTTTGGAATTTCGCGCGATACATCTAAACATATATGGTTGTCTTTCCACTTTCATATAATAAAAACAACACAACAGTAATTCGTTTGCATTTGTTTTTTCTCACGTAACGACAAACCTGTATTCTCCAGAATCTTGCGCGATTAAATGTTTGATAATGAGTGTGATTACTCCAAAATCGTTGCTCATCTGAATTCTGTTAGAATAAGGGATTGGATGTCCATTGTGTTCCCATTCGATGTGCATTGACGGATCGCCCACGGGCTCCAATACACACATAAATGATGTTGCTTCTGTCTCACCCAGCTGCAAAAAACAGACATAGTTCAAGCTGGAGCAATATACAAAGTCAAACCTCGCCCAAGTCTGTGAGTTGCTCAGTGAATCTCGGGGCGTCAAATTCAGCGGATGCCTCCATAAGTTCGTCCTTGGGCCGGTTTATCCAGTCTTCAAGTTCGCTGATGCGCTCCTGGCGTTCACCAGGACTGACCCATTCATAAGAGATACCACTGTCACCCACAACCTGTAATTGGAAATGTATCCCGTCGTTCAACAAGCTAATTCTAAGCATATGCTACTAACCTCGATTTGTGTGGAAGTCTCCGCCTGTCCATAGGCATTTGTGGCTCTGCACACCCATGTCCCCGTGTCTTGAGGCTCGGCAGGCTGCAATTCCAAAATAACAAATCCAAAATCGTGTGTGGTCCTCATTCGAGCTGTGTTTCGCACGGGTTGTCCATCGTGGAACCATTCTACTATTAATTTAGGATCAGTTACTGGTTGCAGCTGTGCATCCAGGTGAATACGAGCTCCTTCACGTAGTTGCGGAAGACTCTAAAATTGATATATGTCGCGTTGTAAGGAAAACCCTTAGTACTCCCTCCTACGTCGGAAAGCGAAATTATTTTTATTATCAAATTGACCCACCGGCAACTGTGAGACGAATTGTGGCGGTCCCTGTTCAGCATCAGGTTGCTCTTGTGGCAATGGTCTTCGGGTTTCCAGTTCGTGTATTCTGGCCTGAGCATTCTGGCTTCTGCCGTCGGGAAGTTGAGATGTGTGAATAATTCCCTCCTTGGGTGAGCAAGTTAGAGTGGTGCTGGTAACTGCTTCGCCAACAGAGTTAATCGCCTTGCACACATATTCACCTGTAAATGGAGACGTGTTGATATTTAAGAAATACTGAATGAACAGAATAATTGAGCGTGCAGGCAGAGCTAGACAAAATTTTTATTTAGCTAATATGAATAAGTTAAAAACGGATAGTAAGATAGTTCAAAAATCCTGATAGTCTATGAAAATTGAAAGTCAAAGCTTACCACTATCTTCCGGATAAACAGGCGAAACTTCGAGGACTACATAGCCGAACTCGTTAATGGTTTTAACTCTTGATCCGGTCAATAGTGGTCGATTATTGAGGAACCATTGGATTCGGAGTGTATTGTCATCTACTGGCTCATATCGAGCGGAGAAGTGTGCCCGATCGCCTTGCTCGCATTGAGTGGGCGCCGAGAGAGGTTCAACAAAAACTGGCATGCGCTCTTCTTTCGCAAGATCGACTTCTTCGGGCCTTCGATTCAAAGAATCCTCCAATTCTTGCACGGCACGTGCCTTGTTTTCGTTCTAAAATTATTTTAATTATTCGTTTTAAATTTATCTGAACAGAATAGAAATCAAGTAAATTTTTTGTCAGAGAGGCAGCTTTAAAACTTGTACTGAATTAACGAAATGTTTACGAAGATTATTTTCATATAATATAAGACGTTGTTTCTCAAAGACGCAAACCTGTGGTTGAAGCATTAGACCGTCTCTCTTTTGTACATCAAGCTTCACAGATGTCGACGCCTCTCCTTGATCATTGCTCACGTTAACAGAGAATTCTCCCGAGTCGTGCGCCAGCAGGTATAAGATGTCAAGAATAGCAAATCCAAAGTCGTTGACCATTTTATATCGATTGCTGTGGTAAATAGGTTGACCATCATGGAACCATTCCACCTAGGTTGAAAAGCTTAAGAAAAATTTACGATGAAGCTATATTTGGCAAAAAAGTAGTTCAAAGTCCTACATTTTAATCGAAGAAGTATATTAGAAAAGATGTAATAAAGTATTACCTTTAATTTAGGATCAGCAACAGGAGTGTATTGGGCTTCCAAATGAGCACTGTCACCCTCCTCGATCTCGCCGGAAGGTGCACTCAATTGCACGGTAATCTTGGGCGCTTCATATTCTGTAGGGGGAGCCTCCTCCGGTGGGGCTTTAGGCGCTTCAATTTCCTGAATGCGGGCCAGACTCTGCTCGTGCATTGACGCCAATAGCAGGCTATCTCTTGCTTGTACGTTTAGTTGGGCAGAAATGCTAGCTTCGCCGACGGAATTTGTAGCAACACAACTCCATTCGCCGGTGTCGCGGACCTCAGTATCGTTGATATTGAGGATCACCCAACCAAAGTCAGATATAATCTTCAAACGAGAGGCTAAAACACAATTCACGTGTGATTAGGATCCTTGTTTATTATGGGTGTTTACAAAATCAAATTTTGACAATGATCAAAGTGTACTAATAAGCCGAAGTATTTAATTCTTCTTGTTGAAAGAAATGTTAAGCACAAGTAAAAATTACGAATAAAACAGTTTCAGAGTCGTTTTTGATCATTACCAAAATTTGATTTTGCATTAAACAAATTAAAACCAATGGATTTCTAATAAATTTTGACAAGAAACCATAGAATTCAAATTTTTCCTTAAATGACAGAATATTGAATTCTATTACAACCAAGCAAAGTGTGCATTTAATTAAAATTGCGTCCCACACTTTTTCTAAATTTATTCTCCATACTTTCTAATCCATACTTTCTAAATACCAGAACTTACATGCATGAATAGGCGTTCCATTCAAATACCACTGAATTTTGAGATCAGGATCGTCAATGGGCTCAACAGTGGTCTCAAAGTGGGCAGGTTGTCCCTCCATCAAATCGCCAACACTCTGCAAGGCACTGGTGAAGTGTGGCGCCTGCTTTGGAGGTGGCTCAACCTCTGGAGCCTCTGGTTTAGGAGCCTCAATTTCCTGAATGCGTCGCCAGCTTTCTTCGTGTTGCACATCTCCGAGAATGGCTTCCTTGGCTTCACATTTAAGTGTTGCGCTAGTGACGGCTTCGCCGTTGGCATTGCTCACATGCAATTGGTAAACACCTGCATCTTCGGGGAATGTATATCCAATGGCCAAGGAACAGTACCCAAAGTCCTAAAACCTTTATGTCAAAAACTTTACAGGCCAAAAGAATATTAGACCATCATTATATTGAGTTAGCTTACCTGTGATATGGCGAATTTGCTACCGTGTGCAAGCGGGACTCCATTTCGCACCCACTGCACCACGACTTTAGGGTCATTGTTAGGCACAAAGGCTGCTTCAAATCGACATGGTTCACCTTCCATGCACTCAACATCTTCGATCTGCTTCTGGAATGAGGGAGTTTCATATACAGGCGGAGGAGGACTCGGTGATTTTTCTCTAGGAGCCTCAAGTTCCTGGATACGGCGCCAACTCTCTTCATGCTGTGTATCGCCGAGAATATCACCCACACCAACAACCTGGAAAGAATTTATCAAAAAATTATATAATTATTTCGCAAAAGTTATTATCAGAGAATTTAATTATTTCAGAGAAAGATTCTTTTTTCTGAAATTTCTTTTTTTAAACAAATCTTTGTTCTTTTTTTAAACAAATCAATGTGATAGAGTATTTACTCTTACCTTTACAGATCCTGAACTAGCGGCTTCTCCTTCGGTATTCGAGATTTTGAGTGTGTAAACACCGTTATGGTCCATATTGACACCGTTAATATCGAGACAGGCCCAACCCAATTCACTGCGCGTTTTGATTAATTGACTCGCGCCTAGCGGTTGTCCATTGAATTCCCAGTTCACTCTAAGATCGTTGTCACGAGCGGGTTGGAAAGTTGCTTCCAAACGAATGGCAGATCCTATAATGTTATTATATTGAATGTCATAATAGTCATTGAATTGAATGTCATTGAACGTCGTATATTGAATTTTTAAACGTTAGAAAACCCACAGTTCCAAAAATATATTTTACTGTGCATATTTTTCTGAAATTTCTTTTTTTTAATTTATTCTCATAAACAAATTATTATAATTTCATACTTTTGACGTTTTTAATTTTAAAAATTAACAATTTTTAGGTACTATTTATACATTGTCTGTCATTCTTTGCCCCTTACCTTCCTATCTGCGCACCAAATAGTAATAAAATATTGTTAACAAGTTTACAAATTTTCTACCCCGTAAAATAGCTACGTACCGCACAGTGACCCTAACATGAGAAACAGTATTACAATGTTTAATTTTGCATCAAGAAGAACAAAAATATGAATTTTATGGCATTTTACTTTTTGGCGTGGAAATATCCATTTCGGCGCTGAAGTCTCGCGCGAAAGTCATGCCGCCATATATTAACAAGTTAGTCGGCGCTTTTATGGTTTTCCACCCCCCAAAATCAATAGGGTCCCCCCTATTGATTTTTTTGTAAATAAATTTTTTTGTAAAACCATACAACAAATTTCGTGAATCCGGAGGACGGTGCGTGTACAAATGGCGTTGAAGGACTGTGGTCTCAAGCAAAAAGAAGACACAAGAAGCAAAACGGTACATCGAGAGGTTTTATCAACTCCTATTTGGACGAATTTATGTGGTTTCGAGAGTTTGGTGGAAAAGATGCCATGTACAATATTTGGTCTCAGATACATGAATATTACAAACTTTGATGCGATTTATGTATTTACTACTTTGTTTTGAATAAAATGTTCACAAAAAATAAAATTTGTACAAAAAAATCAATAGGGGGGGACCCTATTGATTTTGGGGGGTGGAAAACCATAGAAGCGCCAGTTAGTCCGAATTTACCTTCGGGTACGTCGGCATAAGAGTTGAGCTGAGTGAGGAACCTCGGTTTCTCCTTCTCTTCAGGAACCACCACTTCCTCCACAATGACTGGCCGCTCAAGCTCTTGGATGCGTTCCCACGAGACAGGATGTTGGGTATCACGAAGAATGGCCTCATATCCGGCAACCATGACGGTAGCTGATGTCGTAGCCTCACCGTGTTCATTCCACGCCCGACAAGAATACACTCCTGAGTCGTGCGGTAGTACGTGAATTATAGTCATCGTAACTTGACCAAAGTTGTTATCGCTGCGGAATCGGTTAGCTAAAATAAATTTCAATATTTATGACATTGAAAAATATTTTCATACCATTTTGCAAGGGAACTCCATTGAGGAACCACTCGGTGTGAAGGGTAGGATCTCCGACTGGTTCGAGCTGGCCTTGAAGTATGACATTCTGTCCTTGTTGAGAATCTTCCACGTCCACATTTTCGAAAGTGCGAACCCAGTTTGGTTTCTAAAATTGAATTTTCATGTAGGTGCTTGATTTCATGTCTAAAATATTAGCAAACATTTTGTACACAAATGAAGGATAATAATAAGTGGTAAATTTACATTGAAAACGAAAATATTGTGGAAAATGATTAAAACCTAAAAATGTGCATGCTTCAATCTTTTGGTTTATACTAGTTTTTGGAACTTTTAAAATAACCGTTACCTTAAATCAAGTTACAGTTTCTGTCATTTTCAATAAAAATTATTTAGTATAGCTTAAATTATAACTTAAATTCCATAAGAGAATTTTTTGTAAAACCTACGCTAAATTCTTGTTCTGGATACTCCAAATGAGGGGATTTGTCCATCGCTTCCAATTCTTGAATTTTTTGGTATGATGCCAAGTGGGTACTTTCAAGTTGAAGGCTGTCTTCTCCAACAACTGAAAGAGAGGCATTCGTGATGGCCGCTCCTTCTTTGTTGACGGCTTTGCACGAGTATACGCCCTGATCGTGCAGACCTACACCATTTATACGCAAAACCACAAGACCGAATTGCTCTTGCATGGTGAATCGGTTGCTTTGTTTTAAGGGAGTGTCATTCATAAACCACTGTAATTATATATTTGTAAATTGTGTTACAATGCTTAGATAAATTGCTCAATGATATTTCATAAATCCTAGTTCAAATATGCATCCTTTCAAATTTGTTAAATAAAACATACAAATGTGCACAAGTAAGCCTAGAAATATTTTAAAGACCAAAACATATACCTGGATTTGTAAAGATGGATCGTTGACCGGAATCACTCTTGCTTCGAAAACTGCTACTGATCCTTCGGGAATGTCAGCCAAACTCTGAAGCGGTTGTGTGAACTGAGGCTTAGCAAATTGTACTGGTTCGGCTTCAGGAGCAGCAGGGCGGGGCGCCTCAAGCTCTTGCACTCTTCTCCAGCTTTCCTCGTGTTGTGGATCGAGCAGGAGAGTCGGTCTTTTCTGACAATCTAAATGACCCTCAGTAGAGTCTTCGCCATAGTCGTTGGTTGCGACACATCTGAAATTTGGCAAACATATGCGCTAATTTAATAAAGCATAGCCATCCACATCTACGTTATCGCTCCATACTCAAATTGGCGCGTTTTATATTTTTAGCATTTGGAGGTAAAATTTAACTGAATGAAGAAATGCTTGCTATGGTGAATGTGTATGGTACGAGAGCAACTCACCTATAATCTCCGATATCCTGTGCCAGTACATAATGCAAATCCAAAGTGACAAGTCCAAAATCGTTTCGGAACGAGTTTCGATTGCTGGCAGGCAGAGGACGTCCATTGTGATACCACTGAATTTTTAGATGCGGGTCGTTGATGGGTTGCACCTGGGCCTCAAAGTGGGCTGGCTGACCTTCGACAAGATCGGTCACGCTGTTTGCTGGTTGGGTAAAGTGCGGTGGGCCATGCTCCACTTCGGGGGCTTCCTCGGGACCAGCCTTTGGTGCCTCAATTTCTTGAATTCGTCGCCAACTGGACTCATGCTGGGTGTCCAAAAGTAAACTATCGACCTAAAAGGTAAAAATGTAATGTCTTTCATAATTTATTTGAACAGATTTCTATTGATACCGGTTGCACAGTGAGCTGTCCATCGGCCTGTGCCTCTCCTTGTTCATTTATAGCTTTGACTGTGTACTGACCAGCGTCATTTGCCACCGTGTGTGCAATGTCTAATGCCACAAAACCGAAATCATGAGTAAAGGCCAGTCGATTGCTGTTCTGCAACGGCTGTCCATCTTTGAGCCATTGGATGACCAGTTTATTGTCATTCACAGGTTGGACGCGGGTTTCGAAATGAGCAGGCTGTCCTTCGATACGATCTTGGCTGTTTAGTGATTCTGTGAATCGTGGTGCTTCCGCCTACAATTATTGAGTTAAATTAACACTAATGAAGAAATTCGCCTAGTTCTTAGTTTTTAAATGTCGCATAGCAATACACAGGTAAATTTAATCTTGATAAAGTCTTCTGCTCTATCGGTGTATAATAGGGGTATTTAGCCATAAATGAATAAAACCTACAAAAACAATACTAAAATAATAAACTCACAGGAACAGGCTCTTCTTCTTCAGCTGCAGGTTTTGGAGCCTCAATTTCCTGAATACGCTGCCAACTGTTCGGGTGTTGTGGATCAAGGAACAGAGTGTCTTTAGATGCTACTTGCACACTTGTGGCTGACTGAGCCTCGCCAAGCGCATTACGAGCCACACAAATGTAATCTCCGCTATCTTGGGCAAATGCGTATAGAATATCCAGTGCCACATATCCAAAGTCGTGAGTGCTACGGAATCGATGACCGTTGGCTAACGGCTGACCATTAAACTGCCACTCAACCACTAACTGATTATCGTTGGTCGGTTCGATTTGGGCTTCCAGATGGACTGGCTCACCTTCCTTAACAATTTTAGTCTGGATTAGTTTCTATTTTATGGTCATTTTATTTTATGGATATAGATATGGAGAAAAATATACATTTCATGGTTTTTCAAAATTGATTATAAAGTTAAAATAAATTCACTCATAGGCATTGCATTTTACAGTTTTGTAATTTGACATGTAGTTTTACCTGGTACTCCGGCAAGCCAGTGGGCAAATTCACTACGAAGTAAGGCGCAACAATCTCAGGCTCTGCCACGATCGGCTCTTCTGGCAAGCGACTCTCCAACTCCTGGATTTGTTGCCACGACTGTTCGTGTTGTGTGTCAAGCAAAAGGGCATCAGTAGGCTGTACTTGAATATTAGCCGAAGTTGTGGCTTGACCGAACGCGCTTACAGCTTGGCATGTGTATATGCCTGAATCTTCTCCTACTACTGCCATGATGGTGAGGGTTATGAGGTCGAGATTTCGTGTTGGCATAAAACGATTGCCTTCCGGTAGTGGTTGTCCATTACAGGTCCAATGAACTTTCAGAGTTGGGTCGTTTATCGGTTGCAGGCGACAGAGGAGGCGGAGATGATCACCTTCGACCAGACTTTCTTCGTTCTGAGAAAGAATAAATATTTACCATGCAAAGCAATATTTCATTTTTTAAAACTTTCACTTGTAAAGGAGAAATCGTTTGTTTTAATACTACTTCTAACCTAGTTGAAAAACATGAATAATACCTGAAGAGGCTGAGTGAAGTTTGGTGCCGGGAAAGTCAGTTCTGGTGATGGCTCGCGGATGTCCTGACGATTTTCCATCTCTTGGATTCGTGCCCATGATTCTTCGTGTTGTGGATCCAAATAAATGTTTCGTTTCGCTGAAAATATTAAATAACTTCTGGATAAAATCTTAGCTAATTTTATTTTCTTTTCTTTTGAAAATTTACATTGGCACTCGAAGGAAATTTCTGTGGTTGCCTCTCCAACTTCATTCACCGCTCTACACGTGTAAGTTCCGCTGTCTTCCGCTAATAAATGCAGAAACTCTAGTGCGACATATCCAAAATCATGGATAGTTCGGATCCTAGAGCTTGATCCCAGTGGGTTGCCGTTGTGGTACCACTCTATGCGTAGGCGAGGGTCATTGATGGGCATGACCAAGCAGTCGAGATGCAAGGGCGCGCCCTCTTTTAAGTCATCCAAAGGCCCACTCAGATTTTGTGTGAATTGAGGAGCCTCTGGCGGAAGTTCTTCTTCGGATGGTTCAGCGGGGCGGATTGCTTCAATTTCTTGAATTCGTCGCAGGCTTTCAGGATGAAGAGGATCGGCCAAAATGACGTCACTACCCTCGATTTGTAGAGTAGTCGACGTTTGTGCTTGACCTGAAATAATGGTAAAATGTGATAAATTATAAGATTTGATATAGACGATTTGGTAATCAAGATATGTGAAATCTAACCAAGTTCGTTGGAAACAATGAGAGTGTATTCTCCAGCGTCTTGTTCAATGACAAAATTGATATCCAAAGCGGCATATCCAAAGTCGTTGACCAGTCGATATCGGTTACTTTGCTTTAAAGGAGCACCATTTTGGAACCATTCGACCTGAAAATACGTTACTGGATGCTCGCAATATCTGTTGAAAATTATATACAAAATTTTTGTTTTATTTGCAAAATTTTCAATGCAGTTAAATACTCTACACTTATATAAACACTGGATATGAAAGCTCACATTTTGAATTAAATTTTGATATTAAGCAATGGCATATCTATTTGGTTAAATGTTTGCCTGTACCAAACAGAGCGATTTCTTATATATCAATTTTCGATAAACCAGCAAAAGAACATTTGGTTTGATCAGCAAATGTGGCAAACAGGAAGTCACTCAGTTGAGTACACACAAAAATTCTAACGATATTAATTTGTCTCACTTTGAGTGTATTATCATCAAGTGGCGTATATTGTGCTTCCAGATGCACCGATTGTGTCTCTGTAACGTCACCAACTCCGGCTAATTGAACCACAATCTGTGGAGCCTGTTTCTCGGCCTCTGGTGGTTCCTCAGCTTTAGGTCTGGGAGCTTCCAGTTCTTCAATTCTGGTTACAGCGGACGGGTGAAATGTGTCTTGCAAAAGTGCATCCTTGCCAGTACACTCCACCTGGACGGAAGAACGCGCTTCCTGGCCTTCACTGTTCCGCACGACCAGAGTGTAAGTGCCGCTATCCTCTGGATACATGTAGAGAATGCTAAGGGCCGCATAACCAAAGTCCTGGCTAAGCACGAAACGATGTGCCTTCATCAAAGGTTGGTCATTAAGCAACCATTCGTACTGAAATAGTAAAAACTATCAATCGATAGACATATTTATTTATAGACTAATTTATACTAATGCAAAATATCATCTTAATAGTGGAAATTTTAGGTAGGATAGAAACATTTTAACATGATAGAAACATTAATCCACTTTTTAACGTAAAGATGAAAAATTTCAGTAATATTTCTAGTGCGTAATGTTGATTGACACATAGTTTTTGTGTAATTTTGGCAGTTCAATATAGAATATGCAAATATTAACTGTGATTGTGTTATCATCGGTTGGACCTGTATGGGCTTCCAGATGGACACTTTCACCCTCAGCTACTTGAAGTCCTTCTCCTCCACCGAGAGGTTTGGCAAAGAATGGAGCCTAAGATTGATTACGATAATTATTTTACGCATAATAGCTTTCAAAAATTATATGACGAGAAAATGCAAAGAAATTTACAATATAATAATAAGTAAAATGTCACCTGTTTCTCCGGCTCAGACATTTCTTCAGGTGCTGGTTTAGGTGCTTCAATTTCTTGAATTCTTGCATAGCTGTTAGGATGCTGCGTATCCGAGAAAATTTTCTCTTTTGCTAAAGCGGATATTTTAGTCAGCCTCATTTCATCGGATATTAATTAAAACGCTTAGTACTGTTTCTATCCGTATAGTTGACAATGGGTAAAATATTCCGTCTATTTTTGAAATCAAAATTCAAAAATGTTGATATTTGCGTCTTGAACAACTAATTTTATACAAGGAGGGAAGGAAAACTTTGTTTTGCGTCCATTATTAAGCTTCTTAGTTATAGTCTTCCTGTTGCCTGGCGTTGGATGTTTGTTTTTACTACTAATCTCAACTACTTAGAGATTGGCGGTAAAAATAAAATCAGCTCATCTATCGTGAAATACAATCGGTACTATTATTAGAAATGTCCTCAAATTCGCAACTGTGCGATCACATAAGTTTTTATGCTTCGGACATTTTAACGGTTCAACAAATAGTAACCATTTATAGTATAGAAATAGCTAGAAAAATATTGAACCAACCCTCTATGTAGCTATTTCTGCATACAGGGATATTTAAATTCACCTATATACTAAAGTACTAAAGTAAGTAAAAGTACTAAAAACACCGTAAAGTTTATTTGAAGTGTATTATATGCCTTCTAATTAAAAATGTCTTCGCATTTTAACGAAAAGAGTTACTTACGTTGGCAGGTAAATTGTGTGGACGTCTCAGCTTGTCCAAGTGCATTCTCAGCTACACATGTGAAAGTACCGCTATCTTCTGCGTAGATGTGCAAGATATCCAAAGACACATATCCGAAATCAAAGAATGTGCGGAATCTGTGGGCTAAAGCAAAATCATTTTGAATAAGGACATAAATTTAATGAATTTATCAAATACCATGGGGAAGTGGGTTTCCGTTATGAAGCCAGTAGATTTTAAGTGAATTATCCCCAACAGGCTCCACTTTGCACTCTAAATGCAATGGTGTGCCCTCCTCCACTTCACCGATATCGCCTGGCAAAGGTTCAATAAATTGCGGTCCGCTCTGAAAACGCAAATCCATAATTGATTTTTCTCCAAATTAAGCATTAATATATACCGTTGGTTCAAAATCGGCGATTTCTTCTTTCGCAAATTTGTTCAAATTCTCCAAATATTCTATTTTTCCGAGGGATTGCTCATGCTGAGTTTGAGAGAGGATGGCATCTTTTCCTATGACCGTAACAGTGCATTGTCGGCTATCTTCTCCGAGAGCATTCGTGGCCCGTACAGAGTATACACCAGCATCCTCAGGAATTACGCCCTTAATAAACAGTGCGATCATACCAAATTCATTTTGAGTCTTGAATCGGGAGCCGGAATAGAGTGGCTGGTCGTTGAGGAACCACTCCACAACCATGGTTGGGTCATTCACGGGTGCCACCTAAAATGAGAAAATAGAATAAATATATATATAATTAAAAAGATAAATTTAAAATGAGTTTTATAATTTCGAACTTTTTATAACAGTAATAGAATACAGTCGCCTTTCTTTATGACGGCGATTTTTTCGTCTCTATGCTTAAACACAGCGTCTCCTTTGTTTGTATAATATTTCCTTTGTAAGAGAAAGTATAGAACAGAGACGAAAAAAATCGAGAGGCGACAATATACCTTCAAGTCAAACAGAATATCGTCATTTTCATTTAATTCCAAATCCTGTAAATTGCCGAGGAATTTCGGAGGATTATCGCACACTCTGTCGGGAATCTCCTCTAGTCCAAAATCTTTGGGTTGTTCCAATTCTTGTATTCTTTCCAAGCCTTCTGGGTGTTGAGCATCCAAATAGAGAACTTTCTCCCCAGTCACTACCAATTCCACAGAGCTTTCGGCTTCGCCTAGCTCATTTCTAGCCACGACAGTATAAGTCCCGCTATCTTCTGGATAGGCGTAGAGGATGTCGAGCGCGATGTATCCGAAATCAAACATCGGTCTGAAATTGAGACATTAGCTTTCTTCAGCATAAACAAAATATATTTATACGAAGAGTTTTGCACCAACATGTATCCAAAATATATATGTAATATTTTTAATAACTCTTATACCTCCATTTAAGTGTTAGAAGAATAAAATGCTTTTTGTAAAATATTGGAAAATACTATTATATATTTATAAACTTTCCAACCTAAATCTGTGCGCGGCGGCCAGAGGAGCGCCGTTGAGGAACCATTCAACATTCATTTTAACATCATTTGCTGGCAGAATACGGCACTCAAAATGCACCGGTTCGTTTTCCTGAACCTCAAATTTACCGGCTAACGGACGTGCAAAACGCGGTGGTTCTATACTTTGAAGTTCCTCCGGGCGTTCTTTTAGTATTGGACCAATGTGAATCTATAATATAAATTTTCAAATTGCCAAAGGAGTTTATTAACTTTTGGAGTAATGAAAAACATTACTGTTTTAGAACATATACCATTCTAGAACATATAAATAAGCACAAAACTGTTAATTAACTATAATAATTGAATTTCCAATATTTTTAATCGTTTTCCACAAAAACTACGACATAACCAACCTCTTGACCCTCGATATCATTGATAGATTGCAATGAGTCTTCATGGAGAGGGTCCAATTGGAGTGTCTCTTGTGTAACGGTGGTCAAATTGGCACTACTTTGAGCTTCTCCAAAAGCATTATTGAGCACACATGTGTATACTCCAGCGTCTTCGGGATAGGTTGGGTGCAGAGTAAGCGACACGAAACCAAAATTGTTCACAGTCTAAAATGGTGTTTTACGTTTATTATTACAAACAGTTGAGAAACCTGAATTCTGTTGGCATTGGCAAGCGATTGTCCATCTCTGAGCCAACTAACTCGCAAGGTTGGATCATTTACTGGTGCAATGCGTGCGTCAAAATAAGAGCGGCCCAATTCGTCTTCGCAATGGAAATCTCGAAGCTAAAAGACAAAACTTAAACTTTGAAATACAAATATACAATAAATTCTCTAGGCAGTATTGTGGCTAATTATTATTACTGTCATTTATAAAACTTCGAAATTCGTTATTTAAAGTCGAAATTTTTTATAATTACGAAAGATACATTACATAAACTGTAGCAAATTCAAATTATCTCTCATTTTAATCTTGACTTGAAATTATGCAAAATAGATTTTCCAAGAAAATAATTATAATAAATAGTCGATGTAATAGTATAAAATATATATACCGCCGATACAAATTGAGGCGCCTTATTTTGGCCCGCGGTTTGAGATGATTGCAACTCCCGTACATCCTCAACATCAATGACATTCACGGAATCCAGCATGACGTCTGTGCGAGCTAAACTTGAACAATAAAATATAAAAAATTGTTTCGGTTCCTAGCTTGAATACTGACAATTTTATTTAAGCTATAATAGTTATACTTAAGCTATAACTAGTATATAAATTTTGATAAAATTCTTGAACGTACGCAAGACGAGAACAGTAGCAGAAGTCTCCGCGGCGCCAGCTTCATTAATTGCTCGAAAAACATAGTATCCCGCATCTTGTTGTTGGGCTTCTGCAATGGACAAAACAGCGAAACCGCTCAAAAATTGAGTCTGCACACGGCCATCTACAACAGGATTTCATTTTATTCAGTCTAACGTCTAGAGGAAATGTTACCTCCTTTTATGGGATTTCCATTCAAATAGCATTCCACTTTCAAGTTTGGATCATTAATAGGAGTCAACTTTGTCTCCAAATGCAATGGCTGACCCTCGAATAATTCTTGTGAGCGTAGTTCAGTGTGGAAGTTGGGACGATCAACTGTTGGACCTGAGGGTGGCTTTTGTGTGGCTGGCACCAAATTTTCCTGGTCAACTTGTTGGGATTGCAGGTATGTGTCACTACGATGACCTTAACGTAAAAAATGACTTTCACGAAGTAATTTCTAAATTATTTATGCAGAATAAATCTTACCAGCAACTTCAATAATCGCCGATTGCCTGGCCTCTCCCATAGTATTCACCCCCACAATTGTGTATTCTCCATGATCAAAAACTGTAACGGGATTTATTTCCAAAACAGCGTAGCCGAACTCGAATATTGTGGTGATGCGCGACGATGCCAAAATGGCTTTACCGTTCAATAGCCACGCAATCTTTAAGTTTGGATCATCCGTCGGTGTAAATTTACAGTCGAGAAGAGCATGTTGTCCTTCATTAAGAGTTTGACTTTTGAGCTGGCTCAGGAATTTTGGCATCTCTTTAGACGGCGGAGGTGGCTCATAGTCGTTCACTCTGGGACCTTGCCTAAAATAGGTACATTTTGCAGACAATTAAAATTACATAGTTTATTTTATTAATATTAAAAAACTTACATCTGCTTGGACCGGTCCACTTTTCGCAGTGTTATTTTCTCTCGGAATTCTGGTGCTGGGGATTGAGATCGGAATCGCTGTCTCTTGGCTGGAACCTCAGTGGTTCTTGATTGACCTGAAAATATGAACCTTTAAAATAATACAAAAGAACTGATTTATGCAACCTGTTTCTTTGGGAAACTGCAATGAAAATTGTGCTTGGAAAGAGCCTCCGGGGTTATTTGCTACGCACATGTATACTCCTGAAAGTATGACTCTGATGTGAAACGTTTAAAATTATAAGAATTTGAAACAAAAATTAAGTATCAATCTGAAAGCTTACAATGAATGCTATAAGCATTTCAAAATGTGAGTTTTAGACTTTTGAAACATTTTCAGATTACATAATTTTTCATATAAAACCATGTTATTTCATTAATTCGTATTTTTACTCCTACAAAAAGCAAGATTATATATTTGTTCACGAAAAATTTATTATAAAAAAGTGTTACTGCGATGTATAAATCCATCAAAGACCAACCCAAATCCTTTTCTGTCACGTTTAATACGGTCATCTGTGACTGCCCTGGGGAAGTCTGAATTTGGAATTTCTTCGGATCATTGGGCAATTGTTTTCCTTCTGCAGTTAGCCATGCAAGTGTGGGCACAGGTTGTCCACCAGCTTTAGCTACAAACACGACTTTCTCTCCGGGCTTTACGACCTGTGATTGCGGCATTTGAGTGAATTGCGGTGGCTTGATCGCACCAGCTCCCGGTCCTGCGTTGATTTGTTGCAGGGGTTTTTGAGTCGGTGTGGGTGCCATGCCGGGTCGTTGAGCGACGGCAGGGCCATTACGCTGCTGTTGTGCTGGAGTCACGCCGTTGGTCTGGTTCTGTAAATGGCTTAAATAAGAATAAAAAATTGCAAGATCACGACTCATTTAATAATATACTCGTACTTTAATATCGAAAAAAGATTATATTTTCCTAAATTTCGTGCAGTCGCTAAAGGCCATATTTTATTTTGTTGTCGGTTCTACAAAACTCGAAAAAATTCCAATTCAAAAATATGGGAAGAGATCCAAACAAAAAATTTATGCTCCGTAGAGTAATTTATAGTTTACTTGTTTAGGCTGCACTGGCGGCGGCATTCTTTGTTGTTGAGATTGTCTTATGTGTTTTTCTTGCTGCTGAAGATAATATTCAACTTGTTCTGGCAATCGTTTATATGGATGAACGTATGGACTGCCTGTTTCCTCGGGACTGTAAAAATACTCCGGTTGGCTTTGTTCGTACTGAAATTAACTTAAGATTAGACTTTTCTACCGTCAAACATTAATAACGCTTTATTCTGTAAATAGATCTTTTAGATGAGCTTAGTATATAGTACCGGAATGTTAACCTGCCAATAAGATATTTCTTCAGGAGAGCTATTAACGTCTAAAAAATTAAACAACATATCGAATCATCTCATAAATTGAATTAGGAATGTTCTCTTATAAGGCAACATTATGCACTCTAATGTAAAAGATCATACGATTTACCCTTCTTGGAGAGTGTCCTTGGCTTTGAACTGGAGTGAATTGCTGATATTCTCTTCGATTTTGTTCTTCTAACTCTTTTAAATATTGCTGCTCGAGTTGCGCGCGTTGTGCAGCTTCGTCTCTAGCTTCCTGTTCTCTTCTTTGTTGTAGACTGTGTTCTTGTTGGAGTCTGTAGAGTTCGCGTTGTCTCTGTTGCTCCAATTGAACTTGCTGCTGTCTGAGGGTTTCCTCTTGTTGCAGCAACCGTAATCTGGCTTGCTTCTCCTAAATAAAAAGTTGAATGCTGGACCTAAAGATTATTAAAAACATAAGCAACATTTCTGGAAATCCATTAAGATAATACAAATTTGAGGATGCATATAATTTTGCTTTCCATAATCGGTAATACTTTCTTGTATTATTGGCTACAAAAAACTGCTTTTTATTTGAATTTCTAAACTGAATTTCTATTTGAATTTCCATAATTTGTTTCTATGAATTTCAAACCTGTTCCCTCTGTATTTCACGCTCTTTCTGTTGCAAGAGCTGCTGCTGCCTGAGCCGTTCTTGTTGCGCGAGTTGATGTTGCTGTTCCCGGCTGCACACTTGCTGTGATTGTGCCGGCGGTTGGAGCTGTCTAACAACTGTGGGTGGAGATTGGACTGACTGTGCTGTCGCGCTAGTCCTCTTTTCTGTATTCACGGGCGTAGAGTTGAGTGGGTAAACTTCGATCCGCGCCGAGTTCTGCGCCTGGAATTAAAGATTTCAGTTATATTTTCTTTCAATAATTTTCTCGAAATGTTATGAGAACAGAGGAATTTAATAATAGTTAATAAATGTTTTTATTTGCCATAATAATTTAGGTGATTGAACTGAGATGAATTTTAAACTAATTTTAAATTATTGATGCATAGGTACAATTGGGAAAGGGCAATACAATTTTATTCCATTTGTAACATGTAATGTAACTTTGGTTTTCCGTTATAGGCCTGTAGCATGAAAACAATTCCTTTAAAATTTACATCCGGGTATCGAAAAATTGTTTGATCATAAAACGTGTCTGAATACCGAAAAAATGTTCGACACATAGTAGCGTGGGAGTGGACACTCTCTGTGAGGTGGTGATTAGTATATATTGCAGGAGAAAGGATATAAATGAACAGCGGTGGGTGGAGATTGAGAAGAAGACGGGTGCTATGAGCTATGCGTCAAAAGCCTTCAAAAAATAAAAACGAACGCCAATCGAGCAGCTTGGATAAAAAATTTATTGAAAGTCCCTTTATTGAAAGAAACCTTTCAGCAAGTCGGCCAGATAAAAACACCTCGAGAGAAAAATAAAGTCGAGCAAAATTTGTTTTATGTATGATTAATAAGAATCAATGCAATTCGTGTAGTCGATGAGTTGATATATGGTGCTAACATAAATATATCATGCTCAAGAGCCTCAAACTGACGGAACTCTGACTCAAACGAAGTTGATTCCGAACGCCGTTTGAATTGGCGCGCTTTTGGCATCCATTCCCGTTTGTGTTTGCAAAGCAAAATGGATGCTTAAAAGCGCGCCAATTCAAATGGCGTGCGAAATCAACTACACATATCAGTCCATGTGATATGGCGTTGTTCAAATTGGCGCAATTTTTCGTGTTTTAATTTTGATGATATGTTGATGACTCATTTATGCATGTATAGCAAAATATTCCCTAATAATAATATCTCGGGAACATCTTGGTGTATGGCATGCATAAATGAGTCATCAATGAATCATTAAAAGTAAAAGCACAAAAAAGATGCGCCAATTAGGACAATACCAAATCCCAGGGAGTCATATGTGTAGTTGATTTTACCTTTGTAAATGCAAAGGGGAATGGATACTCAAAAGTGCGCCAATTCAAACGGCGTTCGAAATACTCAGATCACACATGTCAAGTGATGTGAACGCTACCTGATATTATTTTGCTTTTGGGCGATGTGTGTGGTTACGGTACTTAGATTGTTTGGAAAATTACGGAATAGCTCCGACAACGAGGGTCCCGATAATTATGGGTGAAATTACCATATATTAGAAACAGACAAAATAAACATGAATATCTTAAAAGTTTTGAATCTATGTAAAATAAACGGGACTTTTTTCTTTTGGGCAACAATTAAAAGACGTGAAATCGTCTCGGTGCCATCAATTAATGGTGAAATTACCATATATTATCGACGTAAGTCACATAGAACATAGTGTAAATTTAAAGCAAGCTCATAAGAAACGTTGCTAATTATGTAAAACAAATTCAGAAGAACAATTCTACAATATAACTTGGTTTGCGAAAAAACTAATCGATTTCCTCATACAGCAAAACAATTCCAGAAGAAGGTGCAAGTTTTGCCGAAAAACAAATGAAGCGAGGAACACTCTTTCCACCTTGATTGAGCCAACCAGCGAGTGTTTGCTTCTTTACCTTGCACATGTCGAAAGAAACCAGGTTTAAGTCTTTCCTTAAGCTAGTTTGGCCATTCAACTGGTTCTGCCTCTTTCTGCCAGATCTTTCCTTGATCCATCCAGCAAAGAGCCAACACATCTTTTTCTTCCTCAATTATGGGTCTTGGCTATAGCGACTGAAAACTAAACTATTTTCTTTGCCTCAACGAAAAGCTCAAGCAGAGGGAAAATCCGCTGAAATTTGTTTGTTTCCTCACCGTCTCTAAAATATGGCAGCTTTCTGGTTGGCAATGGAAAACAATTTTCGCCCTCATCGATTAGAAAGACCTAACTTTCGGTCAAAACTTGGTTGAATATTGCGTCTTTTCCTGTCCGTTGCTCATTAACCTGGCTTGATTAATTGGATTTAGTCTTTAGCTTAAGGTCTTTGAATGAAGCAAAATTGCAAGTGGGTGGGAATACGAAAAGAAAGTTGATTATGTGCACGCTCGCAGCCTGCATAAAAACGTCGATTTAACCTCAGACCTAAACAATAGGAAGAAGCTATTATTCACCCACAAAATTTCTTTTGCATAAAATTTATTACGTGTAAAATGGCATGGATTTGTTGATTTTAGAATTTTGTGAAGGATACCTCTCAGTCACTTAAACTAACAAAAATAGATTGAAATAAACTTCATAATGGATTTCATAAAATTTAATATCCACTTTTCTGCATGCCAGGATAAAAGTTTATATAGTAAATTCTGTTAAAAAAATTTCCCCATTTGTGGTCCTTGAAGTATTTACGACTTGATTGGGATTGAGACGGATCTGTATCTCTACAACTTGGGACTTCATTCTGGACTGACATAGTTTTAAACACTTGTTGAAAATAATTAAAACTATTAACGCATCAGCATAGTGTCTATGTGATTGAGGTGACTAAAGAGAATGCTTCCATTTATATATTCATTGCGAAGATATATCGGCTGTCATTTTATATTTTATCGATGTGTTATTTGTATCAAACTTTAGTTTCATTCCATGCGTCGACAGGATATTGACAAGGAATTATTTTTTCATGGAATAAACGTATGAAGATTTTGTTTATGCATTGGGTCCTACAGCTCGCACTTAACTCAGACATCAGAGCTTTGTTTTTATTTGATGCAAGTTGCGATCAGGCTATGTTACGTAATTTTCCTCCTGCGCCAAACGGACGTCAGTTGCATTTTTATGATGGACAGTGCACAATTTGAATTAGAACAACAAAATGAGGACTCACTGTCGAGGTGTGAATGCTCCATCTTTTCATTCATATGGAGGAAAAACCAAGCAAAAATGATCGAGTGTGTCAAACAGCCGGAAGCGAATATTCTATCCATCATCAAACAGTTGTGCTTCATTAAAGCAGAAAATTCCGGGAGATATCGCCGAACGAGCCGTTCACGTTAGGAGGATTTAACACCAATTTGCTATGCACAGCGATCAAAGGTGTAATAAGTGCCCCAATTCTCTCACTGGCTTATTCCGCTTTCATTTAGAAAAAAAGATGTAGAGAAAAAATTTTGAGTATTGGCTCAATCAAAGAATGCGAGATGAAATTGTGCACAACTCAATAACAATTAATCACCTAATAGACATCGAAAAACGGAATATAAACTCCCATTAGGTGAAAATAAGGCCAAAAATTAAAATATTAAAATAACAAATAAAATTGTGAAATATTAAACATTGAAAAACCAAACCCACCTTTCCGGATGAGTTTTCCGCCATAATTGTGTACTGTCCACTGTCATCCGGACGTACCATAGAGACCTTCAATAGGGCCAATGATCCGCTGTATTGGGATATACTGCGAGGGTTGTTGGGCGATATATTTATTTGTTGTCCGTTTTTTAACCACGTAATCTAAAGAAGGTTTGATAAGTAAGTGTAACTTGTTATTTATTTTATGTTCAAAAAAATGTGACTTGTTATTCTATGTTAAAAATTTTCCGTTTAAATTTCAACAACAAAATCTACTCCCACTAAGACGCCAAGTTGTGGACTGTCCGTCTGACTATTAGTTCGGAACCTTCCCTGTGTTAGATCGAGCAGGTGGGGTGTCGTTGGTAAGCCCTTAGGCTGTAGATCACGAAAAAAACACGTCAAAAATTTCAGATCAAAAATTCAAAATATGAATTCCCGCCAAAACATAAACATATATATGTTTCCAAGGGTTTGGCCATACAAGGTTGTGGTTTTTGAAAATTTTATAAAAAAGGCCACTTTTTCCCTAGAAAATTACATTATTTGAACCAAACAACTCAAATGAACCAAGCTAAGTATCGTAAGATTGTGTTATCTTTTACACAATTAGCAATCTACGGGGCTGATTTTTCACCCGGGGTTTTTCGACCATGCTGTAGTCATATTTGAGATTTGTTCTCACGAGTTAATCTTACGAGGTCAGATCTTCGAGGCCCGAGGTCCTGGAAGCCGCTGGCCGCAAGTATAAATCGCTATATATTGCCATTTCAACGAGGTGGCGCTCTTTCCTAGTGTTTGTATAATTCGTCCTTGCAGTTTGTTTATTTATTTCTTGGAAAAGCAAGTGATTTTCATCAAAATAATATGACTAAAAGGAGCATTCTCGCCAAAAATGTATAAAGTCGGGATACTTTCAATTTGCGTTCCAATTTTATAATTGTTGCTCGCCAATTTTTGCTCAATCAATTCTCAGAAGTGTTTCCATATAATTTTCATATATTAATTTATATTTCAACCAGTAAAAATCCCACTCCGCTCTGAGAATGTCGCGCTTTTGTACATGCAGTTTCTTTTAACTTCATCTGATCTGGCTTAGTAAACTTTTTCAAGACACGCAGGCCACGGAAGATGGCTTTTGATGTAAGTTTTGTAGTTCGGCTATTTTGTATTTCTGGCCACTAATTCTTATGTTTCAGAGTCGATTTACTCGAAAGTTTTTATTTAATTTTTGAACACCATGCAATCTTAAGGAAAATTGTCAACATTCCAAGCATGGATGCTAGGCCGCTCGGACTAGAGAAACAGGGTGATCAACCGGACCACAAATTGAACTGACCAGGCAAACCAGGTCCGTGGCCATGCTAGCAAAATTCCATATTTTTCTAATATCGACCGATACTGGGAAATGCTTAAATCCAACAGACAATAAACTTAAATATTCAACTCCCAAAAATTGGTAAAATAAGATTGAACAATACCTTGGGCTTTGGTACTCCAACCACACTACATTGTAAGATAGCATCAGTGCCTTCCGTGAGACGAAGTCCGCGCAATTCGCTTCTAAATATGGGTGCCATCAGCGATGGAGGCTGCCGATGACCGCCGACATCTGTATCTGTTTCGCTTTCGCTCACCCCTGCTATCCATGCCTAAAATATCGTAATCATGTAGAAAGAAAACTATACTGAAACGGATATGGAAGGACCGAACACAACTTTCTTATAAATTTCTTTCAAGTAGAACATTTATATCTGTTGGAAATATTCCAATTTCTGTTCCTCATTGTTACATTAGACAAACTGGTACTAAACTGACATGGTTGTTTTCACCATCAGATATCGTAGGTGGCGAAAATACTCCGGGAATGTTTCCATATTGTCTTTGCTGGTATTGGGGTGATCCCTGCATTAACTGCCTCTGAATGTATTGAGGAGTGTTCCTTCCTAACGGGGCCTGAGGTTGTTGTCTCCTTTGCTGTTGAGGCGGCGATTGGGGCTGCTGCGCGCCCGTTTTAGCCAAAATTTTTTGCTTCCTTTCCTGAGTCACCTGTTGCCGCTCGTCAGAAAACCATTTATCGAATTGCTCTCGTGGCATTATCTGAAAATACTTTATTGCAACAAATGCATGAAAGAAACGACGTACGTGAGCAGAAGAGGAAGTCGTGCCGATATTATTGGATGCCTTGAGAGTGTATTCTCCTAAATCTTCTGGAAACATTTGAGGAATGGTGAGTATGCATATTCCAGACTGCGGATCATACTCTGTTTTTGCCCTGAAAACACAAAACGATCACCAAAAAGATAACGTGAAATTTTGACGGTGCAAAAAGATTAATTTTAAAGGGTATATAATTGCATTGTACTTATAACATGTACTTTTAACATACCTGTAATTATCCAAATTTTGTCCGTTTTTTAACCACTCAATTTGCGGCACAGGTTGGCCAACAACTCTAGCCTCTAACACGCATATTGCTCCAGATCTGTGCGGTTGGTGTTTCAATTCCTTCAAGAAAAACGGGGCAGACGGCCCTACAGGTGTCTGTGGTCCTGGACCGGGAGAACTTCTGAAGCCCTACGTTTGAATACGTATAATCAAATTTAAATGAAATCTTACGCTATGGATATGGCTCCTGGTATGGGTGTGGGAGCGGGCGCAACAATTAGCATACAGGTAGATTGCTTTATGCCAGCGGCGTTCATAGCCTGGATAGTAAATCGGCCGCAATCAGAGCCTGCGGCGCTGTATATTAGGAGGCAATGTTTGTTTTTCTCTTCGATTACCTAAATTATACAGGAATCGACTAGTACAATAGTTATCATATATATATATAAGCATTGCGACGCCTTATTTTGTCAAATGAATCAAAAAGCAATTATTGTCACATTCGCAATCGTTTAGATGGGATAGTTTCAGATGTTTTTGAATTTTTTAGATGTTTTTGGATGTAGACAGTTTTATACGTGATATTATTATCTCGAATTAAATAAAGTTATAAAATAAAACCAAAACTCATTGGATTAAATTTACCTCGTAATCTGGACATTGTGTGACATTTTGGCCATCTTTGAGCCATTTGATAACAGGGTCTGGATGGCCATCAATTTGACATTCTAGCAGCACTTTTTGACCAACAATCACGCGTTTGTCTTGTAATGGCTAAAATACAAATAAATAATTAATCACGCTGCATTCATGGGGGGATAAAAATGGGCAAAAAGTGAGTAAACCTCAAAAATACACTTTTTGTTGTTATTTCGATACATTTATTTAATCAGTTTCGCACACTATTGGAGATACGATAAATTCTGAAAACTTTTTTGGTAAAATTTTAGAAAAACGCGTGTAAGTTTTAGTGAAATACTATAGTCAAAACTGAGTGTGTCTAGAAAAATGCATTTTTGTGTGAAGACATTCAAAGTTAGAAAAATTTTGAAATATGTATCGAAATCTAGGTAAAAAACTGAGATAGATTAAGTAACATCAAATTAATCAAAAATTTCATCAATGTGTTTCGCTACTGTCGATGATTGTTATTTGTTTCGATGGCTGAATTATGCCGTTAATCATTAATAATTTCGCTATTGTAGTCCCGGCTTAAGTGAGTAGTTTATTCACAGAGTTGATCATCAAGTTATAAATGATTATTATCTTGGAATCATTCAATTCAGCGAATACCTATCTCTCCACTTCAAGCACAGCGTGAAAACCGCAATAATTCTTTATCAGAATGCTACAAGTATTGAATTAAATAAGTTTAGGCTATTTTAGGGCCAAATTTATCAAATGTTTAGATTGGTCGTCAATTATAATATCGCATAGAAAAGAATCCGTTTTATTCTGTACAAGCTCACCCGAATAAAGGTTGGCGCGACGCGGTTTTCTGCGCGCTCGCCTAGAGGCCGTTTGAATGGCATTCGTTATTTTGCACTGTTATATGCCACAATTACTCTTCGTTGGCAACACTTGAATAAATACGGGTTCAGGTAAAAACGTGGTACTATTCTTGGAAATACTTCCTGAAATATTACGCAATATATGAGATGTATAAGGAGCACATAATATGATTTACTGCACAAAATATCAACTGTTGAGTGTAAAGCCATTCAGATTTACTAGAAAAACGATATAAAGAAATACAACACTGGAAATATTTCTTAAATTGTGTCCATATCCACGTGTTTTATAAATCAGCATCGGGTTTGATGTGATTGCCATTTATTAAAAGAGTTTTAAATATATTGGACAATACAAAACAAGTACAGTCAAATGAGGGTTGACTGTATAAAGAAATGTAATCTTGGAAACTTTGAAATAAGCATTAATACGTACAGAATGACTTCCATAAGTGTGAATTGATATAAAAATGATGTGTAACAAATAATGAATACTGAAAATATTCCCATTTTTATATTACAGTGAACTTTTATATCCACGACGTTAAACGACCCCACTAATGGAAAGCTGCTCAGCGCTGAACGATAATCAATCAAACAGGAAATATCGTGAGGAATGCAAATAGTTAAGGGGGTAAAAATATAAAAGTCGATAATCTCTAAGGAACAGGACAATAAGCCCAAGGGAATTTTATGCCACAAAATGTACAATTAAAAGCTTCTGCTATGAAGTTAAAGCTATAAAGTTTGTGGTGCATGAAAAAATGCACATCAAAGTTTGTGGTGCATTTTGTATATTTTTGTTGAACTTACATTTGGTTTTGTTTATTTTACAAAATGAGATATTTTCTAATTTCAATACACACAAGATATATGGAAGTATCATTTTTAATATATTTGCTGTATTTTCTTTAATGTGGTAACAAAGTTATTTACAAAATAAATTGATTGGACTAGAAGTCGTATGAACGCAAAATCGGATCCCTCTAAGTTGATAGGTGAAACTCCCCCCTCAATAGAATAACCCGCTTTTTGGGGGTCCCGGACCCCAAACTCGCGAGTACCCCCCCCCCCAAAACCCATGATTTTAGGGGGGGGGGTTATCAATGTCAGAATTGAGGTGGTCCCGCCACGAAAGTCGAGAAAACGCCATTTTTTCAGTTTTTGGGGGGTTTTTACATCGAAAACTTTTTACGCTCCGCACCATATGAGCCGTGTGATACACCAAACGATAGCTCTCAATGTGCGAAGCAATATGCGCTATAAATCAGCCGTAACCTATCTCGAAATTTTCGAGTTTTCCAGGATCGGCAAATCCTGGATTTTGGCCAAAATCGAGGATCTACATCGAAAACTTTTTATGCTCCGCACCATATGAGCCGTGTGATACACCAAACGATAGCTCTCAATGTGCGAAGCAATATGCGCTATAAATCAGCCGTAAACTATCTCGAAATTTTCGAGTTTTCCAGGATGGCAGATCCTGGATGACCAAGGGCGCCGCTAAGCGGCGAAGCCGCGGGGGCAGTCCTATGGAATATATTCTAAAAGAAATTCCGTTAACGGGCAAGTGATCCATCTGACAGACCTTTTCCAACTCTGACAATAATGGATCAAAAGCACCAAACTCACACCTAAGCGAAATGCAAGATTCCATACAAAAAATCGGCTCTGCCAATTAGCCGTCTTTGAGAGATTAAGTTGCCCCTTACCACAACAAAACGTCCAACTCTTCATTGATTGGATCGGAAAGGAAAGTGAAAACACATACGCTTTAGCTAATCGAGAGAGGGTAAGACACATAGAGAAAAGATAATGGACAAGCACAAAGACTAAAAGGCTGACTTGTTTTGAAAGAAGAAGATTCCGGATCGAGCCGAGAAGAGTCACATTTGCACACTCCTGGGACAAAATCGTCGAAACTAAAGAAACAAAGGAATAAGTGCGAGTTTGCCGATAAAATCAATAAATTAGCTGTCAAAAAGGCGTAATCAAAAGTAAATAATATAAATAAGAATATAATATAAGAACACTATTTTGCAGAATAGCTGCACAAATGTTTAGCATACTATTTTCAACAAAGCGACGTAAATTAGTTTAGAAGCACAAAAACGAAACATGACATTTTCTCAAATACCTAAATTTACTTAATCGTGATTTGATATTAATCAAAACTTTAGTCACATAAATATAAAAAACACTTGTCGATTGACTTAGTAGCATGAAAAATTAAAAATTTACAACGATATTCCCACGTCTCTTTTTTAATTGGTTGTTCTAAAATTTATTCAACTACCGTATATCCTCCAATAAGTCCACCCTCAATTAAGTCCTCCTCGAATAAGTACCCTTCTGGACCCCAACGAAAAAATAAGTCCTCTCCTCAAGTAAGTCCACCCTCGATAAAATGGGTATTTTCCACATTTTTCCAAATTTCAAATTTTTTGGCGCAAATTTGAATTTTTATTGTAAATTTTGCTATTTTTTACAAAATTTTGCCAAAAAATTGAAAAATGTGGTAAAAATTGCCGAAAAATTGATCAAAAATCCAAAAAATTCAATTTTTTGGCGAAATTTTTTTGTCGTCAATTCAAAATTGGTTTCAATTTTCAAACATCTTCCCAATCTTGCCAAAAACCCTAAGATTTTGGCAAAAAGTCCCAAAAATTTTCGCCGCGCTTTGGGCGCGGTCACGAAAAAATAAGTCCTCTCCCTCAATTAAGTCCTTCCCTCAAATAAGTCCTCCCTTTAGAACCTGACGAAACAATAAGTCCCCGGGGGACTTATCGGAGGATTTACGGTATTTTATTTATACTATACCTGTATTGCTTTTATATCACTACAGGGGAAATCCCATTCCAGTACTATAGACGGATATCATGTGGCTTTTGGTACATTTTATTTTTTGAATCGCTCGTTTATGAATGAATCGCTCGTTTAAAGGTATCCAGAAGTACAAAAGGAAAAATAATTTGTAATGATTTAGCAATAAAGTGATTATTTTCTAATCAAAACTAGCCGAGCAGAGCTCGGCTAGCTGTCGGGAGTCTATATTCGTGGTTTAGATTGAATTCGTTGGTCAATAAATTTTAATTGGGTGAATATGAATAACAGTTTTGGTATTCGCTACGCGAAAAGAACTAGGCCTTCGGCCGTCTAGAAAACGGTATAGATTTTACAGGGAATAATACGGGTAATCGTTGCGTTATACCTACAATAAAGAGGTTTGGGAACTCGACAATTAGGTGCACGTTGTGTGGGCCTCAGGGCAAATATCTCCAATGTGTGTGGTCCGATGTCTAAAATTTGAGTGCCATTAGTTTTGTATCGCCGAGAGCTATCATATGACACCTCACTCGCCTCTGGAGGTGGTCAGAATCGCCAGATCTCGACAAATGCCCTCAGGCCAAAAATAAGCGACGTGTGTGGTCCGATCTCGAATCTGACACCGGATTCGGATTCAGGACCCTCGAAAACCCCCTGTGCAAAAAATCAACACCGGAAAGGCTTTCTTTGAGAAAATTTTACATGTGCCCAAAAAGGGTAATTTTTCATGCCCTCAGGGGCCATAAATTCGATTTCCGTCGTTAGATCTCGAAAATTTCAATTTTCCCCATCCAGGCTCATTGAGAGGAAGCGATTGAGCTATCACACGCCTCTGGGCGCTTGCTGGATATTTCTAAACAATTCCGGCAACCAGACACGAAAAAAGGGGCGTGGCCGTGATTTTGAAGGGGGCAAAAGAGGGGGTCCAACATGCGAATTTCAAAACTTTTTTTTTCCGGGTATGTTTTCTCACCGAATGGAAGCCCCTGAGCATGAAATCAATGCCCCAGGTGAAAAGTCCGTCCGGCTCGCTTACAACTTTCTATGGGGGAGGGGATAAGTGTAAAATTGTTGCGGTGTGGTGTAGTTTATTTAATTAACCATTGCTTATTCAGACCTGCTAAAATGTGTAACAAGTATAACTTTCCCATTCGGAAACTGTCTCATCGTGTAAGTTTTCTGTTTCCGTTGAATTGCATTTTCTGAAAAAAACAAGCAAAATACGAGCAAATGATTTCCAAGCAAGGCGCGATTCAACATGCTACAATAGTCAAAGAGCAATAATTGTATTGTGAAGATGCTACTTTCTAATGCTGGTACTTGCAAAAGTTTCTAAATTTTATCCAACATTTTTTTTTCCAAATTTGTCAGGATTCTCCCTAAATTTATTATTGTTTCCCCTTGAAATTAGAATAAAAATACGCTGAACTGAATAAAACATAACAAAAGTACTGATAATTAATTTTTCATATCTGAAGTTGCCTGCATTATAAAAGAAACTACAAGATAAGCATGTTCACCTTTCATAATTCTCGTTAGTATAATTTTGTAAGTTTCCATGATTTTATTTGCTCGCTATTTTTGCGTTTTAGCTTAAAATATGTCGCAAATATAGCGGCGTCTTTCAGGCAATAATCTACTGGACATGGAACAGAGTCATAAATATAATGTTTATGGATATGTGAGAGAGCTTAACTCCGTAAAGCTCTATTTCTTCTCATTTGGTGTGCTCCTGTTGAATTTTCTATTCTCGTTCTTATATGTCTGGTTCTGTGGTGTCTCGATGACAGCCGATACCTAGAGTGGAGTGGACTTAGCAGGGTACCTACTAAGACTCTATCAAATACACTGGACGAGGACATTGGCCTATTATGGGCGGCAGGTTCATGCACTTTAGTTGGCTTCTGTCTCAAAAGAGACGAGGAGTGGCCTCCATAATAATTTTATAAGGTAATGTGAAGTGGTTTGCCTGCGAAACATTTGTGGCCTGACCACTGCTTTTATATGGGTTGTCTTGATTCGGTTTACTTGCACATTTTCTATGTGAAAGAATGTATTTTAGTCAAAGTTAAAGCTCTCAAAATTTGTTGATATAACTCCGACCGAGAAATAATTTGGGTGATTACCGTCAACTTTGCGATTGCTATTTCCGGATTCTTTATTTTTATACCTTCATATTATCTTCGGTTGCCTACAGAAATCTGGCAATAGTACTTTCCAAAGGCATACCATATTCACAAAAATTATCCTAGCACCAATTTAAGTACCGTATTTCCTTAAAAAAATAAGCCCTCCCAAAATATGTCGCTTAGAGGGTCATTGAAATATAAAAGCCCGGGGCTTTTTTGCAGGAAATACGGTATTATATCGTCGAATTACCTTGGAACAGTGTCCATTTTGCATAGATTTTGAAGAGTTAGTGACTGCAAATTTGAAATTGGCCTCTTCCTTCCCTGTGCTCTCGAACAGCCGGTCTGACTGTCTGTGTGTAGATGAGTTGTGGAACAATCATCGCCTTATGGCCTTCTCTATATACCCCAAATATAGGAAAAGGGAGTTTGGACCTCTCCTTCTTTTCGGCTCGCGGGGTACTGCTCACCTCGCTGAGAGGTGGCCTCTCAGCTAGCCTCGACTGACACACCCGGCTGCTTTGTTTTATATTTGGGAAATGTTTGTGAAGGGGAAGGCATTGGCAGCCGTAACACGACTTTTAATGCTTCACCCATATCGGTTTCTGGAATTGAGGCTTTTAATTTGGCTGAAATGTGGTGGCACTGGTGTTTAATTTTTGAATCAAAATAACAAATTTGAAGTGTTCCTTAGAGTTATTTGTTCGCAATGTACTCTTGTCTGAAGCATAATAAGGAGCTCCAGATTTACGAATTTTAATGGAAACAAATTTTTTATTAATTGATCCTAGACTTTAAATTATACTAAAGACTTTAGGTATACATATCCTTAAACTCTATCGCATTGCTGTAAGATTTTTAAATCAATCTCTGTTTCTTAGTACGAAAACATGTGTTAACTAACAAATTAACGGATAAAAAGTTCTTACATATATTCCCACATAATATTTCCAACTTCCCTTTGTTTATGCTAAAACTAATAATTTCCAAATGTACGCCTCATGTTCCACTCATATTCTCCCAGATTGCTGACTTGATTTTTTCTAAAGTTTATTCCTTGCTAGAATGTTCGAAAAATTATTTATTGTCACTCAAAATTAATTAATTTCGTACTTGAGAGCGTTCTTTAATCTATTTTTGGCCTTTTCTATTTCAAACGCTTTGGCCGAGCTTATTTGACCGAATAGCAGGTCTTGACAGGCGTGGTGGTGTGTCTTCCACAGACATGCCGCGGCTCCTTCATGCCTATATGATGACGCACAAATTGAATTTCCGGAAGTCCAGTTGTGGTTCATCCCCGGCATCGCACCCATTTTGTTTATTACTTTGCCATCCCATATCCATAAACGGCATGGTCCGTTTAGGTCATCTTTGCACACTACAAGCTCAAGGGAGCATTATGAGTGGCACATTTTCGAAAAAGAGAGTGTTTCCTGTGCGCATAAAATTAATTAGAGCACAGATTAAGATTCTAAAAAGGAAAATTATTCTATGAAATGAAAAATTACTTCTTATATTATCTGTTCCGTTTGGCTAAGGGCTATGTGTTTTAACCATAATCTGTTTCATTTTCTAAATCCATTTTGGAAAAATATGTTTGTCCTAAATGCGAGTTTTAAAGCCAATGACACCGAACAACATTAGACAAACGGTTAAAGGTATGACGCTAACTAACACTTTGTATTTTTTAAACCAGTTCAGCCGAAATTTTAAGAATGTCTCCAAATTTGAACTCCATTTTTCTCAACTCTAATAACACCTTCCCTCTAAATAGAACATGATCGTAAAGTTAATTTTACCATAAATTAGCTCTGGTGGCGCCTATATACCCTTTTGTTTAGACTATCTTCAAATTTTTAATTGTAAGTGTTTAGCTTTGACCCAGTGGATGTGTGATGTTTGTCTCCTGAATACGTCCGTGCATATCCTATAGGCGGTCCATTGAGGTCATCTTTCCACCCTTCATGCTTTGAAACGCGTTTTGAGTGTCACTTTCGGATGAGAGTGTTTGTTTGTGCGCGCATAAAGTTGGGATTGCTTGGATGTGAAAGTGTTTGAGGGAAAAATGACTTCCGGCATCGATCTCGGCTCTTGCCTAGCCATGGTATTTACATAAATGGGCGCGAGAAGTCGACTTTGTTTATGTCATTGAGGCAAATTTTAAGTATTTAAAAGATTGTCAATGTTTACGGAAATAAATTCCACATTCCTTCGAAACAAAATCGGAAGTTATATTATTTTGTCAAAATTTTTCACCATCTAGAAATATCTAGAATGTTCCATGTGTGAGCTAGCAAGGATTTATTTTGTTTTTACTTGTATCCGCTTTTATTTTCTGTTTTTACTACAAAACACGAGACTAAGCCGTTTTTCTCACTCGAAAGTCATAACAATAAAATCACATCGCTTCTCTTCGCTTGCTCCAATTCTTTTCTCAAGCTATTACCTTTATGCTTCCCATAACAGCGGAATTGAGGAAAAGGGCTGGCCGATGGGAAATTTAATTAATCGATTAATTAATCCTCACTGGCATAAAAGCAATGTGCTTCCACGCTCAGGCGGCTTGCCGACTGAGGCCAGACCAAAAGTTGACCGCGGTGGTGATATTCGCCCCAAAGACGGCTGTCATTCGAGAAATTTTCCTTGCATATGTGTTTCTTCGCTAATAACCCAATTTGTTGGGATAGTCAGACAAACATCCCCAGAACAAATTAGTAGGACTTTTGAGTTGGTGTTAAATAACTAGACCTGAACGGCATTTTTAAAATAGATTTTTCCAATATTGGCTGGTCTTTTGGTAGTGTTCGACGAGTATTTTCTCCTTCAAATTACTGTTTTATTATCAAAGCACCGATGCAAAGTGATAATATTTAAACTCATTCCTGATAACCTTCCTTTATTGAAGTGCTGTTAGCAAAGAAAATTTATCGACCCGAATTCATGTGAACGAATATCGAATTATTATTAGTTTAATTTTTAACGAAGTCTTATTTTGTATAAATTTGTTGAGGTTTTCACAATAATTCACAAGTTTTCATTTCGAGTATCCTATTTTCAGGATGTGTAGGATAAAGGTATGCTAAATCTTCATAATGTCATTCGAAAATTCAGTTGTACCCTTTGACCAATATATCGATAATTTCCAGTAGTCGATTGTCTTAACGCATTTTCAGACACAATATTTATGATCTACATTTGTTAATTGAATATACTGCACTCAAGATGTCTTTTCGTGTTAAAAAATCAATTTATGATTTAAAAAATGTATAATCTAATTGAAAATTCCTGAAGTAGAAGCCCTACGCTAGGATTTTAGTAACACTTTTCAGTAGCTTTTTTGCTTATTATTTGCAGTCGACTATGTTATGAATCCATAGCGAAGTGGGGCCGCTTCGCGGCCCTCACTTCGCTAGGAAGCGGTTAGCGTGCACAGCGGGAGATTGGGTTCGTCATCGCTTCGCGCACCGCCATCAGTATGCCCTCGGCTGTTGTTCGGGAGTAAGGGTTGTTCGGGAGTAGAGCAGCATGAGACTATTTCGGGCCTTCGGCCCTCAAGCAGCTGTTGTTTGGGAGTAAGGGTTGTTCGGGATATTATGTTCTAAGTTCCCTCACATTCCAAGGGGGAGGGTCGGGCGCTCCGCGCCCGACCACAGGACTGACTCGCCACCTGCGGTGGCTCGTAATCTTTATGGGGTAGGATTGAGTTATACCTTTTGTGCTGGAAGTTCCCTCAAACTCCAAGGGAGGTCACCGACGGAAATAAGCACCCCTAAAAATACAGGTTGAAAACCTGGCACGCAATAGGTCACCGACGGAAAATAAGCACCCCTAAAAATACAGGTTGAAAACCTGGCACGCAATAGGTCACCGACGGAAAATAAGCACCCCTAAAAATGCAGGTTGAAAACCTGGCACGCAATAGGTCACCGACGGAAATAAGCACCCCTAAAAATACAGGTTGAAAACCTGGCACGCAATAGGTCACCGACGGAAAATAAGCACCCCTAAAAATACAGGTTGAAAACCTGGCACGCAATAGGTCACCGACGGAAAATAAGCACCCCTAAAAATGCAGGTTGAAAACCTGGCACGCAATAGGTCACCGACGGAAAATAAGCACCCCTAAAAATGCAGGTTGAAAACCTGACACGCAATAGGTCACCGACGGAAATAAGCACCCCTAAAAATACAGGTTGAAAACCTGGCACGCAATAGGTCACCGACGGAAAATAAGCACCCCTAAAAATGCAGGTTGAAAACCTGGCACGCAATAGGTCACCGACGGAAAATACAGAATGCCAAAAGGCGGGAATTCAAACCCAGGTCACGCACGCACGCACGCACGCACGCAGAGACCGGGCTAGCTTACTGGGGGGATATGACATGTTAGGTAGTATTCAAAGTCAAGCGCAGCAATATCCGCATGGTGATATATCCATCATGATGTTGCAAAACATGACCATTAAAAATGCTTATGTTTTGCAATTCATACACCATTTGACCTTTTCTATTGCCTCGACAAACCTGAACCGATCTACCTCTTGCCGAAGCCAGCTTTTTGCGCAGATTCCCACCACTGCCAATGTCTATAGAAGCCAATTACCTTTTCTTCGTTCCATTAAATATTAACTGTGTCTCTTTGGGAGGCCAGGCCCAACCCAAATGAATTCAATTATAAAAATGCCGCCCAGCTAGCTATTCAAAATACTGCCGAGCGGCACTTCGAAGAGCTCATTAATAAATGATTTGCGGGTGGCGCGATGCTCTGCGTGTGAGAACGCCGACAAACCTTACCTAGGGGTCTATAAGATGGAGAGTAGCTCGCATTCCTTAAGCAGGCACAATTACGACGGAGAATTGTACATGTTATAATTTTGTTTTTGATCCGACTAAATATTATGCTGAATCTAAAAACCGGAACTGTAAATTCGCGTAAAAATGTTTTCGTTAATCCTTGCCGTTTTTTAAATTCCTTAATTTTATTGTCTTGTTTTATTTTGTCAAACTTGAGTCTCGCTATTTTCCTATTTCATTTCAATAAGCTTCCTTGATCGCATACTTAAGTCGTTTCTATTAGATAAATATCGTCGGTTTCACCTTTTTTGTTCGACGAAATAGATTTTGACTTTTTTTATTTCGAAATACTGACGCACATGCTCTGTATTAAATAATCTACATCATATTTTTAAAGTCATTTGAGGTTTGTATAATTCATAAAAAATTTAAATACGGAATGACTTTGCTAAATTCAGATTTATTCATTATTTACTGCGAAAGGGAATAATAGTTTGACACGAAAAGTCCCTTCCTTTGGCCGAATGAAATCAAATGCAGTAAAAAGTCTCTAACACAACTTCAAATTTGTTGACGATCTTATGAGTAGAATTACTATACCAAATTTTACATATAAGCAATGCACTTTTCTTTAGAATCACACTAGTGCAGGATTCTCTTTTATTTTGGGCCTTTACTTTCGAAAATTTAAATTTCAAATTGGCGGCCGATATAAAATACATTATGGAACTTGAGTATCGAATTATCGTTCAAATTACCGCTAAAAGAACAAAAGCCGATTTTGGAGAAAATGCAATAAAATCGTCAAATTTTTTTACCGGCAAAAGCTCAGAGATTAACCGCAGCAATTGGATTTATAAGAACTGTCGAAGTTTTTTCAAAAAGTTCAGCAAAATCTCCTGTTCTAAATTTTTTCCTGCTGATCTATTTTAAACAATAAACCGCAAACTTATGGGGTACGGTAAAAGCCCACCGGTAAAAGCCCCCCAAGCTCGCTATTTTTGGTCATAACTTTTTTCTGGAACATTCTAGAAATATGTGTAATGGCTGAAATTAAAGCTAAGGCTCTTGGCTATCGATCGGTATATTACATGCCGCACCTTGATTCAAGAATCTCGAGATTCAATTTTTTCTGTCTCTTTACTCTTGAATTTTCGTGAAAATCAAGAGTAAAGAGACAAAAAAAATTGAATCTCGAGATTCTTGAATCGAGATGCGTCATGTAATATACCGATCGATAGCCAAGAGCCTAAGCTTCAATTTAAGCCATTACACATAATTCTAGAATGTTCCAGAAAAATGTTATGACCAAAAATAGCGAGCTTGGGGGGCTTTTACCGGGGGGCTTTTACCGTGCGCCCAAACTTATAACTGTCAAATGTGGTTTTACTGAGATATAATTGAAGCCAATTTGAAATTTAAATTTTCAAAAGAAACGGTCCAAAATAAAAGAGACACCCTGTATATACACGCGTAGTAACATAATTAAGCACACTTATTGAAATATTGATAATGAGCTGATTTTTTAAATTAAGAGAATGAGGAACCCTTACTTTGAGCAATACTCTCATCTGATTCCTTATCTTTAAAATCATCCCAAATAGTCGCATAGAGGTTTCCTTGCAACATAACAGACCTTTTCTGCACCAATGTCAGGACTTTCCAGCCAAATTCAAACATTAATTATGGACGCAGGCCATTATGGGGGTGGGCCAATAAAGCCTAACCCTAAGGATTGGCGTAACATAAGAATAAATTATGTCCTTATAAGGGTTTCTGCACAACGCAAATGCCAATTTTGGTGCAAATATAGCCGAAATATGGTACCGGCTAACCTTTTTTGCAGAATAATCATTCAAAAAATTATCGAAGTAATTGCGCTGATAAAATTTTGCTTATTGAACTGTCTATGCGAATTTTTTCAATTATAAAAGCAAAATGTGCTAACCACATGAGCAGCTTTTACTAAACGATTTCCACTTTCGACGCAAATTTATTAAAGAAGTTATGAGAATTTGCTGTAGAATTCTGTTCCTGACAGGCGCCTCCACCCCCGACCTTCGGTGCATCCCTGGAACACCTTACAGACGTAAACAAAGCTTTTCGTAGCTCTATGTTTCTGACCCTCGTGCGACCTCGCATTTTATTATGAAGGGCGCGATATAGCTGCTGTCTATACGGAATCTGGGTGTGAGTTAAGTGTGTCTAGTGAGAGAGCCGGGTACCTTTCAAAACCAGCCTGGGCTCTTCTAGTTATGGAATGTGTGGCTATCCTGTTCTCTTTTCTATCCCAAACAAGTGTGTTCATCAAATAATAAGGCTGTCCTAGGGCCTAATATTCTCTCGCAGCCGCTACTCGGCGGCCAAATCTAAGCCATTCCTGTGGTCGCTTTTCCGCGACCCCTCGTTTGGGGTGTGGAGTAGGTTGTTGCTTGTCGATGTAGTCCTGTTCGCTTTGATGACTTGTTGCAGCATCGGCACTGAACCCTTCCACTAGAAGGCGTCTTTGGAATGTTTTCCCGCCGCCGACTTCAAATCTCATCAAAATCATCATAGCCGAACGTGCTCGGCAATGCTAAAGAAGCATCTAAAAAGGGATTTTTGAGAGGATCCTCGGATTATTCGCCAATTTGTCCTCGAATAGCTTCAACCTTTTCCGTTTTCAGCACTCAGGAATATCACCAAAAAATAGTGGATTCCATTCTCATGTGACAGGTGAAGGTGCTACAATTTACTTTGTATATTTTATTCCGCTCTGAAGGAGATTGCTTTTAATCGTCTCAATGGACTCTTCAACAGATTTTATGTAATTACTTTTTAACATTACAATTTAGCATAGAAAGTAAATGCTGAATGCCTAGCGTAAGGAATATAAAATTAGAATTAGTTATAGTATTGTCTATATTCAAAACCTAAAATGTAAACACAGCCTTCCCTATAATTAATTTACGATTTCTAATTTTCGTCTTGAATAAGCTAATCATTGTTATTTTTGTCGTTTCATTCTTGAGCAAATTGAGTTTGTCTTATGCTATATTTTATAAAAAGAAAACTGTTGATTGTGTGGGCCCTGCGTTGCCTCATTATGTGACATGTCCCGCCGGAAATGCAGCATAGGCGTAATAAATTATTTCAAGAAATAGAACAGATCTGTTACTCAAGTACGTTGAAGTCTTAAACTCAATACACTAACTTTTCCAATAAAAATCTTTATACAGCATGATCTTAATATTCTTTTGATCTAGTGATAAACCTTCTATTATACGCTGTGGCTAACTTTAAATTTTACAGAAAAGATGTCCGTAACATTTTTGTTTTAAAGTGAGCGACTTTAGAGAACGCTGAAAATCCTTCATTTTATCTCATTCGTTGTTTGTTTCACGTGAGCAGACCATTTCGCAACATTAAATTCTGTTTTGAAGCACAAGCCGTGTTTCAAAGTATTGTTACAACCTCGTCTTACTGCATGAAAATGAAGTTGAAATGCAAAACTATCTATAAGATATTGCCATATTCCAGATTTATCGATGCAATCTCTGAATTTCCGATGGAACCATAGGCAATGAAAGTGTCCACAACGTGGTTAATCTCCTCGTAGGCGGACTGGCTTTATTGGTTTTTGGTGGTGCGTTGTTGTGTTTAATGTGGGATCCCGTTTATGGCCCACGCTGGGCTCAGAATTCGAAATTAAATTTGGCTTTTGGCGGTGAATAGGTCCCTTTCCTTCTGTTTCGCACATTTATTTGGCATCAGAGCCGATACGGCTCAACCCTAAAATTAGTTTGCATACAATTAACAGCGTTTTTAGTTACAGCGCTTATCCAAAATGCCATTGATGGTAACTATTCAAGATTTCCATTTGTCTAATTTATGGCCAGATTTTTAAACAAAAATTACCTTATTGTAGAGGCTCAAAAAGTGAACATACAAATGTATAAAATATGTTACTGTTCCTCTAATTTTGGCACTTTGCTTTATTTTCATTATCTCTTTATATCCTGACTTTTGCAGAGAAATTATGTTTTCAATTCTTATTTGCAGTAAATATGATATACTATGCTTATTTTGTAATCTATCTAATGTAGGCCAATACTCTTATTAGTACCCAATCTTCAAATTTGTTGACGATCTTATGAGATTCGAATTACTATACCAAATTTTACATATAAGCGATGCACTTTTCCTGATTAAAATGAATATGTTAGACGAATTATTAAAAGATTGCATAACAAATAGTGAAAGGTGATGTTATGGGCAATGTAAACAAGAACATAGTATCGTATTAACCACTCGAAGTTGTCAAGTGCTAAACCAAATAACCTGTAAAGGTTAAGAGAATGACGTTTTGTACGTCGAGTTGTTCTCATTTATTTGAGCCCTAATGCAATGTCGAAACAATGCTTCTCTACTAATTTATTCAAAACACGATTTATCTCAAGTATTGAATTTTTGTCACTTCTATTCCAATGCAGATAAACTACAATACGCAAAGTTTACGGTATCAGAGATTATTAAAATTCTTAGAACTTCCCCAAATTATTGAAAGTCATATCACAATATCATGTTAGAAAGCTGAAATCTGAAACCGTACATCAGTATCCTATGGGAGCTCGAAAAGTTCCTGGTTAATATTTCGGCTTAAGTGATTTAGGAAAATACTTCCGAAAATATATAACGTCCCAGTATAATGTCATAATAATCCAATGTTTTTGTTTCAGTAATAATGCTGACAAAGCGGACGATTCGGTGGCTCGAGTCGACTCCTGTAACTCGACGCCTAATTCAAAACCGCAAAACGACAACCAATTAAACTTCACTTCGCCAGCAGTAAATAGTACCAAAAATCACCGTTTCAGCTATCGCAGTGGCACCGCTCATCCCATCAGTCCGCTTGCACTAAATTCCGCCTCATTAGACAACCCCGTTGAAAAATCAGCAAAATCAGACAAAGGATCTAAGTTCTCGAAGAAAAGCGACTCTAGCGACACAAGGTCCAAGCGACGATCCAGCAAGCCCGAGCAAGATCCAGATCAGCCTTTTCCTGCACCGACTATTGTAGTTGAACCTCCACAGAGTCCTGATACGAGAGGTCTCTATAAATCCAGACGACCATCGTTGAGTTGCCACAATATTAGTAGTCAGGTGACAGAAAAGAGTGGTTCCAGACGAGAAAGCATGAGCGGGCAAATATCGATACAGCTACAAAGTGGAATGGCCCGGGAGACCATCATCCTTGATGCCTACGAGGCCTCTCTGCGACAACTGAGGCAAGAAGCGGTCAAATTTGTTATGAAACATGTGAGTGGGTTAAAATTTTATGTGTTACATTATTGAAATAGTGCATGCTTGAATGACATGTTTTGATAGTTATTAATATTCACTTACATTTGGGGATTGTACTTAATTAGTAATTTCTTATAATAGATCGATTAATCAATTAGAAGTAATATAATTTTAAGTATTATCTTTTCTAACAATTCAGTGAAGATAGAATATATCAACTATTGTTTACTAGGACTCTACTACGTTACTATCATGTGGTTTTAATTTTCGACGTCGAATTATACGGAAACGAAATTAGTGCAAAAATTTTTTATTTGCACAACTTGGACTCTCACTTCAAATATAAAATAATAGCAGACGAGTATTTGGAGAATTAGAACCCATTAATATAATATAAGCCAGGGCTCGGTATATATGATAATATTGATTTACTATGCTTATTGAATAGTATACATTATTCACAAAAATTCAGTTCCGCAAGATTATAGTTTATATAATATGAATCGGTCGTTGAACGTTTGTTTTGAATTAATATATTAATAGACAGTTATGGCATAAAAATGCGTCCTTTACTCATACGATATAGGTCAATAGTTAACCGGTTTGTTTAAAGGGTTCTTTTGAGTTCCAGAACATTTGACAGCTAACCAACCCACAAAAATATATCACTGTTCTTTCAGTATCCAAAGAACGAGTTGGGCGAGAACCTGGCAGATCACATTCTCTTGTACCGACACGATTTTCGCTCAGTCAACATCCTTCAATTATTGATGACCACGGATGACATCACCGACGGAACACTCATCGAAATCGTCATTAGCCGTATGTTTTTTTATTTGTCTGTTACAAATTTTATAATGCTTATTTTTAATAGCGATTATGCATTTAAAAAGTTTATTGCTTATTAAAGCCAAAAATTTAAAATTGTTTAAAATTTAGTCCACTCTCCAATCAGGCTAAATAAGTTCGAGAATAGCATGCACATAAAAATATATTGCTCTTCCACTAATATTAAGAGGGCTTTTTGGTAACATAATGGTCATAGAAATGGCGTCTTTGTGATTTTACTTTCAAATTCGCTTTTTAGATTTTACGTGTGTTATTGCTGCAAAGCAACGCCCCCAACTTACTTATTTTATAAAATATTCTTAAGTTATATGGGCAGATGCAATTTTGGCCTATAATTAGTTTGGAAACTTGTAGTAAAACTTGCCCCATTTCGCTCCAAAACGAATTAGAATAAATTGATTGATGTGAAAAGATTATTTTAAACAATCTTACAAAAATGCATGCGCTCCATGTAAAGAAGAGGATTTAAACACAGAGCTGAGAAAATTTCCTTCCTCGCTTAGTCGTGCTCATGATTTGGACTGCCCCACCTCATTTCTACTAAGCATTAACGTGCATGTATGCATATTAATTGTTCTCGTTAAGCCATTTTTCTGCTGCCGTTATTGGTCGGTCCAGCAGTTTTCGAGCATCATTGGCTTATTCATGTTCTTTCTGTTATAGATGCCTGCGATTATGTGCTTCGCGTGTTCTTTTCTTGCTCAATTCCTAGTAAATTTTGTCTGTACAAATTGTTTCCTTTTATTTTATTCGTTGTAAGCCTCAGTATAGTTGACAACGTCAATTCTTATTTTGTTCACTGGAGTTTGTAAATTTTTTTGTAAATATTTCATAAGGAAATTGTAACTCCGGTACAAGAACGCAGATAGTTTCCTTCTCATCGACACATCTGTTAGAGTTTTGTTATTTTTAAATTGGGCGGCATCAAACAATTCCTGATAAATTAAACATTCGTATTGACTTTTTGGAAACCATTATCTTTTTTATGCGATATATTTAAAGCCCTGGATGAATTTAATTTAGAATTGCTCAAAATAATTTTCATTTTTCGTTAAACTAAATAGAAATATTTGCTTTTACAAAAAATGAGCTAGTTTTCTCCGTAATGCCGTCAGCAATTTGCTTTTATCATAATATGGAGTTTAAAGTTTCAAATGCCAAATATTTTTACTTATAAATCCCAAGTCATCATTTGCTGCTCAATTAGTGCTCTACCTGTACTGACATATTTTGAAACACTATTGAATCCTGACACGCCATGCAATGTGCCGGAATTCCCCTGTGAAACTTCGCCCCTTCATTCCCTCTATGATCCGAAATGTTCCCATGACAACTCTTGAGTGGCCAAGCTGCTCGCCATCTATCAAAATCCTCTGTTATCTCTGCATTCACACATGCATGTTTTGATGATACGTCTGACTTAGCTTACATCAATCCGCAGTTTTGCATAATCCAGTGTCTTTGCGAAACGTTTCCTAGATTTTCTGGACACCTGTTGGAGGATTAGTGATTAGTCCGCGCGTCTGTTTGTTTGTCTCAAGTGCGATGTCTAAATTTGGAAGCGTGTGACACGACGTGTGGCGAAGAAGTGTATCTGCAGAAATAATTTTCAACTGCCGCTTTTGCTTCTTTAATTTTTGGCATTTGTAGTGAAAGAAAAATTTTAATAATGCAACATCTAAAGGAAACATATTTGAGCTAATTAATCGTTTTCGTGCAGTACAACTTGTTCAATAGGAATTTCGTGGCATGACGGGAAATATGGAAGTTGAAGGATTAGTTCAACAGAGACATTGTTTCTTTGAGGGAATGCCAAAATACAATGAAAATGATAAGTATAAGTATAACTATAAGTTCAAGTATATAATATATATAATAGTATATATATATATAATATAATGTATGTAATAGTCTATAAGCTCAAATTATGGCTATCCACAATTATTCGATAAATTTGCTGCACAAAATGGTCAAAATCCATATGAGACCTCCAAATGGTAGAACATTTTCTAACTCATTAATCCTGTGTGAATCTTTGCTTATCTTTTGTCCATTTTCGTCTGTTCCATAATTATGTTTTTCGTCTTGCAAAGCTATCTGTTGAAATATTCACATCGATATTAATTATTTCTTCCCTTCAGAAAGAGGAAGTGGAGCAGTTGCGTGGGAATTAAATCAGCATGGACATTTTTGTTCATCGAAGGCGTAAGATTTTATAGGTCTCGAACCGGTGTTAGACGATGCACAAAAATTTTCATAACTAGTATCAAAATAATTTTTACAATTAACGAACTATCTTAAACACCGCAGTTCTTAGTTGTATAAAAACAAAGTGTTACGGAATTTGCGACAATTATGACCGCTAGAAAAAAACTAAGTTTTATCGGTTTTTCACCAAAATATTGACAAATGAAATTATTTCAATTCTTGATACGTGTATTTTAGCGTGTCCGCAACACGAACGCCTCGTAGTGCATCCCCACACACTCTACGTGCATAGTTACAAATCGCCCACCTTTTGCGATTTTTGTGGCGAGCTTCTTTTCGGACTTGTCAAACAGGGACTCAAGTGTCAAGGTAGGTTATTTTTGGCAAATTTATGTCTACCCTATTGTTTTGATGCCTAATAAAACAAACAAAAATCCTTCCCAAAATTCGATGTCATTGCCTCTTGAAGGGGCTCTCGACTAAATTGTGTTATAGGATCCGTGGGCAGGTGAGGCATCCACGAGCCTGGCTCATTGACTAAAAACAAAAGGGCAAATAGAGAACAAACGCAAATAATTTTAAAGTGTGGCGGCTGCCGTCAAAACAATCGATGGCCAACACCTACGCTTGGTGGGAATCGAAGCGAAAATTGAACAATAAATTTTTGAATCCGATAGTAAAGGTGTGAATAAATATATAAAGAAAATTGATTCTGGTAGTAAAAAATTAAACTGCAAACGATGAATAATATATCATTTCCATAAAATTGTGTCTTTTGAGGCTGCCGTTTGAACTATCACAAGAGATGTGCCTCAAAAATACCGAACAACTGCAATGGAAGTCGCCAGCGCAGGCCTTCTGCAATTCCGCTCTCTCCACGCAATTCCGTTGGCATTCAGCATTCGGTTTGTTTCAAGAAGAAAACAACTTTGCAAATGTAAAAAAAACTCAGTTTTAAATTAAAAATGGGAGAAGCATAAATTTTTGGCACCAGAATACACAGTTCCAACTGTTTCATGCAATTTGGTTTATATAAAGCTCTTGGATAAGGATCTAACTGTTGAGCTAGTGCAACTGTAGACAGACAGTTGCGCAAATGCAGCATAGACAAAGAAAACACTGATCGGTTTTTGAACAAGAGTGTTTTAAGTGCGGTTTAGCAGACTGGATAGTTAAAAATATGTCTCTATTTATTGAGACATTTACCCATTCGTAATATTTTATCATTTTTTATTTTAGCAAGGCAGTTCTGTACTACTACCAAGCGCGTCCATCGGCGGAGGCGGCTTTACCGAAAAATCTGCGCTGGGTAATGTGAACTGCACCGGAGAATGTCTATCGGCTCGCGGTTCCGTTTCCACAACAATGACCACTCTTGGCAGTGGAGCGTCTTTGGGGACAGCCTCACAACTAGCACCGGATATTTTTATCACAGCTGACCAACAGTCGCAACAGGGCGACGATGGTGATTCGATTGGCGGAAATGTAAGAGTATGGCTGTTAAAATGTTTATGCCTTTCACAGTGCTTTGTTACTATTGGATTTGGAGGAAAATCCTTTTATATTTCGGAATAGACTTTCTTCTCGTGACGGAACATCAAGGGAAAAATATTGCCGACATGTCTAGAAAGACGATTTGGAATAAAAAGAATTAAGAACAATAAAAAGACCCCTTCCAACCCAATAGTACTAATAATTGGAAATGCATGTTGCAACATTTTTGTGCACAAAAAACTTTTTGGTATAAATATTCAGAAATTAGTACAAATCATCAAGAACTTTTAGCATCTGCAAATGCCTCGGAAGGACCGCAGTAGTAGTTGGAGTGGTCGACCTTTATGGATGGAAATTGCTGAGGCCACTCGTGTCAAGGTTAGCCTTAATTATCTAAATAATTTAAATTCATATTTTTATTACGCCGTGTTTTTGATTTTGCAGTTTATTAACTTTACCAAAATTTGAGGAATTCAGGTACCCCACACCTTCCAAGTGCACAGCTACAAGCGCCCAACCGTCTGTCAATATTGCAAAAAGTTGCTCAAAGGTCTCATTCGCCAAGGGATCCAATGCAGAGGCAAGTTCTCTATGTACATTATTGAATAGTTCAAGTAAGAATTCAACAATTGAACTCTACAAGAGTACAATTATATTTGGGATATGTCAATTAATAGCCAGAAGTGGAAAATATTATATAGTTTATTTTTCGTATGTCACCGAAAATTTATAAAAAGTATTCCTGGTGAAATATTCAATGTTCTAACTGTTTCACTCTGTAATATCAAATTTGATTGCGCTGCATTTAGATTGCAAATATAACTGCCACAAGAAATGTGCACAGTATGTGGCGAAGGACTGTGCCGGCAGCGCCCAAACACCACAAAATGCAACAATGCTTGGTGACAGTGATAGTGAGTTATTTAAATTATTTCTTTTGAAGACACCTCGAATTATATGTCAACTAGGCCTTGTAGTAGTCGTCTATAAAGAACAGCATTGTCGAGACCGATGGTCGCGCAATCAATCAATAGCATGTAACATCAAATAAAATATTGATTTTGTCCACCTAACCAAATTATTTTCGCCATGAATGCACAGGTGCATCTAAAATATGTGCGTCTAAAAATATGAAAACCCAACAGTGGTGGGTAAACTTTCAGTTATATTTTCGATGATCTCATATTAAGAAATTTGAAACATGTAAATTTGAACATTTCATGCATTTCTTCATTGTAAATAACAGATTGATAGACAGAGCTTTTAGCTTTTTAGTTACTAAAAGAACCCGTTTTTGTTTAAGAGTTAGTCATTATTCACTTCATCCTATAACTTCATATTTTTCCTGAATAATGATTACCAAAAAGTATGGTATTTCCTAAAAGTGTTTCGGGTACCAAAAGCTGGTAGTTAGTCCCAATATTGTTTTTATCCTTATTGTCGAAAAAGCTCGTAATTACATTAGTTGAACCGTTTAAAAGGAACAAAATTATTTGTGTTTTCGCCGTTTTGAAACAATAACACATATGTATGTGTTTCTTTTTGGACTCTAATTACCATATCTTTCTAATAATAATTTAGATGGAATGGTTTTGTCTTTGGATAACTAATCCAATTTTATGAATATTTGTTTACGATTGCCCACTTTTTCCTGTTGCAAATGATTTATCACATAATAATTTCGTGAATAATCATAAACAACAGTAATAATATTAGCCTGAGACTCCCCTGGCTGACGCAGTTGCCCTTTCAAGCCTGTCTTCTCGCATTCTTTCATTCTTTTGAATTTTCGCCTCTATCATATTCCTTTGCTATGTGAAACAGATTAAAACTGTGCCTTAACTTCTTCTCTGAGCATTATTTTGTGAATTATTTAAATTTGTCTACAAAAGTTCAATAAATCTCTTCAAATTTGGTTCTAGTTTACTAACTGTTAACAAATTTTGACATGGGTCTAACTGTTGTAGAATCGTCGCAACAACAATTTGGAGGCAGTGTTGAAAGCTTGCGGATGCGAATGAGCAGCATGCCGTATGATTCTCACAGGAGCACAACGAGCAGTGGAAGAGACGAGGACGACGATGAAGACGACGAAGATCTCGGTATTTTAATTTACCTTCCTCGGCGAAATGATAGGCTAGGAAAGTGGAAATAGATCTCAAATTTTAAACTTGAAATTAAATGTTAGTTATTAGCCAAAATTTTCTACATATTTTTCACTCAAAACCACGAGATTCTTCCAATTTTCCTAGAAGCTTGTTTGTAGCATGTTGCATTTTTATTAGTGCACCATTCTTCAATCACTCGTACATTTAGTGTTGTTTGTTGACTCTATTGCACTGTTCTTTTGTGTATTCTTAGCTTATTTTCATTATTCTATCACTTAGTAAATCCAGCAGTTCTAAAGTTCCTGATATTTCCGAATCTACGACATATTTCTTCACATATGATTTTTATTTTTACGCTGTGTTACGGAAATTTATTATTTCTTCACAAATTTTGTAATTCCCTTGAAGATCGCACTGCATAAATTTCACTATCCGTTTATTAACCGTAACAGAATCCGTTTATTTGCTTGATTGTAACGTGCACGATTGCATTTCATAATCTTTTCCATTTCGTGAAATGCGATATGGGATTGATTACGAAATCAATTTCGATCTTTAGAGTACAAAAGTTTCCTCTATAAAAGCTTTTGATTTTGCACTCACTAACACACTGCTATAATTGTTTGCACTGAACGGCATAAAGATTGTGCACTAATTATTAACACTGATAAACTGAAATTAATTTTAGCCAAAGTGAGCCTACGCTCGTGTGAACCTTTTCATTTTCTTACTAGACAGTTTCATGATGTCTTTAAATTTTTCTTTTTTCTTATATGTTGCCGAATTTTGTGAGCTGATCAGTGTAAACCTAGAAGCATAAATGACCTAACTATACATCACTCCATGCACTTCAGAGATATTCCCACCATTTTCACTACTTTACTACCCGCACCTTCCGACGACCATTATTTACAAAAGTATGTGGTCAAATGGACCATATACTTAGATCACTTTACTTCACAGTACCTGATTCCATTCAATATAATTTCAGCGTTGGATGAAGGGACAACTGGTGATGATCAGCCGAAGTCAGTGAGTGGCACGCCACAGCACAAAAGGACCACGCAGGCTACACCGAGTGCGCCATTGCAAAACAGGCAAACTACAGACGAGAACAAGTCCGATAGAAGGTCCAATACAGCTAGATTCGGTGATTCGGCCAGTCCCCCACCTGATGAGGATAATGTGAGCGAATCTCAGGTCAGAATTTCAATCACTTTCAATTCTACAAAAGTCCCACGTGATCATTAATTGCTTGAAATATTACGTTATAAATTACCTGAAAGTAGGAAAGTGTTTTAGGCATCTGTGAAATACCGTTAAAAATGCGTTTTGGGAAAGAAATGAATATATTCATCTACTTTACTAGCGGAAGATAATATGTTTAAAAATCTAAATAATTGTATGTATGAATTTCTAAAATTTACATACGTCCATAACTTTTGTGAACTAAATGTCCATTAAAATGAAATTTAATTTGGGGTTTAAAGTATAAACAATTGTTATCGTTTCATTCCAGAACATTCCACTGATGCGAATCGTGATGTCCAAAAAACAAACCAAACGGCCAAATAATAAAGTTCTCAAAGAAGGCTGGATGGTGCATTATACGGACAGGCACAGTATGCGAAAGAAACATTTCTGGAGGCTAGATACAAAGTCCATTGTCATGTTTAAAGACGAGAATTCTCCAGGATACTATAAGGTTAGTTTATACTGTTTCATTAAACGTTAAACGAAAAGGTTTTTAATTCATAATGTTGTTTTTAGGAATTGCCACTTTCTGAGATACTCGACGTGAAAGTCTCACCATTGGTTATTCATCCTGAACTGAAAAAGGAACTCACTCACTATTTCGAGATCCATACTCACACTTCCACCTATTTTATAGGTTGGTTTTTAACTAGTACAAATGGGCCAATAAGTTAATTAACTTATAGTTATTCTTTGTGAATGACGTTAATCCTTTCGTTAATATGTCCTAAATATAAACAATTGCGTTTTAAAACACGTATAGTTCAGCATTGTTTTACGTATGAGACCTTCCGCAATTAGAAAATTTTCAAAAATTGCTCTTGTAAAATAGTTTCGTCAGTGATATTTGTCTCACCTTTTCTACAAATGTCATCTATTCTATCGCCCATCTCCATTCAATAGATGACATTGTGTTCTTTCCAGATATTTTCTCTTTGTGCAACAGTTTTGCTAAGGCGAAAACAGAAACGTATTACTTCTTATTGTATACGTTTATTTCAAAGATTCATCTGATTAATCTCCTATGTACTTATATTGCAAAAAAATTGATAAAAAGCGAAATTTTTAGTTAAAAAATAGTTAAAAGTATAAATTCAGACTTAGTATTTGAAGATTACATTTTTTGGCATAAAATACCCAGAACTTTTAATTTAACTCAATCCGAACTGTTTTGAAAGATAGGCCAAAAGAAAAAATATGAGTGATTTTCATGCGATTAACTTCTGATCTTCTCTGGAAAACGGGTTTATAGCGCATCTATTTACTAGTTTATTGCAATCATCGTTTTCATTCACATAGTCGCTTTCGATCGCTTCTACTGAATGACTTAGATCCACAATTCCTAGCTTTATAAATTAGTTCAAATAAACATTGTTTCTTATATTCCTCTTCTTATTTCCTTGCAATGTTTTAACTAAAGCATTTAAAAAAGAAATGAAATAAATTTTTAAGCAAAATAAAAGAACCAGAAACACTGTAGAGTCCAAAATGTCAAGCATCCAGCTGATAGGAAAATGATTACCAGGCGCATTCCCCGAAGGAATGTGCTAGCCTGTTCGATCTGAAAAATCGATTTGTCCTTCCCCTATATATATTATCCACGTACATCAACCGAAAATGGGGTTGAATAAAATGTAACTGTAGAGACAGACATGCGACTTCCGCCTCTCCCACTGTGGCACCCGCCCGGCTCCCCAAACCGGTGGTGTTTGGATAATCCAGCGGCAGTGATCTTTTTTAAAAACGAAGAGATAAAGGTGAGTATGACGTGGATAACCATCGGAAACTTTCCATTTTGTCGTTTACTCCCTCAGGCATTCAGTTTTACTCCCACACCTGGATATCCACTTTCATGGACTTTCGCTTTCTTCAATACTTCGGGATAATCTCAGGCATTTATTTAGGAGAATGGTTTTCAGCAAAAACAGTCCCGACAAAGATTTACACCAATGTTAATTTCGCTTGAATAATATTGACCATTTTCTTGTGTTTTTCGACGTCCTAAAATGGCATAATTTTATGTAGACATTATTTTCCTATCAACTGAGTTTGGCATAGATGTTCAATCTACTGCATTCTTGACTTACTTGAATGAATTCATTATAACGATGTAAAATCCAGCTCTCCGATATGAGCACTACAGTGGCGCTGGAATGCCGGCGCCCGAATCGATATTTCTATTACCGACATACCTACTCTAGTAACGCGACTGGATCCAAGCCTGACAATATTCAACTCCCACAGCAGCATTTGTTTCCATTCACATACACTCCGATTTCGGAAAATGGAGACGATGAATGGCTTCCATTCCTCCCGTTTTGCCCCACCGGGCAACCAACCATATCGACCGCCAGCTTTCATAGGAGAAACTCTTTAACTTCTTCTCATTTCACTTCCCTAGAAAGTTGTGATACGGAAAACAAGGCTGAATTTGAGGGAAATTCTGAAGGTCAATTTTTTATTTTGCGCTAAAAGCTGAATAGTTTGGCTTAGCTTTATAGTTTTACAATTTTGTATTGAATTATTTACGAGCACAACAAAATTGCAATAAATGAATATCAGAAATAATAATATTACTAACACTGACTAATTTTTGTGCAGCAGGCGCACCACCCTCAGCTGAAGGACAACCGTCACTTCCTACCAAGGGCGCTCGAAGCCCAGCCGAGAATGCGGCTCAATGGGCCACCGCTATTAAACATGCCCTTATGCCCGTTACGCCACAATCGAGTGGTCCTCAAGGGGTCGCTGCTAGTGATCGGCCTCAGGAAATGGTTCAACTCAAAGTACCAGTGCCAGGTAAACAAATCAGCGGGAAAATTTTATTACATTTTATTGATACTTTTTTAGGCGAAACAGGGCACCTGGGTGTACAAATCCAGAGTGAGCAAGAATTCTCACAGCTGTATCAAATTTTCGCAGATGAAATCCTTGGCTCAGGGCAGTTTGGAACTGTTTACGGAGGAATTCAACGAAAAACAGGCACGCATGTGGCAGTGAAGCTCATAGACAAGCTCAAATTCCCTAGCAATAAAGAAGCGGCGCTCAGGACGGAAGTTGAGATCCTACAGGTGATAATAATAATGAATGAAAACATGCAACTATATAATTTTCACTGATATTAAACAAAATGACGAATGTCTTTACGAGATAAATTATCGCGCATATTTTTATCAACAAATGTCTAAATTCCTAAATCAACGCACCTCTTACAGTAAATTAGGACTCGAAAAATTATTATAAAAACGAATATTTACTTTAATGTATTTCCCAGTCCTGAGATATTCTTTATAATTTTAGAAAGTACGTCACCCTGGAGTTGTGGGATTCCAACAAATGCTTGAGACACAGGACAGGATTTTTGTCGTTATGGAAAAACTGAAGGGCGATATGCTGGAGATGATCTTAAGCAGTGAACGAGGAAGACTTTCTGAAAGGATCACACAGTTCCTCGTTCATCAAGTCAGTCTCTTTTAATTATTTTAATGCCGGTCAATTTCAATTAAAAACAATACAGTCCGCTTACGGCAAAATGCTACTCGTCACATACATATGTGGACTTGTGCGTTTTAACTTTATCCACTTTTACGAGATATCTATTTTACTTTTAGCTGGCATTTTAGATGATTTCATAAATTAGATTAAATATAGGCCGAGTTACAGCATTTGAAAAATTTCGAACAATGTGCTAAATTAATTATTTGATCCACTCAAGTGAAATTTTATTTTTGCAGATACTAATTTCGCTTTCATACACAAAATAAGAATAGAATACAACATGCTACTATTCTTGAAATTTGTTGGGATAACAGTACACAAATTCTATTTTTTAGGTATTAAATTCTCTCGCCTTCCTACACAATATGAATATTGTTCATTGTGACCTCAAACCGGAGAACATCTTGCTTACTTCTGATTCTGACTTTCCACAAGTGAAACTTTGCGACTTCGGTTTTGCCCGCATAATTGGTGAAAGGAGTTTTCGCCGATCAGTTGTCGGAACACCAGCCTATTTAGGTACTGTATACATTTCATGTTGAAATTCGAGAGTTAATAATATACTTACTTTTTAGCCCCCGAAGTGCTCCGAAATAAAGGATTTAATCGTTCACTGGATATGTGGTCTGTGGGCGTGATTGTGTATGTTAGGTAGGTTATTTTGTGCAAAATTTAATATTAAATGTATTCTGGCATAGGTAAAGAGACATACTTTTTAAATATTTATGTTTCAACCGAGTAGTTTTATGTAATGTATAATGTATATTTTGCATAATTCACAATCTAAATAATAACATTTAGCCTCTCTGGTACGTTCCCTTTCAACGAAGACGAAGACATTAACGACCAAATTCAAAATGCTGAATTCATGTATCCGCCAAATCCTTGGAAGGAAATTTCAGCGAACGGTTAGCTATAACTAACTTTAACTTCAATATTGTAAAGTTAACTGTTAACATATCTCTTATTTCCTCGTCAGAAATACTTTTACAGGCGCATTTTTACAAACACAAACCTAAATCGGTATGAAAGGGATCTCCAGAGATAAATTTTCCTATGAGAGACAGCTCCATAAGAGAAATATCTTGCACGTAATAATTGCAAACTCGACGTATATCGTAATTTTTCAGCAATCGATTTCATCAACGCCCTTTTGCAAGTGAAAATGAGCAAGCGTTTAACTGTATCCAAAGCCCTGAGTCATATTTGGCTGCAGTCCTACGACCTATGGTCTGACCTGCGCTGTCTCGAGAAAGATGTTGGAGAACGCTTCGTAACCCATGAAAGCGATGACCAACGCTGGCAAGAATATGAAAAGGAGAGAGGGATCACTCCCGTCTACTTATAGCATAGTTATAAATGGCTCAGAGTTTTATTTTACGAGCGTAATCAGGAATAGTATTTGCCTTTAATTATATAATATTAAGGTATAAAAACGACTACTTTTGGGAATTATTATAATAAGGAAAATAAGAACTAATTTTAATGGAAAAGTTAGGAAAAGTGTGTAACTAAAGATATGTATGGAATTAATTGGAACATATTAGAATAGTTATTATATAAAGTAAAATGTAATGGTACAAAGGATAGTACATTAATAGTCTTCGCGTTTTAAAAACATATTGCAAAAACGAATGTTGCTATAAATTTTGTTTTAAACCATTAATTCAAGCAACCTGACTGATTACGCCCTTCACTTGCCTATGAGCTTGTTAATAATATTTTAGGTGTTTCCAATTTGTTTAATTTTGTTCATATATGTTCATATCTCAACACACATATCAGTTGTTAAGCTCTAGTTTGATTAGTATGACAGTCAGGCCCATAGCCATTTGTGGAAGAAAAAGCTCAGAGAATGTCCATAAAGTCTGGATGAGGAGAAAGTGGAGTGCTTTGGACTAAAAACAATATTCCGAGTGTGGTAGAGAAAAAAGAAAACAGAGATGAAAATGTAGAAAATTTATAGGACAGACTTTATGGCCATTTCCTAAATGAGCGAAAAAAGATCCCGAATAACGAAACAAGGGCAAAAATTCATTTTTGGCTTAAAGGAATTGAATGAAATTATTTGGAACGATTTTATGGCTACGGGTCTCACGATAAAATGCTATTAAGTGCATTTTCAAGACAACTGGTTAAGCACAGCCACACAGACATATCCACACATATCTCTGTTCGTTCTCGAATTTTGCAGGTCATTCTGAAATCAAATATTGTTCAAACATATTTACAGATGGCTTATTTGCCACTGTTTTATTTTGATTGTTTATAAATTCACTGTGATATGTGACTTGATATATAAAATGTTTTATAATTCTGATGATAACAATGACGTTATTCACACAGAACATTAGAGCAATTTATAAACACAACCATACTTAGAAAACATAACTGTTTACGGTCAATCTTTGTTCCCTAACTTTCTTTCGGATCCCTCTAAGTTGATAGGGTGGTGTCCCCCCCCAGCAGAATAGAATTTACCCTCCCATGCTAACTTTTCGGGATCCGCTCCTTTTTGGACGCATGATAGCTTAAAATGCTCCCCATGGAATTCTAGGAAGGACTATCCAGGGACATTTTAGCGCAGATCTCAAAAAAGTGGACTTTTTTGCCAAAAAGTGTCATTTTTGCCACTTTTTTACCCTCCCATGCTAACTTTTCGGGATCCGCTCCTTTTTGGACGCATGATAGCTTAAAATGCTCCCCATGGAATTCTAGGAAGGACTATCCAGGGACATTTTAGCGCAGGTCTCAAAAAAGTGGACTTTCCGGAAATCCGGAAAATCCTGGATGACGATGGGCGCCGCCGTGCGGCGAAGCCGCTGGGCAGTCCTATGGAATTTGTCCCTAATTCGTTGGCTCCAAAATGCGTTTTGGGCTCAATTTTCATTATTTGGCCCTGTTCCCTGTTAATATGTAATGGCTTGTTGGACGGAAAGCGAAAGGCTTTATTTTTGAAACCCAGAAATTAATTTAGGGAAATTTAAGCTGTTGTAAAACGAATTCGCCAAAATAAGGATGGCCGAAAACGATATCGGGATAAAATTGTAAAAGTGATTGCTAAATTACACAACACAAACTGAAAATAATTTTATAAAGAAAAGCATTTGGAAGTGAATCATATTACTCTTTATATCAACATGCCTATCCGGAAGCTTTACTCATCATTCCGCGAAATAATCAGTTTTATCAGGATTTATTTAGTATTCACATATAATAAATCATATCAATTAAGTAAGTTAACTGAGGAATAACTAAGCTAGGTTTCTATCCTACTGTTGGGATATCATATAAACATTAGAATTATTACTGGATTTTAAGCTCTAAGGATTTTGAAATTTCCTACTGGAATGTTATTTGAATCGAATTTAGTGATGATTTGTTCTTTGCGTATAATCCTTTGTTTCACGACGCTGCTTGCAATAACTGATGTGTTCTCGATTAAAGAAGGTTGTTGTACTATTAGAGTTGGACCTTTAAGCTCTGTTATTATATATATTTCAAATGAATATTTTCGCAGCTTAATACATTCGGAAGTTAGAGGAAAACTTATGATTAGTAAAGGAGGATTAGGAAAACTAATGCTTAATAATTTCTTTGTCTATTAAAAATGTTTCGTCAAAAGGTTTGTAATTCGGCTTAATGACACCAATTTATCGAAACAGGCGTAGAAGGCGTCGAAGAAGAGAGTGCATGCCAACCCGAAGAGACTTTTGACCTGCAACGTCAGCCCGAATTAATAACAGCTCTCGTGCACACGAATTTTACAGTGGCCGGACTGGAGCTTGTCAAGAAAGAGGACAAAAATGATCATTTTGAAGTGTTTATTGTGTTCAACAGAGGCAATGAAGTAGTAAAACACACAGGTAATACAGATTTTCTTTCACCTAAATAATTTATTTGACCAAATGGGTTACGTAATAATTGCTTAGGCTCGACTCCTTAAGTATCAATAAGAGATATTTGATAATTTACCGATATTTAGAACCCAAAACCAGTACTGCTCCAAAGCTGTCCGACATTAATAAAATTCGATTTTTCTTCGAACGCGGCAGTGATATCTATGTGTTCTATATCGTGGATAAGAGTCGGCTTCAGACAAGACATTTCCATTTTGATCAATCTGGGTACCGCATTAAAATATTCTTATGATTATAAACTGATTACACTAAACGTGAATGAATTTCAGTAAGAAAAAATATCGCTAATGAAAAATGTAACTTCTAACAATCGGATTTATACGATGATTCCTATATCTGTTTCAATTTCCTGGAAAACTGCTTTTGAATTTACTTAAGCCATGAATATATTTAAGCTTTTGAATGTAAACAATTTCACATTCAAACTAAGAAAACAATGGATTTGCGAACTTATTCGGCAAGGAATATTTCCGTAGTCATTAGAAAACTTGTCCTGATATTTGCCGAAGTAGATTGACACGGATGACCTAAATCCGCTTTTCATTCATCGTTAAAATTTTAGTAGTGATCTGGAGTTGAAAGAGATGCCCGATTTCAGTACGTCCACGATATTATCCAGCGACATGACGGATGGAATACCTGAACAACATTGGAACAAACTCATTTTCGGCCACAGTTCATTTGGTTTTTATTTCTCAACATGCAACTTGCTGAGCAGCTCTGGCTCTGAAAAAGAATGTGTTTGCTCAAAGGCAAGCTTTTGAATTCCTGCGGTTTACCTAATTTTATTTTAGCCAAGCTGAGAAATAATTGAAGCTGTTTAAAAAATTCTGCTAATTGTTCAGAAAATACAATATTTTAGTTATATAATTCCACTAAAAATTGCCAGCTAAAAACGTCATTAATACACATTTTTTCTGAGCACTTATATTTTGTTTTGCACATTACAGGCAAATTAATACACGTCTTTAGGGCAAATATTGCGTATACGATTATGTTGCCAGCATTGTTGCGTACAATTATCCGAGAATCCGTAATTCGATCATGTGTAACATGATTGTTGAGTTGGTTTTCTTTCGTGTATTACTCTCATATTAACCCTTCATTGCCGGAGCCATAGACAAAAGACAGAATGTCTGCGTTACCATTAGCTTTCCTTTTGGTGAGCTGTCTTTATCAAAATCACATTGTTTATTTCTCTTTTCTATGTGATCTTTTTACAGACACACTCTTTGTATGAATAATGAACACTCATTCGTTTCTTTCTTTTTGTGAAGTCTTTAGCAAATGAGGATCGTATCCGATCGGATACACTCGGCAATGAAGGGTTAAACTCACATTGTATTATGGATATCACTGTGAAAATTTGCGATAAACATAATTTAGGAATCTAATGAGCTTTATGTTGCTTTCGGAAAGTTGTTTCCGTAGAAATTAAAATATACCGTGTATAATTTTGCAGAAACGACACAATGGTGCTTTATGAAGAAACGTTCTCAAAAAAACGTCTCAGTTGTTTTGAGAAAAGCAAAAATGTCCATCAGTTACAATTCTGGAATAAAATCTGGGTAAATGTTGATAGTCCGGTTATTTCTGTCACAAGACGTCTTCAGAAACCGACTGACAATTGCTGTCGCCCTCTGATCAAGAATATTCCATCAGATGGAGAATGTGCAACCATGCAGCCTTATTCACACCAACCAGGCCAACATGGATCGGGAGAGCCATCGAAACCTGGTGAGTTGGCTTTAATCACTCAAAAATTTGTAATGACAATGAAAGTAAAGAAATCAAGATAAAAGATGGAATTTCCACAAATGTAATTAGTATAAGCGTCTCTCCAGGCGCGCAATCCACGAACAACTCTAATGTAACAGATTCCGCTAGTTCAAGCGTAGATAGTGACTACAGCACCTCGTCAGGCGGAGAAACTGTAAAGTGTAAGTTTTGATTATATTTTGAAACTAGAGTCTTTTCCGCACCAGATGCAAAAAACCGCACTGAACATCGCAAATAAAACATCGTCCAAATTTTTGGTTAAAGTTCAAGGTAACATTTTTTCGACATTTGTATGGAAAACTGATATTTTTTGTGAGTTTAAACTTTAACCAAAAATTTGGTCGATGTTTTATTTGCGATGTTCAGTGCGGTTTTCTGCATCTGCTGCGGAAAAGACTCTAGTTTCTGGAACAGTCATCTAATTTTTGATAAAACGCCAAAAAGTGCCAATTTTGGCGGTGTTTTTGAAAATGTCTCGAAATTGACAAAAATCCCTTTGGTTCCGCCTATGGATCGAAAAAATTTTTTACCGATTTTTTTGACTGAAAAAAGTGTTTTCTAGGGTAATTTGATGCGTTGATCACGAAAATGACGTTAATTTTTTAGACGATTTTTATGAAACTACACGGCTCGTCTATGCAAAAAGGGGTGCGGTTATAGCTTTGACGCACCTAAATTTCAACTGTTCAAAGGAAAGATCTAGAAATTCAAATGGGGTTCCCGGTTTTTGTATATTTACTGGGTTACCATAGATGCTCTAACTTTCTGCAAAATCAGTTACGAAATTCTCTTTCAAAAATGTGGCAAAACGCGGAAATATCAAGTGCGTTTATAGCTTTGACGCAAACTGTATACTGACCTCTAAGGCATAGAATATGTCACAAAATTGTTGTGAAAAATTTAGATTATATGCAAAGCAGCACCTTAAACTTTAATGTGTTTTCATCTAAAGTTGATAGTTTATTGCTTTTACAGATACGACATCTGGATTTCTCGCAATTGTGGAACTGGTATGGGAGCTTGGGCTTTCCACAGGCTTGAAACATATCGTCACCAAATAATGTTTAAAATTATTATCAAAAAATTAGTGCAGGATTTAAATTGTGTACTTATAAATTCTGTTACTTCTCTCATCAGACGTCGAATGGTTTTCTTGAAATAAAATTAATTTCCAATCCAATTATGTATTAAATCATATTAATTATATATGATATTGATAAATAATTTATTTGTTGGAAAAGCTCCGTTTATCCTTTTGAGTTTGATTCTTAATTATTTTGGCAAAGCGGAATCACCTGTCTTACTATAATAAACCAATGAACGGCACTTCCAGACCAAATGACTCAGTAAAATGTCTTCCGGTGGGAATTACAGAAAACTGAAAACAGGTGTTTGTTGTTTTATTTAGGAATCACTTTAACAAATTATCGCTTTTACGTTTTTTGTTTGAACGCAAAGGGCGATCGTTCATTTTTTAAGCATTCACAGTGGACGAATTCGGCGTTTTTGGTGTTGAACTTTGTTGGGTTTATAAATAAAATTGGGTTCTGAAATTTTAATTACCATTCAATTGTCTAAACGGAAAATCCAAAATGGAAACTGCGTTATTATTTCGATGGAAAAATCCGCATTTTTATTTTATGTGACACAAAATTTTTTGTTTTTGGATTCTGAAACTTTTTTTACATTCGTCTCATTTATATGTGTCGCATTTAAGGATAATATAACATTCCCCTCCGATTCCATGTGGACGGATTTTCAGCCTATCTACGAGCAATTACTTCTCAGCATCACAGCAATTTCTGTGGCAATTCAGATTTATGTAATTTATATCGTGGCTCATATTTCTCCGCCTTCTATGCACAGTTACAGATTCTTCCTCATTTCTTATACAGTCAGGAAATTTCATTAATATTTTACTCTAATAATTTAGTGCTTGTTCGGTTATTTAGTTTTGCGACATGATGTTTACAATAATGATAGGTTTTGTTCTGGAGCCGGCGCCAACTTTTCCTTATGCTCCAGGAGTGTTTGTTCTCGGGTTTGGGCGATATTTTGGGTCGAATGCGGCTAATATATCGGTAACAATTGATAAAACGAAGAGAATTGTCATAATGATATATAAGAAAGCAACAATATCACTTTGTTATTATACTTTTTGTAGTTAAAAATAGCTCAGAAGGTTACTTTTTGTAATAAGCTCCAAAAATGGGTGCCGAAGGGCCTACATAATCCCTTTACCCTAAGCCCAAGGATGTTGGTTCCTAAGGATATACCTATTCGTTCTAACAAAGGTGTTAACAGATTATTGTGCACCAACTATTAGTAACAACTTCAGTTCTGTTTTAAATGTCAGTTACGTTTGCAGACAGCTGGATGTATTTTTTGTTTAACTTCTATGATCACAAACATGGATTACTGTTTGTTATACCGACTGACAGCCGTACTTCCTAATCCTATGATACATGAATATTTCTTGAAGACCGGAACAATGATAGCGTTTGAGATTTTTGGACTTATGATTATGTTTGGTGTCACAATATCAGCTTACCTCGCCTTTGCCAGCCCTGTGGTAAGAAACTTTGTATTTCAATTATTTCAAAGTTCAGTCACTGTGAAACCATAAATTCTAAATAATATAAAATGTTTTACTTATATTTCTAGGAGCTGCCAATTTTGCTGGCAAACGTGCCCGAGGTGTTGGACTTTATTGTCAGAGATTCAATTCCATTTACACTTTTCTCGAGAGACAGGCCAATTGTGCGATATTTCGGAGCGGGCGCTCTTGTTGGATTTCTCATTTCTGAAGTCGTTTCCCTCGGAGCGTCTTATATGATCATCCAAACCCTTCGCAAAAATTCGCGCCACTTTTCTAAAAGGACATTCAAATTGCACTTGCAATTGACTGTCCTATTAATAGTTCAGGTATGAATAATTCTAGCATGAAACGATTTTAGTTTGAAACAAAAATTATTATTACGGGATTCAATTTTATGGACATTATAGTTCTCTCTTTCAGCTCTGCACTCCCTTAATTAATTTTTGTGGTCCTTCCGATATCTGTTTGAGATTAGGGTGTCGTGCTGACAAGCCACTTCGGTGTCGCTGCTGTTTTGTTGAGCTTCAAACTAGGCCCCGTGAGTGGCCGAGTGGGCGTTATGCTCTTGGCCGTATACGCCACCACAAATTCACTACTCACAATATTTTTCGTTGCGCCCTATCGACATTTTACCAAACGAATATTTTCGCGCATAGTCGAGAAGATCTTATGTCGGAAATCAGTTTTACGCGGCACTATATTGAGAGTGACTCAAGCAGAGACGAGCTTCACATATAATTCAAACGTTATTCGCGTGTCTGTGTCATAACTGTAAGAAATGAATAAAGGAAGTCAATTGAAAAGTAAAAATGTGGAAATTGCAATATATATGATTTTATACAATTTATTAAGCGTGTAGTTGCTGCACGAGAAGATGGGCGCAAGTAACATTAGAGAAAATAATTTACAGTGAAAGAAGCCGGCAAAGGCTTGGTCCCGCCGAAGGGTCCGCTAACATCTAATACGTAACAATCATTCATCTTCTGTCCAAATTTAACCATTCAATTTTTTCAATCACATAAGATCTCGGAATGACAAAAGAGAGCCATTTCTGTTATTAAATGATAATTGGTTGAATTACTGTTTTGTCCCGCAGTGAAATTGCTTTCGTTGGAATTTTCAAACATTATTTTAAAAAATGATACGTGATTTGCTGTATTCTTTTAGTAAGCTGAAGCATGTATTAAATATTTTTATTATTTGACAATTATTTAATTGTGCCTTTGTAATACAACTATGGTACGTTTTCAATATAAATTTTCGTCTTTTTATTCATCAATTTTTATTTATAGAATAGGCTCATGGACAAAAAATGGAGTTCAACTTCTCTTCTTCGAGTTCTGCGCAAAGAAATTCATAGTAAGATGTGCTGTCGTCCATTGTATCGACTCTGTGTTAAAAATATTCACGCCGAAGAAACTAAGGAGAATATTGAAAAATTTTACTCCAGATTTGGAATAGTGCACGATTTCAATGTGAAATATATCCAAAAGTCGCAAAGGCTCAGTCAAAAAGCGACTTTGCGTTATGACAGCTGCGAAGAGGTATGTAGAAATATTTAATAGTTGCACCATTGAAGATCGTATAATTTGACCTATAAGAATGTATTTATTCACTACTTTTATATGGTAGGCGTTTAATAGATTTTATATTTTTGGCTGTAATTGTGCACCGTTTTCAACGCTATATACATTTTCAACATAGTAACCTTTTCTAAGTAGAAAATTGTTTTAAAAATGCGATTAAACTTTTATAATAATAGCCGTTTCGACATCAAACCTAGACGACTATTTTTCCAAGTTGTATAAATTACCTGTGTAAACTAATCAGGTTTTTGTTTAAACATTAAAAACACGTAAAAATTTATATTAAAATTTGTTTATGATTTATTCAATCAGTACTTCAAATAAATAAACTTTTTTGGCTAATTTAATTCAATTCGCTCGTTTCTTGAAATATTTATTGAATTTATTCATTTTTATGAAAAATAATTGAATTTCTTTAATCCTCCTCTTTAAATTATTTGACATACTGTATATTTTTCAAGCTTCACTTATTTTAGGTTGCAAAGGCATATAGAAGTCTACCACATTCTTTTCGTGATAAAGTAGCTTACGTGGAACGTCCAACCACTTATACTTTGTTTGTTGGACGTATTCCGCCAAGAACGACGAAACAGCAAATAATTGATTTATTTTCGAAATTTGGACCAGTGACGCATTTCGATCTGAAGCACGACCACAACAAAAACGCATCACTGGATTTCACCACAATGGGTTACGTGTCGTTTCTAACAGAAGATGCGGTGAGTTTTGCACGAGATTATCTTGAGTAAATGTTTCACAAAAGAATTGTAGTAATTTCATTCAAAATCGTTGACATATTTATCATTTTTACTTTGAAATAAGGTAATTTTCAACATAAATAATCAATTTTAAACGTTTTTCAGGTGAACAATGTATTAGCGAACGGACCGCATCGAGTCGATAGAAGAGAACTCGATGTTCGAAGGCTCCGACCAAAGGATTGCACTTTATTCGTTGCAATGCTTCCCCCAAATACAACCGAAGAAACCCTCATAAATTTTTATTCACAGTTTGGCATTGTGGTTTATTGCAAGCTTAGAAGAGATCCAATAACAGGGAATAAGCGTAATCATGGTTATGTCACATTTGCGACTAAGAAGCAGGTAGTTTTATTTTTTAATCAATGGCGACAATTTTTTACCGAAGAATTGGCGGCTTATAAATATGTTTAAAATTATTAAGTCTTGACGGACCTCTCATCGTTGATAATTCATTTCGTTTCATTCATTTATATATAAATAAAGCTCAGGAATAGTCATTTGTGGAACATTTTTATTAAAATAAGTTTAAAAATGTTATTGAATAGACTATATAAATATAAAGAAAATTGGAACGTGATCATAAGGAGTCTAATAGTTTCTAAATAGCATAATTGCTTTTCAGCTGGAGAAAGCGTTGACCTCATGTCCTCACATAATAAACAACAAATCGGTGGCAGTCTCGCGAAAATCTAGCGGAAGTTGTATTCACAGATCTAAAGAAACCACTATTTTCTTGTCCAACTTATCGCCATCCACCACTGAGGAATCGTTGGAAAAATATTATTCGAATTTCGGGTTACTACTTGAAACAACTTTGCTCGTGAATCCGCGGACGCTGAAATCACGTTGCTGTGCTTTTATTTCCTATGGCACAAAGGAAGAGGTAATTTTTAGTCGAATACAGAAAATCCATCATAATTACATAGAATTAGTACGCCCAGAAATACAACTGAGTCTAATTCTAATTTTTAAAACCATCCTAATCGTTTAGTAATATTTTCGCAATAGTATTTATCAAATTTCAGACTCTTTAGTCCTTTACCAAAACCACAAATTAGGTTCTGATACCTGCTAAATTTGAAAATTGTCCTGCAGTAAAAAAATTTTTAAAATAGCTATTTTCCAAATTTAAATTACAAATCCGTATAGAATTATCCTTTTTCAAATTATTTTCTTTCTCCTCGAGGAAAAAGTGATTTTTGTAAATTTCGATATTCGAGGGATTTCGGTTTTGCAAATATAAATACTTTATATCTAAAAACCTATATAATGTCCGTCACAAGCAAATGACGTTATAATATTTCAGGCAGACGCAGCATTGAATTTTCGGCCATATTTTTTGGTCATATATTTTGGCCATATTTTTTGGTCATATATTTTGGCCATATTTTTTAGACTTTATATCTAAAAACCTATATAATGTCCGTCACAAGCAAATGACGTTATAATATTTCAGGCAGACGCAGCATTGAATTTTCGGCCATATTTTTTGGATGGGAGATCCATAGACGCATACCCCTACGAATTACAGAACTGCGAAAGATCCAAAATAAAGTCTCGTACTGTTTTCGCGGAAGGTCTGCCTGTAGACGTGAATGATGAAGCTTTGGAGGAAATCTTTTCACAATTCGGTTTTGTTGAAAAGTGTGATGTGATACGCGATCCTATCACCAAGGAATGCCGTGGTTATGGATATATATCTTTTTCATCTGTAGAGGAGGTATATATTTTTGTTATGCCATTTATGATTAATTAACACCTTACTGTCTTAAGGCACAGCAAGCATTGTCCGCGCCCTCACCAAAAATCAACGACTTCGAAATCAACGTCATTCCACAGCCTGATATTCGACATCTTCGGATACCCAGGATTATGGTTCGGACCTCACCTAAGATAACGGAACACGAGCTCATGGATTTTTATTCGAATTTTGGAAATATAATAGAGTGCCGAATCATAAGGGATTTTCATGGCCAATCGCTTGGAATTGCCTTTATTACTTTCTCGTCAATGAATGAGGTAAATGTTATTAGTTACAAAATAAGCTTTTTTTGCTAAATTTAATATGAGTTGTTACTATTCTCAGCGAAAGTGCTTTTAGGAATGGAGAAGATTTTTCTTTTAAGAAATTTATAGACTAATAAGAGGCGCGGATGATTTATGCATACTTTTCAGTTATCCGAAGCGCTTAAAAAGCACACTCATTGGATTGGTGAGCAAGCGGTCGAAGCTCGATATGGAACTCGGAATAACATGGAATTCGGAACAAAGGACACTTCATTAACGTACTTGTTTAATTAATTTTGTTCACTATAATTACTTTTATAGACTTTTAGACTTTTCGTGCATTCCCTTTCGTCGACAACAACTATTAGTTCTATGCTCAAATTTTACACCCGATTTGATCCATTAGTCCAATGCACAGAAATAGTGGAAGGAGCCGCTACGGGAAAGGCGTATTCCTTTGTGCGTTTTTCTTCCAGAGAGAGGGTAAGAGTTATATGTTTGAAGCAAGTAATACATGATTAAGAATTACAAATTGCACAGTAAATTCATGAAATTTCAATTTCTTATAAGTTACTCTTGAACTGTGTTCTAAATTACAATGATATATTCTTCGTTGAATTACAACGCCTCGTTACTCCGTTAAACGTATTTGTGTTGCTCAAAATTACGGAAAAGGTAAAAATGTCTAATTAACTTTTTTCTGCTTTTAGAATGATAAAGTTAAATATTTATTATTATGAAAAATCGTTTCAAAGTTGGTTTAAAAAATTTAAAAAATAAAAAGCTCGAGTGTAAATTTTAAACTTTCAGGGGATTAATCCTAATATATTCTTGAAAATATTTAATTATTATTTTTATTATTAATTGCTGAATATTTTAACTTTAGTTTGAGAAGGCGCTCAAATCACGCCCCCATATTATTGACGACAAACGAGTAATTGCTCAACCAGCTCTGACTCGGCGAATTTACGAATTTGAGAAAACGGTTAGTCTATAATTTCATAAGTCATATGACAAGGACAAATATACTCATTCAAAATTGATAATTGCGGATTTTAACTATGTTAAATTTAGAAAGAAAGAAATGCTGGAGTGGGATCTGATTTCAAAACTCTAAGCAGGCTATTCTCCCATTTCAATGATAATACTGTGGAAAAGAGCAAAGATATGGAAAATATTTCGTTGGCTTCCGAGGCAGTATCTAAAATAATGGAAATTCGAGATACAATGCTTCAGAGGATAAGACTCTCCTTAAGAAGATCGCCTCACAGACCAATTTATCCACCTATATATATAGGAAGGTTGTATTAATTGTTGACTATGGCAAATTGTTTGTTTTGTCATTACAATAGGATTATAAATAGTATTCATGACCGCCTTTCATTGTTTGATTAATTTAAGCATATTACCCAAATTCAAATTACACAGAAACAAATGTGTTTTAAAAACAAAACGTGTTTTTGATTTGAATATGAGTACGCGGTTCGATATCATTTCCACTTTGGATTAACCACCTCAAACTTGCATTCACTAAACATAACAGAGCTAAATATAGCATGCCTTTGGCCATAACACTCAGGCTTAGAGACAGCAAATATTTCGAGCGGGTCGAAATAATTTCAAAATATTGATTTTTATAGACCACTGAAACAAATTTATTTATTGGACTCCGAATTTTATTATGACGTCACAGATGTTTAAAAAATAATAGCATCAACGGAATTCTTTGCCATTTTGCCGACGGTGCGTCTCCTGACTCTCAAGAGATTGTAGTCAAAACAATCAAATTGATAACCGCATCAAAGTCACTTCCCTCAAAACAATCCAACGTCTGGAACAAAACAAAAATGATAATTTACGACTGTGTTCCAATCAGTTGATTTATTAACCTTTGTTCGGTGTTTTTTATATTTCTGCACATTTTGTAATTTTAATGAGATTTTCATTGGTACTTTCCAAAATACATGGCTTGAGTTTTCACTTGCCTGTAAAATGAGCCTGTTTAAGGCATAGGGCTCAAAAGGCTCGGATAATTGTGAAATATTAAACCTTTTTCGAAAACTGTTTTAACAGAGTCAATTCTTCTTCTAACTCGACTTTTCTTTTGGAAAGAGTTTTAAATATGGAAAGCTTCAGGTGTAGGTAAAAATTTTGTTGGAATGCAAATATTTCGCTCCAGGTGAAATAGTTTTGAGATACTGAACCAATATTCGTTACATAAAGCATATATGTTTTACAAAGCGCTTACAATTAAATGTAGAATTTTAGGTAAAAATGAAATCAACGAAGGGCATAACGAACGGCCTTCCATCGAACGTACATAATTTTACCTCCGCAGGTACTTTTACCTCAGCAAACGAAGAGAAAAAGACACAATGGGCATCAATTTACCTTGCCACATCACTGACGTTCATGGCTGGATCGCAGTACACAATGTATTTTCTATCGCTTTGGCCCCACTTGCGAATTATTGACCCCACGGCCACAGAAACCTTTTTTGGTCTCATAATTGCTTCGTACAGTCTCTCACAGAGTATCTCAGCTCCTTTGTTGGGCTATTGGAGCAGTCGTACTCAACGATTCAAACCGTTTCTAATTATCTGCATATTCTTCATGTTTATTGGAAATTTATTATATTTCTGCGCAGAACTTTTCCCACCAAGAATTGGACCAAAATACGTTCTGATGACTTCGAGAGTTATCTGTGGAGTCGGTGACTCGGCATATTCCATGCTTACAGCGTATGCTGCATCGTCTAGTCTTCCTCAAGATCGTTCGAGGTCAATCGCTTTTGTTACCGGAGGGAATGCATTAGGGACTATTTTCGGACCTGGTAATACATTGAATACAAAAAACCGTGATACATGACTTGTTTTGCCAAGGCAAATGGCGTATTTATTTCAGCTAATTTGTACTAAAACAAAGAATTTGAATTAATTTGTGATATTATAGCATTTCAAGTGCTGTTCTCGTGGATTGGCTATCCTGGGTGGTATATTGCTGCGGGAATATCGCTGAGCATGTTCAATGCTTCGGCGTTATTTGCATGCGTTACAAATTTGATCAGCGTAACATTATTAATTGTTATATTCAAAGAAAGCTTTGTCGGAGTCGATGACTCAGAACTTAACAAGGAGGTTCGGGCTTTGCCCTTTCTTGGCATGTCGTTCAACGTACATTTTTCAGAGCGGTTCTGATCGCAAGCTTCCACCATATGATAAAAAGGCAGCAGCTGTATGCTATTGCATGAGGTTCACCCAAACGTTTGTGATCACAAATTTGGAAACGTGAGTGCGGTTTAAACATTGTCAATACTGAAATCTTTGGTTTGAAAAGAGATATTTGAGCAACAGACAGAAAATGGTTTTACTTCCGAAAAGAAATAATACACTTAAAGGGCCACAAACTTTTCCTTTTCTCTATTTTTCACACTTTCTCTTTTCTCTGATTGTTTTTTCTACTTTTGTTGGAATCAACAAATTTCCTTAGCAAAGATCCAGTAAGAGAATATCAACATAATTTTAAACATTGCCAACGGACCTCTTGTTTCAGGATTGGAGCAGCTTTATCAATAATGATGTTTACATTCACACCCAGCGAAGCCGTCTTCTACGGCTCATTGGCTCACGTAGGAATGGGACTGTTGTCGTTTTCCACATATTTCTTCTATATTGTCTCCAGCATTAGCAGGCGGTAATAATTAATATAAAAAGTATTGATAAAATTAACATTTAGGGTCAATGAACGTTTGGTGTGTTTGGCATCACTCTTTGGCCTTTTGCTCTTCCACGTCTTCACGTTCTCGTGGCCTTTTCTAGAAAATGATGTTTTCACTTATAAGTCTGCAAATATGAGTTGGTTTTTAATCATCCTGTTATCTAAACGAAAAGTCAGTCAAAAATTTAAGCAAAATGAATGGTTGAAAATGATCGCTGTATTACTAATGAAATTTATAATATTTTCAAAATATACAGTGGAACCTTGTTATATAACATATGGCTCACCTTACCATATCTACTGCCAGGAACGGAAAACGATAACCAAATTACAAAAGATATTTAACTAGCATTTCTAAAAATTCCAAAATTTTGGCCCTTAATTCAAAAACTGGCTCGAATTTTAACCGATTTACGAAATTTTCTTGTGCAACATTTTTTAACATGTAAATTGCAAATAATTCATAAAAGTCTCCAAAAGTGCTTGTTTTTGCTTCTTTTTAATAAAATTCAAAAAATGCGAAAAGCATGCAAAAAACCGAAAATTTGGGCACTGTTTGATACTTTATGGGCCATATCTTGTTATACTATACTATTTTCTTAAAACGGGCCGGTACAGTATATAGAGGTTTAACTGTATTAAACAAACAATTTTTAATTACAACCTTATTATGGTAGAGACTCATTAATCTGAATGTTCAAATTTAATTACCTATGTTGGAATAGAAACGGTACTTTTTTAAACATTAGCTATCTATCAAATGCGATAAACCCTGAATATCGACGGTCTTTAATCTAAACTAGCCGGCTACCGCCGGCTAGCCGTCGGGAGCCTAGATTCGTGGGGCGGTATAAATTCGTTGAAGCCCGCCCGTTAGTAACATCCCGCCCGGGAAAGTTCCGACCTCGTGAGAACAAATCTCGAATCTGACGTCAGATTCGTGATCAGCGTACCCGAAAACCCCCGGGTGCCAAAAATCAGACCCGTAGACACATTGCATCAAAAAACCCGATTTTTTGGCCAAAAAGTGGCTTTTTTTCAAAAATGCGCCAAATCAAAAAGTGTAAAAAGCAAAGTGGTCCAGAATCGCCTCAGAAATCGATTGGGAACATAAAAAACATCACTTCCCCATGTCAAAACCCTTAAAAACACGTTTTTCCGTTTTGGCGCGAATTCAAATATTCAAATTTTGGTTCTGACAATTTTCCCACACCGTACTCATCGAGAGGAATCGAATGAGCTATCACACGCCCCGATCTGAATGCTGGATATTTCTGGATGATTGATGACACGGGAGCGCGGCATACACGACGCCGCTTAGTATTTAGGGATATAAAGGATAATTTGGGCTGTTGAAATATTGCTATTCTCGATTGTTCTTTCCGGGAAATATCTTCAATCATTTCAGCGAAAATAGACCCAAGTGTACAAGTAGGCTGTGACCTTAGCACATCGCCATGGTGCATCTCTCTGAAGCGGGTCAACCCGTTCGTTTACTATATTCTTTTCATTGTGTCCGTCGGCCTGGCGTTTCCGAATATTAACGTCACTATGAACACACTTCTTTCGAAAATAATTGGCCCGCGACTTCTCGGCACTCACCAGGGAATTATGCAAATGAGCAGTGGAGCGGCTAGAATGACTGGGCCGCTTCTAGTGGGTAAGAGACATTTTTCATTTAATAAGAAAGATGATTCAAAAAAGGTTTAAATATAAGATTTAATTTTCCTGTATAAAAGTTAAGAAGGATGGTCAAGCGAATTTAAATGAGAATCAAAAGATAATGTTAACGCTAATGTCTGCCATTGCAGATGGTCGAATACAAGCGTTGATAATTGTCGTTGAGTAGATGGTAAGTTCTAGCATCAAAGCTTGTTTAGATTTCTGACCGTTAACATTGCCAGATAGCTTTCGCACTGTCTTTTTCTATTAGTTTTTCAACTAAAACACTGCCTGATTTTTGAAATAATTTTTCTTTTAACTCTTTCTTCTAACGCAAACTGCACTCTAACCTATTATATTCTATTCGATAGACCTTGAAATTTGGAAACTCGTGTAAGGTTAGGTTATTTCATCGCCTTGTAATTTTAAAACTCAATAATGTAAGTACTTGGGATAAATTTTCGCTAATTTTGAGTTTTTAGTTAAAAAGTGTCATATCTCGGTATCTTTTAAGTATGCGATAGATCCACAGTTACTATGCAAGGCCTACCTACTAGCAGTGGCGCAGCCAGGATTTTTTTTTTGCGGGGGGGGGTACGTTTTAGTGGAAATGGCCATTTAGGGGGGGGGTACGGGATTTTTGGGACCCCCTCTTTTTGGATTTTGGGGGGGGCGGGGGTACCGGCCAAATTTTGGCTGATTTACACTCATTTTTTCAAATTTTCCCATTTTGGGGGGGGGGGTACGTACCCCGGTACCCCCTCCGGGCTGTGCTAGTGCCTACTAGCCTTCTTGGATTTAAATGCTCATTATAAAAAGGAAACTTTAATGATAAATGTCCATTGTTCGCAAAATTAAATACTTCTTTTACGCTGTCACAAAGTTTTTGATTTAACGAAATACCTTTTTGTTCTTCTCTTTTATGTTTCTATATCCGTTTTGCCGAGAAAAACGAAATAATTGAAATTAATTTTTTTAGATTTCTTGCTTTTTTACTTCTGTAAGTGATGAATACAAGTTATACTTTCAGGCTATCTATATACACATCACGGTCCTCGAGCTGTATGGATTTTGGAATTCGGCGAAGTGATCGTGATGATTTTTGTTTGGTCGCTTTCCTACAATCGCTTGGTTCCCCTTAAGTGGCAGCCATGCAGTAATTCACCGACAGAAACCGCAATTTCCATCGTTTCGATGACCCCTCCTGTTACAGATAGAAGAAAGTCGCGTGAGTTTTTTACAGCACTGCAAGATGGGAAGCGTTTCAGTATATGTGACGAATATGTGCACGATGTTATCGTCAAACTATGAATTTTGTGCTATTCAACGTAGATCTCAATCGCTGTGAATGATACATCACTGCAAATCCTTAAAATATAATAAAGAAAGAATGTTAATAAATTGCTAAATTTGATGTTGATAAACTACTATAAATGTATTTTATTAGGAAATATTTCATTTTGCGCACCGATCCGGTAGAGTCCTTACACGAACTGTTCTTGTTTTGGTCACACTGTTCGTCCGCGTTAATGGCGCTCTCCACTGGCGCACATATTGTTGCACTTTGACGTTCGGTAGTTCCACTACACTCCTTGACTTAAGTCGTCTTCATCGGCGAAGAATACGAATTATGGCTTCCGCGTCAACATATTGCTCAGGATTTTTCGAAATCCTTATAGTTTTCCGGAAGGGTTCGGCCTCTTTTTCCGCCGGGATAATAGGTTTCAGTTCCTTTTCTGATAGGTCAACCGAGCAAACACTCTCAGATAGTAAATTTCCCTTACCAGATAACAGTTTACCCACCTTACTCTCAATGAGTTGAAATCTGGAAGGTAGCTCCCTGGTTGTAGAAAAATCGATGCAGTAGTATATTCTGGGTGGGTACCAACTGGGGGGGGGTTACGATATCTCGAGATTCAGCCTAAGCCTTAAGCCTAAGACTAAGCCTAAGGCTTAGCCTAAGACTAAGCCTAATTCGAGAGCCTAAGGCTAAGGCTATTTGGGCACAACGCCAATGCCAAGGGATTTTGCAGGGAAACGACCCATAGGATCAGATTTTTGACTCATTTTGACCCTTAGGGTCTAACTAAGGTAGGAAGCATGCCTAAGGCTCACGCCCACGGCTGAATCTCGAGATAACCCCCCAGTTGGCTTTTACCCGTATATTCCTAATATAATAGTGCGCTGTATCCGTCGACTAAATAAAGATACACTCATATGAACGTTCTTTTATTTCATACTGCTTTCCAAGCATAAGCGTTTGATTTACAGTTTAGAAAGAGTGACACATGTTTAAATGAAATCCTGGAGTTGCATTGTGTATGTTTAAATACGCGCAACAACTGAAGCCATTCGACTTCAAAATGAGTCAGTATCTCTGAAAAATTGAATCCCTATTTTTGAGACGAGTTCGAAAACGAACAAGTTTTATTTGTTTTTTAAGCATTGAATAATTCGATATTTTTTCATGCCGACAATTAGATGATAGTAGCACAGACAATACCTAACATTGGCTTTTTGACCACCGTTTCGAATATTTATTGCGATTATTTCTTACATTTACATATGATTAAAATACACATAATTTAATTATTTACTTAAAGTTATTGGAATTATGGCTTAAGAAGTCGTCCATTATTAGCAGCAACGGAATAAGACTATTTCCGTTTTTCCTATGAAGAAGTCAATTCTAAAACCATTGATGAAACTGTAAAAGTCTCCAATTTTCATACCTCCGTTTTCTTTTGGATGTCGTAGCGTCCGAGCAATCAGATGAAATATCCACGGAAAAGTCACGCCCACAAATACACTTCCAAGTGAATTTGTATTGTGCACTCATCTCGCTAACTATGCAATTGGCAATAAGCGTGTTGGCATGCGGATCTCGTCTGTGTCTATATTAATTAATGAGTCATTAAATATCCAATGCCATCCGCATACATCTAATTTCTCCAGCTCTTACGAAATCTTCACTCTTATTAGTGATCATTTCCATATTTCGTTAAAATAGCTACCAAAAATGAACAACTTAAAACGACCCAACATTATTCTTGTCTTGTGCCGTCTGTATAGAAATATTGTATTGCATAGCAAGTAGTATTGTACAGCAATACTTGCTATACAATAGATTGCTCTAGAAAGCTCTGCTTTAGGATCTTATTCCATAGGACGCACCCGCGGCCTCCGCCGCGGACCACACCCCAAATCCAGGATTTTCCGGATTTCCGGAAGCCATAAATCCCGGTACTCGCAAAAGTTGTCGGCGAGACCGGTACCAATCGTCTTGTCTCGCCGAGAGGAAGCGATGGACATATCACACGCCCGGATCCGAGCGCCTGTTAGAAAATTCTATTCGTTGCTCACAGACACAGTGCGCCTTAGAGGGACTCGATAATATTACTAAGTGGTTTTATTGATGATGTTATTTATTGTTTTAATTAGTTATAGGATCCTACTGAGGATGACCCAACCTATAACTAATAATGTGACTAGCTGTCTAGGATTAGGGTCGAAACAGTTAGTCAATTCTGTTTTCGTTAAATCACCTTCCCCTCTAACTTATAAATCTTCAATAATAATAGGTTATCGTTCTCTCAAAAATCATTATTTAAAATAACATACCTTTTCCAAGCGCGAATTGCAAAATTAATGGCCGCTTGTTGTTTCTTTTTACTCAAATTCGAACACATTACCCTTACCTCTGGCTAAAGGTGTCAGTGAATGTGTGAAAACTATTTGCAGAATTTAGGTAATAGCGGAAAATTTTTTACTTATAATTGGGCAAATATGGAAACTGTTTTTTGGAAGCATTTTCTGTTTGTAAGGCGCACGGTAAAAACCCCCGGTAAAACCACCATGCTCGCCATTTTTGGTCATAACTTTTTTCTGGAACATTCTAAAAGGATGTTAAATTACTTAAATCAAAGCTGAGACTCTTGGCTTCCGATCCGTATATTGTACGCAGCATCCGGATTTAAGATTCTCGAGATTCAAGTCTTTTTGTCTCTTTACTCTCGAATTTTCGTGAAAATTCGAACATTTGAGACAAAAAGTGATGGATGCATACAATATACGGATCGGTAGCCAAGAGACTCAGCTTTGATTTAAGTAATTAAACATCCTTCTAGGATGTTCCAGAAAAAAGTTATGGCGAGCATGGGGGTTTTAACCGTACCCCATTTGAAAATACATGCAATATACTGTTTTCAATGATTTCTCATATCGTACCCAAGTTTTTAATTTGCAAAAATTTGCAAATCTTAGCTTACCTCTCCTCTTAAACGTGAAAGAAGGCTACTGAAAGACATTTAGAATGACGGCGTAGAAATGTTTACAATATAGAGACATTAACAGCATCAGCGGAAATATTACTGCTGTACGATGTGATTGAAAATGTTTCATTATTTTCCACATATTGATGAATCATTAATAATGATTTTTAGTGAAAAAGTTTGTTTTGGCCTAATATGCAGGACGTCTGATTGCACTTGTATTTGGTCATAATTGATTTAGATTTTACAGTGCAATGAGTTGAGGTGAACAATTCATATAGTCATTGTGTTCAATTTTTATCCCCGATAAATTTATTAAGATAATATTTTGGTGTGATAACATGTGCGAATGTGGATATACCTTTACATCGTTTTTGCTATTTCCTGCCGAAAACATGCTTTTTGGGCCATTTTCCGGAGATATGCCCTGAAGGTATGTCTCGCATAGGAAGCCAAGTAATAAAAAACTAGCGAAGTGGGGCCGCTTCGCGGCCCGCACTTCGCTAGGAAGCGGTTAGCGTGCACAGCGGGAGATTGGGTTCGTCATCGCTTCGCGCACCGCCATCAGTATGCCCTCGGCTGTATCAGGGTTCAGATTGAGTTGTTCCTAAGCGTAAATTAATTGTAAGTATATATTCGTTGAACATAAATTAGAATTTTTTTTTGAGGTATTGGTGGTAACACCTGTCACGACGTGAACGTTCCTCAATAGACAGGCGTTTTAGGGTTTTTGGATTACCCAGGGGATTTCAACCGCTAACCTTTTTATTTATTTATTCATTTCTCTTATTCTTTCATTTTCGAGGAAAAATTCAATAAGCTTTGTGTAAACTTTGGTTTTTTGCCAGTCATTTTTGGAGTAGTCGGTGGAGGTGGCATTTTCTCCCTATCTTCGTCAAATAGCAGCTCTTTCCAGACAATGTTTTTAACTTTATTTCCTTTGTCTGGTTCTACTGCAACTTTTATATTGTTCCACCCTTTTACTCTCGAAAACGCTACATAAGTTTGCCCATGTGAAAACACGGGGTGCGTCATATCCAACCCGACGTACTCGATTGTTTGCCCTTGGCTTTTATTGATAGTCATTGCAAAGCACGGTTTGATCGGAAATTGTTTTCGGCTTAGTATGAACGGAAATTCATCTTTACTCGTGAGTTTCACTTTCGGAATTAAGACAACTCTCCTGCATGTTGCCCGTTCAATATTATGCATTCCAGAATGTGCTGGTGAATTTCTTTTATTGTGAGCCTTGTACCGTTCATTATTCCTCTGGCGGGATTAAGATTCCGAACAACCATTACGGGCATTCCTTTTACTAAACGCAATTCATAAGGAGGTAGACCGGTACAATTCAAACTGTGTACCCATTCAGGTGGATAATCCTCACAGTTTTTTCCGGGTTCTCCTTCGTCAATTTTCCATAGCAATTTCAGTTGGAAATAAACATAAAGAGATTCAAATTTTTGGCAATATACACCCCTAAGAATCACATTTTGGCTGAAAAAAAGGTAAAAGTGACAAAATATACACCCCTAAGAATCACATTTTGGGTGAAAAAAAGGTAAAAGTGACAAAATATACACCCCTAAGAATCACATTTTGGCTGAAAAAAAGGTAAAAGTGACAAAATATACACCCCTAAGAATCACATTTTGGGTGAAAAAGGTAAAAGTGACAAAATATACACCCCTAAGAATCACATTTTGGGTGAAAAAAGGTAAAAGTGACAAAATATACACCCCTAAGAATCACATTTTGGGTGAAAAAAAAGGTAAAAGTGACAAAATATACACCCCTAAGAATCACATTTTGGGTGAAAAAAGGTAAAAGTGACAAAATATACACCCCTAAGAATCACATTTTGGGTGAAAAAAAGGTAAAAGTGACAAAATATACACCCCTAAGAATCACATTTTGGGTGAAAAAAGGTAAAAGTGACAAAATATACACCCCTAAGAATCACATTTTGGGTGAAAAAAGGTAAAAGTGACAAAATATACACCCCTAAGAATCACATTTTGGGTGAAAAAAAGGTAAAAGTGACAAAATATACACCCCTAAGAATCACATTTTGGGTGAAAAAAGGTAAAAGTGACAAAATATACACCCCTAAGAATCACATTTTGGGTGAAAAAAGGTAAAAGTGACAAAATATACACCCCTAAGAATCACATTTTGGCTGAAAAAAGGTAAAAGTGACAAAATATACACCCCTAAGAATCACATTTTGGGTGAAAAAAGGTAAAAGTGACAAAATATACACCCCTAAGAATCACATTTTGGGTGAAAAAAGGTAAAAGTGACAAAATATACACCCCTAAGAATCACATTTTGGGTGAAAAAAGGTAAAAGTGACAAAATATACACCCCTAAGAATCACATTTTGGGTGAAAAAAAGGTAAAAGTGACAAAAATATACACCCCTAAGAATCACTTTTTGGTGAAAAAAGGTAAAAGTGACAAAATATACACCCTAAGAATCACATTTTGGGTAAAAAAAAGGTAAAAGTGACAAAATATACACCCCTAAGAATCACATTTTGGGTGAAAAAAAGGTAAAAGTGACAAAATATACACCCCTAAGAATCACATTTTGGGTGAAAAAAGGTAAAAGTGACAAAATATACACCCCTAAGAATCACATTTTGGGTGAAAAAAAGGTAAAAGTGACAAAATATACACCCCTAAGAATCACATTTTGGCTGAAAAAAAGGTAAAAGTGACAAAATATACACCCCTAAGAATCACATTTTGGGTGAAAAAAGGTAAAAGTGACAAAATATACACCCCTAAGAATCACATTTTGGGTGAAAAAAGGTAAAAGTGACAAAATATACACCCCTAAGAATCACATTTTGGGTGAAAAAAAGGTAAAAGTGACAAAAATATACACCCCTAAGAATCACATTTTGGGTGAAAAAAGGTAAAAGTGACAAAATATACATCCCTAAGAATCACATTTTGGGTGAAAAAAAGGTAAAAGTGACAAAATATACACCCCTAAGAATCACATTTTGGGTGAAAAAAAAGGTAAAAGTGACAAAATATACACCCCTAAGAATCACATTTTGGGTGAAAAAAGGTAAAAGTGACAAAATATACACCCCTAAGAATCACATTTTGGGTGAAAAAAGGTAAAAGTGACAAAATATACACCCCTAAGAATCACATTTTGGGTGAAAAAAAGGTAAAAGTGACAAAATATACACCCCTAAGAATCACATTTTGGGTGAAAAAAGGTAAAAGTGACAAAATATACACCCCTAAGAATCACATTTTGGGTGAAAAAAGGTAAAAGTGACAAAATATACACCCCTAAGAATCACATTTTGGCTGAAAAAAAGGTAAAAGTGACAAAATATACACCCCTAAGAATCACATTTTGGGTGAAAAAAAGGTAAAAGTGACAAAATATACACCCCTAAGAATCACATTTTGGGTGAAAAAAAGGTAAAAGTGACAAAATATACACCCCTAAGAATCACATTTTGGGTGAAAAAAAGGTAAAAGTGACAAAAATATACACCCCTAAGAATCACATTTTGGGTGAAAAAAGGTAAAAGTGACAAAATATACATCCCTAAGAATCACATTTTGGGTGAAAAAAAGGTAAAAGTGACAAAATATACACCCCTAAGAATCACATTTTGGGTGAAAAAAAGGTAAAAGTGACAAAATATACACCCCTAAGAATCACATTTTGGGTGAAAAAAGGTAAAAGTGACAAAATATACACCCCTAAGAATCACATTTGGGTGAAAAAAGGTAAAAGTGACAAAATATACACCCCTAAGAATCACATTTTGGGTGAAAAAAAGGTAAAAGTGACAAAATATACACCCCTAAGAATCACATTTTGGGTGAAAAAAGGTAAAAGTGACAAAATATACACCCCTAAGAATCACATTTTGGGTGAAAAAAGGTAAAAGTGACAAAATATACACCCCTAAGAATCACATTTTGGGTGAAAAAAGGTAAAAGTGACAAAATATACACCCCTAAGAATCACATTTTGGGTGAAAAAAAGGTAAAAGTGACAAAAATATACACCCCTAAGAATCACATTTTGGGTGAAAAAAGGTAAAAGTGACAAAATATACATCCCTAAGAATCACATTTTGGGTGAAAAAAAGGTAAAAGTGACAAAATATACACCCCTAAGAATCACATTTTGGGTGAAAAAAAAGGTAAAAGTGACAAAATATACACCCCTAAGAATCACATTTTGGGTGAAAAAAGGTAAAAGTGACAAAATATACACCCCTAAGAATCACATTTTGGGTGAAAAAAAGGTAAAAGTGACAAAATATACACCCCTAAGAATCACATTTTGGGTGAAAAAAGGTAAAAGTGACAAAATATACACCCCTAAGAATCACATTTTGGGTGAAAAACACAGCTGTCTAAAAAATTTTGTCTAAATTTAGTCTACATTTTGTCTAAATTTTGCTAAAAACATACTCAGCTCGTCTATACGAACATTTTAAGCTATCACTTGGCCAGATATACCCGCTGGAAGTGGTCTAACGGCCATGTTACGGACGGACTGACAGCTTTCGCTTACTTGGGGGATAAACAAATTTATTTGCACGTCTTGGTGCGATGAGTATATACGACGAACTTTTACGGATACTGCGAACTCTTACGGATACGAGGTGAAGGGAGGGGCCTAGGGCACTAACGTGAAATCTGAAATTTTGACATGAAATCGTGAAATATCTCTAAGCGAAAATGTCTGGCTCTTCTTCTTTCCATTGTGCGTCTTTGTGTGTCTTTATCTGCCTACTTCACTTCAAAGAAAGAGACGCAGAGGAACGCCACACACTAGCACCGAATTGATATGCATTTTCCAATGCATATGCAGTGGGTAATCAAACCAAAGTCTCTCTTCTTTTATTATTGAAATTTTGATTGCAGAGGCGACGGGCTTCAAAATGTCAAGAATTAAGTCTATAAAATTAATCTAATTTTTGGATATGATAGCTATAAATGTGACGTGATATCTAGATTCAACTTTTCATGAGGATTCCGACACATTTTTCAGATTTTTTTATGCTTGGATTTTATGCTTTAAAAGTCGAGAATTTCAATATGTCAAGATTTCATTTCAAAATTTCAAAGGGCAGAGAATTTCAACGCAGACAAAGAGAGATGCACAAAGACGCACAATGCAATGGAGAAGAGCCAGACATTTTCGCTTAGAGAGAAATGTCAATATGTCAAGATTTCATGTTAGTGCCCTAGGCCCCAGGTGTGCAGTGATGTCAAAAAATAGTTGGACTTTTTTGCACTTAAATGTAAATATGTAATTTTGCAGAAACGAAGAAACAAATAATAATGTCCAAGATGTTTCGATGCGATATTTTCACAAATACAAATCCACTTCTTACTTTTCGCCGATTTTAGAGCTTGCTGCGATTAATTTAAATTAGCTCTAGACTGTTCTCTGATCATTATGTCATAAAGTGCCACGCCATCTTCCATATCACTGGTGGAGTTAGAACCCTTTGTGCGATTATGGCTATAAATGTTTGCTTAGCTATGGCGAAATAAAACTGATCACAATGTATTTCTTAGCGAATTGTTATGTTATAAATCAATTCGTATAAAATTCACTTCAAATATGCTCCACGATAAAAATATCGTGACGTCCTTTTGAGTTTTAACTCTCGTAATACTGCGTTTTCTCTGTTGTGGCTCTATATTGAGTATTATTTACCACTTTATAAAAAATAGCGCTAATATCAAACTTATCGCAAAATTTTGGAAATAATAATACTTCAGATAACGCTAAACCCAATTTATTTTGGGTTGACAATATCGCTATAGCCATGATGGTTTATAACCCTCTTTTTTGTTTTTGCCATTCCGCGAATCCTCATAAATGAAATATGTTTTGTTAAAATGAGCGGATGACGCTAAGTGCATTCACAATATATTTGTTAAACATTTCTCTATAAACTACAAACAAAAAAGCAGTAAGTGAAATATACAAAACTTTCGAGGGCGCTGTACACTTGCAGTCAATTGTCGTAGTCCAAGTTTTTAGCCTGTGTTTTGAAATTGGGACCTCTCCCTCGTGACCCCTTGAATGAACAAGCATAGACCTAAGCTTAAGGCTGTTCATCTTGAGGTTAATATTTGAAGCTTACGCCTATAAGCCTGGCCTAAGGTTATTCGCTTAAAGGAAAGCTAAGAGAGAACCCAAATTTCGAAACTTGCACTCCAAGCATATTGCACCCACATTTCTTGAATCCGGAAAACACATGGGGCACCGTAACCGTTCTCTTCTCTTAAGAGTTTTGCTATTTCAGAATTCCGTTAAGAATACGTTTAAGATAACTTTTTTGACACAATAATATATTTTTCGTTAATGAATTATTTATTTATTTCAATTCTAGTTTATTGCAAAAGAAATGACGGACAAAAACGCGCCAGAAACTCCAAATATTGCCGATTCTAAGCAAAGTGATGCGAAACAGAAGAAAAAGAACAAACGCGATCCCATCAAGGATCACTTGAAATTATGGCGTGTGACGGTGAAAACTGGGCACTATGTTCGCGGCAGTGAATCAATTTGGCAGAAATGGGAACGACAGATCATTGGCGGTCACTTCAACACAGCCAATCAAATGGGTTAGTTCAAAACGGCTTAATTTTGACTAATAAAACTTATTATTAGAAAAAGGAGAAATTTTCTAAAAATAAAAATATTTAGCATCTCATATCAAAGTTTATATTTATGTTTCAGATGCATTTCAAAAAGCAGTAAAATCACTGCCCGCAATAGGCGAGAAAGAATCGTTTGATCTGAACGACGGTACAAAGTCACAATTAGGCTAGTCATTGCAAGGCGTGTCATTGTGTTCAATTGTTATCCCCGATAAATTTATGTGAAGGTACAATAAAATAAAATCATGTCATAAATGCATTGAAATACATATGAATTATCGTGGTTTTGTTATATAGTTTAAAGGGATAGATATTTTGAATTAAGAAAATGGATTTGGACAAGAGATTTAAAGATAAGACAAATAGTCATGTTGTTTCGACTCTAATCCTAGACAACAAGACTAAAATCATGTTATGAAGTCGAGTTATCCTCAATAGGAATCCTCACAGCTTATAAATACCAAATGTTTCAGAATGGGGGTCGGAATGCCATAGATGGTCTAGATCCACTTGGTTAAGAAATAAAAAATTCCTCCAAATTTAAACTCACTGTGGCCGAAATCCCTTAAAAAGCTCTTTTTCCGACCTCGGGATGTTTTTAAATTACCTCCGGAGAAACTTTGATTGATGTCGAATGATTAGTAAATGCTAGTAACATTCCACTAAATTTTATTATAAAAATTGTAAGCAAAAAATCTCAGCCAGAAATGGCATGGAGTGGCCAAAACCGGTAATGGCGGAGGCTTATGAGGAACAGGTACCACCCTTGGGTGTACCCATACGTCAATAATAACGTCGAATCAGGATTCCGCGCAACGAAAACCCATATAGGAGTCAAATTGGGAAATCTTTTCTGACTTCAACCTGCGTACAAATTCTGAAATCTATTGGACAACACAATATTAAAAAGTGTGGGCCAGAAAAATTTTCACTGTCCACAACCGTCGAAAATGAGGATATATTTCATTAATCGCTCTGCTGATTTTATCGTATATGTGTTTTGCATAGAACGTACCCTTTACAGTTTTATTTACCAAATATTATTGATTTTTTGTTGTCCTTTATGTTATTCATCATTTTATTTATTGTAGTTTCTTCTTGGAAATCATCGATTTTTCTTCTCGGAGATTGCGGTGAATGTAACGCCCGGAGGGAAGTTTGCTTTTGTTATTCCTTCCTTCCTTTTTTTTCTTGGCCGATAATTCTACGAACCATGAAAACAATTTCTCTTATTCACAATGTTTTTTATTTATTGACACATTTTATTGATTTACTTACATCCCAATTTCGGTGTATTTCTGAAGGGTCTTTATTGTATGGATAAAATCTGATATATCATACTAAAACTAAGAATCCCTTAATGTTAATCTTCACTTTATCTATGAAGAGTTATAAATACGCCATATTTAACGAAATTTAAACATAAACGAAGTTTGTTGTTAAATATAATTTTTAGATTAATTGAAAATCATTTTAATGGAAAGATGTAATATTGTATGTGCGCCTCTAGGTTCTACGAGTTATTATGTACCTATGTGATCTAACTATACAGGATTGGCTATGGTTGAGTTTCCACCCGAGATATTTCCGGAAGATTCAATAAAGGAGATTAAAGACCATGGCAGTGAGCATAGAGGTTGCATTTTTCCTAGAAAAATATGTTCTGCATGAAAATAATTACGATAAATATTACTTAATCTAGTTTATTACTTTACTCACTTAGATTGCTTCCTTATTCTATGTCATATCCGTACTTACGTCTAAATGATGTCAAAGTAAGCTTCATTTTAAATTTCCTTTCTAATCTCACAAGTCTGCCCTTCCATTCCTCAAATTCCCATAGTCTCTTTCTCCCGAAACATCAGATCAATCACTGAGCCAAGCATACATTCAGTCTTTTTCTCTATTTTCATTATTCCCAAGATAAAACGAGGCACAGCTGGTCATATTGTCAGTTGTCTGGCTCATATACTGACTTATGTTTCCCATAACACATTGATTTGAGGAAGCATCTAGTCCATTCCTCTCTCTCATTTGCTATGCTTATCGGTTTGAGTTTGTGCAGGTGGATGGATTTTCCTCCCACACATATGTCGTACATCTAGATGTGGCAATTGTACTTGCCAACCTACCGAAATATCTCCGCAACCACCAAAGAAACAGTGCATTTTCTGATAAAATCAAAATCTATAATCTTGGCGAACCAATTGATGACTAGTCCTGTAAATGAGCGTATTTATATAATTTTATGTATTTGTTTCTCAATTTTTCCTTTACAATGTTGGCAATAATGATTTTAAACTGCATGTCATTTTATATACCTGATTAATATAACACATATTGAACCCAGTTGTACATTCCAAGACAAGGCCCCTTTTGAATGCCAGTTCTTTATCCGGATGTTTGTGTGAAATTGATTCATGTTATGCTTTCAAAGTGATAAGAATTTTAAAAATTTTAAGAATACATTCCAACAAAAATGGTGCAATACGTGCCATGGTATTTGAAGCGGTCACCGCCTATATTCTGCGGTATTTGTATTCCCGTCTATACAGGAATTTGGCCAGCAAGGTTTGCTTTCTTCTTTTTTCAAATTCTTCATTTTCAAATGATAATTTTAGAAAATTTGTGCTCATAATTGGTGCTATTCTGTTCGCAATTGGAATTATGCTCCTTTTGGGTTTATTGCTCACTTGCATCGCTGTGGAGTGTTCAGTCGTGTAAGTTTTTAACTAGTTCGTTGTTGTCAATAAATTCACTAAAACTTGAAAGAAATATCACATAATCAAAAGCCGGATAAATTCAACCAGAATGTTAGAACTCAAATAGATTTAGCCTCCTTTTCTTTTTTCTTCTTTTTCTGACCCCTTGCTTTGCGTCGATTTTCTACGTCATATTCACTTTACCAAAAAAATCAATATTATGTATAAAAATTACATCTACGTGTTACGGCATTTTATTAAAACTGTATGAAAACAATCGCGCTAGTTTCTTAATTATTCTGGAGATTCAAAATGTATTATCCAATTCCAGGGCTGGAGCATTATTGCCATTTGCGCTGGTTTTGATTATTGCTGGCCTGTTGATTCTGCATTGCGGATGGGCGGCTCATTTGTTGGAACGCGGGTACGGAGGAGCGTATGGGTAATTTTGTTTTCAACTTCGTTGCATAATACTATCAAAATTATGTTTGATTTAGTGAAACTACCACCACAACAACAACCACGACTCGGACAAAACGGTCAGCTGGCGGAGGCCCTGAAGAGGACGATGACCTGCAAATATTTGAAACCATCGAAGGTCGGTCGTTTTAGAAAATTAATAAATAACTATTTCGAAGAGAGGAACAAATATGTTATGACTGATGAAAATAATTTATTCGGACAAAAAGCAGTTCTAAATTTAAATTATTAAAAATGTGTAATTTAAAACATACATTTTGATAAAATTTGGAATTGAAAATTGTTAATTGCAAGTAAATTTACACATTTTCATATCAAGCAATATTAATCTTCCAGGAATCCAACCTCAACAGGAGATCAAACAAGGCTTTTGGCAATTTGAAGAGCGTTCCGCTTGGCAGTCAGTTGCTAACCCTTACCCAATACAGTAAGCATTATTTTGTAAAATTGTAGAAAAAGGCTATCTATATATTGGTCTTATGTTTTCGTTATTCAGGAAATTTTTAAATTTAAAAAAATTATATTATTTGTTCTATATTTCTTATTTCATGGAAATGGTATTTAAAGAGGAGATTAGCTAAAAAAGTTTTATGAAGAAAAGACCAAATGCTTTTGGAATGATTGCCACATTAAAAAAGATATAGCAAATTATACTTCCTTATTTATAGGTACACTCTAAAACCGGTGGTTGAGCGTCAGCCTTACGTATAATTGCGTAGAATTACGCAAAATTACCCAAAGTTGCTGATCCTATTGTGCCAATATACTTGCCATTGTTTTTAGCAAATTGTAATCACTGCCTCATGTCCTCTTTAGTCTTATATCGCTTTACCTATAATTAATTGTCTGATTTAATTTAAAGTTTGTTATTTTGCTGCCATAATTTAATTTAGATTACGGAAAATAAATATTTCTAACTGCTTGTAGACATTGTGGATTATATTATCCTTCAACACACATGTATCAGAACAATCCATGAATTAAAAATGAAGAGCAGTAATCAATAGATGCTTCAAAGAAATCAAATATCCTAAATCACGGATTAGGAACGGTCCCTTTAGAAATGAATGAATGTTAAAATTAGTATGGATCTGTTGTAAGTGAAATTTATGTACCAGAACAAAAACTGAGGCATAGTTCCCCTTCACTTGTAACCGTATCAATCGGATTTATTATGCCGGTTAGTCAGCTCGAAAAATCACAGGTTCATATGTCGGGTTCACTTCAGTTAATCCCCACGCATTTCCGTGTATCAATTATTTTATACAACGCACACAAATGCCGATACAAATGTTTGTACTCACATCCCTATTTATCTGAGGCATGAAAACTCACGTTAACATTCATCCCAACAATGGCCTCCTGTTTTTCTTATAAACTGACCGTTTCTTTGTATTTTGCGTCATTGGCCATTTATGGGAGAAATGTCTATACTCAATCTATTCAATTACCTCTCTCGATAGGATTTAACTTTACAACTATTTATGGGACCAGAGGCACACTCCTTGCGTCGAATGTAACTGTCATTCTGGAAGGAATAACTCAGAATTTCACTACTTCAGATTCTGCAGCATCGCTTTTTAACACCGGTTGGACATTAGTTTCAATAAATTAGCCATTTTTTCAAATCTAAATAATAAAAATAAAACTTCAGTACATAGTTAATTTTGCCATAAATTCCCTAACACTAGGGGCACGTGGGGGAAGGTAAAAGGATCCCCCGGGATTGAGTGTTCACGCACGCCAGGGATTGTGGATAAAATGGAAGATTTTTAAGCACTTCTCTATTTTTCTCCAGATTTCTATGTTTTTATCAGATTTTTCTATAATTTAATGTGATTTCACACAAATTCTTTATTTCAATAAATTCAACGAATTTTAAATCATTTTTTTCTTGCAAATCAACAATTCCCACGCTGTTGAAATACTCAATGAGAACATTTTGAACTTTTTACACATTATTGCGCGAGAGGTTTGCTTTCTCGCGCAATCTTTCTTTCTCTTTTCTTCGGGGGATACCCGAATAATAAACCGGGCTTTGTGGGGAAAGGGGAGCCCCCGAGGACGTTTTCCCACTTGCGTGAACACCAGCCCCGGGGGATTCCCCCGGTGCATGAACGCAAATCCGTTCCCCAATCCGCTCCCCTCTCCAAAATTCCCACGTGCCTGACAAAGCATAGTAGCAGTCTATCAATATTAATCAATGTTTAATTTTGGTGCTTTGATTGCTGAATGGCAATTTTTAGTAAATTCTTTCGACCGAATAGTCCCTCTAAGAAGAGGTATAAATGAAGACGATCCCGACGCGTTCGAATACTCCGAATTGAGTTCTTCCATAAATTTCACGCTAGATCCGTGCACCAATTTTTATCGGTTTGTGTGTCAAGACTGGTACAATGCAGGTGTGACTGATCCGATAATGCCAGTGTATTCTCAACCAATAATCCACAACCTCAAGATCCAAGAACAAATATATTGTAAAGTTTGAGTTGTCAATAATAACCGTTTTAAGGAATTTATTAAGATCTGCTCCAAAATAGAAGCATTTTCCAAACAGTCGCGCCTCATAATGAAAAGATTTTCTCGTTGTACGACGCCTGCGTTGACACAAATGGCCGAAATTTGGCTGGAAGTGCGCTGCTTTTTGATGACTTGATGTGATTTTTGATTATAATAAAAATACGACCCAAATAAGTATTTGGCTCATTTTCTAGAGGCTCAAAGCTTAATGCGTCCTCTGATTTTACTCCTAATGAAATAGCCGAATGGATGGTGAGAGTGCAACCCTATGGATTGTTTCACGAGATCGGGATTGAACCTGACGTTACAAATTCCTCAAGAAATATTTTAATGGTTAGAAAATATTTAATTTTTTATGAGACAGAATTGTATATGTGCGTCCATTTTATTACTATTCTATTCTAGATTCAACCAAGTGGATTGTTTCTTCAAGATAACGCTTATTATATCGACACAGCTCAATATGGGTAATATATACAAAATTTGTTAAGATAAAGTTACGACGGAATTTCATTCTGATACATTTCACCTAACGACGTTCCCATGTTCACGAAATGATAATAATGAGATACAAGATAAAACTCATAAATTTTATCACGAAAATAATGTCTTAGCTCAACTGCAAGACAGATGTAATGAACATTTCTTTTCGAAAACGACTAGTGAAGCAATAATTAGTGTATACGTTGTAATAAAAATTGAGGCAGAATCTTTGCAAGGGGTAAAATGGTTGTAGATGTCACTCATGAGAATTGAAGGCGGTACGCTGCCGCTGGCAGGCATTAGCGACGCTCGCATTAGTTGTTCGGGGTAGTTGGAGAATTTTCACAAAACTTTGTTTTAGAAAAAACGCAAATTCTCCCTACTTAATGCGAATTCGTGGCGGTCTGCGGCAGCGGACCGCATTCAATTATCATGTACCTGTAACTCCTTTTACCCCTGAAACGATTCTGCGACCAACGGTCGCCACTTAAGTTTGGAATACAGCACATAAAATTTTAGAGTGTATTCAGTATCTCTATACAATTACCTAATCAATGTAATCCAAATATTGGTACAAGACGATTATCCGACTGGGCGTTTCTTTCCGAGAGATCCCACCGATTGGATGCGACGAGTCCAATCTTTCCTCAGAGTTGAAACACAGATGGCTTTGGTTTGTTTACAATTCATATTATACATGGAAAAAATCGCTTATTTAGATAATTAATTCCACAACAAAGGATTTCAATAACCCAATGTCGGACAACATTCGCACGACAGTAGGAGAATTTGAGAGGAGCATTTCACCTTCGGTATGTTACAAGTAATGCTTTCGAAAACATAGCCAAACACAAGTATATAGAAGTAGTATATCAGAAAATAGCGCAGTGGAGGACCCTAGCCGTCAAGCGGTTCCAATAGTTTTGCAAAATTATGAGTAATGTATTTAAAATAAATTTTAGAACAAATGAGCTATAATTTAGTAGTGAAGTAGAATCACGGCAAGGTAAAAACTGCAAGCAATTCCCACTCTAAAGGTCAAGTAGGTCATATTTGGAGTGGCGAACTACGTATTGCTTTATTTAAATATATATTCCAAATTTTGGAGTACGCGCTATTGGCAATTTATGGTTGAGAATATCAATTGAAAGAGTTCTACATCACTAAACTATAACACAGTATTTCAGATAAATTGGACTCGTTATATTTCTTCCATACTCCCGGACGAGGTAAAACAACGCTTTGTTGGTGGTATCCCAACAGTTACTTTGCAAATAAACAAAATGCGTATTGTGAGAGCGTACGATCAATTGCTCAGGGCGTTGCCGGCCCAAGTGCTTTCCGACTACATGGATTGGAAAATAATACTGAATGAGCTGCCTTGGTTAGATGAGCGCTTTAGATTTGTAAGCCTGGTAAGCTTAAAAAGCAATAAAACTTTTATGTTAACGGAATTGCAAGCTTTGACCACCATTTTTTTCCATTAAACCAAAAATAATTTTCATTACGCCACATAGCACGGCACTGTTTCTTAACATACCAAAACAATATATAAATAAAACAATAATGTGCAAAAATTACGGTTATTTTTGACAGTAAATGGAACTCATACTAAGACGCCGCTGTGACGCTTTCGTGGAACGCACCCGGTTAGGGCACTTCCAGTGGGTAGACCGGGCTGAAATTTTACAGGGTGGTAGGGCATCGAAAAAGATTACATAGGTTTTTTTTATACCTCGATCCGCTTGGTGGATCGTGATTTTGCATATATGCAAATTTTGCCAGGGTTACATGACATAGGCCCATGTCATGTAAGGTGACATGACCCCATGTCACCTTACATGACCCCATGTCACCCGACATGACATCACATGACCCCCTGTCACGTGACCCCCTGTCACGTGACCTGACATCACGTGATGTCACCTGACATGACATCACGTGATGTCATGTAAGGTGACATGGGGTCATGTAAGGTGTGATACTTTTTGCCCGTGTCTGCGGCGCGGCCCGTGGCTGCGGCGGGACCCGTGTCTGCGGCGTGGCGCGTGCCTGCGGCGCTGCCCGTTGCTGCGGCGCTTCCCCGCGGCTGCGGCGGAGCCTGTATTCAAAGCGTAGAAAGTAGTGCAGAGAAACTCCCTGATCAATGCGTCGAACGTAGTGGCGGACTAGATAGATTCCCCCCCGCGAAGCGGGGGGAATCTATCTAGTAAAGTTACAAAAAAGACTAAATACGTTAATCATTTCTGTTAAATGTGATGTGAATATTAACTAATCTCCCATATCCTAAGGCCTCTAATTTAATCTCTGATTGTGCACCTTGTAAACTGCTCTCTGATTTTACGGTATTCAGCAACACACCTCAATCATGAGCGGTGTTTCCGAAGATGTACCCATGACTTCAGTTTGTCAAAACATTGTGGCAGACGTCTTTCAGCCACTCATAGAGCGCATTTATATCAAACAATTTTACGATGAAAAAACCGCCGCTCCACAAATAACGGAAATGTTCCAAAGTTTGAAGAGCGCATTTTATGAAATGATAAATAATAACACATGGATGGATCCAGGAACAAAAACTGAGGCTCTCAACAAGGTATGATTTTATGTAATAAAACTAACTATTATGTTAAGAACAGAGATGAATGCCAATAAATGATAGCTTTTTCATTCATACTCGAATTAATCTAGATTATAAAAGTTAGAAAATTCAGATTTTTAAAATGTTGTATTAAATAATAAAACACTCAGGTTAATAATATTTCTTGACTAAAAATGTTAATTTAGCTCACTCAAATGGGAGCCGAGTTTGGATACATGCCGACCGTTTTCAACGACAGTAAACTTAATCCATTATTTAGCCGAGTAACATTTTCGAAATTTCCTACAATATATATTTTTTCGCCAGTATTTCAGATGAACATCAGTCGAGGAATGAGTTTTCCGCAAATGATGAAGTCGATATCCACCTGGAAAACTCAGTCCATCATGTATCATTTATTTGAGCCAAACGAGGCACAGTTCGTAAGCTTTGAAACAAACGCATTCTATGATCCTACGAAGAATAAAATGCGTAAGGTTCTCTTGAAACATTGTTTCTACGTTGCAAAATTTATATTGGTATCCACAATTATAGGAAATTTGATTTCTGATGCAAGTAAATACTGTCACAACAAGTGGCGTAGTGGTGGAGTGGTTAAGACATCGGCTTACCGCACCAACCCACTGGGGTTCGATTCCCTGGTGCGTCACACACCCAACCTAGGTGCTCCATCCCTCCGTGGGTCGGATAGGTAGGTACAGCTTCGGCTGGAGATAAAGACGGCAATGGCCGGGGTCAGGGGGTTGCTCCCCGCACCCACTTTAAGGCCGCCGCAAGCTGCTAAGCATCCCCGGTCGAAAGCTTCGGCAAGTAGGCTTGGGGACCCCGCACGGGAAAAGCTTCGGCGAAGTACCGTTGATTCACGGGGGCACTTTATCTTTTATCTTTATCTGTCACAACAAGTGGTATATGTTGTTTGACGCCCATGGCTTATAATATTTTAACGACTGACTCGTATTCACCGGTCATAGATATTTTATAAAATTTGAAGCAGACCGGCGAGATTTTGTATCCCGATAGGTTGCCCATAATTCCGAATTGAGGTCAGTGTTGGCATATTATCACTTCCTGGCATTCTACGATCTTCCTGGCATCGCTAAGATTTGACGATAGCAAGCCATCTTTCCCGTTAGACTAATATCAATCATTTAGTTATCCCAGCAGGCATTCTTCAAGATACTTTCTTCAACTCTAGCTGGCCTGTGTAGGTTTTATTATGTCTACACAATTTTTAAATTTTATTTCCCATGACTTGGTTCAAGTTTTAGACAAATGAACTACGGAACAATTGGTTCTGTTATCGGCCATGAGATCACTCACGCGCTGGATAATATCGGTATGACCTAAATCATTATTCAATCGTTCATTGTTATTTTCAGGACGCATGTTTGATGCTCAGGGAAATTTGAGAGATTGGTGGAATACGCAGACGAGTGCAAACTTCGTTTCCCGGTCACAATGTTTAGTGGACCAGTATAGTGCGGTAGAAATACCGGATGCTGAGGGCTTACATGTAAGCAATGGATTTTCAAAAATTCCTGATTTTGAAAATTCTGTTACGTAGAATTATTCATCCACAGATAAAGTACTGTGATATTCGACTATAAAAATGTGTTACTGTTTCAGGTGAACGGTCAGATGACATTGGGAGAAAATATTGCCGACAATGGAGGTATGAAGGCTGCATTTTCTGCACTCCAAAAGTTCTTGAGAACGGAAAGTCAAACTGCGGGGCAGCAAACAAATTCGACTCGATCGTCAAAGAAAGTTGCAGGTTTAGAAGAAATCACTCCGCAGCAAATGTTCTTCATAAGTCATGCCTTTGTAAGCCCAGCCCAATGACTATGTCACTACTAAGTTTCGTTTAGAGCTTGGCCTGCCAGAAAATCACCCCACAGGCACAATTGATGCAAGCTCTAACCGATGAGCACACTCCTAGCGAACCAAGGCTGAATTTGGTGGTTTCAAATATGCCAGAATTTTCAGAGGCGTTTAAGTGTCCGCCCGGATCTCCTATGAATCCCGTTAATAAGTGCTCCGTTTGGTGACTCAAATTGTATTGAGATTAAAAATAAATGATACTCATAGATTAAAACAAAACTATTCAATGAAGGCTGTTGAACAAGGCTGTTCTTTTTGTTATATATGCACATATATGTTTTAAGGAACTAAAATACGTTAATTATGTTAATATTAGTTATTTAAACTATTTTGCATTCCATCTCGTTGCATTATTTAGCGGAATTGAACATGCGTGACATTTTCACCATAAATTCCAATCTTAGCTAATAAAATTTCTAAACAAAATTGCTTCCGTGTTAAAAGATATTTCCAAAATTAAAAGGAAGTGTCACTCGAAACATTTATTTTTGTAGTTTTTAACTGGTCAAAATGAAACATTGCATAAAAATGCAAATGGCTAGCTCTTTAGTAAAATAAAATGTAAAACTTGACTTTCGATTGATAAAACCAAATGTCAATTTATCGGAACGAAATTCAAAGTTTTATAACAACGTATACCTCAAAAATTTTGTTTGTTAGTTAATAATATAACTATGAACTTGCCAGAGGGCAGGGTGCAACTATGCAATCAATCACTTTGTTTAAAAATAAGGCATCGGTGAACCAATCGGGAACATTGTATAAAACATATGGAAGACCAGTAAACTTGTCTTGTTCTGTTTGAGATAGTATAGGACAGTTTTTTATCGCGTAAATTTTGTTACTTGAAAGTTCACTATAAATTATTAGCGACTTACAATTATTAGCGAATTAAACATGAGGAGGCGAGTTCTCGATTTTATTACCGTGGCAATGTTCTTTTGTTTTCTATTAACGTGGCATGAATCCTTTGGCGAAGGTGAGAGTTAAAGTTGAAAATCATAATTAACAAACGCATTTTTAATAAAATCGCAACTTTAGTTTGTAAAAATTTTTGTTGCAATTTTATTAAATTAATTCTTCCTTAATGTCTTAAAATAATGTCTTCAAAGGGAATTAAAGGTTTACGGATAAATAAAAAACAAATTTATATGCAAAAACGTTGTAGAACCGTTAGAATGATAGCTTAAAAATCACAATTTACAAGATTGCGACATTTATTTTTGCAAAAATAAATTTGACGCAAAAATTTCGTCCTTGAAATGTTTTATTTCCAACAAAATTCAACTAAAAACTAATAAAATGCCCATCTATATTTTATTTAGAACACACAGTTCGAACTAACTTGACGTTGGCTGGAGCTTTAAACTCAAAAACGGCTCCAAAGGCACACAGCAATGAAGAAGTGTTATTGGCAGAGGATGATAAATCCAAGAATTCTATGATTCCCGAAATTGTTCTACCGCCGAAAAAGAGCAAATTCCCTTCGGATAATATGTCTTGGCAAATTCCTAACAAACCATGAATTAATACCAATGCTATTTTGAAAGGTTTATCACAAAATAAGTCAACTAGTGCGCGAACCGGTAGGCCGAGTTTTCTCGTTTTCTCTTCCATTTGAAATAAATAATAAATTTGTGAATAACTCTGTATTTCCATTCATTCATATAATTAAAACAAATACACATACTTCGCATATAGGATAGAAGGTCGTATTTATATATTCAACAAAATTTTATTTCATGAGTTTTGAAACGAAATTTTGATTAAAAATACAAATCAGAGACGATTTTAAAATTTTTAACAACAATCATACAAAACGATAACATACAAAACGCCGCAAATTTAACTCTCGTCACATGGTTGTTTCAAAGAACAGAGGGCACAATGAACACGAGACCAGCTTCTCCACCACAAATTGTCAGTCCCGGAGTGAGACGACTAAATTCAAACGAAGTAAGGGATTCTAAACGCCGATCCAGTACAGTATCAGGAATCTTTTTTCTCCATCGTCGCATCTAAAAAAATCAAGCATTCGAATAATACAGAATAGGTTCAGAGTATCCTCGTTTTGGGGTACGTTTAAGATGGAAAATTTTTTCAGAACCGCCTTGAACGCGGGTAAACGATCCCTTATCTTTAATCCTATTCTTATATTATATAATAATACAAGCGATAATATATTAAACATACCGTGGTTTGATCTCGCAAGGCAGCATCGCCGATTCTGACCTCGAGCCATTTATGGGCGCAACAATCATTATGGGATACACATAGTTTCTGTTTGGATGGCTCTATAATATCGTCCTGAACTTCTTGTTTTACATGCTTGGAAGAAGATGCATTCCCATTTGCTTGTTCCATTGTTGGATTGATAGATTTTCGGTAGTGCGAAGTCAGATGGAGCAAAGTCCGCGCGATCGAGAAGTTGTGCTCGTCAGTTTGATTGTGTGAAGCTAATCGGCCGCTTAAAGCACAAATTAGGCGACCTAAACATAAGGATTAATCAACTCGTTGTTATTATTTTGACTATTTGCACTCAATACTTAAAATAGCACTTTTAATTATGTGCTTAGATATGTTCAGATAAGAATTTTTGTCATAATCAAACAATTGTGTCAGGTACTTGTGTAAAGGGAGATATTCTGGTGGCAGAATGAAATCTGCAAAAAACGTAACCCATTTGTATTTCAAGTGCAGTGTTAGAAAATATAAAAATTTAAAAAAATAGATCTATATAGAAGCATACCATCTGCACCAACAGATCCAGACAATCCAGTCATGTCGCAAAAAGAAGTTCGAAATGCTTGTACTTGATGACTAAAATTCGAACCATTAATGCCCCTATTTTAAAAATTCAATTACGTCTAGTATTACGGCAATACTACTAATATCGTTAAATTAAAACTTTATTTTTAACAATCACTTTCATACAAATGTCATTGTCAAAAGAGTACTCTAACTTCAATAGATATATTATTAAGTAAAATATTTTCATATAGCATCGCCAGTTTCAATAATAAAAAAACCCACCAATTAAATGTTGGGATTACGAGATGATTCTTTGAATCTTCCTCCGAAACTAGGGCCATGTACATGCAACACGTGTATTGAATATCATACAATGTCAATATAAAAGTGTCGTATGAGACAAATCCGGGAAATATAGACGGGCAAGTTGCTACCATAGATCCACAGGTTCGAGGTGTTTCCTCCTCGAATATGCATTCGCCTGCGCCGCGGACGGCAAATACTCGGATTAATTTGTTACGAAATGAGGCACATACTAAATAACCAAAATAGCATATAAATATCAATAGCTTCAGAACTTTAAATTTTAGAATCGAATGTGAGTCAATTTTTACTTTAAGTAAAAGTAACCCGTAATATGATTTAATGGAAAATGGACTAGCACTTACAGTGATTCTCGTTAAGCCACGCAATGGTGACGAGTGGCGAAGACGACTCTGCGGGGTATATTACAAGAGGTTCTTCTTTTGAATCCATATTCCACACAAGAATTCGACCTAAAGCAAGTTAATATAAAATAGTATAACACGGTAGTGAATTACCTGAAGCTGTTGCTGCTGCAATAAATCGCCCATCCGAAAAAGGGGACCAGTCCACATTTAAAACCGGAAAATCGTTGACATCAGTAAATGTGTCTTTTTGCTCATCAGAAATTTCATTTGTTTCATCCATTAGATTTTCAGCGTCAAAAGTAACACCATCTGAGGACTGCTGCGGTACCTTTTTTGGCGTTTTCCGAATAAAAAATTCCTGGTCGGTATTACCGGGTATACGGACAAGCACATTAGGTTGACCAAGAATAGTGACGGGTTCCGCATTGAGTATCAGTGGAACGCCATCCGATGAACTCTGGCCAATACATTGAAGACTGTCCAAATTTTTCGGAACGCTAAATTTATTACACTAAATACAATTTGTCCACCACAATAATTATTTGCCATACTAGTATTATATGCCATACTAGTAACTAAAATAAACTGAGCATTCAAAAACGAGATATTAATTGAATAACCCTATTGGAATAGTGATCAGCTGTATATAGCGAAAACGAACATAAAACAATAACTCACCAATAGATAATGATTTTTCCTGTATTTGTTCCAACCGCAAGATATCCCAGCACATTGTCGTCTTTAGTAGGTTCGATAAATATGGGACACCAACAGAGACATAGTACAGCAGATACATTGGGAATTTCCAACAAAAATTCAAGTTTGGCATTCGTGCTAAAAGTTTCTATTCAAATTCCAATTCAATCATTTGACCAAACATCTCAATAATAATAAACATACCTCAAATCCGATGGATAAGTCCAGAATTGTACATAAGCTGCATCGTCACAAAATGAAAGCGTTTTCTCGTCTGTGAACGTAGAAATAACCACCAATTCTTCACCTGAATACCAAAGTAATCTTCTAAGTGTTACTTTTGGCATTTTTTCGAATAGACTTCCGTGCATATTTTCAGACAAAGCATTCGTCAAGTTTTTATTTTAACCGTAAAAATACCTTTGGATGTCCTTCGGGGGCAGGTACGTAATGCAGAAATTGGACCTCCACAGAATAAGCCTTGCGATGAATACTTTTGTCGCTTTCTCGACTTTATAGCATCAAAAAGAGCCTTTGATGGGCCATGGCTACTCGTGGCACCAGTACGCGAGTCTTGGTTGTTGCTGAGCAATTCCTTGCCAATATCTGCCACCTGGAAATTCTCCATACCCGATGAGGATTGTTCATTCTAAAATTCGATAAGTTATGATAATACTAGCGGAGTACGCCGCGCCAAATGGCGCGGCCGAGAAGCCCCATATCAGTATGCCCTCGCCCGCCCCCGCGTTCCCCGCCTCGCGTTCCCCGCCCCCGCGTAATCCGATTTGTTAAAACACGAACCTCAAATTCAAAAGTTTTAGCGCCAAAAATTGGAATTATCTCCAGCTCACTTGGTTCCAACTCCTCTTGCACGAACGGTTCACTGTCGAGTGTTTCCTTATAACTGCGTTTTTCAGCCTGAAGAAAACTCATTATTTTAAGCTGGGAATTTTTTTTATCAAATATCAAACCTTCATTCTATCCCTATATTTTGCTTTTAGTTTTTCTCCTTTCTTGGGTCGTCCTCTTGGTCTTGGTGGTTCGGTAATATCGACTTTTGTTTCTGTTAAAACCCTTCTGCCTTTGGTGAAAACGCCCATTCCGATTGATGCTGTTCCCAACCATCGTTTCAGTCCATATCTGCAAATATTTTGTGAATAGCACATTGATTGAAGTTCATCGAGTGACACAATTTCGAATTTGTAAATAATGCAAAATCACTACCCTCATTGACCGTTATCACATAAGTTTTACATAAACAAACCTTGTGTTTTTTGATTTTCGCCATTGAGTTTGCATTTCAAGTTTAAAGTTGGGAAATAGCTGAGACCCATTGTTATCGCTGATGTTTTTGTAGAAATCGCTTCGGGATGATTGCACTGATGATATATAACTGATCAATTCCGACTGTTTAACAGTGCAATTTTCTGTAAGCAAAGTTTTTAGTATTTTGCTCCCAAAATTAAAGGAGACATGACTGAATGTATCAAAGGTTAATTAATGAAATCGCGTGGCTTAATTATTTCAATATCCAACTAGGATGGTCTATTACAGGCGCACTAACTATCTGGGATTTTTATCTAAATTTTTTTACAAAAATTTTGAATATTTAAACTAATTTTGAAGTGCCAACCAAAACGTTTTGTCAAAAATTTGTATTTTTGACCAAATTTTTGGTACATTTCTTTTTTCTAAAATTTTGGAAAATTTAGAAAAAAAAAATCATTTTAGGGTGACTATATTTTCGAAGGTCTAAATTAGAGGAAATACGGTTTTTAAATTTGATAAATCACTCAGATAAATTGTGCGGTTAAAGCAAAGTTGGGACAAGAGTTAAACGTTATTTTGACACATTCCTTTAGTGAAGTCATTGTTTCAAGTGAAGATTATACTAAGAATAATTGAAGATACCTTTAATTTTTGTTACCTAATAATTTCGTTAAAATTTTAATGTTACTGGTGATGATAAGATCTTAGTTCGAGATTAACGGTGTTCGAAATTTTTACGCTCCGTAAATATTTGGATATATAAAATACAAACCTTTCAATTCTGTATCGTGGACTCTGAGCTTGATCCGATTTTTCGTCATCCATAAAACAGTTCCTGTTTCAAGTTCATTGTTTGGCCAATAAGTACGATTTGTCATAAACAATATAGCAACGATAAAACAATGTAACGTTGTAACAATTTATTATACATAACAAAACAAACTAATGAGGGAACAACTAAGCAAGAATCATGCGGAGGATTGTTCGCAATACGTTTTCATCCAATCCCTTCGTTGATGTCCCAAAATTTTGTCCGTGGGTGAAAGTGCCTGTTTCTGGGTCAAAATCATCGTAGAGATTGAAGGGACCTTGAACGTAGCAGATGTTTGTAATATTATTGACAAATCCTGAAAAGCCAGAAATTGGTATATAAACAAATTAGTTAGCAATATATAATACAATTAAAATATACATGAGACAGGACATGGCATATACTTTTACAGATGGTTCCCAAATGCACTATTAGCTTAAAATAAGCAATAAAGGAAGTAATACTATTACGTCGATCCAATTACTTTCGTTTCTTCTGTGCCTCTCAAAGAAAGAATTTCAGGAAAACTATCAGATAAATTGTTCATAGAGTATATAATAGCAATAGTTAAAAGATTTAAGCCAACCTTTTACATCAATATTGATAGCAATAGTGTTCAGCTGTCCAATTGCAAAGAAGAATTCTTTACCATCCGATAGAACTAACTGACTCGTGAGCGGCTTCTCGATATCGGTATATTGAGTATGACCTAAAAATGAATTTTTATTTTAGCGCCAATCCAAAAAAAAGGGTGTTCAAATGAAATCCCATTAGTGTATTTTGTTAAAAATTTTTATTTACCGTATTTTCTTCAAAACAAGCCCCGGGGCTTATTTTTTTCAACGCCCCTCTTGATGGGGCTTATGTTGGAGAAAATACGGTATGTGTGAATCAACCAAAACAATTTTGTAGTAATGTCAGGTTTTCGCCATAATGTTCAGAATTTTGTCTAGTTTCATTTGCATATAAGTTTGCGCAAGAAGAAAACAATTTTACGGAAATTTTGACGACTTTAATTTAAGATTAAATTTTTACCCAACTTAAATGCGGCAATTTAAAGTAGTGCGGATTTGATTGAACATTCCTTAGTGAGTATATACAGAGAAAATTGTAAAGCGAAGGCAAATACCTCAAACCTTCACAGTACAATTTTAGAAATTACTAAATTATACGGATTGGCCATACAATTCTAGAAATGCGCGCCAAATCCATACACTTTAAGAATTTTTAAAATTGCAGGTAACACACGATACCTCACAAAAATCATGTTCCAGCTTTAGATAATATATTTTAGATAATATATATAAAATTAAAATATATTACCTAAAACATGAGCTTGCGCATTGAGCCAATTAAACAAAGAGGTAACAGCCGTCGAAACATATGCGTCACGCCGCATTTCTAACTCCTCTTCATCTGAATCCGGATTCCAAAATTCAATCCTTGAGTGCACATCTCGAATGTTTTTGAACGCGATACGGCCATACTTTTGATGTTCACCTATAAATGAGCCAAACAATACACACAAGTTAGTATATCACTAACCAACGTCGGCGTCAAAACCAGGTGCTTGGTAAAGAATGTCGGGATCTTCCCACAAGTTGAAGGCTCTTGGACTAAAAAGTACTTCCTCTTTAATATTCACTCCTTGGTCGAAAATTGGAGCCTCAAGCTGCTTCGTGTCAGAAAACTCAAAGAGCTAAATCGTGTTCAAATTACATCTGTTTAAAATTCAGGTAAGACTAACGCACATTTTTCATAGGCTCGGCACTTCGGATCTGTGCAGAGAGCTTATCGCGCATTGTAAAACTTAATTCACCAAGGCGACGTCTGAAAAGTGTTAAATTAGGTATAATAAAAATATAATCGCAACAGCGACAGTTATATTTCATGATTATGAAAATATTCTGTTATAAACACAACGACCCTTTATCACCTTGTTATTTTCCCCTAAATTTGGATTATATGAGACTTCCCATTTTCTAATTTAAACCTAATTATAAATTTCTATGACTAACCATATGCAAAAAATTAACTTAGGAACAGATTGACTGTTATACGGGCTACACAGATTTCTTATGAAATGTATAACAAAATGACCTGTCATCACATGCAAAACGATGCAGCTTTGTCGTAGTGACCTTATCAGACCAAACAGGTTGGCGCTCATAGAAGTGTTTAAAGCCGGCTCGTATCCAGAAGGACTCGCATCTCGGAGTAAATGTTATCTTTAAAACCGCATATATTATTGCAATTATTAAAAGGAAAAAAACTCACTCTTCTTTCAGCTAGTTGCGGAAAATCAGCCAGAGATAGGTGTGCATCTTCAACCATATTTCTATACAGCTCCGCATCCCGTTCTTCGGGAGTTGCGTCAGCAGCGAGGAAATAGCTTCGAAGAGTATCCATTAATCTCTCCTATAAAATGAAACAGATATCAAAAAAATAAATGAGCATTCGTGTTTAAAATTAATGAAATTTTATGGGCAGTAGTATAACTAGTTCCCATAATAATAAAATCCGATGATGTATAGTGATCGTTTTACAGGCAAATTTCTCTATAATTTCAGATCTCCTGAATATACACTTATTCAGGGAATCAGAGAGAATTGTCTGTAAGTCAACAGTACATTAGCGTCTTTTAATGTACAGCCGAGTCTTAATATAACGCTGGTCTCGGGACTGGACAAAAAATTATTTGTCCGGTCCCGAAATATAACACGATTTTTGTCAAAATACCACGTTATATCGAGACCCGCTTTTTTACGGCGTAAAACCTCCAAAAAGTGATTTTTGCACTTTTTAACCATCTCAGATGATAATTTAGCTATTTTTAGTCAGTTTTTGATAAAATGGCTAAAAATTAGGAAAATACTATCCAAAACTTTCTCTTGCAACTTTCAAATACAAATGCGCTATGATTTAACTAAAATACACAATAATGCGAACCCCGAACTGCGTTACTGAAGAAGACGGAAGAGCAGCGTCGGCAGTCTTGTGAAATTCAGCGAACGCTTTAGACGCCTCGTCTCCATCGACCACTCGCATTTTCGTGATGTACTTATAGAAATTTAGAGTGTCAAAGTACATTGGAGTCGGCGGTATTCCGAATGCTTTTCGTGGTTGCATTAATACAGGTAACCATGCTCTTAAATCGAAAATTTATTGGAGAAAACGCACAATGAAAAGGTTGGCATTTAACAAAAATGTTTGATAGAAAATAATAGCTAAAAGTACAATAGGAAATCACTAAAAATTCTTTCTTTTTCACCCTCTATTTTAAATTGCCTTATATTATCCGTAATAATATTCTAGGCTAACGCATATTCAGCGCTTCTTTTGATTTTGTTGGCAACATCAACAGTAATAGGAAGAAAAAATAAGTACCTGTGATATCTTTTCTCCGCTCTTGTCCAAGCCTTCTCGTAAGGACTCACAAAATCGATTCTTTCTGAAATGCTGGGCATGCTTCGGACAAGGTCTGCAATTCTATAGTAATCGTACAGCCTAACTCCTGACTGATCGATATCTCCGCGATTCTGAAAATAAAATTGTATATAAAAGCCATTCATATGTGCAGAGTTGTAGCTGTATTTGCGAAATATTGTGCTTGATAGTAAAACAATATACCAGGGTTTCTTCCAGTAATGCTGGATGGGAATTCGGCTTTTTCTTGCTCACTTTCCTATAGTACGGCGGACGTATCATTCCTGAGGGCTTTATTCTGTGCATTTTTCTCGTTGAAATTGATTATCTAAAACGATGAGACGTTTTAATAATGTTAAACCAAGATTACACGAACATTAACGCATAAAATGTACATATTATAATATGCCCAGAAGACTAATTGGAAAGCCAATTGTTTGGCATTGTGTATTACACAATTAATTCGAACAGAAAAAGATTATTCAATAGACACGGACATTTTTTGGCTCAGATATCTGGATGCCGATAAATTCGCTGGTACCGTTTTTTCTCTTGAGTAAACCCCGGGGCTTATATTTTTCAACCCCCCCCCCTCTAGGGGGGGCTTACTTCAGGAGGGGGGCTTATATTGTTCAACCCCTCGCCGGCGGAGCCGGCGAGGAAAATTTTTTGAGATTTTTGTCAACATCGTCAAAATTTTCGAATTTTTTTAGCAAAATGTCCAAAAAACCATAGGGGGGACCCTATTGATTTTTTTGACAAATTTTTCAGAAAATGATTTTTCAAAACCATAGGGTTCCCCCTATGGTTTTTTGGGCAAATAATTTTTTAAAGAAAATTTTTTTTCCGAAAAACCGTAGGGGGGACCCTATGGTTTTGAAAAATCATTTTCTGAAAAATTTGTCAAAAAAATCAATAGGGTCCCCCCTATGGTTTTTTGGCAAAAAATTTTCTTTAAAAAAGTATTTGCCCAAAAAACCATGGGGGGACCCTATGGTTTTGAAGAATCATTTTCTGAAAATTCATCAAACAAAAGAATTTGTTCAAACACATTTCCTTTATTGGTATTTTATTCAACGAATGTATTTAAACAGATAGTATATGTGAAAAAAGAGCATTTTAATGTAAAAAACATTACTTTGGGGGGGGGGCGTATATTAGCGGGGGGGCTTATATTTTTCAACCCCCCTCTGGGAGAGGCTTACTTCAGGAGGGGGCTTACTTCAGGAGGGGGGTTTACTCAAGAGAAAAAACGGTATTTACTTTATGCTTAAACGTATATGCTGATTTCACATCCATAAAAGCTGAGGAGGATAGCCCTTGAACGATAAATAAATTTATTTTTTGCTCGTCGGGTCCCTCTAAGTTGATAGGTGTCCGTCCTTCCCCTCCCAATAGAATAACCCACTTTTTGGGGGTCCCGGACCCCAAACTCGCGAGTACCACCCAAAAACCCATGATTTTAGGGGGGGTTATCAATGTCAGATTTGGGGTGGTCCCGCCACGAAAAGCGAGAAAACGCCATTTTTTCAGCTTTTGGGGGGTTTTTACAAAGGAAACTTTTCGGGATCAGCTCCTTTCTGGACGCACGATACGTCAAAATGCTCCCCGTAGAATTCTAAGAACGAATCTGCAAAAAAAATCCCGTGCAGATCACATGAAATTCAAATTATGGCCAAAAACGTGCCAAAAATGGCACTTTTTGCGCTACAAAGGAAACTTTTCGGGATCAGCTCCTTTCTGGACGCACGATACGTCAAAATGCTCCCCAGACAATGCCAAGAACGAATCTGCAAAAAAAATCCCGTGCAGATCACATGAAATTCAAATTATGGCCAAAAACGTGCCAAAAATGGCACTTTTTGCGCTACAAAGGAAACTTTTCGGGATCAGCTCCTTTCTGGACGCACGATACGTCAAAATGCTCCCCAGACAATGCCAAGAACGAATCTGCAAAAAAAATCCCGTGCAGATCACATGAAATTCAAATTATGGCCAAAAACGTGCCAAAAATGGCACTTTTTGCGCTACAAAGAAAAGTTTTCGGGATCAGCTCCTTTCTGGACGCACGATACGTCAAAATGCTCCCCGTAGAATTCTAAGAACGAATCTGCAAAAAAAATCCCGTGCAGATCACATGAAATTCAAATTATGGCCAAAAACGTGCCAAAAATGGCACTTTTTGCGCTACAAAGAAAACTTTTCGGGATCAGCTCCTTTCTGGACGCACGATACGTCAAAATGCTCCCCAGACAATGCCAAGAACGAATCTGCAAAAAAAATCCCGTGCAGATCACATGAAATTCAAATTATGGCCAAAAACGTGCCAAAAATGGCACTTTTTGCGCCACAAAGAAAAGTTTTCGGGATCAGCTCCTTTCTGGACGCACGATACGTCAAAATGCTCCCCAGACAATGCCAAGAACGAATCTGCAAAAAAAATCCCGTGCAGATCACATGAAATTCAAATTATGGCCAAAAACGTGCCAAAAATGGCACTTTTTGCGCTACAAAGAAAAGTTTTCGGGATCAGCTCCTTTCTGGACGCACGATACGTCAAAATGCTCCCCAGACAATGCCAAGAACGAATCTGCAAAAAAAATCCCGTGCAGATCACATGAAATTCAAATTATGGCCAAAAACGTGCCAAAAATGGCACTTTTTGCGCTACAAAGAAAACTTTTCGGGATCAGCTCCTTTCTGGACGCACGATACGTCAAAATGCTCCCCGTAGAATTCTAAGAACGAATCTGCAAAAAAAATCCCGTGCAGATCACATGAAATTCAAATTATGGCCAAAAACGTGCCAAAAATGGCACTTTTACCCCCCCCCCATGGATGATCATGGGCGCCGCCATGCGGCGTAGCCGCTGGGTGGTCCTATGGAATTGTTCTCTAAGAAGTTTCTATTGCTTACAACGCGCAAGATTTGAGAAGAACATGCAACAAGTTGGAACGGTATTCGAAAGCTGAGCCGTTTGTTCAGCAAAAAATTTTTGCTTGATTAAAACAATTTTTAAGTTCGTTTAACATTTTGTAACGAAACATCAATGGTCATGGTCAATAAAAACGTTCATAAATCTTGTTCGTTGACCTGCATTTTAAAATGTTCTTATCGAAAGTTTGCCTTTCTCTCAAATTCTCGGCTTTAATCAGAGAAATGTATTCAACCTGTGTTCAATACTATAATTTTACCGTGTTGTATTAGATTCCCTGTAATAGTAGGCCGCTCTTGAAAATATCAAATTTTTGGCATAAGATTTTGGCAAAAGTTACCCTAGACACGCTATTTGGAGGAAAAATTTCTTGAATTATCAAAAAATCAATTTTTTAGCATCTCGGGCAAAAAATTGATTTTTTTATATTCAAGGAATTTTTCCTCCAAATAGCGTGTCTAGGGTAACTTTTGCCAAAATCTTATGCCAAAAATTTGATATTTTCAAGAGCGGCCTACTATTACAGGGAATCTAATACAACACGGTAAAATTATAGTATTGAACACAGGTTGAATACATTTCTCTGATTAAAGCCGAGATAAATATTCATAAATTGAATGCAGTGATTGAAAATTTATAAACACCGTCTAACGCAGGTGTCTAATACAGCGCTGAAATTATTTGTGAATGATCACTAACGTACAATATTTATACCATAAATTGTACAACCCTCTCCACAATCCTTTTTTAGGGCAAACTCGATTTCAAATTAGCGCCAAATATAATCGCATGCCAAAGGAGTAAAAAGGGACCGCTGAAAATTTTTAGTAAGGGGGATTACTCGGCAGGGGTCTCCTTTAGATATTGGTAAAAAAATTTGAGTGGGGCCTTATTAGAGTAAAAATTTTCACAGTCAACACTTTTCCCTATTAGAGGAGGCTCTGTTTAGCATCAGGAAAATCTCTAAAGGAGACCCCTGCCGAGTAATCCCACTTACTAAAAATTTTCAGCGGCCCCTTTTTACCCCTTTGGCATGCGATTATATTTTTGCGCTAATTTGAAATCGAGTTTGCCCTGAAAAAGAATTTTGGAGAGGGTATATCAGCATTTAAAAAATACAGCGCGAGTAATTTTACTTTGATAATTGCAAATTTAAAAACGAATTTTTGCATGATAATGAATGAAATTGGCATAAGATATTCGCTTTCCGCTAAAATTATTTTTGTTGAATTAAACCGTCTCCTATCAAATAACGGTCTGCTCTCGAAACACATTCTACTATATTATAAACTACCTTATTATTAAAATGGAAGTCATATCGAAAGATGAATCGTACTGCTTTCTAAATACTACAAACTGCTTTTCTGTAACGTGGAAAAGTTAAAACTTTGAATCACCTTTGTAAATAACACACGCATATATAATTATTTATTAATTTAAATACAATGAACATCTAAATATGACTAAAATCGAATATGAAAATATTGTCTAACATTTGCAACTATTTCAAATAACAAAATACATTTAATCAACCAAAAATGGTTGAATAATTGAATAATGCACATAATAAAGCGATGGTTTTCGCGAACCATCGACGCAAACAAATTTAGTGGAATATCTGAGAAATCTATTAAGGATTGGAATTGCGCTTCTGATGATCGGCATGGAAAACTCATGAAGTTGTTTTAATTTTATGATTCAACTTTTGGAATACTTTCTTTATAATTTCCCAGAACCAACGCACACTTACCGCGAGCAAAAGGCCCTTTGTCACGGCTGTGAGCTTGATTCGGACTGGAAATTTTTCTTGCAAAATATCAGTATAAAACTTGTACTATCCTTCCAAGCAACTTTTTAGGCTACCATAGACATAGGTCTAATATGATTAATTGAGCGCTACTTATGCCAACAAGCCCGTATCCGCCACGGGTCAATGTAGCCAGTATGATAGCATTGTCGATAGTAGTGTTGAAGAATAACGGTTTGCCATGAATTGCTGTTGTAAGCGGAAGGATAGAGATAATTAAGCTATGAAAATTTCAATGCTTCATAAATTTCATACCGATCAGCAGGCGAAAAGATTTTGGGTAGGGTTGTTCCACGATTCAGGATATCCGGATAGTTAGCAAAGTCCACAAAAGTGCATGAATGTAGTCTTGTGATAGAGCATTCAGCGACAATTTCGGATAAATTAGATGGTGATTTTGCAATAAACAATAGAGTATTGACCGGCAAAAGGCACTTTGCTAGCCATAAACATTGCAAATTAAGAAACAAAAGTTAAAATTAAATAATAATTTTCATCAAAGATGGTGTTTGATAAATTAATTGTTCGTTGAAGTGAGATATCGTTATTCTTTTTTCATGACGGTTGGTTTCTTCTTGAGACTGCTCTTTCTTCTGATATCTTCCACTTGCGGCAAATGTGACAAGGCTGCGGATGATCCTGAATGATAAGGGTTTTACAGAGTTGATAATTCAATAACAGAGAAAAATATTTTGCAGTAAACTATTTTTGCGAACTTTTAATTAAAACTAGTCTATACAGATAAGCAGTTATTACTGCAACACAAACAAGGAAACTTTCTCAGTTGAAACAAAAGTAAACGATTTTTCCTAATTTTGCAGGACTAAAACATATAAATTTATCTCGAAAGAGCTCGTTTTGATACTAAAACGTGAGAAATGGTGCGATGTCTCTTTTAATTAAAGAATTATGTTTAACATTGAAGACAAAACAAACCGAACATCAAGAACAAAACATAAAACACTAACTTTGTCCCAACAACACATGCAACGAGAATGAACGACACCGCTAAACAACCAATTAACAAACAATAAATATAGTGAAGTTTAACTAACCCTCAAGAAGTACCATCGAGGTGGCCAGGTCTTCACCATAGTTATTTCGAACAGTGCACAAATATTCCCCAAAATGGTGCTTGCCCACTCGCAAAATGGTTAATCGGGAAGAGTTGCTGCTAGGATTCTCGATGGTAATCATTCCTTCGCCCGATTCAAGCCGATGAGCGCCTTTAAACCACGAAACCTAAAATAATTGGTTTAATCCCGTTACTAAAATTCATGAATCATATCAAACTCATGGGAAACAAAGGAACAACGATAGTCTAAAATAAGCAAAGTATTGCCTCACAAGATCTTGCTATAAGGACTAAAAAGAGCCCAGCAAGGAACAACAATCTCACCTAACACATGATCACATGTCATCGTTTTTTTACTTATTACATTTATTATTTAGTTAGTTATCCATAGGACTGCCCCCGCGGCTCCGCCGCTTGGCGGCGCCCCTGATCATCCACGGGGGGTAAAGGGGGTCGTAGGGGGCCACAGGGGGTCGTCTGGGGGCTGAAAATGGTACCAATCGTCTTGTCTCGCCGAGACGAAGCGTTTGACGTATCACACGCCCAAATCCGAGCGCGGCGTGAAAAGTTGCATTTTCTGGCCCCTGGGGGGTAAAGGGGGTCGTAGGGGGCCACAGGGGGCCGTGTGGGGGCTGAAACCGGTACCAATCGTCTTGTCTCGCCGAGACGAAGCGTTTGACGTATCACACGCCCAAATCCGAGCGCGGCGTGAAAAGTTGCATTTTCTGGCCCCTGGGGGGTAAAGGGGGTCGTAGGGGGCCACAGGGGGTCGTCTGGGGGCTGAAAATGGTACCAATCGTCTTCTCTCGTCGAGACGAAGCGATTGACGTATCCCACGCCCAAATCCGAGCGCGGCGTGAAAAGTTTCCTTTGTAAAAACCCCCCAAAAGCTGAAAAAATGGCGTTTTCTCGCTTTTCGTGGCGGGACCACTCCAAATCTGACATTGATAACCCCCCCTAAAATCATGGGTTTTGGGGGAGTACTCGCGAGATTGTGGTCCGGGACCCCCAAAAAGTGGGTTATTCTATTGGGGGGGGGGCACAGACACCTTGCGACTTAGAGGGATCCGACTAAAGCTGAATAATTATAAATAAATAAACGTTGTTATCGCTGGAGTTATATTATTATACGATAACGGTATATAGTAATAGTTACCACTGGAGTGGGTGTTCCATCAAATTCACAGTCCAGCTCCACTCGTTGGCCCAAGATACATTGGGTCGAAACTGGGCGTCGAATGAACCGTGGAAGTGCTTGAGAGATACTAAAACAACATTTTATAAATTTATTTTATTAGTGTTAATGTTAAGGAAGCCAAAAAGCTTTCAAAATATTTTAGCTGCTTCTCAGTCAAATTAATGCATATATAATCATAAAAACACCGATCTTCTGCATATGGGTTCATATTGAAATGACATCCGATATAATTCACATATCTTTCTCCACCGCTAACGTTGGCACAACACCGGCTGACATTTTATGATAAACCAAACAATAAAGATTTGCTTTTTTAACGAAGCAAGTTATATTGCTTCTATTAAAGGATTACCTCATGTGTGATTCATCCATATACAATTGCGTAGTTCCAGTGGCAGTTCCAACGCTGTTAACGGCCAAAAGTTTATAGGTGCCAGCATCTTGTAACTGCGCATTGTGAATCCGTAAAATGAAGTATTTTCCTTTCGATATAGTCTGAAAAAATTAGCTAGACTTCAAAAAAGTCATATAAAATTTTTAGTGCAGTTTAGTGAGCCGCTAGCATTTTTGCTGAATAAAAAAGACCTTCCTGACATTTTAGAAAAAAATCATCTAACATAAATGTGGAAGGCAGTCATATTTTAGGCCAATGATAGTCATAAAAGCTTAACCAAACTTTCTACGATATTTTCCGGACCCTAGCCTGGGTAAAAATGCTGGCTAAACTATATTTAACTGTCTAATATTTGTATGCGTAAGTTAGTGCATATTTAAAATATCACTGCAACTCACCTCATATCTTGATCCTGGGAGAATTCTCTCATCGTTGCCACCTACTACTTTAAACCAGGAAATAACTGGCTCAGGCTTCGCCACTACGCTGAATTTAACTTCTGCCTTTGTGCCAACTTCAGTAGTGGTTGCGCGTTTGCTTGTTTTAATGACAGGTGCTTCATCCTCATGCACTGATTTGAGACACTCTAAAACAGCACTGACAATATAATTTACTTTCTTCCTAAATCAATACCGGACAAGTGCAAGTCAATAGTGCAGTGGGATGCTCCAAACTTATTCTCTGCCATGCAAATGTACTCGCCGCTATCCTCTGGAAAGGCATCCTTTATGGTCAGAAGCGCATCTTTTCCTTCTCGACCAAAACAAAATGCATTGCATTCGGCAGCCAATTCCACTTTATTGCGAATCCAACGACAAGTGATGGGCTCAGTGCCTAAAATGTTCGTTGGTAAAATAAAAATTTTACTGTCAGCTACATCGAATTTATTTTCTATTTTACTACAGTACAATTTGACTATCCTGAAATTTTCTTCTACTTCGAAAATTTCTTATATGCTGTTTCCAGATATTTTCTTATATACCATATACCTGCAATTAGAGCCAAAGCGTTTTCTCTAAAAATCGTTATGGACGAAATGAGGGAATGTGAGTGTATGTTTGAAAAGGAATGTGAGTGTTTGTACAATAAAAGATAAGAGGTTCTATAGAGAAAACGCGTAGGCTCTAATTACAGGGTATATTGTATTTATCCAAGATCAAATAGTACTCCCAGTCCTCTGGTAATATTTAAAGTATCGTTTCGAACAAAATATTTTCTAAAGATATTACCTTCAATGATTTCAGCTTTGAGTACAACTTCTCCTTCGCCATCCATCAGTTTTTTCTTAAATTTCTGTTTAGGTGCCGAAAATTTTGGAGGTAAGCCATCATCCTCGCGTATTGGTGGCCGACATATATCCAATTGCATCTGAAAATTTTTGAATTTACATAGATGTTTGATCCTTATCTCATATATTTTAGTATAAAGTCACGTTATCGGGGCTTTATAAATGCGTTCACACCTCTGACAAATTACAGAACGCGTCAAGTATATTGTATAGCAGCATTATTCTTGAATTCATATAATAAAGTTCGCATGATATGCTCACCTGAGTGTTAGCTTTGCCAATTGTATTTTCTGCCATACAAATGTATGTGCCTGCGTCAGCCATGGATACGCTCACAAATTTTAGTGTAGAACACTCGCCATCATAGTATACTTGATAGCGGTCAGGTTGGGGAATGATGGTACACCCATTGCGCTGCCAACTTACAGATGGAGCCGGATAGCCAGACACGCTGCATTCCACAGATATAGTTTCACCAACCACGCACTAAAATTCGCATATAAAATTGATACAACCCATTGTTAAATTACGCAAAAATTATTAGCTCAAATTTCTCTTTTGGAGGCAATTTAAATATTTTTGACAAATGTACTATTATTTTTGCGAATACAGAATAAAACGCCTGAATTTGCGCCAAAAATTTGGCTGACCATTGGATGTCTCATTAACTGTAACCAATCAGAGCTCCTCGATTGCGCAAATTCAAACATTATATTCAATATTTGCAATAACAATAATAGTTCACAAAAAAACTTAAATATTTATTTTACAAAATAAAACATGACACACCTTTTGCCTGCCCGGCAGTACTTCGATGAATGCAGGTGCGGTATGTTCTTTTCTCATTCGTTTCTTCATTCTTTCAATGGTTGAGTCCGGCATGGGAGTCACCTCTATTTCGGATGTACATGTAGCCAGGCCTTCCTTGTTCGTAGACGTGCAGTTATAGAATCCAGCATCGAACTGACTAACGTGATGTACCTTAAATTTAAATAAATAAATATATAAATCCAACCGGAAGATTAGTATCAAAATAATATTATTTTAATGTAAGTAAGCTGATCCGATTTCTGGTAATTTGAGATATTATAAATGAAAATTTAATTCGAAGGCAAATAAAATTTCCATTTTAACCAAATTAATATTTCCATGTGAAATATGAACTCAACACATATATTGATACTGTTCAAAAGATTTCAGTCTTACCTCCAAATAATAGAAGTCCCCATCGTTGTATATGGAAAATTTATTTCCGGTCTCCAAAATCACGCCATTTCTATCCCAATGCACCTCTGCTGAGGGATTTGCGCTTACAGCCGCTTTAAGTCTCAATGACTTATGCTCTTCAATTTCCTTTCGCGTCTTTGGTTTGACCAAAAATCGCGGACGGCATGGGCCATGCCCATTTCTAGTAATGATGGCTTGTCGAATTGCATCCAAAGTTGCTTCTTTGTCAGGTGGATTTTGGGATTGGGAAAGGTCATTGTGTTCAACCTCTCCGTCTTTATCCACATCCAGACGGGATATGATCGAGTCCGCCAAATTCTTCTGATCGAGAGATTCTTGCAACTCAAAAGGATGACGCCGGCGTTCTAAGAGAAGATATAATATTGAGCCAGCAAAAACATTTTTGCATTAATCACATTTTTTATTTTCACAGAAACAAAAATAAACAAACTTGTTCATATCTCTCTTTGGAAAATAAAATTGGAGGATGTAGAAGTTCCTTTATTTCTTTTCCTTAAAAATAAACTTACTTTTTGCCAGTTTTCCGGCGACCGCCGCTGTATCTCCAGCAGTCAGCTCCATATCCTCAAGACCGTGGACGAATGAAGGTGCTGTTCCTTTGCTCTGGCTCCATCTGTTTTTGGATTTAGAATGCCTCCTTGAGGACGCTGCTTCATCTTCATTTTTCTTTGATTGCTTCACATCCTTCTTTTCTTCTTTTTCCTAAAGAGAATACTAAACGTTAAAAAGTGTAAATTTGCAAGTCAAACCGTTGGAAATAACGCTTCACCCTCGCTGCTCGTCTCCATGGGAGTGTCGGATTCAACGGTGACTGTTTCTGGAATCTTTCCCACATTGATAGAGCAGCTGCTCTGAACCTGGCCGTGCGTGTTGCTTGCCACTGCAGTCCATAGACCCAAATCCATGGTATGTACATTTTTGGATATTAATAGCACACTAGATGTATCATTGCTTTGTACAATAGACAGGTTCGAGTTAGGCAAAACAGGTCGGTTGTTATGCAGCCACGTAATTTTCGGATTTGGACTTCCGGCTACTTCCACATCAAGACGAATGTCTACGGATATATTGCCCATTTTTTCAACCCATATGTCTCGCAAGCATTTCGTGAATCGAGGAGGGCCAGCTTCATCTAAGGATTCGCATATATAATTTATCAATTTTTAAATATTGGATATATGTATTTTCCTACTGTATCCATGAAAGGTATAAAAAACTGATTATGTTAACATTATGCTTGATAAGGTACTATTACATGTTGCATTTTTAGAAACAAAATATCAATTCTATCCTTACTTTGAACTTTATTTTCACTTCCAGACCCGATTAATAGGTAACATTTGGTCTCAGCATTCCCGAGCCTGTTTGTGGCAATACATTTGTAGGTGCCTTGTTGAGCTCTTAACACAGCATCTGCCTTCAATTCTACATTTGAGCCGTGGCGGAATTCGGTCCACACGCCTTTTCCTAACTGTATGGGAGTAGGCTTTAGATTTGCATCACCTGTAAAAAACCAGCGAAGTTCAGGTTCAGGTATGCCAGCGATTTGGCAGCGAAACGTGACTGGTTGTGAACTTTCAACACGAGTATCTGTGAGGACTTCCACAAATGATGGACTTTCCTCTGTGCTTTTCGAGTTCATTGGCGCTAAAAATAGACAAATTTTCTATTTAACAAAAACAGACAAATTGCTCACATTTTTTCGCCACAATTACTTGAGTCACAGCTTTGGTACTGCCCGCTCCGTTCTTCGCTATACAAATAAATTCGCCGGAAGTTTTTAGCACGGCACATGAAATATCGAGAACATGTTCACCAGCTCCAGTAACACGGAGCTGGTAATTCTTGTTGAGAATTCCCAGCTATAAAAGCATAAATTTATTTCATTTCTTTATCAAGACGAATGTCTCTGGGTATATTGCACATTTTTTCTAACCATATGTATCGGAAGCATTTCGTGAATCAAGGAAGGCTAGCTTCGCTACGTTAGAAAAATGTAACTTACCTCTTTGCCGTCTTTCAGCCATTTTATGGTCGGAAGTGGGTCACCAATGGCTTTGGCATAGAGTTGAAGACCTGATCCTTCGACTACATGCACTTCAGATGGTGGCTGGCGCGTAAAAGTGGGAGCTTTGGTGCTAGGCTCAGGCGATTCGCTGGCAGCAGCCACCAGATGTGCGTCAGTCCCTGTTCTAGTTGCTATCGTTAGAAAACACTCAGTCGATTGATCCATGGTCGGTGAATTAACCCCTCGACACTAAAATACAAAAGTATAACGAAGATATATTTAAGCTACGCTACTGTTACTTATCCTTGAACATACATTCTGCATCCACTCTACCTAAGTCGCACGTGTCCGTCCGTCTGTCACACGGCGTAACTTTTTTAGTTCCCTCGATACAGGGGTGTGTGATAGCTCATTTTGTAGGTCTCGAGCTGGAGGGCCCGGGTTTTCAAAAATTTTTCCCCGGCGATCTCAAAAAGTGACCTTTTTTTGCCAGAAAGTGGCAAAAATGCATGTTTTTGAGGCTGCAAAGGAAACTTTTTTTTGTTAGCGGCGAAGCCGCTGCGCATAACTCTCGTTAAAACTAAGTTGAAAGTCGTGTAAGAAATTCCACAAAACAAACCGTGTAAGTCCCAGCATCTTCCGCCCTGCAAGCCAAAATAGTCAAAGATGCTTTGCCGCTCTTTGGTTCAAAATAAATTCTTTGTCGAGTATTTGTGCCAATCGGTCGGTTATCTTTAAGCCATTCCAGATGCGTGATGATCGACGGCGGTTGAACAATGCATTCCATCTTTGCTGTTGTGCCTGCTAAGACCGTTTGATCCTGGAGTTTGGATGAGAAATATAGTAGGTTTGCCCCGCTTTTAGGTTCATCATCCTCTGCGTTTCCCCTTTTCTCAGTTTTAAAGACAGGTTCTAATGTCTCAATCGACGTAACGGTAATGACCTCCGTCGATGGTTTGGCTTCCGTGACTGCTGCAAATAAATATATGAAATTGATCATTGTTCAAATTATCTTAATACACTAGTAAATTAGCTTATACAGATCCGATAATTAAATAAGATTACTCGCTCGTTATTCTACAGAACATCGTAGACTAAAATTTTAAATGCTTCTAAAATGTAACATACCTGCTTCGGGTGTTCCCAGCGCTTGCTTAAATGCCAAATTCGCAGATGAGTGCACATCACCATATATGTTTTTGGCAACTGCAGTGTAAGTTCCCGTGTGTAATGCTGATTGAAAGCTTTTGATATTCATTCGATATTCTCCCTCTTTGCTTGACATTACAAATTGATCGTTCGAAATAATCGCCTTTCCGTTGTGAAGCCATTGTACTTCTGGCGGTGGATTACCATTGACTTGACACATTAAGGATACCGAATCACCCTCGTTTTCCACTTGCGTATCTTCCAGCTTCGTCTCAAAATTAGGCATATTCAGTACAAAATCTTTCGTAGCGTTTGTGGATGAGTCACTTCCAGAAGACTTGATGGCTGGAAAAGATAATTAAAGCGATGAAAATGATAACGATACGATCAAAGAAGATAATAAGAACTTTAAAATATCGAGGGTTAAATTCAGATTGAACAAACCTTCAACATACACATTAGCACTAGACATCACGGCTTGATTTTCAGCTCCAGCAATCCAGAATCGACATTCGTAATTACCGTCATGTTCCCTTTGTGCATCATAGATTTTGAGCATAGCCAGGCGACCATCGAAATATGTACGTAATGTGCGAGTTGTCGCCAGGAGTCTACCATTGTGGTACCATTCCGCTTGAATAGGCATTTTTTCTTGACATTGTACTTCACATTCCAGTAGTACGCGATTTCCTAAAAGTAACGTTAATCGTTTCAAGTGATCTTTAAAATTATTTTAGTGTAAAATAACACCGTTCACAATAAAAAGAATATTTCATTCAAAAAATTACGTTCGATAGTTATGCATTATAATCATTTATAGAATGTATTTCTCAACGCTTTTTTGAGTTTGGCACAGATAGTCTTTTATCGTCTAAAAACAGTAGCCAAAAAACGAGGTTGAATCTTAGTTAAAAATTATTAATTGGTTACCTTCATGAACTTTCACATCGTTCAGCGGTCGACAAATTACTGGCACTTTGGACTTTTTCGCTTCTTCTTTTGCTTCCTCTGGTTGAATCGTCCCTTTTTCTTCATTCCTTTCTGATTTTCGCTTCATAATATTGTTGTTCAATACTTTCACAGTGCAATGCGTAAAGTCTTTTCCGTGAACATTTTCAGCTTCCACAGAGTATTCTCCGGCATCGTCCTCTCTGACTAGCATTATTGTCAGTCTTACCAGCCCCTGAGAGTCGTGAAAAGCCAAATGCCGATTTGATTGAAGTAATTTTAGGCCATCTTTGTGCCATTGAACAGTAGCCAATGGTTTACCATTTGAGAGTTCGCATTCCAGAACCAGTTCACTTCCCAAACACACTGTTTTGTCTGACAAAAAGCTTTGAAATTTGGGCGGAACGCTGTCATTGTCAGTTGAAGCTGAAATATTTTTGAGGTTTAATTATGGATTTACATTTACTCAAGTATTCTTCTGACTAATGCAAAACAGTAGACGTACGTTGAATGAAAAGAGTTCCTGAGCAACGAGCAGTGCCTTGGGTATTGGAGACAATACAGGTGTAGACTCCAGAGTCGATGGCTTTCACTTTACCAAAATACAGCGTAGCTATTCCATTCTCAAACTGAAACGAAAGCAGTATTATTTTTTATGGTAGCACAAAAGTATTTATATCTATAAGGTGGAAAAGGATAGTAGCAGGTATCTTAGAGTAATCTACATTTTAGAAAATAATTTGAAGTGTACTTTTAAATTAAGTCAAATGTCCTTATAAAGTCATATGAAACTGTAAGTCAAAAACACTTATATTTTATTTCTGAAAAATACACTGTGGGAGAAAAGTCCATGGACAAAATTTAATTTTAGTTAAATCTTTTATTATTATCGAAAATAAGGAAAGCACTATATATGTCGTGTCATTAGAAATGCATATTTCAAGTTTCTAACGATCTTCAAATAAACAACTAATAAATAAAAAAGAAATAGAAATACCTATAAAGTGAAAGTTATAGTGTTCTCCTTGACTTTATAAAATTATTTAAACATCATTAATTTTTACCAAGGACTTCCCTCCCCACATGGTACAAACATAGTTACACGACTCACCGTAGTACGAAATGTTTCAAGTTTTATCTTTCTGCGGCCGGGTTCCACTCTTTCAACCTCCGCTATTGGTTTGCTATCTTTTAACCATTGAATGTCGGGAGTTGGAATTCCAGACACAGCACAAACGAGCGTCACATTATTTTCGTTCTCAGGAAGGTCGCGGAGTTCTGGCAACGGCATACGGATAGTTGGTGCTGCCAATTTTGTTTCCCGAGATTTCCGATTCACCTCATCTACTTCCATTGTGTCGATCTTGGGTCGATTTAGCATATTTTTCTAAAATCGTATTAGAAATTAAGGATGCAGTGATTTCATACTACTTTTTCAGTTTAGTTGATTTTACGTAAAAAAGTGTCAGATTCGTTATAAAAATGTAGCGCATTTAATAACCCTTAGAAATGATATTGTACTCACTTTCTTCTCATGTAGTATGTTTTCTTTTTCGTCATCCCCATAAATTTGTGGTTCTTGGTCATCCATTACTCCAATAGCAATTGTCAGGTTTTTATTTTTTATGAAGTTGGAATTTTCGTCGACTTCCATAGGTTCAAACTCGGCACTTTGGGCGTGCTTAGTGGTTCCACTGGCTTTTCCGAGTTTTGTTCCTTTTAAAGTTTTCATTTCATCTTTTACATTACCAGTCGATTTTTGTGGTCCGTTGCTGCTTTCTTTAGCCTCTTCTTTTGCTTGAGAGCTGACTTTAGAAGTGGATTTTTCAATTCCGCCCTTAATGAAGTTCAATTATTTTTATTTTACAAATGTTAAAAAATTATGATTTCAGAACAAAACATTTTCATTCGGGAAACAATTTTAACCCTTCATTGCCGAGGGGTAAAACACCCTCCTATGCCGAAGCGATTTTTCGTTTTTGGGGTATGGCCGACGCGCGCCGCCGTATGAGCGCGCGCGCGCATGATCCGGGCGCACGAGATGCGCGCGCGCGTTGGGCAGGTCTCTGGCTAGAGTCTTGCGCACGCGGCGCGCGTCAGGCGCGCGACGCGCGCGTGCACGGGGCGTTCGAAGCGCGCGTGCCCCAAAAAACAGTGGGTGCACTTTAAGCGCCCCGCGCGCGCGCGTGGCGCGCGCCGGGTGCGCGTGCGAAGCGTGCGAGGCTAGGGGGTGCCTAGGGGGTACCCTAGGCGCGTTTTGCGCGCCGGGCGCGCGCGCGAGGCGCGCGCCCCGGGCGGTTTGCTTGAAGGCAGTAAAAGTGCACCAACTTTGCGCGCGCGCCAGGCGCGACCCTGGCTTGCGCCTCGCACGCTTGCGCGGGGCGCGCGCGTCACGTGCGCGCCGTGCGGGCGCAAAATTCATTGCGTATCCGATCGGATACACCAGGCACCAATGGGGGTCACCAAAAGCGTATCTATTCGGATACACCAGGCAATGAAGGGTTAATAAATTCGTATATAGTAAACTCTAAAATAACACCTCTAAAATAAAAACTCTAAATAACACAAGACTTTATGTTTACGCCCCAAAATTCTATTTCGCAATATATTTATGGCCATTTTTTCGTGTTTTTAAAATATTTTAAAAGTGAGTCACAAGTGGGACAAAAGCAGATGTAACTACTTTAGGGAGATCCGCTATTTTACAGAATTTTTGGTAATGTACAATATTTGGTGAAAATCGTAATGCCTAAATTCTAAAATATGAAAGTAAAAGACCCACCTTTCCTCTGATAGTCAGTTGCGCCTCGGTGGACTCCAAGCTTGCTGCAATGCTCGATCGGGTTCCTTGTACTATGTCAACCACAAACTTGTACTTGCCAACATCAGCGGTACCAATGTTAGTAATAGCTAATTTGACCTGGTCACCATCAGTGCGACTTCGATGCTTGATACTAGTTCTCGTGTTTAATAGTTCACCGTCTTTGAACCTAACAAAAATATGTAAAAATATAACTTATTCCTTTAATGCATGATTAAGTTCATGATTAAGGTATTTGTAAGTTTGCATTTGTAAGCCTTTTTAGAACCAATGTAAAACCTCTAGATAGCTGGTGTAACAATGTCCGCTATATCCTAAATAACAATTTAACATTACCATTTAACCTGCGCTGTACGTCCCAAATCAGCTGAAAGTTGGGCCGAGAATTCAGCCTTGGTTCCTTCGGTTGCCTCAATATCAGCCAAAGGGCGAACAACAGATATGCCTGCATTTTCGGTAATCTGGGCAGCAGGTTCGATAGTTTTCCCTGAAAACGATATTATAATTATAAGAAAATTTACCCTCATTCCATCAAACTTTTCTGTTTTCTATCAAAAACTTATTAATTATTGTGGTTATTTTTACTTCGGTTTTCTTTATCTGCAACGTCTTAATTTTGTTTTATTTATTATATTGCGAAGTGGTCGATATTTGGCTTAGCACCATTCTTTCGTATATCGATATTTTGTTTTCTTGATATTTCAAGTGGTTCGGTGGCTCACATTTTGGAGGTTTACGCATAGATATTTGCTCAAGAATAGTGGTTTAACCCGAACTGCAGTAAAGTTGGCTTGAGTGTGTAACTCCACTTGTACATCCAGAGCATAGATCATTGGAAAACAAATTTTAACGATTTTTCATAAAAAAATTTATTAAATGTCATATTATATGTTTTAGAGTATAACCTTCCAAGATTTGCGTGCCTAAGTTGATCAACGCTCGACACCCTGCTTCAAGGTAAGTGATGATTAGTGTTATTCGAAACAAATGTCAATCTGTATTCTTAGAGGCTAAGCTTTTCGATTTTGCTAAATTTCTACCGTTCGTTGCTATTTACGAATGGCTTTTGATTTTCACCTACGTTGGGACTAATGGATTTGTGCAATTTTATGTCTGTCTCGTCAATTACGCACATGACATCACAGAACCGTTTTTATATCATTCCAGGAAATCTCACTTGAAATAGTTACGCTTTATTTTGTTGCGCCTCATATTTTCTCTCGGGAGTTTATTCATTATGACTAAGCACAAGAGCAATAAGCCATGTAATTATTACGGAAAGCTGAAACGTTTTCATAATTCCTAAATGGATATAACATCTTATATCCACGCCAGATTTCCCACTCGATACTGGAATGTCGCAGCGCTAATATAAATGGGCCTCATTTTAAGCTCCCATTTTACCCCAAAATGTTTTTTCGTTCATTTTAATTGCGTGCTCCATTGTCCATTCTTTATTTCCTGTGCTTGTAGAAAAGGAACTTCCTGATAACTAGCAAGACAACTTTTGCAATTCAAATCTCCCCATAGGGAATAAATTTTTATCGACTTTCCTTGTTATATCGAAATCATACATAATTTTTTACAAATCAATGGCGATCTAATCACAATTTCTGATAAATGACTTCAGTTTGTATAAGAGAGGACATTAATTTGTCCTAAGGTCATAAGTAACTTTTTGAAGAGTTAAAAATTAATTGGCTCAATTGAAAATTTGTGCTCTCAAAAATGACTAATATAGTCCATACATCTAACAGTCTAATGGGTGATAATTAAGTGATTCCAGTTGAATCGAAGCATTCATCATTGCATTAAACAATTCTTCTCTTTTAGAGCAAATTTGACATAGACCACAATCTTCTTGTCGTTTTAACATGGCAACGCTTTTCATAAATATTCCCTGCAGCTGGCTTATTTCATTGAATAACTCCAAACAATTGTAGTGCAATACCAAAAGGGCAATCGCAATGAAAAGACGCAAATGAGCCATGAGCAGTAATGGGAAAATACTCCCACATTAGAATCCGTTTGACATTATTTTCTTTGAATATAGCATCGTGCTTTTGCAAATTAACCTTAGAAAAATTCCAAAGATCTATTAATAAGGGTTTGGCTCCGTTCCCGACAAATATTGTAACATTTTCATATCACCTTATTGAGATATGAAATACGACACAAAAAGTTCTTTTATTTTTGGACTTCCCCCATATAAGGCATTACGATGTTAATATTGCTCGCACGCATTTTCACGGTCCATTTGGCTAATCCTTCTAACACCCACACTGCTATTAATTTTAAACGTGTTCAGCCCATTTAGAGACCATCCAACTTTTAAATTATTAACTGATTGAAGAATAAATCCTTCAGATAATATCTTTCAAGGATTGAATACTAACAAATTACTGATTAGTTTCGTCGCTATTCCGTCGAAATATTTATTGAAAAAGATAATTTTGATTTGAAAAGGAAGAGAAAAATGACTTGTGCCAGTGTCAGTTTGACGTGCCTCAATCAATCGTAAGTGCTTTTCATTGACATCATAGCGGTAATCAGAAAAGACTATTGATTGCTCACTATCATGCTAATTCGATTTTTCTGAACCGAAATAATATGATGGAGGTTATATGAAAGTATTACTGAGAAAGCCTATATAGAGAAGTATTGGAGGAATTTGTGTATTTAAGGAAACTTACTAACTATAGCTTGGACTTTTAAGTGACATACAAATGGAAGAAAGGACGCGATACAAAAATGATAGTGACACATATTAAAATAAGAGACCGCTTGTCCGAAATTTTAGAGAGAAATATAATTTAAAAATTGGGCATGAAATGAATTTCTAATTTCGAATCTGAAGAAGCAAAAATGGAAAAACCGTGAGTAAACTTAACAGAAATTCTTTATTTCTTTTAATTAAGACATATTTTTTATGAAATTTTAATTAGTTTAATCTTCCATTATACGAACTAATAATTTTGAATTCCAGACATAAATAAATCCCAATAGACTAGTTATCGAAGCCTTTTGAATACACGCATATGTGCCATAAAGATAATGACATTACACGAAAATCAAATATGTGTAAATAATGCTGCTTTAGCGTATTTTGCTATAAATATAGCAACATTCGATTAACATGTAATGTCGTTTTGCGAAAGCTTTTGGGTTTGTGCCTCGGGATTTTAGGGTGGGGAAACTTGGGCTTTGGAGATTTACGGGCCAGCTAATAGTGTGGGTGGAAATCAGTCTTGCTTTTTGGCGCAGCGATTTTTAAGGCTTTCTTACGTATTATATTTTGGAAATATACAAAATATCGAAATAAAACTTGCTTCTGTACCTGTGTTTCTAAGATCACAACGTTAATTTTTCTCACGCAGAACATTTGCAAGGTATCACTAAGACAACACTGGAAGCAACAGCTCTACTGCTCATTAATGAGCTATTCTCAATTACTACGACGTTCTCGCCATTATCCCAGTGAATTCTTAAGCCTTTCTCTCTGTTCCCTGACCTAATAAACTTGGCATCTTCCATGGTTATCCAGGGATATCCAACTAGGCCATATGTAATTATCCCTTCCTCAGACCAAAAATTCCCGCTGACTAGACGAACATCCCCAATTTGGGGGTACCATTGAAAGCACTTGGTTTTCGTCTCCTGGCTCTAGGAAATGCAAAACATCTATCTTCACATTCCGATCTTTCGTGACTCTAATTCACCACACAAAAACTTTTTCCCGAAAATTGCGCGTTCGTTGTACAAATGTGGGAAAATAAGGGCCTTTTTGTAATGGAAGTGTATTTTCCATAAAGGAGTAAGTAGTTTGAACAAATAGGCCTTGGGAATTCTATCCAAAATAATCCCAAGAAATTACTTTTTCATATATAAAAATTACTGAAAACAAAATATACAAGTTAGAAAAATATGTTAAGCAAGAGCTGAGCTCGCGGTCATCCTCAACCCTAACCACAAATTAGTCAACTTTTAGTCTTAGCCCAAGAGTTTGGTTATCTTCTCCAAATATTTTGCTAAATTCCTTCAAATAATTTACCCCCCATCGACGCAATTTCCACCCCCGCCACCAAATCACGATAAAACAACAACAACTTTTCGCAGATATTCTTCCAATTCTCCCACACAAATTCTCCCTCAATTACTCTAGGCCCTCAATCACTCTTTTTTTGCTGAAATTGCGTCTTTCTTTTAGGAGTAACAGTGATTTTAAGGGGCGCCAAATGAATGACACTTGGCAACAGGCGCCACCTCTTTTCACTTTTCTTGCACCTAAAATAAGCACCATGGAGATTTTGCTTTTTAACCCCTAAGGGTGGAACTTTGGCGGCTGATCCCCTTTTGTCGTTTGGTTCCTTGTGGCCCGGTGGCATGTCAGAAAAATTTGGGAAAAGTGAAGGAAATTGATTTTCCGACTGGCTGGTTAAAGATAATGTTGTTATATTATTTCTAAGGCATGTCCGATTTTATAAACCCCAAGGAACTCATTCCTCGTAGAATAGTGAAGTGTCTCTATAAACCTTGTCAGTCAAAATACTTCAAATTTGAGACGTCTATAATACTACTTTATTATTTTTGTGTGATATTTCGCTACATAAACTTCTATAGTACCAATGGCTGTGCGGTAATTCTTTTATTTATTTATTTTTCCGGGCCAACTAGTGAAATAGGTTATTTTGCAACGAAAATTATATCTTGAAACTAACGAAGATTATGAAAGCATTTAATAAAGCGAGCTTGTAGTTCAACATTTTTTAGCCTTTGAACGCATGATATCAGCTTTCAATCAATATTTCTTATGCAGCACAAGCTATTTCAGTGCATATCGTTACTTTCCTGTTGGTGTAAAATTTTGAGACGGTTTTACATACTAAAATTTTCTCATAAAAATGTGCAAAAGGGTTCCCTATATGCTTTTCTGTAGGCTCACATATATTTTGTAACTACTCTCATTTGCACTTTTAGGGTAACGACTAATATGATCAGTGGCGCAGCGCAACATCATAAACGGCGGCAGCCGAGTTTGCGAAAAACCGATGCTATGCAACATGCCGAACGCGCAAACGGACGAATTCTGGACGAAATTTGGCGCAATGGTGGAAATGCTTTTCAAGTAAATTATAGCCATAACAATTCACAGGTCATTGTGATTTTTATACTTCCAGGCCGCTCCACCTTCCAGAAATATACCTGGGCCTGTGGGCGGCGGTATTTTATGCAACCACACACAAAGTAACCCAACTCAACTGCCAAACTGCAAGCACCCAATCGGGTCAGCAAATAACAGAGGTGACTCTCTACAGAAAACTCCGGCCATATTTGTTCAGATGGACGAAACCAAACCCTCCAGCTCTGAAGAAAATGACCAACTAATTCCCATAAACTCGGAGGAAGATCACCTTTTGCCCGAGCCTGAAAGCTCCGCAAATCTACTAAGGTTGAATATCGGTGGAACCACATATATGCTGCTCGTGGATGCGATACTCAGAGCGGATCAAAGCTCATTTCTTGCTAAATTTGTGCAATTTAATCACATGGCGAGGTTGAAGGTATGTGAAGATACGCCTAATGAAATTATATAAACATTATCACTAAGATAATAGTTTGAGAAAAGTGCAGTTGTAGCCAAAAAAATCAGGAGAAAGTCTTCACATAAAAATAACTTATTTCTGATAACTACAAAGATATTTGTGGTGGTTTTAGTAAACCCACTTGAGATAACTGAAAATAGTTCCTAACGAGGCTTGGCAGTTCCGTAAATCACATCGCTGTTTTAGGTGGCGGATGGATATCTCCCTCGCGAGGATGCCTATTTTTTCCAACGCTCCCCACTGGCCTTTGATTCTATATTCCAATATTACGCTACAGGTGTTGTACATCGGCCGCCGGAAATGTGCCCATTAGCCTTAGCTGCCGAACTCGAATTTTGGAGGATATCTCCGCAGTCCATTGGGTCATGTTGTGCAGAAGATATCGCTCCTCTACCGAAACTCGCAATTGATGAAGACGAGAATGTATGTTATCGGAGTTATAATATTTTTGATACAAAGTCAGAGAGAAAAACATATGAAAATGAAAGACTAGTGAAGTGATCGTTGAATAAACGCAATAGATATAAAAACTTGTCAAAATTGTAACTTTAGGTGGATGATACGACTTTCGAAAAATTGATGTGTGGACAATTGCGTCGGCGAATGTGGACATTTCTTGAAAGACCGGGCTCGTCTTTCCAAGCAAAAGCCTTTGAATTATCCTCAACCCTCTTTGTCGCTATATCTGTGATGGGGCTCAGTTTCGGCACTATTCCTGACTTTCAGGTTAATAAATACCGTTTTTGGAACGCATTTTCACTCAAACTTCTTAGCAAAATAAATATTTATATAATGGAAGATAAAAATTGTTTGTTCATTCAGAAATTTGTATCCTGTTTTAAAATGTTATATATTTTAATTTTCGGTTTTTAGGTAATTGAGCTTGTTCCCTCCGGTCAAACAGAGTCAATAATGTTTCCAAATGGCACAAAATACACTCAGGAGCATTACATTCAACAAAGAGTTGAACATCCTGCCTTTGTTTTTACTGAAAGAGTTTGTATCGCCTTCTTTACGGTAGCAGTTATGTTCTGTGTTTCAATTGCATTATAGACAAGTGTATAGGTGGAATATTGTCTGCGGATGTTTGCCTCTCCAAATAAACTCAGATATGCACTTAAACCGCTCAATTTGGTCGACTTACTCGCAATTCTGCCCTTTTATTTGGAATTAGTACTAACACTATGCGGTGTGGATGATCGTAAACTTAAGGACTTACGATGGGCCTTTTTGGTAGTACGGATTCTCAGGGTTCTCAGGTAAAGTTTACGCATTACATTCCACAACAATAACAAGCTTACAGGGTAATTCGGATAATAAAACTTGGGCGGTTCAGTTCCGGTTTGCAAACATTCGGAATGACTCTGCAAAGGAGTCAGAAACAGCTGCAAATGATGACTATTGTTCTACTAACGGGAGTTGTGTTCTTCAGTACGATGATCTACTTTCTTGAGAAAGATGAGGAAGGAACTCCCTTCACAAGTATTCCAGCGGCTTATTGGTGGTGTAAGTCTTTATCGAAAATATTACTGTCTATTCACCTCAATGTCCAGCAGTCAAATCTGCGCGTTGAAAATAAAACTAACTTGAAGTAAGCAAACTTTAATTCTCAAATTTCAGGTATCGTCACAATGACAACGGTTACTATCATATCGATTTTACTTCTAAATTTTATTATTTTGAATTATAGGTCGGTTACGGCGACGTTGTTCCCACCACCACTGGTTAGTTTCATTGCTCTTATTTTTCTCTACAGAAATAAAAATTCTTTATTTCAGTTGGCAAAGTGGTTGCATCTGCAGCCATTATGAGCGGCGTTTTGGTGTTAGGTTTGTTTTGTTTTTGTGCATTATTTCATGTGAATTGCTAACTGCCAATTTTAGCGCTGCCAATCACGATTATTGTGGACAATTTCATCAAAGTGGCGCAAGACGAACAACAAGCGGAGCAGTATAAAGAAGCCGAAATGGAGCTCAGACGCACTATAAGCCAAGAGGAACAGAGGCGACTTATACACAAAACCAGCAAAGCAAATCGGTGAATCTGAGAGAACCGTGTTTGTGGCAATGCACACTTATTGATTATTTATTTGCTGCTACTAATTGTATTCGCTTAAAGAATTTGTTCTTGAGGAGATATCGCATTATGATTGATAATTTGACGAAACTTGTAATTTTGAGAAAGAATTCTATGAAAATTTTCATTTCTATCAGGTTATAAAAAGAATAGTTATTTGTGTAAATATCTTTTGCACTTTGAATGTTCATGTTTTCTGAGTAATAAACAACCAAAAAATATGGATATGGTTTGTGCGACTATTCTTATAGTCGAATACGGTTTTGGTCCTAATGGAGAGCTGTTTCGGCTTCTGCATAAAAGGCACAATAACTCATCAAAGATTTTGCAAAGCCAAAGCTCAAAAATTTACGCTGTCTCTTAGCGATTTGCTTTTCTTCTGCAAGGCACATATCGCTAATTTTTGCTTAAATATAAAAATACCCACCTTTGCTCGGTTCCTTCTCTTGCACAAGTTCTTTGCCAACTCCTTTTTGAGTCACTTGAAAAGGTTGAGACATTTCCAGTGCTTCTCCGGCTCCAAATTTATTCTCAGCGGCTACACGGAACAGATAACCCATACCGGTGACAAGTCCTTCTCCCACATCAGCTTGGGTCTCCTTAGTGCGCAATAAGAATGTCCACGTTGATTTGCGAGTATCTCGTTTTTCAACGCAATATCCAAGTAACGGTGCACCACACTGATCTAAACCCTGTGGTGGGGTCCATTTCAAGATTTGTTTGCCAAATTGACCGGCTTTGTTCTGACTGGATGTTATCACTTCGAGAGGACCTGTTGGAGGTGGCGGTGGTCCTAAAATAAATAATTGAATTACCGTAAATCCTTTAATTAGTCCCACCTCAATTTAGTTCGCCAAATAAGATTAAAATAATAATAATAATTGAAATTAGAGGATTTACGGTAACTTAATTTATGCTTCCGATTTGTCGCGAATCGCGACTTTAATCAATTCAAACAAGAACAGTTCCAGTAAAATATCATTTAAACAGCATTTGTTCTGTTTGGATTTTCCCTTTGTTTTTTAAGCATAGGACTATCTCTCTGTTAAGATAGGACCGCCCCTTTTGAGCCTGTATTTAAGCTCTGGCCCATACGGCCAAAGCGTCCAGTTCAGTGCATTCAGTCGTTTATCACTTCTCCAGCTTATCACTTGTATTAATTTCTCCTGCCTGCTTCTCTTTCAATAAACCTTTAATACAATTCTCTTGTGGAACTTGCGGTGCATTGGTCGAAGGGCCATTCATATCTCTCACAGAACACAGCTCTCAGCTAACAAGGCAACAGAGTAGTCTCCTGCTCACTCCTCTTCAGAGCTCGCTCACAACTCAGACGAGCAGCTCTTGCATTCAAACCAATCGCACACAGTTCTCCACAAAGTGGTGCCCCCGCAAGGGAAGAGCTCCACTAGCCTAATCAACTCGTCTTCAACTTCACTCGAGCCGAGTGAACTCCAGCCTGACTCAACTGCCATGTCAGCTCCTTTCCGCCAGCTCATCGGTCCTGCTAAGTCCAGGCTCCAGCGGTACACTACTGAAGTAGACGATCTACTTCTCGACAACAGACCAGAAGACGAAGACCAGCATCTCTTCCTCCGAGATGCCCGTCTACTGAAGACCAGGCTAGTTAACGTCATAGCCCTTCTCTCAGAACAAAACAACAGATGGCAGCAGTACATTGCTGGCCTTCCAACAGCAGAGAAAGCAGCAGCAAACCAGGAATACAGCGACTTCGATACAGGAGAAGATGCATTTACCATCGTACTGGACCACGGAAGAGAAGCTCTAGATACCCTTCAAGCAGCTATCGATGATGAGACTTCTCAAACTGGTACAGAGCAGTTATTGCAGAACCTTACCGGTACTGCTCCAAACCGGCATACGCCTACCAACCGAACGACCAATTCCTTGTTGTCAGAGGATCTTGGACCGTTGCCGCAGAATCCGACAAACTCAGTTCCTCGACCAAATCAGACGGATGAAGGACTGTTCCAGTCCCCAGCAAACTACAACCGAGGGCTGTTCCAGCCCACGAACGAACGAAGCGGAGGGCTGTTCCAGCTCCCAGCAAATGAGGGCGACAACCTGTTCCAGCTTCCACCAATCAAGATGCTTCGCTTCAACGGCAATCGAGCGGACTGGGCATCATTCTGGGACATGTTCAATGTCGGAGTTCACTCTCGCATGATGTCACGTATAGAAAAGTACACGCGGCTACTCAGCCTACTCTATGGTGAAGCCGAACAATTCATCAAAGGGTATCCTTACAGCGCTGACGCTTATCCTCTTGTCATCGAAGCTCTCACGAAGCGCTATGGACAAACAGACATCCTCGCAGAGAACATTCAAGCTGAACTCTTAAACATGCCGCCAGCACAGGACAACATTGACTCGCTTAGGAAAACTTCCGAAGCAATAGACCGGATCTGCAGGCAAATGAAACTGCTTGGACACTCTGAAGAACATCCTGTGCTTCACACTGCCATCAAGTCCAGGTTCCCTAGATCCGTAATCACAGAAGTGGTGAAGAAACAACTCAACTCAGCCACTTCACCAACCGTCATTCAACTGCGAGAGGACATCAACCAAGTCATCGCAGTTCGAGAAGAGGTTCAACGAACTCTCAGCGTTCTCAAGCCAGAACAACCGAAGAAGGACGAACCTAGACGTCCTGATCCGAAAAGGGTTGCTCGACCCTCAGAGCAAGCCCGTGCCTTTTCCGTCACTCTGAAGAAAGGCGGAGAACCGGCTTCTAAAACTTCTTCTGTCACTCCGCAGAAAGGCAGAAAGAAATGTTCCCTTTGTGAAAAGGAATTCCACTGGGCTAGTGAGTGTCAGAAATATGCCACTCCCGATGATCGCGCTAAGAGGTTAGCCGAACAGAAGCGATGTTTCCGATGTTGCCGTGAAGGGCATACAGCAAAGTCCTGCCCAAGCCGGCGCAACTGCCAAAATTGCCAAGGCAAACATCACATCATTCTGTGCCCACAGCTGAATAAGAAGGAAGTCAAAGTGACGAACTCAGTCACTAACGAACACGACGTGACCAGTGCAACTGTCTCGCAGTGTCTCGTGAACCTTCCTGAATCAGAGGTCCTCCTTATGGCCACTGATGTCAAGGTCTCTTCACCGACCAATCCCGGAATACAGCTCACTGCCTTCGTCTTCTTCGACAACGGCAGTCAACCCAGCTTCATCCGAACAGACTACGCCGACAAGCTAGGTCTCCGAAAGCTCACGAACGGTGAGCTTGAAGTCCATCACTTCAACGCGGATGAACCTCAACGTTTCCGCTCTCCGAAGTATGCTCTCCACATTCATCAAAAGGATAGAACCATTCGCAAGGTCGTTGTGAATGGAACCAAGAAGATCTGTCTCGGTCTTCGTCCTACCACCTTTTCGCCAGAACTCAAGTCTAAGCTTCCAGCTAAGCTCTACGCTGTTCTTTCATCCAGTAACAAAGAACCCGATCTTCTTATCGGTATGCGAGACTTTTGGCAGTTCATAGACAAGGTGGAGCGAATCACACCGGGTCTCACCATAGTCCACACCACTGTCGGACCTATGATCTGCGGTGAGACTCAAGGACAACTCTCACCTCAGAGAGAAGTTGTCACGTCCAATATGGCAATCAGTGCTTCTAATCGAGAGCACATGCCTAATGTGGATCAGAATGTGGACTTCTGGAGCCTTCAAACCATTGGGATCATGGACGAACCCACCGAGAAGGACGATGAAGTGGCTATGGATCTGTTCAAGAAAACCGTCAAGAAGGTCAACGGTCGCTATCGTGTCCAATGGCCATGGAAGCAACCCATCCCGGAGTTGCCAACCAATTACCAGCTCTGCTTCTCTCGTCTCCGATCTGTTCTACGACGACTGCAAAACTCACCCGATCTTCTTCAACAATACAGCTCCGTAATCCAAGAACAGCTCTCCAAAGGAATCTTGGAAGATACCGGACGAAATGAAGGGTTGGAACATTTCCTGCCTCACCAACCTGTCATCCGACTCGATAAATCCACAACGCGAGTCCGCATTGTCTATGATGCGAGCGCTAAACTGAGAGGCAAGCCCAGTCTTAATGACTGCTTGTATCAGGGACCAACACTTCTGCCGTCCCTGGCTGGTTTACTACTGCGCTTCCGCAACGATCGACTCGTTCTTATCTTCGATGTCGAGAAGGCCTTCCTCATGATCGAACTAGAGGAAGAAGACAGAAACGTATGTAAGTTTCTGTGGCTCAAGGATATCACGAAACCTCCATCTCCGAGCAATCTCCGTATTCTACGCTTCAAACGTGTCACCTTTGGAGTCAACGCGTCTCCCTTTCTCTTGAACAGCACTGTCCAACATCACTTGGATCTGGAAGCAAAGGAAAGTGCAGATGACTGCGTTAGTCAGCTCGCCACAGAGCTAAAACACAACATGTACGTCGATGACGGTACCCTTGGAGCAGAATCACAAGAGGAGGCACTGTTCAAGTGCTTACAATCCAAGCTCATCTTTCAGAGAGCTGGAATGAATCTCCGAGGCTATCTGGTCAATTCAGACGTCGTGATGAGCCAGCTTCCTGAAGAAGACAGATCAAGCAATGACAATCCGAAGTTCTTAGGCATCCCCTGGAACTCCAAGCTTGATGAGCTCACAATCAAATTTCCAACTCAGTCCACTGGAGTCGTGCCGACTCGCCGATCAGTGCTAGCTGAGCTGGCTTCTACCTTCGATCCACTTGGTCTTATCAGCCCAGCAATCCTGCCTGCGAAAATTTTCTTTCCAAGCACTATGGACGAAAGACCACACTTGGGACTCTCCTCTCAACAATGAAGAGTCCTCCACCTGGACTCAGCTCCAACGCAACTGGCACGATCAGCGCATTACTGTTCAGCGCCGAGCCGGTTATGACCAAGATTGGGAGCTTCACGTCTTTGTCGACGCTTCGAAAGACGCTTACGCAGCAACTGTGTACTTGAGAAGTCACAATGAAGATGCTTCTACAGCACATCTGATCTTCTCCAAGAACAGACTCAAACCGAAAGAAGGAGTCACCATTCCAAGGCTCGAGCTCCTAGCCATTCTCATCGGCACTCGAGCTCTCAAATTTGTGCGCCAAGAACTACATCGTCCAATCAAGCGACAAGTTCTTTGGAGCGACTCACAATGTGCTCTCCGATGGATCGCAAGCACTGATGACAACTCCAAATTTGTCACCAACCGTCTCCGAGAGATTCGCCTAACTGACTGCGAATTTCGCTTCGTTCCAACAGCACTCAATCCGGCAGACCTCTCAACGCGAGGATGCTCTGTGCAAGAGCTCAAATCTCATCCACTCTGGTGGAGTGGTCCCGATTGGCTTATTGGTCCTGATTCCAACTGGCCACAGCAACTCTCAGTCATGCCACCGCCTGACACAGGTGAAACCTTCGAAGACGAACCAACTAGTTCGACTGTTATGGCCATCGCTGCTCTAGAGCCTGTTCCAAAGCTCATCAATGCCGAGCGATTCAGCTCGTGGAACACTCTTGTCAGAACTACTATGATAGCGATGCGATTCCTCAAACATCGTGTCAAGGTCAATGCTAACTCCACTCTTATGCAAAAGCGCAAATGGCTCTCAATTACTTCCGAAGGCCCTTTCAACGCCGAAGACTACAAACTCGCAACTTTCATTCCTCTGCAGCTTCATCAACAGGAGAAGTCTATCTCAGATCGTGAGATGGCCAACTTGAAGTTCTTCAAGGATCAAGACGGCTTAATCCGACTCCGAAGTCGTATGGGAAACGCCGACTGGACTGAAGACTCAATCCATCCCATCGTGCTTTGGAAAGACACTCATTTCGTGCGCCTACTTATCCGCCAGATTCATGAGCAAAGCCACCACACTGGACTCAATGCAACTCTCACTGAGTTTCTCGCTAAGTACTGGACTCGCCATGCTCGCAAGAACGTAAGAAAGGCACTGTCCGAGTGCATGCAATGCCGCAGAATGCTTGCTAAGCCCTACTCGCTACCGCCGATGCCTGATCATCCAAAACAGCGAGTCAGAGCCTCTCAAATTTGGGAGAACATTGGGCTTGACTACCTCGGTCCGACTCTGATGAAGAAAGACGGGCGGCTCGAGAAAGCATGGATTATGCTAGTGACCTGCCTCTCCACTCGTGCAGTTCATTTGGACGTGATGGTCTCTCTAGACACCACGACCTTCATCAATGGATTCCGCCGCTTCGTCGCTCGAAGAGGAAAACCACGCTGGGTCCTTTCTGACAATGCAACTGGCTTCAAAGCTGCTTCCGCATGTATTGCAGCAGCTTGGCAGGAAACGCTCAATCATACGCAGAAAGATCCATACTTCACTGAACATGAGATCTACTGGAAGTTCATTCCAGAACTGGCTCCATGGTTTGGATCGACATATGAGAGACTAGTGGCGATTGCGAAAGATGCCTTCCGCAAGACAGTTGGCAAAAACGTGCTCACGTTTGACGAGCTTCAAACCTTCGTCTCCGAAGTTGAAGCATCAATGAACCATCGGCCACTTACCTATGTCACAACTGATGCCGAGGGAATACTACCACTCCGTCCAATTGACTTCATCCAGCCCAAAGCACTGGTGCTTCTCGAAGGTCCTTTACTTGATGATCCTAAGGACACCGAATACCGACCTGTCACCTTTAGCCGCGATAGAGCCACCGAAGCTTGGAAAGCAACGCTAGCTTACCAAGCGAAATTTTGGGAGCGCTGGAGTGATGAATACCTTCAAATGCTCCGAGAACGAAGTCAATGGACTCACCGAGCTCCTCGACTGGAAAATTCTACCTCACCAAAGGTAGGCGAAGTCGTCCTTCTGCACGACAATCTCCGTCCCAAAAATCTTTGGAAGATGGGACGCATCGCCGAAGTCTTCGAGACTCCAAACGGAATAAGAACCGCCAAGGTTTTCATGGGGAAAGACTCAACCCTCACTCGGCCAGTGAATAAACTCTATTCACTCGAAGTCAGTGACTACTCCGTCAGAGAAGTCGAACCGCCTCTGGTTCCTGATCCAGCAGATCCAGCTCCTGATCCAATGGAGGCAGCTGATCCAACCGACGACACCGCTCCTCGATATCACTTGCGGGTCAATCCGAAGAAGAAGGCGCTCTTCACAGCACCAGTTCTCACCACAGCATCCAAGAGCACGTCCAGTAGCTCTAGTTCCAGCCGCTCTAGCTCTAAGAGCGATCGGGAACTCTCCGAACCACCAAAGCTGCTCGAATTAGCCGAACCGGCTATAGCTATCCTGATTAAGCCTACTCCACCGAAGGCCGCCGCTAAAATCTCCGCCCGGAGTGTCGCGAATCGCGACTTTAATCAATTCAAACAAGAACAGTTCCAGTAAAATATCATTTAAACAGCATTTGTTCTGTTTGGATTTTCCCTTTGTTTTTTAAGCATAGGACTATCTCTCTGTTAAGATAGGACCGCCCATTTTGAGCCTGTATTTAAGCTCTGGCCCATACGGCCAAAGCGTCCAGTTCAGTGCATTCAGTCGTTTATCACTTCTCCAGCTTATCACTTGTATTAATTTCTCCTGCCTGCTTCTCTTTCAATAAACCTTTAATACAATTCTCTTGTGGAACTTGCGGTGCATTGGTCGAAGGGCCATTCATATCTCTCACAGAACACAGCTCTCAGCTAACAAGGCAACAGAGTAGTCTCCTGCTCACTCCTCTTCAGAGCTCGCTCACAACTCAGACGAGCAGCTCTTGCATTCAAACCAATCGCACACAGTTCTCCACACGATTGTATCTTACAGAAAACCAATGCATTTTCATACTGTACAACATGTGCTTAATTTGATTTCAAACGATAAATTACCAACCCAAGACTTGCAAATCAACACAGTCAGAAGCAACATCGTTCGCTGTTTCAACCTTTATCTCAATTTTTCCGTTGTGGCTGATATCCAATTTGCGTATAGACAAAGTTGCTTTTCCCGTTGCTGCCCTCCAGCTACTCGACATATTCCGACTATTCACAGCCAATGTGGAACCATTTAGTGACCATTGTACCGCAGAATCTTTGATGCTGGACGGAGAAATTTTGGCAGCCAAGTTGAGAGATTCTCCAAACTTTTTCACCAGATTTTTCTCACTTTCAAATTTTACTGTCGGTTTGGAGACTAAAAATAAACAACATATATATTGTTGATAAGAAATATTTTATTGTTGAGAAAGATGCTTCATTTTTCAATGCATTGTGCTATGCTTTTGATACCATAAGAAAAAAATTGTGCTGAACTGTGAATAAAATACGGAATATCTCGCATCCTACTCGAGAATCATAGCATTAAATCATTTAGGAAAATTTCAGGCAAGGAAGCGAACAGAGAGACCGCTTGCTTCCCTCTTTTTGTACTTACAAGACTAAAGTTGTGCTAAAATACAACAAGCCAATATATTTTTAGGAAAAAATTCAACAAAACTGAATTTTCGGAATACTTCTAAAAAGAGTTTCTCCTTTTTGTTGAAAAATTACTCGAATGTTACTAAAAATTAATAACTATTGATTGATATCATTTGTTTCATTTTAGCAGTTTATAACTCTCCCACCTGTTACGCTGACATTAATCTCCCAGCTTATTTGATCGTCATTTACAGCAGCAATTGAGCAGCGATATATGCCCGCATCTGCTTGTGAAGCCTCTCTTATTTTATATACCGATGTTTGGCCTTTCACACTGAATTTGGTCTTGTCAACAAGTACGCCGTCCTTTGACCATGTGCATTCGGAAACGGAACCGTTACGCCATTCTATGGCTAATTCTTTCGTCTCGCCTTCAGCGAGACTAACTTCTTTGGCAAGCCCCTCAACAAATTCCAATTTCGGTATAGCAAGTTTTGAATCATCTTTTGGTTGCGATGCACTTTTGCTGAAATAAATTTCGCATGAATTCAGACATGGAATTCATATACTCTACTATTTTTCTTGCTAAATGCTGCAACATAGTGCTTCTCCTTTATACGAGCATTACTACGTTACAGCAAAGACTTTGGGCAATGTTTTGGATATAAAACACTTTCACAATATTTCCTCGTTTGCGATCCAATAGACTTACATCAAATCAAGAAAAATTTGATCATTATTTTTACTTTATGCCTCAAAGTATTTCTCACTATTTCCTACTTTTAAGGCATAAAATATTGTTCCAAGACTTTTTCTTGTTTTTGTTCAAGATTTTTTTATGTTGCTTATAACATATTTTCAAATTTTAACAAGGAATTCAACTTTTAATTTCGGTTGTATGTTATACCTTGGAAGTCCTTTTTCTTCCGATGTCTTCGAAGCGTCTTTTGTGTCTATTTGTTGCGTAGTATCAGTTACCGCAAATGTTTCATCACTTTCTTTGAACCCGACTTTCTTTTTGACGACTTTCTTCACAACTTTCTTTGGTGCTTTAGGCGGCGCGTCAGCTTCAGAAGGGTATGCCGCTGAAATAGAAGTGGACAGCTGTTCGGCTTTGCTACTGCTTCCTGACTCGTTGTCACTACCTGGTAAACCAATACCGCTGTCCTAAACAGATCGAACTTTAGAGTATAAAAATTTAGTATTTTTTGCTCAATTCTAACATTTCCAAAATCTATTGAGATATCAAATGAATAGTTTATTTTTTTAGTTTCTGACAGCGTAGGCGGGCATGTTAAAACGGATGTAATCGAGAATCTGTCGCAATCATATTTCAATAGTTTTGGCCCGGAAGTTCATTTGCATTTTTATTAAACGCGAAAAGCGAATTATGTCCTTTAATATTGTTCTTTAGAAGTTAACACATACTTGGATACTTTGTGATCTAATCGTAGATGATTGACTGCCTTCCTCACCACTAGCACCTGCTTGACCCGGTGACGTTTCTTTCCGGTTTGTCAGAATCTTACTCGGGATGTCTTCGGAGAGAGATATCGGTGATTGGCTCCGTTTCATTCTTGATACGACGAATATTTCATCACTTTCATCGCTCGGAGCGGATACGGAAACGCCAGGCAATTTTGCTGTGATTCGATACTTGTAGACATATATTTCCACGACAGATCTGTCGACAAATTTCACTCTATCAGTATTTGCAATTTCTAGCCACATGTTTTCGTCAGTTCTTCTTCTTTCCACTCCATAAAGCACTGCTCGGTCTACTGGACGCCAGCTCACTTCCACCTTGACATTGTCCGATTTTATGTTCGGTTTCTCGGGTCTATCCAAAGCTAGCGATGTGTCGCTAGATGCCGACATTGAGGATATCAAATCCTCGTCGTATTCATTGTCGGCATCATCAGCTGGAGTCAGCACGTCGACTGCCTGAAAATAGGCTTAGGATTCGATAACCGTAAAATCGTTAGAACTTACATTAGATGGATCGCTTCTGCCAATATCATTATATGCAAACACTCGGAACACATATATTTCATCTGGGAAAAGCTCATTTGTAGTGTAGCTTAACTGCTTCATGCCTCCTTCGGCGGATGGCCGGACTCTGGCAACTTGACGCCATCGACCGTGTTTGGCTGTTTTCCGTTCCACGCCGTAATATTCTACGGGCAGACAGTGTTCCGATTCCTCTCGAGATGCTTCCCAGCGCAGCTCAGCAGACGTCGCTCCGAATTGAAGAACCTCTAAGCGGCGAGGAGGATTAGGCACATCAAGGACTCGTATATGGAAGAACTTTATAGAATCACCAACGGCATTTTCGGCCTAAATTTTTAAACTTAAATGTTTTCAAATTATCGTCCAAATTGCCGTTAAATAAAACACACATGTTATGCATAATTATCAGTTAAGACTCACCTTTAAAGTTACTCTGCCGGAATGCCTCCTGTTCAAATTGTTCAATCTGACCACAAAGCAATTGTCTTCGTAATCGTCCACACTGCCCAATGCTCTAAGAGGTCCTTCGTTGTGTAGTGCCTCAAACCTTGGTTTGGGCCACCCAACAAGTTGCGCTTCAAAGTGAAGATCTTGTCCAGCGTGTACAATGACCTCCTCGTTCTCTCGCACTTCTTTGGACAATTCAATGTGAGGCGGTACCTCTAATCGTACATGTGCCGGAGCACTCCTTTCGTTGCTATAAAGTTATTTATAACTATGACTTTATATATTTTACAAATATGTTTTAAGATTTGTATGACTAAACTTGTAAGACTAAATTATTGTTTGGGACATAAGGGGATTACACTTATTGATGATGCTTATCTAAATAATTTCTCAATTTCCAAAACTCACTTTTCTGTAAAGTACGCATGCAAATTGTTAAACGAAGCAATTAGTTTTCCCAATTAACTTACTTTGGCAGAACAACGCAGTATTCTCCCATATCTCTTTCATCAAAGTTATATATTTCCAGACTGGCAGTGGTATCCTCCAATAACGGGAAGTATTTGCCGGTTTGCTGCCATAGCTCATAGCCATTTTTAAGCCATTTGATGGAAGGCACTTCTTTCGTGATTTCGCAGGTAAGAACAACTTTGCCACCGAATGAAGTGACAATGGTATCCTGAGGGCTGAATTTGATATGCGGTTCCTCGGCTAAATAAAAATATTATTTTGTATATTTTATGTACAATTATTTATAATTTCAAAATATTGGCATAAAAACGCTCGTTCCTGCATAAATTAGTTTTCATTAGCAGTGGACTCGATTGCAAATCAAATGTTATAAAAACGTCATGATTTCGAAATTAGTATTATTGCTACAGAGAAAATATGTCGATTTTCACGAAATGTCACCTTTAACGACGACATCAGCTTGAGTACGACTCCGTTCATCTGATGTTTCGCAAGCATAATAACCGGAATCTTCCTGCAGCGCCTTTTCGATTGTCAGCCGCCGAACGCAACCAACTGCCTCTATCCTCAGTCTCGGATTAGTGGACGCCATTTCTGTCAAAGACCGTTTGTTTTTGAACCAATAGACTACGGCCTCTGGATCAGACACCTCACACTCGAGAACCACATCTTTGTGCTCAGTCACATGGATATGCTCAGCGAATGATGTAACAAAATGCGCTCTGATATCTAAATTTCCGAAGTTATCTTTGAATTATTATATTTATTAGTCAAAATATACCAGTAACGTTTATTCTGGCCACAGTTTCTTGTTTACCATGCTGGTTGTATACTTCACATTTGTAGGTGCCGGCAGTCGGAGAGGACATGCGACGCACTCGCAAAGAACTCATGAAACCTTGATTACTGATCTAAAACAAATTCCAACATATTTGAAAGTTAATGATTATTGGATTAAAAAGATATACCGAAATATTGTCATCTTCCGGAGTGATTTCTCTGCCGTCTTTGTACCAAATATAGGAAGGTGCCGGCTCACCTACAGCATAGCATTCTAGCCGCAATTCTTCTTTTTTCGGCACGACCGTATTCTTCAGGCCTTTTGTGATTGTCGGCTTTTGCAAAGCTAAATTATAGCACCGTTTTATGTGTAGGAAAAATAAAAGAACTCTTACGAGAAACTTTGACTGGCTCGCTTTCCTCTGAGAACTCACCGATCCCTGCTTGGTTTTGGGGTGCCACCTAAAATATGCAACTTCTAGATTTTGCTTAGAATTTGGTTCATTAGGCATTCCGTTAAATATCTGAATTTTGCATGAAAAAATCCGTCAATCTTTTTATAGCGCTCATGATTCACAAGATCAAAGAAAAAGTTTGCAAACCTTAAACACGTAGGACACGCCCTCTTTGAGTCCATCTATGGCAAGCGGAGAGTGTTTTGCAGTGAGTCCGTTCCACACAGTTGCACCTTCAGACTTATAGTGCACAACATAAGATACATCTCTTCCACTCTCCTCGGCACTCTGTTCTTGCCAAGACACAGAAACGGTGTCTGTGCTTGTGATCATAATCGAAGGTGATGGTAGTTTTCGCCCTGGTCTCGCTAAAATATAAAATAAACACAAATTCATTACGTAATATTGTAAAAACATCAGCTCTGGTGAAATGCGAATATAAAGAAATTATATACAGATAGTAACCTCAAATTTCAAATATATTATCTTAAAGCATTACCGGATGTACTGGATACTGTCAGCGGTACGGAGACCAGATTGGAATTAGAATGCAGTCCGGCTTGATTACTCGCTTCCACTTTAAATTCGTAGGTATTTCCTTGTTGCAATTGCTCATCCACGAAATAACTGTTGGTAAACACAGTTTCCTCGTTGAGCTTTTGCCACTGGGCACCGGAAGTGTCGCGCACATAAACGTCATAGCCATAGAGAGGTGAACCGCCCACATCCGTGCATTCCTCCCATTCTAGGCGACATGACTAAAAACAACTAGGTTTTGAATTTTTGGCAAATATGATTGAAAATGTTAGAAAAATAAGAAGCAGAATACTTGCTGTTACACTGGATTATTCGATCTCATAAAATGTTAAATTGTGAACTTACTTAATGTTAGCAGAATGTATTGTATTATTGACTATTCCTTTATTTCATAATATTCCAAAAGAGCACATCTTAGTTTACTTTCCGTTTAATTACAAAAACCCGAAAAAGTTGAATGCCTCCAGGTCTTAAATGAAGTATACTCGTACGCAAAATACGTTTAATGGTGAACTACTTTTCCTTCCACTACAAATATTCTTTATTGTACCATAATTTGTGTGCAAACACCTAGACTCAAACAACCTTAGGGTTAAGCGATCCCTGTAAGTGTGCTAAGTCCATAATTGGTATTTGAATTTGGCTGAAATTTGCAAACCAATGGCCTAAAACAGAATATTTTTCTGGCAAGGAAAGATGGCATTGGCTAGAGCTTATTTCTCACGTATACCTCCGTTATATATAAAATTAGAATAAATATATAAAAAATTTCCATCCCGAAAAGTTAGTGGTTAGTACCCAGATAGTTAGGTAACAAAAATGAATCTCCGAAAGGATCCAACCTTATCGTATGTTTGATTGTCTGTTGAAAGGGAACCGTTTTCAGTAGTTAAATGATAATAGCTCTTCTAAAACCCAACAATAAAGTTCAGCTGTAACAATTTGAAATCCTAGAAGTTTTCTGAAAATAACAAAAACGTACTCTATCCCTGGTGCTAACAATTGTCGGCGCTGACTTCATAGATGGTGCTGTATAAGGGATTCCTGTTGAAATTTCCGCGTCACGGCTGAATTCTCCCACGCCGAATCGATTGATGGCTGCAACATGGAACACATATTCGGTTTCCATATCCAAATCGTCGATAAAGAGTTCGTGAGTATGGGACGACACTTTTCCAACTTGCTGATACAATCGGCGATGAATTCCCTTCTTTTCTACCAAATAGCCTGTAATTTGGGAGCCTCCGTCGTCTGATGGTGCGGACCAGGTTACTACGGCATAGTCATGGCCCACTTCGTTTATAACCATGTTTGACGGCGCTTCAGGAACGTCTAAAAATACCGATATATTATTTTGAAACAAATTCATGGTCTTTATTTTATGCAATAAACATATGCAATAACATAATTTGCTTAAATTATAAGAGTACATTATTGCTGATTATAATTTTAGATTTATACCCCATAACAAGAACGTAATACAGTCAAATCTTTAATAATAATTGATTGAATAAATAATTTCACGCATTTATAATAAATATAATAAAATTATTTAACCCACCTCTAACATATACGTCGAAGTCCTCGTAATCTTCCCCATATTCATTGAACAGTCTGACTCTATAACTGCCTCTGTCGGCTTTTGTGGCTTGCCTATGGCATACAACTGCTGCTGTCTCCATCACATCCCACGTGGTCCTGATATCGGCTGGCAAAGTCACTCCATTGAATATAAGTTGCACTTCAGGTTCAGGCATGCACCTAATCTTGAGCTGGAACATGAGTGTGTCGTGGGCATCCACATCCAAACTCTTCTTGCCCTCTGCAGGGCGTTCTATTATCGGAGGTCCATGAATATCCACAATGGTCGAGCATTCAACCTCATCGACCTAAAGTAAACGCCTAGTAGTGTCTCGATAAAGTTTAGTAATGTTTCGCTCCAAAACGTTTTGTAATAAGCTCTATATCGGATTAGTTTTATAGCTTTCGAGACAATGTATTTGAGATAAAATATCAAAATAAATGCTAAAATATATTCATAAAGCAACATATTCGTAAACAATAGAGATTTATTTTATGACTGATAAATATCAAATGTATGACCGTGTGGTGAAAATTGGACTCAAAGTGGAAATTAAAAATTTCACAAAATAAGTGATCTATCGCAGAAATGGATTATTACAATATTTTTAAATCACTCCATTTGTGTGTTTGATTGCAGATTTTGGGAATTTTTATTTTTGGACCTGTTTTCACTAGATGGGTCATAAATCTGATATTCATGAGTCTATCCCAACATTTTACAATGATTCATACATTTTTTACAGATTTTTAACAGGGTAGAATATAATGAAAGTCGCCGTTTAGAATCAGTGATCAATAATAATATCGTACTCTGTTGTGACTTAGCTCAACCCTTGTGAATATATTTGTCGGAGGTATATGTTTGTCGGAGGTAAATTAATTTACGCTTACATAATAACAAAGCCCACAGCTTTACAGAACTCACCAATTTGCACAAAACGTTTCATATTTACCTGTAGGGAATAACGTCCTTCCATTGAATATTTAATATCCAGTAGCTCAAGATTTTGTACTAGACCACTGAAAGATATTCGGTAGCGCTCATCGCCTTCACGAATTTTTTCTCCGTTGTGGAACCATTCGACTCTTTCTGCTTGATGGCTCAATTCGGCAGTTAGGAGCAATGTCTGGCCAACAATTCCGACACGTTTCCAGTCGAGTCTCCGAGCGAATTCTACCGGGGTCTCATCCACTTTCAACACAGATTCAAAGGTTTGGTGACCTATAAAGGTGCGGTAAAATATTAACAAATTATCATTCCTATTTGACCAATACACCAATGAGTATTTTTTTCGACTAATTAAAAGTGTTAAACTATGCCATTTAATTATTAAATAAAATCGTACAAAACCTAAAACTCAAGAAACATTACGGAATTTTCGTGGGTCATTTCATTTTATCTAATACGTTGCAACTTACCTAAGGTAACTGTTATAGTCATCCCAGTATCTGTAGGCACCACATCTCTAACGAGAATTTTATGTATGTAGGCATAGTCCTCGATTGCAGCTCTAGGCTCACTCGATACGGGCTGCCCATTTATAGTCCAAGTCACATTGTCTTCTTCGTTGAAAAGCTCGCATTCGACAACAGCAGTGTCACCTCGTAGTGCCAAAATCTCAGCATCGGGTAGCGAGACAAAACCAGCCCTGCGTTGACGATGACGAATGGCTCGCAGCATATAGTCTTCCACCTGAAAATAATTTTTCTTTTAATTGGTTTATTATGACCCAGAATGTAAATGGTAAACGTAATTTGCTTTAATCTATCACGTTTTTTATCTAATATCTATATGAGAAAATGAAAATTTCCAAAGAACGTTACATGTAAAAACATAAAAGTTCATAAAGTTGAAAGTGTATGACATGAACTTTCAGCTTAGAGACCTCTTATTCATTTCCTACAACTATAGTATAAATTCTACAAACCTGAATCTCGTCGAGATGTAATCGTTGTCTTCTCTGATTCAGGAATTCCTCAACCTCATCTAATTCTGCGAAACTCTCTTCCACCTCTTCGCGGTGATGTTTCGCTTTTCGAATAATGCTCTCCACGTGTTTATCTACATCTTCTTCCTTCTGGTATTCGATTACAGTTGCTGATGCCTTTTCGGGAGTAAGTTTTTCAGTTTTCTGGTAAAAGTCGGAGAACACCGACTTTTCCTCTGCAGGGCTGGCCAACCTAACTTCCAAAGTTCGTCGTTCCTCCCCTTCAGCTCCAGGCTCCTCAGCAGGTTTTGGTTTTACAACCTTCTTTCGCTTCTTCAATTTTTCCAAAGTCTCTTTAGCTTTCTGGGCTTCGGCGGCTTCTTCAGCTTCATCCAATACCTTCGGTGCTTGTGGTGGTTTTGTTTGAACTTCTTTTACCTCAGGTTTTTGTTTTGATTTCTCAGATAGAGCTGCCTCGGCCTTCTTTTTGACTTCTTCTGCCTCAAGTTTCTTTCGGTTTTTCATATCCTCTTCTTCCTTCACTTTTCTCTTTTTCTCCTCGTCTTCAGCAGCTTTCCTGGAGGCTTCTTCAGCCTTTTTCATGGCTTCTGATTTAGCTTTGGCATTTCTCTCAGCTTCAGCTTTTTCCTTAGCTTCAAGTTCAGCTTTCCTCTTAGCATCCAATTCTGCTTTTCGCATTGCGTCCGCTTCTTCTTTAGCTTTTATGGCTTCCTCTTTCTTTTCTTTTTCGGTTTCAGCACGTTTGCGTTTCATCTCTTCCATTTTATTTTTAGCTTCCTCTTGTTCCTTGCGTAGTTTTTCGTCTTCTTCTTTCCGCTTTCTTATTCTGTCCTCGCGTTCTTTTTTGAAAGCATCAGCTTTTTCCTTTTTGGCTTCCTCTTCAGCTTTCTTTCTCTGTTCTAACTCAGTTTTTTGTCTAGTTTCAAGCTCTAATTTCTTTACTTCTTCTGCTTTACTCTTTTGCTCTAGCTCTGTCTTTTGTAAGGTTTCAAACTCCTGTTTATGTTTTTCTTCAGTTGCCTTTGCTGTCTGCTCCGCAACTTGAGCTTCCATTTCCTTTAAGGTTTCGGTTTCGGATTCTTCTAGCTGCCTTTTCTTGAGTTTCAAATTTGCAAGCTCTCCTTTTTCTGCTTCCTTTGCCTTCTTTTCCTCCTCTTCGCGTTTTCTAAGTTTCACATTTTCCAGCTCGTTTTCAGATTCAGCGCCTATATTAGTGGTTTTTTTGCTACCTTCTCCCTGCTTCTTTGCCTTCTTAGATTCCTCCAAACCTTTGCTTTTATCTTTCGATTTTGCCATTTTCGCCAGTTCCTCAGCTTCTCGCTTTTCTTTTTCGAGCCTTTCTTTGTCCAATTTGCTCTTTTCCAATGCTTTGCGTCGCTCTTCTTTTTCTAAATCCTCTTTTGACTTTTTGACTTCTTCAACCCCTGGAGCTTTGTACTGTTCCTCTTCGAGTATAAACTTCTCAACGCTTGTATCGACCGTTTCTCGACTCTCCATCGCTCGCCGTAGCGCTTCGTCGGCTTCAGCTTTGGCTTTAGCCGCAGCTTTTTCGCGCTCCTCCTTTTCGAGTTTCTCACGCTCGCTAGCGTCCATTTTTGATCGTCTAAGCTCTTCTTCTTTTCGCTTAGCGGCTTCTTCGCGCTTTCGTTTCATTTCTTCCATTGCGTTCTTAGCCTCGTTTACTTCAGTCTTAGCTTTTTCTTCGGCTTCACGTCGTTTTCTAAGCATTTCTTCTCTATTTTTCTTCTTTGCATCAGAATCTGTATCGCTTTGTTGCGTGTCAGGTTTGACCTTTTCGACTTTCTCCACTTCTTTGGATTTCCTGGCATCATCTTCCGCTTTCTTTTTCGCAGCAGCATCTTCGCGCCTCTTTTTCAAGTCTTCTGCACGTTTTTTGGCATCTTCTTCCTCTTTTGTTTTCTTGGCGTCTGCTTCAGCTTTTCTACGATCCACTTCTTCCTTGATTTTCAGTTTTCGTATATCTTCAACTTTTCGTTTGGCTTCTGCGATTTCTTCGGCTTTCTTGCGCTCAGTCTCTTGTTTTTCGTCCTCCCGCTTCTTTTTGGCATCGGCCTCAGCTTTCTTGAGTAAACCGAGTTCTTCTTTTTCTTTGGCTTTGAGTTCTTCTTCAGTTGTTTTACGACGATGCTTTTCCTCAGCTTCAGCAATTTCGTTCACCTTTTTCTCTTCAGCAGCGCGTGCCAAAGCATCATCAGCTCTTTTCTTTGCTTCTTCCACCTCAACGCGCTTTGCTTCGGCTTCAAGTTTTCTCTTTGCTTCAGCCTCCTCTTTCGCTTTTCTAGCGTCTTCCTCCTTTTTCTTCGCAGCTTCTTCGCGCTTTCTCTTCATTTCTTCCATGATCTTTTTGGCTTCGTTTTCCTCGGACTTAGTCTTCTCTTCGACGGCCTTCTTCTTGTCAACTTCGGCTTTCTTCTTGGCCTCAATTTCGACCTTCTTCTTGGCTTCTTCCTCGGCCTTCTTCTTGTCAGCTTCAGCCTTTGTTTTGGCCTCAGCTTCGGACTTCTTCTTTGCTTCTTCCTCAGCTTTCTTCTTGTCAGCTTCGGCCTTTGTCTTGGCCTCAGCTTCGGCCTTCCTCTTGGCTTCTTCCTCAGCTTTCTTCTTGTCAGCTTCGGCCCTTGTCTTGGCCTCAGCTTCGGCCTTCTTCTTGGCTTCTTCCTCAGCTTTCTTCTTGTCAGCTTCGGCCTTTGTCTTGGCCTCAGCTTCGGCCTTCTTCTTGGCTTCTTCCTCGGCCTTCTTCTTGTCAGCTTCAGCCTTTGTTTTGGCCTCAGCTTCGGACTTCTTCTTTCCTTCTTCCTCAGCTTTCTTCTTGTCAGCTTCGGCCTTTGTCTTGGCCTCAGCTTCGGCCTTCTTCTTGGCTTCTTCCTCAGCTTTCTTCTTGTCAGCTTCGGCCTTTGTCTTGGCCTCAGCTTCGGCCTTCTTCTTGGCTTCTTCCTCAGCTTTCTTCTTGTCAGCTTCGGCCTTTGTCTTGGCCTCAGCTTCGGCCTTCTTCTTGGCTTCTTCTTCAGCCTTCTTCTTGTCAGCTTCGGTCTTCTTCTTGGCTCCTTCCTCGGCCTTCTTCTTATCAGCTTCGGCCTTTGTTTTGGCCTCGGCTTCAGCCTTCTTCTTGGCTTCTTCCTCAGCCTTCTTTTTATCAGCCTCGGCCTTTGTCTTGGCCTCAGCTTCGGCCTTCTTCTTGGCTTCTTCCTCAGCCTTCTTCTGAACCTCAGGTTTTGCTTTGAGTTCAGCTTCGCCCTTCTTTTTGGCTTCTTCCTCGGCCTTCTTCTTGTCAATTTCGGCTTTCTTCTTGGCCTCAATTTCGGCCTTCTTCTTGGCTTCTTCCTCGGCCTTCTTCTTGTCAACTTCGGCTTTCTTCTTGGCTTCTTCGACTTTTTGTTTCATTGCCGCCTCCTGGTCGCGCTTAATTCGTTCCAATTCATCCTGTTTCTTTTTCTCTTTATCTTCAGTTTCAGAAATGTCTGACGTCATTTTAGATATTTTTTCAAGCTCAGTTTTCTTTCTCTTTTCAAGCGCACCGGTTTCTTCTATGTCTTTCTGTTCCTCCAAAGCTTTGGACATAGCTTCACTAGCTTTTTTGTAGGCTTCATCCTCTTCTCTGCGTTTCGCCTCTAAATCCTTCTTCCTTTTTGATTCAGCATCTTCCTTAGCCTTTCTGGCATCCTCCTCTCTTTTCTTCGCACCTTCCTGTCGTTTTCTGGCCATTTCCTCCATTTTACGCTTGGCTTCCTCTTCTTCAGCTTTGAGTCTTTCTTCTGCCTCCCGTCGTTTTTTCAAGGCTTCTTCTCTCGCCTTCTTTTTGGTGTCATCTTCTCCTGATTTCTTCTTTTCCACATCAGTTTCCACCTTTTCCTTAGCAGACTTCGCAGCATCAGCGTCTTCTTTGATCTTTTTCTTTGCTTCAGCTTCTTCAGCGCGTATCTTTTTCAGTTCATCGGCTTTTATTTTAGCCTGTTCTTCTTTGATCTTCTTATCTTCAGCTTCCCGCTTCTTTTTGTCTGCCTCATCTTTGATCTTTTGCTTCAAGGCTTCTTCACGCTGTTTCTTTGTATCCTCAAGTTTCTTTTTTGCTTCTTCTTCGGCTTTCTTCTTACGATCAGCTTCAGCTTGTTGTCTTTCTTTGCGCTCTTTTTCCAAAGTTTCCTTTTCAGTTTGCATGCGTTTTCGACGTTCTTCCATTTCCAAGCGAAGCCTAAATTTTACTTATGTCAGAAAACGTATTTTGAATATATTTTACCAATAAATTTCGCAACGCTATTCAAGAAAAAGACTTGTAAGTATAAATTCGCATAAAAAAGGGAAATAGTTGCTAAAATTTTCACTTCATAGTTATATGGATAAATTGACATAATAATAATAGGTAGTTTTCACGTATAATCTCAATTTTACATAATGGAAATTGAGATTATACGTGAAAATTTTATGAAATTTTGTGATTTCATAAAATCACAAAAGCTTTTATGATTTCTTACAGCTCTATCAGCTAATGGCTCACTAATCCGCTTGAACTATCCAATTTTACTTAAATATATATCTTACTTTTCTCTCTCCGATAGCTCCTTAGGCTCTTCTGCATTCGGTTTTTCCTTTTGTTCTTTGAAGTCGAAATCGCTTGGCTCGTCTTTGGTAGGTGTGACTTTCGTTTTCTTCGCAGAATCCAACTTTTTTGCCACATGAATTCTTGGCGACACGGTTTCGGCTATTTGGTCATCCTTGGTTATTCCTGATTCCAATTCTGTACTCATACTTGCTGTGGAGACGAGTACACTCGGATCTCCATAGAGCGAAGTAATCTCCTTTGGTATAAATAATTGAGCTGGCACATTTTTCTTTTTTCGTTTCTTCTCCTCTTTATCCTCCAAGTCGACCTCTTGCGCTGGTTTGATAGCAGTTTCCTTTGTCCCTGTCTGCTTTTCCGTATCATCTTTCCTTTTACGGTCTGAAAGTGTTGAACTTTTACTAGAAAAATTGCGGCTAATAACAAAATACTGTGATAATTGCGTTGATCATAATGCTCTAATTTTATAATCCATAACTATATTTAAAAAGTAAATCTATGATGGTCTTACAAAAAATTCCACTGAACATGTTAAGCGAATGATTCATAAAATTATGTATACATATAACATGGATGACAGGACATGGAAAATTCGAATTGTACGAATTTGGAACTACAATGAGATCCATATTTCAATATTTTAGCGACTTGAAAGAAATACAAAATTACATATAAAACACATCTAAGCAGTCAAAAGCAATGTTTATAAACCTATTATTTGGTAGTAAATAAATTCACCAAGTGAACTTATTTCGTTAAAAAAGGGAAAAGGTTTTGAAACTCGAAAAGATTTCATGCTCTAAAATTTTATTCAGAATTTGAGTCAATATTTTTAATGTCTGATTAGCCAATAATAACTAAAACCAAAATTAATTTTCGCAAGAAATTTCGGAACGTTTTTAAATTAAGAATAATGCTTTGCATCATCTTTCACGATTTTTCTGAAAAGTATCATTAACATTATTCTCAGATGTTTTAGATACACAAATTTTGTTTATAGTGACAATTCCTAATAAAATTATTGTACCAAGAACTTGTCGTTTTAAGCGCTTAGAACGTGGACTGACACGGACGGTTGTTTCGGACTGAACGCTACCAAAAATATTCACAGCATAACACACAAAAAGATCGCCCTCTTTGGGCTGTAAACTAATCCGCTGCAAATCGAGTACCACTTCCATTGTCATTTCATCGACATGTCGGATGATAAGCTTAAGATTAAGGTTAAATAGAGTCTGACGCAATTTATAACCAATGAAACCTTATCGTTCTCAATAATATGCCCATTATGTTCTAACCAAATTTGTGGTTTTGGATATGCTTGAACAGAAAAAGACATTTCTGCTGGATGGTCAGGAATAATATTGAGTTGCTCAGGCAGCTGTTCAAGAAAATGTGGCGAAGATGATGCAGACTGTTTTGATGGTTTAATCTTAGGATCAGTTATCATTAAGGCACCTAAATTCATTACTTAACAAGCACAAATATGAACCATTTACCTTTATCCTCGTTCGGAAGAACAGGTGAAATAATTTTGACCAAAACGACAGCTTCATCAAATCCGTGTTCGTTTGTAGCGACGAATGTCAACTTTTGTCCGTCCCAGCTTTCATCTGTCGTATCCACCAATAATAAAATTGAGTACAGTAATTGGTCTCGTTCGATTATTACGTGGACATTTTCGCCTTCATGCATAAAATCCTCGCCTTTATATACAGACAGCTGAAATCGAAATGTTGTTGGAATTATCAAATTTTAAAAACAAACCCTCGGCTCAGGATTAGCGTATAGCCGCAATTTGATTATCATTTTTTGTCCGCATTCAATATTCAATCGCTTTTGGCGACTGAGAAATTGAGGCGCAGCGTCCGGGGGTTTTGGCTCAAAACCGCTTTGTATCTTCGTGCTTCGTAACTTTAGAGGAGTTGGCACGGGACGTTCCGCATTTGTTTCATTTTGTAAAAGATGTAAACTCTCGGGCATTACGTCAGATCCTTTTTGATTCAATTCACTGGACATTGAAATAGAAGATCGGCTACTTGCATGAGATTGAGGCAAAAGACGTGCGACTAACTGAGTGGATTCTGTCAATATGTGCTGAATGATAACTTCTATTGTAATATTTGGCTCAATGTTTTCCTTCGATATTTCATATTTACATCCAGTTCTTTCTTCATTTTCGGTATGTTCATAATTCGTCAATACTCCGATATCAATTATTTTGTTCTCTGCTTTTCGAGCTTCTATCCGTTGCTCTTTTTCCATCTCTTTGTCTATTTCGTCATTTTCTACTCCAGCAATGCCCAGAGAGTTTTCAGCTTTGTTGCTACTTTTATTCTGCGTTCGGTCCGGCAATTCAACTGACACCGAAGGGGCATTTGATTCGTGGACAGCAGAACTAGCCAAATATGGTCTCTTTATCAAAGTTTCTTGGTCATAATCCATAGGTTGTTGTACCAAATTATGGTTTGTTTCTATCGCCAATTTGTTGTTTTTGTTGAATGTTATTTCATTTTCCGATTTTACGTCTTCTGGGAGTTGGCCATTATCAAAAGTTATTATTTCCAGAAATCGTGTCTCAGCATTATCGTTACGAAGAGTTTCAGATTTGCTCTCGTTTGCTAATTGAATTTTCAGTTTATCCCGGTTGGCATCACATATTGTCGTTTTATATTCATGTTGACATCCTGCGCAATAAAAATTTTCCGTTATATTATTTGAATGCTCAAATATCTTTTCCACTTTTTCAACTGCTGCCAGCGCATTTATATCAACTTTCGTTGTAACTTTTACGGTTTTTCCAATTGCTTTCAGTTTCTCTTCTTTAAAGCATTTCTCTGCAACCAAAACTGTTTCGGCTTCCATTTCCTCATCGTCTTTTTCGTATATGTCCGGTTTAAGGCTCCAGTCACTAAATGTCGTGCCCTGCTCCTTATTAGGTGATTTCAGTCCTATAGAACATCTTGCGCTTGCAGGAGGCGTTATAGAGGACACTCTTTGTGTTTTCAATATTTCTTCCATTTCAGGCGGCGCATAGGTTGCTCCAACTTCAGTTTTATTTGGCAAATTCATGCCTAAACAATTCTTCAATGATTTACCTATAATAGCTGTTAATGCTTGTTCTTCATCGCAAAAGTTTACGTCAGAGGTTATATTTGACTCTGTTTCATGCTCGCCGAGGGGACTTCGATTCAAAAGCGTCATTTTTGCACCGGAATCCTGGCCTGACATGCCAAGTTTGCCACTAGCGAAACTTTCCTCTGTATCGATGTTATAAATATTCCATTCAAGATTGTCATGAATATTTCTTTCCAAAACTTCGAATGAAGTTTCTTCTTTAACAGCACGTAAATTGGATATAAAGTCTTTGTCGACTGTTGATGTTGCCAACTTGCTTTGATGTCTGATAACAGTCATGGGCTGCTTAATAGTGATTTGTGTCTGCCTCAGTTCGTCTTCCATCTGCCAACTACCATCCGCTTCATTGTGTACAAATGAGGTGCCATCGCAGTTAAACAGTTGCACATCGAGAGTAATCACAGACTCTGGTGCATTTTTCGCCTTAATAATACTTTTTTCTGGAATACTAGCCGAAATAACAGCGTCTTTACAAATATCTCGCTTTTCAACTTCGAATGATGTCGAGGTGTCGGCGGAAAGTGATGAAACGTTACCAAAAGGTACATAGGAATCAAAAATTTGAGGTGGTGCAGGCGAAATAATATTCTTTTGAGTCGCTTCTTGTAACTTTTCCTCAATCTTGCCCATAACGTCGCAATCGCGAATTGCATTTGCTTCAAAAGAAATATTTTTCTCGATCTCGGTTAATTTGTATGCATTTTCACGTCCATCGTCCAAATGCTCAATTTTAACACCAAACGAAGTATTTCCTTGATTAGTCAAACTTTCTAAGGTGTAGGCAGTAATTTCAGAAATATCGTTTTGCTTTGCGATCTCCGCTGACACTTGACGAACTGCGATTCCAGAGTTCATAGCTACTGTTTCCTTCAGCGGTGGCGCATATGAAATTTTCATCTTTTCGACGTTTTCTTCTCGATTTAATTTTATAAGCTGATCTGTGTCGAACACCTGACTTTCTCTAGTTGTTATTTCTATAGCCGTTTCCTCTACACTGCCCTTTGAAGTAAAATCAGTGACATTCATTTCAACATGGCGATCGATGTTATGACTATCTGATGTTTGAAAACATTTTCTACATTCTTCATAGGAATCGGAATGTTGAAAGCTTGCCTGAGTTTCTGCATTTTCATCTCGGCTTGAAAGAGTTTTCAATTTCTCAGCCATCATGGGTCTGTCGGGGTTAATCACCAATCTCTCTAGATTCTCCGGTATTGACATTTTCTCGACAAACTGGCTTAAATTAACCTCCTCTTCCCGGCTTGATCTTGCTTTGAATTGCAATTCTTGATTCAATTGTGACACTGGTATACATTCTTCGCAAAGCAAAGTGCGTGTTGCGTCACGTGCAATTTTCTCCTGGATGTCAATATCTTCTTTGGTATATTTTGTTTTAAGATTTGCGTCATCACTATTTATGGCCTTACATATTATTGAAGTTTCTGCAGAAAATTGACCATGATTTGGATCATAAATAAAACCTTCATTTGAGTTAACATTTTCTTCTTGACTCTCTTTTGTTTTTAACCGAACTTCTTCGTTGTCACCGATATCGACGATTGCGAGAGTATCCAACGGGATTTCTGTATTTCTTATTTCATCTTCCAATACTTGTTCAATTTCAATCGATGCTTCATGGCTCTCTTTCGTTCTTAGCTCTGACTTTTGGGCCAGATTTGTAGGAATCGAGATTTCTTCTGTATTGTTTGCCTCCAGATTATTAGAGATGACCTCGTCTAATGCAACATATTCCTCGCGGCTACTCTTCGTTTTGAGTCCAATTTGGTTGTTACATTTCTCGTCAGAAACGATTGATGTTTGTAAAGTGTGTGGTTCCATGGTCGAGTCCTGTCCAAGATTTTCTTCCAAGTTCACAGATTCTTTCCGACTAGCGTCCGTTTTAAATTTAAATGTGTCAATGAATGCTTTGTTCGAAATAGTTGTTTCAGCGCTTTGTGAAAACTTCTCTGCAATTTTGGCAACATCATCCAAAGAAACAGCTTCTGCTCTATAGGAATCGGAATGTTGAAAGCTAGCTTGAGTTTCTGTATTTTCATCTCGGCTTGAAAGAGTTTTCAATTTCTCAGCCATCATGGGTCTGTCGGGGTTAATCACCAATCTCTCTAGATTCTCCGGTATTGACATTTTCTCGACAAACTGGCTTAAATTAACCTCCTCTTCCCGGCTTGATCTTGCTTTGAATTGCAATTCTTGATTCAATTGTGACACTGGTATACATTCTTCGCACAGCAAAGTGCGATCTACGTCACGTGCAATTTCCTCCCGGATATTAATATCTTCTTTGGTAAATGATGTCGAGGTGTCGGCGGAAAGTGATGAAACGTTACCAAAGGGTACATAGGAATCAAAAATTTGAGGTGGTGCAGGCGAAATAATATTCTTTTGAGTCGCTTCTTGTAACTTTTCCTCAATCTCGCCCATAACGTCGCAATCGCGAATTGCATTTGCTTCAAAAGAAATATTTTTCTCGATCTCGGTTAATTTGTATGCATTTTCACGTCCATCGTCCAAATGCTCAATTTTAACACCAAACGAAGTATTTCCTTGATTAGTCAAACTTTCTAAGGTGTAGGCAGTAATTTCAGAAATATCGTTTTGCTTTGCGATCTCCGCTGACACTTGACGAACTGCGATTCCAGAGTTCATAGCTACTGTTTCCTTCAGCGGTGGCGCATATGAAATTTTCATCTTTTTGACGTTTTCGTCTCGATTTAATTTTATAAGCTGGTCTGTGTCGAACACCTGACTTTCTCTAGTTGTTATTTCTATAGCCGTTTCCTCTACACTGCCCTTTGAAGTAAAATCAGTGACATTCATTTCATCTTTGTGATCGAACTGCTCATTCAATTTTTCTTCATGCAGTTCGGTTTGAGAAACTGTCAATTCTATTCTCTGTGTGGATAGTGAATGAATTACAATGCTAGGGCTTTCGTATGGAGCTTCTTCTTTGTCAAACCGGATCTCCAGAATTACGTTCTTCAAATCAATTTCCTCTCTTGTTGCAAAAATATGTGGCTCGATATCCTTCTGTGTAGTAGCAATGACAGGTGATGATAACAAGTGCGATGCGTTTTTATGCGTCAATAAATTTGTAAAGGAATTCGCTTCGATCTCTGTGTCACTATGTTCATATACCGCGATTATTTTTTCGTCACAAATAGTTTTTCCACTAAATTCTATTTCTGCATAATTTGCCTTCTTAAATACTATTCCAGCTTCTTTCTGGATTTCCGGTTTTTCAAATTCGAGCGCTTTTTCCATAATTCTTTCCATTTTCGCTGACGACGAGTCTAACGTTAAATATTCATGTCTCATCTCAGTCAGAACAATTTCAACGCCATCATTAGCCTCCTTTTTTAGGGTAGTATTTATCTCTGTACCATTGAGGCATTGAGTAGACTGGAGCATCAATCGAATTTGATCTTTGTTAGCCAAGTTTTGTGTGATTTCTCTAGCAGTGATGTCTTCGACTTTATGCATTTGGCAATTGAAATTAGCTTCTGTTGATGCTGTTTGCTTAACAAACAGTGTAGCCTCCGTTTTTTCTATTGAAAATATCGATTTTTCAACATAAAGACCATGCACATCACTCTTGTCGCATTCAAAATCACATTCAACATGTTTCTCAGATTTTTCGCTGGTTTCACATTTAACTTTCATGGGTTCCGCAGTTTTTATTGGAAATATAATTTCGTTTTCTCCAGTTGTCAGGACTGCAGCGGGTTTTTCAAGTTTCGTTATTACCAAAGTATTGGATTCTTTTTTTGATCCAATTGATTGTTGTGATTTCGACTCCATGGAAAAATCCGCATCGTTTCCTGGTGCCAAAAATTGCTTAATCAGTAGTTCGACATATTCGTTTTGTTCTCCAGATGCGTTACATGTAAAATTCATGTTATGACTATCTGATGTTTGAAAACATTTTCTACATTCTTCATAGGAATCGGAATGTTGAAAGCTTGCCTGAGTTTCTGCATTTTCATCTCGGCTTGAAAGAGTTTTCAATTTCTCAGCCATCATGGGTCTGTCGGGGTTAATCACCAATCTCTCTAGATTCTCCGGTATTGACATTTTCTCGACAAACTGGCTTAAATTAACCTCCTCTTCCCGGCTTGATCTTGCTTTGAATTGCAATTCTTGATTCAATTGTGACACTGGTATACATTCTTCGCAAAGCAAAGTGCGTGTTGCGTCACGTGCAATTTTCTCCTGGATGTCAATATCTTCTTTGGTATATTTTGTTTTAAGATTTGCGTCATCACTATTTATGGCCTTACATATTATTGAAGTTTCTGCAGAAAATTGACCATGATTTGGATCATAAATAAAACCTTCATTTGAGTTAACATTTTCTTCTTGACTCTCTTTTGTTTTTAACCGAACTTCTTCGTTGTCACCGATATCGACGATTGCGAGAGTATCCAACGGGATTTCTGTATTTCTTATTTCATCTTCCAATACTTGTTCAATTTCAATCGATGCTTCATGGCTCTCTTTCGTTCTTAGCTCTGACTTTTGGGCCAGATTTGTAGGAATCGAGATTTCTTCTGTATTGTTTGCCTCCAGATTATTAGAGATGACCTCGTCTAATGCAACATATTCCTCGCGGCTACTCTTCGTTTTGAGTCCAATTTGGTTGTTACATTTCTCGTCAGAAACGATTGATGTTTGTAAAGTGTGTGGTTCCATGGTCGAGTCCTGTCCAAGATTTTCTTCCAAGTTCACAGATTCTTTCCGACTAGCGTCCGTTTTAAATTTAAATGTGTCAATGAATGCTTTGTTCGAAATAGTTGTTTCAGCGCTTTGTGAAAACTTCTCTGCAATTTTGGCAACATCATCCAAAGAAACAGCTTCTGCTCTATAGGAATCGGAATGTTGAAAGCTAGCTTGAGTTTCTGTATTTTCATCTCGGCTTGAAAGAGTTTTCAATTTCTCAGCCATCATGGGTCTGTCGGGGTTAATCACCAATCTCTCTAGATTCTCCGGTATTGACATTTTCTCGACAAACTGGCTTAAATTAACCTCCTCTTCCCGGCTTGATCTTGCTTTGAATTGCAATTCTTGATTCAATTGTGACACTGGTATACATTCTTCGCAAAGCAAAGTGCGTGTTGCGTCACGTGCAATTTTCTCCTGGATGTCAATATCTTCTTTGGTATATTTTGTTTTAAGATTTGCGTCATCACTATTTATGGCCTTACATATTATTGAAGTTTCTGCAGAAAATTGACCATGATTTGGATCATAAATAAAACCTTCATTTGAGTTAACATTTTTTTCTTGACTCTCTTTTGTTTTTAACCGAACTTCTTCGTTGTCACCGATATCGACGATTGCGAGAGTATCCAACGGGATTTCTGTATTTCTTATTTCATCTTCCAATACTTGTTCAATTTCAATCGATGCTTCATGGCTCTCTTTCGTTCTTAGCTCTGACTTTTGGGCCAGATTTGTAGGAATCGAGATTTCTTCTGTATTGTTTGCCTCCAGATTATTAGAGATGACCTCGTCTAATGCAACATATTCCTCGCGGCTACTCTTCGTTTTGAGTCCAATTTGGTTGTTACATTTCTCGTCAGAAACGATTGATGTTTGTAAAGTGTGTGGTTCCATGGTCGAGTCCTGTCCAAGATTTTCTTCCAAGCTTACAGATTCTTCCCGACTAGCGTCCGTTTTAAATTCAAATGTGTCAATAAATGCTTTGTTCGAAATCGTTGTTTCAGCGCTTTGTGAAAACTTCTCTGCAATTTTGGCAACGTCATGTTCCAAAGAAATGGCTTCTGATCGACTAGACTTCGTCCCTAGCTTTATGTGTTCGTTAGGAATAATATCTAAAATTTTTGCAGTATCTTCTCTTATTGGCAGATGAGAAGCGTTACATTCAAAAGTCTGATCCATACTTGTCGATTCCTGGTTATGGCTTTCCACTTTTAATTCAACTATCACGCTGTCCTTCAAATTTATTGCACTTTCCACATAATGAGAAGTGCATGTAAACAAATTGTCAAAATTTTTGTTTACATTAATATATTCTCCTGCGATTGACCTCATAGCAAGTTTCTCAGTTTCGATGTGCACTGAGTCGAAAACTGTCGTGATCTTCGGTGAGCAAACTAATTCATTTGATATAGCAGTCAAATTTAAATTGATGAGCATTGTTTCCTCAGAACAAGACTTGGTGTTAAACTGAGCACGTTCGTAATGTTTCGAAATTACTGAATAATCACTGTGTGATGTTAGGGGCGTATGACTAAGATTCAAATATTTCTCTATAGTCTCTTCTTTGCAGGTCTTAGCTGTAAATTGGACTTCTTGGTTGAGCTTTTCTTCTTTAACTGCTGAAGTTCCAAATGAAGCCTGAGACATATTTGATTCATTTTCGAGATTACAATGCAATTGGAAGGAGATTTCTTTGATTTCCGGACAAGTCAGTTCTGTGTTTTCGGACTCAGCCGATTTGATCTGGTATTCTGTGTCCGACAGTGCGTGGCAATCAAACAATAACTTCTCGTCAATCTCAATTTCTTCATTTTGGCTCGATTTAACATTCATTTGCACTTTTTCCTGAGAATTTGGTAGAATTGTCAGAAGGAAGGTGTCGTCAGCATTCTTCATTATGAATCCTCCCTCCACATTTTCATCGACTTTTTTACTCTCTTTAGTGTCCAAGTTAATGGCTTCTCTTGAGTGCATTTCAATAATAGCGCAGGAATCGCGATTTTGAACTTCACTCTTGATAATACTTGTTGTCGCTTCAAACGTTTCGCGATAGATTACTACGTTTTCTTTGCTGGGCTTGCAGTACAATTCGATGCCGATAATTGGTGTTCGCGTAAAATTCACTTCCGCGTGTCGATTCTTAAGCTGATAGCCAAAGTTTCTTGTGACGTGTTCAGCAACATCAATATTTTCTTCTTTAAATGAGATCTTGTCTGTTGTCGTTTCCTCGTAGTTTTGTATACTGATACTTGATTGGGTTTTCTCCTCGCAATCGTTCTCATATATGAACTTGTGTTCTGTTTCAGATACTTCTTGACTACCCTCATTGCAAAATAGAGCTGCAAAATCCATCGTGTTGTCGATTAAAGTTTTATGTACATCCATTGAGTCCTCCTCAAATTTGAATTTTTGATCTTTATTTGCAAACATTTCGCTGGGTTGCTTGCATTTTAACTGATAAAATTCAGAATTTTGTTCTGTCCATGCGAAATTCAAGCTTTCGTGTTCCTCTGTTGACTCAAGTTTTCTTTCTATTCTCACGAGTTCCTCTACAGGTTTATTGCACTTTAAAAATGCACAATCCGAAGCTTGGATCGGGGAATATAGCATATGACTCAAATCTAGAGCGTCCGGATTGGATTTAAGAATTTGGTCTGTTTCCGTAGTTTCTTTGATGGATTGTTTGCATTTTAAGACAGAAAATTCAGAGGTTGACATTCTTATTGTCGCACTATTCCCGGCACGCTGCTCTAACGTATTCACCAAATGTTGTTCTATCACCACTGTTTCTTCTCTGCTCGCGAAAGTGTTATGCATTATTTTATCAGTAGAAAAAACTGGATAAATTTCGCAACAGCCGTGACGTTCGCCATTGGAATCTTTGGAATAATTAATATCGTGCTCAATTTTTGTATTCTTTTCTGTAAATTCTTCATATGCCTCACTCGTTTGCACCAATGATAATTTAATGTGTGCGTCATTTCGAATTTCTCTTTGACGATTTAACTCAAGGATAGAATGAACCATTTCTTCTTCGGCAGTTTTTGTATTAAGAATTGTTTCATCTTTCGCGATTTCCTTTATTATTGTCTCAGTTTGCGATTTTGTTTCGATATGTTTGCTTTCTAATGACACAGAAAGTGGAGATGTAGAATGTTGACTCGCTTCCGTGATAAAACTTTCCTTAGCGGAGGAATCTGCAGGAAATCGCATAAATTTATCTGATGTCGACTTCGCTGTTTCGTTTTCGTTTACAACTTTTAGGTCACCGTCGTAAGAAATTGTCGCACGACCACATGGTTCAGTTTTGAATTGAACCTCATACGAATCTTTTACTTTGATGTAACAATTGGTATCTTCAGTGGAAGTTCCAAAATCTGCAGCCTTTGACAGATCCAAACTGATCCCTGTGGTCATTTCTTCCAACTCTTTCGTTTTCATAAGTGAACTTTTCGACTGTTCGTCACATAAAATAATATCTAAAGTTTCATTAATCTTGACATCTACGTCTAGCTTCATATCGTAAAAAATTTGAGCGGTATTAGCTTGGCGTAATCTGCGTTGGGCATCATTCTGAGAAGAACGGAATATGTCCTGTTCAAACAATGAAGGGGCGGAAATTTTGTTGCCTTGTTCGTTGATGATCATTTTGTTAGTCTCCAAGTATATGTATTTTGCGTCATGGATATCTGCAACACGTTGCACATAAAGCTCTGAGTTAATTTCTTCAATCTTTGACTCATATAACTCTAACGCAACACGTTCTTTTTGTCGTGGCCTCACTGTCCAGACTTTTGCACAGCCAAAGTTCCTACCATCCCTCTGAGAGATTATATTGGTGTCTAGGAAAGTATTAGCTTGAATATACAGTGGCTTTGGATTCCGATATTCATCAAAATCTGGAATGTGCAATTTTTCGGGCGAAGTTATTATTTCTTCTTCACTTTTCGCCATCATTTCGGTTTCCAAACTGCCATCTTCAGAAGTTTCATCTCCTTCTGGTTTCGATATTGGCCTCTGGTTTGAAAGATCAGTGATTTCGGTTAATATCTCTTTGATTGAGGAAATTGTGTCTTTCGGCCTCGCCACACCTTTCTCTACCTTTTCGTAGCCTTTGGCAGCCTTAAATGTACCGAAAGCACTTTCGTATGCTAACTGTGAAATATGGCTCGGTAGCGATGCTAAATAAGTCTTGATAGGATCCATATCTCCGATAAACAATCCTGTGTGCGGATTTGTAGCTGGATATGTACGAACAGGTAAAATCTGAGTGAAGGACGTACTGCACTTCATAGATTGACTTTTCGAACTTTCTAGAGTCACATCCAAAAATGTATCTTTTTCAACTAAATTCGTCTTCTTCTGTTCTTTTTGGATGGTATTAGAATCATTATCCGAAGTGAGTGACGGAACATCTGGGACGGAACCAAATACAGCGATTGTATTTTTCTCGTGACAATAACTGGCGGAAAGGTTTTCCATAATTCGGCTACATTTGCGTGGGACATGGACGTTTTTGGTAACATTTGAAATTGTTCGCGTTTCAGCTTCATCCGATTTAGACTTTGTTTCATGGATTCGTTCGGAATCGTAAGGTCCTGTGGTAGACAGTAAGTAGTTGTCTTCTATCCGAAAATCACTTGAGAGCCGTTCATGGTCGGTTCTTAACGTAACAATTTCTTTAATGTTCTTATATGTCTTGCAAATTATGGGCGATGCTATGCGTATTCCAACATGTTCGTTTTTTGGTTGACGTATTAACTCGAAATGAAGTGTGGAGATCTTCTCAGGACATTGAAAAAAGTCGTCCGCTTTCTTGTCGCTCTGTATCTCTGTGGATCGGAGTTTTGAGAACGATAATATTCCTTCTTCTTTGATTTTTGTGATCCAATTAGCACCACCCACCTGTGAATTTGACCTTTGGTCTTTTGATACATCTTTAGACTGCAAAAATGCTGGAATAAATGGTTTCCCTGAAATTAGAGGATTAAATTAAACTAATATAAAAGCTGCAATAACGCGTAGATCAGCGAGTCGAGTTTTCTAAATATATAGATTGTACTTTTTTCGATCATTTCATAAATCAGATGATCAAATAATCTGTGACATTTATTTAGTAGAGTTAGTATAATGAAAAGAAAGTTATGACAGAAACAGATAAATACAGAAAATATGTTAGTTGACAGTTTGCTGTTAAATAGCGGTGTAGTTAATTATTATTTATATGGTCAGAAACGTATTTTCATAATATCTAAACATTATCTCTATATCAAACAACCAATGTTTTACGAAAACTCGATAGATTTTGTTATTTTTTGAAAAAAGTTCACAACAGAAGACATAATGTTTTATGATATACGTTTCTTTGCTCATTATCATTTGAGTATGGAAAATTATGACACAACATAAAGGTACCATTTGACACATTCAGTGGAATATAGCTTCTGAGTGAGCAAAATTTCGAAATTTTCAACCAACCCTTTTTCGTGTCCAACTTTTTGGCCTCAGCACCAACGTCTTCATCTGAAATATGAAAATTATTATCATTGTTTTATTTATTATTCATTCATTCTTTTAAATATTTTCGAGAAGTTTGATAAAAGCTTTTAGAGATAACTTTCAAAGACTTAAAACTCTATTTCCAGAAACCTAATTTCAATTAATTTATTTGTACTATAAAATTATAAATTTGGTAATAGGAAAACATTCCGAATGAAGAGACAAAGATCTAGAAACAAGATGTGATTTAATTTTTGGCATTGAAAATACGAATGAAGAAATACGTTTTCGGAAGATTCTAAAAATGGTATAAGTGGAAACCTTTTATGGATAACATTAAACTTATACAGCAATATTTTTATTTCACATTTTAACCTTAGCGCTACCGACAAAAATCCTTAATACCATTTCACACATTTTGTCCGTTAAAATGAGTACTCTCAGCAATCAATCAATAATGTTGTTGGAAGCCGTAAAACAACTCGGGATTACACTAGTCACTTAACACAGAGTAAGTTCTAAGGATAGTGCGTAGTTTTCTCTAGCTCAACGAAATCCAGTAATTTTTGTGGATTTCTCCGACAGGTATTTACCAAGCTGGTGTGGGAATTATGAGAAAGGGAAGGACGTCGCTACGAAAAATAATTTAGCATTCGAACGAAAAATAAGTTTTCTAATGAATTGTTATTTTTCAAATAAAAATATGTAAATGGAAAGCATTAAAGTAGTAAATGAAATCCAAGAGACAAATTATCTAAAAGTAGTGCATTTGAGAATCCTTTCGAGTGGAAAATGTTTCAGCATTTTACATGTATTTTTGTATTTCACGCCAAATACCAAAAATAAGAAAAACGTATCCGAAAATAAAATGTTAGGCGTATGTTTTCGATATTAAAAATGTATTAAAAACGAAGAATGCCAAAAAGGTTCACGCAGTTTTAAATGCTAGGGCCCTTGATACTGCTCAATTTTTGTCTAGAAATGTCTCTTAAACTAAAAAATACTCAAATGACAAACATTTTAGATCCGAGAACATTACGTATGAAGGCTATGGGGTGCAGGTTTTGAATATAAACAGTCTATTTAAATTCGTTTTTACTGAAAATGACTCTTTATCGAGTAGTTAGATCAGTTTCGAAAAATTTTTGGTGAATAATGTTACTGTTATCACTTAAAAAGAGTAATTTGTTGAGGTGATCAACCCCAAACCTCATTTGAGAAACGATCGTCGGTAGCTTTATAGCAATTCGCAGGTTAAATTCAGAATATATACTCTACCAGCTACTTGCGATATGAATGAATACCGAAAAATTGAAACATACTGTAGACTAATATTTCTCCACACATTTTTCGATGAACTGGTTTTATATCCGATGAGAACTTTTTCTCTTTTTCATTTCCTATGTCTCGACAAAATTATTAATAAAAACGTGCCGATTTTTGCATACTGTTGCTTGAATTCCTTCTCTTGTTGTTCCAAAGTCATATTCAGTTGTTGCATCTCTTCCAAAATTGCTTCTTTCAACTTCCCGTCCGCTTCAGCTTCTTCGGGGCGTTGCAAATTAAAAAGATTGTTCACGGCTGCGGCAGCGGATTTTAACATAATCAATTCGCTGATTTTCTGGAATTTATTGCAAATATGAATACAAGTAAAATATATAAACTTCTTTCTCAGCAATATATGTGTCTGATTTCATATTTACATTTAACCTTTTTACTTCATATTTAATTTAATTTTATTACTGGCTATAATCTGTGGGTTGGAATTTCAACTAGGAATGGTAAATTTGGGGTGAAAACAAAGCAAAAGTCAAAGGCGCACCACCAGCGGATGTGATTAAGCTTAAATTTTTAACTAAAGACATGTCGGTTATTATTGTGTTTTGTAAGTAGGTAGTACTCAACGAGTACTACTATTTTCACTGTCGATGAAATTTGCTCAAAATAACCAAAAATTTACATTTTGTGTGAATTTCATTTGGGCCATTGTAATTAATTATTTTCCTATTGTTGAAAAAAAGTTAGTGACAGTCTTACAGAGGAAGTAATGGGCTCACCAACGGTATATGACACCCACGATAAGCTTTGCTCTGGATAAATGAAAATTGATTTTGAAAAACATATCAAACCTTTCCGTCCAAACCAATACTTTTTCGTGTAGAATATTAAAAAAAACCAACTTCAGATTCGTGCTCAGCGCATCGAAATTGACCAGAAAAGTGTTTTCAGGATTTCAAAAATTTCGGAATTCAAATCCATGATACCCGCTATGGTTAAAATAAAATTTCGAAACCATAGGGGTATCATGAATTTGAATTTCGAAATTTTTGAAATTCTGAAAAACACTTTTTCTGGTCAATTTCGATGCGCTGAGCACGAATCTGAAGTTAGTTTTTTTTGTTGAGTCTCAGAAAAAATGTTTTATCCTAGTCAATACTTTGGATTTAGACGCATATACTGTAAATTCAGTCAGATCGTGGCGAGACCCAGTCTGTTTAACTCGCAAGATAGAAAATGATGACAAATGGCAAAACGAACTTTCTACTGAAATGGCCCAATATTAATTTCAGAAAATCCCGATATTGAACGTCGTGAAAGTGTTCGCAAATTGCATTAAAATGGGGGCCATTTTACCAGGGAGGTTTGCAAAGGAAATTGCTGGAATTTCCTTTGTATCGAATGTCGAAATTTGAACGCAATTCGAAACCACTTTTGTGATGTGCACTAACTTTTGAAATTTGGCACCTTTTGTGGAAACCTAAAAAATTTGATAAGCAAATCGACATCAATGAATCCCATAAACATGCCAAATCCAACATGGGGTGTGTTATTCGTGCCAAAATTTGAATTCGATCCAAAAGCTCAACTCGTAAAAACCCGGTCTTTTAGAGTAGAAACGAAAAATGAAAAACGGATACGTTATTATATACCACGTACATGACAAATTCGTATAAGAAAAACCACGAAATTTATGGCTGGCCAAAAATGGGCTTAATATCTCTGTATAATTTTATGAAAATACTGTTGAAGAAAACCTAATATGAAAAGCATTACCAATGACAATTTATCAAACTAGGGAATTGCTGTGTAAATCATGGAAACGATAAGGAAAAATTAAGGACCTGATGAATTGGAGATTTCGGAAGAATTGCCTCGATGCCTTCGTCGTCTTCAGCATTCCCATCGGAGATAGACACATCCACATCCATATAATCGGTTTCTTCAAGTCCGAGTATGATCGATGATTCGCTTTCTTCGTATTCAAGATTCTCTATCTCAACAATTCCGTCTGTGCTTGAAGTTTCTTCCCCTGCTTCGATGTCGATATCAACGTTCAGATAATGCGTACCTAAAGTATAATGATATATAGTACAATTATTTTTATCAGTAACAAAAAGTTGACGTACCCATCGGACTTTTGTCTCTCGATACAGCAAGGCCCATATTCGGCTTTAATTTTCCAGACTCCAAAAATTGCTGTTGAATTTCTCGAGACATTCTGCGAGACTGTCGCCGTTTAATAGTTTTATTTATTTGAGGTTTCGCACATTCCTGAATAATCTCGCTTTCGACTCTTTCATGAGCATGCGAAATAACAGAAGTTTCCGTCAGAATGGTCGGTTCAGTAAATTCCAGTGCAAAATCACAACCAGAACGCATCTCACCGGGTAGATAAATGAGCGATTTGGTCAGTACGATATCGCTATAAAGAATCGTTGCATCACATATTTCGTCTTGAGGCTTCGCTTCGAAAGATTCTTCTATATCTAGAGACAACATCTGAAGTTCTTTACTAAATGATACTCCAACACCAATACGCTCAGTACGTGGCTTTTTCGCATGAATACGCACAAAAATAAGAGATAACTGATCATATGTTCTCGGAATTTCATAGAAGACATAATGTGTAGCACCAGACTGGTCAGAACATGCAGAATACTGAGCATCTACATTGACACGGGTTCTCAGTAACTTGGAAAAGCCAGCCGATTCTAACTGAGGTTCCGTCACTACTATTAATTTACATTCCTCGGCATCAGGAACTCCAGTTGCTCTGGTCTCTGCTCCGGCATTCTTCTTGGCTTCTTCCTTGGCCTTCTTCTTGTCAGCGTCGGCCTTTGTCTTGGTTGCTTCCTCAGCCTTCTTTTTTTCAGCCTCGGCCTTTGTCTTGGCCTCAGCTTCGGCCTTCTTCTGAGACACAGGTTTTGCTTTGAGTTCAGCTTCGCCCTTCTTCTTGGCTTCTTCCTCAGCCTTCTTTTTGTCAGCCTCGGCCTTTGTCTTGGCCTCAGCTTCGGCCTTCTTCTTGGCTTCTTCCTCAGCCTTCTTCTTGTTAGCTTCGCCCTTCTTTTTCGCTTCTTCGTCAGCCTTCTTTTTGTCAGCCTCGGCCTTCTTCTTGGCTTCTTCCTCAGCCTTCTTTTTGTCAGCCTCGGCCCTTGTCTTGGCCTCAGCTTCGGCCTTCTTCTTGGCTTCTTCCTCAGCCTTCTTCTGCGCATCAGGTTTTGCTTTGAGTTCAGCTTCGCCCTTCTTCTTGGCTTCTTCCTCAGCCTTCTTCTTGTCAGCTTCGGCATTCTTTTTGGCCTCGGCGTCAGCCTTCTTTTTGTTAGCCTCGGCCTTTGTCTTGGCTTCTTCTTCAGCCTTCTTCTGAGCCTCAAGCCTTCTTTTTGTCAGCCTCGGCCTTCTTCTTGGCTTCGTCTTCAGCCTTCTTCTGAGCCTCAGGTTTCGCTTTGAGTTCAGCTTCGGCCTTCTTCTTAGCGTCTTCTTCAGCCTTCTTTTTGTCAGCCTCGGCCTTCTTCTTGGCTTCTTCTTCAGCCTTCTTTTTGTCAGCCTCGGCCTTCTTCTTGGCTTCTTCTTCAGCCTTCTTCTGAGCCTCAGGCTTTGCTTTGAGTTCAGCTTCGCCCTTCTTTTTGTCTTCTTCCTCAGCCTTCTTCTTGCCAGCTTCGGCCTTTGTTTTGGCCTCGACTTCAGCCTTCTTCTTGGCTTCTTCCTCAGCCTTCTTCTTGTCAGCCTCGGCCTTTGTTTTGGCCTCGGCTTCAGCCTTCTTTTTGTTAGCCTCGGCCTTTGTCTTGGCTTCTTCTTCAGCCTTCTTCTGAGCCTCAGGTTTCGCTTTGAGTTCAGCTTCGCCCTTCTTTTTGGCTTCTTCGTCAGCCTTCTTTTTGTCAGCCTCGGCCTTCTTCTTGGCTTCGTCTTCAGCCTTCTTCTGAGCCTCAGGTTTCGCTTTGAGTTCAGCTTCGCCCTTCTTTTTGGCTTCTTCGTCAGCCTTCTTTTTGTCAGCCTCGGCCTTCTTCTTGGCTTCGTCTTCAGCCTTCTTCTGAGCCTCAGGCTTTGCTTTGAGTTCAGCATGGCCCTTCTTATTGGCTTCTTCGTCAGCCTTCTTTTTATCAGCATCGGCCTTAGTCTTGGCCTCAGCTTCAGCCTTCTTCTTGGCTTCTTCTTCAGCCTTCTTTTTGTCAGCCTCGGCCTTTGTCTTGGCCTCGGCTTCAGCCTTCTTTTTGTCAGCCTCGGCCTTAGTCTTGGCCTCAGCTTCGGCCTTCGTCTTGGGTTCTTCTTCAGCCTTCTTTTTGTCAGCCTCGGCCTTTGTCTTGGCCTCGGCTTCAGCCTTCTTTTTGTTAGCATCGGCCTTAGTCTTGGCCTCAGCTTCAGCCTTCTTCTTGGCTTCTTCTTCAGCCTTCTTTTTGTCAGCCTCGGCCTTTGTCTTGGCCTCGGCTTCAGCCTTCTTTTTGTCAGCCTCGGCCTTAGTCTTGGCCTCAGCTTCGGCCTTATTCTTGGCTTGTTCGTCAACCTTCTTTTTATCAGCCTCGGCTTTTGTCTTGGCCTCTGCTTCGGCCTTCGTCTTGGCTTCTTCTTCAGCCTTCTTCTGAGCCTCAGGTTTTGCTTTGAGTTCAGCATCGCCCTTCTTTTTGGCTTCTTCCTCAGCCTTCTTCTTGTCAGCTTCGGCCTTTGTTTTGGCGTCGGCTTCATCCTTCTTTTTGTCAGCCTCGGCCTTAGTCTTGGCCTCAGCTTCAGCCTTCTTCTTGGCTTCTTCGTCAGCCTTCTTTTTGTCAGCCTCGGCCTTAGTCTTGGCCTCAGCTTCGGCCTTCGTCTTGGGTTCTTCTTCAGCCTTCTTTTTGTCAGCCTCGGCCTTTGTCTTTTTTTTTTTTTTTTTTTTTTTTTTTTTTTTTTTTTTTTTTTTTTTTTTTTTTTTTTTTTTCCCCCCCCCCCCCCCCCCCCCCCCCCCCCCCCCCCCCCCCCCCCCCCCCCTGTTTTCCTCGCTTCGGCCTCTCTTGGCTTCTCTTCACCTTCTTCTTGTTAGCTCGCCTTCTTTTTGCTTTTCCTCACCTTCTTTGCAGCTCGGCCTTTTTGGCTCCTCCCTTCTTTTGTCAGCCTCGGCCTTTGCTCTCAGCTTCTTTGGCTCTTTCGCCTTCTTTTAGCCTCGTTTCTTGGTCCTTCGCCTTCTTGTTCTTCTCAGCCTTCTTGGCCTCGGTTTTTTGTCGCTTCGCCTTCTTTTGCCTCGCTTCTTGGTCAGCTTCGGCCTTCTTTGGTCTCTCAGCCTTCTTTTTGTCAGCCTCGCCTTTTCTTGGCTCGCTTCAGCCTTCTTTGAGCCTCGGCTTGCTTGGCTCAGCTTCGCCTTCTTTTGGCTTCTTCTCAGCCTTCTTTTTGTAGCCTCGGCCTTTTTTGGCCTCAGCTTCGAGCCTTCTTCTTGCTTCTTCTTCACCTTCTTTTAGCCTCGGCTTTTTTGGTCGTTCGCCTTCTTGGCCTCAGTTTTTTAGTTCGGCTTCGCCTTCTTCTGGCTTCTTCTCAGCTCTTTTTTCAGCCTCGGCCTTCTTTTGGCTTCTCTCAGCCTTCTTTGTCAGCCTCGGCCTTCTCTTGGCTTCTTCTCAGCCTTCTTGAGCCTCGGTTTGTTTGGTCGCTTCGCCTTCTTTTTGTCCTCGCCTTTTTGCTCCTTCGCCTTTTCTTGGTCTTCAGCCTTCTTTGTCCTCAGCTTCTTGTCAGCTTCGGCCTTTTTTGGCTTCTCTTCAGCCTTCTTTTTGTAGCCTCGGCCTTTTCTTGGCTCGCTTGCTTCTTGAGCCTCGCTCAGCTTCGCCTTCTTTTGGCTTCTTCTTCAGCCTTCTTTGCAGCCTCGGCCTTTGTTTGGCCTCGCTTCAGCCTTCTTTTTCATTTGCTCGGCCTTTTGGCCTCGCTTGCCTCGTCTTGTTCTTCTTCAGCCTCTTCTGAGCCTCGGTTGTTTGGTTCGCTTCGCCTTCTTTTTGGCTTCTTCCTCAGCCTTCTTTGTCAGCTCGGCCTTTTTTGGCTTCGCTTCACCTTCTTCTGGCTTCTTCCTCGCCTTCTTTTTGGCCTCGGCCTTTTTTGTCAGCTCGGCCTTCTTCTTGGTTCTCTTCAGCCTTCTTCTGAGCCTCAGGTTTGCTTTGAGTTCAGCTTGCCTTCTTTTGGCTTCTTCTCAGCCTTCTTTTTTCAGCTCGGCCTTTTCTTGCTCGCTTCAGCCTTCTTGCCTCGGCTTTTTGTCAGCTGCCTTTTTTGGCCTCGTCAGCCTTCTTTTTCAGCCTCGGCCTTAGTCTTGGCCTCAGCTTCGGCCTTCTCTTGGTTCTTCTTCAGCCTTCTTTTGAGCCTCGGCTTTGTTTGGCTCGGCTTCAGCCTTCTTTTTGGCCTCGGCCTTTTTGTCAGCTTCGCCTTCTTGGCTTCTCTTCTTGTCAGCTTCGGCCTTTTTTTGGCTCTCTTCAGCCTTCTTCTTGGCTTCTTCCTCAGCCTTTTTTATCAGCCTCGACCTTCTTCTTGGCTTCTTCTTCAGCCTTCTTCTGAGCCTCAGGCATTGCTTTGAGTTCAGCTTCGCCCTTCTTTTTGGCTTCTTCCTCAGCCTTCATCTTGTCAGCTTCGGCCTTTGTTTTGGCCTCGGCTTCAGCCTTCTTTTTGTCAGCCTCGGCCTTAGTCTTGGCCTCAGCTTCGGCCTTCTTCTTGGGCTTCTTCTTCAGCCTTCTTTTTGTCAGCCTCGGCCTTAGTCTTGGCCTCAGCTTCAGCCTTCTTCTTGGCTTCTTCGTCAGCCTTCTTTTTGTCAGCCTCGGCCTTAGTCTTGGCCTCAGCTTCGGCCTTCTTCTTGGCTTCTTCTTCAGCCTTCTTCTGAGCCTCAGGCTTTGCTTTGAGTTCAGCTTCGGCCTTCTTCTTGGCTTCTTCTTCAGCCTTCTTTTTGTCAGCCTCGGCCTTTGTCTTGGCCTCAGCTTCGGACTTCTTCTTGGCTTCTTCTTCAGCCTTCTTTTTGTCAGCCTCGGCCTTAGTCTTGGCCTCAGCTTCAGCCTTCTTCTTGGCTTCTTCTTCAGCCTTCTTTTTGTCAGCCTCGGCCTTTGTCTTGGCCTCGGCTTCATCCTTCTTTTTGTCTGCCTCGGCCTTAGTCTTGGCCTCAGCTTCAGCCTTCTTCTTGGCTTCTTCGTCAGCCTTCTTCAGCCTCAGCCTTCTTTTTGTCAGCTTCGGCCTTCGTCTTGGCTTCTTCTTCAGCCTTCTTTTTGTCAGCCTCGGCCTTAGTCTTGGCCTCAGCTTCAGCCTTCTTCTTGGCTTCTTCGTCAGCCTTCTTTTTGTCAGCCTCGGCCTTAGTCTTGGCCTCAGCTTCAGCCTTCTTCTTGGCTTCTTCCTCAGCCTTCTTCTTGTCAGCCTCGGCCTTAGTCTTGGCCTCAGCTTCGGCCTTCTTCTTGGCTTCTTCTTCAGCCTTCTTCTGAGCCTCAGGCATTGCTTTGAGGTCCGCCTCTTTGGCTTCTTCTCAGCCTTCTCTGTCTTCGGCCTCTCTTGCTTTCCCTTCTTTGTCCCTCGGCTTCTTGTCAGCTTCGCTTCTTCTTGGCTTCTTCAGCCTTCTTTTTCAGCCTCGGCTTTTCTTGGCCTCGCTTCGGCCTTTTTTGCTTCTTCTTCAGCCTTCTTAGCCTCGGTTTCTGGTTCTCTCGCCTTTTGGCTCTTTGCTTTTAGCTTCGCTTTTTGGTTCTCTCGCCTTCTTTTCCTCGGCCTTTTCTTGTCAGCTTCGGCTTCTTCTTGGCTTCTTCTTCAGCCTTTTTTCCTTGGCTTCTTCTTCAGCCTTCTTTTGTCAGCCTCGCCTTTTCTTGGCCTCGCTTCCTTCTTCTTGGCTCTTCTCAGCCTTCTCTTGGTTCTTCTCAGCCTTCTTCTGGCCTCAGGTTGCTTAGTTCAGTTCGCCTTCTTTGGCTTCTTCCTCAGCTTCTTCTTGTCTCTTCGCCTTTTTTTGGCCTCGGTTTTCTTTTGTCAGCTCGCTTTTTTGGTCCTCGCTTCTTCTTGGCTTCTTCTTCAGCTTCTTTTGTCAGCCTCGCCTTTTTGGCCTCGTTCGCTTCTTCTTGGCTTCTTCAGCCTTCTTTAGCCTCGGTTTTCTGTCTTGGCTTCTCTCAGCCTTCTTCTTGGCTTCTTCGGCCTTCGTCTTGGGTTCTTCTTCAGCCTTCTTTTTGTCAGCCTCGGCCTTTGTCTTGGCCTCGGCTTCAGCCTTCTTTTTGTCAGCCTCGGCCTTAGTCTTGGCCTCAGCTTCAGCCTTCTTCTTGGCTTCTTCGTCAGCCTTCTTTTTGTCAGCCTCGGCCTTAGTCTTGGCCTCAGCTTCGGCCTTCTTCTTGGCTTCTTCTTCAGCCTTCTTTTTGTCAGCCTCGGCCTTTGTCTTGGCCTCGGCTTCAGCCTTCTTCTTGGCTTCTTCGTCAGCCTTCTTTTTGTCAGCCTCGGCCTTAGTCTTGGCCTCAGCTTCGGCCTTCTTCTTGGCTTCTTCCTCAGCCTTCTTCTTGTCAGCTTCGGCCTTTGTTTTGGCCTCGGCTTCAGCCTTCTTTTTGTCAGCCTCGGCCTTAGTCTTGGCCTCAGCTTCAGCCTTCTTCTTGGCTTCTTCCTCAGCCTTCTTCTTGTCAGCCTCGGCCTTAGTCTTGGCCTCAGCTTCGGCCTTCTTCTTGGCTTCTTCTTCAGCCTTCTTCTGAGCCTCAGGCATTGCTTTGAGTTCAGCTTCGCCCTTCTTTTTGGCTTCTTCCTCAGCCTTCTTCTTGTCAGCTTCGGCCTTTGTTTTGGCTACTTCTTCGGCCTTCTTCTTGGCTTCTTCCTCAGCCTTCTTTTTATCAGCCTCGGCCTTCTTCTTGGCTTCTTCTTCAGCCTTCTTCTGAGCCTCAGGCTTTGCTTTGAGTTCAGCTTCGGCCTTCTTCTTGGCTTCTTCTTCAGCCTTCTTTTTGTCAGCCTCGGCCTTTGTCTTGGCCTCGGTTTCAGCCTTCTTTTTGTCCGCCTCGGCCTTAGTCTTGGCCTCAGCTTCAGCCTTCTTCTTGGCTTCTTCGTCAGCCTTCTTTTTGTCAGCCTCGGCCTTTGTCTTGGCCTCAGCTTCGGCCTTCTTCTTGGCTTCTTCGTCAGCCTTCTTTTTGTCTGCCTCGGCCTTAGTCTTGGCCTCAGCTTCAGCCTTCTTCTTGGCTTCTTCTTCAGCCTTCTTTTTGTCAGCCTCGGCCTTATTCTTGGCCTCAGCTTCGGCCTTCTTCTTGGCTTCTTCTTCTGCCTTCTTTTTGTCAGCCTCGGCCTTATTCTTGGCTCAGCTTCGCCTTCTTTTGGCTTCTTCTTCAGCCTTCTTTTGTCAGCCTCGGCCTTTTCTTGGCCTCGCTTCGGCCTTCTTTTGCTTCTCTTCGCCTTTTTTTTCGCCTCGGCTTTTGTTTTGGCTTCTTCCTCAGCCTTTTTCTTGTCAGCCTCGGCCTTTGTCTTGGCCTCAGCTTCGGACTTCTTCTTGGCTTCTTCTTCAGCCTTCTTCTGAGCCTCAGGTTTTGCTTTGAGTTCAGCTTCGGCCTTCTTCATGGCTTCTTCGTCAGCCTTCTTCTTGTCAGCTTCGGCCTTTGTTTTGGCCTCGGCTTCAGCCTTCTTCTTGGCTTCTTCCTCAGCCTTCTTCTTGTCAGCCTCGGCCTTTGTCTTGGCCTCAGCTTCGGCCTTTGTCTTGGCCTCAGCTTCGGCCTTCTTCTTGGCTTCTTCTTCAGCCTTCTTTTTATCAGCCTCGGCCTTTTTCTTGGCCTCAGCTTCGGCCTTCTTCTTGGCTTCTTCTTCAGCCTTCTTCTGGCCCGGTTTTGCTTTTAGTTCGCTTCGCCTTCTTTGGCTTCTTCCTCAGCCTTCTTAGCTTCGGCCTTCTTCTTGGCTTCTTCTTCAGCCTTCTTTTTATCAGCTCGGCCTTTGTCTTGGCCTCAGCTTCGGCCTTCTTCTTGGCTTCTTCTTCAGCCTTCTTTTTATCAGCCTCGGCCTTTGTCTTGGCCTCATCTTCGGCCTTTGTCTTGGCCTCAGCTTCGGCCTTCTTCTTGGCTTCTTCTTCAGCCTTCTTTTTATCAGCCTCGGCCTTTGTCTTGGCCTCAGCTTCGGCCTTCTTATTGGCTTCTTCTTCAGCCTTCTTTTTATCAGGCTCGGCCTTTGTCTTGGCCTCAGCTTCGGCCTTCTTCTTGGCTTCTTCTTCAGCCTTCTTTTTATCAGCCTCGGCCTTTGTCTTGGCCTCAGCTTCGGCCTTTGTCTTGGCCTCAGCTTCGGCCTTCTTTTTATCAGCCTCGGCCTTTGTGTTGGCCTCAGGTTCGGCCTTCTTCTTGGCTTCTTCTTCAGCCTTCTTTTTGTCAGCCTCGGCCTTATTCTTGGCCTCAGCTTCGGCCTTCTTCTTGGCTTCTTCTTCAGCCTTCTTCTGAGCCTCAGGTTTTGCTTTTAGTTCAGCTTCGCCCTTCTTTTTGGCTTCTTCCTCAGCCTTCTTCTTGTCAGCTTCGGCCTTCTTCTTGGCTTCTTCAGCCTTCTTTTTGTCAGCCTCGGCCTTATTCTTGGCCTCAGCTTCGGCCTTCTTCTTGGCTTCTTCTTCAGCCTTCTTCTGAGCCTCAGATGTTGCTTTGCGCTCAGCTTCGGCCTTCTTCTTATCTTCATCTTCAGCCTTCTTTTTATCAGCCTCGGCCTTAGTCTTGGCCTCAGCTTCTGCCTTCTTCTTGGCTTCTTCTTCAGCGTTCTTCTGAGCCTCAGGTTTTGCTTTGAGTTCAGCTTCGCCCTTCTTTTTGGCTTCTTCCTCAGCCTTCTTCTTGTCAGCCTCGGCCTTAGTGTTGGCCTCAGCTTCGGCCTTCTTCTTATCTTCATCTTCAGCCTTCTTTTTATCAGCCTCGGCCTTAGTCTTGGCCTCAGCTTCTGCCTTCTTCTTGGCTTCTTCTTCAGCGTTCTTCTGAGCCTCAGGTTTTGCTTTTAGTTCAGCTTCGCCCTTCTTTTTGGCTTCTTCCTCAGCCTTCTTCTGAGCTTCAGGTTTTGCTTTGAGTTCAGCTTCGGCCTTCTTCTTGTCAGCCTCGGCCTTTGTCTTGGCCTCAGCTTCGCTCTTCTTTTTGGCTTCTTCCTCAGCCTTCTTCTGAGCTTCAGGTTTTGCTTCGAGTTCAGCTTCGGCCTTCTTCTTGGCTTCTTCCTCAGCCTTCTTCTTGTCAGCTTCGGCTTTTGTTTTGGCCTCGGCTTCAGCCTTCTTCTTGGCTTCTTCCTCAGCCTTCTTCTTGTCAGCCTCGGCCTTTGTCTTGGCCTCAGCTTCGGCCTTCTTCTTGGCTTCTTCTTCAACCTTCTTTTTATCAGCCTCGGCCTTTGTCTTGGCCTCAGCTTCGGCCTTCTTCTTGGCTTCTTCTTCAGCCTTCTTTTTATCAGGCTCGGCCTTTGTCTTGGCCTCAGCTTCGGCCTTTGTCTTGGCCTCAGCTTCGGCCTTCTTCTTGGCTTCTTCTTCAGCCTTCTTTTTATCAGCCTCGGCCTTTGTCTTGGCCTCAGCTTCGGCCTTCTTCTTGGCTTCTTCTTCAGCCTTCTTTTTATCAGCCTCGGCCTTTGTCTTGGCCTCAGCTTCGGCCTTCTTCTTGGCTTCTTCTTCAGCCTTCTTTTTATCAGGCTCGGCCTTTGTCTTGGCCTCAGCTTCGGCCTTCTTCTTGGCTTCTTCTTCAGCCTTCTTTTTGTCAGCCTCGGCCTTTGTCTTGGCCTCTGCTTCGGCCTTCTTCTTGGCTTCTTCTTCAGCCTTCTTTTTATCAGCCTCGGCCTTTGTCTTGGCCTCAGCTTCGGCCTTCTTCTTGGCTTCTTCTTCAGCCTTCTTCTGAGCCTCAGGTTTTGCTTTGAGTTCAGCTTCGCCCTTCTTTTTGGCTTCTTCCTCAGCCTTCTTCTTATCAGCTTCGGCCTTCTTCTTGGCTTCTTCTTCACCCTTCTTCTGAGCCTCAGATGTTGCTTTGCGCTCAGCTTCGGCCTTCTTCTTGGCTTCATCTTCAGCCTTCTTTTTATCAGCCTCGGCCTTAGTCTTGGCCTCAGCTTCTGCCTTCTTCTTGGCTTCTTCTTCAGCGTTCTTCTGAGCCTCAGGTTTTGCTTTGAGTTCAGCTTCGCCCTTCTTTTTGGCTTCTTCCTCAGCCTTCTTCTTGTCAGCCTCGGCCTTTGTGTTGGCCTCAGCTTCGGCCTTCTTCTTGGCTTCTTCTTCAGCCTTCTTTTTATCAGGCTCGGCCTTTGTCTTGGCCTCAGCTTCGGCCTTCTTCTTGGCTTCTTCTTCAGCCTTCTTTTTATCAGGCTCGGCCTTTGTCTTGGCCTCAGCTTCGGCCTTTGTCTTGGCCTCAGCTTCGGCCTTCTTCTTGGCTTCTTCTTCAGCCTTCTTTTTATCAGCCTCGGCCTTTGTCTTGGCCTCAGCCTCGGCCTTCTTCTTGGCTTCTTCTTCAGCCTTCTTCTGAGCCTCAGGTTTTCCTTTGAGTTCAGCTTCGCCCTTCTTCTTGGCTTCTTCCTCAGCCTTCTTCTGGTCATCTTCAGCCTTCTTCTTGTCAGTCTCGGCCTTTGTCTTGGCCTCAGCTTCGGCCTTCTTCTTGGCTTCTTCTTCAGCCTTCTTCTGAGCCTCAGGTTTTCCTTTGAGTTCAGCTTCGCCCTTCTTCTTGGCTTCTTCTTCAGCCTTCTTTTTATCAGCCTCGGCCTTTGTCTTGGCCTCAGCCTCGGCCTTCTTCTTGGCTTCTTCTTCAGCCTTCTTCTTGTCAGCCTCGGCCTTTGTGTTGGCCTCAGCTTCGGCCTTCTTCTTGGCTTCTTCTTCAGCCTTCTTTTTATCAGCCTCGGCCTTTGTCTTGGCCTCAGCATTGGCCTTCTTCTTGGCTTCTTCTTCAGCCTTCTTTATTTCAGCCTCGGTCTTTGTCTTGGCCTCTGCTTCGGCCTTCTTCTTGGCTTCTTCTTCAGCCTTCTTTTTGTCTGCCTCGCCCTTAGTCTTGGCCTCAGCATCGGCCTTCTTCTTGGCTTCTTCTTCAGCGTTCTTCTGAGCCTCAGGTTTTGCTTTGAGTTCAGCTTCGCCCTTCTTTTTGGCTTCTTCCTCAGCCTTCTTCTTGTCAGCTTCGGCCTTTGCTATGGCCTCGGCTTCGGCCTTATTCTTGGCTTCTTCCTCAACCTTCTTCTTGTCAGCTTCGGCCTTTGTGTTGGCCTCAGCTTCGGCCTTCTTCTTGGCTTCTTCTTCAGCCTTCTTTTTATCAGCCTCGGCGTTTGTCTTGACCTCAGCTTCGGCCTTCTTCTTGGCTTCTTCTTCAGTCTTCTTTTTATCAGCCTCGCCCTTAGTCTTGGCCTCAGCTTCGGCCTTCTTCTTGGCTTCTTCTTCAGCCTTCTTCTGAGCCTCAGGTTTTGCTTTTAGTTCAGCTTCGCCCTTCTTTTTGGCTTCTTCCTCAGCCTTCTTCTTGTCAGCCTCGGCCTTTGTCTTGGCCTCAGCTTCGGACTTCTTCTTGGCTTCTTCTTCAGCCTTCTTCTGAGCCTCAGGTTTTGCTTTGAGTTCAGCTTCGCCCTTCTTTTTGGCTTCCTCCTCAGCCTTCCTCTTGTCAGCTTCGGCCTTCTTCTTGGCTTCTTCTTCAGCCTTCTTCTGAGCCTCAGGTTTTGCTTTGAGTTCAGCTTCGCCCTTCTTCTTGGCTTCTTCCTCAGCCTTCTTTTTATCAGCCTCGGCCTTAGTCTTGGACTCAGCTTCAGCCTTCTTCTTGGCTTCTTCCTCAGCCTTCTTTTTATCAGCCTCGGCCTTTGTCTTGGCCTCAGCTTCGGCCTTCTTTTTGGCTTCTTCCTCAGCCTTCTTCTGAGCCTCTGGTGTTGCCTTGAGTTCAGCTTCGCCCTTCTTCTTGGCTTCTTCCTCAGCCTTCTTCTTGTCAGCCTCGGCCTTTGTCTTGGCCTCAGCTTCGGCCCTCTTCTTGGCTTCTTCTTCAGCCTTCTTCTGAGCCTCAGGTGTTGCTTTGTGTTCAGCTTCGCCCTTCTTTTTGGCTTCCTCCTCAGCCTTCCTCTTGTCAGCTTCGGCCTTCTTCTTGGCTTCTTCCTCTGCCTTCTTCTTATCAGCCTCGGCCTTTGTCTTGGCCTCAGCTTCGGCCCTCTTCTTGGCTTCTTCTTCAGCCTTCTTCTGAGCCTCAGGTTTTGCTTTGAGTTCAGCTTCGCCCTTCTTCTTGGCTTCTTCCTCAGCCTTCTTCTTGTCGGCTTCGGCCTTTGTTATGGTTTCTTCTTCAGCCTTCTTTTTGTCAGCCTCGGCCTTTGTTTTGGCCTCGGATTCTGCCTTCTTCTTGGCTTCTTCCTCAGCATTCTTCTTGTCAGCTTCGGCCTTTATTTTGGCCCCGGCTTCAGCCTTCTTCTTGGCTTCTTCCTCAGCCTTCTTTTTATCAGCCTCGGTCTTTGTTTTGGCCTCGGCTTCACCTTCTTCTTGGCTTCTTCTTCAGCCTTCTTCTGAGCCTCAGGTTTTGCTTTGAGTTCAGCTTCGCCCTTCTTTTTGTCTTCTTCCTCAGCATTCTTCTTGTCAGCTTCGGCCTTTGTCTTGGCCTCAGCTTCGGCCTTCTTCTTGGCTTCTTCTTCAGCCTTCTTCTGAGCCTCAGGTGTTGCCTTGAGTTCAGCTTCGCTCTTCTTTTTGGCTACTTCCTCAGCCTTCTTCTTGTCAGCTTCTGGATTTTCAATTTCTCTCTCAAGGTCAGCTTGGATATTATAGGACAACGGTGTATGTAATTCCGTTATAGATGCATTTATTGTATCATAAGTATCATATAGAAATATTTCGAGGAAGTCGTTATGCGTATGTGAAAACAAGCTCATGTCTTGAGTGATGCTAGTACGCTTTTGTCCCTCTTCTATTTCTTTTACATTTGCTTGTTCCTCGTCATACTGGTCGTATAGGAATACTTCTAGGAAATCGTCAGCTTCGATTTCTTTTAGTTCGACGGTCACATGTGCTTCCAATTGACTCACTAGTGCCTTTTCACCTTCAGAATATTTTTCTCGTTTTGGATCCTCGGTTATATTTTGTGGTGACGCTGATGTGGTAAGATTGATGTTCTTTGAAGTAATTTCCATTAAGCTGTCTGTTATATTTTTTCCCTCTCCAACAACTAATGAGGACCGTACGACGTTGCTTTGAAGTGGCAATTTTAGTGCAATGTGCGAAGTGTCCGCTGCATATAACTCACACAAAATACTGATAGTGGTAGCATCTTTAGTGAACGCAAGATTAGTTTGTGTGTCTTGAGATCCCAAAATGAGCCCTAGCTCGCCCTCTGGTACCACAAGCGCTTGATGCTTAGTTTCGGTATATTGATTTTGTATACCAGTGGTTTTGCTTTCGTGAACGTCTGCTGCTCGTATTTCTTTAGACATATTTTGTTTCGAATTGGGACTCGCTTTGCCAGAGCTTATAGGTCCTTCTATTTCGTCAGCGCACATCACTTCGACATCTATGGTAATGTCAGCCATTTGCTTATATAAATGCACGAAAATATTATTTATTGCACTATACTGAGCTTCTGTCTCTATTTCATTATCACTCACTGTAAGGAAAATTTCTTCTAAACGAGCTTCATGAAGGCTTACAAAAATAGTTTCTTCAGCAGACATACTATAGAATTGGAGCAAAATTGATGTTTCCATATGTTCGTGGCCTGTAATTGTATTTGAGCTCTTTCTTCTCTGTTTCTGAGCTTTAACAAGCGACAGAATTTCGTCTGATGGTATTTCTATGATTGATACTGCAACGTTTTCGTCATTGCTTTCAGAGGCAAATGTCAAGGATATGTCGGCTGCTTCAACGCCTTCTTCTGAATGGGAAAGCATTTTCTCGAGCCCGGTGTCTATAAAATTGGCCTCAGGAACATCTCCTCGCTGTGGTGTTTCTTGTTCCGCAGTTTCTTCAGTTCTTGATTCGCTTTTTTCTTCGATTACCTCTTTGGCTGCTTCTATTTCTTCTTTTTTTAATAAGTCGTTCTCTTCAACAGTTGTTTTTAGTTCAGTTTCCAATGTGATAGTTTCGGTTGGCGGAACTCCTAACTCTTTGTTCAAATCAACACTCACTTCATCTAGCTTTTCATTTGTCGGTTCATTTGCAGTGATAGGTATTTGGCTCTTTTGGACTTTGGTGGTTGCAATAACTCCTTCTGTGGATACCTCTATCAATGTAACTATGACACCTGCTTCAGGGCTTTTAGAGTCAAATATTAAGGAAACATCCATCTTTTCAGGAACATCTCCTCGCTGTTGTGTTTCTTGATCCGCAGTTTCTTCAGTTCTTGATTCGCTTTTTTCTTCGATTACCTCTTTGGCTGCTTCTATTTCTTCTTTTTTTAGTAAGTCGTTCTCTTCAACAGTTGTTTTTAGTTCATTTTCCAATGTGAGCTTCAATGTTTCGGTTGGCGGAACTCCTAACTCTTTGTTCAAATCAACACTCACTTCATCTAGCTTTTCATTTGTCGGTTCATTTGCAGTGATAGGTATTTGGCTCTTTTGCACTTTGGTGGTTGCAATAACTCCTTCTGTGGATACCTCTATCAATGTAACTATGACACCTGCTTCAGGGCTTTTAGAGTCAAATATTAAGGAAACATCCATCTTTTCAGGAACATCTCCTCGCTGTTGTGTTTCTTGATCCGCAGTTTCTTCAGTTCTTGATTCGCTTTTTTCTTCGATTACCTCTTTGGCTGCTTCTATTTCTTCTTTTTTTAGTAAGTCGTTCTCTTCAACAGTTGTTTTTAGTTCATTTTCCAATGTGAGCTTCAATTTCGGTTGGCGGAACTCCTAACTCTTTGTTCAAATCAACACTCACTTCATCTAGCTTTTCATTTGTCGGTTCATTTGCAGTGATAGGTATTTGGCTCTTTTGGACTTTGGTGGTTGCAATAACTCCTTCTGTGGATACCTCTATCAATGTAACTATGACACCTGCTTCAGGGCTTTTAGAGTCAAATATTAAGGAAACATCCATCTTTTCAGGAACATCTCCTCGCTGTTGTGTTTCTTGATCCGCAGTTTCTTCAGTTCTTGATTCGCTTTTTTCTTCGATTACCTCTTTGGCTGCTTCTATTTCTTCTTTTTTTAGTAAGTCGTTCTCTTCAACAGTTGTTTTTAGTTCATTTTCCAATGTGAGCTTCATAGTTTCGGTTGGCGGAACTCCTAACTCTTTGTTCAAATCAACACTCACTTCATCTAGCTTTTCATTTGTCGGTTCATTTGCAGTGATAGGTATTTGGCTGTTTTGGACTTTGGTGGTTGCAATAACTCCTTCTGTGGATACCTCTATCAATGTAACTATGACACCTGCTTCAGGACTTTTAGAGTCAAATATTAAGGAAAGATCCAGCTTTTCTACTTGTGTCTCTGTCTGTGCCAATACTCCCAAGAGCGGTTCTGTTAATTTAGACGCCTTGCCAATTTCTTGTTTATCTTCAGCTCCATCTATTTCCGTTATATGTTCACATGTTGACTTCTGCTTATTCAAAATTTTCATAGCATTTTCGCTTTCAATAGGGCTTTCAATCTTCGGTTCGGTTTTTTCTTCAGCTAGGCTTGTGTCATCTTCGGTTTTCGATTTGGCTATGTTTTCATATTTGAATGCTTTTTCTCGTTGTATTTCAGCCACAAGGTTGATATTTTCGCCGGAAATAACTTCAATCTCATTATCTTCATTAGTACTCATTTTCGTAATCAATTCATGTTCCGTTCCAGTAATTTGGCTCTTTCTTCTATGTTTCTCATCTTTTATATTCGCCATCACTTCCTCTGCGAATAATTCTATTAGAGTCACGACTACGCCTTCTTCAGGACCTTTGAAGCCAAATAGCAGGGAAATAAAGACTTCTTTTATTTCTTTGTGTGGTAATTCTTCAAATAGCTGTTCCGTTAACTTTGTTTCTTTCACAACTTCCTTCTCATTTTCGTGTCGATCTTCTTCGATAAAATTTTCATATGTAGGCGTCTCTTGTGTGCCTGTAATGTTTTCCGCATGTACTGTCATTGTTTCTTCAACCTTTGGTTCAACTTTACTCGTCGCTAAGAATTCGAGTTCGTCGGCTCCTTTTTTTAGCATCTCCTCGCTTCCATCGCCTGCTTTTTGCATCGAAGGTCCATCTTTTGATGGTTGCTCAGCTAAATATATTTGTTTTCATTGATTCAGATGAAAGTATGACTTTTAATGAATCAAATATGTTAATTACTTCACTTCACACATAAGTACGAGTTACGCTGGTAACCAAAACCGTGTGTTTATATGCGTGTCTACCTAACTAACCTAATTTAATCCCTCTTGTACAATCAAGTTATAGTAAATAAGATGCTATATGGATACCGATTAGTCTTAGACTTAGGCTCAGGTCAAGCCTTAATCTTAGCTTAAGGCACTCGATGTATGGGCGTGGGGTAATGTTTCGCCACAAAGAACCTTTCCTAAATGGAATTTCCATACAGGTGGCGATTAGATGGAAACATGAATTGGCTTAGTTATGCAATAATTGGCAATAACGGGTGACAACTAAAAAATGAGACTGGCGAAAATTTCAATTTTTCTTTATCAAAACTCAAAAAGCATGTTTGGTGTCATATAAAAATAGAAGTTCGAAGGTTTCTAACAAAAAAGATTAGCTCAATTCGTCTAGGAAAACCAGGTAAACGGTTGAATCAAAGTGGAGCACCCGTTTTTGATCTTGTACAGAGGTTTTTCGAAGAATTCTCACCTTTTTCATAGGGACAACTTTGATATTTTTACGCACAGGGTGATCCTGATGCTCGTTTATTATTTGCTTTTTACCACTAGTCACGAACTTAGAAATATCACGCGAAATAAGGTATTTTGTGAAATTCTCGACTCCGTAACATTTTTTTGACCAGAAAGTATTTATTCAACTCACTATGCATTCATTTCTAGCGGGACACGCATATACTCATATAGAGCCATCTCTAGAATTTAGGGACGAACACGAAGTGCTAGATCAGCTCGTACAAATGGTCACATATCACTTTATCTCAACGAAAAACCATAACCTTATAATTACCATTTTTCTAGTATGTAATAAGCATACTGAATATTCCCTAAAATTTGCGCTTGTTAAGATGCGAAATCCTCAATATATAAAGTGTCCCAAATTATGCACACATGATATGTTTATTTTTGTTCTTTTTGACGTTAAATTCTAATGTGGTAAGGAAAACAAACCAAAGCAGGAATCTCAGCTTTGACTTGGTATATAACTTTCCTTCAGCGCATCTGAATTTGGAAACTAAAACATAGCGTTATTACGAAATCGTGTGTACATATTTTTAGGACACCCTCTTGAGGATTAAGAATTAATTAACGGTTTTATATTATATTATGAAATAAACAACTGAGTCAAAGACATTTAAATGTTCATTCAAAACTATTGCACTTAAGATGAATTGAAGCAGGAAAAACTGAATGAATTAAATGAATTGAAGCAGGGAAATTGAATATATTAACAAATTGCGAACATATGAATGATCGTGAGTTTCATGTTGCGGAATAAGAAACAAGATTATTGCGTTATTGGACATTCAATGAACTGTTAGATATTCTTTTAATCCTGCTTCCCGATAGCTGTCTTCTCAATAATCCATCAGATATTGTAATTTGCGCCACCTTGAATCTAGTGTCATTGATGCGCACACTGTAAACCCCAGAATCGTTGGGCTGTGCATTATGAATGATGAGGTAGTGCTTGTTGCTACTGATGACGTGCTCAAATTTGCCCCCACCATGAGCCGATGTGTCAACATCACGACCATTTCTTTGCCAGTGAAGCACTTGGGATCCCGAAGTCTGGTTATTGGACAACTGTGCTGCACTCATGTCCAACTCGCATGCAATGGTAGCAGTACTGCCTGTGGGTACGAGATAGTCAGATAACTCTTCGTCATCAGTCTCGGCACTGCTCACTTGGACCTCACGTTCATCGATTTTCTCTGAATAATTATAACTCCATAAATTTCTTAAATAGTATTCACCAATAGTGAAATGCGGACTTAGGACAAAGATTTTACAGGAAAATGATTTGTTTTATGCTTTGGTTGCAATGGCGCATTTTAACGAGCGTTAAAACGAGAGTATGTGTCGAGGAAAGAGAATTTTACGTCGGCCATACAAAAAAGAACAAAATTCGGAATTTTAACGTTAACATATTTCGTCGGACGAAAATGACGATTATTATGTTTACCACCATTTTTTGCTTAATTATTCGGTATTTCCTAAAATCTGGTATTGATCTTCCTATGTCAACTTTGTGTCTAGATTTCGATTCTGTAATTTATTTGCATATATCATTCGATTCGATCTCTGATTTTTTACTTGAAGATCAAAATATATTGATCGCCATTTTTAACGCCGCAGAAAGGACAGATTTTTCTCTTTGAAGAGACGCAGCGTTAAAACGCATTATGCATCCAATGGATAATTTCAGATACAAAAAGCTCGAAAACATCGAAAATATTATCTATTTATTATTATTTATATTTCTTTGTCATTAATCCGCCTTCAATTTTTGCAGTCATACCTTCGACCACCAACGTGATACAAATCGATTTGTCTTCCAAGCATGCGTAGTATGTGCCTTGATCCGCGAAGTCCACATCCTCGACGATTACTCTGTACCATCCATTAGCTGTGGACTCATAGAACACCCTGTCATCTGTTCCAGGCACCATCTTTTCCTGCTCTTTATACCATTCCACATCCAATCCCGCTTTGTTCATTTGGCAGCTCATTATTGCGGTCTGTCCTTGCATCACAAACATTGTTTGTGGGCTTTTACTCAAAAACCGCGACTCTTCACCATTTTGAGTGTCTTCTGATTTATCTTCTATGATCAAATATGCCACGGGATACATCTGTCCATTCACTTTTATGCTGTATAATTGGCCATCGTCCATACCAACGTCGTGTATCACGAGAATTTCAAGTAGATCGTGTGATACCCGCTCGAATTTGGCAGAGCTTGATCCAACCCTTTCTTTTCCGTTTCTATACCATTCAATTGGCTCTCGGCGGTCTACATAGCTGTTCAACTCACACGTTATAGATGCTGTAGAGCCTTGTTTGATAACATACGTAGCTATGTCCACGTCTTCACCTTGGCTAATTAGTTGATTTTGATCAGCGATGTCCAACGACTTTTCAGAGCCATCAAAGCGAACCTACAATAGAAAATTTGCCGTTTTGATTTCACAAGGTAACCATTATTCATTTCTTTATACGATAGTTTTTGCCACACAAAGAACAGGGTTTCCGAATTTCGAGTTAAATATAAAATTGCAAATATTATTTGGAAACGTAATGATCGGAATGTATGAAAACTTATGACGAAATAATGTTTTGCAAAAGCTTTTAACCATTATTTTGAAATTATTACAAACACTTTAATATTGGAATTTGCAAAAGTGTAGTATATTTTGTTATTTTGTTGTAAAATAAATCCAATATAGTAATCATGCGAAAAAAGACACTTGTAACAAACGACTCTGCATTTTTAGACTCTGGATTATGTATACATTGAATTTATTCTTTTAAAAATAAAAACTGGTACTACAAAAAGTGCATTACTCTTGTGTACCTGATTGACACTTTGGTTCCCTGCCCCCGCCGATCTATGCGACACCGATGCTACCGAACGGGCTTCGTCCTGATTTTCAGTCACATGAATATTGAAAGGCAGCTGAACGGATTGGGACCCAGTTGTGGAACAAACACTTGCGTTTGTAAAGCTTAAATCCATTCCTGCTGCCGGTAGTCCACCTTGATTTCCATCATGGCCCGCAGCTTTAGTATGAATTTGCACTTCACCCCAGGGGATTTCCTCGAGATTTACAAAAACATTGTCTTTTGCACTTCTAGCCATAATTGAAACATTCAACTTTGCCAAGGTGTCCACAAAGACGGACGTGCTATCGTCTTCATCACTTGGGCTCCCACTTGAGCGTTTTTGGCATGCTGCCTGGCCTTTCAGGTATTCTCTTTCGTCTTCCTCAATTATTGTGGGTACTGCGCCATGAGATGCCAAATTTGAACTAACGGGACCTTGCTCGGATTTGGAACACAAGCCCTTGGCATTTCCCGCCTCAGCTTCTTGAGCAATTCCTCTTGTTATTTTTATCCGTTTAGTGTAAAATTCCTCAGAAACCATTACTACAGAGTCTCTTCCGGTTTCTGACATTCTTTCAACCTCAACCTGAAACGAATCCCCCAAAAATGTGGCCGAAATTTGCGCCTTAATTTCCGGTATTACAACCGCGTTCAGCAAGGCGTGTCTTCGCCTTCTTCTCAATTCAAAGGTTTCGGAACAACTGCTGTTCAGGTTGTAAACTTGCAAAGTGCTAACTGATTTAGAATTTGTATCATCTTCATCACTCAAAATTGCGGTTTCTCGATGAAGACTGTAATCTTCGGAAACTTTTCGGAATAAAATTGGGATATTTTCAGCGAAAGACACTGAAGCGCTGCATTCGTCATCATCTCCTTCGTAGGGCACTTGTAAATGGCTGTGGTGTGGTATGTCCATAAGTACCGGCATGTATAAGGCTTCACTTGTTTGCTTTTGTGCCGATTTAGCGTTGTCAACTTCATGGATCACATGGATATTCTTTCCAAAACCTGAAGATTTCGATTCCTGTTTTGCACCATTTTTCTTCATGTATGTTGCATGAGTTCCTGCTTCCTGTATTGATTCCCTCTTGTCAGACATTGGCTCTTGAACACCCCCAATTTGATATCCAATATGGCTAAATGGTATTGGGGAATGTTCTGTCGATTCTACTAAGCTCGCAGTTCCCATTTCACTTCCGGCTTCTTCACCTGACGAGCCAGCTTGCCTTTGTGCTGTAGGTAACCCCAAATGATGATGAAATGATTTCGCTGTTCCTTTAAAGGGCGACACTGTTTGTGTCGTATCATCTGATTCCTCACACACCATTTGCATAGAGCGCTCTTCTTCCAATTCGTCAAAAATATACTGCGACATTTGCATGTTAAGCACTCCCAAAGGCATAGAGGCTGCAACTTTTTGATGTTCTCCTCTTTTGGCCAATTCAACAACAATGTCGATATTAGCCAAACTTTGGCCAACGCTGGCTAGCGAATTGATAGTTTTGCTTTTTCTTTGACCAAAGCTATCGTTGTTCTTGGGCGATTGGTGAGGCAAAAGCCTGGATCCATATGTTGGAGTTATTGATCTTGGCGATACCGGAGGTTTTGATGCGTTTGTTTGGCTTTGCACAGATAAAGAATCAGCACCCTCTTCTAAAAGCCGCCGAGGGAGCGGTTTTTTAGGGTCATCCTTTGGCGCAGTTTCAGTAATGTGCTGAGAACCTTTCAATTGTCGTTCGCTATCAATATTCTGAGGCATTCCATTATCCATTTTTTGTTCACCGTGAGTCTTACTTTTTTCTTCTATTTTTCCAATTTTCGACGATTTGGCAGGCATCTGTTGGCCGGTATTTCGAAGTCCAGGCATATCGTAACCATTACTGTGCATTATATCGTTCGTTCTTCCAATGCTCTGTATCTCTTCCTTCCTCTTAATAGCCTCTTCCAAATTTATTCCTTTCTTTCGCTGAGTGGATTGAGCCATCTTCTGAGTCTCCAGTTTTTCTGATTTACCAGTTTGAGCGCTCGCTTTCTGCTGAATTCCAATCGCCCTTAGCGTTTCCAAAATGGCGTCCAAATGAGAGCAAACCTTGCTGAGAACTTCAACGACTGCATTAATACCTTCCAAGCCCGGTCTCTCTCGGCATAAGTCATGAATTGTATTGATTTCTTTGTTTATGGACACCAGCAAATCGTGAACTGTTCTTCTATCTTGATATGGAGTTTGTCGGCCACTTGCCTGAGAAGCCTCGCTTACCGCCATGTCTTCTAAGTTATTAAGCTTATTGCGAACAACAACAATTAGAGGGGTCATGCGGGCGATGCCGTCTTGGCGCTGCTGGAGAGATCTCTCTTTGGCCATTATATTTGGCGTCAGCCGAGTTGGTAATGGGAGGTGATGGATGGATCGTAATTCTTCCTGCAGACTATCCTCTTCTTCAAAGAATTGCTCCAGGCAATGCAATTTGTTGCGAAGAATATCGATTGGCTCCTAAAAAGTGAAACGAGTTGTAGTTGATCATATATTATGTAGTATAACAAACATTTTTACTACTAAATTTGTTACGAAAACAATTATAAAAGAGCGAATAGGTCAATTTCACACCCCATTTACTCTTTTTCTAATCATACACCACGATTGTAACTTTTATCCTCCCAAAATTTTTATATTTAGGATAAGGTTTATACATTAAACGAAATATGTCTTTCTATGATTTTATTTTTAAATAGAAGACAAACCTGCAATTGGCTGAAGTTGTATTCATCGGCTTTCGATGACCTTTGTTCCAATTCAGTCGCAATTCCATCGTCATCCAAATTAAGTATCATTTCCGCCAATCTTGTCCTGAGCAGCTCCTCATTTGCTTCAGCTTGAGCTTTTGTCCATATTACTTTGCTGCCGTCTTCTCTTGGCATCCATTTGGCCGCTTTCTCCTCACTAATTTTTTCACTTATGACCCAAATCGCCTGTTCTATTTGTTTGGCCTGGTCCGATCTTGCCTCTTTTGTATATTTTTGCGCTGAATCCAAATCCCTCTCCACTTGCCAAATTGTCTGCTTCAGAGTAGCGTATTGCTCAGCGTTTATAAAATGCTGTTTGTAGTGGTGGGTGTCTTCGCTCCGAGTTTTATGTAAGGCCATAGACCGCGTACCTGGCAGGCTCGACTCTTTTACAGAACGAGAGGGCATGGAACTGTGAATGTCAGTAGGAAAACGGCCGGGAAGTAAAGGATTAGCATTGTCATATCCATTGAGACTCTGAAACAAAAGAATAATTCATAACATATTTTAAGATTTTGTTTAAAACTTTAGACTTTTTCCAAAACCCAATAACTTCATATTTCAAGAGCATTTCAAAATCCTTGGTGTTAAATGAAAAGTAAATATTTTGAATCATAAACATACTTATTCGGTAAGGTAATACCTTCAATTTGTTTTAAATGAAATTTACTCACCTTATTCATATCATATTCGCTGTTGCGACGCATTTCTTTGGCTTGCCTTTGCTCTTGGACACGTTCTTCAATATTTTTCTCATGCTGTACGTAAGGCGCATCTCCCCATACCGGCGACTTTCTCAGACGTTTATTCTCTTCCCCTAACAGTTTGTGTGCCATCCTCGGAGGTGTAGGTGATAATCTTCTTTTAGTTTCCATGTTGCCATCTTCCGTCCCCCAAAATTGAGCAGTGGATCGGGGGCACACCACGCCAACTATTTCACTAAAGTCAGATTCCCTTTCCAGTCTCCACTCTTGAGTTATATCTGTAATTTTCGCCGAATGGCAATAGCTTGAAGTTTGTACCAAATACGGCGGAATACTCGCCGGTCTTTGATACACTTTTGGTGTGGGTTTTGGCGTGGGCTGATGCCTCGGTGGGCCGATTTGGTATGAAAAATTCAAACCAGATGACGCCTTCCTAAGATCTTCCTTTAGATTTTTAGCCTTTTGCCGTTGATTTTGTTCCCATATGATTTTATTCAGGTCGGCAAAAACTTGACTAAAATCGCAAATGGTTTCTGCATATTTTTCCAGCTGCGGGGAAACTCGAGTGTACTCGAGAGCGCCGTTTTCAGACGATTTCTGGCCGGCAACGGTTAAGAAGTGTATGGGACCGCTGATATGTACATTGATGGGCTGCCCTTTATACATAAGCTTCTGTGGCAACTCAGCGATTCTTGGGCTGAAATATAATAATGTTACTTTAACTCGATCAAAATATTGACAGTGCTTAAATGTTTGCATGCCAAATTCTTAAATGACAGTAACTGGCTATGAAAAAAGAATTTTTTCATTTACTTTAAAGGGCTATGAGAAAATTATTTAGACATATCTATTTTTAAGCACAATAGTTTATATTTTTTAGTTAGACAATTTGTTAGCAAAGATGTAATAATTTAAATACTAAACTAAGTGGTAACAGAATTTGCCTATTAAATTACTATAAGAACAGATATCGATCGAAATCCAAAAGTTCCTTATTCTCTACTTTTACATTAGAAATAACATAACATACCTGGTCGTCTGTTCCTGCGCATTTTTGGTTTCTTTTTGTTTCCTTTCCGGTTCCGGAGTGACCATAGCAGCGTCGGCGCCTACAATCGAACTGCAATCCTTTAACACCTCGGCTACCTCCTCATTCGCAATCCTCTCGGAGATAGAATTTGTTGGAGTTTCAGCTAACAACTGATTCCTCGATAACAGACTCTCTCGCGCTTTCCGAGTCACTTTGGGAGTGAGTCCAACAGATAAGGAATTTTCCTCACTTTCTTCCATTTGGCTTGCTACCAAAGCAGTCTCTCCGGATTTTATGGAATGTGTCAAATATTCAGCGTCAAAATATCTGTGGATCGCAAAAGATTCGGTTACATTTACTTCAGGTAAATCTTTTATCAGAGAAGCTTGATTTGATGTCTTCTGCTCAAAATTGTCCTCAAATGCGAGATGTTGGGAAGATTTGGATTCGGGGAAAAAGTCAGGGTTGTTATTTCCTTTTAAGAGTTCATCGCTAAGATTTGGATTATATTTCACAGTGCTGGCGGTGTCGCTTCCATCTTCATAAAAAGAAGTCCAAGGATCATGGGATCCATTTATCACTTCACGTTTCTCTGTGCCATGCTGGATTTGAACAACCTTCTCGCTTCCATTGAAAATTTCATGGTCAATTGAAGGCACGAGAGATGGCCGTTTGTCTTTTCCAGGTTTCGGCGGGGTGGGCGGCGGAGTCCATCCTTTAGAATTTTTCTTGGGTGGTACACAGGGTGTGGATTGGGCGAAATGATCGTCGTCGCCCTCCTGACGAATCAGCTGAACTTCTTCGCGCCATTCCTCCTCAAGCGATACACTTCTACCACTTTCGGTCTTTCGCAAGCGTTTCACTTTGCGGAATATAAAATTTTCGGCCAATCGACGCATTGCATATTAATGCTAGCAGACGTAATGGAACTGTGAATTAACAACGAATGAACCAAATAAAGAGAACTCGTATAATTATGGCAGAAGTGCCGTAAATAAATAGGCTAACATACCTGAAAATTACAGTAAGGTTGTGGAATGAACATGTAATATGCACAATGAAATGATGAATAAATAGGACAAATAACGTGCAATAGAAAATGGATAAATGAAAGATATGAGGCATAATGACAGATTGACACTATTACGAGCTTTTTCCCGACTCAGTCATAGACGGTAATTTTAATTTCAATATCTGCTGAAATTTGTTATCGGGTTATCAAAACACACTGCACAATATGTGAACTAATAAGAAATGGTTATTGTTGGATCATATCAGTCTATTGGTTTCTAAACCACAAACTTTCATATCTAACCTCGGGCACTGCAAACGTTTTATTATAAGGACTATAAAATTCCCCACCTAGAACCCGAACGAAGCATTTTGTGACTGCGTGTCCGACTGTATTGTATGCCTCACAGACATATTTACCCTCGTCTTCTGGACGGATTTGATGGAAACGTAGCAGACTTATTCCATCTTCGTAGACAATATCATATTCCCTTTAAATATTAGGTAAGGAATTGAAAAAGTTTATGGTCAACGTTTTAAAATTTTGTCTTTTTTGCGATTTGGGTTGAAGGTTACAAATTTACTCTGCTATTAAGATCATTGCCCGTGAATATAAGATTGAAGGGACAAGAACGAGCATGAACGATGTTATTAACATTCGACAATGGTATTATAGAATACATGTAAAAAGGTTTATAACGACATGGAATGAATCATTATGTAGTGTACAAAGAAAAATATGCAGGACTCTAATGCGGAAAGGTGTCATAAATTAACGAGGTTAGGTATAATGTCAAGTAAGTAATTAAAATCGATTTAGAATGCAAAGAAAAAATCAATGGGCCAAAATCGATGAAGAAAACTATCACATGCTGATGCAGGCATAAGCCTGAATTAGAGCCGCGATAAAAACCAAGATTAATGAATTGACGGGCGAAGAATTGACAATTGCCCAGCTCTAAAGAGCTGATCAAGCACACCCTCCGGGTAATGGGCGAGACGTAAAAAATTGGGAGAGACATTGGTGTGAATGAGGATTTGAGCAAAAATAAACTACAACAGCTGTCCTCCTGAATTTGAACAAGTTATGTAAGAGCCACTAAGAAGATACATCGCATTGATTTGAAAGGTTTGAATGCAATGATTTGAGGTTTCGCTTCGAGGTTTTACACTGTAAAGGCAGAGCAGATTCAAACAAGACTAGGGCTTGGGAAAAAGTTCTCCGAAAATTGATTAAAGAAAGTTATGGCTATTTGTTGTCTTCGTGATGGAAAAGTGGACAAAGCAGCGTTTTAACGGCCAGATTTGATTTAATTTAAATGGAATAACATTCTGAACAGGCGTGTGGTTACCATTTACCAAAACACAAAAAACGTCATAACTCTACCCCCAGCTTAAGTTTAAGTCGCTAGTAATGGCTAAATTAAGGCTTAGAATCGAGCCTATGAAATCAGTATGAGCACGCTCAAAAATAAGCCAAATCTTGGCCTAAGCTTAAAGCAAAAAACTTGCCAATAGCCTAAGCTTGAGCCTAAACTTAAGTCTTTGTCTGCCTAAAGTGGTTCGCCTAAGCCTAGCTTCAATTTGAGCCATTACACGCGACTTAAGCTTAAGTTAGGGCTGAGTTATAGCGTTTTTAGACGTAAAGGGTGCACGCCGGGTTTCCAACCTTTTCTGGAAAATTTCTTTGCCTCTAAATCATATGTTTTGATCGCATCATATAGAGAGTTTGGCGTTATTTGAAAGCTGAGACTTGGGCATTTTATATGTGACAAAGATAATTGTGATATGCTGCTTTAAAGCTATGTTAGGTCAACTCCGAATTTTAGCAAAAATTTAACACTTGTGGGTCATATAACCCGAACATACCCCCTAAAAACATGTTTCCCCGCGATTTTCTGATGACAACAAATTATCGAAAAAATGTGGTCCTGCTGCGAAAAAGGTGGAAAAAGTAAAATCATATCAAGGAAAAACTAATCACTTCTTCGAACTCAGCGCATTAAATTGCCCCCGAAAAGTTGGCTTTCAGAAAATCTTTAGCAGGAAATGTTTGGTTTTATATGCCCACAGGTGTCAAAATTTTTGTAACATTCGGAGTGGTCCTAACACGACTTTAAAGCCACATATCACAATTATCTTTGTCTCATATAAATGTGGCAAAAGGAACTATGAACGCGATCGAAACATACTGATATTGATAAGCCTATCTAAAATCGCATTCTAGAATGGGTAGCAATATCAGATTTGAGTTAGCCCCCTTCTAAAGGGGCTAAACTGAAATGGCGCGAATTTAAACGGAGAAATTTATGCGTTTTCCTGATATGATTTACAGCCAAATGAAACTATCCAGAATAGGTTGAAACACATATGTGCGGATTTTGAACTGTACATTCATAAATTGTATGATAATAACTGGAGGATAGAATCATTTGTCATAGAACCATAGAAGAAATCAACCATTAGAAAAGGAATCAACCTATAGAAAGGCCATAATAATATTTACTGCTTAATTCAAACCTATCCAAAATTAAAATAAGTTTTGATATATAGAAGTCAGTTAGGTATTGCTGTGCTGATTTTATATTTTGATTTACAAGAGGGATTGTAAATAATTTGACTAGAAAGCAAATAATTTTGTAATAATATTCTGAAAATAATTAGTTTTTTGTTTTGTGGAAAATATCGAATAAATGGTGCTGAAAACGGAACAATACCTTTCTTCACATATTGGATGAATTGCTTCGATATTTGGATCCAGGGTGAAATAAATTAGGGAAAATTTCGTTATAAAAGTTGTAGGAATTTCAAGTATAAAAGAAGACATATAATTTCTTCAACTGTCACACCCGTTGTATGATCTATTTTTCAGAAAAACTTAACGTAAGCATAAATCGATATATGGTAACGGAATTCTAAATCGTGAAAATTGAGGTTTGTGTCGAAAACCATAGACATGAAAACACTTTTATAGCAATGAATTCTATATCACTTCGAGCGCCACCCCTGATTTTTGCTTATTATGGTAGGCCACAGTGTTGGGAGCACAGCGGTATATAACTTGCCTTATTGTACAAAGATGTTGCTTTACTTCCGGGGTCTTGAAGTTGATGACCCCAAAATGGCGGGGTCACCATGTTTAGGGGGCCCGAAATGATACAATGACATCATATATAAGGGAGTATGACCTAGAACTCACTAGCGCACCCAGGGGGTACCGGGGGTACGTACCCCCCAAAAATGGGAAAATTTGAAAAATTGCACGTGTTTGCATCCGGCGCTTCGCGCCGGATGCAAAAATGTCGGCGAAAATTTTTGAAAACGCTCGAGGGACATTGACTGCTGGAACAATAATAGTTGGAGTTCGGATGCCGCGAAGCGGCATCCGAACTCCAACTATTACCGCTTTATAGACTTTTGACGATTTTAGCTGAATTTTGAAAAGTGGGCGGAGCCTAAAAATGTTTTTTTGGAATCAGCATGGTCGAAAACCCCTAATAACATGTTTTCAAGCAAAATTGCGAAAAAAAAAAATTTTGGAACCATAGGGGGGTATCATGGATTTTGAGAATTGCCCCAGGGCATAAAAACCCATAAACGGGTTTGCGACGCGGAATTTTGGTGCCATTCGTCGAGACAAGTCGATTGACACCGGTTTTGGGCCGTTTCAGGTGGCGGGGCTCAGCCGTAGTATAGCCTAAGCAAAAATCACGGTGGCGCTCGAAGTGATAATAATGAACGTATACTTATAAATTGCCTTAATTTGTAAGAATTGTGTAATTTTGAATTTGAAAGACGTTTTAATAATCGAAAAGGTATTATCATTATTAAGAAAAACGTATGTGGTAAGAAACATAAATAGAGTAAGATATCAAAAGGAATGAGGGCCGGACTCAAGAGAAGGTTTTGGTTGAATAAATATAAAGAAATAAGCATACTGAGCGCGAGAATCTGATCTTTAATTTAGAATTAAAAATTAAACCTTAACAGCAGAGATAACTAGAATGTTAAATAATAATCTAGTAGAATAATTTGTATTTTGACATTTTCCCGTTACTGTAAAAATTATTATTACTTGTAAAACGAAAATGTATCTTTAGATTTATACTTTGTACAATTTTTCTCGCAATGCTATTGTTAATAACCCGATAACATATTTCAATAAAATTATGAAACCCTAATTATATGGTTTCCCAAAAATTTCCAGTACAATTTTTTGGCCAATATTCCAGCAGCATAAATTTTTAATGATAAAAATTAACCAACCGGCTTTCCACTATTGGATCTCCGTCCACAAACCAGGCAACTTCAGGTTGTGGATTTCCAGTTACCACACACTTCAGCTGTCCGCTCTGCCTTGCAACAAATTCCGCGTCGTTCAGTCCTTCACGGAACTCGGGCGCTAAACCGCTTTCAGCAGACGAAGTGCTTAGTGATATTAGTTCCTCCGACTTATCACGCTGTTTGACTTTTTTGCTCAGTTCCATAACATTAACGGATTCCGTCAACACTTCGGGGGCCTCCAAAGTAACTGCCTGAGTTACGTTATCCTCTTTTTTGTTGATAAATATTTGTGTGTCCAGATTTTCCACAGCATCCAAGCGTTCAATCTCAATAGACTGAGGTGGACCCGAGCCTTCTGTAATGTTAATAAATAAAGTGCACATTTTAAAGGATAATATGTCGAAAATTCTGCAAATATACTCCAAAATTATTGTTGTTGTAATAATGTTCTAGAAATTTTATGCCAACTTTTTCATATAAAAAATGCTTAGGGCACAACCGCACGATGGTCCTTCCGGAATAAATAAATTTCCTTTGGTTAATGTACATTTTCATAAAAATGAAATTTTGACGATTCGACTAGAATATATACATAGTTTCCATATTTTATCCTATTCAATAAGGAAGTGAAGATGTCAATGGGAGCAAATTTTAGGGATATTTAATAGGTTTCTTGCTTTTATTTAATTTTCTCGGTTTTTTTGATACAAAGAGAACGAAATTCTTGGAATAATACTCAATATTTGGCCAACTACGTTTTCTCAAGCATTTTTTCTTTACTTTTTGATTAATTCCTCGGACATACCTTTCATAAATATCGAACACGTATATAAGGCACATCCAAATTCGTTTTCAGCACGACATTCGTAATTGCCGGCCAGGTCTTGATCAATTCTTCCAATAACGAGCTTTGCTTGTCCCGGAGTATGCTCCATGGTGAAACGGTTACTGAAATTTTACAAATTAACCCTAATTATTCCGAGGTATTTTTGTTATGCAAAAAACAGTTATCCAAACCGTTAAACGAAGGCCTTTTAGAATTTTAACAAAATTATTTGAAAGTTCAAAATTTCAGATGTTGAAAGCAAAAAACTTTCACCCTACAAAAATTTAATAATTAAATAAGCACAAATAAACATTTGTAGCATTTTTACGACGGGAAATGTCTAATCGAACATATTTGAATGTTTGACTAGTTCGATTAACATTCAATTATTTTATAAGTCATTTAAAGGCATATTAAAATTTTTATCAAATGTGACAGACATTAAAATTCAAGGATTCTAAATGTGAGCAACAGTTCATTCCCGTTCAAAAATTTTTTAAAGAGAGCTTCCTATCCGATAACTTAGAAGTGCTAAACTTATTGGTATTAAGGTGCATTTTATATGATTTTTTAAAGATATTTCAAAATCTCACTCATCCACGCTTATAAGACGACCGTTGTGCACCCATTGAATGGATTTGCATGGCTGTTTGCATGCGTATTTTGCATGTATTATGCAACATTCTCCTTGTGCCATAGCGAAACTTTCTCCGTTTACATCGAATATTGGGGCCTGTTCATCCATGACCTCCTCTCCAGTAGGCGGAGTAGTCGTATCTCCTTCTTCATCCTCTTCGCTGCTTTTTGGGAAAGCGGTTTCTTCATCAGCTGAAAGTACTTCCTTTAAATATTGTTCGAGTCGGTTGCAATATTTTAATAGTATTCTGTCACATTAATATTTTCGGCGTTTGACTTTAACTGCTTTTGCATATTACCTTATAAAAAGACCAGCTTGGGAGAGCCGCTTCGCGGCTCTCCCAAGCTAGCCATGGGTAGGGTGTATCATTATGCCCTTCGCGCCCCTTGCAGTCGGGCCTGCGGCCTCACTCGGCTGCACCCGCCCTCGCGGCGCTTCGCGCCGCGAGGCCGGGTACATCCTCTATTTGTTCGGGAGTCTAAAAATGGTTAGCGTGCGGTATATTAATATTTCTAGTATATGCAATATTTTGTGTAATATTATACTTGACCCGGATAACTGTTTATAAATCTCTGCTTTCATACATTATATTAGTGATCGGAATGCTCTCTAACCGAAAGTTTGACGCTTTTTGATACATTTTTCAAATTTTTGGAAGGAAATTTGAAAATCTAAAGAAACGTTAACCTAGATAATTTAGTTCTGCATAAGATATCAAAAAAATCAGATCGCATAAGTTTCTAAAGACGAGAGATAAATTAAATCTCCCGACATACACTTTTCGGTTAGAGAAAAACATTTTTCTTTCGGGTTCGGAACCGAAAGTTGATCAAAATCGAGCTTTTTATACGATATGTTCGAAAATATTTTTGAACAAAATTACTGGTCATCCGGTGTTACACAACTTCCATTTTTACGGATTTCTAGTTTAGAAGAAAAAAATTAAAGTTATTAATGCAAAACTAAATTATCTAGGTTAACGTTTCTTTAGATTTTCAAATTTCCTTCCAAAAATTTGAAAAATGTATCAAAAAGCGTCAAACTTTCGCGAGCATTCCGATCACTACATTATATACCTTTTTGAATTTTCAATATAATTACCTTGCGGTGACGACCGTCGTAGACGTTGAGCTGCCTCCTCAAAAGCCTTTACAAATATTTTGGCAACCAAAGTTTGTGCCAAAGACTCCGCCACTTTGACAAGCAGGGAGTAGGATTCTGAACATAGAATAAGCCAAAATACTTTTACTTAATATATACCTTCTTGTTTTTGAATGTTCGTAGTTTCAGTAAAATCTTCTTTTGTGATGCCGACAATGGTATCCGCGTGTTTTGCATCTGCACCACTGGCTGAAATTTCGCAAAAGTTAATATTCTCACAATATATGTCAAAATCAAAACAACAATTTTTCTTCAGTCAGACTCAATAGCAATGCTAAATGAAGTGCTACCAAAGAGTCATTATAGTGAAGGGTTATTGTCAACAATTTAATTGAAAATAAATGTTGTAAAAAGAGGAATAAACATTTCCAAACGGTTCTAGCCAAAATTTCTAATCTCTACAATTACATGTTTCAAGCGCGTCAACTTATAACAAAATTAATATTTTAGGCAACAAGTACGCCTAAAAACAGAAAAGCACGAAAAGTGCAAAAAATGAACAATTTCTCAGTACGCGTATCCGAAGATTCTTGAAAAATATTAACGTGTAACATATCTCATCTCTATGGCCATTTATACCTTAACCTTGTTTAAGAACATACTAAATATAATCATATTGTAAACGCGTTTAATAAATTATGTAAATATTACCTCCGTCATCCACGCTTAGGATGACTGCAGAACGCGCAGCACCATCGCAATTTGTAGCTGACACGATCAAATGCCCACACATGCTACCATCTACCTTTGCCACACTCAGCGTAGAGGAATGCTCTGTAGAGTGGATATATTCAGGAGGTAGAAGTCGGTTGTCCAGAAACCACTGGAACATGCACCCAGGCGTATTTTCTTCTGAAACCTTCACCTCAACCACTAATTCAGCGCCCAACGACAATGATATATGTGATTGGTCACCAAACTTCTGTGCCAAGGTCTCAATAAAGCGCGGCGGATTTTGTATCAATTGCTCAGTCTCTGCCGAAAATTGTGGCATCTTATCTTGCATCGCTTGTTCCTCATAATCGGTTTTCTTTTTCTCTACTTCTGGGCTAGCAATTTCTTGTCCATATTCTATTACCACTTTCGTACTTGCAGTGGCTTTCCCGAGAGAGTTACTTGCCACGACTTCATACCGCCCATCAACAGGCTTCAAAAATGTAGCCTTGGAGTGGTTTTCCGCTACGCGCTCAATTTGGACAGTTTTTCCTGGTTTAGCTTCGAAATTATTTTGCCGCCATTGAAATTGTGCTTCGGGCATTGCATGGCACTTAGCTTCGATAACGAACGGCTGGTCTTCTTTGATCCGGTACTGTTCGGGTAAAGCGGTGATAAATTTCGGTGCTCTAAAAGTAATGAAAAATTAAAACGTTAAATAAATTTGGACACCTCAATGCCAGTACATTTATTTTGAACCAAAGCTGTGAACTGATTTACAAATTTAAAGCAATCAACTCGAAAGGAAGCATCAAGAAACTTTTACCTTGCTAATGTTTCTTTTGCTTCAGGAATAGAACCTCGCTTCTCCACTTTAAAGACGGGTTGATCTGCGCTACTACCAGATGATCCCTTTCTCTTCATAAAGGCAGGTGCCTCATCTGGGCTCGCTTTTCCTCCTGGAAATTCGACCAATGCCTTTACTTCATAGCTGGCAATTCCATATTCGTTCGTGACAACTGCTTTAAAAACACCTTCGGGTGGATTCGTATACACTACTCGGCAATGCTCAGGAGATTCTGCCTCAATTGCGACATTTGACGAAGGTCGAATCTCGAAATTGCGGTGATACCACCGAATGGAGGGTGGCGAAGCGGGTGAGTACACTCGCAGATCGAGCACGAGGGGAAGACCACCGGGTACGAAAATTTGTCGTTCAGGAGCGGATGTTATTATAGGGATCTGAAATAAAAGTTAATCTTCATTTTCACAATGGCGCTCTGAGTGACCATAGTATTCAGAAATGAAATGGAGCAGTTATTCCTTAATTATCTCATAGAAATCTGGCCATCAATAAACTTATCGGTAAAAGTTATTAAAAACGAGTGCCAACGAGCGCAAGACTGAATGTTTTAAGAAAGTCACATAAAGGAATTTTGACAACTACCGAATGCATGCTATCAGCCTTACCAGTATCTGTGGCAGTTGAGGCACTTCAGCTTCCATAACTTTCTCCTCCACGGTTTGTGGCTGAAGACTATCAGTGTATGTTCGTATGTAAACCTGATCGCCGGAATCTTCCAGTTCTCCGTCACTTTCATCCTCTCCATGGAGAATTTCCTCTCGCTCCACACTCGTGCGGACGACTCTAGTCACTTCCTCCAAGAAATCTTTGCCAGATTTCTTGCTTTCCTCAAAAGTTTGTTCGTGATGTCCTTGTCGAACGACGGTCTGAAAATGTTTATATATGTTAATAATGTTTTTAAGTTACAATAATAAGTAAAAATGCCGCTAACTAGTAGTTACTATTGTATAACTTGGACTACACTTAAGCTTGAACACATGCATAGGGCATATGATAGACTTAGGTTTAGGCCCAGGGTTATATCTCAAGCTCCATCCTAAATATAAGCCTAACATATGCCCTTATAAGGGTTGTTCGGCTAAAGCCTAGGATCATTTTAAGCCATCACTCAAGGCTTAAGTGTAGTCCAAGTTATGCAATATTAACTAGTTAGCGGCACTATTAACTGAAAACACTATTAACTGCAACATATATATTTTATATCAGTATGATTAATACAATAATATTATAATTTCTTAAAAACCGTTTTATTATTAAATGCTATGTACCTGGAAAGATGCCCTGCCAAATTGGTTTGAGACTGTCGCACTGTATAGTCCTTGTTTAACGGGTGCCTCCACCACCAGAGTTGATCTATTGTCCTGATTAAGCAGTTGATAGTTCTCCAACCATACTTCAACAGCTTGGCCATCCACGCCCCAGATGATGGCAGCAGGTGGCTGAGCTGAGACCTCCGCTGTAAGCACTAGTCGTTCGTTTGGTTGAAGAGTGATTTCTTGTGGCAATTGGTTGAGGAAAACTGGAGCTTGAGGCTGTTGTTGGCCTTGTTGGGAATTTTGCCTTGAGTAGATTGTAGAGCCCTCTGGGGTTGCTGATCTGCGCAGAAAGCGTGCAATGGTGGCTAAAAATGATATTACATTAATAAAAATTTTCTTGAAATACAAAAACACAAGTAAATTGAAAAACGATGTATTATTAAATAGTAGTCTCTTAGGTTTTCAGAAATCTTATTTTCCGTTAATTTTATATGGATAACATATAAAACGCAACTTGAATCATCGGAACAATACGCGATCCTTACAAAACTAATATACCTTTTTTCTCAAAATACCATAGACCCTGTAATTACAGTCCCGAGGTGATAATTTTTCAGGTGACAAATTTTTTTTTACTTTTCTACTGGGAGGGCTCTAATTACAGAGGTCGAAAATCCATACAAATTGTATGGAAATTGGAGGGGGCTTTAATTTTTCAATTGGGTGACTAATTGCAGGGGGCACTGCAATTACAGGGAAACGGTATAACAAAATAAAAACATATCATTCTGTTAGAAAACATAATATAATTTCATAAAATATCCATAAAACATAATTTTCCCATATACAATTCTTGACAGAAGATCCAAATGGGCAAATAGTTCTCTGAAGTTCTCTGATAGAGGATTTCCCAGGTATAAATGACAGAAAACGACAGAAAACTCTCAAATAATTTGTAAATATATAGATAGATCCACGGGATAAAGGAGTATCCGGATCCAAATGAGCAAATAGTTTCCTGCTAGAGACAACAACATAAAAATCGTTATTTTCGAGAAATTCACTAACAAGCACTAAAGACTATTGCGTGATCATGGCATATCCAAAATGAACCCAAAATTACTTTGAAACACATTTCACATCGGAATTAGCGGATAATTTTTGATAGTGTATTAGCCCCTAATTTGTCGTTTTTATATTTTCATACACATAAACCATATTTGTTCCCTAAAAATTTTATTTTCAACATTTTACCTTTCTGTTCTTCCTCATCAGGAGCATCGCCTGTTCTTGGAACACTCGATGATCTATGCACCATGGTGGTCGTATGGACTGTGGTTTTCGTGATGGATGGTACATGCTTTTGCCTTGCTGGAGATAACATTCCTGGTGGTAGAGGTGGTGTCCAAGCACTGGGTGGCTCTGCATATATTTGCAGTAGATTTAGATGTGATTCCGATGCGGGATCTGAAACGTGGATGTGTTTATAGAGTATGATATTCTAAGAGTTTTCTATTATTACCATTACACTCAGGGTTTTCATCGAGTTGGGTCAAAAAATAAGAACATTTGCCCCAAAAATTAATATTTCGGGGTCAAAAATAAGAACATTTTTATAATTTTTTCAAACCATAGGGTCCCCCCTATGGTTTTTTAGCAAGTTTTTTTAAAGAATTTTTTGCCAAAAAACAATATGAGGTGCCGTATTGATTTTTTGACAAAATTTTCAGAAAATTATTTTTCAAACCATAGGGTCCCCCTATGGTTTTTTGGCAAAAATTTTTTTCAGAAAATTTTATGGCATTTTTTCCAAGTGCATTCTTAGGGGTGCATTTTTTCAAATTTTTAAAATTCGCGCCGAAACTATAATACCAATAATTTTATTCTGCGTGAACGAAAAAATAACGCCGCAGGCGAAAATTTTTCAATTTTAGGCGATATTCATAAAAATTTGCACTATTTTTTTAAATACTTGAAGGAAAAACGGCATCCAAATAGCGCCGCAGGCGAAAATTTTTAGGAAAAGTTGCTCGAATTTCAAAAATTCCCGCATATTCAAACGCGCTTTGGTGGCATATTTCGGTAACTGAATCGAGAAAACTGTTATAATGTAACAAATTCCGCATGACAATAATATAGAATTAAAAACAATGAAAGTAAAACAGCGCCGCAGGTGAAAATTTTTAGGAAAAGTTGCTTGTATTTCAAAAATTCCCATTTGGAAATGGATATTGCGTGAAATAAGAACATTTGGCCAAAAATAAGAACAAATCTTAAAAATAAGAACATTTAAAATTTTTAAGATTGGGACCCTAAAAATAAGAACATTTCTTAAAAATAAGGACAGATGAAAACCCTGATTACACTTAGTTGCTTTCGAACGACGTTTCAATTTGAGCATCCATGAATTTGAGCAATTTTGAGCATCAATTCCGCTTTGGAAATTCAAAGTGGAATGGATGCTGAAAAGCGCGCCAATTCAAACGGCGTTCAAAATCAAATACACGTAACAGTATATTTACGTCTCTTTTATCAAAATAACTCACCACTTTGCACCTCGATAAATCCGCTGCTTTTGGCTGCCCCGAACTCATTCTGCGCTACGACTGTGTATTGACCTGATTGGACTGGGACTCGATACAAAGCTACACATCTAGTCGGTTTGGGATTATAAAATGTAACTCGGCTGTGTTCCTCGTCCTTACTCTCAGTCACTTGCTTTCCATCAACATACCATGTGAACCTGAATTATGAAGATTTTTAGAATTTCGTTTTTGTAATAATGTCAAATATTTCCTAGCAACATTTTACAATTTAAATTACATAGAAAATCGAGAAAATTCACATACTTGACAGGCGATGCCGAGCTTTCCACTTCAACATCAATAACGGCTTCGTCGGTAGGGCGAAGTACAAAATGCGGAATCTGATTGAGGAATCTAGGCGGTCGCTTGCTGAGCCGTTTTGTAGCTGGTGCACCTTCCGCTACCGGTCCAATCACCGTCGTTACGCTGCTCAAATCCGCCTCATCCACAGAGGCGTTTTTGTAGTCCTTTGAGTCTTAATATAACATAATAACAAATTTGTAAAAAATATATGAATTTATTATTAGTAGACTATTAAACAAACGAACCGTCCACAGTAATGTATCCATAGCTCTTCGAGATTCCCGCTGGGTTTCTGGCACTGCAGCTGTACACTCCTTGTGGAGGGCCTTCCACGGTCAGAGTGGACACGTTAGTGCCGTGTCTTACAGTAAATTGTGCTTTTTGCTCTTTCTTTTCTTCTTGCTCTGAAGCGTTCTCTTCAATAGGCTGATCGTTACAGAACCATTGGAAGCTAGCCGGCGGATGGCTAAGAACTTCCACGACGAGCGTCAACTTATCAGTGGATTGCACTCGGTAAGCTTTGATCACCTAAAATTATGATCGAATGATCAACAAGTATGGTATCTAAGGCCAAATGAAATTCATCATTTTACTGTGCAAATATTATCTAGGTCACGGCTTTTAATAATGCCGAAACCAGTTACTTTTTAGATTATTCTGTTTCTAATGCCAACCACACCTGTTTGAATTTCGGCGGTGCATTTGTAATGAAAGATTTAATTGTGGACGACCAATGTTCTTCTGTGTAATAGACGTCTTCAATTCCCTCATTCCTTAGTACGTGAGTCTCCTGAAGGGTTCCTGACCTCGGATTTCCAGATACCACTGCTTCGCGATCTAAAACAGTTTCACAATATACAAAAAAGCAAGCATGGCAACCGGACCGGACCGGGAGGTGGCCGGTCCGGCGGACCAAACCGGACCGACCAAAACTGGACAAGCACCCCTAAGAATGCCTTCAGCGGCAAAAAATTTTAAAATTTTTGAAATATTAAAAATTTTCAATGTAAGTTTTTGGCAAACAATTCAATTTTTATAAAAAAATTTGCCTGCGGCGCTATTTTTCCTTCCATTTTCTATTGTACATTGCTATTTTTCCAAAATATTCGCCTGCGGCGCTTTTTTCTGTTTTTTCTGTACTGCCATGCTTGCAAAAAAGTACCTTTTCCAAAATATCACTTAGTTCAGTATGATTCATTACCTGATTGATAGCTGACCAAAGGCTCGTGTGTAGCAAAATAAGGTGAAATCGGCGAAATACGTTCCTGCAAACGACGCCTTTTGGAAGGCGCAGTCGCTTCGTCTTCGGATTGACTGGACGTATCAACATGGATTTGCACCACGCGTGGCTGTTGCTGAGTGGACTCATCTGTCGTTGTGTCCATCCTATCCTCCGATGTTTCATCAGGTTTTTGCTCGGGCTTGGAATCCATAGGTCAAGATTGTGGTTACAAAAAAAACGAAAAATATATTTGCCTTTTTCTTTTTTCGACACTAGGACAATGTAGAAGTATTTAGAAGATGAAAATAGTAAGTGTTTTCTTAAACGCACTTGTTCGATCGAAGAAATCGTCGTTCAATACTCTGAATTTTAATTAAAAATGTAACATTTGGGCAATTGTCAATCAAACGTCAATAAGTCAATGTAAAGGAAGGATAAGTGGAACATATTGTATCTTAATCAGAACTTGTCATGGTTGCGATAGAGTTTTAAAAGGAACATGACTGTCGGATCCCTCTAAGTTGATAGGGTGGTGTGGACCCCCAATAGAATCTCCCGTTTTTCACGCTCCCGGACCCCAAACTCGCGGGTACCCCCCAAAACCCATGATTTTAGGGGGGGGGTTATCAATGTCAGAAATGGGTGGTCCCGCCACGAAAACCGAGAAAACATGATTTTTTCAGTTTTTGGGGTGTTTTTACAAAGGAAACTTTTCACGCCCCACTCGGATCAGGGCGTGTGATACGTCAATCGACAGCTCTCAGCGAGCCAAGCAAAATGAGCTATCACTCAGCCTGATCCGAGTGGGGCGTGGGAAGATATGGGCTGCGCGAGATCCGGAAATCCCGGATTTTCGGGATTTCGCGCACCTCAGAACTTTTCCGGATTTCGCGGATGACCAAGGGCGCCGCCAAGCGGCGAAGCCGCGGGGGCAGTCCTATGGAATTCTTAATTAAATGAGGATATATTCTTGAATTATAATTATGTAACTTTTTATGCTATGAGCGATTTAGATACATATTAAAGTTTACTGGAAGGAAAGTACCTGTATATACCTTGCATAATGACCAAAAGCATAGTTACAAAAAAGGTCTCTATAAAATGAAATAAAGTGTCATTTATTTCAGTGACAAAATTGTTCCAATATCCAGAGCGTTAATCCATGGCTAGTCCCTAACATTTAGTTCAATTTAAGCACAGGAATGTATTATACAGTACGACAGAGAACTGAGTAATTTCTACGCTTAAACAGAAAGGACATCCAAAACGCATGTTCCAATCCAAAACACCTAATTTTATTTCACAATGATTTCATCGCACAAATATATCCCACTTGCCCAATGCCGGTTGATTAACGCCGCCAGTAATTCCCAAGCAGTCCCACTTTATTCCTTCCGATTTTTAAGTCGGCTGTCAAAATTTCCTTCCCACAGACTCTTACTTGATTAGTGTATATGTTATTCTCTATGTTTAAGCTCAAGCCTTGGAATGACTTTCTCTATCAAAACCCACTTGCATGGTCTTTTTCATCCTAAAATCGATCGATCTCACATTTTGGATTTTGCTTTGGGCTTTCCCTCTGGGTGGCTGATTTTATTCTAAATAGTGAGAGGGCACTCCTCCGGGTGGGTTCTCATTTTTTATGCCCACAGCTGACAGCCGAGCATTTGCTGCTCTCGGATGTGTTTGAAACTCGAATCAGCCGCTGTGGGTTTGGCCTGGAATAGATCTCAAGCGAAGACGTTTCGGGAAAAATCTCCCGGATTTGCTAGCTAGTGCTTGACTCGTAGTTGAGCAATCGATAAATGGATATCCGACAAGATTTAGTGACTTGTGAAAATACCACCTGGCAGCAGACACGCTAATGGTTAGCTTATGGTTCTGCAGTTGGAACGCGTAAAGATATGCCGATAATGAGTTGGTGTAGTTAAAATAAATAAAATAAAAGTTGGTGTAGTTAACCCTTTCGAGTCCCTCTAAGGCGCAGTCTGACACCAGCTACGAATAGAAATTTTCGCGTCGCAGCTCGGTTCGGGGCGTGTGATACGTCAATCGCTTCGTCTCGGCGAGACAAGACGATTGGTACCGGTCTCGCCGACAAAGATTGCTTCTACCGGGATTTATGGCTTCCGGAAATCCGGAAAATCCTGGATTTGGGGCGTGGTCCGCGGCGCAGCCGCGGGTGGTCCGCGGCGGAGGCCGCGGGTGCGTCCTATGGATATTGCTCTACCGTGGGAGACTCCCGTATGCCCGATTGTGGGATTTTGCTCATTTTTCGCATATGGATAGATCTCGGATTTTAAGAGATGCGTATTTTTTCTTTTTTCTTCGATCCCCAGAAAATTCAAATTTTTAGGGGTTCGAAAATCGGGATTTAAAAAAACCCATGTCAAAAATTTTCGAAATATTTAGAGCGTAAAAACCACGTTTTCTGGTCTATTTCGATGTGCTGAGCACGAATCTGAAGTTAGTTTTTGCGTTTAGTCTCGAAATTTTCAAACGGCGTTGGCCTGTAATTTTTCTCTCTAATTGCTATTGAGAAATGACCTTTTACGGATCAAAGTTGCAAATAATGTGGTTAAACTAATGACATATTCTAGTTCGCAACAAAAAGTTGGGTATATAGGAGCAATATCAGATTTGAGCTAGGAGGGCAAAACAAATTTTGTGGGAAAATTTTAAATTGCGGATGCGGAAATTTAATTTCGGAAATTTGATTTCCAGGTTCAGTCAAAGAGTCCACATTTGCGTAGCGTTTTTGCATCATTGAGAAATGAAGAATTCAATGTAAAAAATGAATTTTGCCTTGATGGAAAAAGTTTTCACCTTTTTTGGTGTGATAACGAGGAATCCAAAAAAATTTATGGCGGTCGGTTATTTGGAATAACATCGCCGGCAATAACCATAAATATGCAAATTATTTCAATGATGCTAAAGGCTATGTACCCATTAAACTTTATCTGAAACCAAATAAAAAACATGAGCAAAACATAAGAAAAACAATCCGATACAACAATGATAATGCCAAATATGCTTTACTGCAATACTTCTCTCTTCGCTTCTCGGCTGATACCCGAGCGATCCTCATGCAACAAATTATTTTGACGCAGACAAGGGTTGTGAAGAACAGTTTTCTTACGCGGCGGAGGGCTATCAAACGCATCAGCCTCGGAATGATTTGGCTGTTTTGATTTCTGAAGGAAATTACTTTACTCTATCTTTAAATATCCGGAAATTTTGAAAATCCTACTTGCTCATGTCGGCCGGGCGAATGCATAGAATGTTCTCCATTCAGAAGAGTTTCAATCTTGGGAGTCGTATTTTCCTTTGTATTCGTCCTTTTTTTGTCACTTTTGACAACCGGTTTAATCTGAAATTTCCATAACGTATAAGAGCTGACCAAATTGGTTAATTAAATAAGCGCAAATGTGTTTAGATCTGCACATGTAAATATTAATGTTATTGTTTAGACTTTTATACAAAAAATGGTCGCGAATTTTTACAGAGGAACTACATGAGTGATTCTCGTATCCTGACAATCCCGTGAATTACTAAACGGCAGATCCCGACCAGACTGCAGATCCCGACTGCTAATGAGAGTTATATACCACTCGATAGCCAAATCTTTTCTCTATGGAGCCTTGCTTTTATTTTTGCTTCATAGAAAATTCATGGATATTGATGATTCCAAAAACATACCAAATTCACACATTTTCTAGGTATTTTATTATTTTTATCTTCAAAAAACTCAGATATCCTTTATTCTATTGTCCCGTAATATAGAGTAACTTTTGCGCTAATACCCTTTACAGAATATTTTTTCATTTCTGGGAGCTGAGAAATAACTATTTTACGGAAAGACACCACGGAAAAATGAAAAATTTCTGATTTTTAGAATTTTTCGGTTTATATCCCCACTTCAAGCGATCGTATCTTACCAAACATGAAAGCACAATACATTTTGTAAAAAGTGTTGTTGCGCTAGGCCTACAAAAACTGCTAAGCAACTGTTTGTATCGCCAATTTTTCTGTTATTTTGTCGATGAAAGTTGTCAAAAATAACTAAATATCAATATTTTTGGTGTTTCATTTGAGCTACCGTAATATAATATTTTCCTATAATTTTAACGTAAGTTATTTACAGTCTAATACAGAAATTAATGGGCTACCCATCGGTATATGGCACTTACTAAAAGCACATGTATCAATGTTTAAAACCACAGACAAAACTTAGTTAGATGTAAATATTTAAAAATTTGTCTCAAATAGACTAAGAAACTTACGTTACGTTTTTTCGTTCGTGGAGAAAATGATGAATCTAACATATGTGGTGATTTATAGACGGATATTCTTTTGCGAACTTTCCTTCGAGCGGCTACAGACATATTTAGATCATCGTTTTCACCCTAAATTTGGCAAAATAATTCACAAATGGTGAATCAAGTTTTACTTCATCTTCCTTTTTGGACTCTATTTCTTCCTCAGACGTGGATGGGCACGCGCAGTCAGAACATTCAAAAACGCAATTCCGATTCTGGACAGGCATACGCTTCAATGGTGGATCCAGGCAGCCCAAATGATTGTAATGCTGACACGTCCCGCAGTAAATGAGCAAGTGCTGGTCAGTCATCTGGAAAGAATACATTGAATATACGATATTGAGATTCATAATTTTATTACCGAAAGTCGTTATTAAAAATTGCTAAAAAGCATAATAAATTCACGAGAACGCTTTTTAGTTTCATCATATGCAAAAATTAAAATCAACTGAACAGTTTAACGTAATGCCAACTGTTTATTCAAGTAATCACAAGTTTTTAGAGTTACCCATTGATTTCAAGCTGATTATGAAATTTTCTGTAAATTACCTTTTCGCAAGAATGGCATTTGTGCATTTGCATTGTCTCCAGAAGCGAAGACGATGCCGATTTTAAGGCGATATTTGGCGCCAACCATTGATGAGCTCCTGGAGTTGAGGGCTCAGTTTTGTCATTCGATCGTTTCGATTCATTTCTACCCGAAGAGATGGATAATTTTCTCGATACACCGGGCGACGGTGAAGATATTGAAGCCCTCGACGACCTTTTGCTAGTCAGTGCTCTTGGTGATTTTGGCGACAATGCATGGCTTTTTTCGGGACCTGGGATTTTTATGGCAAGCGGAGTATTGTTAGTCCTCTGGAAGGATATTGACGGCTTTGCTGGACTTGATCTCGATAAAATATTAGGGCGGCGCACTGATTGCTTTGTTGGTGGAGCTGCTGAACTTGTGGTTGATGATGTAGCAGTTTGGTGATCTTTTGTGGCAGTTGTATTGGCTTTTGAACGAGAGGTTGTTGTAGGAGAAGTAGGAGCCGATCGTTTTCGTGAAATCTTGTATGTTCTAAAAATAAACAAATTTACAAAAATTTGTACTTTGTGTTGTGATTTTTTAAAGAATGCTAGTCATTAGGCAATTGAAAAAAGAATGGAGTGGATGAGTATGAATTATTAGAAGAATAATACAAAAAATGTTCGACCTATGAAAATGGGCGTTAAAGTATAAAAATGTTCAAAAACAGGGATATAAATCACACCGTTCATAATACATTTAACACTTTACTGTTATATCTTAATAGTTTTATTTCGCATCTCGTAGTTTAATTAGCTTATTTGTGCCATATCTATTTGCCATAAGGTTGTTAGACATCACATAACAAAACGCAGAAAATATTATTTCATTTTGATGCTATAAATAACTTACGGCGTAGTGTTTACTTTTGGTTTCGTAATTACAATACGTTTCTTCGAACCCGTCAGAGAATAGAGAACATTGCACAAACGATTCAATAATTGATCTGCTTGCGTATGCCTTTCGTGCAATCTGATAAGTTCATTTTGCATCTAGATAAACAGATTTTATACTAACCATGAAAACATATACAGGAAAATTTACCAATTTCGCGTTACTTTCTAGCATCTGCTGTTCAGAAAGAACTTTTGCTTTATCTGCTTGTGCTTTTGCGAGCCGTATTTCTGCATCTGGCAACTCGACTTCTTCGCGACGCTCAAAATATCTAAAGTTATTCAAAGTTACCAAGATACAACATGTCGTCCGCTTAAAATGCGATTAAGAGAAAAATCAAACTATAGACATTTTTAAACAATGATTTTAATTTTAAAATACAGAAAAATAATATACAGCGTTTTTCGCTTTTTAGCTTACCGTATTTTACTAGATATTTTTAACCTTGATTTGTAAAGGAACACATATTTGATTTTTAAAAAATAGTATCACATATTTCAAATAAAATTCTTTTAGCAGCAAAACATTGCAAACAGAATTGGTTTTTAAAATATCGATGATCCTACTTTCCGCTAAGAAAAATACAGAAGAACAATGTATTTATTCTAAAGATATTTAATGGATACCTGACGAAAGACGACGAAAAGGCAGGCGCGAGATTGGGTAATTGCTCGGTAGCAATTGTCATAAACTTTTCTTCAAAATCCTTCCGCTCCATTCCAAGTAGCTCCGCTTTTTCTGCAAAAGCGTTCAGGAATTGTGCATTCGTGTGCAACATCTTCGTTTTCTTGTTCTGCATCTAAATAATTTCCATTGAAGCCTTTAGAAGACCATAGAAAATTTTTAAATGTGTAGCTAAGACCTTCATCAGATCATAATCAATAAAGTCACTAAAATAATAATTAAATTATCATATACCACTGTTGCAAATTTTCGAAACTATATTTTGCTATGAAAATCAAGCTTAAATTGAGCTGTTTAGGAAAAATTTTTTTATCAGCAAACGCTAAAACTAACAGAAGGAAGAACACTCGAGTTACTTCCAATTTTTTTCATTCGATCGATATATCGTTGCAATTGATTTCTTCTCTTAAATTCTTGTCGGGAATTAAGCATAGGACGCTTTAAGGAAATCATGCGCTGATTTTCTTGCCTCAAGAAGCGAATATACCTTAATTAAAACATATAAGGTCAATCTGTAGGTTTTGCGCACTTACGCATCTTTCTTAGGCTGCAACAGATCGTTGTGATTATGACGCTTACACAATAGGAAATTACAATCCGCTACGCCATTTCTCTCAGAGTAATGCGCCCATTGTGAGTCATCTGTATCAACATCGACTAGCAATCCTAACCTAAAAAGCAACACCATTTGTCGATGTTCTTTTTATTTATAACAATTCGAGCACAATGCTTATCTTAGTGGTTTTGTGAGAATAGCTTCTATAGCAAAATCCGGTTACTTACAGTCTCCAATAGAACACATGTATTTGATTATGTATTAAGTGCTGAGGGGGTCTTGAATTAGGATCAAAATTTGTTTTGCGGGATTCGCAACGAAAATAACACATTCGAAAATTTGAGTTATGATTATTTAAACTGGCAATATAATATATTTTTAGATCAGCAAATTTTAATTATACCTCTGCGCACAAGTAACATGATAGAAATTTTTGCAGAGTCCAGCCTCACATTGCACAGTAATTCCGGTTCTGGCTTCCAGCTTGTCCTGGCACGCTATACATTGTTTTCGGCCGAAGGCTTTATAATCAAGCTCCTGCCAGCTTACGCCCGAGAGGTGTTCAACATCAGCAAAACTTATTCCGGGAACATAAAGAGCGCATAGGAGATGGACCCAGCCACCGCCAACATCTGAGATTAAAAAAAGCACAATTATACATGGTCTGTCACGAATAATAAGCTTTCGAGAAATGAGCCTATGTATATTTTATTGTAAGAATACAGTGATTATTAAATTTCCGGTTGCAATTGGTATATCACAATGAGATGTATAAGACAAGGATATCGACATGTTATTCTGAAAATTTGATAACATTTACAATAATGCGAAAACGTTTTTTGCAAAAAAAACTTCTGAATACTTATGCCATACATAATACAATATGTCATTAAAATAAAAAAGATAGCCTTAACACCCCGGAGAGAAATTTAGGACTAACCTGCTTTTTTGAATGCTCCATATCGACTCGGGCATAATTCACAATGAGGCACAATACCCAGACCAAACACACACGGCTCGCAAAACCAAGGTTCTGTTGATGAGCTTGAAGATGTACTTAGGTCGTCGCCGATTTCTTCTACGATATAACAAGATTCATGCACTGCTAATCCGCACCTAAATAAATAATAATAAATTCGATATATTCCATAGAATTATTATTACTCCATAGGATTCTAAATATCGATATATACTAAAGTTTGAATGGATAGATAAACAGAATTTCATTTGAATTTGTGTATATGAAAATATATGTTGCAGTTAATCTTGAAAATCCGTTTATGTTGATTTCAACTAGTTTACGCCTACATAAACTGAAATACCAGTTAATGTTGACATAAACTAGTTGAAATTAACATTTTTTAACAGATTTTCAAGAATAATTGCAACATATATTTTTTAATTAAATTACATACACATAAAATCCAACACTTACTTGTCGCATTGAATGACTTCGGCGCCCTTTGTTGAGTGTTTCATGTTTAAACATATACTGCAAATTAGTGGACCGTTTGGCTTGCTAGGAATAGCTGAAGTTGAAGGTACGGCACTGTGGAGTTTATCCGGCTGACGTTCCTGAAAAATAAATTGTTTTAATTTAAAGTCATGGGCGATTTTGAGGGAACAATTGACAAGAACAGTTACAGTAGCCAAATCAACTATCAATCAGTTATAATCAGTATACAATCTATACTAATACTCGATGTTTATTTTTGTATCATAAATTTCTATTGAGGATTTCTTTTTAGTAGAATCGCAAGTAGAATAATTTTAGGCTATGCTCCTAATCACGACACAACGTGCGACAATTTCCCGCAGCTATCCGTTTGTCGCGAAAGTAATGCGAATGCGATTCAAATGCAAGATTGGTCCCGCAGCGAAGCTGCTTTGTCTTCACCAAATTTTCTTTGTCTCCACAAATTTCCCTTTTGATGCTCTGTTTTTGAAGCAGCTTCAATGTGAGCATGTAGTGTTGTTAAAATGCAGTAAATATTAATATCACAGGCTGACTAAATGATTCGATTGTCTAGAAACCGTAGCATTGTGATTCTGTAAAAAGTGCGCTACGATTCCTTGAAAAGCAGTTATGCTCTATTGTGTGGGATTTCTCACGAAATAGTAGCGCGGAGCGGGAATCGCAGATTTACGAATAGTACTTTGGGCACTTGATCAAAGATTCGTTAATGAAAATAGCTAGGAGGATAATTTTGATGACTATCGATATCCCTATTTTAAGATTCATTTTAATTATGATATGTTCTGCAGAAAATTAGAGAATAAGAACCGCAATTCAGCACATCGAGTTCTCATTATAAGGTTTCTCGAATTACAACAACTCACCAATAAATCATCTGCACCAAGAATTTCAACGTCGCTGTCTTCCGCATCACCAGCGCCTGATGACTCCGTGTCAGATTCACCCTCTGTAGCTGTGGCATTCTCTTCTTCCTCGTCGGAATTTTCTACGAGCAGACCATCAGCTAAATACGGGTAATTAAAATTGTGTTATGATTTCATTAAAAAAGGTAAAGGCAAGATGGATCAATTATGACTCACTCATTGATATAAATATGATAATATGTATTATATCTGATCTTTCTAACATTTAAGATATCATAACAAATATCTGAGTTCGAGGCTAGAAAGAGCAAATAAAGCGCTGTCGAATGAGGTCCTACATTTTGTTGTTAAAAACATTTTCTGTAGAGATCAATTTTACGAAGTCCGGATAATTTCGCAACAAGCCGATACCATTTTGTAACGACTTTTATTTGTTAACGATTTTTTACATTTATGATATTGTTTTTGGCCATAACATAGTTCAGGCCTTGAGTAGCAACTCAAGGCCGCCCGAGATGGCCTCCAAGTGGCGCGACTGGCTATGGAATGAAGGCGATCGACGACGGCGACCGACCGGACTACCAACATCTCAAACACAGCACGAACAAGAGAAGGCGCCGCAAAGTCCGTCAAGAACGAAGCAGCCTCACATCCAGCTCAAGATCGCAAACCGAGCCCCGGACACCTTGATCTTGTCTACTGATTCCAGGTCTCAGGTAAGAGCTTCGGCTAAGAGGACCTGAGTTTACCCCGAGGGTGGATAACCGGCTGGACAAAGTAGGCAAGGCGCCCGCGGAGTCCCCAGCTAAACCGGTTTGAAACCCAAGGGGACTGGTAAACAGAAAGGTAGACAGAATCTGGAAGGTAGATGCAGCCAACCAGCACACAAAGCGTCGACTCGAAAAAGCGAAACCAACTCCAAAAGAGGTCTCCGCAAACGCATCAAGCGAAGCGACCTGGGATGCAACATCTCCGGTGGATCAGCGGAGGTGCCTAAGAAAGGGTGTAAAAAGCCCACCCTCAGCCCAGGCCCTGCAAGCCCAGCAACGAGGTTCTGACCACAAAAGCATAAAGTTCAAATACGATGCAGAGTCAACCCGGAACGAGAACGATGAGGAGATGGTCGCGCCCATCAAATCGAACCGGCGACTACAGTAAAAACGGAAGAACCGGCGCGACCCGACCAAAACTCCGCCTAATCACCCTCAACTTAGGGAATGCAGGTTTAGGAGTGGAAACTCACACACAGAAGGCAATGAAAAGCGAGAAATGGACCGACGGTCAACTCGCCGGAGCCGAAATCCACACAAGCAAACAAGATGGAAAGATCGGCGGTGTGGGCTTCATAGTGCACAAGGATATGACCAAATTCGTCCAAGAAGTCAAGCTCATATCGCACAGGATCGCCACCTTGCAACTCAAACTCCCAAAACAGCGACCCCTGAAGATCATCCAGGTCTACGCTCCACACAGTGGATATGACGACGAGGAAATCGAGAACTTCTACAACGAAGTTGAGCTACAATACGTTGATCTGCTAGAAGACATCTACTCGGAATGCTCAACGGAGATAACACTGTTCCACAAACCAGTCCGTATCCCCATCAACAAAGGAGTCCGCCAAGGCGACACGATCTCACCAAAACTATTCAACGCAACGCTAGAAAGAATATTCCGAAAGCTAAACTGGAATAAAGGAGGATTCCAAATGAACGGAAAAAGACTGACGCACTTACGTTTCGCAGACGACATCATCATTCTCAGCACCATAATGTTCGATGCGAAGAAGAAGCTCGAGGAACTCCACCAAGAAAGCGCAAAAGTAGGTCTGAGGATCAACAAAAGCAAAACGGCATGGATGCACTACTTCAAGACCAACGCCCGCCTCACACTGGAAGGAGAAGAAATCGAAAGAGTCGACAAATACGTATACCTAGGCCAAGAGCAAAACCAAGATCACAAAGAAAGAATGAACGGAGAAATAGACAGAAGAATCAAGGCAGCATGGTATGCGTACAGCAACACAAACGAAGTGCTCAAAAAGCTCACAGACAAGAAACTACGGGCCAACATATTCAACACTACGATCCTCGCTGCACTACTGTACGGATGCGAAACTTGGAGCCTCACCAAAACACAAGAAAATCGTCTCCGAACAACACAAAGAGCAATGGAACGACGAATCCTCGAATTTCGCTACGAGACAAAATAACAAGCAACTCAATCCGCCAGCAGACACAATTCCAAGACGCCGTAGAAGAAGCGAAGAAACGAAAACTCCGCTGGGCAGGACATATTGCAAGACGCGAGGACAATCGTTGGACAAAAATTGCCACCGCATGGGAACCAAAAGCCAAAGCACCAAAGAACTGGGGCAAACCTTTGAGCTGGAAGCAACAAATCACTGAAATAGCAGGAAAAGAATGGATGGAAATCGCGCAAGACCGAGAAAAATGGAGAAGCATCGTAAATGGGCTACCTCCGCATCAGAAACTCGCTACCCGAGCAAGTGGATGATTGATCACGGAGAACAAGTAAGTAGCAACTTATGGGGGAGCATACACATTGATCACCCTTAAGCTCAACTTCAATTTGAGCCACTATGCCAGGCTTGAGCTATCGCAAAAAGCGATATAAAGGAGTTGCTATGGGTATTACTCAACTCCCATTTTTGGACTTTGGAAAACTTTTACTACAATGCTGCTCTAACCTGAAAAATCTTCGTCGCTTTCGTCGTCGTCCATTGCGAGACCGCCATCTTCAAATATGGCTGCACTTGGCTTTATTTGTCTTTTCCCTGGCGCTCGCGAAACTAAACATAAATTAGTTTTTCACGAGGAAACACGAGTTAGTATTTCCATGATTTAACCTATTGCAAGCTGTTCCAATACCTAGATATTTATAAAATACAAAATGAAAAAAATTTTAACATTCTCAAAAGTAAGGAAAAAGTACAAAATAAGTAAACCTTTGGATCATCTTAAATATGATGGTCAATTTGGCACAATAAACATTTTTGTGCTAATTTTTTTGATCACATACTACAACTTTTTGTGAAAATTATAACAAAATGCCAATTTCGAAAAATCTGAACGAAACCAAAGTTGCTATTAACAGGCTTTTTTGACTCAGAAATGTAAAAAGTTTCAAGTGTGGAGTTCGTATTACAATTATGGACAAGGATTAAATACAGTAATATGCCTGCGTAATTCATAAACAAATCAAACTTACCAGCTGCCTTGAGGAAATTGACACGTTCTTGTTCGGACATAAGGCAATATCTTTGTGAGAAAAATGAGATCAGTTCTAAATAACAAGAGAGTTTATTATTGCAATGATTCAAAAATAAAATGAATACAAGAACAAGTTGTTTCATTAAATTACAAAGCCTGTTAATAATATCCCTATAGACATTTGCAGAGAGAAGGCATGTGAAGGGCGAAGACGCTGTTGGAAGAGTCTGGCTGCTGTCTGAGCCCGCCTTTTCCGTTACTGCCTCGTTTTCCTTTCGCACTATGAAGTAAAGACATAGGGAAAACTCAAAATTATTTCTGTTCAGGACAAATTCACAGTGCACATTTGAAACAAATAAAACAGAATGAAAAGTCTTATATCAAAATAAAATGTTTATGTTCACCGATAACTCAGAAAAACGATCGTAATGGAAGAGACAACAGGCTCGCTATTTATAATCCGTATATAAATCCCATATATAAAATAATTATTATAGTACAGATTTATAAGAACATTCTTAGACTTGTGTAAAATTTAAATTTTATGGAAAGCCGGTCTGGGTAGTAAAATTCACTTTATCTATTGTTTTCTCAACACCTTGTCAATATAACGTTGAAATAAAAGAAAACAATTATAGACGCGATTTTACTTCACAGTAGTAATATGAAAGTCGCAACACTAATTTTTGACCTCCTAAAAGCGATAGCAAGAGGAACCAGAGAGACGATGTTGGAATCGGCGCGCCTTTTGAGCATCATTTCCCTTTGCATTCTCCCACCCAAGAATGATCCTTAAAAATTCAAACAACGGTCTCTCCGGTTTATCTGCCGAGGTGTTTTGGTTAAACTGTCGAACGGTAAGCTCCGCCCCAAACATTTTCTGTATGAGAGTATACGACAAAAGTTATAAACGCAAAAAATGTAGGGTGCTATAGAAAATACAAGGAAGGAGAAACCGCGACTCTCGCCGCGGACGTGGAGTGAATTATTCGAAAACTGCTATATAGAATTTGAAAAGGACATTTTCTTCAGCGTTCCCGGCAGAAGCAAAAATAACACTTTTTGGCAAAAAATAGCCACTTTTTGAGATCGCCCCAAAAAAATTTAACGGATTCCCTACTCAACTTTCGGAGACCTACGAAATGAGCTATCACTCGGCCCTGTATCGAGTGAACTCGGAAAGTTCTCGCAATTTCCAAAAAACTGGCCAAAATGACACATTTTGGCAAAAAAAGCCACTTTTTCGATATCGCCCGGAAAAAATTAAGCGTAGTTGTTCTTAGAATTCCCAGGGTAGCATTTTGAGCTATCATACGTCCCAAAAGGAGGGGAACTCGAAAAGTACGTAACTCACATGTGTTCACGTAAAAAAATTTTGTGGATTCCGACTCAGCGTGGTCGATTTAGGGGGGTAGCCGCGAGCCTAGAGTCCGGGACAGCCGAAAACATGCCTAACTGAGACCGGAAGGACACACACAGACCGATTTCTGACACTGCGGTTTAGGTAAGAGTGGATCATTTGGAAACAATTAGCACAAGTGAATATAACATCGAATTCACGACCCCGAAAATTCAAATTAGTTACTAATAAATAAATTGATAAACTGCTCATCTAGCAACCATTTTTCAAAAAATTCAAGTGCTTCTGATAACAGTAATTCTACAACGTGCTTTAGAAGTGTACATTTTTCTATTATTTTAGAATCAGACTTAAAATTGACCTAGAGTTTGGGTAATAGGATCATTATGCCCTTCTATAATAACGCAGATCTCCGTGTGTCGTAAATTTTTTTTCCCACCCACCACCAAAGTAACTTGGGGAAGTTGTTTATTAGGGTCGACTTATATGACAAAAAAAAACTTCCCACCTGAGTTACCTCCCTTCTATTCAAAGTTACCGTTATCACCTGGGCGCAGCTGGGGGAGGCTGGGGCGCGAGTCGCGCATCCGAAAATGGGCGCAGCTGGGGCTGGCTGCGTGGCGAGTGGCGCAAACGTAAGGGGCATACTGATTCACTTCCTCGGCGCCGCCGACAGGCGGCGCACGCTCCACTAGTATCATAGATAATCCCTTCTTTTAAGTATTACGCTTATGTGATTCACATCTGTATCTCATGATCCAATGGGTATTTTTTCATGATCTTTTTTTTAAATGACCCTCATGAAATTCTGGGTGGGGGAAAAATGCGATTTTATTTTTTTGAATATTTGAATTCGCGCCAAAATGCATTTTTCGATTTTCAAGGTCTTTTAAAGGTGGAAAAATTCCAATTCTGTTTTTATAAAATTTTTAAGGGTATGGCGGACATCTTTGCTTTTTACATTTTTTTAAATGGCCTGTTTTTTAATTTTTTATGCCAAAAAGCCACTTTTTGGCCAAAAAAGTGATTTTTTGTTCCAATGCATCTGAGACGCTGAAAATTGGTATACAGGGGTTTTCGAACATGCTGAATCCGAATCCGAAGTCAGATTTGGAATTCAAATTTTAAATTCGCGCCAAAATGCATTTTTCGATTTTCAAGGCTTTTTAAAGGTGGAAAAATTCCAATTCTACTTTTATAAAATTTTTAAGGCTATGGCGGACATCTTTGCTGTTTACATTTTTTAAAATGGCCTTTTTTAAATTTTTTATGCCAAAAAGCCATTTTTTGGCCAAAAAAGTGGTTTTTTGTTCCAGTGCATCTGAGACGCTGAAAATTGGTATACTCGCAAGCTTTTGCTATTGTAAGCTTCATTCCGTAAGCATGTGAATGTAAGAATGCAAAAGCCGAACTCGCAAGCTTTTGCTATTGTAAGCTTCATTCTGTAAGCATGTGAATGTAAGAATGCAAAAGCCGAACTCGCAAGCTTTTGCTATTGTAAGCTTCATTCTGTAAGCATGTGAATGTAAGAATGCAAAAGCCGAACTCGCAAGCTTTTGCTATTGTAAGCTTCATTCTATAAGCATGTGAGTGTAAGAATGCAAAAGCCGAACTCGCAAGCTTTTGCTAACGAAAGCTTCATTCCGTAAGCATGTGAATGTAAGAATGCAAAAGCCGAACTCGCATGCTTTTACTATTGTAAGCTTCATTCTATAAGCATGTGAATGTAAGAATGCAAAAGCCGAACTCGCAAGCTTTTGCTATTGTAAGCTTCATTCTGTAAGCATGTGAATGTAAGAATGCAAAAGCCGAACTCGCAAGCTTTTGCTAATGTAAGCTTCATTCTGTAAGCATGTGAATGTAAGAATGCAAAAGCCGAACTCGCAAGCTTTTGCTAATGTAAGCTTCATTCTGTAAGCATGTGAATGTAAGAATGCAAAAGCCGAACTCGCAAGCTTTTGCTAATGTAAGCTTCATTCTGTAAGCATGTGAATGTAAGAATGCAAACGCCGAACTCGCAAGCTTTTGCTATTGTAAGCTTCATTCTGTAAGCATGTGAATGTAAGAATGCAAAAGCCGAACTCGCAAGCTTTTGCTAATGTAAGCTTCATTCTGTAAGCATTTGAATGTATGCATGAGAATGTAAGCATTAAAAAGTGATCTTGCAAGCTGTGCTACTGTAGGCTTCCTTCTGTAAGCATGTGAACGTATGCATGAGAATGTAAGTATGAGAATGTAAGCATGTAATGACATGGCATGGCACGGAATGTAAGGTTGAAACATTTGGGCGCGGCGATTTTATTTTTTGAGTATTTGAATTCGCGCCAAAATGCATTTTTCGATTTTCAAGGCTTTTTAAAGGTGAAAAAATTCCAATTCTATTTTTATAAAATTTTTAAGACTAAGGCGGACATCTTTGCTTTTTACATATTTTTAAATGGCCATTTTTTAAATTTTTTCTGCCAAAAAGCCACTTTTTGGCCAAAAATGTGATTTTTCGTTCCAATGCATCTGAGACGCCGAAAATTGGTATACAGCGGTTTTCGAACATGCTGAATCCGAATCCGAAGTCAGATTTGGAATTCAAAATTTGAATTCGCGCCAAAATGCATTATTCGATTTTCAAGGCTTTTTAAAGGTGGAAAAATTCCAATTCTATTTTTATAAAATTTTTAAGGCTATGGCGGACAGGTTTGTGTTTTACATATATGAAAATGTGCATATAAGCATGGTAATGTAAACATGGTAATGTAAGCATGTGAATTAAAGCATGCCTTGGTTAAGAAATGCTTCTCAAATAAACTTTTGAGAGACAACGTCTCCACAAGCTTTAAATCACCACTAATTCTATATGGCAAAAAGTTTCAAGCTGCAGTTTTTTTAATTGTATTTATTAAAATGTAAGCATGTGAACGTAAGCATGATAATGTAAGCATGAAAAAAGTGAGCTCGCAAGCTCTGCTACTCTAAGCTTGCTTCTGTAAGCATGTGAACGTATGCATGAGAATGTAAGTATGACAATGTAAGCATGAAAAAGCTCTGCTATTGTAAACTTCCTTCTGTAAGCATACTACGCGAATGTAAGCATGATAATCCAGTCATGATAATGTAAGCATGTAATGACATGGCATGGCACGGAATGTAAGACACGGGCGCGGCGTAGCCGCGCCCAAATGTTTCAAACAACACGGTGCGGCGAAGCCGCATCGTTTTGGTTGAAACTAACCATGTTCATGGCGTGTAACAGTTTTTAATGCATGTTATGCTTAAGCATAATTTTAATATGCTTTTAAGATGAATTATTTCATTCACAGGAGAATATCATTTTTTAAGCATGGCATCGTTTTAGTGCCCCTAAAAAGTATGTTTAATAGAAATGTCCATTACTTATGGCTAAGAAAAATGCATAAGAACATGATAATTAATATTATAATGTTTAAGCTAGCTGCGGCGGCGGAGCCGCCTTGCAGCTAGTAATACATATTTTTACAGAATAAAATTTGTTACTGGATCGATATGCTAATTTCTCCATTCCACATTTTTCATATAACGCCGATTTTTATTACTGTGAATCAATAGTAATACAAGAGGGTATATGGGCGCCACGGCATCCAAGTCTGCCACTACAGTCAGACCTCGTTTATCGGAAACGATTTATTTTGCCGATTTGTTTCCGATAAATGAGGGAAATTTGTATGGAAAAAATCCTTTCTTGCAAAATTTTTACGATAAACGAATTTTCGTTTAAAAATTTGAAATTTTTGGCGCGAATTAAAATTTTTTTAAATAATTTTGCTATTTTTGCCCAATTTTAGGAAAATTTTTGACAAATTTATAAAAAGTGGGCTTAAAACTGCAAAAAAGTTTATAGAAAAAATTCAAATTTTTGACCGAAAATTCGGAATTTTTGGTGAAATTTTTGGTAAAATCGGCCAAAAATAGCAAAATTTTCAAATCAATAGGGGGTACCCTATTGTCACATTTTTTTCCGAAATCGTTTCCGATAACTGATTTTTTCCGATAATAGAGGGAAATTTGTATGAAAAAAATCCGTTCCGGCCAAATCGTTTCCGATAAGTGAATTTTCCGATAAATGAGGTTCCGATAAACGAGGTCTGACTGTATATAGGACCAAAAACCTTAAAAACTGCATTCCGTACCAGGTATCATGCCATATCAAGCGCTAGGGTATAAAATAACGTCAGATTTGTGATCAGCGCCCTAAATACCATAATACAAAAGAACCAGCGCTTGACCTCGACAGAAACCCTAGAAATGACGTACCATACCCCGTATCATCCATTTTGCAGTCCCGGATAAAGAACAAACTGCTCCACTCCGCTAAATCGGCCCAAAACCTAAAGCGGTGACGGAATTTCAGCGATTCCGAGCCAAAAAAGCCTAACGCAGCGGACAGACAGCGGACAAACAGACGGACAGGTAGACAGGGGTCACTTGTGAAAGGGAGATTAGATGAGCAGAAGATATTTTCCCATTTTAGCCGCTCCGCGAATACAGTAATCACATTAATTAGAAACTTTCTTATATAATCACAAAGCCAAAAATTTGCGCCTATATTTACTTTCGAAAATACATTTTCCAGACGCTTTGATCTATGAACATATAAATAGAATTAAATATGCGTTTTAATCTCATTTTTAGGAATCTTTCTTGCTTTTCATTTGGCGAATGGGCGCCTAATCAAAGAGTAAATATTTTTCTATAAGTTTTAAGAGCTAGGCCACGTTTAGCATTCGAAATGCTGATTTGGAGAGGGAGGCAAAAACGGAAGGTTGATTGCGATGTTCCGATGCAGGCATTATCGCATAATCAGAAACAGTTTTTGCATGTTTCATTGGATTTTGTTCGAATACATGCCAATTTTCTGAACATTCCAGCCTCTCTATGGGATGCAGCATATTTCCCGAAGCTTAGTTTCGATCTTGATGATGTATTAAAATGCCTCGATTCTCTAATGAGTATCAAACCACTCAATGTTGAATTCACTCTCCAACTTAAAAAATAACTACCCAGCGCATATAATGGATTTTATTCTTACATGTTTTGTAATACCATGTTTTGGTATTTTATCTCAAAATCTAAGATTTTATAATAATTTCAGCAAGTCAAATCTACAAGACGTTATGCTGAAGAAGCCGATGTTAACTCCGTCAAGGAATGCAAACTACCGTAAAGGAAATGTACAATCGGGCGATCGTTATATCGGTGTTCGCAGCGAAGAGCAATTGAAATTAGCACATCATTTGCTAAATTCTGTAAGTGCTTTAGCTTTCCTATTTTTAGGATAAATGTTTACAAAATTGGGTGCAATTTGTCTTTCTTCAAATTTTTATCACAATGGATGTAGGTTTTCTGTTACATATATTCCAGAAGCTAATATTTTTTTGCCCTCGCAAATCATCAACTAGAAATGCAGTTTTCATTCGTAATTAAGTTTTGACTTTTCTGAGCTTTTCTGAGCCTTTCTATTTAGAACAGATAATTATTTCTCAAAATTATAATTTCTAATCCAAATAAAAAGTATGCTAGTATAGTCCCTATTTGATTTGAGGACAATACATCTTCTATGCTCAACGATAGTCCTGCGACAAAACTGGAACGCGAATCCAAGTTCAAGTTAATGCGTGTAGAATCCTCAAAAGAGAATGCTCTAACAAACGACGACAGAGTGTGCGCTTTTCGGAAGGGACTTGCTCCGAGTGCTACAAACAGAGTGCGCCAACCAGTTCGCGTGATCTACTCGTGTTCCGATCCAACCACTCATGCGAAGAGATCTCGAAGGCATATTTGCAAATCACCCGAAAGAATATTAGACGCGCCTGGAATTTCCGACAATTTTTGTAAATTTTTTGTCGTCTTGCGTAATTAACAAATTTGCCAAACTTTGGAAATATGTCGACTTACGAACCAATTAGGAATTTATGTACCGGGAAATACTTTGCCCCTCTAATTGTCCTCAGTGGTTTTAATTTTCTTGCTTTACACTAGTAAAGATGGATTATCTTTATTGTTTTTAGACGTAAGAATATACAAATGCTATGAAATAATTTGATTTGAATCAGAAATAACTTTATTATCATCCAATAAGAATCAAAATATTTTACCAAAGGAAGAGGTGACCGAACTGCCTAAAAATTTACCCTGTCAGTAATGTATAAGATGATTTTATAGTTCGCATAATATATATATTGTAAATTACTCGTCACTTACCATCTCATACTTTAGACGCATCATTAGCGGACTGGAGTAGTGCAAGCGTGGTTGCTGTCGCTCTTGGGCAAAGTATATATCTTTGGGATTCCCACACTGGAAATGCCAAAGTAAGCTTTTTACAATTCTTATCAGTTTGTACTAGTTGTTTTTAGCTCCTTATTGAGTTCCAAGATGAAGCTTCTCCAACTCTTGTAAAATGGTCACATGAAGGACAATATCTTTCTGTCGGACTTAGCAATGGGGATTTAAAGGTGAATCATTTTTGAATTGTCTTATCGTGCAATGAGGACATTGGAGCAAAGTTTTAGAGCATATTTTCCTCATTCCCACATAACTCAATGTGACAACTACAATGTGATTATCATTATACATGCACAGTATTATGCCCCGGTAAATTCCAGGTTTCTAATGTTCCAAGCAAAAGGTATTCATTCTAACGTTCCTTTATTGTTATGTGTTATAAAACAAAGCTTTGCTTCAATGTACTCACTGCACAATTAAAACGTTTTACACTTATTACCGGTAGCACACAGTCATACAGGTGGCCAACTAATCTGAAGTGGCCTATCCTTACATCTGTACTCGTAATATTTGTTGTTCTATACCACTGGTATTTTAAGGATCTAATGGTTGCACTCTTTACTAAAAATAATGTAAAGAATAAGTTAGTCACATAAAACGATGAAATTGAGCCAAATTAAGACTATCCTACCTTTACTAGAACTCAGCTAAAATTTCACTAGAATACTTTTTAAACGACCGTTTTAAATCTAACCAATATTTCGGTGCTATAGGCTTAACGGGGGGGGGGAAGTGTTATCGGGGGGGGGGGGGAATTTCATACATTTTTATATAGCAAAAAATCAATAGGGGGGACCCTATTGATTTTTAATTTATTTTTTGACATACATGCCCTAGTTTCAGGTTTTTTAGGTACCCCTGGTACTTTTCAAAAACAAAAGGGGGGACCCTTTTGTTTTTTTATGAATTTATTTTTGAGGCATTCTTAGGGGTGCTTGTTCCAAAAGCTGGACCCCTGGTAATTACCAGATTTACCAATATGAAACTAGGGCCCTGCATACATTGTGAAAAAAATCAATAGGGTACCCCCTATTGATTTTTTGGCAAAAATATTTTTTTTCGCAAAATATCATAGGGGGTACCCTATGGTATGAAAAATTTTTTTTCCTGAAAAATTTGTCAAAAAATCAATAGGGTCGCCCCTATTGATTTTTTGCTATATAAAAATGTATGAAAATTTCCCCCCCCCCCGATAACCCTTCCCCCCCGTTAAGCCTATAGCACCAATATTTCTGTAGATATTTGACATACGGAAGAACAAATGTCTGCGAACTATTAACGTGCAATCGCATAGAATAGCATGTGGTGATTGGACGAAAGCCGGTATCCTGAGTTATGGGACAAGAAGTGGTCGAATATATCATCACGATGTTCGCATTCAGAATTCATTGATCAGGTTAGATTCTCTTTAACATTTATTAATTTCAATTATTTTTTAGTGCTTTTGATTATCACTCATATGAAGTCTGCGGACTGAAATGGAGCAACGATGAAAAGTATCTCACAGCGGGAGGCGCGGACGCAGTGGTTAATGTATGGGAACATTCTCAAACCTGTACAAGCAATGCAGTAAGTAATTTGACTGTTACATGCAGAAAAATTAGCTATAACAATTGGAGTTTATTCTTGCATGCATTTTTAATTATTTTAATACGGCAACTCGAGTCACGTTTTTTGCTCCATTTGAATTACCAGGGATAATCCCATGAGTTTTTTGGCCCATGGGTGCGGAGAAGGTAATGGCCCATTTTCTGGTAGGGCGATACCCCTGAGATTGATAATCTTCCCCTGCTTTGGCCAATATTCATTTTGTTGGCTCCCAGCACTTAATGTTAATAATAGACTGGAATGCGTAAACATTCCGTTGCGGGTTCCCGGACGTGCTGCGTGGTAAGCCGATACACTATCCATAACCCATAGATGTGCATGAATGAACTAATTGACTATGCATGTTAACATATTTTGAACATAATTTCATTTTTTATAAATTTCCACTAAACTTGACATATTTTTATGAACCTAGGGGCAAAAATTATGTGGAGAATTATATGACTAATACTATTGAGTATTTTTGAGCCAAGAAACGCACAAAATTTTGTACATTTTGTGTGGTATAATTTTGAAGATTTTAGTCAAAATCGTCAAAAATTTTTCCCGGTTGTGTATAATGGAAGGGGCATATATTTGCCGACCTGCCCCTAGGGGGCTTACTTTAGGAGGGGGCTTATATTGGGAGGGACTTATTTAAGAGAAAAAATGGTAGTATTATGCGAAATACCGTATTCCCTGTAATTACTACCCCGGGGTAATAATTTTTCAAACGAGCTCCAGGGGGGTAATAATTAGAGGGGTGGAAATAATTTCAGGGGGTAGCAATTAGTGGGAATACGGTATGCATTTTGTTCCAAGGACTAAAAATTCCAGTACATCCTAATGAGAAGGAAATATATAACACACAGCCTTTAGCAACCGTTATGGTCATTTAACGATCATTCTGCTGTCGTAAAAGCAATTGAGTATGTTCCTTTTCTTGGCATTGCTGGCTCAAATATAGTGGCAACGGGCGGTGGTACGAATGACCATACTGTTCGGTTATGGAACCTAACAACAGGGACATTAATTTCTACTTTAGATACAGGAAGTCAGGTAAGTTGGTAATTGTATTATGTAATATGAGTTATAGCGTAAGTTTCAGGTGTCAGCGATTCTATTTAGCAAGCCGTACAAGGAGATGATTACTGGCCATGGAAATCCAAATTGCGGCGTTCGTGTCTGGCGCTATAACTCTTCAAAGGGATTTGAATTCATTGCTAATTTAAAAAGCTCTGATAAGCGTATTCTGGGTGAGTAATAATTTCATTTCCAAATTCACTTAATCGGTCAATCCTGAGCTTTTCTGATTTTATAGGTAACAAAACATTAAAATTTTCTCATAGTTTTGGAGATATATAATTGTAGTTTGGGGAAGCGACGCGATGGAAATTTATAACAATCACTTTGTGTTCATTATTTCAAGTTAATAAGAATGATTGTAAATATTGATAGGGTAATGAGCTGCTAAGAATACTCAAAATTATCTCTGGGGAAGCAAAGCACAGTTCTAAAGAAATCCTTCCCCTAGTATTTCAGTGGTGTCCAGTGTTGTGTTGACGTGTTCGTTCACACAAGTCCGTCCATTGTAAATAATTACTCCCTGCGCTGCTCCATTTAATAGGAAGTATGCGGAACATACCATGATAGAAAAATTTGTTGTACAATGAGCTTTTTATATGTGATCACATTCAATTATGAATCAAGTATACGAATTTTGTTGTCATTTTTGCTATTTAGGACTCTGTCAAAATCCGGATCGCTCGTATGTGATGTCGACTAGTGAAGATGAAACAATGCACTTATGGCGTTGTTGGAAATCGGATTCCTCGATGACTTCAAATCTCTCACAGTCAAGAAATGGGTCGCAGTCGTCCGCTAGCGACATATCTGATCTAATGTATAATATTCGTTAGTAAAATATTTTGCCGAGCATTCTTGTGAATGATAATCTTTCTTTTAGAGCTCAAATGTGATTCGTTTATTGTATTTTGTGTACTAGTCATATTGAAAATAAAATGTGCTAAATACTCTTTGTATTCATAATTTACTAGCGGCAGGGACTCCCTACGGGAGTCTGGTTAAAATTTAGTCTACATGCATACCTATATGCTCTAAGTTCCCTCACATTCCAAGGGAGAGGGTCGGGCGCTCGGCGTCCGACCACAGGACTCCAGGGTGTATCAGTATGCCCTCGAATCTCTTACGGAGAAAAAGGTGTATCAAGGATGCCCTTCCCAAAAATTGGGGACAAAAACCTTACAGAGAAAAAGGTGTATCAATAAATTTTTGTCTAAATTTCGTCTATATTTTGGTCTACCATTTTGCAGAAGCATACTCAGCTGGTCTATACGAACATTTTAAGCTATCACTTGCCAAGAAATACGCGGTGGAAGGGGTCTAATGGCCATGTTACGACGCACTCACAGCAGGAACCGGTCAAAACCCCCCTGTCATAATCCCCCCAGTAGCCTTTTTTGCCATAACTTTTTACTGGAACATTCTAGAAGGATGAGTAATGGCTCAAATCAGAGCTAAGACCCTGGGCTACCGATTGGTATATTGCACGCCGGATCTCGATTCAAGGTTCTCGAGATTTATGTCTTTTCGACTTTTCAAAAAAAGTTGAAAATTTGGCACAAAATGACTTGAATCTCGAGCACCTTGAATCGAGATCCGGCATGCAATATACCAATCGGTAGCCCAGGGTCTTAGCTCTGATTTGAGCCATTACTCATCCTTCTAGAATATATATCTAGAATATATATATCACGCATCTATAAAATTTGAGACAGTAACTTTCGTGTTAAAAATTTCTCTGAATAATTTATGGAATCAATGTCTTATGGCCAATATTATGCCCATTTGGATTCCCATAATTCATCTTTGAAAATAATGTGGAGATGAAAAATGTGCAATAATATAGGAAAACTAGGTGCTTCGCACCTAGTTCGGTGCGGGGCGCCTAGAAAATGGTGGAGGTTCGTTCTTGCCTCGAATTTTTGCCTCAGGCAACTTCGGGAGTCAATAACTCGAGATTTGTATTTTGGTTTCCGGCTGATTTTGGTGTCGATCGTCTTCCCTTGAGCTTAGCTGTCGACTGACACCAAAATCAGCCAAATCTAACGACAGCATTTTGCACGCAAACTGGAACGCGAATCCAAGTTCAAGTTAATGCGTGTAGAATCCTCAAAAGAGAATGCTCTAACAAACGACGACAGAGTGTGCGCTTTTCGGAAGGGACTTGCTCCGAGTGCTACAAACAGAGTGCGCCAACCAGTTCGCGTGATCTACTCGTGTTCCGATCCAACCACTCATGCGAAGAGATCTCGAAGGCATATTTGCAAATCACCCGAAAGAATATTAGACGCGCCTGGAATTTCCGACAATTTTTGTAAATTTTTTGTCGTCTTGCGTAATTAACAAATTTGCCAAACTTTGGAAATATGTCGACTTACGAACCAATTAGGAATTTATGTACCGGGAAATACTTTGCCCCTCTAATTGTCCTCAGTGGTTTTAATTTTCTTGCTTTACACTAGTAAAGATGGATTATCTTTATTGTTTTTAGACGTAAGAATATACAAATGCTATGAAATAATTTGATTTGAATCAGAAATAACTTTATTATCATCCAATAAGAATCAAAATATTTTACCAAAGGAAGAGGTGACCGAACTGCCTAAAAATTTACCCTGTCAGTAATGTATAAGATGATTTTATAGTTCGCATAATATATATATTGTAAATTACTCGTCACTTACCATCTCATACTTTAGACGCATCATTAGCGGACTGGAGTAGTGCAAGCGTGGTTGCTGTCGCTCTTGGGCAAAGTATATATCTTTGGGATTCCCACACTGGAAATGCCAAAGTAAGCTTTTTACAATTCTTATCAGTTTGTACTAGTTGTTTTTAGCTCCTTATTGAGTTCCAAGATGAAGCTTCTCCAACTCTTGTAAAATGGTCACATGAAGGACAATATCTTTCTGTCGGACTTAGCAATGGGGATTTAAAGGTGAATCATTTTTGAATTGTCTTATCGTGCAATGAGGACATTGGAGCAAAGTTTTAGAGCATATTTTCCTCATTCCCACATAACTCAATGTGACAACTACAATGTGATTATCATTATACATGCACAGTATTATGCCCCGGTAAATTCCAGGTTTCTAATGTTCCAAGCAAAAGGTATTCATTCTAACGTTCCTTTATTGTTATGTGTTATAAAACAAAGCTTTGCTTCAATGTACTCACTGCACAATTAAAACGTTTTACACTTATTACCGGTAGCACACAGTCATACAGGTGGCCAACTAATCTGAAGTGGCCTATCCTTACATCTGTACTCGTAATATTTGTTGTTCTATACCACTGGTATTTTAAGGATCTAATGGTTGCACTCTTTACTAAAAATAATGTAAAGAATAAGTTAGTCACATAAAACGATGAAATTGAGCCAAATTAAGACTATCCTACCTTTACTAGAACTCAGCTAAAATTTCACTAGAATACTTTTTAAACGACCGTTTTAAATCTAACCAATATTTCGGTGCTATAGGCTTAACGGGGGGGGGAAGTGTTATCGGGGGGGGGGGGGGGAATTTCATACATTTTTATATAGCAAAAAATCAATAGGGGGGACCCTATTGATTTTTAATTTATTTTTTGACATACATGCCCTAGTTTCAGGTTTTTTAGGTACCCCTGGTACTTTTCAAAAACAAAAGGGGGGACCCTTTTGTTTTTTTATGAATTTATTTTTGAGGCATTCTTAGGGGTGCTTGTTCCAAAAGCTGGACCCCTGGTAATTACCAGATTTACCAATATGAAACTAGGGCCCTGCATACATTGTGAAAAAAATCAATAGGGTACCCCCTATTGATTTTTTGGCAAAAATATTTTTTTTCGCAAAATATCATAGGGGGTACCCTATGGTATGAAAAATTTTTTTTCCTGAAAAATTTGTCAAAAAATCAATAGGGTCGCCCCTATTGATTTTTTGCTATATAAAAATGTATGAAAATTTCCCCCCCCCCCGATAACCCTTCCCCCCCGTTAAGCCTATAGCACCAATATTTCTGTAGATATTTGACATACGGAAGAACAAATGTCTGCGAACTATTAACGTGCAATCGCATAGAATAGCATGTGGTGATTGGACGAAAGCCGGTATCCTGAGTTATGGGACAAGAAGTGGTCGAATATATCATCACGATGTTCGCATTCAGAATTCATTGATCAGGTTAGATTCTCTTTAACATTTATTAATTTCAATTATTTTTTAGTGCTTTTGATTATCACTCATATGAAGTCTGCGGACTGAAATGGAGCAACGATGAAAAGTATCTCACAGCGGGAGGCGCGGACGCAGTGGTTAATGTATGGGAACATTCTCAAACCTGTACAAGCAATGCAGTAAGTAATTTGACTGTTACATGCAGAAAAATTAGCTATAACAATTGGAGTTTATTCTTGCATGCATTTTTAATTATTTTAATACGGCAACTCGAGTCACGTTTTTTGCTCCATTTGAATTACCAGGGATAATCCCATGAGTTTTTTGGCCCATGGGTGCGGAGAAGGTAATGGCCCATTTTCTGGTAGGGCGATACCCCTGAGATTGATAATCTTCCCCTGCTTTGGCCAATATTCATTTTGTTGGCTCCCAGCACTTAATGTTAATAATAGACTGGAATGCGTAAACATTCCGTTGCGGGTTCCCGGACGTGCTGCGTGGTAAGCCGATACACTATCCATAACCCATAGATGTGCATGAATGAACTAATTGACTATGCATGTTAACATATTTTGAACATAATTTCATTTTTTATAAATTTCCACTAAACTTGACATATTTTTATGAACCTAGGGGCAAAAATTATGTGGAGAATTATATGACTAATACTATTGAGTATTTTTGAGCCAAGAAACGCACAAAATTTTGTACATTTTGTGTGGTATAATTTTGAAGATTTTAGTCAAAATCGTCAAAAATTTTTCCCGGTTGTGTATAATGGAAGGGGCATATATTTGCCGACCTGCCCCTAGGGGGCTTACTTTAGGAGGGGGCTTATATTGGGAGGGACTTATTTAAGAGAAAAAATGGTAGTATTATGCGAAATACCGTATTCCCTGTAATTACTACCCCGGGGTAATAATTTTTCAAACGAGCTCCAGGGGGGTAATAATTAGAGGGGTGGAAATAATTTCAGGGGGTAGCAATTAGTGGGAATACGGTATGCATTTTGTTCCAAGGACTAAAAATTCCAGTACATCCTAATGAGAAGGAAATATATAACACACAGCCTTTAGCAACCGTTATGGTCATTTAACGATCATTCTGCTGTCGTAAAAGCAATTGAGTATGTTCCTTTTCTTGGCATTGCTGGCTCAAATATAGTGGCAACGGGCGGTGGTACGAATGACCATACTGTTCGGTTATGGAACCTAACAACAGGGACATTAATTTCTACTTTAGATACAGGAAGTCAGGTAAGTTGGTAATTGTATTATGTAATATGAGTTATAGCGTAAGTTTCAGGTGTCAGCGATTCTATTTAGCAAGCCGTACAAGGAGATGATTACTGGCCATGGAAATCCAAATTGCGGCGTTCGTGTCTGGCGCTATAACTCTTCAAAGGGATTTGAATTCATTGCTAATTTAAAAAGCTCTGATAAGCGTATTCTGGGTGAGTAATAATTTCATTTCCAAATTCACTTAATCGGTCAATCCTGAGCTTTTCTGATTTTATAGGTAACAAAACATTAAAATTTTCTCATAGTTTTGGAGATATATAATTGTAGTTTGGGGAAGCGACGCGATGGAAATTTATAACAATCACTTTGTGTTCATTATTTCAAGTTAATAAGAATGATTGTAAATATTGATAGGGTAATGAGCTGCTAAGAATACTCAAAATTATCTCTGGGGAAGCAAAGCACAGTTCTAAAGAAATCCTTCCCCTAGTATTTCAGTGGTGTCCAGTGTTGTGTTGACGTGTTCGTTCACACAAGTCCGTCCATTGTAAATAATTACTCCCTGCGCTGCTCCATTTAATAGGAAGTATGCGGAACATACCATGATAGAAAAATTTGTTGTACAATGAGCTTTTTATATGTGATCACATTCAATTATGAATCAAGTATACGAATTTTGTTGTCATTTTTGCTATTTAGGACTCTGTCAAAATCCGGATCGCTCGTATGTGATGTCGACTAGTGAAGATGAAACAATGCACTTATGGCGTTGTTGGAAATCGGATTCCTCGATGACTTCAAATCTCTCACAGTCAAGAAATGGGTCGCAGTCGTCCGCTAGCGACATATCTGATCTAATGTATAATATTCGTTAGTAAAATATTTTGCCGAGCATTCTTGTGAATGATAATCTTTCTTTTAGAGCTCAAATGTGATTCGTTTATTGTATTTTGTGTACTAGTCATATTGAAAATAAAATGTGCTAAATACTCTTTGTATTCATAATTTACTAGCGGCAGGGACTCCCTACGGGAGTCTGGTTAAAATTTAGTCTACATGCATACCTATATGCTCTAAGTTCCCTCACATTCCAAGGGAGAGGGTCGGGCGCTCGGCGTCCGACCACAGGACTCCAGGGTGTATCAGTATGCCCTCGAATCTCTTACGGAGAAAAAGGTGTATCAAGGATGCCCTTCCCAAAAATTGGGGACAAAAACCTTACAGAGAAAAAGGTGTATCAATAAATTTTTGTCTAAATTTCGTCTATATTTTGGTCTACCATTTTGCAGAAGCATACTCAGCTGGTCTATACGAACATTTTAAGCTATCACTTGCCAAGAAATACGCGGTGGAAGGGGTCTAATGGCCATGTTACGACGCACTCACAGCAGGAACCGGTCAAAACCCCCCTGTCATAATCCCCCCAGTAGCCTTTTTTGCCATAACTTTTTACTGGAACATTCTAGAAGGATGAGTAATGGCTCAAATCAGAGCTAAGACCCTGGGCTACCGATTGGTATATTGCACGCCGGATCTCGATTCAAGGTTCTCGAGATTTATGTCTTTTCGACTTTTCAAAAAAAGTTGAAAATTTGGCACAAAATGACTTGAATCTCGAGCACCTTGAATCGAGATCCGGCATGCAATATACCAATCGGTAGCCCAGGGTCTTAGCTCTGATTTGAGCCATTACTCATCCTTCTAGAATATATATCTAGAATATATATATCACGCATCTATAAAATTTGAGACAGTAACTTTCGTGTTAAAAATTTCTCTGAATAATTTATGGAATCAATGTCTTATGGCCAATATTATGCCCATTTGGATTCCCATAATTCATCTTTGAAAATAATGTGGAGATGAAAAATGTGCAATAATATAGGAAAACTAGGTGCTTCGCACCTAGTTCGGTGCGGGGCGCCTAGAAAATGGTGGAGGTTCGTTCTTGCCTCGAATTTTTGCCTCAGGCAACTTCGGGAGTCAATAACTCGAGATTTGTATTTTGGTTTCCGGCTGATTTTGGTGTCGATCGTCTTCCCTTGAGCTTAGCTGTCGACTGACACCAAAATCAGCCAAATCTAACGACAGCATAAAAAGTTGCCATTTTTGCCCTCAGGCAACTTCGGGAGTCAATAACTCGAGATTTGTATTTTGGTTTCCGCCTGATTTTGGTGTCGATCGTCTTCCCTTGAGCTTAGCTGTCGATTGACACCAAAATCAGCCAATTCTAACGACAGCATAAAAATTTCGCCTTTTAAATCCTGGATTTTGGTCAAATCCCGAACTTCGCGCACCTGTAACTTTTTTAGCCGTCGTTAGATCCGCTGGCGGATCGGGCCATATTTCTTAGAATTTTATGGCGGTCATTTTAAGCTATCACTCGACCGGAAACTCAAACACTTTCTGAGTTTTGGTACCAGTTCCGTGGCCCCTTAATATGGGGGGATCATATGTTGAAACTGATATAATGAATCTGCGAATGTATGTTTCTTGTAGATGAAAATCTAAATAAGAATTTATTTAACGTAACAACAATTCTATAACAATTATAGTTCCTAGAAATACATGACTAAAGGCTATATGGTGAAGACTTTAAGGCTGAGGTGAAAACGAATTCCACATGAGATAACAATAAAAAATATAAAGTCAAAAAGTACAGTATACGAAAATTTTGGCTCTCTATGATATCAAATAATTATCTAATGATTATGGCACCTCAAAATATCGGACATAAAACAAAGTTAACAATGACACACCAATAAAACAAATTCATTTATGCGAAAAGACTATGATATCAAAGGACTACGTGATCGTTTCGTGACAGCCTGTATGTGAACAAAACTAGCTCAACGCCACCGAAGCAAGCTGCATTGCATGGAAATGTACGAATCAAAACTGGAACGATTCCTCTGAAAAACAATGTTGGTTATAGTTGATAATAACTATGGTAGCTATTGGGATGTCCATTATGAAATGGAAGTATTCCAATTTGGAGGACTTTGGCCAAACCATTTCTGGAACATTCTAGAAGGAATAGTAATATCTCAATCGATAGCCCTTAGTCTCAGCATTAATTTGAGCCACTAGCTGAGATTGGCCGCTTCGCGGCCCCTCTCAGCTAGGAAGCGGGAGTGTGCACAGCGGGAGATTGGGTTCGTCATCGCTTCGCGCACCGCCATCAGCGGTCAGATTTGGTTGTTCGGGAGTAGAAGTTGTACCAAGCAACATCCCGCCCGTTAGTAACATCCCGCCCCAGGTCAAAACCCTTAAAAACACGTTTTTCGGTTTTGGCGCGAATTCAAATATTCAAATCTCGAATCTGACATCATATTCGTGATCAGCGTACCCGAAAACCCCCGGGTACCAAAAATCAGACCTGTAGACACATTACAGCAAAAAAACCGATTTTTTGGCCAAAAAGTGGCTTTTTTTCAAAAATGCGCCAAACCAAAAAGTGTAAAAAGCAAAGTTGTCCAGAATCGCCTCAGAAATCGATTGGGAACATAAAACACATCACTTCCCCAGGTCAAAACCCTTAAAAACACGTTTTTCGGTTTTGGCGCGAATTCAAATATTCAAATTTTGGGTCTGATATTTTTTGCAAAATCAGCAGCCTCAGGGCTTTCAAATGAGCTATCACGCGCCCCGGTCTATCCATGGAAAGGTGCCGAAGTGAAAGTCTAATTTGGGCGTCACGACACGTGCTGCCGCTTAGTATTTAGGGATTATTCGTCCTTCTAGAATGTTCCAAAAATGGTTTGGCCAAAGTCTGCCAAATGGGAATACTTTCAGTTCATAATGAACGAGCCAAAAATAAAATGAAAGCTCAATGAATATTTTATATGAAAATGAACAATTTTAGAATGAACAAATTTTACCTGTAACATGTCCGAATAGTATAGTTAAAGCCCTCAATTCTATAAATATTATAGAGCTCTTTCACAGCGCTGCGGACACCATGTGGATATTTCCCAGCAGGCGCTGTTTGCACCCGAGATTTAATTATATCCAAGGGAAGACAAATCGCACCTACGGCCATTCCAGCACATCCGCCAGCAACTAAAACAAAATGGATATTATATTGTAAAGGTATAGCATATATCTCAAACATGGCCTACTATATCCTGCTTATGGAGAATATATGAGGATATTAGGTGAAAACGTAAATTACCTAAAATAGGTGCCGAAGGAATACTGTTGAGAGGGGCAACACCAGAGAAAAACCTTTTCAATGTATCGTACACAGACATGTAAATTCCACCAGATGGTGCACCTGAAATTTGGTTATACTAATTACTTCTTTTGCGACATAATTCGCGGTTTAATGATACTTCTCTTATAGAAAAACGAACCCTTTACTATATTTGCAGCTGTGCCCCGAAACAATGACCATTTAAGTTTCTTGACCACATCTATCGGTCCTGAGTATTGCGGAGTATTGTTTGATTGGATTTGGAGCACACTCCGTAGGCGTTCCGCGGATGATCCCAGTAGCGAAGTAAATCCACCAGCAAAAAGTCCAATTAAAAAGTTATCCAGAAAGGTCAACTTGTCTCCTGCGTGTTTGTGCCTTATCAACTTCCCCAAACCACAGCCGCCAAAATAGATCGCAGATAATGGCATCCCTGCCGCAAGAGGAACCGTGACGCCTTTGTAAAGAGCCTAAAGATATATAAAAAATCACTACAAATGTTTTGAAAATTGAATTTGCACCAATAAATCTATTAAATATAAAAAGCACCTTAAAGCGATTCTCCTACATACGCTCCAAAAAGTGCAACAAATATGATCAATCGAAATTTTATAAAAGAGGTAAAACATAATGGATAAATATTTACCAGAAATCCTTCCCTGCTAACCGTTTTCCTGCAGCAATCCCAAGATCCTCTGTACAGAGGACTTTCGCCTGAGAGAGATATTGGCATTGTCTGTAGCCGAATTTTAACAGTTTCAAAAGGATGGCCGACTAATACTTTGCACATACCTGGAAATATTCTTCATAACGCATGATCGCTTTAATTTGTTTTAAATATTTTACGGCAAATATTATTTGAAAGCCGTCCACCTCTACAAAAGTGCTATAGAGGTGGACGGCTAATTATATATTTTATTATTGAAAACTTTGATGGTTAAATGTAAATTCATTTCGAGTAAATTTGGAAATGTAATACTACGAAGATTCATATATTTCCATTTACGAAGCAAATCGTGGCTCAATGAAGCGTGCTAGGCATGGGGTGCTGAGTATTAAGCGTATTCTCAGGGAAAAAAGTGAATACGTTAATTTTTTGGCTAAAGCCGAATTAATATTTCAAAGTCATGAAACAATTTCATACCTCCAGCACTGCCTGCTAAAAAACTAATGCCAGGATCTCGAGCAAGTGTTGTCATTGTTGGCGAAGAAAGAGCAACTGAAAATGAAGTATACATTTATTTTTAAACTGATGTCATTTTAATTTTTCTATGAAAATATTGTTTTCCCAATCAATGAATGCGAGTAACGTAAAATTCTATTTTAGCTGGTAAGTTTTCTGCAAACAAGATTATACTACAGTAACATATTGGCTCTTAGCCAGAAATAAAAGCCCTAAAATTTTAGTAAACTGCACACATTTTTCCTTCACACTATTCCAATGATGCAAACAATCTTTTGTTTTTATTAACAAAGAGTTCGCTATTGCATAAATATTCGAATAATCATAAGACCGGTCTTTGGTTTTCGAAAAATAAAAAGGAACCGAATCATTTTCGAATAAAAAACTATGTGGAATTTAGAAAACACAAGCGGTTTCTCATTTGTATTTTTACACATACAAAGAAATATTCATTTTATTTATCGTCTTCTATGCTGCAGCAGGTTTAATAGAAGGTTGAACAAAAATTCCAACAGTTGTAACGGAAGATATGTAAAGTTATCAATAGCGTTCATTGATAACGTTGGTTTTTATATATTCTGAAATAGTTATACAGGTATTCAAGTTCAGACTAGTCTAATTTCTCTTAACCTGCCAAAACTAGTCTCTAACAATATGTGTCTTAAAACAATTATATAGGAATTTATGTCACCCACTGCTTTGAGAAATAAAATTATTATCGCCGTAAAGTTTTCGATTAATAAAATCCTGGAAGCAACCGACACAGAAGTAGAATTAGCAAAATTTTGAAACATCATAAAGAAATTGCCGGCTGTTTGAAACTTACATTCAAATATTCATTTGTCCTTGCACGGAAAACATTTTTGGTGTAAAAGATCAATTTGAAAAGAACAAGAGAGAGTCGTTCGAAGCCCACATAGGAAATCCTTGACAAGGAGAAGGCCTAGCTTTCAGCTAACGGCAGGGGTGTTATATGTCCTTATTTCTAAGATTTGTCCTTATTTTGAGGGTCCAAATCTTAGAAAAATAAAATGTCCTTATTTCTAAGATTTGTCCTTATTTTTGGCCAATGTTCTTATTTTGTCCTTATTTCACGCAACTTTTCCTAAAAATTTGGATGCCATTTTTTCTCCAAGTATTTGTAAAATAGTGCAAATTTTTATGAATATCGCCTAAAATTGAAAAATTTTCGCCTGCGGCGCTATTTTTTCATTCATGCAGTATAAAAATATTCGCATGATCGTTTCGGCGCGAATTTTAAAAATTAGAAAAAAAGCACCCCTAAGAATGCACTTGGAAAAAATTAGAAAAAAATGCACCCCTAAGAATACACTTGGAAAAAAATTTTGCCAAAAAAACCATAGGGGGACCCTATGGTTTGAAAAAATTATAAAAATGTCCTTATTTTTGACCCCGAAATCTTAATTTTTGGGGCAAATGTCCTTATTTTTGGAGCCGAGTCTATAGGCCTGTTTTCAATAGCGGTACCGATACCGATACCGATGTGTTTACAATAGGGACCGAGACCGAGTCCGATACCGATACCGATGTGTTCACAACCAACGCGACCGATACCGATGCCGATACCGAGACCGATGAAAATTGACATCCGTCAAAAAATCGCATTTTTCCATAAATTCTTTAAGATATGGCTAAAGTGCGACCAATACAAAACTTGTAGGGGAGACCCTTACGGTTCTTATAGAAAAAACCATTTTGCTGAATTTCGATACTTAAATGTCGAGAGTGCGGATGCGAAAAAAATGCTGATTTTTTTTCACAAAAATTCAAATTCATTTGAAATCATTTTAAAGCCATCGGTACTCCGGTATTTTTTTGACGCGATCCGACCAAACGGTTTTTTGCATATGGTCGCACATGTCCTGGGCTCCATTTTATGAAATAACATCGCAGTCGTCGAGTTTGTGAAAAATGTCGAGAATTTCGATTTTCAATTTGCCAATTTCATCGGTACCGGTATCGGTCTCGCCCATTTTCAGCAATTACCAAACTGAGAGGAAATAAGTAGTGGAAAAGTGGCAAAGACTGCTATTAGGGTTATCGGCCACGGGGAATTCAGATTTTTGGTCAGTTTTGACGCCAACTTTGAATTTTTGGCGCTTTTTGGCATTATGCCCAAATATGGTCATTTTTCGGGATTTTTGCCAAAATCGAAGAAGTCGCCGCACAAAATATGCTTCTAGGGGTAATTTTTTGTGCTGAATCCGAATATGACATTATATTTTAACAAATTATCACATTTTTGGCGTTTTCTTGGCATTCTGCCTAAATGCAGAAAACGCACATATTTACCCTATTATTTGACCATAATTCGAGATTTTATATCTCAGGATCCTGTCAGCCGTTTTTTATGAGTAATAGCTCATTTGAAAGCCCGTGAGCTACAGAAACGAGAAAATTTTATATTTTCATTATTTAAAATTTGAATTCGCGCCAAATCTTAAAAACGTGTTTTTACGGGATTTGAGTAGGAAAAGTGTATTGTTTTATGATTTATATTGTAAATATCGGTCATTTAGAATATTGCTGCTTTTATAATTACGAAGTCGCCTTTTTGCTATAAGTATTTGGTCATTTTTGATATTTTCCGCCAAAAAGCCGATATTTTGGTATTTGACCACCTAAAGAGGTGAGAATTTGTCCGGAAATTTTGCCAATTTCACATACAAAGGGTTTTTTGATGCGGGGAATCCGAATTTGAGGTCAGATTTTAGTTGGTCCCGCCACGAAAATATGGAAAACCGCTTTTTTCTTCAAAAAATGGCCATTTTTGGCCAAAAATAGATCAAAAATGGCAATTTTTGACGCGTTATGAAGAAACTAATTGCAGATTCGGAATCAGCGCATCGAAATACCCTTAAAAACACATTTTGCAGAAAAATTCGAAAAATTTTGATTTTTTGTCATTTTCAGACCATAGGGGGGACCACATGGTTTTCCGAAAAAAATCGATTTTTTGAAAATGTGGAGCGGTATTACGCAAAATGTGTTTTTAGGCGTATTTCGATGCGCTGATTCCGAATCTGCAATTAGTTTCTTCATATCGCGTCAAAAATTGCCATTTTTGGGCTGTTTATGACCAAAAAAGCCCGTTTTTTGAAGAAAATCCGGCTTTTCGTATTTTCGTGTCAGGACCAACTAAAATCTGACATCAAATTCGAATTCCCCGCATCGAAAAACCCCTATGTAGGTGAAATTGGCAAAATTTCGGAACCTCGATTTTCCTGAAACCAGCTTATATTCGCTTAATCCCACACAAAATCAGCTCAAACCCACACGAAACCAGCTCAAATTCATCTTAACCAGCTCAAAACCACACAAAACAGCTCAAAACCACTTAATCCGGCCCAAATCCAGCTCAAAACCGCTTAATTCCACTGAAAACCTGCCCAAACCCGCTAAATCCCACTCAAAACCAGCTCAAATCCACTCGAAACCAGCTCAAATCCCCTTAATCCCACTCAAAACCAGCTCAAATCGGCTTAATCTCACTCAACTTCTCATGAAATCCACTTAATATGAATCGATTGCAGCTCAATCCAGCTCAAAACCATCTTATACCAGCTCAAAACCATCTTAATTCTGCTTCTAAATCTCATCAAATAGACGTAATATGAATAAAATATAGCTTAATCCACCTTAATCCCCTCGAAACTAGCTCAAATCTATCATTATCTCGCCTAAAAACAGCTCAAACCCGCTTAATCCCGCTGCGAACCAGCTCAAATCGATCTTAATCCGGTCGAAACACCTTAATGCAGCACAAAATCAGCTCAAACCCGCTTAATCCCGCTGCGAACCAGCTCAAATCGATCTCAATCCGGTCGAAACACTTTAATGCAGCACAAAATCAGCTCAAATCCGCTTTATCTCGCTTAAAAACAACTCAAATCCACTTAATCTCGCTTAAAACCAGCTCAAATCCGTTTAATCCCACTGAGAACCAGCTCAAATCGATATCAATCCAGTCGACACACCTTAATCCAGCACAAAATCAGCTCAAAACCGCGTAATCCGGCTTAAATCCATCTTAATCTCGCTTAAAACCTGCTCAAATCCGCTTAATCTCACTCAACTTCTCATGAAATCCACTTAATATGAATCGATTGCAGCTCCATCCAGCCCAAAACCATCTTAATCCAGCTCAAAACCATCTTAATCTGCTTCTAAATCTCATCAAATCGACGTAATATGAATAAAATATAGCTTAATCCACTCAAAATCAACTCAAATCCACTTAATCCGGCTCAAAAAATGGTTTTTGAAGTATGCCAGAGCATTCTAGAATAATTTACCACACAAAAATTTAAAAAAGTTGATTGTGAGCACATCGGTATCGGTCTCGGTAAGGCATTTTCTGAGAGAACCCAAAAATGCCAGAATTTGTTATAAAAAATTGCCATATTTTGTTTTTTAAACACTATAGAGCATTCTAAAACATTCTAGAATACTTTTTCAGACATAAGTACAAAAAATTTGAAAAAAATGTGCAAAAATGTGAAAAAGTTGATTGTGAACACATCGGTATCGGTATCGGTCTCGGTATCGGTATTTGATTGTAAACGCATCGGTTCTTCGGTATCGGTATCGGTCGCGCCATCGGTATCGGTATCGGTCTCGCTATTGAAAACACCGGGTATAACACCCCTGGCTAACGGTTACACTCTGTTAGGTGTATCTTTGTTGGATTCTGGCATTGTTGTTGGATTTATTTCTAGAGCCTTTGTTTAACGCCCAAGAACCTTCTTTAAATATCCTTCATTTGAGCGAATTTATACCTTTTGTCCATATATGATTTTTTCTGATTCCTAACATCTTAGATATCTTATACTTATACAGTATGTACTTATACTGTATGTTTCAGCTTTTCTAAGAATTTGAGATTTTGATTTTCAGGCAAACCTATTAAATCTTTTCCAGTGTATGACGTCGTCTATACTGAAATCGGCGCGTTCTGAAAGGTCGGCGGTAAGTGTCTTATATTTTCATTTGTTTGATTTATTTCTTATGCATTATTTCTTACAGAGTGATTACACTCAGTGGGAACGTATCGGCAAAGGCGGTTTTGGCGAAGTCTTCAAAGCTCAGAACAAGCTTGGCGAGTTGGTTGCCATCAAAAAAATCCCGGTAGGTCTATCTTTTTAAACTTACAACCGTACTCAATGCGGAGAGGTTTATGATCATTCATAAAATATTACCGACCACACTCAAATAAAATAATCTCTATAATATAAAATTTGTTTAAATGCACTTTTAAACAAAGTGTTGCTAAATTTATACAATAAATATTGTTGAGATTTTCCTTGGAGTTCGATTCATTTGCAATCAATAATCAGCATAAATAATTTGATGCATAGCAATGACGCGTTTGATTATTGATTGCAAATGAATCGAATTCCAAGGAAAATCTCAACAATAACAAGTTCTAATAAATAATGTCGGAATTAAGACAATATTTAAAAACCTGCTGTAAAAATTTTTGATTATGTTATCTTAGAAAAATCATCGATATGTGCGCGTCGAGGATGAAGTGCGGGTGCTCCAGCAGCTGACTGAAACCGCGCGTGGTCGCTGCAGAATCGTCAGATTCATTGAATATTTCTCCGATAAAGATTTCACATATATCGTAATGGAGTATTGCGATCGAGGCACTTTAAGGGATTATGTCAGAAAGGCTGGGCCTCTGGATCTCATAACAGGTTGTCTCTTTGTACTTCTGGATTCCCCTGTTTTGGGACAAAAATATTTCGCAATAATTGATCAGTTCTGATCGATTATTTAAATGATTTCTAGTCTTCATACTTGTTCCAAGCTGATTCGTGAAAGTGAAGAAAGAAAAAGAGCAAAATTAATTATTTTTCCAGAATCACTTTTTCGTTTTACTACAACTGTAATTTCTCTAATTTAATGTCCCTCCGTTTAATCGTGCGCTCATTGCCTAATTTACTGAAAATAAGTGCAAGTTTTGTCGAGTTAGGTTGGATTAGTCAATTTCAAAAACTTGGAGAAAAGTGGCCCTAATGGTACTGAAAATTTGTATTCTATTTGATTAACTAACTTAATGCACGGATGTTAAATTTGAAAAAAATTACGGTTTATTCCGTCCAATATTATCCAATTTATCGTAAATTTTTGTTAACGTAACGGTATACTATTCTACAATAAACATTATTATTGTTTATTGTGAATTTGAAATACTTTTTTTCTCTACTTATACCAATAGTGAAAATCATTGACAATATTAAATTTTTAGCCGCTGATGTTCTATCACAGTTAATTGAAGGACTTTCATTTATGCACGAAAACGGAATAATGCATCGAGATATAACTGCGAGTAATGTTCTGATTTCTCGTATTAAGGATGGCCGCTTGTTCGTGGTTTGTTGTTATTACACGTTTGGAATACTTTGTCGAAATTTAGAAATTATCCGATTTTGGATTGACGAAGAGAGCTCCGGACAAAGCAGCTTATGGTACATGCCTTGGAACACCGGGATATATCGCACCGTAAGTATTTATGACGATATTTGGGTCACGGCAAGGATATCAACGACAGAATTAATGCCAATATTTAATTGAATATTGCCTGTTAAATGGTTTGATAGTTAGGTGCTATTTATTCTCGAATAAACTTGCAATTATAGGAAATTTTGGTCATCGCTAATAACTAGAAAATTAGGAATATAGAAACTATCATAGGAATAGTATTGCGAATAATTTAGGCAAGTTCGCAATCGCCAAGCATATGGAAAAGAAGCAGATATCTATTCACTTGGTGCCATTTTGTATTTCATGCTTAACCAAGATGAACCGCACAATCACAGTTGGGCAGACGACGGCTCTCCTAGGCTTCCTAAGTGCAAAAAATTGGACGAGAAGGCGCTGGACGCTCTAACCAGAATGATGTGGAAGCAGGAAGATAAAAGAATAACTCTGACAGGTTAGTGATCGTTCTTATTTTTAGATATATTTTTGTAATTATAATTGTAATTTTAGATAAAATTCTGTAATTAACAATGGGAACGGGTAAACCCCCCCCCGCTCGCCATTTTTGCCATAACTTTTTACTGGAACCTTCTAGAAGGATGAGTAATAGCTTAAATGGAAGCTAAGACCCTGGGCTACAAATCGGTATATTACTTGCCACATCTCGATTCAAGATTCTCGAGATTTAATTATTTTTGTCTCAAATTTTCAAAAAAAGTTGAAATTTTGAGACAAAAATAATTAAATCTCGAGAATCTTGAATCGAGATGCGACAAGTAATATTTGTAGACCGGAGTCTTAGCTTCCATTTAAGCTATTACTCATCCTTCTAGAAGGTTCCAGTAAAAAGTTATGGCAAAAATGGCGAGCGGGGGGGAGTTTTACCTAGACTCATTAATAATATATATTATCATTTTTTCTAACAAGTGTTAAGATAAATCATATCAAGCTTTTGCTGCCAAAAAATCTAAAATTTTCATACAGGGATCTGATCCTTTTTTCAGAGTGCATTGTGTACAAAAACAGGTAATGAATTGAACTCAACTCAAGAAAGTGAGCGCAGTGGCATCCTTGGAAGTAGCAAGACAAAAATTATTCCCATATATTTTTAAAATTATTTTTAGTGGTTTTTTAACAATTTTCGCCCTAAAAATCTGGATTACGGTTCACTATGGAAACTGTTGTAAAACAAAAAATTGTAGGCTTTAAGCCTTAGAATAAATCACCTAATTCTGCGAGACCTCAGAGTTTTATAAAATTAATGTGTTTGATGTGTTGTGCATGAAATTAATAAATAATGCCTTTTATAATGTAAATTTAGAGCTGGAATATCATCCGTTTGTTAGGTTGGCGCACGAACGTAGGCTGCAAGAAATGAATCTGAATCCACCTCGCGCGCAGTTAACTGATTCTGGCAGAGGAAGTTCCGGTCAGACAGGTTCCAATTATCGAGCCAGATCGTTAAGCAGATGTCGCCATGCTCATAGGGACAATAATATTTGTCATGATTGCAGAATTCCGTAAGTTATTAGCAAAATTATCTATTCTAAATTTTAATCTTTGAAGCCCTATTTAAAATGAACAAAAACGTTTTTCCCGAATTTGAATGTTTTCCGACATTTAATCTCCAATAAGGTGGATGATACGGTATGTCATTTAGGAGTGTGACGGTAGTCAAATTCTAATGCGTTGGACAAATCTTTGCTTATTTCTCGTCAGACCCTAAGCCATCGCAAATTTCCAAACCTATTTTCTGCGAGAACGGGAATTAATATAGTGACATTCTAACACACTCATAAGAATATGTTATGTTAGAATATACATCAACTACAATCTACTTATCCGAGTATATTTTATTAGCTATGTTGTATTTAGATTAGCAGGGAATCCAGCGTCTGACACTTTGCGAGCGGTGACTAATGTATCAGTTCCTAAGCGCAATGTAAGAAAAATAATATCCGCTGATTATGTTTCCACATATGCGACCACAAAGCCAACAAATTTTGTGGATTCTTCCGCTCCCGCGGTCAAAAGGAACCTCAACCATCATTATGAGTGGCCAATTCCTGATGTGCGACACTTGGAATACATTCATACCAATAACTATGGAAGAGTAACTTTTTATTTTGCTTCGTATATGGAAATAATGAATGGAAATTAAGAAATTTTATTGGTGGCTAAATACAATTATGTAAATATTTTTAATTGAAACTTACATGGATCGTTGCTTTGTTTTATTTCATTGTTAATTAATACTAGCAATGACGAATAGACAGCTGAGAAATACTGTAGTGGACAAAAGCCCTTCTCTTAGTAAGCACAAAATTGTTATATTTTGAATGCAATTTTTGATTTCTAAATAAAAATAATAACTCGGGATATGAAACACACTGTGATAAAGAAAATCCACGTGCTGCACCACTGTTCAATATTCACGTCTATCAAAGTTGGAAACATGGATGTGAATATTGTTTTACGTGTGCCAATAATGCCCTTTTTTAGTGCGCAATTCGAAAAGACGTTAACCCGGCTATAGTGTACGAGATGCCGGATAAAAATTTTAATGCCAAATTAATATTCGAAGTCTACTTCAACACTATACCGAATAAGCAGAGGGTTAGTTTTTTGTACTGGCGTGATCTTAATAACTGCTTGCTTAATAATTTTATTTTAGCTGGTCGTTTATGAGCCGGAACAAGTAGTTAGAATTCCTAACGGAAGAGAACCGTTCATCACGAAAAAATTTGAATCGGAGAAAAAGTTTCGCAGGTTTTTGAAATATTTTTATTAGCTGTTTAAATGTACTCTTTTAGCCAAGATGATGTATTAAAGGCGAATGAGGATATAAAATGCGGATATAGACGAATACACCAGTTCATCAATTTTATTAAAACAAAAGTTTCGCGATGCTACATTAAGCATGCTTTCGGTCATAGCGGTTACAATCTCGACTTGAAATACAACGACGCAATTGAACTAAACTTCAACGGTATGCTTTTGTGAATTTATGGATTGCGAATAATTTTTAAATATAGGAACGAAAGCAACTCAGACAGCGAATGGAGAATTTAAAACAGGATTTAGCGAATTTACTCCAGGTATTTTTATTTTGGTCGATCCAAGTTTATACGTGTCAATTGTAACGGAATGGCCACAAAGAATACGAATCTTAGAATCCAGAACGAAATTATTCATTTTGAATAGCACGCTAAGCGGTGTGACATTGAGGGACTATAATATATATGAGTGTGCACATGTACATAATTAACCGAGTTTGCCGGTTAATTAGAAATTTCCAAAATTAGCCGGTTAATTCCAGACTTAGCCGAAGCCCCAAATCACCCATAACGTGGATCACTGAAATCGTATTAGTGAATCGATAGGAATAATTAGTGTATTCATTGCATAATATAACGGGATAATTTAGTTCGATTTTTATCGTCTCCAACTACAAAGTAGCTGTAGTGGATATTTTGTGAAAAAAATACCCTTAAATCTAAACTTTTTGGAGACAATCCCGATTAGCCGAAAATTCACCTGTAAATGTAAATGAACACAAACATTAACAAAAATGTTAAAACATTAGTCCAATTTCACTGTAGCATATGTTATTTGACTAAAAACGCGAAAATCAATGGATGTGTGAATGAATATGGAAAATTACTAAATCCCGAAGTCCAATATCTTGATGTTCCCTTATGAAAGTATGAGTACGACCAATTTAGAACAACAGGTAATAGCGAAATGTGGATGTCTGAAGTTGCGTCATATGGCCGATAATTCAATATTCGATCAACTATCCGGCACGGAGAGAAAAGCAGCAGAAAATTATCTCAAGAAACCGTTCGCTATTTTATGGTAATTTTCGGTACAAAATTTGTATAAAATATTACTTTCATAATTATAATTTAGGGCGAAAGATACAGCGCGGTGATGTCAGATGTAGAATGGGGCGGCCACATAGAAAGGTGGAATTTCCCGCATGTGAATAGTTTCCATTAACTTATTATCTGTACCAAAAATAAACGCAATAAAGATTTAATGATGCTTTTGTGTCCAGAAAATTTACTGAGCACTAAAATCGTTACTCTACTTTTTCGATTTCCAAGATCTAAACCTTTGTCTCAGATATACGCCGAACTACTTTAAGTGTTTTATTGAATGGAAGATCTCAATTCTGCAGTAATAGAATTTGGTAATTTTTCTGGCGATATAAAACCATTGTTGGACTCATGTTGGAGATTGTTACAATCTTGATTGGTCTCATTGTTCTCGGCTTTTGGCAATGTTGCCTGATTTGTGGCCCGAACTGATTCACTGGATGTCCGATAGAGCATTACAGCAATTGAATTCATGTAAAAATAAACGAATTGAGTGAGGAAATGTGATACATAGCACCCAAAATGCTGACCTACTACACAATGCCATTGACGTCCGTAAACAGAGTCGAATTCCTAAAATGGTGGGTTAACAGTTACTCTATTCTGTCTTACAGCTATTCTATTCTAACTATTCTGCTATAACTTAAAATTTGAACAAAAATTCATATGCAATGTTGATTTTGAAATATATTCACGAAAATTCTTTATTACACTGCTTTTATTTCCAAAATAAAATTAGAACTTCGAAAAATTAACTAAATTATTTCTCAGCTAGTATCTTATGGCTGAACATTGACCTGTTTTATGTATTTGGCGGCATCTTTTTCCACTGGAAATTTACTCAAAGCTTTAAAGGCAATGCGCATAGCGTGCTGCTCCATCGATTCGTTCATGGTGGATTTCTTCACAGCGACAATTACACTTGCTGGGACTTGCATTGATTCCTTCTCGATAGAACTAATTGAATTCTGAGACTTAGTTTCTGGCTGTTCGAGAACAGGCGTTAAATTCGGTGGTGGAGAATAGGCCGCCATCTTAAATCAAATATCTGAAAAGCCATAGCTTTAAATCATATTAAATCGTAGGATTTCGCTTTGATTCGAAAACATACCTATTTTTGACACAAACGGTGAAAATATCGTTACTAAAATTTAGTTTTCATTCGCTTTGGCATCATGGATGGCTGATTAAAAAAACAGGCAGAGGAACGGGAATATTTTCGGTTACAAATAATGGAAATAGGGTTCGAAATCATTCATTTGAACGAACAGAGTTTTATGTGTTGAACAAACAATTCCTTAAGACTATCACTTCTAACTAAATTGCTATAACGATCTCAGAAGTAACGGATGGTATCTCGGGTTTCGTAACTGACAACCAATAAATAAGTTTAACAAATAACACATATAATTATAGGATGAAATGATATTTGGAATGTGTGAGCGTTTACGTCTACGCGAGGCAAACTTTATTGAAAATTATTATTCCATTGATGCCCACATATGCAATAAAATCAGCGCTCTTGAGCTTGTTTGCTTACGGTTCCCGCCCACGAAGCACATATTATCAAATATTGTGCCAAGTAAAATTTTCGTATGACAAGCCGGCCGTAAATTTGCTCATCAAACGACTTTGTAATCACTCAAGAGTGCATTCTGAAGAACTTGCTTAAGAAATAGCATAAAGTGCAATATCAGAAAAAAAGAATTGGTTATTTTGTTAAGTTACATTATTTATGAGTCATCATTAATACGCGGCAATGAAGCCGCGTTTATTCAAAATTTCTACTCTCCTTCACTTTTAGACACAGCGGTCAAAGTTCTAACTTTCTTGCCGTTCTAACGGTGAATCAAACTTTTCTATACAAAATACTCACGAACATTGCTCTTGAAAGATCACGTAATTGTGTATGTAAGAGACAGTTCATAGTTTATTGCTCCTAAGAATGTTTTTATTTCATAGAATTATTTTTGGTTTACACTTCTGAACTCAGCTGTTAAAACATCTTTTGGATAATGTATACTGTGATGTATGATAATGGATACTTTTACTCCACATACCGTAAACTCTCTAATTTAACCCCCGGGGGTATAATTATTCAATTGACCTCCAGAGGGGGGCATAATTAGAGGGAGGGGCAAAATTAGAGGGTCGAAAAATCCATACAAAATGTATGGAAATCAGAGGGGGGTATAATTATTCAATCGACCTCCAGAGGGGGGCATAATTAGAGGGAGGGGTAAAATTAGAGGTGGGGGTTAAATTAGAGAGTTTACGGTAAGTTCATCAATATGGACGTAATATGTTGATAATGGAATACGTGAGGGCTAGACACTATGTCCTTATGATACTAGATGCGCATTTGAGGTGTGCCCGTTCTTAAATCGGATATGCATGTTCGCCTATTGCGTAGTCTGCTGCTGCGACAGCTATTTTCTGATTGTTTCCTTTGAGTTTCCTTTCTGTAATTTAGAAAATTAGCTATTTAGCAATTAATTTATGATTGTATTTATTTTTATCGTCTGTTTGGTTCTCTATAATTAATTGTACCGAATAAACCGTCCAAAAGCAAGCGTGATTTTGTGTACGTTTACATCACATACAAAAATTACTGCATTTCTGTTAAGTCCGTTTTAGAGAAGTGAATATTTTATTTTCGCATATTTCAAACAGTTAAAAAACCAAGATTTGTCTAATTTCTTGAAGAACCTAAAACGGTTGCCTATCAGTTCTAAATATATTAGAAAACAATATACCTAACATGATGAATAGAGCTTGACCATTCTTTTGAAAAAATCGCACCAAAAATCAAGCACTCCTTCACTCAACCACTCCTTCTTGCTGTATATTTTAACGTAAAATGAATGCTCGTCTGTGGCATGCTTTGGAATATGTTTACGGGCATTGCTCGGGATCGGCGGCTAATATAAAGAGAGGTTCAAAAATTCGAACGAATTTGAAATTTGGACTTTTTGCGGGCCCGATAACCCGGAAGTACCAAATTCTCTACAATGACCACACTCAAAATTATATGTACCGTATTCCCTGTAATTAGAGCCCCTGAAATTATAGCCACCTCCAGCAGAATGTCAATCGGCCCCCTAATCATCATGAGAAAAACTGAGTGCATCTTCAAGTTACGTAAGAAAAACCGGCATCGAGACATCTGCCACCCGACAAGTGCCACCCCGACATCTGCCACCCCGACAGCTGCCACCTCATACTAGAGAACAGCCTCTGCGTGCGACAGTGACTACGAAATAGTGTGTATTATCTAACCGTCTGCAGGCATTTGGTCCTATATCTTTTTTGACCCAGCCATTTGATAAGAGTCTGAAGGAAAAGTTGAAGGTGGCAGATGTCGGGGTGGCAGTTGTCGGGTGGCAGATGTTACGTTGCCAGAAAAACCCAATGTCAAAACTTTGTCATTGGAAATATCGGAGAAAATTGAGTTGAAATTTCAAAATTTTTTGTGTTTTAAAAATTACCATCCCTTTAAAAATTACAGAGAATGTGGTAGTTACTGCTACAAAATGCCTCAATTTTGACTCCTCCGGTTCTAGTAATAAAAATGCACTTCACGATGTTTGACTACACATACTCAAATGTCAAAACATTGCATGGTTTGAAATGTTTTGATTGATTAAGCGACAAAAAATAATCGAGTTTTTATTAGCAATTTCATGGACTTTAATTCAGTGATATATGAGCAAAAAGCATTTTTGCAAATCGTAGATGCAATCGAGAGCATTTCCCGAAAAAATATTTGATCTTTGATAGAGCGTAAATTTGATTGAAATTCGGAAATTATTAAGTGTCCAAAATTATTCATTCTTTAGCGCAAACACTACTTTAATACGAATAAGAACCGATACTTTATTTCGAAATCGTTTTACAGATTTGGGTGTAATAATTGAAATGATCCTGACGACAATTACGTCAGCGATGACGATGGTGATTGGACACACCCTTGATAATTGCTGCAGGTCACGCACTTTCGCGGCAGACTTGCAAAGTTTTCGAAACTTGGGCGTGCATTATTACACTTTTCGGGTTAACATATTATAGTAATTGTCTTTATAAGTTTAGTTCGCGCAAAGAATAACACAAGCACAACTAAAATCCTGAACTGCCCTTCTCTCTCTTGTGTAAAACTGAATTGACCGATATTTGTAAGTGACGTTTGCTTTGATATGCATAAACTACGAATCGTGGATATCACATCGATGATTCTCAATAGCAATGGATAAGTAAATCTGTCTTTGGCGAGAAACAGACCCCGAACTATAGTTGAATCTCCGTATAAAAGAGAAAGTGCGTGAAAACAAACAGGCTTTTTATGTAATTACAGAATTGTTTTTACATCGTTTGCGGCGCTATTAAAACGCATGTTGCTCTGCCATTGGTAAGTATATGAAGGCGAATTTTTGTAAAATAACGTTTGCTGAAATAGTAGCTTCCATATTTGACTTACTTTCCAGATTTGACTTTATTGGGTAGTGACGTTTAGTATTGCGCGGACTTCTGTTATGGTACTGCTCAAACGGAGGGAAATGTCTCATAGACATTGTGGAATGTGATATCTATAATTCGCTGTATTATTATTTCTCGATTATTACACAGTATTAAAATTAGTGCTAAATCACAGAATGTTCAACGAGTGAGTCGCTTTCTATTTGCTCGCTTTTCTATTCTTTGTAAATATCTGTCTTAGAGTAAAAATAACATAACGAGAGTGCACTTCAAAAAAATCACATTATTCATCAACACTTTATCAATTAGTGTTAAAATTTTTTGCAACCCTAATTCCCAGCTCTTATGTTGATATGATTGTCTCTAAGTACCTAAAGAATCATAACACCTATATTTTGGGACTATTTGTTTAGCACTTTTACTTCCCTGTTGTCATCTTTGTCGAGTGATTTGATCTCGAAAAGTTTTGAGTAATGCGCGAAATGATTTATGAAATGCTTGTGTTCGCAAACCATTGACGAAAAGTTGAATGCGGAGCAATGGGCGTTCCTTTTATTCTCATTTTCTCTATGAGATCACTTTAATAATAAAATGACAGGGAATAGTCCACCGGGAATGGCCTGTCTGACCAAATACTCTAAAAGTACATCGGATGGCAGTCTGAATATTTGGCAAACATATATACTTTGTAAACCTTTTCGCTAGGGGAAGGTTCACGTGACAGTGATTCATGTTCTAGCGTAAACAACGATTTGCGATGACTTTACGAGAAAACATTTATCTGTGATAATATATTTTGTTGCGTGTCCGTAATAATTTCGTCAGAAGGCGAAAAGATATTTTCAAGTCCCGCTGTTATAAAGATTGTCATAACTTTGATGCGCAATAAGTTACGTTTTACCTAAAGGAGGAGTAATGATATTAATATTTTAAATATTTTTAGATTGAAAAAACCTTTTTACAGAAAAAATACTCGACATAAGCTAAAAGAAAGTCAAGAGTCTTGTAGGAGAAGTTCCTAAGAATGTTATTGTATTTTAGACAATCATTCCATAGGACTGCCCCCGCGGCTTCGCCGCTTGGCGGCGCCCTCGGGCACATTCGAGAGTCAAAAACTCTCGATCTGTCAAGCGGTACCGGCTGGAAATGACATATTCGTGATCAGCATGCTCAGGGCTGTCGTTTGACACCAAGATCAGCGAAAAGTAACGGGGGCATCGAAATTCGATTTTCGTGCCCTCGGGCACATTCGAGAGTCAATAAGTCTCGATCTGTCAAGCGGTTCCGGCTGGAAATGACATATTCGTGATCAGCATGCTCAGGGCTGTCGTTTGACACCAAGATCAGCGAAAAGTAACGGGGGCATCGAAATTCGATTTTCGTGCCCTCGGGCACATTCGAGAGTCAATAAGTCTCGATCTGTCAAGCGGTTCCGGCTGGAAATGACATATTCGTGATCAGCATGCTCAGGTCTGTCGTTTGACACCAAGATCAGCGAAAAGTAACGGGGGCATCGAAATTCGATTTTCGTGCCCTCGGGCACATTCGAGAGTCAATAAGTCTCGATCTGTCAAGCGGTTCCGGCTGGAAATGACATATTCGTGATCAGCATGCTCAGGGCTGTCGTTTGACACCAAGATCAGCGAAAAATAACGGGGGCATCGAAATTCGATTTTCGTGCCCTCGGGCACATTCGAGAGTCAATAAGTCTCGATCTGTCAAGCGGTTCCGGCTGGAAATGACATATTCGTGATCAGCATGCTCAGGGCTGTCGTTTGACACCAAGATCAGCGAAAAGTAACGGGGGCATCGAAATTTGCCCTTTTACGTGACACACGTGACACACGGATGTCACGTTTTCACGTATGTCAACCCCAAATCTGACATTGATAACCCCCCCCCAAAATCATGGGTTTTTGGGTGGTACTCGCGAGTTTGGGGTCCGGGACCCCCAAAAAGTGGGTTATTCTATTGCGGGCGGAACTTCACCTATCAACTTAGAGGGACCCGATTTTGGGTAAGGTTTAATGAAATTAAATCCATAATAACAATCCGCATACTCTATAACTACAAATACGCATGACTAAGATATCAAATATTTTTGTTAAGCTACCATAAGAATCACTATTTCAGACGTAATAGTAAAAATAACAGTAGTAATAACAATAGTTTCTATTATCACTGCGAAAAGTACAGCAGAGAACAGTTGTATTTTGTGCAATGATTCAATACTGAACAGATTAACGAGTCAGGACTGTGTGAGTGTTATGATTAACTTGGTACTGTTATAAACTCTATGTTGTTATAAAAGTTGTACACAGGCTTTCAGTCGCTACAATAACACTGAAGGCTGTACAATGATTACTAAATTTGGCAGCGCTTCAGAAAGTCGTTTTCAGAGGTAGTGGACACAATAGGCGTGTAAGAGAACACGAGAATGCACCTATTATGTCTACACACACAATCTTTCACTCATATAAGTTATTTCACAATATTCTAAACTGTTATATGACTTTTTACGAGCTAAAGTTTCGATTTTAAAATATCTTTCGCATCAGTTACAATTTATAAATAAACAAAAATATAACATTAATATAGTTGAGCGATTGGTGAACGTGATTATCAATTGGATACCAATTATCCATTCATTGTTTATTCGAGCTTTGTCGACCAGATTCGTCATTTTATTTGGTGAAAAATATTTCACACGATTTTAATTCGTAATATCATTTAATTTTGTGTAATTAGAGTTCCATATTTAATAGTAAATAAAAGCATAACTTTGAATCAATGCGCAAGCTTTTCTTTTTCCAAAATTAGAAGCGATTCCGAGCAGGGTATCTCCTTTCAGCACTGTCCTCTCCTTCCCTCTCTTTCTCTATACTTTATTTATTCTCTCATTGGATTTTTAAGGGAGGCTCAATCTCTAAGTCTACTTCGCAGCTTTAGCCTCACCAGACCGCTGGCTTCTGCTCTGCTTTCAATTTATTCATACGAAATACAATATATTGTGGCCTCGTAATCATTGAACATAAATTACGTAGAAATGTATTGAACTAAATTCGGTCATAAATTAAATATTCCCATACCGCTAGATTTTAATTAATCAATGAAATCGCCTGAGTGGATTATTTTTTCTTTTTACGTATTCCTTGAAGTAATCCCGTTTATTCCATTCAATAGATAATTAATTTTGATATCAGCAAGATTATTTGAGATATTGTACCTAGACATGATTTCAAATTCGAATTCTTGCTAAATAACTTTAGGACCATTTCAAAAATGATCTCTAACTCACATTTGCAACATGCCAACGGAAGAATCGATGGACACATATCCGACCAGGGAGGCGGGAAACTGCAAGAGCCGTTGTTATTACAGACAGAAAAAAAGCAACAGCAAGAGAAAACTAGCAGCAGCAATGGGAGTGAAAGTAGGAAGAGGAAAACGCCAAAGCGCATCCCAATTCTACACCTGGTGCGGTTTAATTTGAGTTGTTCAACTTAAAATAATAAAACATTCGTTGCTGAAGTTTTTCGAGAAATAAAAAAGCGTTAATATGACCTGACATCAGGCTGCTTAAATATGTAAAATTTTTAAAATGATTTTCAGCTATTTTATACAAATTTTTTATTGCAATATAGCAGCGCTATAATTTTTATACACAGAAATACTGGGGTTACATAGATTAAATAAGCCAAATAGTAAGTACTAGTCGAAAGAGTTAGAAGGGACTACCTGATGAGATACCTTTAATTAATTAATTTCTTAATTTAGTGGCGATTCGCCAGCCGCGGTGATCTTTTTCTAATCAGCCTGGGCACATTTGTATCGTTGCTGACAGGTCTAGGTCCACCTTTGCTCTCTACGGTGCAAGGTGATGTGGCACAGGCATTTACAAAAGCGAATGCACTGTACAATCAGAATGCGACAATTGACGACATCGATGCCGATAGACAGCTTAGCTACTCCTGGGATGAGTTTAATTCCGATATCGTTCGCTGTTGTTTATTTTATTTGGGCATTGGTATCATCATATTCTCTACTGCGTGCACACAGGTACGATTCCGTTATTGTTTATTCATGAGTACTTAAAATACTAAGAATTCACGGTTATTAATGATGAAAAATAATTTATTAATACTGAAGTATGAGAAATAAATAATTTTCAGAAAACATTTATACTAGCAAAAATTGGCCAACGATAATTGAGTACGAGCTTTATATTGGCAAACAAAAAACTAAAGCAGATAAATGAATTGCGATTTCGTTGTATTTTCAGGTGATGTGTTTTCTGAAATCTGGAGAAAATGTTGTTCGGAGGTTAAGGATGGAATTATTTGCCGCTATTTTAAGACAAGATATCGCTTGGTTTGATGAGCATAGTAGTGGGCAAGTTAGCTCGAGGATGTTTGAGTATGTCCATTAAATAAATATAATTAGCTTTGGTTAATAAAGTTTTGAACAAAAAATATGGCTTGAAAACTAAATAAATCCGCCAACAGGCGAAACATCGGCAGACTACTCTAGAATTTTGACAAAATAACTTATAAGTAAGGAAAAATATGTTAATGGAATTTTTCGTATTTAGCAACCTCGAACGTGTTCGTGAAGGAACTGGAGATAAGGTGGCACTCTTTCTACAGTGTATTGTACAATTTCTAGCAGGCTATGGAATTGCTTTCTATTATGACTGGAAGATGACTCTGATTATGGCGTCACTTTCACCGCTGATGATCATCACAGGCGCATTTATGGCCAGGGTTGGAATTTTGACTTTTAAACTTTAAAATTTATTTATATGAAAGATAATGCCTTAATAGATCGGACTCATTAAAATCGTAATTGTATGTGAACCGAAATTAAAAATACAGTAAAAATATTGGATGTAACAGGAAATAGAAAGTAGTGTTTCGTTACTTGTCTACGTCCTTTGCTTACCGCTATTCTCTACAGATAAACTACCAGTACAGAGTTGTCGATTGTCACTTTGAGATTTCACTGTCGCACAATTAAAACATTTCAAGGGTAAAAAGAAAATGCTAAACGGAAGGATGAAATAGAAATGCATTTTGGGTTTTAATCGTTTTGAGCCGGCAATTTTGAGGTATTTCGCTTTGGTGCTTTAGCCTTCTGAAAAATCCAAAGCAAAAGAAAGGACATCATAGTTGTCATAAACATGAGTTGGATTATTGTTATCGAATCTTAGTGAATCCTTAAGCCGGACTCTGACTGTCAAATTTGTCCGCTATTTTTCAGGTTTAACCCAAAAATTTTTACTTAGTATAGTCTTGGTAAATGAATTAAAATATTTATAATTAATGGTTCCTTACATGAGAATTGTATGCACATACTTTTAAACTACTAATTTTCTATGTTCAGTTACTAGGTGCCTCCGTCCGAGCAGAGTCCTTAAATTACGCTGCAGCAGGAGCAATAGCCGAACAAGCTCTCAGTTCCATCCGCACTGTGGTAGCATTTAATGGTCAAGAACACGAATGCTCACGGTTTGTTATATATTGGTTTGGTAAGAAAGTCTTTTCGGTTTTGTTTTAGATTTTGTTTTGTATTTTTTCTTTAGATGAATAAAAATTGGAGCAAGGTAGCATTGGGGGAGTTACAGTTGGGGGGGGGGGCAGTTGGGGGGGATCACTTGGGGGGAGTTAGAGTTGGGGGGAGTTACAATTGGGGGGAGTTAGGGTTGGGGGGTTTTACCCAAAACCCCCCAACTGCAACTCCCCCCAACTGTAACTCCCCCCAACTCTAACTCCCCCCAATTGTAACTCCCCCCAATTGTAACTCCCCCCAACTGGTACTCCCATAGTAATTTTGAAAAACCTATAAAAAGTACCTAGATTTATCACAAAAGTACCTTATATGGTAATTTTTCGCGCAGAATTCGAATTTTCGGTTATTTTTGCATTATGTGTCTGTTTTTGTTGCTTTTTCGTGTAAGGAATTTGACTCAAGATGCTATTTCGGAGAAATCTAACTTACAGCAGCAAATCTCTCTTTCTCTAACTTAACCACACTGCTGTAAGTTGTACATTTCGCGGATTCACCCTAAATCGACTTAGGCTTGGGGCTTTAGGCGCTGTAGCCCGTTAGGCTACTGTGCACGCACAATCGGACTTAGTCTTAGGCTTGGGGCTTTAGGCGAACAGGCCCGTTAGGCTTCTGTAGCCTGCCCCTTTTATGCCTTTCCTGGAGCAATAACAGATCATTTAATTCAACCGCAGCCTAACACTGATTCAGGAAAAATCGTAAATCTGGTCAATCACTATATTTTTTCCAGGAAAGGTGTTTCACTGGTGACTCTAGTGGAAAAATAACCGAAAATTTGAATTAAGACAATTAAAACAATATGGCAGTAGCAGTTGGGAGAATTAGAGTTGAATTCTGCGCGAAAAATTACCATATAAGGTACTTTTGTGGTAAATCTAGGTACTTTTTATAGGTTTTTCAAAATTACTATGGGAGTACCAGTTGGGGGGAGTTACAATTGGGGGGAGTTACAATTGGGGGGAGTTAGAGTTGGGGGGAGTTACAGTTGGGGGGGGTCACAGGTGGGGGGGTTTGGGTAAAACCCCCCAACCCTAACTCCCCCCAATTGTAACTCCCCCCAACTGTAACCCCCCAACTGTAACTCCCCCCAACTGTCCCCCCCCCCAACTGTAACTCAACTTTTCCCAAAAGTTGAAAGCCAACTTTTCCCAAAAATTGGCTTTCAAAAACCGAAAAGACTTTCTTACCAAACCAATAATAAATACCTGAAAACTAGAGATGCAGAGGGGTACCTTCTGCGTTTGATTTTTTTGCCGGTCTTTCTCTCGGGGCTGCGTCCCTCGGCAAGGATACTTGCCCCCTAGCCAAGGATTTTCTCCGTACAGTCGTGTTTAGGTTTTATTTTTACTTCGCAGAAAATTATTAGATATTGTAGTTCTATGAAAAATTCGAAAGTAAAAGATTTTCGAGATACTTGTACAACTTATCTGCGAAAAACTCAAACGTTTTATGTTTTATTGTGCAAAAGTATAGAGTAACTTTTGTGATAATAATCACCTTTTACAGAACATTTTTTTCATTTGATGGCTGTAGATAAATGTCATTTTAAGGAATGATCGCTAGAAAATTAGAAGATTTTTATTTTTCCGGATTTTTGTTTTATATCTCAACTTCAAGCCATCATATATCGAAGAACATGAAAGTATATTTTATTCTGTAAAAAGTGTAGTAGAACAGGACCTTGCCTACAAAATCCGCAATGCCAATTTTTGTAACATGCTAAATTTTAATTATTTTGTTGATTTAGATTGCTAAAAATAATCAAAAATTTTTTGGTGTATGCATCATTTGTACCTCAACAAAATAATAGTTTTCTATACCACCAAAGATTGCTATAAGCCGTTTGAAAGAGTATTGAAGGGCAACCCAACAATATATAACTCTCAAGGAAATCTTTGCTTTTGAAGAGTTAGATTAAAAACCGCAAGAATTTTCCCGCCAAATGAACCAATTTTGTTTCTGTCTTTTCTCTAATTAGAAAATTGTCCAAAATTCCACTTCATGTAAAATCAGGAAAACATGGAATGTAGTTTTAGCAAATTAACTAATTTATGCATTCTGACCCACAAACACTATTTTAATCAGTTTTTAACTGATTTTTATTCTAGATACGACAAAGCATTAAATGATGGCAAGCGCAATGGAATTCGCCGTGCGTTCTATACTGGAGTTGGTCTCGGCGTGACGTTCGTTGTTCTCTATGGAGCATACTCACTCGCCTTCTGGCTCGGTACCACTTTCATTGCTGATGGAAGATTGACTGTGAAGACTGTTATAACTGTAGGTTTAAAACATTTTTGCATTTACTGTGTATAAAAACATGTGCGTCGTAGTATTTTAGTGACATTCACCAATAAATAGACAAGACCATACTGCGATCTTGTAGATTGGTGTATGCGCCTTATGGAATCTTTATTCCAAAAACTCAAATGGTTGATTGCTTATATTATTACTTTTAGCCAGCGATAAATTTTCTCTGAATAAGATTCTTTTAATATTACCGTCTCACTCACATAAATAGACAACTTTTCTAGGTATTCTTCGGTGTCTTGGTTGGCTCTACAGCACTCGGACATGCAGGACAACATTTCGCAGTAATCGCAATTGCCCAAGGTGCTGTAGTAGACGTCTACGAAATTATTGATCGGGTTTGTTTTTCATGTATGTACTGATTACACCTTCCTGGAATAATTAACTGCTATATATTATTAACGTAGGTACGTGATAAATTGAACATATGAAATTGACATTGTATAAAAGTTCAGGCACCCAAAAATGATCAACGTCTTTCCAAGGAAGGAATTCGACCTCCAATTACATCAGCGCATATTCGAATTCAAAATCTCAAATTCTTCTATCCGAGTCGGCCTGATGTTACAATACTGAATAAGTTTTCTATGGACGTGAAGCCTGGAGAAACTGTGGCACTCGTTGGAAGTAGCGGATCTGGAAAAAGTAAGGGCTAAAAAATTATTACAAAATCACGCTTTTTGAATTTTGTTAACACCGAATTTCCAATATTGCTGTTAGACACAAGAATCTGATGCATTCATCACAAAAATCCTTTGATATTAAAGTTTTTTGTCATTCTATACAAAGCTCTTTTCCTTTGTTTTCGACATAATCTAGCTGATTATGAATATAAAATACATATAACATAGTATATTCAGGTACGATTGTGCAACTTCTTTTGCGACACTATGACCCTATAGAAGGCAATGTGGGTATTTATATAATAAACATACAAAAAATGTGCTAGTAAAGCTGTTCCCGATTGACACCGTTTTGTGATTGTGTGTAATATATTCCCCATTGCTTGATGTCTACAGACATCTTCGTTTTGGTGTGAAGTAAATGGAAATATCAGGCACCTGAAGTAATACACCCAGGCGGTGCCAATCGGAAACGGGTCACTGTTACCGAAACTTCCTTGCTGTAATTTATTAGCGGCATATTTTTTGCAAAACGACATACTTTCACAATGACATATTACATTGACAATGTCAACGTAAAATTTTTAGATTTCTGTAGATAATTACGACATTCATGCTCTCGATTTGCAACATTGGCGAAACCAAATTGGAGTGGTCAATCAAGAACCCGTGCTATTTGATTGCTCCATTGAAGAAAACATTCGGCTGGGAAATGAAGAAGCAACATACGATCAAATATGGGATGCACTCAGAATGGCAAATGCTGAGCACTTCGTGAACAAATTGCCAGAGGTATTACATCTAACCAAATTCTGAATGGCCTTAAAGAATTTTGAATATGTCTATAATTTCAAAAGTTAAGCTTTTGCAGTTGTGCAAAGCTGATAAAGCATTTAAAATTCGGAAGCTAAAATCCCGGTAAAACGAACATTTTGGGCAAAAGCAAATATTTTGATTTGATGCCGGTCAATTTAATAAAAGATTTAATGATTTATGCGAAAATGTAGACTAAAATTATTAGAGCCATCGATTTCAGGGTATCAATACTTTGGTTGGCGAGCGAGGCATTCAAATGTCTGGTGGGCAAAAGCAACGAATTGCCATCGCACGGGCTCTAGTCAGAAATCCGAAAATCCTGCTATTGGACGAAGCAACCAGTGCGCTTGATGCTCATGCTGAAGCAAAAGTTCAGGCAGCATTAGATAAAGCTACAAAGGGCCGTACCACTTTGATCATCGCTCATCGACTAAGCACGGTTAGGCATGTGGACAGAATTTTGGCTATGGATTCGAGCGGAACGATCGTCGAGCAAGGCACCCATATGGAGCTTATGGAAAGAAAGGGACTTTATTACGAATTGGTTAATGCTCAACAAATGATGAGCGCATCTGATGAGCAGAAAAAGGCCGAAGAGTCGTTAGTGGGTGCAGGTAGTCGTATAAGAGTGGAGGAAAATGTGGATGTAAAAATATTTCATTTGTTTAGATGATGATGATACAATACCTCAAAGGCGAACAAGTAAATCCCGTGCCATCAGAAGAGCCAGCTCAAATTCCAACTATTATATTTCAAACTTGCCTCGGAGAATATCATCCACCAGCTCCACCCATTCTAATGCTTGTGCCATTGAGGAGTATAATGACTCACCTATTTCTGCTGATCACGACCCGTTGCTTGGGAAACTTGCACAAAATCCGTTGCAAGATATTACGGAAGAAGGCTCCGTTAGTGATAGTGATACAGAGACAAATGAGACTGAGAGTGGGAGACAGACACAGAAAATGCGTCTAAAGAAAGGTAGTCACTTTTTATGGTACGAGATGGTATGATGAAATAATTGTTCTAATATAATGTAGGATTAAAGTTATTCATATGTGTGCGTCGTTGAACATTTTAACTCGAGTAAATTAATTCGAATTTCTTTTTGAAAAACAAAAAATATGTGTGTTCTAGACAGAACTAGAAGAAATTTTATGTGTTTTTGTGAGATTTATATTTGTATAGATTGGATAAAGTCATGTGACGTTGTGAAAACATTCTTGTTATAGGAATTGAAAATTTTTCCATGTAGCATTCTTACACCAGTGAATCAAAATGCTAATAAATAAATACTAGTAAATAATAGTATGTTGCCATAGACGTTTGTTGCTTTACCGTTTAACAATAAGCATAGCTTTATCGATTTTAGAATTAGCGAAAGAGGGTGCAGTGGAACAAAATATTGTGGAAATAATCAAGCAAGCTCGTCCGGAATGGCCATTCCTGTCAATTGCCATAGCAAGCGCCATAGTCCGAGGAATAGTGTATCCAACTTTTGCAGTGCTTTTCACTAAAATGCTTAGGGTGAGTTATATTCATTAATAATTAATAATAAATTATTAGAAAAATTAAAATAAATTAAAATACTAGTTTTGGCAATTGACAAAACATCAAAAATCTGAAAATTTTGGAGGAAAAATATATCATCAAAAATTTCCTTTATTTTTAGATATTTTCTCTGACAAATGTTGAGGAAATGCGCCATCAAGGGCACATGTGGTCACTCCTATTTCTTGCTTTGGGCTCTTCACAGGCTATATTACTGTTCTCAGAGGTTCGTGTTTCTCATATTTTAATAAAATATGTTTGAATGTTTCAGTGCGTTATATTTGGATCGTGTGCTGAGCGATTGACCATGCGACTGAGATCAAAATTGTTTCGAAATATAATGCGAATGGACATTACTTATTTTGATTCTCCCCGACACGCTACAGGAAAGCTGACGACTAGACTCGCAACTGACACGCCAAACGTCAAATCAGTAAGCCTAGCTTAAAACGTAATTAAATGAAAGAAATTATAGTCAAATCACAGTACCGTTTTCTGTTTGATACTTACGAAAGCGTTAAGTTACACTTTACTCGATTTGTGGTTCGCATATTTCACAATAAAACCTGATTTTTCCGAAAAATGAAGAAGTTCGCTTTTCTATTTAAAAGATAATGGTTAATTCTAACATGACATTTGTTCAAAAAAATTATTTTCCAACTCTTTTAGGCTATCGATTTTCGATTGGCCGCTGTATTTTCTGCGGCTGTGGCATTTTGCGGTGGCATTGCACTTGCGTTTTATTACTGCTGGCAACTGGCGCTAATAGTGATTTGGATATTTCCTTTGGCAGGATTGGGTCAAATGTTCCACGTTGGCCATTTGAGAGGCAGGGCGCTAAAAGATAAATGGGCCTATGAACAAGCTGGCAAGGTGAATTATTTTCTTTAAGATTCATTTTTTTTGTAATTTAATAAAATACAACCTCTATTTGACAAACACATCTATCTTTATTGTTATTATTAATATTTGTTATGGTGTCAAAAATATAATTGACATTCAAAAATTAGCGTCCTGAAATTTTAGCACTATGATCTTTGCAAAATATCGTGCTATATCTTGTTAGTAAATTCAATCTACAACTTACTGAAATGTATGTTAAATAAATATGTGTTTAGTTGATGCTAGAGTCCATGGATAATATAAGAACAGTTCACGCATTATCAGCTGAGCGCAAATTTATGGATAAATTTGGCGAATGCTTAGATAATGCCCACAAGCGATCAACAAAGAGTTCTTTTTCACAGGTATTAAAAGCTATCCTATTTAGTGTATTAAGTCTAATCCTTTGCATTTTCAGAGCTTATCTTTTGCTTTCGCTGTCTCAATTCCGCAATTTATCCACGCCGTTGTGTTCTATACGGGCTTATTCTTCATCAGGGGCAGTATGGTCGAACCAATGGGTGTTTTCAAGTATGTTAGTCAATGTCTCATCACTTCGATATTATCATTTGTTGAATATGTTCTGAGGTCGTAAATCATTTAGCGTGATGTTCGCAATCAGTTTCACGTCAACGACAATCGGCTTCGCCAGCAGTTATTTCCCTGAATATGCAAAGGCTAAAGTGGCTGCTGGGATCATTTTCAAAATGCTCTCCGAATGTCCACAAATTGACAGTTTATCGAAAGGGGGAACATTTAAGGTAATTGTTTATGCCAAATAGTAAGAAATTTTCAATTTCAAAAAAATTTTTCTCCTATCTTTGATTGCCAATATTTTTAAACTAGCTGGCATAATTAAGAGGGAATGTTGTATCTATAATACGTTTGAATGTGCCAGAAATTTTTGATCCCAACTATAATGAACAAAGTGAAATAAACGAACGTAATGAATTGTTTTTCTCGAAAAGTGAAACAATCTTTGCGATCGCGTCTTCAACAGTAAGACGATAACGTAAAGTCAAATTTTACCTAGGCTTGGGGTCCTTAGTAGCTAACCACAAAATGCTGTATAAACTTTTTTAATCTGTCTATCGGGAAAGAATTAAAAGAATCGAAAAAATATTAAATGATTTTTTCGGAACATGATGTTTTTATTTTTTTATTTTTCTTGCTCCGGTTATTTTTATTTTCAGTCAATTACTGGTGCAATACATTTTCGCTCCGTACATTTCGCATATCCACAAAGAATCCGTGCTAGAATACTCTCTGGATTAGATTTACAAGTAAAGGCAGGTGAACGATTGGCATTGGTAGGCGCTAGTGGATGCGGCAAAAGCACAATAATATCACTACTTGAAAGATTTTATGATCCAAGCGCCGGCAGCGTGGTAGGAAACATTTAAAATTACATATTCTTGAAATTTCTTAAATTATTTAAATAATTTAATTTTCGATTAAGCAAGGCAAAACTAATTCAAAATTTTAATTTTGAATATTTGGTCGAAACTATTTCCCTTTTATTTATATTTTCATTAAGTTTGTAAAACATTCTTCACAAATAAATATTGGTAAATAAATATTTGTTCTAATATTTGTAACTTATTATGCTATTTTAGTTAATTGACGACGAGGACATTCGCCAACATAACGTGGGCCATTTGCGATCCCAACTAGCACTGGTTTCACAGGTAAATTTAGATCGAAATAGTTATCACCGGTGACCGTAGAGCACTAAAGTGCTTTTGGGCTGTAATGATTTAAAAATATAATGATATTTCAGGAGCCAACTTTGTTCGACTGCTCTATTCGTGAAAATCTGCTCTACGGTTTAGACGCATCTCAAGTGTCTGATGAAAAATTGCGGTCAGCCCTGAAATTGGCAAATCTTGACAATTTTATTGACGAACAATTGCCTGAGGGTTGGCACACGAGAGTTGGAGAGAAAGGCGTCCAGCTATCAGGTTTTTAATTTGATTTAAAATACGAGAAATAACGCTATTATGATTTAAAACATTAGAGATTGGGCTCAAAGGCATATATTTTTCAATATTTCGAACATGAAATTTGTATTTTATAGGAGGACAAAAGCAGCGATTGGCCATCGCGCGAGCCATACTGAGGGATCCGAAAATTCTCCTGTTGGATGAAGCGACTAGCGCATTGGACACGGAATCTGAGAAAATGGTTCAAACTGCTCTCGAGCGAGTCAGCGAAGGCCGGACATGTATAGTGATCGCACACAGGCTTTCCACCATTGCTAAAGTGGATCAGATTGTGGTCTTGCAGGATGGGGTGGCTGTAGAAAAAGGTAAATAGTTGTCATATAACCACATCCATATAAATTTTTTAATAATTTAGTTTATGAAAATTCAAGCGATAGATGTCTGTAACGGCTCTTTTTGTTACTTTTCAAATTTAAACAATTTACTGCTACTTTCTGCAATTTTTTTTACATAAACAAGTAATTTTACTTTTCAATCCTCGATATTTCTCTCTAAAATACCACCACATTTTGTTTAGGAACTCACCAAGAACTGATAAGCAGGTGTGGACTCTACTTCGAATTATGCCAGAAAGCGAACTTAACCAAAGAGGAAAGGAACGAAATAATTGGGAGTGAACTTTAATGATGTAAAATCATATTGCTGTTTATTAACTGTATTCTAACGGGTAAAATTGTACAAACAATAAAATACTTGTCTTTGTTTTGTTTCTATTTCTTCACAAGAAAATTTTAAACTCAGGATTTGTTATTGTCTCTGAATTTATCTGCCATTTTTTAATTAATTCTGTTTTCGCTCAATATCAAAATAACAAATCAAAACATTTCCAGGCTTAGTATCGGATGAGCAAAAAGATTGTACGAAAATATAAAATTTATATTGAACACAGTTTTAGACAATGTGCATAGTATTTATACCGTTGAAAGCCCATTCTTTTTTTTAATAATAATAATGTTTTATTGACAACCAAGGATATACAATCACTAACAGGTGACAAATAAATACAACAAGTCACAAATAAATACAACAAGTCAATGTAAATTCACATTACTAGGGGGAACACACTAGCCGCGCAAAAAAATTTTGGTCACTAGCCGCACGAAAAAGGCGTCATTAGCCGCATGCGGCTAATGACGTGTGCGGCTAATGGTAAAAAATAGTAGCCTTTGGTCCATTTCGGACACTTGGCGCCGGCCTATAAAAGTGCCCACTTCGCGCCAGGCTATGGTAAAAACCCCCTGGCGCCAAGTGGGTACTTTTGAGCGTTGATGGCACGTGAAATAGATATTCACCTGCGACACTAGCCGCAAGTTAGCCTTTTAAGGGATTTTGAGCATTGCGACATTAGCCGCACATTTTTAGGGTCACTAGCCGCAAAAATAGGCCGTCATTAGCCGCAAAATAGGGGCGTCATTAGCCGCAAATCGATGCGTCATTAGCCGCATGCGGCTAATGACGCTTTGCGGCTAATGATACGTTGCGGCTAATGACGTTGCGGCTAGTGTGGTGCGGCCCATTACTACGTCAAAGTCAAACATGAATACACGTGCATACAACAATAAACCACAAACGTTCCGTAGGACTAGATTTTGAAAAATGTTTCTGTAAGAGATCAATCCTTTTATTTGCTTACACATTAATGAAAAAAATATATATATATCTTTTTGGATCTAATTAACTATTTTTTGGATTTAGTAAATGAATTGCAATTGGATATTGTCCGATAGAAGAAGTTATTCCTGCTAATTCCTGAACATTTTGGTAAAATAAGAATGTTTCTAAGTCTACTACTTTTGGCAAAACTAAAATAATTCTTTGGGTTAAGAGATGATTGGTTATTAAGTATTTTGGAGACCATTTTAAGGTCAAGTTCAGTACGCCGTTCACTAAGAGAAATCAAACTACAAGTCTTTAATCTGGTGTCATAATTTTGATATCCAAGACCACATTTAAACAGAGCTCTTTTGGTAAAGCTTTTTTGGACCCGTTCTAGTAGAGTAATATCTTTCTGTGATACAGGCGACCAGACTTCCGATGAAAATTCAAGTAAAGGTAGAACATATGTTTTGTATGCTTTAATAAAAATGTTTAAGTTTTTCGTTCTAAGTATGTAGAGTAATTGATTTGCTCTTTTAGAGGCTTTTTTGGTAATCTCGGCTATGTGATGACTAAAAGTAAGGTCGTTTTTGATAAGTACGCCTAGGTCTCTAACTATGTTTGTAACTGTTATTAGCTTGTTGTTTATAAAAATTTGGAACGCTTCACGAATTCTGTTGTATATATTTTCTGAATATATAAACTTTCATTGCAACACAGCAATACAAATTCAAAGACATCACGAAAACATGCAAGGAAATTTTCCTCAACTTTGCAATTCCTCATCTGATTCACTAGCTCATATGTAGATATGTGTTCGTAATACTCTTCTCATACATTTATTCAACCATAAAATGACATAATGGACAAAATTTGGCACTCTGCATTTCTTGTTCGTACGCTCTGTGTTTGCACTGAGGACACACCCAGAATTGCACATCGTAGAGAGGTCGGCCTGTGGCCACACAAATCGGGAATCGTGTGTCACAAGTTGGATTTGGACAGACTAAAGTATAGTCTTGAAGAGAACGGTCACAATTGGGGCATTCCACTTTTGCTTCGGGATGTTCATCGACTGGCGAGTGTCTGAAGTAGAAATAAGTTACTATCTAGCTTGGAATAGATATATTAAGTTATGTACTGGAATTGAAATATACCATATTCACTCTAAAATACGACCCAGGTAGTAATTTTTCAATCCATCTAAGTATTTTAGAGGAATCACGGGACTTATGCTATGTCTACGCAAGTGGGGGAAAGGAGGAGGGGATTTTGTATTTTTCTATCGCTTTTACTGCACAAAAATACTCTCTCAATCCCCCGGCCAATCCCCCGGCGGATTCGCTTTGTGTAATTGTGAAAAATCAAATCGATTTGATTTTGTTCGGTGTTCTAGAACGAAGGACTTTGTTTTGGAATAACAAAAATGAAATTGTCTTCTCTGTACAGAGCATTTTCGCACAGACATCAAATTTTGGTTGTGTATGCAATTGTGTATGTCGACAAAGACATGTTTTATGTCTGCTTTACAACGCTTTCTCTTCAGGGGATTGGATGAGAGAGTACAGCGCTGTGATTAATCTATAAGAAAAATACAAAATCCCCCGGGGGATTCCCCATGTGCGTAGACCTAGTGTTATCTGAGTTTACTGATAAAGCAACGTTCAATTTCACAAACAAATATTCCTAAAAACGTACTTAAGGAATATTTGAAGAGCTAGCTTCGCATAAATTTGCTGTTCATCTGCTGACAAGTGTGGCATAGATTCCAATTTCATAAAAGCTTTTGAACAAACGCCATAATATTCCGCAAGGTAGCTCGATAATGCTGAAACATAATCTGATTAAATTTTCAAGAAATCAGCGCAAACCTAAAAGGGAATAAGCATCCATCGGATCGACAGTATCGTCATATTCGACCAAAGTTAGACACGTTTTCATAGAAGCCTCGAAGTGGCCTATAAAAATAATATTATTTTTGACAGAAAGTCTTAACTTTAAAGTCTAACTGAATACGATTGCCCAGTTACCGTTTAACTCAGACAACATCACTGCAAAGCTGTTGCAAACTATGTAATGAATGACAATGAATATTTAACAACTGATATTTTACCGATTGCGAAAGTTTTGAATAAATTTTCAGAAACGTTCTGTGTTTTATACGTTTTTATTTAAGTAAGTAAACTATACCACAAATATAAATTGACTCTCTGGCCCATAATCCAGGTCCGGTCTAATCGCGCTCGTAGACCTAGCTTGAGTCGGTAAAATTTGGAGTGAGGCTTGAAAATATAAGCCCTTATGTTAGTATTAGAGCTTATGGTAAATATTATTCTTCTGCAAATTTTTACTTTTAAAGAAACTTCCAATTCAATAAAGAAAAATTAAGTGCAATTAAATGCTATTCTGTTTCTTACCATCGTAAAGTTGCTTGTGGGCCAACATATAAAGATGGTACGCCTCAGCTCCACGCCATGCGGTGTCTATCAATTTTGTGTCTTCTATATTCAAAGTTTGATCCTCGTTAAGCAGGCCCTCGAGAGCAGTCGCTGCCTAAAATTGTCTATTAATTTAATCACTCAAATATAGGCAACCTCACCGTGAATTGGGTCTCACCCTTTTGTTTGGCCAAATTCTGTTGACTTTGTTCGTGGAATTCTTCGACGAGAAGAGCGCCCATTACATACAATTTCTTGAGACGCAAAGGTGGTGCTTGCTTTGCATGCTCATCATCAGCTACCTGTAAGCATATGCGTGAACATATGGTTAAACGGAGTGACAAGTTTCAAAGTAGACCTCAAACACAATCCTTGCCGCCTGCAAATAATTTGCGGCTTTTCGATACAATTGTGCCACTGCCAAATTTTTTGTTTTGTTTCCAACGCCCATTTGGTTTGCATACTGATCCAATAATTTTTGGACGTCTGCCAATTGGTATTTATGAGACAGCTCCGTGGCCCGGTCCCACTGATTTAGCTTGATACACGTCTCGAATGCTTCACTAATTTTATCGCTCTAAAAATTATTCGAGTATTTCAAAGTGGCACAATTATGTAAAATTACCCTGAGATAACAGTCTACTGCTTGTTCACACAATCCATAGTTCGTGAATATCTCGGCGAGTTGCTGAAACGTTCCTTACAATTGAAAGCGTTCATTGTAAGGAAACTGGAACTTTCACCAATGTTGCTTCAAACTCTCCCATTTTTGAAAACGATTTCTATGTGGGTTATCAGAATGCTTGGTGTCGACTTTTTGGTGTCGGAAAGTTTGGTGTCAGAAAGTTTGGTGTCGGAAAGTTTGGTGTCAGAAAGTTTGGGGTCGGAAAGTTTGGTGTCGGAAAGTTTGGTGTCGGAAAGTTTGGTGTCAATTTAAAATGTCGCTATTTTACGGTATATATCAGTTAAAATATATATTTTTTAACAGTATATAACGGGATATATTCCAGTTGTCCTTTTTTAATGCCTAAAATGCATGTCATAACGATGTTATTACAATTTTTGGACATTCCACAACAGAAGCCAAAATTTCGCAATTTAGCTTCTAATGTCGCCTCATTCGCCGTATGTCAGTTGCAGCCTTACTCGCGCAGCCCAAAAGAGGGTTAAGCCAAAGCCTAAACCTAAGTAGCCTAAGGAGATCTCGATTATGAGGGTAAAAACCCTCATAGTTGAAGGGTGCAATGGGCGTTAGACAATTGGAACAGTGACTGTCGACTGGCCTGAACCAAAAGTCGCGCAGCCTTTATAAGAGTTGTTCGGGAGCTTAAGCCTAAGACTAAGGCTCATTTAAGCCGCAAGCTTAAGCCTAATCCTTCAGTATGCCCTTATAAGGGTTGTTCGGGAGCTTAAGCCTAATCCTTGTTCGGGAGCCTAAAATCCGACAATTGGAACACTGAAACAGTAAAAGCGGGGGATAAATTAGCTTGTTTAGACACAAAACTACTTATATACACGAATTTGGCCTAAAACGTACACATATAAGGCACTCTTACCGTTAAAACATCGAAATTTTAAACTGACACCAAACTTTCCGACACCAAACTTTCCGACACCAAACTTTCCGACACCAAACTTTCTGACACCAAACTTTCCGACACCAAAAAGTCGACACCAAACTTTCTGTGTACCCTACAGGGTACCTCATGTGAAACATCACGATTAGGACTTCTCATAAAAATTACACTAAAAATCGTACAGAGGTCATATACAATCATGTAAAGTTCGATGAAATTAATTTGAATTAGAGCTGAATAGTTCGACACGACTTCTGTACTTGGTTTATCGGCTTCGTGCACAATAGTACAATTCCTATAGTAATATTGAAATATACCTTAAGGACAGGACTGCCATCAGGTAATTGCTGGGTAAGAGTCTCCATTCTTGCGAAGTCGTCCATCATTAAGTAACATCTCAAATAATTCATTTGGTCACGGTAATAATAGATTAATAATGTTAGACTTACTTGGCCAGTGCTTCATGGTCTTGTGAATGTTCGTAGTATTTTGCTGAGTTTTGCCTGTAAGAGATTGTAAGCTGTTTTTTCTATGAATTGTTGATTAATTAGGACTTTGCTAGAGAAGTTGAGCAGGTTTTAGTTACTTTTCCTAGTATATTTTGTGTGAAATAACACTTTTGACACAAATGGTACCATTTTTGTCGCTCAAAGTAGTAATCGCCAACATGTTTCCACACTTGTTGCACCAAAAGGTCGTCTCCCTGCCCAGAGGATGTTTGTAGCACTTGCTGAATTCGAAACCTGTAATTGAATGAAATACATAATGGCTCATAAATTATAAATAAAATATTTGAACTAAAATTATTTCTATGCTCATGACATTACACTAGCACATAAAAGCAAATAAATTATTCAAATCTACTAAACGCTTACCAGTCATGCATTTTCTTCAGCATATCAATCGTCAAGTCCCTGAAATGATTCTGACTTTTAAATCCGTTAATACGACTTTACCTCCTGTCATTTTCAAAGTAAATTTTTTCGGCCAAATCCAAATCTCCTAAGAAAACCGCTACTTCCGCCCGTTTCAAAGGCTCCGAGTGAATATTTTGCAGCTTCTTGAGGAACTGAATACCGCCATAATCGTGCAATTTTACGAAAGCATGCTCTGCAGTTTTTAAGTCAAGTCTTTTGAGTGCAGCTGTTGCCAAAATGCTCCTTAAATGAAATGTCGTTCTCGAAACAAAAACAGTAGGAACCAACATACCATAACTTCGGGTGTTTGTTTTTCTCTATCAGGACTATTGCTTCAGAAATTTTTCCCGCATCAAGCATGTCTTTAATGGTTTTGAGAATCTGAAACAAGATTATGATTGTATATAATAAAATTTTAAACTAAAGAAGATATTTTAGGTACATTTTTATTTTAGAATTAATTATATAGGTTTGAGTCCATTTGTCTGAAAGCGTGAATTGCCGAAATGTTGCAAATACAGTACAATAATTCTTCTGTCTCAAATGTTACTTGGTGGAAGATTATCGCCTGAGAAGGATATAAAGTACACAACTCATTTATGGAAGGTTTTAGGCAGTGAAATAGGGAGTCTGTTTTTAACGCGGATTTTGCCCGGTCCCTTGACGTGCGTTAATTAGAGACTCGACTGTTTACTTCCAGCCCTACTTATTCGAATTAATGGATCTCGATTGCTAAAAAACCATATTGTTTAATCCACTCTAACCTATTTCGCAGGATGGAGGGTGTCCCTCCGTTTTTTCTGACATCAGCTCTTACAGGGCTGCATGATAGCTCATTTGATAGGTCTCGCCGAGCTATGAACTAATCATTAAAAAAATTTGTCACACATTCAAAAATGTGCATTTTTTTGGCCAAAAAGTGTCATTTTTTCCACTTTTTAACGGGGCAAGGGTAACGCCCCGCTAAAGGGGTGCATGATATGTCAAAATGCTCCCCTGAGAATTCTGAGTAGGGAATGTGTAAATATCTCGGAGAGCAACAGGCAAAAATTAGCACTTTTTGGCCAAAAAGTGGCAAAAATAGCACTTTTTTACGGTACAAAGGCAACTTTTTTTTGTTCCCCCGCTACAGGGGCGCATGATATGTCAAAATGCTCCCATGGGCAAGCTAATAAGAAATCTGTAAATATCTCGGAGAGCAACAGGCAAAAATGTGCACTTTTTGACCAAAAAGTGTCATTTTTGCTAAAAAGTGACATTTATTACCCAAAGCATCAGGCTGGTTTTTTTCACCCGGGGTTTTTCTCTGGTGCCGAAACCGAATATGACGTCAGTTTTAAGATTTGTTCTCACGAGATCGTGTTATTCTTAGAGGTCATATTCAAATTTTCTATAGAGAATTGTGCCAGTCTCGTGGCGAAGGCCGCGGGTTTTCCCTTCTCGTTCTGTCCTGTTTTATATATGGTGCAGTTAATATAGATTTTCAGTTAATATAGATGCTAACTAGTTAATATAGATGCTAACTAGTTAATATAGATGCTAACTAGTTAATATAGATTATTTTGGTTATTTTGTTTTATTTTTCGAACTTTTTGTCCATTTTGAGCACTAAGTTGACTATAAATCTCATGTTACTCAATTTATATCAACTTTTTGTTCTGATTTCAGCGCATCTTCCAGAATTTTTCTAGCTTTTATTTTTTCCCTCAAAAATGAGGTTTTATTAGATACACTCATTTTTGACTATATTTCAGTAAAAATCACATCAGACACCCATGGGACCTTTGTGAAAGTTGTTCAATTTATCGAATTCTGGATGACTGTACACTTTTTTGCACAAAAAATTTTTTTGAAATTTTTTCGAAAACCATAGGGTACCCCTATGGTCACTTTTGGAAAAATTTTTTGCCCATAAAAGAAGTGTATATTAACTGCAACATATATAACTATTAGACTCTGACTTTTTGTTTCATAAAATGTGTGTAAACCTTAATCTCGATGTTGATGAAGTATGACTTATTGACGTGATCGTGATCCTTAAACACTTCATCAAGGAGCACCGTTTCCACAACCAAGTCTTTGAAAGCGCATATCCGTCCCGAGTGTGAAACGGGCTCCTCTGTTTCTGTTCCACGAATAACCATCAGACGTTGTTTTTCCATTATAGCCAAGCTATCATCCTTTTCCTGGAAATGGTTCAATAAATTCACCGGACTAAAATTACATTACAACATAAATAATATTCCTAACTTTTCGACAACCTTCACACTACGGATAATATTAACTAGATTTTTGAATGCGCGCGGGCAAAGCCCGCGCGCCCTATGATTTTGGAAGGGAATTATTGAGAGATCATTATCTCATTTTATATTTGCAGTGGAATAAAAAATTCAAATTTTTAGTAATTTATCTACAAAACAAACAAACAACAAAATAAAAAAGAGCAAACTAACTGAGGTTAGACGCTGTTGAGCCGACTCATAGAATTCCTAACAGAAAACTTTGGATTTCTACCCGGTTTCACTGCTAATTAGATTTTAGGATTAATACTGCTACTATTTGCTGTCGATACCTAACAGAAAACTTTCGATTTCTACCTGGGTGATCGACAAAAACCGAAAATGTTTCATCATAAACAGCGAGAAAGTTTCGTCACTGATCGTTTAAAAGCGCAAAACCCTAATAAAAAGGATTTTCGCCAACTATTTCCGCCAAATCCTTTTAAAGTAGTTTGGGCCTTATAAGGGTTGTTCGGGAGTTTAAGCCTAAGATTAAGTCCCTTAGGCCCCATATTGTTCGGGGCCCCAAGCCTAAAGGGCTTGTTTGGCGCCTTATAAGGGTTGTTCGGGAGCTTAAGCCTAAGATTAAGTCCCTTAGGCCCCATATTATTCGGGGCCCCAAGCCTAAAGGCTTGTTTGGCGCCTTATAAGGGTTGTTCGGGAGCTTAAGCCTAAGATTAAGTCCCTTAGGCCTCATATTGTTCGGGGCCCCAAGCCTAAAGGCTTGTTTGGCGTCTTATAAGGGTTGTTCGGGAACTACTGTTAACGTTTGCTATCGATACCTAACAGAAAACTTTAGATTTCTATCTGGTTCGATTGTAATAATATGTCTCTGGGTTTAATAATGCTAATTTTGCTGTCGATACCTAACAGAAACCTTTCGATTACTACCTGCTTTGATTGTAGTTTTGACTTGCGGATTCCTACTGTTAACTATTCCCACTGTTACTTTTGATGTCGATACCTAAGAGAGAAACCGATTTCTATCTGGTTGATTGTAGGTCTGACTTGCGGATTCCTACCGTTAACTTTTGCTGTCGATACCTAACAAAGAACCCGATTCCTAACTGGTTTGATTGTAGGTTTGACTTGCGGATTCCTACTGTTACTTTTGATGTCGATACCTAACAGAGAAACCGATTCCTAACTGGTTTGATTGTAGGTTTGACTTGCGGATTCCTACTGTTACTTTTGATGTCGATACCTAACAGAGAAACCGATTCCTAACTGGTTTGATTGTAGGTTTGACTTGCGGATTCCTACTGTTACTTTTGATGTCGATACCTAACAGAGAAACCGATTCCTAACTGGTTTGATTGTAGGTTTGACTTGCGGATTCCTACTGTTACTTTTGATGTCGATACCTAACAGAGAAACCGATTCCTAACTGGTTTGATTGTAGGTTTGACTTGCGGATTCCTACTGTTACTTTTGATGTCGATACCTAACAGAGAAACCGATTCCTAACTGGTTTGATTGTAGGTTTGACTTGCGGATTCCTACTGTTACTTTTGATGTCGATACCTAACAGAGAAACCGATTCCTAACTGGTTTGATTGTAGGTTTGACTTGCGGATTCCTACTGTTACTTTTGATGTCGATACCTAACAGAGAAACCGATTCCTAACTGGTTTGATTGTAGGTTTGACTTGCGGATTCCTACTGTTACTTTTGATGTCGATACCTAACAGAGAAACCGATTCCTAACTGGTTTGATTGTAGGTTTGACTTGCGGATTCCTACTGTTACTTTTGATGTCGATACCTAACAGAGAAACCGATTCCTAACTGGTTTGATTGTAGGTTTGACTTGCGGATTCCTACTGTTACTTTTGATGTCGATACCTAACAGAGAGACCGATTCCTAACTGGTTTGATTGTAGGTTTGACTTGCGGATTCCTACTGCGAAAAGAAAAAAGAAAAGAAAAAAGCGAAAATGTATCATAATTGATCGATAAACAGTGAGAAAGTTTCATCATTGATCGATAAAAAGCGAAAAAGTTTCATCATTGATGGATAAAAAGCGAAAAAGTTTTATCACTGATGAATAATAAGCGAGAAGGTTTCATCACTGATGGATAAAAAGTGAGAAAGTTTCATGACTGATGGGTAAACTGCGAAAAAGTTTCATCACTGATGGATAAAAAGCGAAAAAGTTTCATCATTGATGTATAAAAAGCGAAAAAATTTCCTCACTGTTCGATCAAAAAAGCAGAATAAGGAAGACATAAAAGAAAATATGAAATTTCAAGACTGAAGTACTCTAAATAATCTAATAAAAACGAATAGAAGCATAAAACAACACATATTTAATAATAAAACCCTTAAAAACACGATTTTAACTTTTGGCGCCAATTCAAATTTTCAAATTCCAATTCTGATTTCAAATTCGGATTCAGCATATCGAAAAACCCCTGTATGCAATTTTTCAGCAACTTTTATCGTCAGAACCGAAAAACCCATTTTTTGGCCAAAAAATGACCAAAAATCCATAAAAATTTTTATAAAAAACCAAATCCGAAAATTTAAAAAGCAAAAATACTCTAAACAATCTATATTTACGATTTAAAACAAAAAACAACATACATTCATACATAAAAACCCTTAAAAACACGTTTTTCACTTTTGGCGCGAATTCAAATATTCAAATTTTGAAAAAAAATATTTTTCCGGCAAATAACTTTCAAAACCCTAACTAATGAGCCACTACTCATCAAAAACTAACGACACCACTCAGAGATCTGAAATCGCACACAAACACACACTTGCAAAATAATTTTACTATATTATTTTGCAGAATTTTGTCTGTTTGAATGAATGCGAGGGTTATATCTGACGATCCGTTCGTTAGATTTTGATGAGTAATAGCTCATTTTGTAGGTAATGGTCTGGTAGGTGGCATAAAATTGTCAGATCTGAAATTTGAAAATTTGAATTCGCGCCAAAATCGAAAAACGTGTTTTTAAGGGTTTTGACTAGGGAAAGTTTATTGTTTTTTGTTTTGTATCGCAAATATAGGTTATTTAGAGTATTTCAGCTTTTTAAATTTTTGGATTTCGTGTTTTGTGTCATTTTTTATGAATTTTTATGGTCATTTTTTGGTAAAAAAATGGGTTTTTTGGTTCTGACGGTAAAAGTTGCTGAAAATTTGCATACAGGGGTTTTCGGATATGCTGAATCCGAATTTGAAATCAGATTTGAAATTGAAAATTTGAATTCGCGCCAAAATGTAAAAACGTGTTTTTAAGGGTTTTTACGAGTGAATGTTTGTTCTTTTTTGTTTTATGTCGTAAATTTAGGTGATGTAGAGTATTTCTGCCTTTGGAATTTTTGTATTTCGGTTTTTGTACAAATTTTTATGAATTTTTTGGTCATTTTTTGGCGAAAAATTGGGTTTTTGGTTCTGACGGTAAAAGTTGCTGAAAATTTGCATACAGGGGTTTTCGGATATGCTGAATCCGAATTTGAAATCAGATTTGAAATTGAAAATTTGAATTCGCGCCAAAATGTAAAAACGTGTTTTTAAGGGTTTTTACGAGTGAATGTTTGTTCTTTTTTGTTTTATGTCGTAAATTTAGGTGATGTAGAGTATTTCTGCCTTTGGAATTTTTGGATTTCGGTTTTTGTACAAATTTTTATGAATGAAAGTGAGAAAGTGGGTAAGTGAGTAAGTAAGTAAGTGAATAAGTGAGTAAGTGGGTAAGTGAGTAAGTGGGTAAGTGAGTAAGTGAGTAAGTGGGTAAGTGAGTAAGTGAGTAAGTGAGTAAGTGAGTAAGTGAGTAAGTGAGTAAGTGAGTAAGTAAGTAAGTGAATAAGTGAGTAAGTGGGTAAGTGAGTAAGTGAGTAAGTGGGAAAGTGAGTAAGTGTGTAAGTGAGTAAGTGAGAAAGTAAGTAAGTGAATAAGTGAGTAAGTGAGTAAGTGGGTAAGTGAGTAAGTGGGTAAGTGAGTAAGTGGGTAAGTGAGTAAGTGAGTAAGTGGGTAAGTGAGTAAGTGTGTAAGTGAGTAAGTGAATAAGTGAGTAAGTGTGTAAGTGAGTAAGTGAGTAAGTGAGTAAGTGAATAAGTGAGTAAGTGGGTAAGTGAGTAAGTGAGTAAGTGGGTAAGTGAGTAAGTAAGTAAGTGAATACGTGAGTAAGTGGGTAAGTGAGTAAGTAAGTAAGTGAATACGTGAGTAAGTGGGTAAGTGAGAAAGTGAGTAAGTGGGAAAGTGAGTAAGTGTGTAAGTGAGTAAGTGGGTAAGTGAGTAAGTGAGAAAGTAAGCGAGTAAGTGAGTAAGCAAGCGAGTAGGTGAGGAAGTGAGTAAGTAAGCAAGTAAGTGAGTAAGTAAGTAAGCGAGTAAGTGAGTAAGTAAGCGAGTAAGTGAGTAAGCGAGTAAGTGAGGAAGTGAGTAAGCAAGCGAGTAAGTGAGAAAGCGAGTAAGTAAGTAAGTGAGTATGTGAGTAAGCGAGTAAGCGGGTAAGTGAGTAAGTAAGTAAGTGAATACGTGAGTAAGTGGGTAAGTGAGTAAGTAAGTAAGTGAATACGTGAGTAAGTGGGTAAGTGAGTAAGTAAGTAAGTGAATACGTGAGTAAGTGGGTAAGTGAGTAAGTAATATAAGTATTTTAAGATTCAGACAAGTTTCTTGAAAAGTTCTAAAGGTTTTAAGAACCAGACAACTTTCTTGAAAAGTTATAAAGATTTGAAGATCCAGACAAGTTTCTGAAAAAGTTCTAAAGATTATAATATCCATACAAGTTTCTTGAAAAGTACTACAGATTTTAAGATCTGATATGAAGTAGATAATTACTGTAAAGCTGTACAATAGTTGTAGTTTTCTGTAAGTGTGAGTTAGAAAAAGGTAACGAAAGGTATGCCGCGGGCTTTGCCCGCGGCCCACCGAAAACTAGTATAGTTAAATTAGAAGGAAAATGAGAATATAAGTGTGAAGAAAGTAAATTAAAGAAGAACAAGGAAAGAAGTAATTTGCTACATTAATAAATAGGGTACGCGACAATTCTTCCCTCGGACACTTCGTCCCCGGGGACAGTTCGTCCCCGGGGACAGTTCATCCCCCGGGACAGTTCATCCCCTAAGCCTAAGACTAAGCTTAAACCTAAGCCTACGTTGTTCGCCTAAGGCCTAGGAACATTTTAAGCTATCACTCAAAGCTTAAGCTTAGGTGTGAGCTAAGTTTTATATACGGGGGACGAACTGTCCTGGGGACGAATTGTCCCCGGGGACGAACTGTGACCGGGGACGAAGTGTCCGAGGGAAGAATTGTCCTGCTCCCTAATAAATAGTTAGCCCTCTCCGCTCTAATCTCAGACGACTAACGTAAGCAAATATTACTGTTCAGTCATCCTCAGTAAGATCATTGTGCTATAACAGCATTTGGAATTAGATAAAACGTTTGAATCGGCTTGCTATGGCACAGTAACGCCAAACGGGAGAGAGCTCATTTCCACTTGTAATACTGCGCCAAAGCCCGCCATTTAAAAATTGTATCCTATACCAAATGCCATAATAGTATGTCTGGCTGGAACTTTCCATTTTATAATCAGATTATATGCATTTTATTTAAAGTTTTACTAAATCAGTAGTTTTTATAGATATTTATTTTTCCGAAGTCGTAACAAAATTTAGTAAATATTGAATGAACAAGACCCACTGAATCCCATTCTACAGCCCACACTTCCTTTTTCTCAAATCCGGGCACCAATGTAATTGCATTTGGTTTGCTCAAGTCGAAGAATTTGAGTGTGTGGTGCTTGCCAACCAGTGCTAATCTGCTGCCTGTGCAGTTCACAGCCATATGCACTGCCGGTGAAATTCCTGCGCGAAATACAGCTTGCTGTTGTTGCAAATCAGGCAGGCCGAATCGATGCATAGTGCCACTTTCTCGACTCTAAATATAAGGAGATGCCCATTTTTCAGTGTTTAAAATGCCTCAAAATGAACAATCAATTGAGAAATGTTGCATTCCCAAAGAACAGTTATCGCAAAGGGTAAATACTACAATAAAAATAGAGTTTCATTTAAAGCTTAACAATTTCACTAATCTATTTTGTTACATAATCCATAACTGCACCAAAAACTTAAAAAGCTCACAATTAGCAGAAAATTGGGACCCAAACAAATTGCGCATATATTGTCCAAAGTGCGGCCCACTCGTCTAGCTGCACTTGGATCGTCGTCAAGGCTTGCATCGGCATTCTGATCAATATAATATATCCTAAAACGTATAATTCTTCCTATATCTAATATGATTAATAAACGCTAAATTGATTTTTTCAAAAAGTGGAATATTCAATTGTCACTCAATTTTAAGTCATATATAGTGAAATCATGGTGGGGAAATTCGGCAAAATCAAAGGAAGGCTTAGCCGAGGTTTGCCGAGGACCATTCCGCTTGGGAACAACCTCTGTTTAAACAATATTTTACAAATACCAGGATTTTAACGAAAAGCGAAAAAATCTGATTGTACCAATGGATAGAGCTTAAAAAGTTGGTATATAATGGCATGATCAGATTTTGCATTTAGTTTGAAATATTTCAAGAAAAATTGAAGTTAAAATTAGCAACTAGTTTTACTATGCAAATATTCTTCTCAATATTTCTCGAAATTTTCCCAACTAAATCAAAATCTGATGATGCCACTATATACCAACTTTTTAAGCTCTATCCATTGGTACAATCAGATTTTTTCGCTTTTCGTTAAAATCCTGGTGTTTGTAAAATATTGTTTAAACAGAGGTTGGTCCCAAGCGGAATGGTCCTCGGCTAACCTCGGCTAAGCCTTCCTTTGATTTTGCCGAATTTCCCCACCATGAGTGAAATGCAATTCTTGATCTTATTAACGATCCATGACACTATAAATTTCTTGGAGGTCTTACATATTATTTTGCTCCTTATTAGGTGCTTTATACGACGCTTCGGATTTTCTTGGAAGCGTATAGTGCCAAACAGTGAAGGAGTCTTGACTGGCGACAGCCACTACGGAATCGTTCATGGCCACATAATCGGGCTGGACGTTGGTTGATTGGGTGTCCACTGGTGTGCCAATGCTATCACACAATTGCAGCGTGTACTATAAAATATTGCAACGTTACTCAAAATCATAAAAATGTAATACTACTCATGGTCCCGATAACACATGGATATCATTACTAAGTTATGCAACACCTATGCCAATCATTGCATTGCTATGATTTCAGTCGAGTAATGAGGAAATTGTAAAATTGTTTAAACTTTAGTATATCAATTTACAAGCGCCTCACGGCGCTTGTAAAAGTGTGTAAATGGGGAAGCCTATTAGCTAGCAAAAGCACCGCCGCTATCGCGGCGTTTCGCGACGAAAAAAAATTTTTGTCTCAAAAATGGTCTACAAAAATTTTGTCTATATTTTGTCTAAATTTTTTGAAAATCTGTATCAGCACATCCGTACGAACATTTTAAGCTATCACTTGCCCGGAAATGAGCAGTGGAAGGGGTCTAAACGCCAGTGGACGCAGGCAGGCACGCACGGACAGACAACGGTTTCTTAGTAAAGTATCATACTTACCGCACCTCGCAGCTCATCTGTCCGAAAGACAACAACACAATAGTCTCCATGAGCACGTATACAACAAACATTGTGCAGATAGCGTTTGGTTTTCACCTCCATTTTTGTTTCATAAAAGACAAGCACCTCTTGAAGTGTGTCTGGACATCGGTATGAGTATACAAGAGTCTGCCCGCAATAAGCCCACTAAAATTGTATTTGTTTGTAGATAATAGAAAATTTTACATAGATAAACATTCCATGAAAACAAAACGCTGTAAAAATGTTCACTTTTATGATATTTCTTTGAGAAAATTTTCCAATTCTCAATAATAAGCGTCAACGAAAAAATGTGTTTTAACCATTGCTTATTGAAATATTTTAGTACCGTGAAACCGTTGTCTAAATTGGTGGGTAATAATATGGCTCACGTCACCTTATATGGATATTTTATGACGACGAGGAATATGTTTGTATCGATTAGAGCTCCAATGCGCAATCCCGTACTTTCCCAGGCAATCCCAGCGAAGTTGCCTGCAGCCAGCCGAATTATTTGTAATCTCTAAAATATTTTTAATGATTGGCGTCAACTTCTGAATTTGATCGAGTAATAACTTGCTGTGATAAATTTTAGATTTATAATTTTCGGTTACATGATACATAATCAGCTACTAAGAAACATTGTTTTTCAAAAGTATGTACATTTTATTTTATACGAACGATATTTACCATTCCGTATGCGGAAATAAAATGTAACACATTGCGTTGCGACTCAGGTAAATCGGTTTGAAGTCCAGCGACAGCAAAAATTGACCCGTCTGGGGACCATTGCGCCTGGATAATTACTGTTGAAGGCAACCGAATTATGCTCACGTTTTCTAAGTTTTTATTAGTTTAAATCTGTATATAGTAATCGAGTAATATCTGTGAGTGAGTCACGTTTTTAGTTTGACCCTATCCGGAAGAATTTTTAGGATATTTGGTCAACTTTTAATCAACTCTCCTTATCGTTCCTGTAAGTCCAGGAGCCTTAATATAAGGCTAGGATGCTAGTAAGAAGGCCAAAAAGAATGCCAGGACCCCTAACAGTAAGTAATATATAAGAGGAACCCGGATTCCGACATTTCCCACCCTAAATTCCTGAAGTAATGGAACCAATCCATATGGATGGTCGCGTTGGTGTCAATGGCTCCAACGCATAATAGAGTCTGAAACGTAAGCGAGTTTGAATTGATTCTGGATAGATAGTTTACACCCGATCAAGCCCACTCTGATTCTAAAATGCCTAGTAAGGATGGGCCCGATCATGCTAATAACCGGTAATTTATAAATAAACCTTCCCGTTTTATAGTATACATGTAACAAATGAAAAGGCATACTTGTGTTGTTAATTTCGTTGCACATAAGCTGTATGTTGCCATTTTGGTAGGCGATGAGAAAACATGGGCGGTCCTCGGGAACACGGCCTCGATAAACGATTGGCTCTTCAGAGAATGTATCTTGTTTAATAACCCGCGGTAACACACCTGCACCTCCGTCTGCAATATATTCATTTGGATGTTATATTATATTTTCTGAAATTTAACCAATTTTACAGCAGTTTTCATGGCGAAGAACAGAAAAAATGTAGTCGTTTTATACTAACGTCATTTTATAATCTCTTATATCTCATCTGCTGCCTAAATGCTGTATGATATTGCCCGTGTTTATTTGATCCAATTTGACTCAAAATATCTATACAATAAATATTACTTTTATATTTAGCAAAAGTTACTTTCTCTGTTTTTCTGACTCAGCGGTATTTTGCAAGGTTTCGTGGGCACGTACCATTCCATCGACACAATCACGTCTTTCTTTAAATCTTCTAAAGTATTACGTTTGTATTAGAAATAGCATATATTATACGTCAAGAATAAAATTTTGAACATTTACTTTCTAATAAATAACTTGTTATTGTATAAACTTAAACAAGAACAAAACAAATAAACGCAACTGAATAATTAAAGAATTTCGTATTGAAATAAAACTATAGCAAATCTGTTTCGCATTCCCAGAAAAAGGTTGTTTCACTAGCCGAAAAAAAGCTCAGTAGAAAATACTATCTTCTTTAGCCTTAGCTTCTTAATCATACTTTTAAGTGCAGCTTCCATGTCCACACTCTCCACCAGAAGCATTGGAATTTTAGTGACAAAGTTTCCATTTTGGTCATACGCGTGGCACTAAATTAGTTTTGTGGCAATTTCACAATGATTGGAGTTACCTCTCCGTCTGTGAGTCCCAATAGCAACAAAGAGTCATCACCGCTCCACTAAAGTATTCTCGACTTACGAAAATATGTCCATCATTTCTTACTTCAGCTCAAAATCTTACGCAAATTTTTGTTAGAGATGCTCCAATGTCTTTGTTCCAAAGTCGGTTCCCGTCAACTGAGCCAACTATCACTTGTCCTGAATTTATTTTAAAATGATCAAGACTTTGAAACTGAGAAATGATAAAACTCAAGGCTGCTATGCGATATGTTCTAACAAAAAGCACTTTACCATCTTCGTAGGCAATCGCAATTTTAGATCCGTCGTTAGACCACTTAAGAGCCGCAACCGAGCTCTTCTGCCGGTTGTTTATCATTTCCTCAAACCAAGACTCGTCAGAGCCATGGTGCATCCACACAATAATGAGACCGGCGTCATCACTTGACGCCAACTTCTGATATATTTCATTCCAACAGAGCAAACGCACTTGCGCTAAAACAGTGGTCTTTTGCTAAGAACTTTACATGATATGTACCACTGGCAGTGTGTCCCTCAAGTTGTTGGCTAGACAGCCAGGGATTCCTGCAAATTTTAATATTTATATAAAATGCCTCAAAATGTCCTATAAAATTTCATACAACGTCGTTGCCGTTGTACCAATGACTTTGTCTTGTTCCAAATTCAAAAGCATGACCCTTAAGGCGCCATCGTTGCCACCTACGGCCACATAGCCTCGATTTAGCATCCATGCGATACTCAAATATTCTGTTTAATAAGCAAATTTGTAAAACCCGCAATAGTATTTAGGCACAGTCGATACTGCTTCAGTCTACCTCAGATATGGAAGTAATATTCGATTCACATTTTCCATGTTTTTAAACTAATATAATAAATTTTACATACCATGTAAAAGACGAGCCCGATGTGCTTCCTGGAGCTGTGATTTGAAACTAAAATTTCAATGCATTTATTTCCAAACATCTAAAACGCTAACCTTTCTTGCTGGAAAAACGTACATATTATTTTGCATTTTGCAAAACACTTTTATATTTTTTCTATTAATGAGCAGTGAAAATAAATAAAAGCTGCCAAATAAAAACTAGGAACTTCGGTCCGAGTTAAATTACAGCCTCGTCGCCATGGTAACGAATAAGAAATGTTAATTAAGCTGGAAATGTAAAGTGGCATACAGTGCCTTGCGTTCAGTATAAACGGTCCGTATAACGAAATTGACACAGAATACGAACCATTCATTTTTAATTTTGACGTTGCAAGATGATTGTCTCAAAATTTATTTTCGTATTCATTTAGAACTACCGTAATACCTGTAATTACTCCCCCGGGGGAGTAATTTTTCAACTACCCCCCGAGGGGGGGAGTAAATATAGGGGAGGGGAGTAATTTTAGGGAGGGGAGTAATTTTTCAAACCTCGCCGTGCCGAAGGCACGGCGAGGTTTGAAAAATTTTCGCGGCCCGCCGAAGGCGGGCCGCGAAAATTTTTGGCGTTTTTATCAAAATTGTTGGGACTTTTGGCCATTTTTCTCCAAATTTTTGTAAATTATTTTTCTGAAAAATTTGTCGAAAAAAATCAATAGGGTCCCCCCTATGGTTTTTTGCAAAAAACTTTCTAAAAATAATTTTTTCATAAAAAACCATAGGGGGGACCCTATTGATTTTTTGACAGATTTTTCAGAAAAATGATTTTTATACCATAAAAATTTTTATACCATAGGGGGGACCCTATGGTATAAAAATCATTTTCCTGAAAAATCTGTCAAAAAATCAATAGGGTCCCCCCTATGGTTTTTTATGAAAAAATTATTTTTAGAAAGTTTTTTGCAAAAAACCATAGGGGGGACCCTATTGATTTTTTTCGACAAATTTTTCAGAAAAATAATTTACAAAAATTTGGAGATTTAGCTAAAATTTAGCTAAAAATAGACTATATTTTGTCTAAATTTTGTCTATTTATATTAAATACTAGCTAAAAAGAGCAAAAAATTGGAAAAAACCGCATTTTTTTTTGGGGGGGGGAGTAATTTTAGGGGGGGAGCAATTACAGGTATTACGGTACCCTACTGCCTGGGCTTTGTTTGAAATAAAATCAGTGCCACTATACAAGTTGCATTGTCGCTGTGTTAGACTCCTTCGATTCCTGAAGAATATGCCAAATGTTGGACGCAGAAACTCAAGTCTCTGAGTTGATTAATTTTTAAATTCGTGCTAGCTGCCGATCGTAGCAATTTTGACACTTCATTTCGAAATACTGTCATGTAAAGAATAAATCTTTTATAGTATTGTAATTGTGTTTCGTCACCAAAATTCGTGCGCTCGATAATTTTGGCCGTGTGATAGCTCATTTTGCTCCTCATGAGCTAACTAGGCGAGATTTTTTGGAATTTGGATGCATCGCACGTTGAATCGAGAGTTATGACTCATCAAAGTTTTACACACTATTTCTCTTTTCTCTAACCGGCTAAAACGGATTTTAGGTTTCTGAGCGTTTCCGAAGATAATTTTTTGCTCCCGGGGGTTTTTTGGGGTGCTGAATCCGAATCCGGGGTCAAAAAAATTATCGGGGTACCCCCGGGGTACGAAATTTTTCAAAATTTTGTTTTGAAGGAATTTGGGCCTTCCCGGTGCTAATTTTTGGTGCCCGGGGGTTTTCGACTATGGGGAATCCGAATCCGGGGTCAAAAAAATTATCGGGGTACCCCCGGGGTACGAAAAAAATTTTTTTCATAAATTTTTTTTCGAAATTTTTTTTCAACTTTTCAAACTCAGTTCGAGCGGCCGAAGGCCGCGAATGAGGGCCGCAGGCCCGAAATAGTCTCATGCTGCTCTACTCCCGAACAATCCTTACTCTCGAATAAAGGGGCGCCGGAGGCGCCATCTCCAGTCGTTTATACAAGTATTTTATCTGCAACTGTGTTTATAACATTTTCGTCATTGATATTTTTCTAGACTTGTTTGTGAACAATCTGGTATGTTCGTAGATTATGGAACATTCTAACCCTTATTTGAATCGCCGGGCTTTTGCGAAATCATTCCAGTCCTTGCTATAATTGTTTGTGTTTATGCATTCTTTGCTCCGTTTCTCAATTTTAATACACGTCAAATTACGAAATTACCATATCGAAAAAAGTATTTATCAGGTGGCGACATAAATGTTGAGAAAGAGATCGCTATCTCAGTTTTAAATTTTGAATTTTGGCGGCTATGCGGCCGCGGCTGGAACATTCTCTTCATTGAGAGAGAGAAGAGACGACAGACAAACAGAGCGTACGCCGCACACTAGCACCGAATTGATATGCATTTTCCATGCATGTGCGGCGTACGCTCTGTTTGTCTGTCGTCTCTTCTCTCTCTCAAGGGCTGCTCACAATAGCGGTACCGATACCGAGACCGATACCGATACCGAGACCGATGTGCTCACAATAGGGACCGATACCGAGACCGATACCGAGTCCGATACCGATACCGATGTGTTCACAACCAACGCGACCGATACCGAGACCGATACCGATGAAAATTGACCTCCGTGAAAAAATCGCATTTTTCCATAAATTCTTTAAGATATGGCTAAAGTGCGACCAATACAAAACTTGTAGGGGAGACCCTTACGGTTCTTATAGAAAAAACCATTTTGCTGAATCTCGACAATTAAATGTCGAGAGTGCGGATGCGAAAAAAATGCTGATTTTTTTTCACAAAAATTCAAATTCATTTGAAATCATTTTAAAGCCATCGGTACTCCGGTATTTTTTTGACGCGATACGACCAAACGGTTTTTTGCATATGGTCGCACATGTCCTGGGCTCCATTTTATGAAATAACATCGCAGTCGTCGAGTTTTTGAAAAATGTCGAGAATTTCGATTTTCAATTGGCTAATTTCGTCGGTCTCGGTGTCGGTCTCGCCCATTTTCAGCTATTTCCAAATTGAGAGGAAATAAGTGGTGGAAAAGTGGCAAAGACTGCTATTAGGGTTATCGGCCACGGGGAATTCAGATTTTCTGTCAGATTTGACACCAACTTTGAATTTTTGGCGCTTTTTGGCATTATGACCAAATATGGTCATTTTTCGGGATTTTTGCCAAAATCGAAGAAGTCGCCGCACAAAATATGCTTCTAGGGGTAATTTTTTGTCCTGAATCCGAATATGACATTATATTTTAACAAATTATCACATTTTTGGCGTTTTCTTGGCATTCTGCCCAAATGCAGAAAACGCACATATTTACCCTATTATTTGACCATAATTCGAGATTTTATATCTAAGGATCCTGTCAGCCGTTTTTTATGAGTAATAGCTCATTTGAAAGCCCGTGAGCTACAGAAACGAGAAAATTTTATATTTTTATTATTTAAAATTTGAATTCGCGCCAAATCTTAAAAACGTGTTTTTACGGGATTTGAGTAGGAAAAGTGTATTGTTTTATGATTTATATTGTAAATATCGGTCATTTAGAATATTGCTGCTTTTATATTTACGAAGTCGCCTTTTTGCTATAGGAATTTGGTCATTTTTGATATTTTCGGCCAAAAAGCCGTTATTTTGGTATTTGACCACATAAAGAGGTGAGAATTTGTCAGAGAACTTTGCCGATTTCACCAATATAGGGGTTTTTCGATGCGGGGAATCCGAATTTGAGGTCAGATTTTTGTTGGTCCTGCCACGAAAATATGGAAAACTGCTATTTTCTTCAAAAAATGGCCATTTTTGGCCAAAAATAGATCAAAAATGGCAATTTTTGACGCGATATGAAGAAACTAATTGCAGATTCGGAATCAGCGCATCGAAATACCCCTAAAAACACATTTTGCGACAAATCAGAAAAATTTTGATTTTTTGCCATTTTCAGACCATGGGGGGGGACCACATGGTTTTCCGAAAAAAATCGATTTTTTTGAAAATGTGGAGCAGTATTACGTAAAATGTGTTTTTAGGGGTATTTCGATGCGCTGATTCCGAATCTGCAATTAGTTTCTTCATATCGCGTCAAAAATTGCCATTTTTGGGGTCATTTTGGACCAAAAAAACCGGTATTTTTGAAGAAAATACCGGTTTTTCGTCTTTTCGTGTCGGGACCAGCTGAAATCTGACGTCAAATTCGGATTCCCCGCATCAAAAAATAATAACCGGCTAAAACGGATTTTAGGTTTCTGAGCGTTTCCGAAGATAATTTTTTGCTCCCGGGGGTTTTTTGGGGTGCTGAATCCGAATCCGGGGTCAAAAAAATTATCGGGGTACCCCCGGGGTACGAAAATAGATGAAAGCGGCAAAATTTCGGAACCTCGATTTTCCTCAAACCAGCTTATATTCGCTTAATCCCACACAAAATCAGCTCAAAACCTCACAAAACCACTTAATCCCGCTAGAAAACAGCTCAAATCCATCAATTCCAGTGAAAACCAGCTCAAATCCATCATATTCTCGCTTAAAAACAGCTCAAAACAACTTAAACCGGCTCAAATCCAGCTCATTCCGGCTAAAATCCATCTTAATCCGGCATAAAATCTGCCCAAACCCACCTTAATCGAGCCCGAATCCACATATTCCCAGTCAACTGCTCATCAAATTTACTTAATATGAATCAAATCCAGCTTACTAAAACTTAATCCTACTCAAACTCAGACCAAATCCGCTTAATCCAGCACAAAACCAGCTCAAAACCACTTAATCCGGCTCAAATCGACTTAATCCCGCTGAAAACCAGCTAAAATCCGCTTAATCCCACTCAAAACCAGGTAAAATTCGCTTAATTCCTGTGAAAACCAGCTGAAATCTATCATAATCCCACTCGAAACCAGCTCAAATCTGCTTAATCCCACTCAAAATCAGCTAAACTCGGCTTAATTCAAGTGAAAATCAGCTCAAATCCGCTTAATCCCGCTGAAAACCAGCTCAAATCCGCTTTATCTCACTCAGTTTCTCATGAAATCCACTTAATATGAATCAGGTGCAGCTCAATTCAGCATCAAACCATCTTAATCTGCTTCTAAATCTCATCAAATCGACGTAATATGAATAAAATATAGCTTAATCCGCCTTAATCCCCTCGAAACTAGCTCAAATCTATCACAACCTCGCTTAAAAACAGCTCAAATCCGCTTAATCCCACTGAGAACCAGCTCAAATCGATATCAATCCAGTCGACACACCTTAATCCAGCACAAAATCAGCTCAAAACCGCGTAATCCGGCTTAAATCCATCTTAATCTCGCTTAAAAACAGCTCAAATCCGCTTAATCTCACTCAACTTCTCATGAAATCCACTTAATATGAATCCATTGCAGCTCAATCCAGCTCAAAACCATCTTAATCCAGCTCAAAACCATCTAAATCTGCTTCTAAATCTCATCAAATCGACGTAATATGAATAAAATGTAGCTTAATCCACTCAACATCAACTCAAAACCACTTAATCCGGCTCAAAAAATGGTTTTTGAAGTATGCCAGAGCATTCTAGAATAATTTACCACACAAAATTCTGAAAAAGTTGATTGTGAGCACTGATTGTGAGCATTGATTTCAGGCATTTTCTGAGAAAGCCCAAAAATTCTATATTTTGTTATAAAAAACGATTTTTTATACGCTATAGAGCATTCTAAAACATTCTAGAATACTTTTTCAGACATTAGTACAAAAAATTTGAAAAAAATGTGCAAAAATGTGAAAAAGTTGATTGTGAACACATCGGTATCGGTCTCGGTATTTGATTGTGAGCACATCGGTTCGTCGGTATCGGTCGCGCCATCGGTATCGGTATCGGTACCGTGATTGTGAGCACCGGGTCAATGAAGAGAATGTTCCAGCCGCGGCCGCATAGCCGCCAAAATTCAAAATTTAAAACTGAGATAGCGATCTCTTTCTCAACATTTATGTCGCCACCTGATAGGTACTTTCCGGTTATCTATGTCCGCAAAAGTCAAAATTTCAAAATAGCCTAGTCAGTGCCATCAAAATGATTGTAAAAGTGATGAGTCATTGCTTTTATTCCTCTATCTTACAAATTACTACCACTATAAAGCAATGACTCATCACTTTTACAATCATTTTGAAGGCACTGACTAGGCTATTTTGAAATTTTGACTTTTGCGGACATAGATAACCGGAAAGTACCAGTATTTAAGCGAAACTTTTCTTTAATATATTTTGTCCTTTTCAGTAAAAATCAAAGTTATTTCTGCTCACTATATTAGAAAAGTTTCATCATGCAAATATTTGTGAAGACACTCACCGGCAAAACGATCACTTTGGAAGTTGAAGCTTCGGACACCATCGAAAACGTGAAAGCGAAGATCCAGGACAAGGAGGGAATTCCGCCTGATCAGCAGCGTTTGATTTTTGCAGGTATGATTCATTTGGATTTTTCTTCTTAAGTACAATTTTACTTTAAGGAAAACAACTGGAAGATGGACGAACCCTCTCGGATTATAACATCCAAAAGGAATCGACTCTCCACCTGGTTTTGCGTCTTCGCGGCGGGTCCTAAACATTACAATAATACTCAATTCCTATCAATTCTCAGCTTATTTTATTTGTTTTATTATCATGTCCAACATTTTTTGTAAATTGCTTTTTTATTTGACACATAAAGGCTTTGTATAGTAGTTCATTCTTTCTCACGTGAAAATATCAAATTAACGTCGATATTGTACATGACACATGTTAATATAAACACCTGTAGTATTCCAATTGTCGACAGATATTGGATGTGGTTTTTACGATATTCTATAGAACTAGTTAAAAGAAAAACAAGAGAACTCGCGCACCACTTGCCATTTTGTCAGAGAGACTCGCGGCCTTCGGCCGCTCGAACGGGGTTCTGATTTTTCAAAAAATTTCGAAAAAAATTTTTGAGAAAAAATTTTTTTCCGTACCCCGGGGGTACCGATCGGATCTCGTTCGGATCAGCCCCAAAAAATTTTTCCGGATTCGTTCTTAGAATTCTCTGGGGAGCATTTTGAGCTATCGTGCGTCCCTGTATCGAGGGAACTCGAAAAGATATGACCATTTGCAAAAAACCTGAAAAATGACGATTTTTGGCCAAAAAAGCCACTTTTTCGGATCAGCCCCAAAAAATTCCAGCGGATTCCCTCATCAACTTTTCGAGACCTACTAAATGAGATATCAATTAGCCCTGTATCGAGAGAACTCGAAAAGATATGACCATTTGCAAAAAAACCTGAAAAATGACGATTTTCGGCCAAAAAAGCCACTTTTTCGGATCAGCCCCAAAAAATTCCAGCGGATTCCCTCATCAACTTTTCGAGACCTACTAAATGAGCTATCAATTAGCCCTGTATCGAGAGAACTCGAAAAGATATGACCATTTGCAAAAAAAAACCTGAAAAATGACGATTTTCGGCCAAAAAAGCCACTTTTTCGGATCAGCCCCAAAAATTTAAGTGCAATTGTTCTTAGAATTTCCAGGGGAGCATTTTGAGCTATCATGCGTCCCTGTATCGAGGGAACTCAAAAAACCCGACCCCCCCCCCCCCCCGACCTCCATCCTGCGAAATAGGTTAGAGTGGATAACTGTAAAATAGAGTGAAAAACAAGACAAACCCGCCGATTCTCGGCGGATTACCGCCTCGACTCGGCGGGTTTGTCTTGTTTTTTTCGCGGTTAGCGTGCATCCGCGGCGCTTCGCGCCATCAGCGGTCATATTGGGTTATTTTGCCTTCGCAGCGAAGATTTTCCGAAGACCTGGCCAAATCCGGGATTTTCCGGATTTCCGGAAGCCATATCTTCCGGTAGTCGTGCAAGTCGGGCCTGAAACCGGTACCAATCGACTTGGCTCGTCGAGAGGAAGCGATTGACGTATCACACGCCCAAATTCGAGCACCGACGGAGGTTTTGTGACCTGGGCAAATCCGGGATTTTCCGGATTTCCGGAAGCCATATCTTCCGGTAGTCGTGCAAGTTGGGCCTGAAACCGGTACCAATCGACTTGGCTCGTCGAGAGGAAGCGATTGACGTATCACACGCCCAAATTCGAGCACCGACGGAGGTACTTGCCCTTTTACGTGACACACGGATGTCACGTTTTCACGTATGTCCACGTGAAAAATTTTTGCGGATTCCGACTCAGCGTGGTCGATTTAGGGGGGGGGTAGCCGCGAGCCTAGAGTCCGGGGCAGCCGAAAACATGCCTAACCCGGGGAACCCCCCTCTATCCTGCGAAATAGGTTAGAGTGGATAATAAAGTAAGAGTAAAGCCAAACGTCAGTTTTGTTCCAATGTAGAATTTTGTCCCTACCACTAGAAAGTTGGAAGGGCTGAGGACGGACTTTTCAGCTGGCACATGGATTTTTGACTCGCACATTGAGCTTTGGGTAAAAACGGTCCCGGCAATAAAGGTACTTCGTTCAAAGGCCTATGGTTCATAATATTAATGGCTCATAATATTACTGAAAGCGATGAATTAGTCAAAATTAGTTTATCGCAGGAAACATTTATTTGAGTCATAGGTCAGCAAAATGACAAAATAAAGTCAATATAATACGCATATTAGAATACATTAAAATAATCTCTCCGTGGAGCTTGCATTATTTCTTTGTTCTCTTGAGAAACTGCGGTGTGATCGGAAGAGTACATTCTTTCTTTGGCGTTTTTCCCTAAAACACAGAAAATTTTGATAGATGCAGTAGATGAAAATTGGGTTAGATAACCGTATGAATGGTTTCTGATTTTCTTACGTCCTGATAATGTTATATATCTTAAAATGTGTTATAATTTATCACCAGATTTTCGCTAACGACTAGTTTCAATTTATCAAATACACCATTCTTGTGCGATTCTATTTAGCCCATTTTCAATTGCTTTAATCATTACGTCACGCAAAATTCCTGTAAATCTTTTTCTCTAAAACACTGCTTCAAGCAGTATGATAGCAAATCTCAGGTTACCGCTCAACGTTAAAAACAAAAACCCCCAACTGGTGGGGGATATCTGGGATATAACTGGGGTAATCGATACCCCCGTTGGTATTCCCCCAATTGGGGTGATGTCCAAATCATTTTGCTTGGAGGAAGTCCCATTTCTAACGAAATATTTTATAGGAACTTTATCAGTAGCTTTTGATTTCTGAACTACAAGATAATTTTCAGAGGAATTAAAAATAAAAGTACCGTTGGACTATCATACTTGCGCAATTGAGCAGCGAATTGATTCGTTTGTTCAGCAAACAAGGGAGCCCCGCGAAGTACACAGTCTTCTTTTGCAATCACTTCATTACGAAGCGGTATGACTTTGAATTTGCTTGGCTGAGACCGTGAGCTGGACTTGGCCATCAGTTCGCGATTCTAGATTATTATTTTTGTGTCGCAAATTAAAGTAATTAAAGAAATTAGGTAATGTGTCTACTGATATCGTTAAAGCAAGTTTAAATTATTGAAAAATGTTTTCTCACCTTCTTGGCCTCCTGCTCTCGAGCCAATGAAACTTTTGTATCCAGCATGAAATGTGGTCGCGGAATCTCCGGATCGTTCTTGTACTTGCGCGAAATGCAAGTCTTGACAGAAGATCGAGCTGAAATACTGGTACTACTGTGGTGATTGTCGGTGCCGCTGACATTCACATCGCTTAAGAACGGAGTGCTATGTTTGTTCTGCGCATTGCTCACGTCGGAGTAGAAGTCGGTTTCGGACACGGAGAAATCCATTGACAAAGTTGTTGCAAACAACTGGCGAGAGAGCTCAAATTAGTGTTTTTAGCATAGTTAGAAAGGAGACTACGGTAACATTGACAACCATGGATGTCACCACATTTCATAGCTTAACAGGCAGGTAAAAGTAAGATAAAACCGGCAAATAACTCTTTCAGAGGACATGACTTAGAAACTGGTCGAGACTAATCGAAAGCAACAGCAGAAATGTTTCCTGATCATTTTTACTGGTATTATTTCATTCTCACAAAAATATATTATGAATTTAGTGGAATAGGAGTAAAAGCTCTAATATAAGGAGTAAACTTTTCCCATTAACACACGTTCGAAATATAAGAACAAAGTATAGCAAATGAAGCTAAGCGATTCGTCGACCCTTAATTTCGCTCTTCATTGTGATGAACTCTAGAACAAAGGAGTTCTTCAGGCTTCGATAAGAAAAAAGTTAAGCCGCGAAATCAAATTCTGGTTTGCCGCTAAAGGTAGTGTGGTGAGAGGAATAAACGCACAAATTTTCAAAAAAATCGGCTCAGCTCCTTCCTTCATCTGACGGGCGAAACGATCGGCATTTCATGCAATATAAGTTTCGAGCGAGCATTTTGTTTAAATTTTTGGTAGTGATGACCTCTTTGTATAAATTTTATCGCCACCTGTATTCAAATGTTTTGTTGACAAACAATGTTAGATCTCAGTTTCACTCAAAAATACGTAATTTTCAGATCCCTCGTCTCAAAGAACATGACTCATTCATTTTATCTGTTTTTTTAGCTCAATCGTACTCAAATTCGTTTTTGCTGCTACCAGATGATGACGTTCATTGAATCTGCTTTGTTGTGCAAAGTTAGACAATGGCTTTATCTTCAGAGAGATCGACCATTATTGAAAGTAATCTTTTTATTTGTATTATTAGGAGACAAAATAAATTTGTTGCGTTTAGCAATAACTCTTCTTTGTTCTCCTCTAACAGTATCGCCGGAAATAATCATCGGAGGAAATGACCGAAGAGTTGCGTGACTTCTGCAAGCTTGAGTGGCGCATTCAACACGTGAGTTTTTTGCATGTCGTAAAATGCAGTTTCATTTACAACCAGTGATACTCCAGAAATGTATCAGTTTTCACGAATACCTGCCAATTCTCGCAAATAAATTTGATCAAAAATAGTGTTTTGCGCCATAATTTGGCCAAAATGCTAGGTTACTAAAAATCCTGACTTTTACGCCGCATGAGTAGATTGAGTGCTTTTGAAAAGTGAGCTAAAGAATGGTATACCTCTCCGTTACGGATCGAAACTCTCGTATTATGCAAATGCCCATATTTGGCAATAAACGTTGCATGTTTAATAAATGATTTTGTTCATATTTCAGTTCGAGGAATTGACACATATTTTGGACTACGGTATGTTTTCAAAATATTTAACATATTCTATATTGTTTTCTTTTTCCGGACAAATGGTAGCTAGTAAACCGTTTAAGTGCAAGAAAGTACCGGCCGTCGTCTGGGAACTTCATGTCTATCCAAATGGAAAGCGCGAGCAAGATTCAAAGAGCACCTCATTTTTCCTACGTCAGGTTGGACTAGAGGTATGAATTTTTTAACTTAATTATATATGTAATGTAAAAAGTATATTTTAAAGTTTATCTTACCTGCCAGAGACCATTGCTTATAAGGGCATGCAGATTAGGCTAAGACTTATCCTAAGGCTAAGATAGTCTTAAATTGTTATCCGTATTAATATGAGAGTAAAAACAGGACCTCACTACCGAAATTTAGGATTACTTTCATGTGGGCTCTATTGTATGGGCATTTTCATCAAATGAGATTTTTTAAAATTAGTAGTATTCATGATTTTAGCCTATAAGGGATATATGTGCATCAGTGGAAGCTGAATTCAAGGTCTATCTAGCAGGACAACGTGATCTCAGGTTGAACATTTGTCACGATGTCAAGAAATTTGCGCATCAACAAGGCCGAGGCAAATTCCAAGTCGATCAAAATATAATAAAAAATGCGCTTCAAGCAGATGCCTCCCTGCTCGTCATCTGCGAGATACAATTCCAGCCTCCAAGTGACAGTTATGTGACCGAATTCAATCTTATGCAGCAAACAGGACCAAGAACCGTGCGTCCAGCAAAATCCAAAACAAATCTTGCTCCTAAGAACACCAAAGGGTTATGGGAAAATATGCTTTTCTCAGACTGTGCCATCGTGGTATATTTTAAAGATAGACAGAAAAATCTTCATAACTTTCATTAAAGCAAAAAAATTTGAACAGTTTGAAAAGTCAGATAGAGGAACAGATTAGGCAGAGGAACAATAAAAATTTTAATTTGGCTCTGATACAGTTTTACGATAGTGATAACAAATGCTAACACGAAGATCACTCTTGGACTACGATACCCATTCTTAATCAAAAGTACTGAGGTATTAAAACTGCAATTTAGGTTGGTTCAAATGTCTTCCCAGCTCATAGATGCATCCTCGCTCAACATAGCCCCGTATTTCGCTCAATGTTTTCGCATTCCTCGACACTGGAGGCCCAAAAGAGAAAAGTCACTATTAATGACTGCAGCGCAGTCATTAATAGTGCAGCGCAGATGCAGTATTATTCACAATTAATGACTGCAGCGCAGATGCAGTATTATTCACAATTAATGACTGCAGCGCAGATGCAGTAATCTTTTTATAATTTTCTTGTAAACATCGGATATTTTAGGAACCATTATTATTGATGTTTCTTATTGTTCAGGTTCGTGCAATGCTAGAATATATGTACACCGGCTCAGTGGATGATTTGATTATACAGAGCTTTGCTGTAGATATTCTGGCTACGGCCGATAAATATGATGTCACCAAGTTAAAGGAGCTATGCGAAACAGTCCTTCTCTCTTCTATCGACAGCGATAATATTATGCAGCTAATCGTCGTCGGTGACATGTTTTTTGCAACGGATCTTAAAAAGGTTTCATTTTTGTGTGCCTTCATAACGGAATATACCATTATATTCTCAGTTATTACCGTAAGACATACTGAAACATATGGAAGATCATGAATTTTCAAAAACGAATATCTAACGAATCACGTTTTACAGTTTTTATATTGAAATTTAAAAAATGCGAAATACCAGTACCTCACTGATTAATTGATTTAAGGCATGTTCTTCCTATATTGCAATGCATCACGACGCTATCTTTCGATCGTCTGAATGGAAAAATTTGAAGAAGGAACAGCCGCTCTTGGTCAGTGACTTGCTTGAGCTGATCTTGCAGGAACCTTCATTGCGTGCATTTGTGGGTTCCGAGGACAACTTAATCGTGGAAAACAAAGAATCTGATGGATAGTTCAAAAAGTAGAAATTGTGGAAGAGTCGACTATTAATGCCGAAACGATCCTTGTTCTGTCTTATTAATGAAATGTGCGACATACATTCGTGAATAAATCATGCACTTTAACCATGCGCATGAAATTCATGACTTTGTCATTCGATTGAACTCTGTGAATTTTATTATGTAAGGAACTCATGTATGAACATATGTAAGAATCGTAATTTTGTAAACTAAAATTAACGGTAAAATAGAAACATTTGTGCTAAAACTTATTTCAGTTTTTGTGCGCATCTCTTTTTTTCCAAAAATTGTACTAAATAAAAGAAAAAATAGAATCGTCCTCTTTTTCCCAATGGAGAGATTAATATGATCATCAAAGGTGATTAAAAATTGTATAGTGCATTGCTTACTTATGAAATTATTTCACATCAGGAATAAATACCCTCCCCTAATCATGGTGCACGACAGTTGCACGCCAGACAATTGCGCAGCGTTTAAGGTAATAACTCAGCGCATGCTTACACTTAAGAGATTTTTTTTCAAAGCTTAAGAGATTTTTCCAGAACAAGAGTAAAGCCAAACGTCAGTTTTGTTCCAATGTAGAATTTTGTCCTTATATCAAATGTTTTGCATAGTTGTGCATATCTGAAAATATATATTCGAAAATAATTTTCGCAGCAATACAATCGTTAACGTTGTGGACACTAATCCGCTTCTATTACTTTTTTATTAAAAAAATTATGACCCAATGCGGCATGTTAATCAATCAATGTACTATTTGACAATTTTTCCAACTGATTTAATCATCGTCATTCCGTGTCAAGGATATATTTCAAATTTTATTTATTCACTGCCAAATATCCATTTGAACCTTTATGTGCATAATTTATAACGGTCCATCCAATGTTATCATTATACAGAAAATATCGTTTGAATTTCCGCCATTTTCATCATGACTCTTCAGCCCTAAGAATTTAAACATTTTCTTGTATATATTCAAGGTTAAATTTATAAGGCCTATAATTGTTTTATTTTAGAGCCGTTACATAAAATATTTTAAATTTCTATAATTTGAAAAAATGACATCCTTGGAATTACAACTAAAACGCCTAAAAGTGCCCGAGTCACAAGTGCTTGCTGTTGAGAGGGATCGTTCGTCTCTGCTCTTTGATGCAAAAGAAGCAGCCGGTCTGGGACGCAAAGACTTTTATAACATTGGTAAGCAGTATAGAATGAGTTTTTTGTTCTATAAAAATATTCCTATAATTACGAAAAATAAAACTAATATTCTTCATCTTATAATTTTCATTTGTAATCGCACCAACACAAAGGCTGGTCAATTTAGCAATAAAACGCTCAATCACATAAATAGCGCTAAGCAATTGCCGAATCTGTTCTTGAGTTTAACCAAATTAAGCTTCGTTTACAATAGCGCAACGCATGGGCATGCGGAAAATGTTTACTTAATTGATATGTTACAGGTCAGAAAGGACTAGCTCAACTGAAGAAGTTCGACAATGATATTGACTCATACGAACGGGGACTGTGGGAAAAGTCGAGTCTCAATTTCAATCGAACGATGGTAGACAAAGAAGAAAACAGTGAACTGAACGATTCGCTGGCTAGAATGATTACTAGACTAGCGCCATATTTTCATCATCACGCCTGTAAACAAGTCTTAGAATGGCTCATCTACAAATATCAGGTATCTACGCTTCCAGTAGCCAATAAGAGCTGATAATAGCGTCACTACATGCATTTTTACATAACAGCTTCTATATTAAAACGACCTAAAATCTTTATCACATTTAGTCGGTATTTAGTTCCGTAGTATTTAAGTTTGGCTAATCAACGGTTGTTTATTTATAGAATGAGAAAAATATTGTCAAGTATAGAACAGCATTAAATATATATGTTTCGTTAGCACGGAGGTTTTACTTGTGCTTTCCACATTCTTCTTTTTCCGTAATCTAACAAATACGGTCACAAATGATTGAAATAACTTTGTTAACCATAATTTTTAAGATTCATCGCTTTAATGCAGAGATACTGTTTCTCGCCTACTTGCCGTATCATGCATCGAATTCGTTTGGGCGTATGCTGAGCATCTTGAAGTTCACAAAGCCTGAGTTCCACTTTCTTGACGAATTTTGCAAAACTGGATCGCCTGTGCCTATGAATGTGCTAATAAGAGTGTGCCATGCAAACAACAGTCACTTTCTCATACCTATGCTCTCAAGTTTTCTCGTCAACGCCATTCAGGTTTGTGGTTAGGTTGTTATTTGAACCCTCAATTCTATTGTACGATCGAAAAGCTGTAAACTGTTACTAAATTAAAGGCTATGAACATTTTGCACCCTATGGTCAAATTTTTATGTTATAATTCAATTTCAGACCGTTGGAGACGATTATTGTGAGAAGCGAATGCACGCCAGCTACACTTTTTTCGCAGGTTTCATGGTCAATTTGTTGGATGACGTCTCAAAAGTGAATAATCAACTTATTGCGAGAATCATGCCATATGTGGGAATTGCGCTAAAGTATGTTTTTGAATAAAGATCCGATAAATTACTTATTACTGTTTCAGATCCAAAATACTTCCTTTCAAATATGCAGGAATGGTTGTAGCCGCACAACTAGTGACCGTAACTTCTCTAGCTCCTGAAGTGTTAGCCAATATTCTAAAATTACTTTTACTGGCAAGTTTTTTTTTGTGAGAATTTATTATGAGCAAGTTATTAAATCGCAAATTTGGACTTGACTTACATAGATAGCGAATAATTTAACCAATAAGATTTTATAACACATGACTTCAGAACGCTTAGCAAAGCACTTGTGAACAAGTATAAATAATCTATTGCCAAATTATATTGAAATTTTTAATTCAGTAACTTGAATAATTAGTGTTATCGATAATCCTCTATCGCTCCTTATCGACCGAAACTGCACAATCTTTTCAGCCCGTCACAAATAATTTTTAGAGGAACAGAATAAAAAGACTGACTCATTTCTTTTGATAAACTACTATGTAACAAAACAAGTGATTCTGATAATGATTATTAAGTTTTTGTAGATAATAATTAGTAGATAAATAACTTTAAACATTTTTTAAAGAAAACTTCGCTACCCAAAAATATTACTTATTTTTAATATATTCAATAATATTCAATTCATTAATGTTTGAATAATATAATTAAAAACCACTTTTAGAAAATGCGTGGAACCTGGGTAGATGTGGCCTTAGACACCGTCATTCTCATTTGCCAAACTCAGAAGGTATCCGAGCTACCAAGGAAGTAAGTTTTTCTATGTAGTTTTACCTGGCAATATTTTTGGCAATTTTATTGCAATGAAATTTGCTTGTGGAGCATACTTTTCCTGAAAAGATGGTGTCCAGAAACTTGCTCCAAAAGTACTGTGAATCCCATATCCCGCATTTATTTTATACATATGTTGTAGTTTATCCTGACAAACAGTTTTTGTTGACAGAGAGCCCGGCCCGTCTTTCGGTTGCCGGTATGGGCCTACTCGCAATGGCCGCGGGTAGCCCGCCGATTTAGCCATGGATGCGACCCGAATGGATGGGTCCGGTTTCGGGCTCAAGGAATATTCAGGTTCGTGTGTGCAATCGGCTATGGGCTTGTGGAATATGCAAATTTCCTGTCAAGATAAACTACAACTTATAAGTTCGCTGAACTTTCAGTCTTTCTTCCTCTCTCCAAACTTCTATGTCAGACAAAATTTGCTATTGCTCGAGTAACATAAGCTATGTCCTTATATTTAGAGCAATTCTCAAACTGGTTCGAAAGCGAGAAGAACTGAATTTGGTACCAAAATTGCACAAGTTAATGATGGACTACGATGTTACTGCTTTTATGGTCAATTTTTGGGATACCTTGCTTGATGCCCTTTTTAAAGGTACATTTATGATTTTTTATTTTTTAAAGTAAACATGTTCATTTCTATAGAATCAGATAAAGAACAACTATCAGGGATTATGGAGGTATTAACGCAAACATTGAATTTGGAAGGAATGGTAGAAGAGCAAGCGGTCGGGCTGTTCAATTCGCTATTAAGCTACATGGAGAGTGATCCTGAGAGGAGTGAGCCTTTGCCGCAAGTTTTGAGCCAACACATTAGGGCAATTGTTATAAGGTATGCCCATAATTTTAATCAAAAGAAAGCATATTTTTCCACGGAAATATTTTATTAGAATATTTTTGTCCCGGCTGTATCACTTAGCAAAAATCAGGCCACAATCCTGTCGATAAGACGATGTCGCTAAAATTATACTTTTTGTCTCCGACAGGGTGAATTATATTTGGCATACATATACACAATAATAGTAATACGGTATTACAATAATGTGCGTAATTCTCAGGTTTTCGACAGCTTTCGACATAGTTCGTGCCAAATGGTCCGTCAGGGATCAATCTATAGTTGATCGATTCTTAAAAGAATGTCACATTGAAGCTTACGAGGTTAGCTTTTATGAAAGTTATAATTACAAATATTTATTAAATAAAAGGCAATAAATTGGGCTTCTGAAACAAATAGAATATTTGAAAATTATAGGTACTTTTATAGTTAACATTGTTCGATTTACGTCAAATTTGAAGATTTGGTTATTGATATATATGTTACAGTTAATTTTGGAAATTAGTTAATTCCGGAATTAACTGAAATTTTCAGTTAATTCCGGAATTACCTGGGGCCGATCTATATCAAGTGCTCAGATGCTCAGATGCTCAGAATCTCTAACCAAAAAATGTCTGGCTCTCTCATAAATAGCGTGCTCTCTCTCAAAGTGTTTGTCGGTCTGATTAGAAAGGAAAAGAAAGGAAAGGAAGCGGCAGTGGGAAATAACCGGGCAGACACATATCTTCTCTGCGCTCTCGTTCTGCAATAGTCTTTTTGGTGCGCCGCACAATAGCACCAAATCGACCCACAAACAACATAAAGGGCGGACGTCTAGCAACGAGTGTTCGGTTTAATTACCCAACGTGAGGAACTTAAATGTTTCCCTTATAAATTTTGGAAAATCGTCTGAGCATATGCTCAGACGAAAATACGTCTGAGGAAATTAACAAAGCATTTTCATTTTCTGAGCATTCTGTGTCTAACACAAAATAAGAAGAGAGATGTGAGAGAGAAAATAGTGACGCGTTGTGCAATTGTGAAAAGCCAGACATTTTTCGCGTAGGGAATGCTCAGATCTGAGCATCTGAGCACTTGATATAGATCGGCCCCTGATTTGACCAGTTAATTCTGGAATTAACTGGAAAGTTCAGTTAATTTTGGAAATTCCCAAATTAACTAGTTAATTCTGGAATTTCCTGGCACGGTCAGGTAATTTTGGAAAATGGAGCTTAGATTGTATACCGTATAGTATAATCATGCAAATCGATGTAACGTAAAATTTTATTGACAATTTTTCAAAAAATATAAAATTATTCATGTTTGTTATCACATGGCATTGAGTTATGGCACTTGCTATTGCACTTCAAGTTGGATTTGAAACACTTGCAGCGAGACGAGTAGCATTTTTGCTTGCATCCGCACTTGAAAACTCCTTGTCCGGTTCCCATTGCAGAGGAATTTGCAGCTGTGCGCAGACTGACCGTCTTATCAGGAACGTTTTCTGTCTTTTTAAACTTTTAATTACCTCCATCACAATTCCTTTGACATTTGGAAATTCGGCACGTCCTCGATCGACCTCGGGGATCGGCACCATAACCGAACTGTCTACTTTCAATGGCGCGAGTTGGCGTGCTGAACGTTGCAGCATTCGATCGGCTTGTGCCATTTGGTTTTCCTTTGCCGCTTCTTGCTGCGAATTGGTTTCGGCTTCTTTGGAGCAATGGTGACAAGTGACGGAAGCGCTGAAACCTTCCTCGGAATGTGGGGTCGAGCATGGCGGAATCGCGTGGCATAACTTGTTGCATTTATGGCATTTGTGAAAGCCGGAATATGGCTCTCACATGTATCTAATCACGTGTATCTAATCAGATACACTGGGCAATGAAGGGTTAATAATAACAGCAAGCCAAGCAGGCTAATAGAATTTTGAGTAAATATAAATTCTACGTTTTACTTTAGTAAAAACTTTCACTAAATTTTACTTTTTTAACTTTTAATTACCTCCATCACAATTCCTTTGACATTTGGAAATTCGGCACGTCCTCGATCGACCTCGGGGATCGGCACCATAACCGAACTGTCTACTTTCAATGACGCGAGTTGGCGTGCTGAACGTTGCAGCATTCGATCGGCTTGTGCCATTTGGTTTTCCTTTGCCGCTTCTTGCTGCGAATTGGTTTCGGCTTCTTTGGAGCAATGGTGACAAGTGACGGAAGCGCTGAAACCTTCCTCGGAATGTGGGGTCGAGCATGGCGGAATCGCGTGGCATAACTTGTTGCATTTATGGCATTTGTGAGAGCCGGAATATGGCTTGCCGCATGATACGCATTCTGTTTGAGCATTTTCAGTAGATGTGCTAGGCGATCCGACGCCTGTACCCATGCTTAGGCTGAATGCCAAATCTTTCAGATCTAGTTCGGTTTTCTTGATGGAATGATCGATTTCGATTAGACGACGTAACTTGGCTTCGTATTACAACGAATGAATGATAATTCGTACAACGAATGAATGATGTAAAAAATAAATGGTTATCTAACCGTTTCGACCCTCAGTCTATACGGTTAGAACAAAGATGATTCTACGTAGGTTGGGTCTCATCATCTCTCTCATTAGATGCCTACGAAGATTAAAAGTAAGAGCAAACACAAATTAATTCCTCACACTGCAATCAGCGATCAGAATAGAACAGTCACTAGAACTGGATAATTTAAGCTCCATTTTCCAAAATTACCTGACCGTGCCAGGAAATTCCAGAATTAACTAGTTAATTTGGGAATTTCCAAAATTAACTGAACTTTCCAGTTAATTCCAGAATTAACTGGTCAAATCAGGTAATTCCGGAATTAACTGAAAATTTCAGTTAATTCCGGAATTAACTAATTTCCAAAATTAACTGTAACATATATATATTTATTAGGGTTCGTTTCCCATCCCTCCATAACAGCCTCGGCGCTTAACCATTGTCTCTCTTTGTGGTGCAATGATAAACACAAATCTCTAAATCATCATCTCAGAAAATAACAGCTCAGCTTGTTATTTTCAATCGATAGAATATTTCCTCTTTGTTCCAGACGGCGAATTATATACCCTGCACCCAATTCGCTGTCTGGACACAATGAAGAAAGACAGGACAAAGACAGAATCCCAAGCTGAGCTGTGTAAAAGATGATGATTTGGAGATTTTGTTTATCATTGCACCACGAAGAGAGACAGTGTTAAACGCCGAGGCTGTTATGGAGGGATGGGAAACGAACCCTAATATTTATGTTCCGGATATTCTACTGAATACAATTTAGGTCGGTGAATTAGAACTCGAATTTTCAAAAAAGAAAAAGAGGCGAAGACGACGAAATAGTAGTCGGGTATGTGAAGAAGACATCGTTGATGAATTCATGGAGGATACTTCGTTAATTTCCAAAGTGCGATTGGATCCCGATGCAAAATTGACAGTAAGTAAATTGTAATAGAGCAGTCTGCTCCGTTTATATTCTGTAGTTAGATAAACAGTTTATCTACCTTCTTAAATTAGTACATAGGAAAATACTTTCTATTGGGAGTAATATTCCGATAGATTATAGTAAATTGTTTCCTGTTCCTGAAGTTTAAAACAATCAATTAGTAAAGCTTTTTCTGAATAAGGTACAGTAAACCCCTCGTTAACGCACACCCCTCCCCCCGTTAACGTACTTTTTGGATGAACAAGAAAAATGACAAATAGGTCCCCTTATTGATTTTTCCAAAATTTTTCTCCGGCGACCCCAACGGTTGTCGCCGCTGATAATTTTCAGAATTTTACCAAAAGTTTGAAAAAATATTTCTAATCCGGTGTATGTCTAAAAGTAGCTAAAATAGCTAAAAAAGGCATTTTTTTGCCGATTTTTGGCCATTTTTGAGCAAACCTTCCTACTCCCGTTAACGCACTTTTGGCCTGCATCTTGGAGTGCGTTGACGAGGCGATTTACTGTACATGCTTATATTCAAATGTTTCAGACAGAGCAGAAAATGAAGAATATCCAAGAACAATTGCCAGAACCGCGGAATCCGTTTAAAAAGCCAATAGCAAAGCTTCTAAATATGATCAAAACTGTGAATGATTCAACATCGACCGAGGATTTGGAATGGGCGTTGGAAGCTCTTAGTCTTGCGTCATATAGAAAAAGGCAATCGACAGACGATCTTGAAGATTTTTTTATTCAAGCTGTTCTGCATGTATCTCAACGGGAACATTTCCCTTCTAAAGCAAAGGTCAAGGTTGCCTTAGCTCAGGTACGCTATAATTTTCTGATTTAATAAAAAGGTTAAATAAACCGCGATAAAAAGTGGTACAACTGTACAATAAGAATAAATCGAGTTTATTAGTCACGTATGTGTGTGTATCAGGTGTCTGATATCACTATACGTTTTCATTTGGTGAACGTTCAAATGTGATAGTTTTTCAGATAAATTTGGATCCAGAAGTGGTATTGGCTCTCTTTTCCGAATCCAATCAGGAAGATCATCCTAGGAAGCGAGCGAAACTTTCAATAAAGTCCAAAAGCGAGCGCATTGCGGAATATCTGAAAGGGGAAAGTTCAGAAGAACAAGAAAATCGCCTATTATTCACGTTGGAAATACTTTGTATTAGCACGGTGAACTTTGCTTCAGCCACACCCGAATTAGTGAAGCGTCTATTCGATTTCGTTGAAAAGTATGTGACTTAAATTGAAAAATCGTATTTAGTAGAAAGTGTTTTGTATACTTTTTTGACTAAAAATTAGCCTATCAGAAAGTGGTAAAAATGACCGAAAGTCAAAATGATACCAATTTGCATTTTTTACAACTCAGGGCGAGCATAAGCCCCGGGTCTCAATGGCTCAAACGGAAACAGACAGCCCTACAGATAGATTTAAGCGCTGGAGAACTTTTAGGCTAAGGTAAGCTTTGACAGAATGCTTAAATGTAATCATGATTAGCTAGTATTCTTATGTCTAGCTCCGTTTAGAGTCATTACTCGGAGATTAAACTTGAGCCGAGTTTGCCAAAAAAGCAAATAGGAGCCATTTTGACTTACGATCGTCTTTACTGCTATAAAGTGTCACACATTTGAGGTATGTGTTTGGCATTTTAGTCATTTCGTTCCTCGTATTTTAATATTATCCCTTCTTTTAAGTATTTGGCTTATGTCTGTGGTTCACATCTGTATCTCATGATCCAATGGGTATTTTTTCATGATCTTTTTTTTTAAAATGATCCTCATGCAATTCTTAGGTGCACAAAAATATGAAATGATTTTTTTGAATATTTGAATTCGCGCCAAAATGCATTTTTCGATTTTCAAGGCTTTTTAAAGGTGGAAAAATTCAAATTCTATTTTTATAAAATTTTTAAGGTTATGGCGGACATCTTTGCTTTTTACATTTTTGAAAATGCCCAATTTTTTAATTTTTTATGCCAAAAAGCCACTTTTTGGCCAAAAAAAGTGATTTTTCGTTCCGATGCATCTGAGACGCTGAAAGGGGTTTTCGAAACGCTATACAGGGGTTTTCGAACATGCTGAATCCGAATCCGAAGTCAGATTTGAAATTCAAAATTTGAATTCGCGCCAAAATGCATTTTTCGATTTTCAAGGCTTTTTCACGGTCAAAAAATTCTAATTCTATTTTTATACAATTCTTAACGGTGTGGCGGACATCTTTGCTTTTTACATTTTTTTAATATCCATTTTTTAAATTTTTTATGGCAAAAAGCCACTTTTTGGCCAAAAAACAGTGATTTTTCGTTCCAATGCATCTGAGACGCTGAAAATTGGTATACACGGGTTTTCAAACATGCTGAATCCGAATCCGAAGTCAGATTTGAAATTCAAAATTTGAATTCGCGCCAAAATGCATTTTTCGATTTTCAAGGCTTTTTAACGGTCAAAAAATTCCAATTCTATTTTTATGCAATTTTTAACGCTGTGCCGGACATCTGTGCTTTTTACATTTTTTTAAATGGCCATTTTTTAACCTTTTTATGCCAAAAAGCCACTTTTTGGCCAAAAAAAGTGTTTTTTCGTTCCGATGCATCTGAGACGCTGAAAATTGGTATACAAGGGTTTTCGAACATGCTGAATCCGAATCCGAAGTCAGATTTTGAATTCAAAATTTGAATTCGCGCCAAAATGCATTTTTCGATTTTCAAGGCTTTTTAAAGGTGGAAAAATTCCAATTCTTTTCTCATTAAATTTTTAAGGCTATGGTGGACATCTTTGCTTTTTACATTTTTTAAAATGGACATTTTTAAAAATCCTCCATTTTTTGACTCCGAATCAGAAGTCATCATTCTGTTAGCATATGAATGTAAGTATGCGAATGTAAGCGTGATGAAGTAAAGATGATAAAATAAGCATGTGGATGTAAGCATGTAAACGCCGAACTCGCAAGCTTTTGCTATCATAAGCTTGATTTTGTAAGCATGTGAATGTAAGCATTCAACCGCCGAACTCGCAAACTTTTGCTATCGTAAGCTTGATTTTGTAAGCATGATAATGGAAGCATGCAAACGCCGAACTCGCAAGCTTTTGCTATGGTAATCTTGATTTTGTAAGCATGATAATGGAAGCATGCAAACGCCGAACTCGCAAGCTTTTGCTATCGTAAGCTTGATTTTGTAAGCATGTGAATGTAAGCATGCAAACGCCGAACTCGCAAGCTTTTGCTATTGTAAGCTTGATTGTAAGCATGCAAACGCCGAACACGCAAGCTTTGGCTACGGTAAGCTTGATTTTGTAAGCTTGATAATGTAAGCATGCAAACGCCCAACTCGCAAGCTTTTGCTATGGTAAGCTTGATTTTGTAAGCAGGATAGTGTAAGCATGCAAACGCCGAACTCGCAAGCTTTTGCTATGGTAAGCTTGATTTTGTAAGCATGTGAATGTAAGCATGCAAACGCCGAACTCGCAAGCTTTTGCTATCATAAGCTTGATTTTGTAAGCATGTGAATGTAAGCATGCAAACGCCGAACTCGCAAGCTTTTGCTATTGTAAGCTTGATTGTAAGCATGCAAACGCCGAACACGCAAGCTTTGGCTACGGTAAGCTTGATTTTGTAAGCATGATAATGGAAGCATGCAAACGCCGAACTCGCAAGCTTTTGCTATGGTAAGCTTGATTTTGTAAGCAGGATAGTGTAAGCATGCAAACGCCGAACTCGCAAGCTTTTGCTATGGTAAGCTTGATTTTGTAAGCATGTGAATGTAAGCATGCAAACGCCGAACTCGCAAGCTTTTGCTATGGTAAGCTTGATTTTGTAAGCAGGATAGTGTAAGCATGCAAACGCCGAACTCGCAAGCTTTTGCTATGGTAAGCTTGATTTTGTAAGCATGTGAATGTAAGCATGCAAACGCCGAACTCGCAAGCTTTTGCTACCATAAGCTTGATTTTGTAAGCATGTGAATGTAAGCATGCAAACGCCGAACTCGCAAGCTTTTGCTATTGTAAGCTTGATTGTAAGCATGCAAACGCCGAACACGCAAGCTTTGGCTACGGTAAGCTTGATTTTGTAAGCATGATAATGGAAGCATGCAAACGCCGAACTCGCAAGCTTTTGCTATGGTAAGCTTGATTTTGTAAGCTTGATAATGTAAGCATGCAAACGCCCAACTCGCAAGCTTTTGCTATGGTAAGCTTGATTTTGTAAGCAGGATAGTGTAAGCATGCAAACGCCGAACTCGCAAGCTTTTGCTATGGTAAGCTTGATTTTGTAAGCATGTGAATGTAAGCATGCAAACGCCGAACTCGCAAGCTTTTGCTATCATAAGCTTGATTTTGTAAGCATGTGAATGTAAGCATGCAAACGCCGAACTCGCAAGCTTTTGCTATCATAAGCTTGATTTTGTAAGCATGTGAATGTAAGCATGCAAACGCCGAACTCGCAAGCTTTTGCTATTGTAAGCTTGATTGTAAGCATGCAAACGCCGAACACGCAAGCTTTGGCTACGGTAAGCTTGATTTTGTAAGCAGGATAATGTAAGCATGCAAACGCCGAACTCGCAAGCTTTTGCTATGGTAAGCTTGATTTTGTAAGCAGGATAGTGTAAGCATGCAAACGCCGAACTCGCAAGCTTTTGCTATGGTAAGCTTGATTTTGTAAGCATGTGAATGTAAGCATGCAAACGCCGAACTCGCAAGCTTTTGCTATCATAAGCTTGATTTTGTAAGCATGTGAATGTAAGCATGCAAACGCCGAACTCGCAAGCTTTTGCTATCATAAGCTTGATTTTGTAAGCATGTGAATGTAAGCATGCAAACGCCGAACTCGCAAGCTTTTGCTATGGTAAGCTTGATTTTGTAAGCTTGATAATGTAAGCATGCAAACGCCGAACTCGCAAGCTTTTGCTATTGTAAGCTTCCTTCTGTAAGCATGTGAATGTAAGCATGCAACCGCCGAACTCGCAAACTTTTGCTATCGTAAGCTTGATTTTGTAAGCATGATAATGGAAGCATGCAAACGCCGAACTCGCAAGCTTTTGCTATGGTAAGCTTGATTTTGTAAGCTTGATAATGTAAGCATGCAAACGCCGAACTCGCAAGCTTTTGCTATGGTAAGCTTGATTTTGTAAGCTTGATAATGTAAGCATGCAAACGCCGAACTCGCAAGCTTTTGCTATTGTAAGCTTCCTTCTGTAAGCATGTGAATGTAAACATGGTAATGTAACTAACCATGTTCATGGCGTGGTTCATACCAATTTTTAAGCATGGTATTTTATGCTTTTTATTTTAAGCAAGTGCATTACTTATGGCGAAGAAAAATGCATAAGAACAATTAATATTATAATCTTTAAGCTAGCTGCGGCGGCGGAGCCGCCCCGCAGCTAGTATCATATAATATCATTACAAATAAAGGACATATAATTTATATGTCCTTTATTTGTAATGTAAAGTTTTATACGAATTCTAAAAATATTTTTTTTCTCAATTTATATTGCAAAACACTTTAAAACACATTTCAATCCCTGCATATTCTCTAGGATTTTATTTTAATCTTTTAGCGGATAATGTGATTGGAAGTTCAGCTAAAACGCCACATTGGATTTAAAATATCCATATCAAGAATGAATGTTTAGCTAAATATTGGATTTAGGGCACAACTCAATAACGGTTGGATAAAATCGATAGAGCCGACCTATTTCCAGCAACTCTGTTTTACTGCTATAATCGGAATTTTGGAATTGCCGAATGCTACCAAACGACTCTTTTCGGAGAATTTCCCATTAGATCCACTCGTCAAGATCATCCGTTTCGCACAAACTCCTATTGTCCTCAGAAAAGCTCTGAAAACTTTGACGCTCGTTGCTCCGGCAATTCCGGTTTGTTTGCAATATTTCATGCAACAATTATTTTTATGTTTCAGGCACAAGCGATATCCCAATTCATGACATTATTTACTTTTATGGGCGACGGAGTATTAAAACGAGACAACGAACTGACTCTGGAAGTCTTCGAAGAAACACTCCATGCTTTGTTTGGCTCTTTATTGAGATCAGAACGATTCTATGGAACGGATGAGGTAACATTTGCATATTTTATGAAACCTATCACATTGCCAAAATGACGATTGGTATGCCGAATGTCAGCAAAAATTGTTGTAAATATAGTTGTGGAGCAACTTTATCAAAGAACTCTTTAATGAAGAATGTTTTTGATTATTAACGTAGCCTTTACATTTTAATATTGCTTATTGTAATTAACAATAGAATTTTGAGTAAATATAATTTACGTGTTATAATTGAAAAAATAAAAAAGAAGGAATACCAAAGAATGAAGTAAAAGGTAAGTAGGTAAATGGTTATCTAACCGTTTCAACTCTGAATTTATAAAGAAGAAATCTACAAAGAAGAAAGAAAGTTTTTTTCTCAATATTTTGTCTCCATATATTCAGGTGTCTAAACTGAATTTTCAACGTAAAATACTGGAGATATCGCGAATGCTGGCTTTATCAATTATGGACATCCCAGCGCATCGACGAATTAGAATTCTTCGCGCAGTGGCAGAACAAATTCCGCCGGAGTACCTTTGGATTATTTTAGCTGTTCTGTTCGAAAATTTCTGTGTTAGATGGGAGAAAACACGGAACAAACAGCAGGAGAAAATCGAGAGTTTGGACGATATATCGCTGGAGCTTGTTGGCGAATTACAGCCCGAATACCAGGTAACAATACCTTTCACTTGTCCTTATATCACATCATATAATCGTTCTGTAATTTTGTTATAGCTGGACGTAATTATCGCTCTGTTAGATTATCTGGTGCGTTTGGGTGGCGACGTTGCTCCAGTAAATGGAAAAGTGCGACCAATGCCTGTTGTTGTTTTCGATCGCTCTGTGCACGAAATCAGAAAGTTGCGGCATTTTAGATTTGTGATACTCGGATTTGTTAACAAATGTCTGTCTAATAAAGTGCTCACGGAAAAGGTACTTTTTATCTTTAATAGGCTAAAATTTCATTAAGTCCAATTAAGGTATAGCCAAGATATATTGTTTTATCGTTATAAATTACCCATTTTGGTCTTATTGAATATTTAAATCTGTCAATGGTTTCACCCTCTAATTTGTCATGTTCCACCGGCTCCATTCCATTTGCGTTTTAATAAAATGAGTGGTAAAACAGTACTGTAATATTTTTTCAATATTGATACGATATTGCTCATTCATGGATAAACAATTTTAGTTGTCGACGCTATCGGAAGCGGAAATCCATGAGCGCACTTTCGAAATAAGAAAATATCTTTTGTCTGTCGTGACGCAACTTACGGAATTCGTAGACGAAGAAATCCAGACTGCCGAAAAAGTTGAACAAAAGAGTAGAGGAACAGAGAAAGAATCTTCAGCTGCACAGGCACTCAAATATTGGGTATCGTTAGCAGGGAAAACGGATGCCGCTTCTAAAAAGGTATGAAAGTTAAATTGATATTGAAAGCAATGAAGTTTCGCTCCTAATCCACTTTTGTAACTAACGTTTTCTTGTAAAAATCGATATTACGAAATGAGGCATGAGATCTGCGAGATGTGTTTTGTTTAATCGAAAATGTAATTTCTATGATTAACCGTTAACGTTTTCCCGCTGTAATTCAAAATATTAGATATAGCGCGCTAGCGCGCGGGGAGTCTATATCAGTATGCTTTTTCTGTTCTAACTTCACTCACATTCCAAGGGGGAAGGTCGGCGCTCCGCGCCCGACCACAGGACTGGCTCGCCACCTGCGGTGACTCGCAAACTCAGTCTGAGTTTGCCTCAGTCTGAGACTCAGTGTGCAAGCACAGTCAGAATACACTCCCATATGAAACCGTTTCTGACACGTTTCTAACTCAGTCTGAGTTTGGCTCAGTCTAAGTTTGGCTCAGTCTGAGTTTGAGACTGACACGAAACCGTGACTGATACGAAATTTAAGCACTATATAGACTGTACTCTCAGATGAAACCGTTACAGACACCAAAAATATGCACTGGAAACCGAAAATTTAGGTACATTTTAGTTAAATTTTGACCTCAAATTTGGATTCCCCACAAAAAAGTACCGTAAAAGAGGTACCTTTCAAAAATCAAGCACTGGATAAAATGCACTCTCAGATGAAACCGTTACAGACACCAAAATTTAGCACACATTACTATACCGAAAATTCGGGACAGACCGACAAAAATAAGCACTGGAAACCGAAAATTTAGGTACATTTTAGCTATATTTTGTCTAAATTTGTCTACATTTTAGCTAAATTCTGGCCTCAAATTTGGATTCCCCGCAAAAAAGTACCCTAAAATAGGTACCTTCCAAAAATAAGCACTCCAGTACCGTAAAAGAGGTACCTTTCAAAAATCAAGCACTGGATAAAATGCACTCTCAGATGAAACCGTTACAGACACCAAAATTTAGCACACATTACTATACCGAAAATTCGGGACAGACCGACAAAAATGAGCACTGGAAACCGAAAATTTAGGTACATTTTAGCTATATTTTGTCTAAATTTGTCTACATTTTAGCTAAATTCTGGCCTCAAATTTGGATTCCCCGCAAAAAAGTACCCTAAAATAGGTACCTTCCAAAAATAAGCACCCCTAAGAATGCACCCTTGAAAAATGGAATAAGCACCCATAAGAATGCACTCCAAAAACGTCCGACGGAGGACGCACGGACATCACTAACTTACTATAAGGATTGAGGTCAGTTGAATTAAAATGGTTTTTGTTTTGAAACTGATATTGATTTATGTAAAATATAACACTGAAACGCATTCGCTGAAGAGATGCCTCAGGACATGCTTGATTGTTGTACTCATTTGTATTTAGTTACGAGGTCTGCTACCAGTGAATGGATTTCGCGCGCAAAATGAATAAATGGAATTGGAAAATTTCTATTGAAAACAAACAATAATGCCTTAGTCCTGACTTCAGTCACTGCAATTCTGTTACAATTTTAAGTTCATTCGTTGTTTAATTTCGTTGTTGATTTGCCTGTTAATAAAGTTTATTCTAAACGATTATAAATTGGAGATTTTTAACATAAAAACTTACTAACATAAATTTTTATCACTGTTATCATTTTTGTTAATGATCGAAATATCACTCATCGATTATACAATAAAACATTACATTTCACTATAGTTGAGGTTTGATATTCTTGAATTTTTATTCTCCTTACAGTTGTCAATTACTAAACTGATTTATCAGTATAGCAAGTCCCAGACAAAGCATTGACTTATTGCTAATAAACGACTGCTGATTATCTTGGCTTCATATTTCCAATCGAAAATTTGGCGTTCTCATTTTCAAGTCAAAATGACCATAAAAGCAACTGACAATACTGTACTGTAACTGTGTTATGGCAGCAGGCAACTGTCTTGATGAGCTGTAATGTTCAGCTCCCGTTTCTCTAAATGAACAATTATTTACCAAAATCTTCGATTTTTCTTTTTTGCCTTTTCAAATATTCAATTTAAGAGAATTCTCGTTGGGACATTATTCATTCCACCGACCATTCAAACGATTTCCAGCAAAAAGAACTTCTCCCAAGTACGCTCAACGCATGACTTAATAATTACTTCTTTGGTTATCCCCTCTCACTTTTCTGGGTACGGGACAATTCATCAAATGGACAATTCATCACACGGGACAATTCATCACATGGGACAATTCATCACATGGGACAATTCATCAAATGGACAATTCATCACACGGGACAATTCATCACATGGGACAATTCATCACATGGGACAATTCATCACATGGGACAATTCATCACATGGGACAATTCATCACATGGACAATTCATCACACGGGACAATTCATCACATGGGACAATTCATCACATGGGACAATTCATCACATGGACAATTCATCACATGGGACAATTCATCACATATTGTGAAAAATGGCCAATTTTTTCCCGTGTGATGAATTGTCCATTTGATGAATTGTCCGTGTCCCCACTTTTCTGTTTTGTTACAGTCTTTGAATTTGGTTATCTCTAAAATATTTAAACAAATATTGCCTTCTTTATACATTTTTAGTGCGGTTTAGTATTTATAAAAAATTATCAAGCTGAAATTAAGTGTATATTAAACGGGAAAATTCGTACTTACTATTTTGTTAGATACAATAAATATTCAAGTTTTTCTTCCTGTTGTCTTCCTTTTCCTATAATCTGAGTGCTCCTGCTTTTCGCAACATTTTGAGTGTTATTTTATGAAATTATAATAAAGTTATCCACAATATTTTCTTAACTGTTTTTAGAGTTTCTTTTGCTTTGCCCGCAATTCGCCACATATTTTATATAATGAGCGGCAGTAGTGAGTTACTTATTTTTCTTTCTTGATTTATAACTGAAAATATTTAGGTATTGAGGTACCGCGAAACTTTCGTCTATTGGAAGAGCTTGAGGGTAATTTTTTATTATAATTTCCAACGAGGTATTCCATCTGGGAAATGATCAATATGTTTTGGATGAGTAACAATTTCGAGAAGTTTTGAAGTAGGAGAAAGTAATTTGTTGAAGCGGATGCTAGTTGGCGGTGAACGTAATCGCCGATCCAATAAGAAATAAGCATTTTATATAACTTTTCTTTAATGCATCAATTAGTAGTCAATTAGGGGAGCGCCACAGCGGCTACGCCGCTACCACTTTTTTTATGGGTAAATGGGCTAAAAAAATTTTTTTGACAAAAAACTTTTTTCGTACCACGGGGTACCCCGGACTATGTTTTTGACCCCGGATTCGGATTCAGCACCATCGAAAACCCCCGGGTGCAAAAAATCAGCATCGCAGCAGCTTTGGTTCAAAAATGCCAAATTTTGGCCAAAAAAGCCACTTTTTGGCAAAAAATGGCCACTTTTTGAGATCTCCGCCAAAAAATTTTTGCGGATTCGTATACCAACTTTCTGAGACCTACAAAATGAGCTATCACGGACCCCTGTATCGGGGGTACAAAAAAAGTTTTCCTTGTAGCGCAAAAAACACCCATTTTTGCCACTTTTTGGCCAAAAAGTGGCACTTTTTTATATCTGCGCCAAAAAATTTTTTGCATTTCCGTCTAGACTCGTCGAGACCTACAAAATGAGCTATCACACACCCCTCTAGCGGGGGTACATAATTCTGGGTGAAAGGTACACCCCTAGGGACACTTGCGCTGAACATGGTAATGTAACTAACCATGTTCATGGCGTGGTTCATACCAATTTTTAAGCATGGTATTTTATGCTTTTTATTTTAAGCAAGTGCATTACTTATGGCGAAGAAAAATGCATAAGAACAATTAATATTATAATCTTTAAGCTAGCTGTGGCGGCGGAGCCGCCCCGCAGCTAGTATCATATAATATCATTACAAATAAAGGACATATAATTTATATGTCCTTTATTTGTAATGTAAAGTTTTATACGAATTCTAAAAATATTTTTTTTCTCAATTTATATTGCAAAACACTTTAAAACACATTTCAATCCCTGCATATTCTCTAGGATTTTATTTTAATCTTTTAGCGGATAATGTGATTGGAAGTTCAGCTAAAACGCCACATTGGATTTAAAATATCCATATCAAGAATGAATGTTTAGCTAAATATTGGATTTAGGGCACAACTCAATAACGGTTGGATAAAATCGATAGAGCCGACCTATTTCCAGCAACTCTGTTTTACTGCTATAATCGGAATTTTGGAATTGCCGAATGCTACCAAACGACTCTTTTCGGAGAATTTCCCATTAGATCCACTCGTCAAGATCATCCGTTTCGCACAAACTCCTATTGTCCTCAGAAAAGCTCTGAAAACTTTGACGCTCGTTGCTCCGGCAATTCCGGTTTGTTTGCAATATTTCATGCAACAATTATTTTTATGTTTCAGGCACAAGCGATATCCCAATTCATGACATTATTTACTTTTATGGGCGACGGAGTATTAAAACGAGACAACGAACTGACTCTGGAAGTCTTCGAAGAAACACTCCATGCTTTGTTTGGCTCTTTATTGAGATCAGAACGATTCTATGGAACGGATGAGGTAACATTTGCATATTTTATGAAACCTATCACATTGCCAAAATGACGATTGGTATGCCGAATGTCAGCAAAAATTGTTGTAAATATAGTTGTGGAGCAACTTTATCAAAGAACTCTTTAATGAAGAATGTTTTTGATTATTAACGTAGCCTTTACATTTTAATATTGCTTATTGTAATTAACAATAGAATTTTGAGTAAATATAATTTACGTGTTATAATTGAAAAAATAAAAAAGAAGGAATACCAAAGAATGAAGTAAAAGGTAAGTAGGTAAATGGTTATCTAACCGTTTCAACTCTGAATTTATAAAGAAGAAATCTACAAAGAAGAAAGAAAGTTTTTTTCTCAATATTTTGTCTCCATATATTCAGGTGTCTAAACTGAATTTTCAACGTAAAATACTGGAGATATCGCGAATGCTGGCTTTATCAATTATGGACATCCCAGCGCATCGACGAATTAGAATTCTTCGCGCAGTGGCAGAACAAATTCCGCCGGAGTACCTTTGGATTATTTTAGCTGTTCTGTTCGAAAATTTCTGTGTTAGATGGGAGAAAACACGGAACAAACAGCAGGAGAAAATCGAGAGTTTGGACGATATATCGCTGGAGCTTGTTGGCGAATTACAGCCCGAATACCAGGTAACAATACCTTTCACTTGTCCTTATATCACATCATATAATCGTTCTGTAATTTTGTTATAGCTGGACGTAATTATCGCTCTGTTAGATTATCTGGTGCGTTTGGGTGGCGACGTTGCTCCAGTAAATGGAAAAGTGCGACCAATGCCTGTTGTTGTTTTCGATCGCTCTGTGCACGAAATCAGAAAGTTGCGGCATTTTAGATTTGTGATACTCGGATTTGTTAACAAATGTCTGTCTAATAAAGTGCTCACGGAAAAGGTACTTTTTATCTTTAATAGGCTAAAATTTCATTAAGTCCAATTAAGGTATAGCCAAGATATATTGTTTTATCGTTATAAATTACCCATTTTGGTCTTATTGAATATTTAAATCTGTCAATGGTTTCACCCTCTAATTTGTCATGTTCCACCGGCTCCATTCCATTTGCGTTTTAATAAAATGAGTGGTAAAACAGTACTGTAATATTTTTTCAATATTGATACGATATTGCTCATTCATGGATAAACAATTTTAGTTGTCGACGCTATCGGAAGCGGAAATCCATGAGCGCACTTTCGAAATAAGAAAATATCTTTTGTCTGTCGTGACGCAACTTACGGAATTCGTAGACGAAGAAATCCAGACTGCCGAAAAAGTTGAACAAAAGAGTAGAGGAACAGAGAAAGAATCTTCAGCTGCACAGGCACTCAAATATTGGGTATCGTTAGCAGGGAAAACGGATGCCGCTTCTAAAAAGGTATGAAAGTTAAATTGATATTGAAAGCAATGAAGTTTCGCTCCTAGTCCACTTTTGTAACTAACGTTTTCTTGTAAAAATCGATATTACGAAATGAGGCATGAGATCTGCGAGATGTGTTTTGTTTAATCGAAAATGTAATTTCTATGATTAACCGTTAACGTTTTCCCGCTGTAATTCAAAATATTAGATATAGCGCGCTAGCGCGCGGGGAGTCTATATCAGTATGCTTTTTCTGTTCTAACTTCACTCACATTCCAAGGGGGAAGGTCGGCGCTCCGCGCCCGACCACAGGACTGGCTCGCCACCTGCGGTGACTCGCAAACTCAGTCTGAGTTTGCCTCAGTCTGAGACTCAGTGTGCAAGCACAGTCAGAATACACTCCCATATGAAACCGTTTCTGACACGTTTCTAACTCAGTCTGAGTTTGGCTCAGTCTAAGTTTGGCTCAGTCTGAGTTTGAGACTGACACGAAACCGTGACTGATACGAAATTTAAGCACTATATAGACTGTACTCTCAGATGAAACCGTTACAGACACCAAAAATATGCACTGGAAACCGAAAATTTAGGTACATTTTAGTTAAATTTTGACCTCAAATTTGGATTCCCCACAAAAAAGTACCGTAAAAGAGGTACCTTTCAAAAATCAAGCACTGGATAAAATGCACTCTCAGATGAAACCGTTACAGACACCAAAATTTAGCACACATTACTATACCGAAAATTCGGGACAGACCGACAAAAATAAGCACTGGAAACCGAAAATTTAGGTACATTTTAGCTATATTTTGTCTAAATTTGTCTACATTTTAGCTAAATTCTGGCCTCAAATTTGGATTCCCCGCAAAAAAGTACCCTAAAATAGGTACCTTCCAAAAATAAGCACCCCTAAGAATGCACCCTTGAAAAATGGAATAAGCACCCATAAGAATGCACTCCAAAAACGTCCGACGGAGGACGCACGGACATCACTAACTTACTATAAGGATTGAGGTCAGTTGAATTAAAATGGTTTTTGTTTTGAAACTGATATTGATTTATGTAAAATATAACACTGAAACGCATTCGCTGAAGAGATGCCTCAGGACATGCTTGATTGTTGTACTCATTTGTATTTAGTTACGAGGTCTGCTACCAGTGAATGGATTTCGCGCGCAAAATGAATAAATGGAATTGGAAAATTTCTATTGAAAACAAACAATAATGCCTTAGTCCTGACTTCAGTCACTGCAATTCTGTTACAATTTTAAGTTCATTCGTTGTTTAATTTCGTTGTTGATTTGCCTGTTAATAAAGTTTATTCTAAACGATTATAAATTGGAGATTTTTAACATAAAAACTTACTAACATAAATTTTTATCACTGTTATCATTTTTGTTAATGATCGAAATATCACTCATCGATTATACAATAAAACATTACATTTCACTATAGTTGAGGTTTGATATTCTTGAATTTTTATTCTCCTTACAGTTGTCAATTACTAAACTGATTTATCAGTATAGCAAGTCCCAGACAAAGCATTGACTTATTGCTAATAAACGACTGCTGATTATCTTGGCTTCATATTTCCAATCGAAAATTTGGCGTTCTCATTTTCAAGTCAAAATGACCATAAAAGCAACTGACAATACTGTACTGTAACTGTGTTATGGCAGCAGGCAACTGTCTTGATGAGCTGTAATGTTCAGCTCCCGTTTCTCTAAATGAACAATTATTTACCAAAATCTTCGATTTTTCTTTTTTGCCTTTTCAAATATTCAATTTAAGAGAATTCTCGTTGGGACATTATTCATTCCACCGACCATTCAAACGATTTCCAGCAAAAAGAACTTCTCCCAAGTACGCTCAACGCATGACTTAGTAATTACTTCTTTGGTTATCCCCTCTCACTTTTCTGGGTACGGGACAATTCATCAAATGGACAATTCATCACACGGGACAATTCATCACATGGGACAATTCATCACATGGGACAATTCATCAAATGGACAATTCATCACACGGGACAATTCATCACATGGGACAATTCATCACATGGGACAATTCATCACATGGACAATTCATCACACGGGACAATTCATCACATGGGACAATTCATCACATGGGACAATTCATCACATGGACAATTCATCACATGGGACAATTCATCACATATTGTGAAAAATGGCCAATTTTTTCCCGTGTGATGAATTGTCCATTTGATGAATTGTCCGTGTCCCCACTTTTCTGTTTTGTTACAGTCTTTGAATTTGGTTATCTCTAAAATATTTAAACAAATATTGCCTTCTTTATACATTTTTAGTGCGGTTTAGTATTTATAAAAAATTATCAAGCTGAAATTAAGTGTATATTAAACGGGAAAATTCGTACTTACTATTTTGTTAGATACAATAAATATTCAAGTTTTTCTTCCTGTTGTCTTCCTTTTCCTATAATCTGAGTGCTCCTGCTTTTCGCAACATTTTGAGTGTTATTTTATGAAATTATAATAAAGTTATCCACAATATTTTCTTAACTGTTTTTAGAGTTTCTTTTGCTTTGCCCGCAATTCGCCACATATTTTATATAATGAGCGGCAGTAGTGAGTTACTTATTTTTCTTTCTTGATTTATAACTGAAAATATTTAGGTATTGAGGTACCGCGAAACTTTCGTCTATTGGAAGAGCTTGAGGGTAATTTTTTATTATAATTTCCAACGAGGTATTCCATCTGGGAAATGATCAATATGTTTTGGATGAGTAACAATTTCGAGAAGTTTTGAAGTAGGAGAAAGTAATTTGTTGAAGCGGATGCTAGTTGGCGGTGAACGTAATCGCCGATCCAATAAGAAATAAGCATTTTATATAACTTTTCTTTAATGCATCAATTAGTAGTCAATTAGGGGAGCGCCACAGCGGCTACGCCGCTACCACTTTTTTTATGGGTAAATGGGCTAAAAAAATTTTTTTGACAAAAAACTTTTTTCGTACCACGGGGTACCCCGGACTATGTTTTTGACCCCGGATTCGGATTCAGCACCATCGAAAACCCCCGGGTGCAAAAAATCAGCATCGCAGCAGCTTTGGTTCAAAAATGCCAAATTTTGGCCAAAAAAGCCACTTTTTGGCAAAAAATGGCCACTTTTTGAGATCTCCGCCAAAAAATTTTTGCGGATTCGTATACCAACTTTCTGAGACCTACAAAATGAGCTATCACGGACCCCTGTATCGGGGGTACAAAAAAAGTTTTCCTTGTAGCGCAAAAAACACCCATTTTTGCCACTTTTTGGCCAAAAAGTGGCACTTTTTTATATCTGCGCCAAAAAATTTTTTGCATTTCCGTCTAGACTCGTCGAGACCTACAAAATGAGCTATCACACACCCCTCTAGCGGGGGTACATAATTCTGGGTGAAAGGTACACCCCTAGGGACACTTGCGCTTTAGGGTGATTAGATGTAGTGAATTGTAGTCATTTTTACCTTTTAGATGGACAGAAAGGCAAAGGTGACGGAAATATTTCGTGGGGCCTTGAGGACGACGATGATATGACTCTGACCAGGCGAGTTGATTTGTTTTAATAAGCAAAATTGATATCCATGATAATAGATTGTTATATTAAATTTCAACACGGATTTCTTTTAGATGGACAGGTATGGTGATCGGTCCCAGCCGTGTAAGTTTTTTAAATTTATCTAGTTATTCTATTTTTATTGTTGCTCCTATAAAGGCTGATATGATATATTGCATAGCAATCAAATGGTGGAAGATACCTAGTGTCATTTCCATGAAAGTCATGTTTATTAGTATGGCAATGATACTATGTTTTCTGGAGGAAATTAAAACGGAAGCACAAATTACACAACCACCTCTGTGATGTCCTTTCTAAAAATAGATAGTCTGCAATAATCCGTCTCAGCCTTGATTGGGTTTTTATGGATATATTTAGACACCATATGAATCTCGAATCTATAATCTGCGAATTGAATGTGGCCCGAACTATCCTAAGGACCCGCCTACTGTTCGCTTCACAACTAAGATAAATATAAATGGCATTAATGCGCAATCTGGTGTGGTAAGTCCACATTTTATTATTACTTGTTATTATTAACTTGTTTTATAATAATAGTGCATGTTGCATCATTGCTTCAGACCTCATATTTTTAATCTGACATAAAAGGTTACTGGACAAATCTTCATCGTATTAATTTAGTTTACCGTATTTCCTCCAAAACAAGCCCCCCTCCAAAATAAGCCCCCTACAGAAAGAGAAATAGTATGTAAAAATGAGAGGTTAGAGAAAAAATAGCAAATTTTGGGGTACATTGAAAAATAAAAGCCCCGGGGCTTGTTTTGGAGGAAATACGGTAGTAGAATAAGACTTATTTTTATCTTTATTCAAAAGAATTAAAATTTTGATTCCGTTCGATATATATTATGTGCTTTTTACAGGTAGATAGACGATATGTCCCTTCTCTTCGGCAGTGGAACACTTCTTGCTATATCAAGGTATCTTGCCCAATATATGTTACCTTTACGCCATAAAATTGACATTACTTAGTTGTGAAAATGGAGCTTAAAATGCAAGCTTGATGTACTCGTAACAAATTTTGTAATAATTAGTGACAAATAAATACCTTAATTGTTTTGGTCACACAGTGGTAAAAATCCATTTAATTGAACAAAATAAGATGAGACAAAAAAATTATTATTGCCTTAAGGAATTTAAGTTACGTATGGTGCATACCACCTAGATGTTTTACATGTTATTTTTGAATGGTACCCTTTTGGAGCAATCTGACTGACCAATTAGAATATTTCTTAAATTTAACAAGGCACCGACATCATCTTATTTGAGTCACCCAATAATTTATTGTATTAGTGTTTGAGTTTTAGACAATCTTGGAGGATATTCGCAGACACTTGATGACTGCCAAGGAGAATATGAAACTTCCTCAGCCACCAGAAGGATCTATGTTCTGAAGTGTGCACAGAATATTGGAAGGAGAGCAGATCTCTTATTATCTTAATCTATTCAGAAAGTAACATGTTCTTCCTTCCTGCTTATACTATGTTTGTTGTTTCTTTTTGCTGAAAGATTTTTCTGTAATAAAAATTTTGTCCTATATTGCTTTTGCTCATCAGAAGTTCGGCGATCACACGCTTATATTGCTTAATGGATTTTGGCTTTGCTATTTTTGATTTTAGGTTCCCACTGGTTAAAACATCTGTTAAAATGACGGTAAGTGTGATTTCTATGAAAAATTATTGGTTAGCCATTTCCTGAGTTTTAAACATTACCGTTTGTTGGTTTGATTTTCGGCATACACTTAACTTCGAATTAAGACATTAATCTTTAACTCTTGCTAGATATCAATTCAATTTGCTGTGAGTTATGAATAAACTGCACACATTGAAACATTGTTAATGGGCAAAAGATTGCTTAAGCTTAAGAAATCAACGTCTTATAAGGCTAGCTCGCATATATTATCAACAAATTATAAGGAACCAATGAAAATATTTTGGTTTCAGGTTTTCAATTAAATTTTTTAGGAGCTATACTTTGAAATCTTACACGCGAAGACCCATATATTATGCCAAGCGAAAGACACCTCAACCGTTTCAGAACTGAAGAAAATTGTTGAGGGAATTCTCAAAATAACACCAGACAAGCAAACGTTGAAGAAGCCCGCTAACGAAAGCCGGACAGAATGGGCCGCACTAGATGAAAAACAAAGTTTATCCGACGCAGGATTCTCAGGGAAAAATGCAAAAGCTGACGAACCAGCAGTATTGGCACTTGTTTTACCAGGTTGGTATAATTTTCTTGTTTCGTATTTGGTGAAATACATTAAGTTGTATCTGATCGTTATTTCAGCAATTATCGTATTGCAATAATTTCAATAGGATTTAATTTCAGCTTTAATTTGCGAGACTAAACTTAGACAGCTGCATACTATTATTATCCTCTTATTCCGATATAATGTTTCAATTTGCGTCAAGTGCGGCTGCGCCTTTGGTTATCTCATTGGCCGGCAAGTGAAAGAGGAGCTAGGAAGACAGGCCTCCTATTCAGTGACATTGCGGTAGGACAAAATCCGTCCAAACATTATATCAAAATGAGTGGATAATAACAGTAACTAGGTATTGAGACTAAGAAATATACATTGTAGTTGCTAAATAATTTATCTTTTATCGAATATCAATTTTTATTTAAAGCGTTAGTAATTGTCCTAAATATTTTGCGCCTGATAAAAGCCCATTCATATTCAGAAAGTATTACTAAAACTATTAATCCCGTTATTTTTAGAAGACAACGATACGGCTAATGTAGTGCCCGTATCCACACCACCGCCTTTGCCCGAAGCGATGAGACATCGAGATCAGGAGTTCGGAGAGGCGAGCTAAAAGCAACTAAATGTCACTCACGCCTGTCAATTTATTTATACGAATTAGTGATGGTGGAATTTTTTACAATATAGGCTAACCTATTCTTGATCAGTCTTATAAAGACCTTCATACCTAGGGTTATCTGTATTTGTAAGTACATTTTGGTTTTATAGTGGACATTTTATATATTCGAACACCATCGCTGATATTTATTCTTAACTTAACCATCATATATTTCGGCTTTATATAGTAATACAGTGGAATCGTCAGATTCACACATTTCATTTTATACCATCAATTGTTATTGCATAAAGAATTTCGTTCATAAACAAACCTTTAATATGTTCATGCCTGCTCTGTTAATGAAAAACAGTTACAAATTCAAAGTACAATATAAGACAATTTTCCGAAACTTAGATATTCTCCACTCGCGTAACAAATTCTTCGACAATTTCCTTTGTGAATTCGCACGCTTGTTTTAATGCTTGTCTCTCAGTTCCGGATTTGGCTTGGAAAATATCAGTCGAAGGATTCTGTTGATTAAAGTCCATCTGAAGTGATAATTGTTACAATTTGTTTTATAATTTTATCTGTAAAAACCAGATCTTGTCCTTGGTGGAATGACATACGCAAAATAACTAGTTGTTTTACGATATCTCGTATTTTTAGAATTTCTTTTAAGCACCTCGTAATATTGTATTAGAATTTTTGGTACTTCCATGAATATGAGAATGGTTCTATCAGTTTACGAGAATTCACATACCTTCAAACGTTCCCGTTTTGACAGTGATTGAGTTTGACGCAATGGCGGTGGCGCACTCCCAGATCGTTTATTTGGGTAGGTTGAAATACTCCTCGTTGGTCGACCACCAATTGGATGAAGTTTACGTCTAGCGCGCTCTAGTTCTGCTGGCAAAATAAAACTTTTTCGACTTGCCGATTGACTAGACATTGGCTCTAAAATTATGTTGTTATACAGCTCAGAAAATATAACAAAAAAACCAAACCTTGATTCAAAACAAAAGACATTTGAGGACTGCCTAATTTATTCATTGATCGAGATTTTGACAGATGACTGGTACTCCGGCTCAAAGTTGTCACAGAAAACCGAGGAGATACAAGTTGTTGGGCAGCAGCGCGTTGTTTCAGGGTTAAAATCTATAATTTCAAAGTATTTATTCACCATGTAAAATATTGAGAGTAGCTAAATCCCAAAACTAATTACTTTAGTTTGTTTTATTGCAGATAATTTAGCTTCTACGTAATAATTTTCAGTTAAATGACAATTGTTATTTTTAATTCCAGTTACCTGGTTTAGCCCTTTAACAACATTAGCGTGGAAGTCGTCTATGGCGGACCGCAATGGGTTCACTTGCGTTGAATTATTGTTGAGATGAATTGAACAATATTCTTCAAATCGGTATAGCATGTCACAGAGACTGCTCGCGAAAAGAGCGTAGTTCGTTATGAGGTAGGAGCTGTATATTTGAAATATAATGACAAATTCTGTGATGTAAGAAATTTACCTTGAAAGACGAATGTTGAAAGACTTCAAAACTTGCGCGAAACGCCTTGAAAGTAATCCTATGGAGGCTTCGTGATTCACATGCACTTCCTAAAATAGGGTTCAAACATTTTACAGTATAAGTTTCAGCTAAATCCAAACCCTAGATCGATGAATTCTCTTAAGTTTGGTGACATCATATCTTTCGTCAATTGCACAAAGTCGATCGAGTTGAACACGAATGGAATAAAGTGTGGAAAATTCTCGATTGAGATCCGAAGAAAGTGCTGGGTCGTTGGAAGCCAAATTTGCTGAAAATTCCTATAAATCGGCGAGTATTGCGCACAATACCTAACAATTGTTAATTCTCAATTTAATTTTATCCATTCAATGGCTCTATATATAGCTCCGTAGCAAGTATAATTTCAGACTGACGGATTTCAGAGGGATCTACTCTTGGAAAATTATTTCGGCGTGTATATTTTCGAAGTACTTGTCCCATTTTTCATATATTTTTTTCAAATTTCAAGAATATGTCTCTGGTAAACATCTACCTCTCAAATTGTTATTTGAGATAATGCTAAGTCACAGCCAAGATATACATTAGCTTGTTCCTATGTCTCGTTTTTGGAACCATATTTTACGTGAATACTGCGCCGTTATTTCTGACATATTTTTGTATCTCTATTTTCGTTATAAATTTTTGATGCTCTTCCCTTAACTTTCCAACAAGTTAAAATATTCGCTTGATGGCTTACACATTTATTGTCCCAAAATAAAATTGACAATCACTATAAAATCGCCAATTAATTTTGGTAAAGAATTGTAAGACAACACAAAAATAGTACCTGTTCTAAGGAAGACCTCGATAGTGCAGTGAAGTGACCTGATTAATTGGTCAAGAGCATCGTCTACTAATGCTGACCTCGTCGGAGTGTGGTCCCTCGATAGAGTACTCAGTCGTCTGCTTTCTCCGGTCAAAATCGACGCACTGTGCTGCTCTTTGAGAACCAAATCCACTACCATATCGGTCCACAATTTCTGGAAGCGACGGTCCTGAAGCCTACAATGTATAACACTGCACTTGTTACATAAAGTGTACCTGAAGTAAGTCGGCCATCATCTCTTCGGCTAGCTCGTCCGTGGTAGGTAATCGAGAGCCATGTTTAATACGAGTCATATCACATCGAACAACGAAAGGATAGCACCTAAAAGGTAGTGTTACATGATGTTTGGATCAGAAAAGGTTGTACATAGATCAAATAACAGAAGTCTGTAATAGATCGGCTTAGAGGTATGCATATAGCAACTAAGAGCACTAAATTGACAAATTCAGTTACTCAATCGATAACGACATTCAGCCCATTAATATTCCAAATTGTGTATGAAATGTGCTAAAAATTTCGACTTCACAAAATATCGCCATTCGATTCCTGGATGTCAAGACCAACCACAGTAGCACGTACCACAAGTATATATGTTACATGTGTGGCCTACTCACGTAAGTAACATGAATATCGTTATCCTTTTTCAAATGCCTTCAAAGGTATTCAACCGGCGACGGCATTCATTGTTTATTCTGCGGGAATGGAAGCGGAAGGATGGGGCGTCTCTTCCATAGGCGCCCATATTAAACTGGCACACACAGCCTATTCGCTTAAAATGGGTCCCATATGAGGAAAGGTGAGACAGGTGTCGTTGACTCCCAATTGAGGTTATAGGTAAGATTTGAGACATTCTGAGCGTGGGAGCGGATTATCGGAATAGTAATTGGAATGGGAGAAAGAGTGGGAAGGAGTTGGCATACTGAAATGGCCAAACATTCCTACTGAACAACACCAGTTCGTTCATCCTGAAATCATCCCTGGTATAAAAATAGTTGCGAGGCGCAAAATTGACGAACTAACAAGAAAAATATCCAAGTAGATGAAAGATAACAGAGTGCTGGTAAAAATTTGTCTCGTCAAACGGAAGATGGATCGAGAATTCGAAAGGTGTATATGGCGCGCCGTTGCAATCGTTTAATTTAAACGAGGGGTTTAAAATGGACTTGGCGCATTTTCTGATGCCCAAATTTCAGCCCAGTTAATTCACGAAGTAAAAGTATGTCTGAAAGAATTGAAATCTGCTCCCAAAACAGTTATCAATAACTGATTGTTTTCCTGTTTATGGAATTATTTGTTTAAATCGGTTGAAATTTAATTTTTGGCTTTGTGCCAAATATGTATCTTTCAGAGTACAAAAATTAACGGACATTTGTGTCCTTGTCTGAAATTAATTACGTTAAGAGAATTTTGTTATCCAAAGGTGCTCTGTTTCAGGAAATATCATATGATATTTTGTTTGTTCAAAATATTTATGCGAATTGTTAAATAAATATGTTATGTTAATTGTGATTTGTTACGGATAACGAATAATAATGTAATCGATGTTACTTTGTTCAGATCAAGCGGAAATATGGATGCCGATCTCGAGAGCGCGGAAATTGTTTTTGCTCAAAGGTTGGTATTGAATGATTGGTAAAAAGATTCTATTCGACATAATTTAATTATACTCACGAACTTGGACCATTAGGGCTAATATATGGGCGTAATTTTTCGGTAAACGGAACAAAAAAATTTAAGTCATTGATTATTGGTAATTCATATTACTTTTTTTCAATATTTAATTTAGACTTGCGTCAGGAGAGCCAATCATTCGCCAGCGAGCACTAAAGCTTCTCAAGCAATTTGTCTCGAAAAATTCAAAAGAAAAATGTAAGTCTTTCCTGAAAAATTCTCTTTACGTACGTTTAAACTAGAGGTCGGTTTACTCTCTAACCGATATTTTGACTCAGTTTGCTAATTTTTCCAAATTTTTGAAACTCTTTTGGAAATCTAAAGAAACGTTAACCTAGATAATTTAATGCTATTAATGATATCATAAATTAAAAAAAAATTTTCTGACTTTAAGTGGGCAAAAAAATCATTCCCATTTTATATCGGTTGCCAGACAGTCAGAGAAAAACGACCGATATAAATTTTAAGAAGCTGTAACTCGCATATTTTCTGGACAACTAAATATCTGTAAAAAGCAAAGTTGTGTGTCGGGAGAGCCTCTACTATACTGCCCAAAAAAATTTCCGATTTCATGAAAAAAAGATCAAGTATCGGTTAAGTATCGGTCAAAGTATCGGTCAAATATCGGTCGACCGATACTTGACCTTTTTTTCATGAAATCGGAAATTTTTTTGGGCAGTATAGTAGAGGCTCTCCCGACACACAACTTTGCTTTTTACAGATATTTAGTTGTCCAGAAAATATGCGAGTTACAGCTTCTTAAAATTTATATCGGTCGTTTTTCTCTGACTGTCTGGCAACCGATATAAAATGGGAATGATTTTTTTGCCCACTTAAAGTCAGAAAATTTTTTTTTAATTTATGATATCATTAATAGCATTAAATTATCTAGGTTAACGTTTCTTTAGATTTCCAAAAGAGTTTCAAAAATTTGGAAAAATTAGCAAAATGAGTCAAAATATCGGTTAGAGAGTAAACCGACCTCTAGTTTAAACCACAAATTAGCGAATTTCTTAATACTGCAGAAGTGTTCTTTATGCGATATCATAATTAGGATTAAAAAAACATCATTAGAAAAGTGCGAAAACTGTTGCTAATTGCATTGATCTTTCTGGCGATCCACAATGTGCTGCGCCAGTGCTGAGGCTATTTTGTAAAAAGGTGGTGTCCATATTTTTGCAAGATGCAATGTCACAGCCATGGATAAATTATGGAGATAGCTATGTATTGAGTTCAGTTTGAGGAGGATTTTATTTTTATATATTGTTATCGCAATTACTTGTTTACGTATTATTTTCCAGCATTCACGGATGAGTCAATGATGCGTTTCTGTAAAGGCCTTCACTATGCCATGTGGATGCAAGATAAAATGTTACTTCAAGAGCAATTGGCTGACGACATTTGCAATTTGGTGAATCTATTCGCAATGGAGGATCAAGTACAAGAGTTCGTTCGTGCGTTTTTCTTCTCCCTATCCAAGGAATGGCCAATGATTGACAGATGGCGAATGGATAAATTTCTCATGGTATGTAATGTATTTATCAAATTATAATTCGCTATAAAGACAATATAAGTTTCATAAAATTAGTTTCACCAGAGTAATAATTGTGATAGTCGATGCGATTTCTCCAAAATTTACCGACTATTCATCGCTTATCTTCATCTAATTATTGAGTTTTCATTAAAAAAAGTTACATCACAGTTTATGATGATTGTTTTGCGAAATAGGTTTTTATTTTGTAGCAGTAGTAATAAAATTATTAATTGCACTTTACGGTTGTTTATCACGTCATGTTTAGCTTTTTCGTCGTCTTTTTCGCGTTATTTTGGCTCGGCTTCGAGATCGATATAAGTGGGATGAAGACGCTGTTTCGCTTTACATAGACCTTTTCCGTTCCACCGTGATATCTCCTGACTCAAAAATCTGCGAATCACTGAAATATCATTTTTCCGGCATTTATTTGGATGAATTAGACAATTGTGGTAAGTTTACATTTTCATACCAAATACAGTGAAAAAATTGTAGTATTCTACGCGATACTCAAAAATTATTAAGGACATTTCCGTGGTTTTCGATTTATATTTAAACTCATTCATTAATACATTATAACATTTTAGGCAATCTCAGTGAAGAGACAATAATGAAATTCCTTACACCTTACGCAGACTTGCTCCAAGAAGACATATCGTAAGTAATTTTTCATGTCACTTACAGTTTAGTGCATAAATTATAAATTGTAACTATAAATTAACAGTGTAGTTATGGTCCAAACTTTGTGAAAGATTGTAAAGCATCCTTAGATTTATCTTTACTGAATTTTTGGAAATTGGGTTTAAAATAAAGATATTTACTGATATAGTGAATTATTTAGGGATTCATTCTTCCGTACAATTTGCTCTGAGATCTTTGATGCAATTCTTCACGATTTTTCCGCCAGCTTAGTGGATATTGAATCGGACGAAGAGGAAAGTGCAGAAACGGTACAACACAATAATGCCAAAATCAATCGAACAGGAAAAGAGAGCCTCACTGATAAAATAGGGTTCAAATTTAACTATGGACGATTGGCAGAACTTTTACTCCAAAAAGGAGCGCCGCTCCATGTTCCTTCTAAGCGCCGAAAGCGAATTTACACCTTGTCAAAAAGGTATGTCTAATATGTGTAATTTATAACTAACAATTGCTAATTTTTTCAAATAATTTAAATGAACTTTGATATGATGTATGAAAAAGGAAATACAAATTTACACACTTAAATCTTTAACAAATGAGTTGAATGATAATACTTGTTGATTGGAAATTATTCTTTAGTTTAAAATACGCATATCTTGGACAATTATGATCAGAATGATGGAATATTATTTCATAGAAATGTATTTTCCACGAAGAGTACTCCCTTTTAAAAGTGTCGGTGTGAAAAGTGCATTACGTATTCAAATATTTTTTTCTAAACGTTACACGACATGTAACCAAAAATATACAAGTTGTTTTCAATTTATTCAAAGTCTTGATTTTGTCATTGGTTTATGGCTTCTATTCATCCATATTTTTATTTCTTTTGTATTTTAGATTTGAGAACGTTACTAAAGGAATTGATCCGTATCCACCTCCTGTATTGCCGAACAAAGTCATTAAGAAATGGAGAAAGAAAGGCCGCCTATGAAATAATTTCATGATTGTTATCTGTTTACGTTCTCTAATGTTTGTTGTTATTTTTGGATATATAAAAATTATAATAAACTTTGGTATATTTTTACATCGCACCTGGAAACCTAATAGAGAATATAGGAAAATTCCAATTATCTGTTCTCCCAAAGACACACTGTGAACGCCGAGATATGATCAGAGATATAATACGTGCCTTTCCCATTCCAATATTGTATTCTATGTAGTCTCACCTTTGACTACGAACGAGTGAACTTTGAACTTGTTTGGATGAGGTAAATTCCGTTTTATGGTGTTTAATACCTAATCGAGGGGTTTTAGGTATTTTCATAAGTTGCGTTTCAGTTTACGGGCCCGATTCTTGTGTTTACGGCGTAATATTCATGCGATCACAAACTTGGCAGAGAATAGGGCCGTGCAAATTTTGTTCGAGGATGGTACGTTTATTTTGGAACTAGAAATTGTCAAGAGAAAGAGAAAACTTATTAATTTGAGTTTACCTTGTAATCATGAGTACTGTAATACAAGTGTTAATTTAACTTTTTTGAAAGAAAAATCGTTTCTCAATTTCTAGTCATGCCTTAAGACGTAGTTAAGTATATAAAAATAAATAGTTCTCAAAAAATTTTTAACAATCTTGTCATTAGATATATAGAACGGATACAAATGTATTTTAAATGAGTTATACACATATCAAAATCTTTTACTCCTAATTTTCTCTCTAACCCCTCTTCCTACAATTAGACCGTAATAATCTATGGGCGCTTCACTGAAGAGCCCAGCTCATAGATAAAATTTGGGCTCACTGTCTGGAGTTTAGGGCGAAACAGTGAGCCAATTTTAAAACGCTAATCCTTTTTCCTAATTTTTCATGTCTTTTCTGTCATAATATAGGATCGTAAACCCGGAAAAATTCTTTCTTATTAACTTGGCTTTATTCAGGTACAAGTGGCCACTATCCCTATGTATGGCTCAGAGATTGCTCCTTGGACAGCAAAACCTATTCGATTACGGATTCAATCAAAGCAAGACAATTACTTATCAGGGATTTTGATATAAATGTTTGTCCTGAGAGAATTCATCATGACGTACCGAATAATTCACTGGTTATACATTGGCCGGGAGGAGCTACAAGTCGGTAAATCCTTATAGTAAGTTAAAGCTGTCAGTACGTCCGATGGGAAATTCAAATTTGAATTCCCGCCTTTTGGCATTCTGTATTTCTGTCTGTTACCAATTTGTAACCGAAATTATGCCTAAAATCTGTCTGTTACCAATTTGTAACCGAAATTTTGAGTGCATTCTTGGGGGTGCTTATTTTGTCTGTTACCAATTTGTAACAGAAATTTTGCCTAAAATCTGTCTGTTACCAATTTGTAACAGAAATTTTGGACTGCATTCTTAGGGGTGCATTTTTTGTCTGTTACCAATTTGTAACAGAAATTTTGGACTGCATTCTTAGGGGTGCATTTTTTGTCTGTTACCAATTCGTAACCGAAATTTTGGACTGCATTCTTAGGGGTGCATTTTTTGTCTGTTACCAATTCGTAACCGAAATTTTGGACTGCATTCTTAGGGGTGCATTTTTTGTCTGTTACCATTTCGTAACCAAAATTTTGGACTGCATTCTTAGGGGTGCATTTTTTGTCTGTTACCAATTTGTAACAGAAATTTTGGACTGCATTCTTAGGGGTGCATTTTTTGTCTGTTACCAATTCGTAACCGAAATTTTGGACTGCATTCTTAGGGGTGCATTTTTTGTCTGTTACCAATTCGTAACCGAAATTTTGGACTGCATTCTTAGGGGTGCATTTTTTGTCTGTTACCATTTCGTAACCAAAATTTTGGACTGCATTCTTAGGGGTGCATTTTTTGTCTGTTACCAATTTGTAACAGAAATTTTGGACTGCATTCTTAGGGGTGCATTTTTTGTCTGTTACCAATTTTTAACAGAAATTTTGGACTGTCAGAGACACAAGTCAGTCAGAGACACAAGTCAGTCAGAGACACAAATGAGTCAGAGACACAAGTCAGTCAGAGACACAAGTCAGTCAGAGACACAAGTCAGTCAGAGACACAAGTCAGTCAGAGACACAAGTCAGTCAGAGACACAAGTCAGTCAGAGACACAAGTCAGTCAGAGACACAAATTTGTCAGACGCACATCAGTCAGAAGGAGCGGCCGAAGACCACGACTGTCGACCTCACGCTGACCATATCTTGCCCCATATACATTGCGAGGCGCCGGAGGCGACGAGCCAGTCCTGTGGTCGGGCGCGGAGCGCCCGACCCTCCCCCTTGGAATGTGAGGGAACTTAGAACATATACTCCCGAACAACCCTTACTCCCGAACAATAACTGCTTGAGGGCCGAAGGCCCGAAATAGTCTCATGCTGCTCTACTCCCGAACAACCCTTACTCCCGAACAACCCAACGCTGATCGCTGATGGCGGTGGGCATACTGATACAGACGAGGGCATACTGATGGCGGTGCGCGAAGCGATGACGAACCCAATCTCCCGCTGTGCACGCTAACCGCTTCCTAGCGAAGTGAGGGCCGCGAAGCGGCCCCACTTCGCTATTAATTTTTTACTATAGATAATTTACTGTTAACTTTCTAATTTATCCCGCTCTAAATTTTTTGAATGTGTTTATCAAATTTGCCAATTTTGGCAAAATTTTACAAACATTTTGTAAAAATGGAAAATTTTGCAAAACATTAGTAATGAATTCTAATTTTTGAAAATTTGAATTGTCACCAAAATTTTGAATTTTTGACATTCTTGAAAAATTCACCTTTTAGGGGCAAAATTAGAAGTTGTGGAATTATTCAACCAAGCTCTAGAAGAGCAAAATTAGAGGGGTTAAAATTAGAGAGGGGTAAAATTAGAGTTTACAGTATCCAGATACAAGCTTGTTGATTTTTAGCTATGACAAAGGGTGGCTTTGGAGCCGAAATCCTACAAGTACAGTTGTGAGAAACTTACGACGAAAATTTTACCTTGAAGATACGAAACCGTGGAACACAGAAGAAATTATTAAACGACTGTGTAAGTTTCAACATGGCCAATTTTTGAAGGAAGAAAAGGTGAGTATTAACAATGTGCAGTTTTAATAACACAAATACCAAGTTGCCTATAATTCATATTTTAACAGTAATTTCGCTTTTATCCTTCTTCAAGACATCATTAGCAAAATAGACTATGTTTATATCTTGGGAACTTTTCAACATTTTATTTTAGGTTTTGCATGATTTCCTGACTGCTGTCTCAGAAGACGGAATTGCGATATTAACCAATGGGCCCACACATGATGGGGTAGTTAATAATATTGGAGAGCGTATTGGATTTATTCATCGAACTCATTTCGGGTGCTGTTTTCATTTATTGATTTTACTTTCGAATCATTTCTTGATTTTATTGAACAGTTCGCAATGCATTTTATTTTTATAATTATGAAATTTGAAGGATAGAATTCAAAGTTGCGAAGAAAGAGAATGCGAGCAATATGGCCTATGCTAGTGGCGATGAATTGCCTTACCACACAGATTTTCCGTCGCTGTCACAGCCACCGCAGGTTTTACGTTTAAAAATATTTGTTCTAATCCAGCACATTCTAGCTACAATTGTTGCATATGATGCAACGGGCCACAGAAGGCGGCGTGAATATGTTTGTGGATGGATTTAAGGTGGCGGAATTGGTATGTTTCTAAATTCTATGTTTCTTGACCAAATTATATTAAACTTTAAATAAGCCCACTTGTTTAACATTATACGTTTAGAATTAAGTAATTCGTAGAACATATATTTCTAATAAACATGTCATATTGTTTATTTATGTTTTATAAAACATCATATTTAGATGAAAGCCGAATGCCCGGACCTCTACAAAATTCTGTGTGAAGCTGAGTTGGAATATATCGAAGAGGGCTATGACGTGCATGAAATTGAGGCAGGAAAAGAGATAACGTTCCACTTCGACATGGTAGCAAGACATAAAGTATTTACGTAAGCAAATAATTTCACTCTACTGGAACTAAACATTCCTTGGAAATCATAATTTGGAATTAAGGAGAATAATTTTTTATTAATTTAATTACTTTTCCCAAATGAGGCAAATTATTATCCCTTATTTCCGTAAGAAATAAATCGTCTTCTGATTGCATAAAATATTTTTAGCACAAATGACGAAGGCCGCGTTGTGAAGGTACAATTTGGGAATGCGATGCGAAGTTGGTATATGTTCGACAAATGCGAGTCGAAGGATATACCGCGCATTTATGAAGCCCTCAAAACCTTCACCATGTACTGCTATAGACCAGATATGCAACTGCTATTCTATTTAGAAAATGGTTAGTTACTTCTAGCCTATTATTCACGAAATCATTAAATTAGGTAACATCAACATATCAACTTACCGTAAATCCTCTAATAAGTCCCTCCCCTCAATTAAGTCCCTCCCCTCAAATAAGTCCCCCCCTCAAACAGAATGCCAAACGTACTTGCGGTTTCGCCCGAAAAAAACTAAGTGCATATTCGTATAGATCTCGTCGAGTTACGTAAGAAAAACCCCAATGCCAAAACTTTGTCATTGAAAATATCGGAGAAAATTGCGTTCGAAATTTGAAAATTTTTTTGAAAACCCTTACGAAACAATAAGTCCCCCGGGGGACTTATTAGAGGATTTACGGTATATATATTTGGCTTTGGTTTTTTTTCTCTGTGACACTCGAGTTAGCTACCTTCCCATTTGCCATTTTTCGATCTGTTTTTTTTAAATGACAGGTAATCCTCTAACTAACAGGATAGCGAAGCGTTTTTTTTTAATTTTTTTACTTTTTTGCCACTTTTTTTCAAAAAAGTGACCATTTTTTGACCAAAAAAAGTATACCAGCGTGGCAACACGATAACTTTCACATTTTTCAAGCATATGAGCTAATTTTTTTTATCTAACCAGTTAACACCTTAAACAAGAACGAGTTGAAGTCCGTTTTTCAAAATTATGTTTCTAGAATGTTCTAGAAGCGGACAAAATTCCAAACTAAACATGACTTTTTATATATGAAAACTATATCAAATTAAGTTCAAATTTGGTATAGATGTAGAATCTAGGCTAAAGAACCAACTTTTGAAAGAAAATTTGAAAAATGTCCACTTTTTATGGTAAAAACACGTTTTTTCCAAAAAAGTGTCCGTGACGCTTTTTTTGACGATAAACTTATCAAAATAAGTTCAAATTTGGTACAGATGACTAATACAGGCTAAAGAACCAACTTTTGAAAGAAAATTTGAAAAATGTCCACTTTTTATGGTAAAAACACGTTTTTTCCAAAAAAGTGTCCGTGACGCTTTTTTCTATGAAAAACTTATCAAAATAAGTTCAAATTTGGTACAGATGACTAATACAGGCTAAAGAACCAACTTTTGAAAGAAAATTTGAAAAATGTCCACTTTTTATGGTAAAAACACGTTTTTTCCAAAAAAGTGTCCGTGACGCTTTTTTCTATGAAAAACTTATCAAAATAAGTTCAAATTTGGTACAGATGACTAATACAGGCTAAGCTTCTACATAAATAAATTTAATACAAAAATATTTATTGTTATTCTTTTCCACATTGAATAACATTTGAGTTATCACTAATTTTTGGTTTAATCTTCTACATAAATAAATTTAATACAAAAATATTTATTGTTATTCTTTTCCACATTGAATAACATTTAAAGATATATAATATAGTTTACTTATAACATATTCATACATTCAATTAACTTATGTCTAGCTCCGAGGGCCGGCGCATGCCGGCCCGTTGGAGCTAGTTTATTATAATTAAACACGGCCAAATGCCTCTATCATATTTTAAGGAACCATGTTCGAAATCAATATAGAATTGCAGTAAAATAACTATTACTGCGGAACATTAAACATTTTTTATTTATGTGAAATGAAATTGTAAATGCAAAATATAAACCGAACTATATTCCAATTATATGCTTTGCAGGTGACACCGTCCTATGGGCTAATACTCGTCTTTTGCACGCTCGTAGTGCTTATAGCTCAGCGCCTAACCAAGAAAGATCCATAGCTGGTTGCTATTTTTCATGGGACATTGTAAAATCCCGAATTCGTTTGGCCAGAGACCGACTTCAATTACCAGAAAACCAACTATCGGTATAATAATTAAAGATATCTCAATTACCTTTATTGTTATTCACCATTTATTAGCAACAATGCATTCTAATTAAGTAACGTAATAAATTGCTATAAAATTCTAATATTCATACTGTAATTCTCTACTGTTCATAATGTAGGTCGTTTGGCTTGCGTTGACTTCAAACTGAGGGGTCGAGGGCTTGCACACCAGGTAACACTTTGCCTTCCAACAGTTCCAAACTGGCGCCTCCACCAGTACTCACGTGACTTACCTAAACGTGTAAATTACAGTCAAAAATAAAAACATAAAATTAAATATAGTCAATGTGATGTCAAACTAATTTAAGTTCAAACTAGTTTAAAATTGGTTAGAAATAGATTTTTTATCGTAACTTAGCTCTAGCTTCAGTCCAGAATAATGGCTAAAAATGAAACGTAGAGTTGGGACTACAAAATAACCATTCACACGCTTACGCCAAGGCATACATCTAATTATTAATCTGAAACCTAAAATTCCTTTTGAACCATAACTCGGGGTTAAGCTAGAATGACAAAAAAATTACTTTGTGTCAATTTAAACTACAATATGCAATACTCGAGAATCGTCAAGCTGTACATAGCATGTGGAAATTTAAATATGAAAATACCCAGTTATGATGATTACCAGTTATGAAATATGTTGTAAGTGTGAAAACTTACTTTGTCTACAGCTCCCCATTTTTCGCACGCTGTAGCTGTGTCTCCTCCTCCTATAATAAATACTTATTTTCGTTAGAATGGAAAATAAAATACAAACCGATGATAGTGGTGGAGCCGGATTTAGTAGCCTCAACGACGGCATTTAAAAGGGCTTTGGTGCCATCGGCGAATACATCCACTTCAAAGACACCAGCTGGACCATTCCACACAACGGTCTTTGCTCGTTGAATTACCGACGCAAATTGCTTGCTGGTCTCAGGCCCAATATCAAGGCCCTAAAACGGATAAATTTATCACAAAGAAATTTTCCTTTAATGTTTTACTTTTAGTATTTTTTTATAAAAACAGTTTAAACCGTAAATATTTACACAAACGGTTAATAAAAATGAACCATTTTATCATCTGGAACTCCTGCCTTCTTGTTTACAACGGAGTGTTCAGCACCATCCTTGATTTCGCTAGCAATCACAAAGTCCGTCGGTAAATGGATTTGGACATTCTTTGCCTTGGCTTTGTCCATTAATTTCTGCACAATCTTTGAACCCTAAAATAGTGCTCTTCAACAAATTCTGGCATAGTAATTTAACTATATATATAACTTCTATTTAGCTATATTTAACTCTATCTAAAAATTATTCCATCTTCACTTCCACAAAATAAGTAAAAGTCCTACCTCCTCATCGAAGAGAGATTTTCCGATATTGACCCCTTCCAATACTTTGAGGAATGTGAAGCTCATTCCTCCGCAAATGATCATCTCGTCCACTTTATCCAATAGATTTTCCACCAACTGAATCTTGTCTTTGACCTTGGCCCCACCAATAATTGCCAAAAACGGATGGGCTGGCGATTCGAGTGCTTTTGCAAAATATTCCAATTCCTTCTTGAGAAGTAAGCCACTAGCTTTAATGGGGAGCGTGCATCCAACCATCGAGCTAAATTATAAATTTAAAAATTCTCAAAAATACTGAACATATAAAATATTCAAATATAATTTAACATTTAATTAAGTCAGCCTTAATTAATCGCTGCTTCTTTTATTATCAAAGGGAGAAATATAATATTTCGATTAACAGACATTTTGCATTTTCTCCAATAACACTAATGTTGGTTACTTTTTAAAGAAATCTCATAGACATCCATAGATAAACTTGAAAAACAATCTATAAATCATTACTCAATTATACCATAATTGAAATTCACCTATGGGCTCTATGGGCGGTTCCAAAAGCGTCGTTCACATACACATCACCGTGCTTAGACAATGAAGCTCGGAAAGCCTCAACATTCTCCTTTGAAGCTTTCACCTGTAAATATACAAATAAACACGATTTTTAGAAAACCAAGCAAACCGATTTTCCCTCCTTGTCGACTCCTTTGCCTTCTTCTTCAACGTGATATCGCAGATTTTCTAACAAGAACACAGTGCCATTTTCGGGATTGGCTGTAGCGGACTCGACTTCCGGGCCAACGCAGTCATTCAGGAACACCACATTCCTAAAAGTTGATGAAAATTTATTACCAAGATTTCAAAGCACGGCATTATTAAACTATTCGAACCGCTGGAGAAGCTTCTCGAGTTCCGCGACCACAGGCTTGAGAGAGTCCTTCTCTTTGCGCTGACCGTCCGGACGACCCAAATGGCTCATCAAAACAACAGATTTGGCTCCATGGTCCAAAGCATGCTGAAACCAAAATTATTATTTTGCATATTGTGGAGTAAAATAAAAGCTTCCTATAAATTTTATTCTGGTTCATGTTAATTTACGTATATTACCGGTGTTAGAAAATCATACCACTATGAACAAAGCTGAATTTTCTTCAGGTTGTTTGCTCAGGATATCATTTTTGCACAAATGTGATTACAAATTTTACCTTAATCGTAGGCACTGCGGCAACAATGCGTTGGGTGTTTGTGATGCTTCCAGTTTGTTTATCCAAAGGCACGTTGAAGTCCACACGCATAAGCACACGCTTGCCTTCCAAGTTCACTTTCTCCACTGACAACTTGTTCAGGCTTGTTGCCATCTTCTTTTTAGGTACTTTGAAATTAAAAGGACGAAAAAGTCTTGTCAAAATAATTCGCAACGAAAATGGTCCGACGACCTCTCTTGATCTGCAAATGACAGAAAGTAAACAAAGGGAGAGGACAGCACAGAATATTGGTTTTTGCACATAAACCCACAGTTGAGTTGTGGCGAGTATGGCGCCATTTTAAAAGTCGTTTTTATTTTGCGAAAAATTTTCGGAAATTGGAAATGCTATAAGGGAAATACGGAACTCTGATTGCATGCTTGTTTCATGATAAAATCGACAAAAATGGATTTTCTTTATAAAATAACATATCAATTAAAAGTACTATTCGCTGAAAACAATAATGGGGGTGATTATAATTATCCTGTGAATTATTGTTGATTACAACAACTTTCTCTAATTACGGAACTTGTTTCCTAACCGCTCTTGCTACGACTATCAGTTTTATAAACGAATCTAACGAAATATTGTTGTTGCTCAGAAATGGTTCTTAACTGACAGTTTTAATTGTTTCGGGGCAAACTAAAATTGCATCACAACTTCTACGCATTCGATGGTGAGTCAGCCTCGGGTAGGGAGCCGGCCTTGTTAAAAACGATCGCGTTAAATACTGGTAAAACAGGAGAACAAATTACTTTAATAAAATTTGAAAGGAAAAGGAGCGATAATGAACTTTTCGAATTTTTATTTGAATCGATAGAATAACTCGATCCTATGGTTATGTTCACAAAAAACTAACCTATTACGTTACAGTAACAGAGACAGGAATCTGCATAAAGCTGCCGAAAAATATATTCTTGTAGTGTATGTTGGCCTAGGTACATTCTTCCAACATTCTTTGAAGAAGTTTTTGCTTGTAAACAGAAACCGAATGCAATATTCTGATTTTGCGACACAAAGTGCTGTTGTATTCTGTCCTTTTGTTAATTTTGTGCAACCGTTTTTGCTAAAAATTGTTAGCATATATTTTTCCGTTCACAAGAAGGTTAAAAGTTCTCAAACTTGATAGGTTTTTACAATCGTATATTACAAATTTATCTTTTAAATATCTGGATTAAGGGATGTAGCATCATAATGTCGTTATTTTTTTATATTTTTATTGAGTGAATTTCTCGAGGTAATCCCACTTTCTTGTAGAATCAGTATGCAAACTCGCGCCCAAACTGCCAAAGCCAAAGCTTTGGAAAATCAAGCAGCGTCAAAAGCAACCGTTAATACCGATCCAGGGAAGTCGCGTCCTCTAAAGACCAGATGTAAATCGCAAGAAGTGGTCACGCCGACGGTCAAAGAGAATTCAAGCAAAGCACTTGAGGAGATAATTTCGCAGTTCACAATTACTGTGCCACTTCCGTCGTACAGTGCGTTGTAAGTTTATTTATACCGTTAGATATTTGATCGAAAATACCCATGGATTTTTTGACAACTAGATTTAAGCATAAAGTAATTTATTTCATTTTCGTTTCGTCAGAACACCATGTGTATTTATGTATCAATAATACCTTGATTTTGATCTTTGGCCCTATATGAGTATACGCGTCTCCCAAATCAATAGGGGAGGACCCTATTGATTTTTTGCAAATTGAGAATTTTTTGCCAAAAAACCATAGGGGGACCCTATGGTTTGCAAAATCATTTTCGGAAAAATTTTGCAAAAAAATCAGTAGGGTCCCCCCATTGATTTTTTTCCGGGAGACGCGTATACTCATATAGGGCCTGATCTTTTATTATTTATATTTGGCTAAAATCAAAACATAAGGGAATTTGAGTAAGCTAAACTATGACAAGTGCAGTTGCAAAATTTTACATTATACTGAATTGATTTTACGTACCTATTGATTTATGTACTTGTGGTTTAATTTCCGACGGGATAACATGTCACTCATGAGCTACCAGGGTTTACTAATATCATTGTATAATAGACAAACTTACTAGATCATCCTCAAGTTATATTTTAGCATGAAATCGTCGTCTCAGATAGACGAGAAGATCAAGTCTCTGCGAAAAATGACAGAGGAAATACACGACGAGATCGAAGCTATTATTGCACCGCATGATGACTAATCGGCTGAATGTGACAAATACAATGACCTCGTTATCGCAATAATTTTCTTTTGTAACTTTTGTGATTTGCTAATAAATTTTGTTGCTTTCATGCTGCTAAATATTTGTAGAAATTGATTGTTTATTAATCTGAAATTCTTTTGCACATTCAATGCTTTCCCATACATACCTTAAAACACTTGTGTATAAAATTATTTATGTTAAGACTTATAGCCAATAGTAAATTTCTAAATATTTGTAGAAATTGATTGTTTATTAATCTGAAATTCTTTTGCACATTCAATGCTTTCCCATACATACCTTAAAACACTTGTGTATAAAATTATTTATGTTAAGACTTATAGCCAATAGTAGATATGTGTTATGTTTAATAACTAAAATGAAATAGAATTTCCCAGAAATGCGTTTCGGCATAGAATTTTTAGTTAGATAGAATTAATTTAAAAATCATCATTGAAAAATTATCACGGGATGGTAAAGACGATGTTATATTTTTATACTAAGTTTTTGCTACACTAACAATTGATTTAAATTAATATCCTTTCCCTGAGTTTTAGTTAGAACTTCCATGCCTCAACCATACTCATGCGCAGATATCAGCAAAGGACAAGAGCCAATTTCAGTGAAGGCAGTCAATCTCTACACGTTCGATGAGTTGCCGCTTTTGGAATTCCAATATACGGCTACGACTTCTATAGATCCGGAGATTGATCAATTATTTCTACCAAATCAGGCGAGTCCCAGAAAAGATTATACGCATTTTTCTTTGAGATTGTTTCACATCATTGTTGCTTTATTTAGGGATGTTCATGCATTTCTTGCGAAGAGGACTCTTGCCCTTGTCTCTTTAGTGGCCAGATCAGCAATGACACTAATAAACGACTGAATTACACCCAATTCTGCGATTCCACCAGCGGATGTGTGTGCACCTCCGAAGTTTGCCGTCCAGACTTATTCCAAACTACCGACTTCAAATTAAACTTCAATGTGGAAGTGTATTTCGTCAACACTCGAAAGAAATGGGGCGTGCGATGCTGTAAGCAGCCTATTGAAATGGACAATTTTGTGTGCGAGTACGTCGGTGTTCTAAGGAAGTCTAAGAAAGCAAAGGAAAACGCCGAGGAACACAATCCTTTCGTGTATGTGTTCAATTTTGGATTTGTAAGTGTATTTATGCATTGTAATGAATATTCTGTCAATATGTTACCAGCAGGTTTTGAATACACCTTCAAGTTTTTCTAGTTCGAAGGCCACGAAATTATTCAAGATAACTTGCGAAATCCAAAAGATGCGCATTCTGTATAGGTTAAAATGTAACACTCCTGTTGAATACGCTACATCATAAAAGCAATAAACCAACTTGGCAAAAATATTCTAGACTGTTGCAATAATAAACTATCACATTTAAGCCGCATGAATATGTCGTCCTTTACGTTATTGTGTACTAGCGCGCTAACGCGCGCTAGCGCGCGGGGAGTCTACCAGGTGGCGAACTAATTCCGTGGAAAAAGATCGTTATCTCATTTTTAAATTTTGAATTTTGCCGGCTATGCGGCCGCGGCTGGAACGTTCTCTTCATTGAGAGAGAGAAGAGACGACAGACAAACAGAGCGTGCGCCGCACACTAGCACCGAATTGATATGCATTTTCCAATGCATATGCAATGGGAAATAACCAAAGAGAGAGTATGAATTAACCAAAGTCACACTCTCTCTTTGGTTATTTCCCACTGCATATGCATTGGAAAATGCATATCAATTCGGTGCTGGCGGTGGTCGGGCGCAGGATTGGTCGGGCGCAGGATTGGCTCGCCACCTGCGGTGGCTCGCAAACTCAGTCTGAGTTTGGCTCAGTCTGCGATTGTCTCAGTCTATGTTTGGCTCAGTCTAAGTTTGGCTCAGTCAGAGTTTGGCTCAGTCTAAGTTTGGCTCAGTCTATGTTTGGCTCAGTCTAAGTTTGGCTAAGTCAGAGTTTGGCTCAGTCTAAGTTTGGCTCAGCCTATGTTTGGCTCAGTCTGAGTATGGCTCAGTCTAAGTTTGGCTCAGTCTAAGTTTGCACTTTGAAAATGAAACCGTTACACCAAAAATAAGGACTATATAGAATGCACTTTGAAAATGAAACCGTTACACCAAAAATAAGGACTATATAGAATGCACTTTGAAAATGAAACCGTTACACCAAAAATAAGGACTATATAGAATGCACTTTGAAAATGAAACCGTTACACCAAAAATAAGGACTATATAGAATGCACTTTGAAAATGAAACCGTTACACCAAAAATAAGGACTATATAGAATGCACTTTGAAAATGAAACCGTTACACCAAAAATAAGGACTATATAAAATGCACTTTGAAAATGAAGCACAATACACCAAAAAAAAGCACTGAAAACCGAAAATTTAGGTACATTTACTCTATATTTTGTCTAAATTTGTCTACATTTTAGCTAAATTTTGTTCTCAAATTCCGATTCCCCGCTAAAAATTACTCTGCAATGAAAAAGCATGAAAAATGAAACCGTTACTCCAAAAAATACAGAATGCCAAAGGCGGGAATTCAAATTTGAATAAACGTCCGGCGGACGGAGGAAATCGGATCCCTCTAAGTTGATAGGTGAAGTTCCGTCCGCCCGCAATAGAATAACCCACTTTTTGGGGGTCCCGGACCCCAAACTCGCGAGTACCACCCAAAAACCCATGATTTTAGGGGGGGGTTATCAATGTCAGATTTGGGGTTGACATACGTGAAAACGTGACATCCGTGTGTCACGTGTGTCACGTAAAAGGGCAACTTTCTCCAAACGGCTTAGTTACGGGCGAGTGATACGTCATTTTGTAGCTCTCGGTGAGAGAAGACGAATGACGTATTAATCGGCCCGATACAGGCGGGGGAACGGGAGATATGGCCTGAGGCAATCCCGAAAATGCAACATTTTGCGCAAAATGCAACTTTCTCCAAACGGCTTAGTTACGGGCGAGTGATACGTCATTTTGTAGCTCTCGATGAGAGAAGACGAATGACGTATTAATCGGACCGATACAGGCGGGGGAACGGGAGATATGGCCTGAGGCAATCCCGAAAATGCAACATTTTGCGCAAAATGCAACTTTCTCCAAACGGCTTAGTTACGGGCGAGTGATACGTCATTTTGTAGCTCTCGATGAGAGAAGACGAATGACGTATTAATCGGCCCGATACAGGCGGGGGAACGGGAGATATGGCCTGAGGCAATCCCGAAAATGCAACATTTTGCGCAAAATGCAACTTTCTCCAAACGGCTTAGTTACGGGCGAGTGATACGTCATTTTGTAGCTCTCGATGAGAGAAGACGAATGACGTATTAATCGGCCCGATACAGGCGGGGGAACGGAAGTTATGGGGCGCTGCCGTGCGGCGAAGCCGCTGGGCAGTCCTATGGAATTCATCACTAACTTACTATAAGGATTGGTAATATGGGCAGATACTTAGTTATTACTTATATATTCAGTATCTCGAACTATCAAAATTTGCGTAAAATATCCCGTTGAAACTAAATGCAAGTAAAATTTATGATGTAAAATCCTTTTAGGAAAACAAAGCATTTGATATTGATGCCTCAAAAATGGGAAATGTGGCTCGATTCGTTAATCATTCCTGTGAGCCGAACTTACATGCAATTGTGACCGTTTGCGGGCCAAGAATTGTGCCAAGAATTATGTTCTTCTCCATGCGGTTTATTCCTAAAGGTGAAGAACTGACTATAGATTATGGCGAGCAATGGTGGCGAAATGCTATAAATGCTAACCCCGAAATGGAATGTGTCTGTGGGTCGCTGAAGTGTAATTATAAAAGAATATAATATCCTATACTTTATTGTATAAATTTGAAGGATTGGCGCATACTTATATTTGTATTATTGTAAATAATATTTAGTTTGCTGTAAAAATAACTAATTGTACACAACATTTCAATAAAATATTATTATAGCTTAAATCTAGACTTTATATTTTTCCGATAAAAATTTTTCCTATTTTTGTTATCGTCATGTCTGCATTTTACAAACATAATATTTAAGGAGAAATTTGGCGGGAAGTTTCGCAACAGTTCAGTAATTATGCATTGTAGATGAATTGATATATTTTTTACTAAATTTCGGAATCAGTTCATTCAATTCGGGAGCCCAAGATTCTTCAGATGCTGTCGAGCTACTACAGCAAATTCGTTGCCCAGCTCAGTCCAGGCGTCTTTCACAGTTTGGCTCACGGGCGTGCTTGGATTTTTGCTTTGCAAGTAGCCCAGCCATACAGTCCAAAATGCCTAAAATGATTAGTTATTTATCTTTTTACTTAGCAGTCGCAGAAGTGTTAGTTTAAACATTTTTACAACCAACGGGGCACTAATATTTTGCTTGAAGGAGCAATTATAACTGGTAGAAGTTATAAATGCGTTAACGTTTACCACCGTTCACTAGCGCACCCAGGGGGCACCGAGGGCACGTGCCCCTCCCCTAGAAATGGGAAAAAAGCAATTTTTCTATGTAAATTTTGCAAAAAACGGCCCGGTGCCCGCCCACCCCCCGAAAATTGCGATTCCCTTGAAAACGTTCCCTCCTCCCACCCAAAAAAAATCCTGAGTGCGCCACTGCCACCGTTGTTTAACATTTTAACACACAAAACCTCGAAAGACGTTATCAAATATTCTACGGAAGTTCTACAGCAAAATTAAATTACTATTTACATATATTTTCATTTATGGTTTCTAGTTTATTTTGATTCTAAGAAAAGGGCTTTCGTAAACAAACGTTAGTTTGGTGATAAGGGGGACTGGGCTGGTCAGCCCGATTAATGGCCAATAAAATATGTTTTGGTGCTGAACAAGTAAATATATTTTCCTTGTGTAGAAGTTTAAAGTTCATATTGTGAAAGTTTTCAATGAAGAAGAACATGTATTGCATTTCCGTTATCATTAATCAATGTTGGAGTACTTTGCTGACAACTTCAATGTCGTTAATTATTTCATATATATAAAACTCAATTAACATATTGTTATTTAACATATTTTCCAACATCAACTAAATAAAAAGGTAACGTACAGTCCATAGAGCCGGATCAATTTTGAATTGGCGATGGCGATTCATGGTTTCCCGAATATATGCGTGATAAATCTGAAGGAAAATATTTAGGAGTAAATTTACGGTGTAACCTAACCATAGGGTCATCGTATATTTTTACAAGCAGATGCGTTGCCAGAAGCAAACGTTGTCCTTGCTTTTTGAATCGATCGCTCTTTTGCACATCATCTGCAGTAAATTTCTCTGCCCCTTTGAAGTAGACGCGTAGATCCGGGAAATTGGTAAAGAAACTAAAAAGGTTATGGTTTATTATAGCACATAATATGGGGTTATTTTGTACGACAGTTTGTCAAGGTGCATTAAAATAGGTCTTGCGAAATATTAGTAAAATAACCGATCACGTTCCTATATAATTTATTGGTACTTGCTCCCTTGAGTAATTATATATATCTTATTATATCTATACTTCTACTAAATTATTTTGAACTTTTGGTCATTTTAAACCCTTCGGAACTCACTATTTATAGAAGTCAAGTCCGTTTTGCTCATCTGGCTCGCCACAAGGACAGAGTTCGAGTGATTCGCGACAGATTTTTTGGATTTCCTCACGATGAGTTCGGGCCATGTCTCCAGTTGTATTACTGTTGGCAGCGACTTGTTTTGTGCAATCAGAACCTACAATGGTTTTAATAAAATATTCTATTGCAAGTGCAATAAAAGTACAGATAGAAAGAAACAACTATGCACACAGAAATACAAAGTGAGGGAATTATAGAGACCTTGCGACGGCCTAAAACACGTCAGAGCGCGACCGAAAGATGAACTAGTGCCTTTGGAACGACTTGGCGAAGACCCCATAATGTTGCCGATTTTACTTAGAAATAATTATTGGAGGAGAACATCCAAAAGGCTTAAAATTTCACATCAAATCTCCTTCAATTTTCACACAGATTTGATGAAAGTAAGTAATATAAAGTGATACGTTAAACCAAAAATGTTTTAAGTCAAGTTTGTTGGTCGAAAAATTTATAGTGAAAGTTACTTAAATTTGTGATATTTCGAGACAGAATTGAAGGCTTTACTAGTGGTGATACTCACATATCGACAGCAGGTCATCTTTAACGTTTTCAAGTTACTATATTTATTTGACATTAAACTAACAAGCGAAAACTTGTAAGCAAAACAAAATTCAGAACCCGAATTTGCGAAATAAAATCTGAATCTATCCTTTTATAGTATTGTTTCAGGTGGAGGGTTTTTTGTTACTTTCATCAAATCTGTAGTCGAAATATGGACGTGAGATTTTCAATTTAAGTCAGTCAGCAAAAAGTGAGGATTCCCCTCTTAAGGGTGTAGGATTCGTATGATGGCGGCCATTTACGTGTTTGGGTCCAATTTGATGCCCAACCTCACCTGTGCGTGTTTTCGCCAATTTTTGCCAAAGTAATAAAGTCGTCCTCAACCACGGACACTTTTAACACGCTACAAGGGAAGTGATAATTTGGGAAAACAAGGGCAGAGATCTGTGTTTTGGCAGGAGGACACGTCCCTTTCCATCCAAAATTCATTATGGGAACACTTATAGAGAAACAGACACATTGAGGGTTAACTAAGACCAAGAAATGATGCAAATCGACACGTTAATTGGTTTAAAGGGGAATAAGACAGGATTAAGTCGTATTTTTGTACGAATGATGCGAGAAAAGGTCTATTCAAAAAAGAAAATGAAACGGTTTCAGAAAAGAGACGAACATTCTTTGTTACTTTGGCTTTATTCCCCTTATTTTAATTAGGGCAGGTCACTCAGAAAATACTAGGAAATTCATCTAACTTTAGGAGAGCAAAAAATGATCCATTGGAACAAAACAGTCTGTAACATCACTTCACCTTGACAATTGGTACTTATTTAGCAGCTTATTTTCTTTTACGCCACATAAAAGACGAGAATATAATGATGTTTCTAATGCACGGTATCTATTATATAAATGATGAAGCAGGGAATAGGTAAAAATGCATCGCTCGACGTTCACATTATGGATCTGCTATGGAATTGAAAAACACACCTGTGATTGGTATGACCATGTCAATTGACAAGGTAAAGGAACGAGACAGAGTGCAAAGAAGATCAAAACAACATATCCGATTACATTAATTTTAGACGGACGAATGTCTGTCGGATCATTTATACAATACATGGCATATGCTCAAAAGGGCTAGGCGTTATGATTGCTGAAATGAATTTGCTGTGAAACAAAAACTGTGTATTAATTTGTTACACAGTTTGTTGCAAAATCATTCAAATTTCGTACAAAATTCCACACTATAAAAATTTTATTATAAACTCTAGCATCACATGTTCACTTCTCTTAAATTTGCATGCATTAAATTTATAATAAACTGAAATAAGTGCGAGAGCCTTTTCCTATTTCCCTTCTTTTCGTACGATTCGCACCAAAGTCAAAAGATCCAAAGTCAAAGAATAATTATGGATTTAGTACTCTAAAGTTGTAAACAAACTAAATATCTAAAATTTACCCTATTAAAGGATTTAAGGATACTGGCAAAAAAGTTTATGGTGCAAAAAGTATTTTTGACGCAAGGAAAAGGTTTTGGGAAATGAGTGATAGAGTGTAGCATAGGAAAGAAGGAACTGAAACGTGGTATCACTATTCGGCTTCAAAATTTATACAAGTTTAATAAGATAATTAACAAGCAATCCTATAATGCAAAAAATTTTCATCCTCATATTTTACCTTTTAGAATATTAACAAATACAATTATTTTCTTATTTTTATTTTTATTTACATCATGCACAAAAATTAATGTATATGATAACATAGCATAATAATAAGCACATTTTCAACATTTATCACATTATTATTGCCGGATTTATTAAAGCATCATTCCATTGTGTCCTGAGAATTGGCCTCCGCTTTCGGCTGATTCCCCACCGAAACCATTGCGACTGCCACTCTCGTGTCTGGGTGAGTGCACTTGTTCTCCAGATTGCTCTGGTCTCGCTCCGCTCTCCGGTGCCCGATGTGATGCTCCGGGTGGTGCCGGGGTGGCTATAGTGATTTGTCCTGCGGGAGCCGTTTCTCGCTCACAACGTTCACCTAAGAGTTTCGTTCCATGATTGCACTTCTAAGAACGTAATACTCACCGGCAAAGCCTAAATTACAAAGGCATGAGAATTGGGACGAGGTTCCCATACACCATCCGCGACCAGAGCAGTCTCGAGCAGAGTCACAGTAAGCTGAACAGTAGCAGATTTTTAAACATGTACTTATCAAAAATTATAGGCATGTAAGTAAAATTTTTTGTTGCACGTGAACTAGATAGATCATTTAAGTCAGTAAACCAATAATTAAAGTATTACCGTACTTAGAAACAGTTCCTGTTAAAAAATTTTTAATTGAGCAACGTTCTCTATAAAATTACGATTAACTAAAAATTGACTGACTATCTTGGCATCGAACTCCTGCAAAGCCTAATTGGCACAAACAGAGTGGCATGGCTTTAGTGCCAAAACAAGAACCTCGTTCATTACAATCCGCCGCTGTACATGCCTAAATGTTTTCTCACAAATTAATGACACTATAAACTGATAGTTGGCGCTTTTTCTATTAGCTATTCCTAATTTCTGTGTTCTCGCAATGTGAATTTAGAAAAAGTAGTGCATGAACGTTCGTTGGCAGCAAAATAGGATTATTAGCAGAACTGGTACGCCAAAAAGCTTTTAATACTGATATATTATTAATGCTACTCTAATTGAAATCCTTAGTAAAGTTAAAAATGAAATTGCAGACCACTTCATGCTCAGATCCCACAACCACTGTGGCCACTGTCGACGCGATCGTGGTTTCAATTGGTGAGTGGTGACCCTGAAAAAGAACACAAAAACATTGTGCGTAATCTAACTAACGGAATTATTCAGACAAATGGCGAATTACGAACAAACCAATCAAGAGTTCTCATGTCGGAATTATAATTAAACGTGCTTTATATACATTTGCTAATTACCATTTCCACTCTCAACTAGTTCAGCATTTGAATTGGCGTAAGAAGAAATAGTAACTCTATTTTCTTCCTTCCATAATTAAGCCCGCCAATTCAAACGCTGCACTTGTTTAGAGTGGATAATAGTAATTATCTAGTTGATAAAAAACGGTGCTAAGGTTGTTTGGGAAGCTTAAGTTTAATTGTTGTGTGGGAGGGGTAACTATTGCTCTGCTCATTACTTGGAGTTCCCTTCAGCTAGGTTTTGTCCCAATTAGGAAAAGCAAATTCACTAAGTAATAATCGAGTTGCGAGTGGCTTAAACTTTGGGAAATAACTTTTGTTATTCTCTAGTGTCGCTCTATCGAATCCGACCATCCCCACACCGAACTAACGGGTCTCTGAAAAGTGTGCTTCGAAATCACAGAGGCAGCCTCCAGGTTGGGAAAAGGGCAATATTAATGATTCGACAATGTGCTTACCTCTTGTGCATTGACGATGGCATTCAAAAATATAGAGAGGATGATAAATTGCATTGATATTACAGCTCGCCACATTTCTGGGCACTTCATCGATAATACGTAAAAGATCGTTGTGCTTAATGGTACAAACTAAAAGATATAACCTGGATCATAAAGGTCTAGTACCAAACTATGCAATATCACGTTAGCTTTGTCCCGTTTGTACATCGGTCGAAATTATTAGGATTTTATTCAAAAACGTTTAAAAACTCAATGTTTCCTAAACCAGCACGAACAGCATAGTAATAGTACAAGAAGGGAGAACCCGCGGCTTCGCCGCGGACCACGCCCCAAATCCAGGATTTTCCGGATTACCGGAAGCCATAAATCCCGGTAGAAGCAATCTTTGTCGGCGAGACCGGTACCATTCGGCTTGGCTCACCGAGGGGAAGCGATTGACGTATCACACGTCCGGATCCGAGCGGCGACTGGAAAGTTAGGTATTTGGCCCCCTAGGGGGTAAAGGGGGGTCGTTTACCCCCTTTTGGTGGTTGCAGGGGGTCTGAAAAAAATTTCAAACTAAACCCACCCTAAAACGGGGGTATCCGTCATTTTTGGCGTTCTATGTGCAAAAAATTTTTGGTGGTTCGTGACACAGACACTGCGGTTTAGGTAAGAGTGGATCCAGTGGGCATAAAGTAGAAAGTTTTCATGGAACGCGACAAAAATTTTGTGCAAAACTATCCCTATCCAAAAAAATCAGCTACCGGATTAATTTTGGGATTTTCCGACAAATTGCAATTTTACGGCAAGAAATGGCATTTTGCTTGTGTCCAGTAGAAAATGACCTTTAAATGTGCCTTTTTAAATAAAAGCAGTCAGGGTTATAATTTTTGTGACGTTTATTAACGTTTGTTTTCAATTACCTTTGAAATGTGCAGCAAATACAAATTTAATTTCCAGAAATAATTAAACTTGACGACGTTCGACGATGGATTTTATGATTAAACCCAATGATTCATTTTTAGGCAGTAGGGAACAGATGGATTTGTAATTGGTCGTAAATCAGTCGCTACAGGCGAACTAGGTCAGCCATTCTCACACGAGAATAATGATTTCAGTTTAACCAGCTGAAAAAACTTCAACATAAAAATCAAAAACATTAGAAAACTTACTTAGAAAAATTTTACGCATAAATGGAATTAAATGATTTAGCATTAAAAATTACATGCGCAAAATTTACAATAGTATTCCCCTATAAATTCCATCTAATTTCAATGTAAATTACTAAGAAATTAAAAATGCGAATCGTACGAAAGAAAACAAACAAAGAGCAAAACTCCAAAGGGTCTAAAGTTTCATATGTGTGGAAAGTCAATTAACGCATATTCCAGTGAAATGAGCATTTTACACAGCCGCATATCGGCAGAATGGATTGCAACGTACCAACAATCACTGTTTGAGGGCGCCTGCTACACCCGCACACGGACTGGAATTTTCCTGAATTGCCACCGGAATCAACTCTCCCTTTCACTCACTTTTACCAACCAAATCACCATTTTGGGCAACAAGTTGTTAGTGCAACGACAACAATAGCGGGTTATGGGTTGGATTTGTTGGGATCCAAAATATCCATCCATTCACCTCAAAAAGTAACGATAGAGAATATCGAGAGATGTCCAACGATTCCCTATAGAGTGCATGTAAACCAATTTAATAAAAAATTATAATATGACAGAATTTGAGTAATAATAAATCCCTCACATAATATGAGAATCCAAAGTTCAACTATGAAATCAAAGTAACATAGGAATCTCGTGTAAGATTTCGAACTGAAGGATCTTCATTCGACGATTGACTATACTTACAACTCAAGTAGTTCTTCTTGAATAAAATGAATAATAAATCTTTTCCAACTACAATCCGACCTCGATGAACCGACACTCTCGATAAACCGACAGTTTTGCCCGGTCCCGGCCAAAATATAGGGATTTACATACAAAATGAACCCCGATAAACCGACACCTCGAGGAGAGGTCGGGAGAAAAAAAGCATAGGGGTACCTCATGAAATTTTTTCCGGCGCCGCCATTGGCTGCGGCGGAAAAAATTTTCAGGATTTTCCTTTAAAATTTCACTTTTTCGTTAATTTTGCTTCACATTTCAAAAAATCCGTCACTAATTTCGGCCATTTTTTACCTTTTCAACCAAGTTTCCTCTCGTTTTTTATATTTTCGTGGAATTTCATAGGTGTTCCGAAATTCCCCTCGGGGGGGGAAGGCAAATTTTTGAACCAAAATTTTATTTATTCATTTTTCTGGTAAAAGTTGGCCCATATTCTCAGCTTTTCACATAGAATTCGAAAATCGAGCTTATTTTGGTCGGAAACCCGAAAAATAACACTTCAAAAATCCGAATTCAAATTCGCGCTCCTTGGCAGCCCGATGTTAAACGCTAGCTACGATAATCTAAGTGAAAATTATGTAAATATATGGGGTAAAATAGTGTAATGCATAAATGTGCAAGAGGGGCAAAAACAGCATAAAAAACAAAAAATGACATTTTTGCGCCATTTTTTCCTTTGGAAAAAATCGAACCTTATAAACCGACACTTTGAGCCGGTCCCTAGGGGTGTCGGTTTATCGAGGTCGGACTGTATTACTATTTATAATTAATCAGCCCGCGGGCTTATTGTTTTGTAAGGGTTTTCCAAAAATTTTCAATTTCAAACTCAATTTTCTCCTATATTTTCAATGACACAGTTTTGGCATTGGGGTTTTTCTTACGTAACTCGCCGAGATATAGACGAATATACTGTTTTGGTCGGGCGAGCCCGCAATAACATTTGGCATTCTGTATGAGGGGCGGATTACTTAGAGAATTTAAGGTATTACTATTTCGAATTTAGAACGCATCTTTTAAATGTTTTTGTAAATGGTTTAGTAGTTCTATCCATAGGACTGCCCCCGCGGCTTCGCCGCTTGGCGGCGAAGCAATGACCAAGGGCGCCGCTTGGCGGCGCCCTTGGTCATCCAGGATTTTCCGGATATCTCCCGCTCGCCGGCCTGTATCCAGCCGATTGATACGTCATTCGTCTTGTCTCGATGAGAGCTGCAAAATGACGTATCACTCGCCCGGAACTAAGCCGTCTGGAGAAAGTTCCAGGTGCGCGAAAATGTTGCATTCTCGGGATTGCCCCAGGCCATATCTCCCGATCGCCGGCCTGTATCCAGCCGATTGATACGTCATTCGTCTTGTCTCGATGAGAGCTGCAAAATGACGTATCACTCGCCCGGAACTAAGCCGTCTGGAGAAAGTTCCAGGTGCGCGAAAATGTTGCATTCTCGGGATTGCACCTGGCCATATCTCCCGCTCGCCGGCCTGTATCCAGTCGATTGATACGTCATTCGTCTTGTCTCATCGAGAGCTACAAAATGACGTATCACTCGCCCGGAACTAAGCCGTCTGGAGAAAGTTCCAGGTGCGCGAAAATGTTGCATTCTCGGGATTGCACCTGGCCATATCTCCCGCTCGCCGGCCTGTATCCAGCCGATTGATACGTCATTCGTCTTGTCTCATCGAGAGCTACAAAATGACGTATCACTCGCCCGGAACTAAGCCGTCTGGAGAAAGTTGCCCTTTTACGTGACACACGTGACACACGGATGTCACGTTTTCACGTATGTCAACCCCAATTCTGACATTGATAACCCCCCCCCTAAAATCATGGGTTTTGGGGGGGTACTCGCGAGTTTGGGGTCCGGGACCCCCAAAAAGTGGGAGATTCTATTCGTGGGGGACGGACACCTATCAACTTAGAGGGACCCGATTATGCTGTGTGCTAATTGTCACTGTTATAATATTTATTACATGTTTACATATGAAAAACCCAATTGCTACGATAGCCTAACATCGATTTATTTAAACAATCACAAAATAATAGCTTCCGTAGGAAATTGTTATAAATAACAATTGATATATTATCTAAATGCACATTTCTAAGTGAAGCAAGTAACAACATTCGTTTTGGAATTATTTTTTTTATCACACTATGACTATTTTCAAAACTTTGAATATTACAAAATCAAAATGTTACAAACAGATATCTACACATCACGGTTAAAGAAAGTTCTGAGACTAAAAGCATTCACATCGACTACAGTAAGTGCTAAATTCTCCTTTGTGATTTCGTTATAGATCTGTGGAAAGCAACATTCTTCAAGTGAAAATTGCTGAGTTTCCAGGTATAGATAGAATCGCAGCGGTCTGTCAGCGGCAAGGAACCTCTGAAAATAGCGTTCAGGGAAATTAAACCACTTCCGTCAACTTACAATCTTTATTTCACGTAATAATTCTCCGAATTGAGCACGATAATCCGGTAAATGTGGTAAATCCCAAACTGTCCAACCATCGATGCAAATTCGCAACTTTCGTATTTGTTCGTTAGGCAATGGATCTGAAAACAATATTTTTAACTTCTGTATTTCACCAAAATGCAGACTATCAGGCTGACTATAGAACAGTTTTTCCCTATTAATTTATGGAATACAAAAATATTGATTAATGTATCTTTTAGCAAAAAAGATTGATCCTGGTTAAAGGGGCAGTTCGGTCCCGTGCAGGATGCTGACGGCGGAATATTTTTTCGCCAACGCCATATCGGCTATTACTGTTATTTGTAAGTTTGTAGTACTTGCCGAGTTCTACATTATAACTATGTTTGTTTTGTTATATGATTAATAAAATATTTATTTTTATTTGTTTGAAAATTTGTATTTTCGAGCCAAAGTGTATGTCCAAAAGAGTACTGGGAAATGTAACTGCACAATTGGTTTATTTGGAAAGGCACTTTTTGCCACAAAATGCTCGATTATTTGACGAAAAATGCCTGATTTTGGCCAAAATTGGCATTTTTCAACTCAAAATTTGGAACATTTTTTCCGAACAAGTCGGACCTGAAAAAAATACGTATACCCTACTTTTTTGTGCTCTTGCTATTGCGCTAGAGAAAAAATCGACATCATTTCAAAAAAATCATTTCCCAGTACTCTTTTGGACATACACTTTGGCTCGAAAATACAAATTTTCAAACAAATAAAAATAAATATTTTATTAATCATATAACAAAACAAACATAGTTATAATGTAGAACTCGGCAAGTACTACAAACTTACAAATAACAGTAATAGCCGATATGGCGTTGGCGAAAAAATATTCCGCCATCAGCATCCTGCACGGGACCGAACTGCCCCTTTAAATTTGAGCATTTGTAATAGTGATCCAGCTCAAGGAGCTGTAAATGCCTACTAGTGGAAAGCTTTCCATTTCGCAGTCTGTTAACTGGTAGTGTAATGGTTTGAGGCTAGATAGCTCAATGATTCTTGTACCATCGTTCTGATCCCAACCGCCATCTACGGTGAGCACGTGACTGCCCCCATGGACGGCGGGGATAAAGGAGCTGGCTGGCAGCCATTCCGTGCTCATATGCATCCATCCTGTTGACTGACAGTGCACGAGTCATCGCCTCAAATGCTATAGCGAATATTAACACCAGGACGTCCTGTGGAGGGGATAAGGTGTAGTAATGATCCAGCTCAAGGAGCTGTAAGTGCCTACTAGTGGAAACCTTTCCATTTTGCAGTCTGTTAACTCATTATCAAGCAAATGACCCACCTTGAAAAAGATGACCAAATATAGCACTATATGGAATTCTACACATGGGACCTGTCCGTACAGAAATGCATTTGTTAAGGTACGGTGGGTAGAGAGAATTGACGATGCGACCGTCGAGAATTACGTGACGAGCTCCGGAAACGATTGAAGAATAAAATTTGTCATTGAATTCCTGAATATTCGAGAATGTAGTTATTTAAAGAATAATTTTTATTTATTATTCTTATTAAATCAGATTTACAGGGTGGGGCATTTATTTCGGACCTTTTCTTTTGAAAATTTGAATTTAAAATTCGCGCGCTATATATATGAGTAATAGCTCAAATTGTAGCTAAGACTTTACCATTTATTATAAAAAAAGATCTCGACATAACGTTTGTTGAAACTCAAGAACGGCCATTTTTAAGTTCAGTGAAAAATTTCGAAAAACGGACCGAAATGAAGCAATTATGCCGTTCATTTTCACTGAAATTCTTTGAAATTTTTTCGCTGATTCTTACAAAAGCAGTTGTTGTGGTTGTTCACTGAGATCTTGCGCGCATTTTGATACCAAACATGCCATATGCCATCAAGCATTCGAGGTCGTTTAAGTGATACGGATGGAGACGCTGAAAATGCAGATTTCACCCGAAATTGACCGGTAGTGTCTCTGGAAATCCTCAAAAAATTTGTTCAGCTGTTTGATTCTTGCGTAAGCGTACACGATAATTAAAGTGGACTAAATTCTAAACATTATGGCGAATATTCGAGGTTATTTCGCCATGTTTTGTGAATTTTAAGGCCATCCGGAGCCGAAAATTTGCCGATTTTGGCGAAAATTCATCACAATTCGGCTCCGGATGGCTATGAAATTCAGTAAAACTGGCCAACTGATTGAGCCAGCGAAAAAATTTCAAAGAATTTCAGTGAAAATGAACGGCATAATTGCTTCATTTCGGTCCGTTTTTCGAAATTTTTCACTGAACTTAAAAATGGCCGTTCTTGAGTTTTAACAAACGTTATGTCGAGATCTTTTTTTTAATAATAAATGGTAAAGTCTTAGCTAGAATTTGAGCCATTACTCATATATATATAGCGCGCGAAGTTTAAATTCAAATTTTCAAAAGAAAAGGTCCGAAATAAATGCCCCACCCTGTAGTTTATAATTTACCTTCCCTTACAAGAACGGGTAATTATGATCACATACCTGTAATCTCGTCGCATCTTTAACAAAGTTCATATTCCATAGAAGGTATAGTTTCTGGTCTTGCCATAGATGAACATATGGCTTCAAGTCTTCCATCAATATGTACCAGTTCTCCAAATGGGCAAATTTTCGGAAGACAATTACTGTTCTTCGAGAGCGCATAAATGATGTCATCTTCAGCAATTCCATTCTTCGAGTCATCGGCCAACGCAAAATATTGCTAGGCGACGACTCATTTTGTGATCTAAGGTTTTTAATAAAAATTTATTTACTAGATTGCTAATGTTAATTTGTTGAATCATATACAACCTTCAAACATTTATAGTTTCCCTTATCCAGTCATAGTGAATCATAAGATGATGGCAGGCAAACTGCATTATTGGTAAAATCATGACTTACCGATTGGTTGGTGGCAAAGCTAGCAAGTCGGTTTTCCACTCGCGAGTCAGATTTAGGCAGAAATCATCCATACTCTCGTTATTGTCCCATTGAACTGACCATTTGTGATCTGGCTCCAAGCCATCCACGTAAAAGAGTGTCTAAAAGCATATTACAGATTTAAAACCTCTATAAAACACCAACCCCAACCAAGTAACATGGACCGTTTCCTCTATAAAAATGGTTTTGTACGATATTATTGAGGCGGTGATTTGCCATTTGTAAATGACCGAGATCGAGTCGTCCCAGGAATGGCATTATATCGGTACCCAGTATCCAATCATCGATCTTTTGAAGATGGTCTGCAACATTTATAATTAATTTCATTTGGTCAAACAAATTATTCGCAAAGTATTTTAATTATTACAACGGTTGACTTCAATAAGTCCATCAAAACTTTCGATGGATATTATAATTCCATAGCCAAAGGTTTAACTTTTAATAGTAATAGTGTCACGATTCTTGTAGTACCATCACTATTCCATATAGAAACTCATCAGAAGAATTCTTATGAGCACCTGTTAAAATACCCCAAAGGCATTTTTTTTATCAACACGGTGGTGATTTCATATATTTTCTGCAACACGACTAAAACTTTTTTTGGGATCTTAAGTTGGCACCACATAAAATTGTATACACATTATGGCGAGTTGGAAGTTATAAGGGTTTCGAATTTGCGGAAAATTTGAGCATCGTTTTTCTTCGTTGCCAATAGCTATTGTCTACTAGCTGAGTTGGCGCCTCCGGCGCCAACCCAGCTAGTCATGTCCTCTTAAGTATGGATGCTAGGTGCAGTGGCGCAGCCAGAGGTACTTCCGGGTTATCTGCCTTCCAAAAGTCAAAATTTCAAAATAGCCTAGTCAGTGCCTTCAAAATGATTGTAAAAGTGATGAGTCATTGCTTTTATTCCTCTATCTTACAAATTACAGCCACTATAAAGCAATGACTCATCACTTTTACAATCATTTTGAAGGCACTGACTAGGCTATTTTGAAATTTTGACTTTTGGAAGGCAGATAACCCGGAAGTACCCAGCCAGAAACTCCGTGCTCTGATTTACTCTCTTCTACACTGCGTGCTATTTCTTTGCTAAAGCCAAAAAAAGCGGGGCACCGTCAGACACAACAATGGTTAATCACAGCTTAGAAAAGAAGCTAAAGAAATTTCTAGAGCTTCTTTCGTTTTTGTAAAATTATCTATGTTTATCATTGTTGTGTCTGCCGGTGTCCCGCTTTTTTGGCTTTAATAAAGAAATAGCACACAGTGTAGAAGAGACTAAATTAGAGCACAGAGTTTCTGGCTGCGCCACTGGCTAGGTGCAAATTGAACCACTTTTACTGTTTCTTCATGCGAAATATGCTTGTGCTATACTGTAGTTAGCATGCATGGTACACTTTTTATCGAGTTAACATGCATGGAATATTTTTTATCTAGATAACATGCATGGAATACTTCATAGTCGTATATAAAAAAATAGCGGTTCTGTCACAGCTATTCACAGAATGCTTATGGTCATGCTTGGTGTTATGTTCCATGGGTAATGTTTGGGAACAGTTTTTCTGGATCATGCTTAGTGTTCTGTTCCATGAGTCATACTTAGTGTTATGTTCCCTGGGTCATGCTTAGGTCAAGGTTCCACGGTCATATTTCGAAAAAAAAATTTATGCACTTTTTCATTGACTTTTTTCCGACTATTTAGATCATGGGGAGCATTTCTAGATAGGTGCTATTTTAATGTTAAAAATTTTCATTTTTTCGCACATGGAAAATTTTCAGAAAAATTTCAAAATTTTTGGAAAAAAATTTATGCATTTTTTCATAGACTTTTTCCGACTGTTTAGTTCATAGGGAGCATTTCTACATAGGTGCCATTTTAATGTTTAAAATTTTCATTTTTACCCATGAAAACAGTCACCCATTAGCGAAAAAAAATTTTTCCTTGACGACAGTTTTAAAAACGCTACGTTGCATCTAGTTAGACCCAGACACATAATATTACCCTGGCAAAACATTCCTAGCATGCCTAGAACATGCCTAACTCGATGTGTGACAAATACATACATATATATATGGACATCGTCCACTGACTATATAGTAGGATACATACAGCGGCAAGTGATGCTCAAAAAGACCGTAAATACAAATCCAAACTTTCAACTCAACATAAGTTTATTATGCCATTGTATCAGCGTAAATTAAAATGCACATGTATTTTTCAATTGAACTTTTAAATCATACCTCTTTCTCGGAGAGTAGAGGAACTCGTGTCAGCAATTGAGATTCTGCTAATCGAATTCAGACTAATATTTGCAGGATCGCAATCATCGTTCGTGTTAACGCTTGAATTTAGATCAGAAGTCTGACACGGATCATTTTCAATCGAGCTGCTCGTAGACGGTTTCATATAGTCGGGCAATTCGGAGTCCTTTGCAGCCATGCTTTCGAGGATGCTGAAATTTCCCTGTTCAAATTGCGTGAACAATCGGCTGCAATCCTCTTCTGTGATCGATTGATAGTTATACGCAGTGCGGATGTTTGTGAATGCTTCTAAAGAGCTGTGCCCCAAACTGTATTCATGAACTAAACTGTGCCAAACATGTGTATAATCAACTGGCGGCAGATTACGTTTCATTGCCAGCTAAAAACAAAATAGTTTAAAATTTTAACCGAGCTTGTTTCTTGGTCAATGTTCCTTTTATATAAAAATGATAATTCCGATAAAGTACATAACTTTACATTTGAAATAAATATCTTATACAAAAAGTTGCAGATGATGCATCATATTTAGTGTTTTACGATTCAAATACAGTCTTTGTATTTAAAAAAGATAGGAGATACATTTTTGCTTCCTCCTACTCTCGATCCACTTCTATTTAAAAAAGATAGGAGATACATTTTTGCTTCCTCCTACTCTCGATCCACTTCTATTTCGGAACAACAAGGTTCAATGTAAACGCGCGCCATTTTAAACATATTTTAGTAAGAAAAATATGAATTAAAATCCATAAGGAGAGATAATGTGAGATTTATGTATAGAATCCAATTTTTTATTCAAATGACGGACCATTTTTGTATTTACAAACAATATCAGAAATATTAGGAAAGAGATCTGCAGGAACGTATCATTGCGCAAGTTCTGATTAGCATGTCTAGTTAGTGCGATTTACTTGTGTTGCAGCTGCTTGAATCTCATTCGTGTTCTGTTGAGTATTCGTATTAGTTGTCGGTTGCTCTTCCTCGTCGTCAACCGTATCGTAGTCGTGTCGAGCGGGCACCCCTCCGGCATAGCAGATGTGGTGATTGCGGGGACAATTAGCATGTCGACGAGCGAATAGCTCCCAATATTGGCGTTTCTTTATTCGCATATACCTGAAAATAATTTAAAGAATTTGCTTTAAATTATTCACCTTTATCAATGCACGCTCATTTCATTAGAAAGAATTTTTTAATTCCTAGGGTTCTTGCATTCCTATCTGGTTTCGCCAAGTAAGAATAAAGGTAATATATATAGTTAGCAGATAATCGGGAAAAAATAAAAAATAACGGATAAAAATTCGACAATTTTCAAGAACCTAAAAATCTACTCTTTAAATCTAATTAAGGAGCGTAGAAAGCAAGACAATTGGAATAAAAAACAATTTACAAAATATAACTAATCGCACTTGCACAAAGTTGTTTATCGTCTTCATATGTCGAATTTTGAGTTAATGCGCTCAGTAGATTACCGGATAAATTTTACGGTTCCAAAACATGAATTCCACCCATAAAGATTACAGGTAAGCTGGAAAATGGTGAAATTTGAAGAATGTTTAAACACCGCAAAATTTGACTTCCATGCATTTGTGGTAATTTAAAAAGCTAGATTAAGGAATGTGACAAGAAGATTCGGAAACTCAGGTTGAATATTCCCTTTTAGATTTCAAACAATTACTACATTGTTTTATAATTATAGATTTATGGGTAGATAGTAGGTTGCCTAGAATTGCATTAAACAATATGTACAGCGATTTGACGTCGTCCAAAAATGTTCATGTTTATTAGACGTTGCTAACCCGGAAAATGTCGGATAATCTTAAAGCAAGTCTTACGATTTTAGCAAAAAAATACTCAAAATTATAGTTCTAAGTTATAAATTCCCATATGTCTCTTAACCATGCATTGTTCAATTTGAAAAGAAAAAAGGTAAAAGATCACTTTCCCCTAACTTTTTCGATCAGTTTCCCCTAAGAGCAGTTTCCCCTAAAAAAAATCGATCAGTTTCCCCTAAGATCAGTTTCCCCTAAACTGGCTAGGGGAAACTGATCGCTTTTTTCCTATGCCCTTTTAGGGCTATTAGAGGTGTGCTTTGCGCGGGAAACGCTCTCAGGTGTACCGCCAGGCACTCCTGAGTTACCTGGTATAGGAATTACCTAATATGGATATATATATCAAATGTTATAAAATTTCAAATTATAGGCTAGGGGAAACTGCTTGTTTGCTTTTTTAGGTGCTAAAAAGCGTGATATTTCTTTAATTTTGATGAGTCATCACCCCAAATTTTTTCTGAAATGTTCTTCGAGACCTCGGGAGTGGATCCAGAAAAGAAATTACCCGGATTGGTAAAGTAGTATGAAAAATATAATCATTAATGACATACGGTGAAAACATTTTCACCAAGTACTGACACTCTATATAGTCCCTTCTAGGGATATTTTTCCAAATCAATTCGAATTTTCATAATTCTTCATAAAATGTCATAAAATGATGTTTTTGAATGTTTTTTAATATATTTCTGATATTTTATCATAACTTGTGATTTTTTCTTCTGTTTGAGATATTAACCTTACATTTTGAACATACAATTAGCCTCGAGAATTGAAATCCCTAGGTGAAAGATGAGCGCAGACACATTTTGAACATACAATTAGCTTCGAAAATTGAAATCCCTAGGTTAGAAACAAGCGCAAACTAATTCTGAACATACAATTAGCCTCGAGAATTGAAATCCCTAGGTCAAAAATGAGCGCAGATTAATTTTGAACATACAATTAGCCTTGATGTAGTTTATAAAATTTTATTCTCGTTGACCTTAGACAAATTTTGACACCCAAGTGTCTAATAAACGGAGAAACAATTTAAAACGGAACAATAAAACGGTTAAACTATACAATGTTCACAAAAATAAGTTTTTATCCAATTCGGTTATAGGCTAGGGGAAACTGCTTGTTTGCTTTTTTAGGTGCTAAAAAGCGTGATATTTCTTTAATTTTGATGAGTCATCACCCCAAATTTTTTCTGAAATGTTCTTCGAGACCTCGGGAGTGGATCCAGAAAAGAAATTACCCGGATTGGTAAAGTAGTATGAAAAATATAATCATTAATGACATACGGTGAAAACATTTTCACCAAGTACTGACACTCTATATAGTCCCTTCAAGGGATATTTTTCCAAATCAATTCGAATTTTCATAATTCTTCATAAAATGTCATAAAATGATGTTTTTGAATGTTTTTTAATATATTTCTGATATTTTATCATAACTTGTGATTTTTTCTTCTGTTTGAGATATTAACCTTACATTTTGAACATACAATTAGCCTCGAGAATTGAAATCCCTAGGTGAAAGATGAGCGCAGACACATTTTGAACATACAATTAGCTTCGAAAATTGAAATCCCTATGTTAAAAATAAGCGCAGACTAATTCTGAACATACAGTTAGCCTCGAGAATTAAAATCCCTAGGTAAAAAATGAGCGCGGACTAATTTTGTACTTAAAAAGTCTACTTATAAATATGCTTGAAATCATAGTTTATAAAATTTTACTCTCGTTGACAGTAGACAAATTTTGACACCCAAGTGTCTTAGGTACAATTTAAAACGGAACAATAAACGGGGGAGTATGGGACGCCACAGGGCTTTGTTGGCTTCTCAGACTCAGTGAGAAAACTATCTCGGTGAGAAAACTATGAAAAAGGACCAAAAATTATGAAATTGAATGAATAATTCATAATTAGTAACAATTAGTAACCGAAAACAGCATTTGTACTGCAAAGAAACAAATGCTAGCTAAAAACGCTTCAATACTAACAATGAAATGCATCACCAAATTTCGTAACACGATTGAGTGCCACAGTTGTTGTAAAAAATAACAAAAATAACACAAGAAACAAACGATTGACACTTTACTTACTTTTGGAGATAGCCAGGATCACCCAGAAAAGTCACAGAGACAACAGTACATTTAGTAAGGTTAATATCTCAAACAGAAGGAAAAATTCACAAATTATGATAAAATATTATAAATATAGTAAAAAACATTGAAAAACATAATTTTATGACATTTTATGAAGAATTATGAAAATTCGAATTGATTTAGAAAAATATCCCTAGTAAGGACTATACAGAGTGTCAGTACTTGGTGATAATGTTTTCGGCGTATGTCATTAATGATTGTATTTTTCACAGAACCTTACCAATCCAGGTAATTTCTTGTCTAGATCCGTTCCCGAGATCTCGAAGAACATTCCAGAAAAAAATTGGAGTGATGACTCATCAAAATTTTAGAAATACTGCGCTTTTCCGCTCCTGAAAAAGCAAAAAAGCAGTTTCCCTTAGCCTAAACTTTGAAATTTCAAAACTGTTGATATATACATCCATATTAGGTAATTCCTGTACGTGGGAACTCAGGATGGTCTGGCGGTACACCTGAGCGCGTTTCCCGCACAAAGCACACCTTTAATGCCCATAAATAGGCATATAAAAAAAGCGATCAGTTTCCCCTAGCCAATTTAGGGGAAACTGATCTTAGGGGAAACTGATCGATTTTTTTTAGGGGAAACTGCTCTTAGGGGAAACTTTTTGCTAGGGGAAACTGCTCTTAGGGGAAAGTGATATGGCATCAGAAAAAAGGATGCGTGAGAAACCACCAATAACTATGAAAACCTACTTGAGTCTAAGAGCATCAGTTGAGATCCTAGCTGTCCACGGATTACGGAGTTTGAATATTCTCCAAGCATGAGGCCCTTTGATACCACGACGATGGATACGCTTCCATTCCCGCCCGTACGCGTCCATTTGCTGTTCTTCTTGTTGCGAATATCGATAGTGCTGCATAATGAATAAATTACAATGTATAAAGTTATGGAGTACGATCATCATAGGGATGGGAAGATAATTAGAATTCCTGTTTCATTCATACTTTTTCAGTCCTTTTTTAAATATTAACTTAACATTGAATCATTCATTTAGCTTATTCACATTTTGCACAATAGCTGCCAATAATTCAAAATATCAAAGAAACAGGAATCTAAGAGTGAAATCCTAATAATCAGTTTTAATGTCGTGCTAAATTTTCAGCCCTTTTAAAATAAAGTGCAAAAATATCCCCGCAAAATAGATTATTTTTCCTAATCTTCTTATATTTGTGATTTTACATCTAGAACTAAAGTCGTTATTAACCGTTCCGTATTTGACTAAAGCATGCTATACACCACTATAACTATCAAATCCATGAACATCTTCTAAAATGCTTACCATGTTACAAGATCCAATTAACGTGTAGAAACGATCCGAGATAGCTGCGTAGAAGCAGAAATGAGGAAGAATTAGAAATAATACATTCAATCATCTTAGTTTGGATATATACATCAAGTTTCGTGTTAGGACAAAATAATCTCAAAATAGTTTTCATAAAAACGATATATTGATCAAGTTCTTCGGTGTCTTGGCGTAGATAATGTAAATCTAAATGGGCAGAATGTCATAAAGCGGTACTATTATATAACCAATTCCAAATCTGACTACGGAATCAATCATAAACAACCGAAAATTTAAACACATGAGACACCTGCTCGGAGAGGTGGACGAGTGGGCGGGGCATATTTTTACAAATATAATTATTTCTCATTTTTTAAACCTAATCGTTTTTCTGATGGTGCGTACCCTCGCGGACCGGAGTACGCTCTACCCATTTGCACAATCACATTTTGCATAGGGTACTCATATAAAACGTTATAGGAATTTTCGAAATATTATTTCGATCAAGCAATTTTAATGAAAAATCTTATGTACCATTTCGTTTTCTCTGACATTCTATCAGATTTCATTCAGGCATTCAGCGCAATGTTGCTTACTTCGGCGTCATCCTTTTTCGATTAAATTTTTTCAATGGCTTTCCAAAGCTTTCCAACTCAGTTTTATCGAGATATTTGAGGCAAAATAACAAGTTTATTATCAAAATTTATTATAAACATAAAATATAACAATAAACAAATGTAACAACAAAGCAAATTGGCGATAGGCTTAAACTGGGAAGATCAGCAAGGCACGTTCATACTTGTGTTGCAACTTTCATTACTCATTGTTTTACAGTTTGATAATTACAAAATCATGTTTCAGGATATCAGTGTTGTTACTATCACCAATCGTAGACGGAATATTGGAGAGAAATATGGAAGAATTTGGAAAAGCTCAAAAGGAAATGACCGTCGATGGTAAGATTTTTATTACGAATATTATTTTTGTTCCGTTTCTACGATTCGCTCAAAGAATGGTTGTGGGACTCGAAAATCTCTTAAGCTTTGAAAAAAAAATCTCTTAAGCGTAAGCCTGCGCTGAGTTATGATCTTAAACGTTCGCTGGTGCGAAATTGTCGTGCACCCATGGTTGTGGGGGCTTGTATGAACTCAATAAGTTAACTTCTGAAAGAGACAGAATAATTTAAAAAAAAAAGTTATTTCATCTAAAGATCGCCTGTGCTCTTTTTATAAAATATGTGCTCTAAAACACTCCCTTAAACTTACCATTCTCAAGCTTTCGTCCAAATTCTTCTCATAATTTTTTAAATTTATACGTTTGTCTTACCAATCGAAAAATCCATTATCCTAAAATTCAGAAGAGATTCAAGAAGGATATTACTTGATTTAAATAATCGCATTATTATAAGTTTATAAACAATCGTATCATTAATTCAGTACAACTAATTACATTTTTCAGTTTTCTCTGATGAATCGATTTCATTGTCGCAATACAGAACTCCTCCAGCGTCACCAACTCGGCATTTGCTCTTCACAGCCAAAATTCGCCATACTCATTCTTCATCTAAGAAGCCCAAAGCAATTGACCTCTCTAACTTCGAGATTTATGATGAAAACTCAGCATTTCCCAGAAAGCTTTCATTCTCTTCTATGGACGATGACGTGACAGCCGTGATGAATAACACAGTTAACAAGGTTCAAAGAGTTCAATCAAATGACAAAGTCGATCTTGTGAGCGAAGCCAAGAGCGAGCAAATTCGTCTAGATAATGCCGTTGGATTTTTGCCAAGTGATATTCAAATTTGCAGTGGAATAGACGAATCGTCAAATGAGTACGTAATTTATTTGCTTCCCTTTTCTCTTCGAAACTCATATGAAGCAATATGTAATATATTTATGTTTGATTGCTCCTGAAAACAACCATACATTCAAAATTGATGTGTTATTAGAAGTGGTATCGATTTTTAAAATATTCCAATTGTTATAATTTTTAGCCAACTTCACAGCGAACTTGTTCAGCAGCAAGTTCCTCAAAAATCTTGGCTACAATTGAATGGTTTAAAATAATACTTCCTTTCGATTATAAATCTATATCGCTATTAGGACTGATTGAAATATTAATTAATTTTTTGTACAAATTTAACATGTACATTTATGAATAATTTTCAGATGTTCGCCATCGCTAAATACTGCGTTGATAGTTTCCGGAGGCGCACTAGTTCTTGGAACTGCCGCTGTTTATGTTGGATATCGATATCTGAATCGATGATCTAATGAAGTAATTAAATATTTGACTTTGACTTGTATAATATCAACTGTTTTGAATTATGTTTAATCATTGTTCATAAATCAAGTTTAATCATTGTTTTACGTGATTTAATGCACTTATAACGGATCATGTATTTTTATTGCTAAATTAAAATATTATATATGAAAAATTCAATGTGATATCAGAATTTCATGCGCATTGTTAAAGTCTATGATTTATTCACGAATGTATGTCGCACATTTCATTAATAAGACAGAACAAGGATCGTTTCGGCATTAATAGCCGACTCTTCCACAATTCCTACTTTTTGAACTATCCATCAGATTGTTTGTTTTCCACTAGCACGTTTTCCTCGGAACCCACAAATGCACGCAATGAAGGTTCCTGCAAGATCAGCTCAAGCAAGTCACTGACCAAGAGCGGCTGTTCCTTCTTCAAATTTTTCCATTCAGACGATCGAAAGATAGCGTCGTGATGCATTGCAATATAGGAAGAACATGCCTTAAATCAATTAATCAGTGAGGTACTGGTATTTCGCATTTTTCAATTGGAAGTTTTTTTGAAAATTTACGGTCTTCCACATGTTTCAGTACACTAGCCTCTGTTTTCCTGTTGCGAACAAATTGGTAATTTTGGAATGTTTGATTGTCTTACGGTAATAACTGAGAATATAATGGTATATTCCGTTATGAAGGCACACAAAAATGAAACCTTTTTAAGATCCGTTGCAAAAAACATGTCACCGACGACGATTAGCTGCATAATATTATCGCTGTCGATAGAAGAGAGAAGGACTGTTTCGCATAGCTCCTTTAACTTGGTGACATCATATTTATCGGCCGTAGCCAGAATATCTACAGCAAAGCTCTGTATAATCAAATCATCCACTGAGCCGGTGTACATATATTCTAGCATTGCACGAACCTGAACAATAAGAAACATCAATAATAATAGTTCCTAAAATATCCGATGTTTACAAGAAAATAATAAAAAGATTACTGCATCTATGCTGCAGTCATTAATAGTGACTTTTCTCTTTTGGGCCTCCAGTGTCGAGGAATGCGAAAACATTGAGCGAAACACGGGGCTATGTTGAGCGAGGATGCATCTATGAGCTGGGAAGACATTTGAACCAACCTAAATTGCAGTTTTAATTCCTCAGTACTTTTGATTAAGAATGGCTATCGTGCTCCAAGAGTGGTCTTCGTGTTAGCATTCGTTATCAGTATCGTAAAACTGTATCAGAGCCAAATTAAAATTTTTACTGTTCCTCTGCCTAATCTGTTCCTCTATCCGACTTTTCAAACTGTTCAATTTTTTTGCTTTAATGTAAGTTATGAACCTCGATGGCGCAGTCTGAGAAAAGCATATTTTCCCACAACCCTTTAGTATTCTTAGGAGCAAGATTTGTTTTGGATTTTGCTGGACGCACGGTTCTTGGACCAGTTTGCTGCATAAGATTGAATTCGGTCATATAACTGTCACTTGGAGGCTGGAATTGTATCTCGCAGATGACGAGCAGGGAGGCATCTGCTTGAAGCGCATTTTTTATTATATTTTGATCGACTTGGAATTTGCCTCGGCCTTGTTGATGCGCAAATTTCTTGACATCGTGACAGATGTTCAACCTGAGATCACGTTGTCCTGCTAGATAGACCTTGAATTCAGCTTCCACTGATGCACATATATCCCTTATAGGCTAAAATAAAGAATATTATTTAGGAAAGTAAAACAATTTAAGCCTAAGATTAAGACTTAGTCTAATGCATGCCTATATAAGGAATTTGGAAATAAAAATGAGGGGTAGGTAATTCTATTTTATCGAAATATTTCAGAACATAATTCCTAATTTATTTTTCCTCCCAAACGAGACGTAATTATAAAATTTCTAACGCATTTTTTATCTCTTCAAGGAAAAGGTCTCTGGCAGGTAAGATAAACTTAAAAATATACTTTTTACATTACATATATAATTACGTTAAAAAATTCATACCTCTAGTCCAACCTGACGTAGGAAAAATGAGGTACTCTTTGAATCTTGCTCGCGCTTTCCATTTGGATAGACATGAAGTTCCCAGACGACGGCCGGTACTTTCTTGCACTTAAACGGTTTACTAGCTACCATTTGTCCGGAAAAAGAAAACAATATAGAATATGTTAAACATTTTGAAAACATACCGTACTCCAAAATATGTGTCAATTTCTCGAACTGAAATATGAACAAAATCATTTATTAAACATGCAACGTTTATTGCCAAATATCGGCATTTGCATAATACGAGAGTTTCGACCCTCCCAGGCCCGTAGCCAGGGGGGGGGGGTTAGGGGGGTTGCAACCCCCCCGAAATTCGGAAGCTAAAAAAAATCAATAGGGTCCCCCCTATGGTTTTAAAAATTTTCGAGAAAATTTTGAAAAATGCACCCCTAAGAATGCGTTTTTTTCACTTCTCAACCCCCCCTGAAATCTCAACCCCCCCCCCCCGAAATTTTTTTCTGGCTACGGGCCTGGACCCTCCGTAATGGAGAGGTATACCATTCTTTAGGTCACTTTTCAAAAGCACTCAATCTACTCATGCGGCGTAAAAGTCAGGATTTTTAGTAACCTAGCATTTTGGCCAAATTATGGCGCAAAACACTATTTTTGATCAAATTTATTTGCGAGAATTGGCAGGTATTCTTGAAAACTGATACATTTCTGGAGTATCACTGGTTGTAAATGAAACTGCATTTTACGACATGCAAAAAACTCACGTGTTGAATGCGCCACTCAAGCTTGCAGAAGTCACGCAACTCTTCGGTCATTTCCTCCGATGATTATTTCCGGCGATACTGTTAGAGGAGAACAAAGAAGAGTTATTGCTAAACGCAACCAATTTAGTTTGTCTCCTAATAATACAAATAAAAAGATTACTTTCAATAATGGTCGATCTCTCTGAAGATAAAGCCATTGTCTCACTTTGCACAACAAAGCAGATTCAATGAACGTCATCATCTGGTAGCAGCAAAAACGAATTTGAGTACGATTGAGCTAAAAAAACAGATAAAAAGAATGAGTCATGTTCTTTGAGACGAGGGATCTGAAAATTACGTATTTTTGAGTGAAACTTAAATCCAACATTGTTTGTCAACAAAACATTTGACGACAGGTGGCGATAAAATTTATACAGAGAGGTCATCACTATCAAAAATTTAAACAAAATGCTCGCTCGAAACTTATATTGCATGAAATGCCGATCGTTTCGCCCGTCAGATGAAGGAAGGAGCTGAGCCGATTTTTTTGAAAATTTGTGCGTTTATTCCTCTCACCACACTACCTTTAGCGGCAAACCAGAATTTGATTTCGCGGCTTAACTTTTTTCTTATCGAAGCCTGAAGAACTCCTTTGTTCTAGAGTTCATCACAATGAAGAGCGAAATTAAGGGTCGACGGATCGCTTAGCTTCATTTGCTATACTTTGTTCTTATATTTCGAACGTGTGTTAATGGGAAAAGTTTACTCCTTATATTAGAGCTTTTAATCCTATCCCAATAAATTCATAATATATTTTTGTGAGAATGAAATAATACCAGTAAAAATGATCAGGAAACATTTCTGCTGTTGCTTTCGATTAGTCTCGACCAGTTTCTAAGTCATGTCCTCTGAAAGAGTTATTTGCCGGTTTTATCTTACTTTTACCTGCATGTTAAGCTATGAAATGTGGTGACATCCATGGTTGTCAATGTTACCGTAGTCTCCTTTCTAACTATGCTAAAAACACTAATTTGAGCTCTCTCGCCAGTTGTTTGCAACAACTTTGTCAATGGATTTCTCCGTGTCCGAAACCGACTTCTACTCCGACGTGAGCAATGCGCAGAACAAACATAGCACTCCGTTCTTAAGCGATGTGAATGTCAGCGGCACCGACAATCACCACAGTAGTACCAGTATTTCAGCTCGATCTTCTGTCAAGACTTGCATTTCGCACAAGTACAAGAACGATCCGGAGATTCCGCGACCACATTTCATGCTGGATACAAAAGTTTCATTGGCTCGAGAGCAGGAGGCCAAGAAGGTGAGAAAACATTTTTCAATAATTTAAACTTGCTTTAACGATATCAGTAGACACATTACCTAATTTCTTTAATTACTTTAATTCGCGACACAAAAATAATAATCTAGAATCGCGAACTGATGGCCAAGTCCAGCTCACTGTCTCAGCCAAGCAAATTCAAAGTCATACCGCTTCGTAATGAAGTGATTGCAAAAGAAGACTGTGTACTTCGCGGGGCTCCCTTGTTTGCTGAACAAACGAATCAATTCGCTGCTCAATTGCGCAAGTATGATAGTCCAACGGTACTTTTATTTTTAATTCCTCTGAAAATTATCTTGTAGTTCAGAAATCAAAAGCTATAATCTGCCACTGATAAAGTTCCTATAAAATATTTCGTTAGAAATGGGACTTCCTCCAAGCAAAATGATTTGGACATCACCCCAATTGGGGGAATACCAACGGGGGTATCGATTACCCCAGTTATATCCCAGATATCCCCCACCAGTTGGGGGTTTTTGTTTTTAACGTTGAGCGGTAACCTGAGATTTGCTATCATACTGCTTGAAGCAGTGTTTTAGAGAAAAAGATTTACAGGAATTTTGCGTGACGTAATGATTAAAGCAATTGAAAATGGGCTAAATAGAATCGCACAAGAATGGTGTATTTGATAAATTGAAACTAGTCGTTAGCGAAAATCTGGTGATAAATTATAACACATTTTAAGATATATAACATTATCAGGACGTAAGAAAATCAGAAACCATTCATACGGTTATCTAACCCAATTTTCATCTACTGCATCTATCAAAATTTTCTGTGTTTTAGGGAAAAACGCCAAAGAAAGAATGTACTCTTCCGATCACACCGCAGTTTCTCAAGAGAACAAAGAAATAATGCAAGCTCCACGGAGAGATTATTTTAATGTATTCTAATATGCGTATTATATTGACTTTATTTTGTCATTTTGCTGACCTATGACTCAAATAAATGTTTCCTGCGATAAACTAATTTTGACTAATTCATCGCTTTCATATCTGAATATTATGAACCATTGCCGCAGAACGAAGTACCTTTACTGTCCCATGCAAACATGTCATGCTATAATTCGATTTTATCATGTCCCACGAGCAACTTACAAATAACAAGGCACGAACGTTACACGCGTATTACCGTAAACTCTCTAATTTAACCCCCGGGGGCAGAATTATTCAATCGACCTCTAGGGGGGGCAAAATTAGAGGGGGGGGGTAAAAATAGAGGGGGGGTAAAATTACGCGATCGATGTTTCGCGCCGTGCCGGAGGCGCGGCGCGAAAAATTTTTGGGATTTTTGCTCAAATTTGCTCAATTTTTGCTCAAAAAATTCAAAATTTGAATTCCCGCCCAAAAAATTTTGAATTTTTTTCGAAATTTTTGCCATTTTTTACAAAATTTTGGCAAATTTTTGCAAAATTTGGGAAAATTTTCCAAAAAATGGTAAAAAATAGGTAAAAAATTCAAATTTTTGGCAAAAAATTTGAATTTGCGCCAAAAATTTGAATTTTTGGCATTTTTTGGAAAAATTTGCATTTTGGGGGGGCAAAATTAGAGGGGGGGGCATAATTACTCGATCGACCTCTAGGGGGGACAGAATTAGAGGGGGTAAAACAAGAGGGGGGTTAAATTAGAGAGTTTACGGTAGTTTGTGATACAGGGAGAAAAATTATAATTTCAATGATTCACTTTTCGACGGGTTTAATTCGCTTCAGAAAATCAACCAATTCATCCACTTGATCCGCACACCTGGCGCTGGCCATGTAAAGTTCTGCATCCCAAAGCATACTAATTAAACATTTGTCGTCGCGTTCGTTCAGCTCTATCGCGTCTCTGCAAGAATGAACATTATTGGCATTCCTTAAAACTAGTGTAATATTTTCAGTAAAATAATTTGTTCACAACTAATCATTAATGATTCGATTTAAGATTAAAGTTTAGAAGTATATGTAAGAATTATTATTTTGTAATTAAGCGATTTGTAAGTAAATTTTGTCACTAAAATACTTATATTACCTAATTGAGAAAATTAGCCAAATAGAAATATTTTACTAGTAGTAATATTTTACAGTAGTTGCAAGCTTAATTCGAATAATTATTCGAATGACATAAAAGAAATACCAAAAGATAGCTTATGTCTATAGCTGAATCATTTTTACCAAATGATAATGTCCGTACTTTTCAAAACTAAATTTTGAAATGTCAGACACCGAAGAACATTCTTAAACAGCTTACCTCAATGGTGGTGAAAATCTGAAGAAAGGGACATCAAGGCTCATGCACCTGTAAGTAAGCGTAATATAACACTGCAAAGAAATTTCTAAATAGGTCAACGGTCCATACTTTATGTATTTTTCTTGGTATCATGAGTTGCCAGAATTAAATTCTAAATTATATTTCAAAGCGTTACCAGGCTCTGCTTTGATCCACAGGAATTCCATCTGACGCAGTGATCTGACAAAAACGCCATTACAAAACAATGTGTGAAGAAATGCTTACTTGTTTTATAAAAACCAGGACCATGTTCTTCAAATACTCTCCATGTGCATATATAGACTTGATAAAATGTGACATTTTTCCCGAATTTAGAGACATCTGTAAATCAATACAATTTTAAGCAGAGAGATTTTTTACAGAAAGTTAATTGTGTTGGCATTAGTTAGCTTTATTGATACAATGTCGTTATTAGGATAATTAATGCCTCTATTTGCAGCAGAAACGGTATACCTTGATTGCAGGCACAACTCCGGTTCCTAGTGAAATGACACAGCCCAAACTTTCATCCATTGGCTAAAGTAAATAAAATTATGGGAAATCATAATAAGATTAAAAACTTTGCCGCTATGAGTGCAGATTTCAATTGATTTGTATCGAAAGAATTCAGTGAGAAGTTCCATAGTAGGATTATTGGCCATTATTCCTCCATCGCTAAAACATGCATCAGCTAATGCTGAGGTATTAAGCAAAAGGTTTTATCTCACAAAGTGCTAAACTCATCTATTATTTGGTAGACGTCCATATTTGCGCAAATAAAATATGCACGGCGTAATATAAATAATTTTTGAGGATTTAGAATGAGCATACCTGTAGATATCTTCAAACGGGGGAAAATAAGTTGGCGCTGCGCTAAAATACAAAATTGTATGAGTTAACAAATAAGCCTAACCTTGAACAGCGTGCGGCTCTCCACAACGGCACATGACTAGGCTCTTCGTACTTAAATCGCTTGCAATCTTCGTCATTGATGTTTGGTTTGTAATTCCTGTAAAATAAATTACTCTTGATTTATTTCAAATTAAGGTTTATCGTTAGACAAATCTACAACATGCAGCAAATTTTTTATAAGGAATTTATAGGTTTTGGGTAACTGTTCAAATTATATGAAAACACATACCGAAAAAGCTTCAACCTCGGAGGTGCAACATGTGTCAGACATGTTGTCACGACAATCCTGAAATAACAAATATTATTTAAAAACACCACTTTTTATTTTATAATAACATTATAATTTCGAAAAAATTCCGACTCAAATTTTCATAAGTAACATTTCTGGCGTCTGAATGGTATTTTACAGAACATAAGATCTAGTAACTGTTCGATAGAAATTAGTACAACTAGTAGATTGATGTGCACGATTAATTTGAATATCAGAAATACTGTATTGAATAAACGAAACTTCTGAATAAGTCGTTTGTATCCATAGTAATGTTTCTTATCATTATAAACACAATGACTTCATAAATGCAAAACTTACTTAGGGTGTTTTATGGAGCCCATTGAGTCGCTTCCTAATTCGTCCTTGAGAAAGCGCTCAAAGGTTTTCGGATTATATGGCCGCCTTCCAACAAAAACATCATTTTTTAGACGCAAGTATGCCCGCTCAATATGCTCAGGTGAGTGTTCTGAAATTAATCAGGTATGGAAAGTAGCAGAATGTGTGTTTACTCTTCCCCAGCCCAAGTGCAAGTATTGCCCCAGTGGACGTGCCTGCAACCCAGTCGACTTTTTCCCAAAATGATGAGCCCAGCTTCCATTCCAAGTAAATTAGAATCTGAAAAATAATAAATCAAATTTTGTTTTATAAATCAAAAAGATGTTGATGAATGGTTTGTGCAGGAAGGTAGAGGAATGTCAGTTGCTTCGAAATACAGAAAGGTCAACTCTTGATGGTATTGAAAAAATGACCAAAATTACGATTTTTAGGTAAGAAAAGATGTAAAAAATATCCTATTTTTTTAAATTAGGGATTTTCGCTCATTTTACTTGTCTAAAAGCCGAACATAATCTCAAACTAATCTCATTTTCGCAGTAAAATTACCCCATTAGGATTATTTAGGAAAATATCACATGTTTTTATACAAATTAATTTACAATTCATTATTTGCTGAAATTTCTGGGAATCCGAAATTTACCAAATATTCAAATCCGCGCCAAATTTTATTCTGAAGAATTTAAAAACATTTTATTAGAAATCGGACACGGCGAATCTAAAAATAACACTGTCTCTGAACAATGTTTGATGCAATGTGATTTCTGGTCATGGTCCCAAATGGATTTTTCATCCATGTCGGATTCGAAATAAAATGGATATTTTTTACATCGTTTATAGTGAAAAATCTCAATTTTGGTCATTTTTTCAATACTGTCAAGGGGAACCTTTCTATAATTCAAACCAGCAGACACTCCTCTACCATCCTGCACAAACCATTCATCATACCATAATTTTTTATGCTTAATTGAAACCTAAGAATCGAACATACTCGAATAAGAATTAGTCCCCGAATTCCACCGCCATCGAGCGAGAGCAAAATTGCCAATTTATCCTTACGTTTCAGCATAGCGTCAATATTTTGTTTGTTGATCTGATTATCGATATCTATAAATATATATAACAAAATTGATCGTTGAAAAGGGATGTTAAAGAAAATTCGTGGGTTGTTAAATCAAGAGTAATGGGATAAAATAGATCAAAAAGTTTATAGATTAAAACTTTTGGATGAATAATGTCTCACGCATTCTTCAAATTGCCATACGATGGAGAGGCAATCCGAAACCATAAAATTTTAAAGGAGGAAATTGCATAATCACAAAAGGCCTGAAACTCTACTCACCCAGCGGCGCCCATACTTTTATGAACTCCATGGAGACTTTAGAAAAAAAAATTGCAAAATCTCAATACAAATAGTGTGAGTTGCTTTTGGCCCATACTACCGCTATTGTAACAATTTTTGAGTATGACAATGATTTTTCTCTAAAATCGACTTAGTATACTGTTTCAAAATTAAAGATATTTTGCAAATTTCAATGGTTTTTGCTTTGTGCCAGTTCATTACAATTTTTTAAATGTTTTGACTATGTTTAACCTTATGTTACTAATTTATGCCAGTTTTCAATGAGATTAAAATAACCTTGCATCGCATTTCGGGAGCTATGGCTTACATTTTGAGCGCTGTCGGCATTCTTCTTTGTTATGTCGTTAGCCTCTTTACCTTTATGAATTATTTCGATGCAGCCTCTGAAAATGTATTACATCAATCCAGGTTTAACATGGACTACTGTAGAGTAGAGAGTATTCTTCACAACGACGACGAGAGAAATAAAGTTTAAGCATGCAAATAATATAATTTATGAATATGTTCGCACATTATTCTTTATAATCAAGATATATGATTATTTAGTCCTTCGAAATAGCAAGCAATGGTTTCAAGCTAATCCAATCGTTTCAAAATATATGGATTACTTTACTTTAGACGAACATACCTTATCTCGATGGAATAGCTTAATTCTTCAGGTAATTTTCCATCACGATTTCGTTTAGAGCATAGAGAATAACGGCGGCCATAAAAAAGAAGCACTGCTTGTACCACCTAAATGATTTATAGATTGTTAAACAGTACCAATGCCATTCTATAACTTATAAAATTTATAGAGGTAAGGCTCGATATTAATATATATCAAAATTTTAGCGCCAAAAGGCTATGGGTAAAAACAATCCCGTCAAAAACAGTCCCAGATTTTCTGGTCTATTAATTAAGTTAACTCTGGTCAAACATAAGCTTGCTTCAGTAATAGCTTAAAATGACTAGTGCTTAGGCGAACAACTTAGGCTTAGTCAAGATTTGCCCTTAAGCTTAAGAGTAAGCATAAGTTTGAGCTTACTCATAAGCCTAAGGCCAAATCTTGCCTAAGCCTAAGTTGTTCGCCTAAGTCCTAGTCATTTTAAGCTATTACTGAAAGCTTAAGCTTACGTTTGAGCTTAGTTAGCATAATTAATAGATTTTTACCCATAGCCGCCGAATGAGATTCAAAAAATCAGATGCATTTGTTCTCATAAAATCTCAAACAAATCTGGCCTGTAAGTTTCCCTTTTTGACAGCGATGTGAAGCAAGTTGTTTCCATGTCCGTCTTGCACATTACCCGAAGCACCTCGTGAATACAGACGCACGATTTCTGCAATATTTTCCTGCTTGACGGCCGTTAGTAATTGCATTTCCGGAGAAGACTGCTGTGCAGGCTCCGAAGTTTTTGTGTTTCGCTCGGACGAAGTTCCATCTCGAGATTTGTTGGCATTTTTATCAATCTTCTAAATCTTATATTAGCATTACACATTCAAAAGAAGCGCCAGCTTCAAATATGGTAAATGAAAGTTCTATACCAAACCAAAGCTAAGACTCCCTGCTTTGATTCAGTATATAACTTTCCGAACTCATGGTGCACCCAATACATAATAAAACATACCACTCGAACGACGTCCATGGTCATCGATAATAATTAAAATGTTAGATAACAGAAGTGGACAGTAATTAGTACTAAATAAGACTGGAGCAATATGTGCTAAAACAAAATGAGATATAACACAAGGTATAAATTTAAATCCAAAATAAAATTGAGATTGCGATTGACAGAAGTAACCATAGAATTTTCAATCATGACATGTAAAATTAAAATCTGAGAAACTTTGAATATACAAAACTTCTTTTAGATAAAGACTATATTGTGACAGACACAAAAGCTGTTTGAAATTATAGGACGCACGCATGTTTTCCATTGTTTGCGACGATATAAAGTTTAAAACATTTAATTGGAGGCGTTTTTATGGAGTTTATTTATGCCTATTTTGTTAATTTGTTAAACCATTCCTCAATTTGCGCTTGGGAAGCACGGAAAAGGCCCCAAATTTTGCCGAACGCCGCGACGCCTCAATTTGCGCAAATTTGAAACTTTCAGTGATCGCATTTTATCTAGAAAAAGCAAAACATAAGTTAGAATATGCAACTTTGGGTGAAAAAGGGAGAATCCTTGAAATAAGCACCCTTAAGAATGACTTCCAAAAATTTTGTACTACTACGACACAGCAGCCAAATACTAGACAGGGGGATTTAACTTCAGTTGTTAAGGTCAGTATTTATAACTTGTACTCGTACTATGAGGGGTCTGAAAAGGAAAGTGCATTCTTAGGGGTGCATTTTCTCTGTCGAGTGACCATTTTTGAAAGTGCATTCTTAGGGGTGTTATTTTTCTCTTTGGAGACTCCCGTAGGGAGTCCCAAAGTGTTAGCATATTCAATATTCCGATACATCGTCTGTATGTTGTGCGTTCTGAATTGTCACTTTATTTCAGATTCACTCATCTCAGCCATCAATGAAAACCGTATTCGTTGTGATCATCTGCTTGGAGGTTATTTCCATTCTCATTGTGAATGGTGTAAGCCTGTACTTATATATAAGAAAGAAGAGTATGTTTTTATAATAATTAGGATAATATATTTTTGTAAAGAAAGTAGACGTAAAAATTTTACAAGGTAGGTTTTTCGATGCTTTTTCAACATTTTTTCGAGAGATAATTATTTCAACGGCATTTGTTTCTTAACAATTTGTAAATTTTAGAAATTATGGCGAGTCTCAGTATGAATAAGGATCAAGACGAGAAGAGCAACACTTTGAAACAAAATAAGAACCAACATTCTGACACGAAATGATGATAATGACATGAAACACGGAAGATAGATTGTTATGTTTTCTTTATTAAATTCAAGTTTTTATTTGTGTGTTGATAGATAAACAAAGTTCCTGCCAATCGTACACACATAAGTACTAAAGCACTTCTGCCCCAAATTGGATAACGCAAGGACTTCGCAGGATAATATCCTGAGAATAAGTTATCTCAGTTGTCTTTGTTTTAGAGCTCAACAAATTTAGGGAATTGACGGTTTAACATTAAGTAGATAAATAAACAAAAACTATATATTATATTAAAGCTGATAGCTCTGTTTTTCTTTGATATTTTCTTCCATGAACCATACCATTTTCTTATGGCACTTTAGTTTCGGTTTTTCTTCCAACACCTATTATATTTACGTCACTCTCAGCATTTGTTTGAACACCTTTTCAATTAAAATAAATTCAGCGATTCACATTAATTTGTGGCATTTTAGACTCATATCATGAATTTTATTGAATTTAAATTACCATCAATACTCAGTTTGCCTGTAAAATAATTAATGAACAAAGACTTAAAGCAATTAGCGAATGCTGTATCAATTTGCAATATTTGTATTTAGCTAAGTCGTTTTTATTTTCTTAAAATTATGCAGCAAAATTCTTACAACAACCGGAATCATAATTTGACACACAACAAAGTTCGACAACAGAGTTTGCTAAATTGTTATGTAACCTGAGCAAGTACAAGTTTTTCCTCTTTCTTCCTAAAGTGTCTGATTCCTGAGATTTAACTGGAACGTTCGGTCTCAGTTTAAGAGTTGGAAACTGCACCTCCAGAATGCAAAACGTTGAAAAGCCTTCAAATTGAATACCAAAAATTTTAGGTCCTATTCATGAATTTTGTTCCCCTTGACCTGGAAACACCAGATTTGTTTGGCTAAAGCTTCAAAAACCTCTCCCTTTTATAGTTTGTCATGTGAATTTATCAAGTTTTGAAAGTAAACAGTAGGCTTTATAAATTTCCAGGTGATTCCTTATTTTATCATAAACTACTCAATGCTAATGCTAGCGTAAAACTTTGATGGCAATATAATTTCTCTTTGTGAAAAAGACCATTTTTGCTATTTTATATAACAAAGAAGGCTATTAAATTCAATTAAGTTATTGCGAAATGCAATCAGGCAGAAGCTTATATTTTTCAATTATATGTACCACGTTAAACTTATTTCTCGCTCTAATCCAATATTGTAGTCCTGTCGGTTTAAACGTGCATTTTGCAGGAATCAAGCAAATAACCGCACAACATGGCAAATTGTATTCTAGTTATGGGAATTATTCTAGTATTTACTATGTTCAAATTCGGTCAAACAGGCCCATTTGTACGTGGTTTATCGGCTCTCATATTCGCCGAACGGTAAATTCGCCGAAAATTCGTATTCTTCAAAATTTTTGCATAAATTTAGGACCGGGCCGCAATTTTGTACCCCTTATAGGTTTTCGACTATGCTGAATCCGAAACTGAGGTCAATTTTAACATAAAGAACAATATAGTACTATTTTCTGGCGTTCTGCCCATTGTTGGCTTTTCGACCGGCAGAATGCCAGAAAGTGGTGCTATACCAAAACTCTCCTCAGACTCAGATTCAGCATGGTTGAAAACCTATATGGGGTGCAAAATCGCAGCCTGATCTGCTCAATTTATGCATAAATTTATAAGTACAGTCAAACCCCCGTTAAGGGCCTCCCCGGATAAGGGCCTCCCCCGCTAAAGGGCCCCTTTGTGCCCGGAACGGGCCCGATTTCCCCCGCTTAAGGCCCCCTTACCCGCTTAAGGGCCCCTTTGGGGAGGGTCGGGAGGAAAAAAGCATAGGGGGTACCACATGAAAACGGAGAAAATTTTGAGCAATTTTCCCAAATTTTCAAAATTTTCCTACAATTTTTCTCCAAATTAAACGTAAAAATTAAGGTATAATAGTTCAGTTTTAATGAAAAAGGGTATAAAAATGGTAAAAATAGCATAAAAACGGAAAAACACCATTTTTGGGCATTTTTGGACCATTTTTGCCCACGGGGGGCCCTTCCCCGGATAAGCCCCCCCCGCTTAAGGGCCTCGCGTAAGGGCCCCCCGCTTAAGGGCCCCCTAGGCCCGGTCCCGAGGGGGGGGGCCTTAACGGGGTTTGACTGTATACGAATTTTTGGTGAATTAACTGTTTGGCGAATAAGCAGAGAGCCGGTTTATAGGCACGAGTAAACTAATTGTACATACATTTGGTTTAGGAACAAAGCGATGAAAACGCTAATTCTGTCGGTAATGATGATGGAGATCCTCCTGCGCACGGTGAGTAATGGACCTTTTTCTTACTCCTTTATTTGCTATCGTGTAATGAGCCAACTAGCAACTGAAATTAGTAACAATTACAAAATTCAATGTGGATGCCCATTATAATTTTTTAAGTTATATAAAAGAATAGCTTTCAAGCATTCCAGCATCACACATTAGCCAAAGTAATACATATAAGGATGTAATATAAGGATGTACAACATATTTGCTGAATATAATAAAAATGTATAACAATTTGGTCAAGATTAATTCGTAGACGGCGAAGACGGTGTAGGAGAAGACGAGAAAGGTGAAGACGGAAATGGTGAAGATTCTGGAGCAGAAGTAGGCGGTGCTGGAGGAGAAAATGAGGGTAAGTTAAAATAGGGAAAATTAAAGGCGTGTCTTACCTGACTTATATTGTTACTATATAACACATTGTGCTGAGATGATGCGAAGACTTACTCCAAAATAAATAAGTAAAATTAGTCTAAATTATATTCGTTGAAGGTAAATTTTGTGGAGTCGTGAAACAGGAACAGATGTAGAAGAAAATGAGGGTAAGAAGTAAAATATGTGCGGGGCCAAAAGAAAGTGATAACAAATGGTCTGTATTTGTTTGGTTTATATAGCCACACATTGGTTGCGTAATGTGAAACGAAATTGCGTAAACGCCGTCATTATCATAAATATAAATAGGAACCCTTTGAACTCTTACACAAACCTTTATGAAGGTATATGTGAAAAATAAAAGTATTTTTTATTTTCCAGTAATTTTCCACTTTGGTCTAATTTAAATTCGTAGACGGGGAAGGGTCGGACAACAAAGGTGAGGAAGATGAAGGTGAGAATGGAAGCACGGGAGTAGATGAGCGCGGTGCTGGAGAAGAAAATGACGATGATGGTGGAGGAAATCCGAGCTTAGGGGGTTCACATGCACAAGAACAATCAGAAAAAGAAGGAGATGAGGAGGGACAACGTGAAGGAGGTTTGGTCATGTTCAGAGCGGTGTGAAGTTTTTTGGTCATACTGAGTATTAATTATTGTAATACACTGATGTTATTTTCTCCTTTCTTTCTTCCTTAACAAAACTACTAAAAATTTAAGATGCGTTTTAAGGAAATGAAAAAAAAATTAGTTTATCATATCACTCACCTGTTAATTAAGTCATTAATTAAAATTTAACAATTAACAAATGAATACAATCATGTGTTCCATAAGCGCCGTTAAAAGCGCTCATTAAAAATTCATAAAATGAACATTTCCGCAGACGAGGTGTTGATTTTATGTAACCGAAACGCAGTTCTATGATTAGAGGTTCCAAAAAGGTTTATTCTACCATCTAAGGCAACGTCATGGATGGAATGACATGATAAAAATGAATTCTATGGCAATAATTATGAGCTCACAAATATTTATTCGGTTTTTGTTTCCGGTTTCTACATCAAAATGCTCCCGATCTCCAATTTTTAGGTCCTTTTAAAAGGCACCCGTACAACTGCCACCCGACAACTCCCACCGCGACAGCTGCCACCTTCAACTTTTCCTTCAGACTCTTATTAAATGGCTGGGTCAAAAAAGATATAGGACCAAGGGACGGTTAGAAATACACACTATTTCGTAGTCACTGCTGCACGCAGACATTGTCCTCTACTATGGGGTGGCAGCTGTCGAGGTGGCAGCTATCGCGGTGGGAGTTGTCGGGTGGCAGTTGTCCCGGTCCCCTTTTAAAATATGGGACTAGTTCGATCGGTGCACTTTGACCGCTTTCCAATTTTAGGCGAGGAAGAAGAAAAAGATGGACCGAAATCTCATGGAGATCCCGATCAGCCGATAGAAGGTGATGAAAATGCTCACGAGAACGCTAACAGTGGGACTGAAGATGGGCCACCCAGTGAAGATCCGAATAAGAAAATTAGCAGTGAACAAAACGAAAATCATGGAGAACATCAAGAAGAGCGCGAAGAAGGTGAAGGCCATGAAGGCGACCACCAAGAGGAGCCACAGGTGATTATAGAACTGTGTACTGAAAACAGATGCAAGAAGTATACATAGTTTTTCAAATATATTAATAGACAGCTATCAATGTTTTGCACTCCACTTGGATAAGCGATCATTTGAATTCAACATACTTAATTTTCCCCAGTTGTGTCATTTTTCACGATATATCCAACTAAAATTCGGTCCTATTTCTGCCTTGTAAAAGCTAATACAGCGGAAAAGGACCTCAGGGAACTCGAGGTAAATGTGTTTATAAATGGAAAGCTTTCCGACAGCGCCATTGCCGGCCTTACTTTTATTCCTTGTGAATAAACCATATCATTTAGCTTGCGACCAAAACCTTTTATCCAATTTACCATTTCTGTTGCAACCCACAGACGCTATTGTGCAGTTACATGGGTGGTTACGGCCGAAGTCCAGAAGTATTTAGATACTCATTTTAGCCAGCCCACAGAGGGTTGCGCGCTGACAGTGCTCTGAGCACTATTGTGGAGTAGTCTGACCGAATCTGGAAAAGAGCCCCAGCCCGAAAACAAGCTGAGAAAGCAAGCCTTCTCAGTCCGAAGTCTTGCTTTACCTAGCATTAGGCTTGGTTAAAAGTCCAAAAAATGTGATCACCGTCAACTCTACCATTATTTTAAAAGAAGAATGATTGTTGGTTGCTTTCACAACCAATGAATTAAATTCTTTGTTAACAAATTATGTAGCTGATTATTTTAGAATGAAGAAAGTCGAGGAAACGAAGAAGGCGAAAAAGATGAAGAAGGTGAAAAAAAGGAAGAAAATCAAAGTGCTGATAAAAACCAAGGGCAAAATGAAGAAGATGGTGATGGTGGTGATGTTGCACCTGTAAATGACGACGATCAGACCGACAACAAAGATCATACTTCGCAACAAACGGATCAGGACAACGGTGAAGAAGAACAGGAAGAGGAGGAGGAAGAAGAAGAAGGTAAAACATCACATTTAATATGGTTTGAATTGAAATGATGCAATCTGAAGTTCATTTTAACGAAATTTATTGTTTTCTCGTAAATGGCAAAACGCTGAAAATTGTAAATTATCCTAATATTTTATCATAAAATATTTTGCCTAATTTTTATTTAAATGTTACTTCTAAAGGAGAGCACGACGGTGCTCATGATACACTTGATCCAGGAAAATGGCCCTATCATCATCGCTTACGCTGCCAAAGAACGGACGGCCATATCGAGCATATTGCTACGATATGTACAAACGAGTTGGCTGATGAGGTGAGTATTATGGCCAATACCAGAAAAATTTTTTAATGATTGAAGGATTTCAGTTAAGAAAATTGTCGTCAAGTGAATTTTTAGGGATGCTTTTCATATCCATCTATTTTCCCAAATTATAAAGCCATGGCAAATCTATGGGCATTCTTCCTTGTTTTTCGAGACAGAGCAAGGTCCCTTCTTAAAATACCAAATTTCCAAAAATGAGTGCTCGCGAATTTGTCCGAAACACTAGCATCAGTAATATTAGGAAACACGAATGTTACACCGTAGTCTCATTCATACTTACTGCATAGCTGTTTCTAGAATCTTCTTCTCTAATAGCAATAATAATTGCAACAAGCATAAGTTTTAGCAACGATTCTTAGAAAACATATAGAATAGTAAAGAGTAAACAATTAACAGTCCTGGAAATGAGGTAATTTTTTGAAATCATAGTCATTAGAGAACCTGTTACAGGTGTGTGAAGAACTGTTTCCTCACGATCACGACGACGCAGCTCGTGAGAGACGTCCTAAGAAATGTGACTTGCTAGGTAGGTATTGAAACAAAAAATTAGAGAATCGCACATATTCGGATAAAAATTATAGGTGTTGATTGTCTTACGAAAAAGTGTGCAAAGCATTGCAAAATATGTTGCGAATTGTCGGCATATGGATGTGGAGACGATCCAAGTAAGTTTAATTTATTTTTGGCCTAGAAACAGCGGGTATGACAAAACCAATGAATAAAATTGAACAAACTCTAAGGCCCTCACTACAATATGGTTCACGTTGTAGGCGGAAAACATAAAATATTTTTGTTCCGTTTTTTGTCATACAAGAAACATTGTTTTAGAAAAAATTGTTCCATAACTTGGCGCTGGCCTTACTTTAAATAAATTAGGAGAACGTGGCCTTCAAATGAGCCATGACACTTCATCATCAGGTAGCAATGAAATAAAAACAAAACGGCACTTTCCGACCAAACCCATTACAAGTAAAAAGAAAGTACAAATCTTTTACTATCTTAATTTGATACTATCTACACCTCGCCGCGCACTGAGTCACTCTTTTGCTTTTTTGGGCGCATTTTACCGGCCTCCCGGGATTTCTGCTATAGTTAAACCCAGTAAGTGCGCTGGAAAATTGCAATCAGGAAAATATCGAAAAATGCGAACTGTGCTCGCATTAGGTGGATTTTTCGGATAAGGTAAAATTCTGTTTGCGCATTGCACTACTTTAGAACATAAAGTGAGCTGCATGACGCAAACAAAGCACACGTGCGAAAAAATGAAGGATGCAATGCTCATCACATGCGCTGCAAGCTGCGGTTTGTGCAATGTCGGACACTGCCGAGACACTATGGACGATTGTATCTCATTTCGGGAGCAGTGCCATGACAAGGCCGTTAAAAAGGTGGGGATTTTGGGAAACATAATCTTAATTAGACAAGTGCAATTTAGAATTTGAGGAAACATTGTGCGCGAACGTGCGGATTTTGTGATGGTAATTTTTTACTGAATGTTTACTTGGTCTACACCTAAAAAAGATAAATGTTGCAAAATGAAAACTCAACGTCGATTTTAGTTTTAAATATATCTGTATTATTCCCTACTAGCGCGCTAACGCCCGCTAGCGCGCGGGGAGTCTATATCAGTATGCCTTTTCTGTTCTAACTTCACTCGCATTCCAAGGGGGAAGGTCGGGCGCTCCGCGCCAGACCACAGGACTGGCTCGCCAACTGCGGTGTCTCGCAAACTCAGACTCAGTCTGAGTTTGGCTCAGTTTAAGTTTGGCTCAGTCAAAGTTTGGCTCAGTTTAAGTTTGGCTCAGTCTAAGTTTGGCTCAGTCTGAGTTTGGCAATAACACTAATATGCACCCCTAAGAATCGACTTTCCGAAAATTTTGACATGACCGACAGAAATATGCACACCTAAGAATCAACTTTCCGAAAATTTTGACATGACCGACACAAATATGCACCCCTAAGAATCAACTTTCCGAAAATTTTGACATGACCGACACAAATATGCACCCCTAAGAATCAACTTTCCGAAAATTTTGACATGACCGACACAAATATGCACCCCTAAGAATCAACTTTCCGAAAATTTTGACATGACCGACACAAATATGCACCCCTAAGAATCAACTTTCCGAAAATTTTGACATGACCGACACAAATATGCACCCCTAAGAATCAACTTTCCGAAAATTTTGACATGACCGACACAAATATGCACCCCTAAGAATCAACTTTCCGAAAATTTTGACATGACCGACAGAAATATGCACCCCTAAGAATCAACTTTCCGAAAATTTTGACATGACCGACACAAATATGCACCCCTAAGAATCAACTTTCCGAAAATTTTGACATGACCGACAGAAATATGCACCCCTAAGAATCAACTTTCCGAAAATTTTGACATGACCGACACAAATATGCACCCCTAAGAATCAACTTTCCGAAAATTTTGACATGACCGACACAAATATGCACCCCTAAGAATCAACTTTCCGAAAATTTTGACATGACCGACACAAATATGCACCCCTAAGAATCAACTTTCCGAAAATTTTGACATGACCGACAGAAATATGCACCCCTAAGAATCAACTTTCCGAAAATTTTGACATGACCGACAGAAATATGCACCCCTAAGAATCAACTTTCCGAAAATTTTGACATGACCGACAGAAATAAACACTGGAAAACGAAAATTTAGGTACATTTTAGCTATATTTTGTCTAAATTTGTCTACATTTTAGCTAAATTTTGATCTCAAATTCAGATTCCCCGCTAAAAAGTACCCTAAAATAGGTACCTTTCAAAAATAAGCACCCCTAAGAATGCACCTCTGAAAAATGGAATAAGCACCCCTAAGAATGGACCCCAAAAACGTCTGGCGTACGGACGGACGGACGGACGTCACTAACTTACTATAAGGATTTATGGCTAGACAAATCACCTTAATTAAAATTCAACACAAAAAAAATGCAATGTGCTCAAAAAGAAAACAAATAAATAAGCCTAATTATCTTGAGTCATTTTCTTATTTTATTCAGTCCATTGTCGTGATAAGGCCAGCAAAAGGACGTGTAAGAAACTGAAGAAGGTATGCTACAAGAAAGCAGAACATGTTAGAGGCAGGAAAGTAAGTTTTTGTGTAGCGATGTTCCGAAATTGAGTCTAACATTTTTAGAGGGGCAAAAAACTACGAAATCAAGCGCGATATATTAAATCTGCGAGAAAAGTGTGCAAGTTGACATGCGGTCTTTGCCATAATCAGGACATAAATCATTATGGATCGGGAGAGGAAAGCAGTGAGGAATGAACGAAGAGTGTTTCTTCTTTCAGACTTTAACATTAAATGTTCCGTTATGGGTCACAATTTTCTTTTCATCTTTTAATTCAGTTTTAAAATTAATTATAAAATGCGCTGTTATAATTTTTGGAATTGTTCTAGTATCTGGAACAATTATTGTATCAAAGGGAAATTTTTTATAAATTTTTCTATGGGAATTTTTAAGGACAATCTAGAGTATTTTGGAAAGTATATATATTGATTATATATAGTCAAACCTCGTTAAAGGCCTCTTAACTCCGGAACTGAGGACCCTTTAACAAGGTTTGGCTGTATTATTATATTTTCATTGAGTTAAAGGGGCAGTAACAGCCCGTGGCCGATGCTGACGGCGAAATATTTTTTCGCCAATGCCTTATCGGCTACTATTATTACTTGTAAGTTTGTAGTACTCGCCGAGTTCTACAGTTATGTTTGTATTTTTGTATGTTTGTATTTTTGTAAAAATACACGTTTTTGGACAAAATTTTGCCAAATTTTATAAATTTTGGGACATTTTTGGGAAAATTTTTTTGTGTATTTTCTGTTTTTGCATAACTGTGCAGAATGTCACGCCGGTTGTAACTGCACAATTGGTTTATTTGGAAAGGCACTTTTTGCCACAAAATGCTCGATTAATTGACGAAAAATGCCTAATTTTGGCCAAAAATTGGCATTTTTCAACTCAAAATTTGGAACATTTTTTTCCGAACAAGTCGGATCTGAAAAAAATACGTATACCCTACTTTTTTGTGCTCTTGCTATTGCGCTAGACAAAAAATCGACATCATTTCAAAAAAATCATTTCCCAGTACTCTTTTGGACATACACTTTGGCTCGAAAATACAAATGCTAGCTACGATAATCTAAGTGAAAATTATGTAAATATATGGGGTAAAATAGTGTAATGCATAAATGTGCAAGAGGGGCAAAAACAGCATAAAAAACCAAAAATGACATTTTTGCGCCATTTTTTCCTTTGGAAAAAATCGAACCTTATAAACCGACACTTTGAGCCGGTCCCTAGGGGTGTCGGTTTATCGAGGTTGGACTGTATTACTATTTATAATTAATCAGCCCGCGGGCTTATTGTTTTGTAAGGGTTTTCCAAAAATTTTCAATTTCAAACTCAATTTTCTCCTATTTAACCTATTATTTTACAAATCTTGTCTGACAGGTTTGGATCTCGGGATCCCGTCGATAGATTTCTGTGATTTTTGGCTTATTCGATCCGGTTTCAAAAGTTATTGGCTGCAAAAATATTTTTTTCAAAATTTGAAAATTTGAATTCGCGCCAAAACGTAAAAACGTGTTTTTAAGGGTTTTTTAATATGAGACATATAAATTTTAAGTTCTTATTCGATTTTAAAGCTTATTTGGAATATTATACTTTTTAAATTTCAGAATTTCATGGTTTGGATTCATTTTTATGCCAATTTTTGTCATTTTTGACCATTTTTTGACCAAAAAAGTCGATTTTTCATATTTTCTTACCAAATGAGCTGAAAATTTGCATACAGGGGTTTTTCGACCTCCTGAATCCGAATTTCAATTCAGATTTTAAATTTGAAATTTTGAATTCGCGCCAAAACGTAAAAAGTGTTTTTTAGGGTTTTAAAGGTTGAGATCGTAAATTTTATGTTCTTATTCGATTTTAAAGCTTATTTAGAGTCTTTCGGTTTTTACATTTCTAAATTTCGATGTTTGGATTCATTTTTATGCCACTTTTTGTAATTTTTGACCATTTTTCGACTAAAGAAGTCGATTTTTCATATTCGACTACCAAATTAGCTGAAAATTTGCACACAGGGGTTTTTCGACCTCCTGAATCCGAATTTCAATTTAGATTTCAAATTTGAAATTTGAATTCGCGCCAAATCGTAAAAATGCGTTTTTGCCATTTTTATGTGTTATACTTATAAGTTTTATGGTTTTAATGGTTATTTTAGCTTATTTAGAGTCTTTCGGCTTTTAAATTTCTAAATTTCCATTTTTGGATTCGTTCTTATGCCACTTTTTACAATTTTTTTTCATTTTTCGATCAAAAAAGTCGATCTTTCGTATTTGATTGACATTAGTACGCCGAGCATTTGTATGTAGGACATTAGTACGCCGGGGCATTTGTACGTAGGACATTTGTACGTAAGTAACTTTTAGGTATATTTATACGCGGGGGCATTTGTACGTAGGATATTTAGACGGGGGGCATTGTTAGGTGAGACATTTGTGCGTAGGGACGTTCCATTTTTGGATTCATTTTTTACGTTTTTGCCATTTTTGACCGAAAAAGTCGATTTTTCATATTTGCTTACCAAAAGAGCTGAACATTTGCATACCGGGGTTTTTCGAATGAAACACAGTTGGAACAGTGGTCAATTGGAACAGTGGTGTTTTCACTATCTCTAACCATTTTCTCTAATGGTAAAATTTATCCCTCGCTTTTGCTGCTTCAGTGCTTCAATTTTGGTTCAAGCCAGTTGACAGTCGCTGTTCCAATTGGCTTTCGCCCATTGTACGCTTCAATTTGTGTACGTAGGTCATTTGTACGTGAGACATTTGTAAGTCGGGATATTTGAACGTCTGAGATTTGTACGTAGGACATTAGAACGCCGGACATTTATACGAGGGAAATATCCACGTAGGACATTTGTACGTGAGACATTGTAAGCCGGGATATTTGAACGTCTGAGATTTATACTTCGGAAATTTCTACGAAGGACCTTTGGACGTCAGAAATTTGTACGTAGGACATGTGTACGTGTGAAATTTGAACGTCTGAGATTTGTACGTGGTACCTATGTACGTAGGACATTAGTACGTGGGAAGAATACCACTTTGGGGAGGTGCAGATTGCATAGGGACAGATTGCATGGGACCCAAAGGCAAAGTTGCTTATAAGGTCATTCCAAGCAACTTTGCCTTTGGGACCCCTCGCGAGATAGCCAAATAAGGGAGTTCTCGATTCTGGGGGTAAAAACCCTTAGAATTTTATGACCAATTTGGGGAGGTTGCCAAATCTGCACCTCCCCATCAGCGTATTTCTCCGTACGTGGGACATTTGTAAGTCGGGATATTTGAACGTCTGAGATTTGTACGTTGGAGATTTGTAAGTAGAACATTTGTACGTTGGACATACGGAGCCAACGCTTCAGACTTTAGAACCCAATGCTTTAGTCTTTGCTGTGTAACCTTTAGTTACAACTTATTTTCGACAGTTTTAATTATTCAATTTTGTTGTAGCAAAAAATATTATATTATATGTTTCTAAACTTAAAAACTTTTCAATCCATAGACGCGCGCGGGCCGTGCCCGCGCGCCTGATTATAAACCTAGTATTTTCAATGACACAGTTTTGGCATTGGGGTTTTTCTTACGTAACTCGCCGAGATATAGACGAGTACACTGTTTTAGTCGGGCGAGCCCGCAATAACATTTGGCATTCTGTATGAGGGGGCGGATTACTTAGAGAATTTAAGGTATTACTATTTCGAATTTAGAACGCATCTTTTAAATGTTTTTGTAAATGGTTTAGTAGTTCTATTCCATAGGACTGCCCCCGCGGCTTCGCCGCTTGGCGGCGCCCTTGGTCACATTCGAGAGTCAATAACTCTCGATCTGTCAAACACTAATGGCTGAAACATGCATATTCGTGATCAGCATGCTCAGGGCTGTCGTTTGACACCAAGATCAGCGAAAAGTAACGGGGGCATAAAAAGTTGGTTTTCATGCCCCCAGGCACATTCGAGAGTCAATAACTCTCGATCTGTCAAACACTAATGGCTGAAACATGCATATTCGTGATCAGCATGCTCAGGGCTGTCGTTTGACACCAAGATCAGCGAAAAGTAACGGGGGCATCGAAAGTTGCCCTTTTACGTGACACACGTGACACACGGATGTCACGTTTTCACGTATGTCAACCCCAAATCTGACATTGATAACCCCCCCCCCTAAAATCATGGGTTTTTGGGTGGTACTCGCGAGTTTGGGGTCCGGGACCCCCAAAAAGTGGGTTATTCTGCTGGGGGGGAGCTTCACCTATCAACTTAGAGGAACCCGATTATGCTGTGTGCTAATTGTCACTGTTATAATCTTTATTACATGTTTACATATGAAAAACCCAATTGCTACGATAGCCTAACATCGATTTATTTAAACAATCACAAAATAATAGCTTCCGTAGGAAATTGTTATAAATAACAATTGATATATTATCTAAATGCACATTTCTAAGTGAAGCAAGTAACAACATTCGTTTTGGAATTATTTTTTTTATCACACTATGACTATTTTCAAAACTTTGAATATTACAAAATCAAAATGTTACAAACAGTTATCTACACATCACGGTTAAAGAAAGTTCTGAGACTAAAAGCATTCACATCGACTACAGTAAGTGCTAAATTCTCCTTTGTGATTTCGTTATAGATCTGTGGAAAGCAACATTCTTCAAGTGAAAATTGCTGAGTTTCCAGGTATAGATAGAATCGCAGCGGTCTGTCAGCGGTAAGGAACCTCTGAAAATAGCGTTCAGGGAAATTAAACCATTTCCGTCAACTTACAATCTTTATTTCACGTAATAATTCTCCGAATTGAGCACGATAATCCGGTAAATGTGGTAAATCCCAAACTGTCCAACCATCGATGCAAATTCGCAACTTTCGTATTTGTTCGTTAGGCAATGGATCTGAAAACAATATTTTTAACTTCTGTATTTCACCAAAATGCAGACTATCAGGCTGACTATAGAACAGTTTTTCCCTACTAATTTATGGAATACAAAAATATTGATTAATGTATCTTTTAGCAAAAAAGATTGATCCTGGTTAAAGGGGCAGTTCGTCCCGTGCAGGATGCTGATGGCGAAATATTTTTTCGCCAACGCCATATCGGCTATTACTGTTATTTGTAAGTTTGTAGTACTTGCCGAGTTCTACATTATAACTATGTTTGTTTTGTTATATGATTAATAAAATATTTATTTTTATTTGTTTGAAAATTTGTATTTTCGAGCCAAAGTGTATGTCCAAAAGAGTACTGGGAAATGATTTTTTTGAAATGATGTCGATTTTTTGTCTAGCGCAATAGCAAGAGCACAAAAAAGTAGGGTATAATATATATATGTAATTAAAAGCTCAAGATACATGCGATAGAGATCGCCTTGTCTACCTTGAACAAAAAATCGACATGGCGAAGCCGAAAAACAAGAAAAATGTAAGAATTTGTAAAATTTGGCAAAATTTTGCCCAAAAAACGTGTATCTTTGGGACATTTTTAGCAAAATTTTTTATGTATGTTCAAGTTAGAATTTTCTGTTTTTGCATACCGTATTCCCTGTAATTGCTACCCCCCCTGAAATTATTACCCCCCCCTCTAATTATTACCCCCCTGGAGCTCGAACGATTTATTATTACCCCCCCTCTAATTATTACCCCCCTGTAATTATTACCCCCCCAAAATGTGCCAAAAATAAGCCAAATTTTCTATTTTTGTTGTGTTTTTAGCTATGATTCCGTATTTCAAACTTAAATAGACAAAATATAGACAGTTTAGTCTATTTTTTACTGTTTTTAGCTTAAATTTAGATTATTGCCATATTTTTTTGCAAAATTTTCCTAAATGTGGCCAAAAATTGGCCAAATTTTGAGAAAACATGAGAAAGACGATGGAAACCACCGTTATTTCTGTTCTCGTTTTTATTATTTATTTAGACATTTCAGTACTGTTTTGTACTATTTTTTAGATAAATGTTTATTTTTGCCACATTTTTTGCCAAATTGTGGTTAAAAGTTGCAGAATATTGCAAAAAAAGCAAAATTTTAGGAAGTTTTGCTTTTTATTTTTAAGTTTTTTTTCTGTTTTTAATTAAATGTTTCCAATTTTTCTGTGGAAGAATTTTTATTTAAATATTAATTTATATAAATTTTAAATTAAGTTTAAAATTTTTAGAACATTTTAGAATTATTAATTTTAGAATTTTAGACCTTTATTTTGTTCCGTTATAAGAATAATAGAAAAATAATTCGTATTTTCGAATAAAAACGAAAAATTATCTATTTTTGATAGAACTTTCCATTTTCGATTTAGTCATTTTTATATCATTTTCAAATTTATATTGAAATTTATTTATTATAAACTAGAATCATTTATCCTGCATTTTCAAGATTTTTTGAGAAAAATATTATCCAAAATATAATATTTTGAGAAAAAAATTGTGAAAACTGAAAGGAAAAAATCGGTTTAAATTTTGAAAATTATTTAAGAAATATAGCTAAAAAAGTAAAATTCATAGTCAACAATGATTCAGAGCAATAAATGCGCTTGAAAATTTAGAGATTAATTTTAAAATCATTCAGAAAATGGAAAACTTTCATAAAAATCTCACGAAAATTAGTAAAATATTGATAATAAATTAGAAAAATTCAAATCTTGCCCAAATAATTTCGGCCGCGAATTCAAAATGGTTTAAATTTTGAAAATTATTCGAGAAACTTTGACAAAAATGCGAAAAAGTTTCAGAAATTTAGCTAAAAAGGTAAATTTTGACGATAAATTTATGAAATATTCAACCCCAGAACACTGAAAATTTTTAGTTTTTCGTAAAAAATTCTCAAAATTTTCGCCGCGCCGGTGGCGCGGCGACATTGAAATATTATTACCCCTCCTGTAATTATTACCCCCCCTCTAATTATTACCCCCCCTGGAGCTCGTTTGAAAAATTATTACCCCGGGGTAGTAATTACAGGGAATACGGTAACTGTGCAGAATGTCACGCCGGTTGTAACTGCACAATTAGTTTATTTGGAAAGGCACTTTTTGCCACAAAATGCTCGATTATTTGACGAAAAATGGGCAAAATTTTGCCAAATTTTACAAATTCTTACATTTTTCTTGTTTTTCGGCTTCGCCATGTCGATTTTTTGTTCAAGGTAGACAAGGCGATCTCTATCGCATGTATCTTGAGCTTTTAATTACATATATATATTATACCCTACTTTTTTGTGCTCTTGCTATTGCGCTAGACAAAAAATCGACATCATTTCAAAAAAATCATTTCCCAGTACTCTTTTGGACATACACTTTGGCTCGAAAATACAAATTTTCAAACAAATAAAAATAAATATTTTATTAATCATATAACAAAACAAACATAGTTATAATGTAGAACTCGGCAAGTACTACAAACTTACAAATAACAGTAATAGCCGATATGGCGTTGGCGAAAAAATATTTCGCCGTCACTGTTACTGCCCTTTAATAACGATCAATGTAATGTAATTTATTGATTTACAATAAATGGTGTCTAATGGTACTTTGCTAATTTGCTGGTGTCCCTGCGTCCGTCAGTCCGTCACTCACCTGTCGTTTAGGCCAGTTCCGCGCCGTTTTCGTCCGAGATTTTGTCACCATATTAGGTTTTACCCCGCCACATAAATCCGTAAAAATTGACTCATTTTTGAGGTCGACATAGGTCGAACATGTCAAATCGGAGGTCAAATATGTCGAAAATGGTATGGTGGGTGGTCATAAATTGCTCCCAGCGCAGTAGGCCGCTGACGCCCTTCTAGTACAATACTACAATTGAGCACAACAATGTATATGGATTTACTTTAATGCCTTAACAGAATAGTGGATTCACAAAGCTTTTGGTAGACTTCACGGGACAGTTCACAGACTAGGACGGTTTCCTTGACTTGATTGAGATTTAGGCAGATCTTTGCGATATGGATAAGGATAACTCAATCAGATTCATATTTAATAATTTTTTGCTTAAAATTACATTTTTCTGAATGTTTGCCTTCGCCATGCAGTACTAACTCCCGTGAGCAACAAACCAAGACCAGAATAACTAATAGGCATAAAGGTGCCGTTGCAGCCTACGATGATGGTTAATTTAATGCAGTACTTTGCCCCTAAAATGCCAGAATGGCTCTATTTTCAGAGAAACTGTTTGATGCGCCATGAAGGAGATCTGCCTCTGGTTTAAATTAAAGACACACTTATATTAGAGACAATACAATGCGTTGAAATCCGCGGAAATAAACACCTTGCTGGTTTCTATAATATTAAAGCCTTTTCTCAATAGCACACATCAATCTATGAGGTGCGCAGAAAATCAGAAACAATGCAGCAATAACGTATCCCCCAGTAAGCTAAAGCTGTTACTCCGGTCCAATATGCATTACTATAAAAGATAATTTAATAAAACATGGAAGAATTAGTTCATTATTGTTATTTATCTATAATCGATACTAACAATGTATTACAATCTAATATGCAATATTTTATACCCCTGAAACAATTGAGAGATTCTGATCGGAATAAGCTGGAATATTTGAGTATGAATAATCGCCAGAAGATAAGTTTGGAAACGGTGGCGGGAATTGGATAATCGATGACGACAAAGTCGTGTCATCGCCGTGAGAAAGTGGAGCGAATGGCAAACTTCCGCTGTGACCCGAGGATGCAGTGTATTGCGACATGTGAGGCATGTGCAATGAGGTAATGCTTGGTCCACGATGGGATCGGATATCAGAGCTATGTTGAGCACCAAGCTGAGCAGGAGGTTGAGGCGATGATGCAGGTGCGGTTGAGATCAGTGAAAAGGCTAAATTTAAACTCAGTCACATCAATCTATTCGACGCTTGACATTCGATTAGCGTTTCATCTCACGAATTTTTTATATGTATGGAACTTAAAATCCACTAACCTGACAAATGAGACTGACTAACATTACTTCGTTCTCCCAGCGACCCCGATGTCGCTGTCGTCGCAGTCGTTGGTTGTCGACTATCTAATATCTGATTATCCATTTCTGCATTGGCAGCAGTAAATACCATTGTTGTATTAGCAAAATATTGGAACTCTGGCGTAGGGCACACAGTCTGAAATAACGTATGTTAGGTGATAACTATTCTAAATCTAATTGTTTTCTACATAAGTGAAGCAAAAATAATAAGCATAGATAAATTATGCCAATTTATTCATGAATTAAATTTTCGATTTAAGCTGGTTTAAATTTAGTTTAAATCAGCTCGTTTGTTTAAGAAATCCTGTAGTTACTGAATGAACATTTCGAAAATGAATGTCTGTATCTCTTCCGGATTTATGTGATACCTGAATTCCATATAGCCGTCCGCCTTCCCGTTTTCCTTTCTTTCCCAATCCGGAAATTTTGCGTATAAGTGTTGATTTCTTATACGTTGTGCCTGAATTTTTGTGGTCTTCACTGTGGCAACACATCTGGAAACAATTTCTCATGCTCTCACCAGCTCCAAAACACAACAGAAAAAATAAGGCGCAACAGAGAAAGCTAAGTCCACTCGCAATGCCAACAATCAGGACTGCCCACATGACATTGCGCTGAAAATGACGAATTAATCAATTATTTCTAATTTTTAAATTTATGTCTGATGTGTTAAAGTAAAATACAAACATAAAAATCATACAACAAAACATTAAATTATGAGTTAGTCATCGGATACGGAAAATTACGGTTCAAAGTTTAAGTTTCCAAGAATGGTCTCATTTTAAAAGTCCTTCAAAACAAATATCTTACCACAGAAATGGTTTATAGCAAAAATCAAGTTCTCTTTAAAATTTCAAACAAGGCGTTTATGGAACGTTTATTTAATTTCGTCACATATACAATCAAGTACCTAATTTTTGAATGTACGTGGGAAAATGACAGCTTAGTGTCGCACATTTCTTTAGAGAATATTAAAAGAAAACTTGATGAATGAAGTACAAATTTTTAGGTATAATTTTTAAATGTATACTTTAAATTACAGTAATATAAGATATTTTGAGAATATGTACATGCCATGATTTCATGATACAAAACCTACAACCTGATGTGTTGCAGATTTTTTTGTTCAACAATGACCTAGGCTCAGCTTCAATCCATAACTTAAAACTTACATTTGAAACGGCATTGGCATTCCACGCCAAGAGAAGGCAGCCGAGGACCACTAAATTTCCTATTAGCACTGCCGCAAAACACATTGTTTTCCTCATTTGTTCATCTTCATCCGACCATCGCTGGTTTTTAAGTTTGTTTTGATTTTGAGATCGATTTGAACGACTTTCGCCGAGAGGCGGTTCTGCTGTATAATAACTCGAAGTTGACGGACTTTTGCCAGAAAAACGTTGAAACCATTTCGATAGACCTGCTGACCGCTTTTCGCCTGAGGGTGCCATCAGAAATCCTTGGAATGTCGATAGGTAATATAGCAGAATATTAATCCAAGTTATACGTAATATAGCTCTGTTTTGTATCAGAACATTTCAGGTGTATTTCTTCTGCGCTGAGGCCTAAAACAAAATAGATGAAACTTGTCGATAGGCGGAAATAATTGACAGTCCGCGCATTATAAACATGCGAGTTCCATTCTGCCTTCTTTAAAGGCGGCGAACATCAAGGCCATAAACTGGATGATGAAAAACTAAAGGAGAATTGTGTGACAGATACAATGTCCTCAGAATATTGAAAATCAATATGTGCAAAATATAAATATCCGGAACACGTTTAAAACTGTATTAAAAGCCATTCCGAAAACACATTCATGCTAATAATGATACAGAAAGTTTAAACAGAAAGTATTATGAGAAAATATTTACAGCGTTGACTTAGAGTAGCAATTACACCATGCGAACTGATAATTTGTTACAAGTCGAGTCTAATCGAATACTCTCGGCAATGAAGGGTTACGAATACGGCACTTTTAATAACAACCGGCGCAAAAAAACAAAGCTAGAAATTGTGGAGTGTTTGTAAAAATAATCTATTGTCGTAGAAACCATCATTCAATGTAACAAACTAGTTCCTGCATAATTAATCCAATTTGGATACTGCTATCTATTAGCGAACATTCAGAGACATGGAACCAAATATGCTCAATCACGTTAGCACATCTAAAGTAAGCCTTTAGAGTGGTCGAAAATATATGCCCCTCTGTTGTACACCCCCTTCTCCAAAAAGAAGATATTTTTGCATCTTTTTGTAGCTTTATGTATTTTCCCACATTTTAGCTATTAATTTGTACATCTAGATATTTTATGTACATTTAAAAGAGTGATAGTATGTACACGTATAATTTTCTATTTTAAATTTCGAATAGCTTCAAGTAAACTTATAGCAAGTAGAAATAAAAGAAAATAAATGCTGCATCCATAAATTTTCAATTTCGGGCATGTCTGTACGTTTTGAACAAAATTACACGTTTTAAAAGAAAAGCTAATTTGATGTTTTCTTAAAATTACATTTTGTTACGGTTTCGCTTTCCCTAACATTTAAATCTGTTCGGCATCACGGGGCATGTGACAGTCAAAATCTTCACGGAAAGGGAAATATTCTAAAGAAGACATATGTATCCTTCTTACATCCAATCCCCCACTAAATAACCAGTCGCCACAATTTCGCCACTGCCCAGTGGGGACCCATCGCCATCAAGAGTCATTCGAGGGCTTTTGACCGGCGCAATTGCGGCAGTGCACAAAAGAATGGAGCCTCATCTGGGAGATGAGTCTAATGTGTGATGACTCTGGATCGGAGCCACAGTTGTTCGGGTCTGTTTTGGATGTGTGCCTGCCTTCTCCACGACTGATTTACTATAGAAAGAAGAGACTTTCAATGTTTATAATACTCTTTAGTTTGTGAGTCGTTATAAGTTATGTCACGTATAGGAAGTAATAAATTAATGTAGTTGATTGAAACGTTAGACGTGAGGCTAAAATAAAAATTTTTATAAAATATGGGCTAATTTGGAAATATTGATGAAAGATATTGATTACGCGTTTTAATCTAAAACAAAGCAAATTCCATAGTTGTGAGTAAGAAAACCTCGGAGTAAAAGGCGTTTCATTCATAGGCACAAACAAAGTCATGTATTTGATTCAATGGTGAAAAGACCCAGCACATAATTAATGGATTAATGTCGAGGGCGTGACAGTTTGGGGTTAATCCGACAGATGTGTGTGTGTGCTCGAAAGAAATAAACTACAAAATTTGAGAATCAAATGCTGAAATGCTTAATTCGCTTTGGTATATATTTAAAAATGTTACTAAAAATGTAACTAAATAGAGAACATTTTCTGCGGAGATAAAATACAACGATTTAGCATGGATCGCTGTATTGCTGTTTTAGGTTTACGAATATACAAATTGCCAAAATTATAAAGTGTTCTTATGTTGTGACGATATACAAAATTTTAGACACTGGAAAATTTAAGTCGGAGGATATCATAAATGTCGCACCACTATCTCTCTTTATAGAAAAAGGAGCACTTGTCCTTTCTAATTAAGTACGAAGATGAAGAAGATGAAAATGATTGGCGAGAGAGAAAAATACGAGACCAAGGTAGTGCAAGTTATGTGAAGTTGTCTATTTTAAGAAAAAAGTTAAAATTTAATAGGAATAGGCGGGGTATACAAGTCCAAAAAATTCGTATGTGACCACAATACTCGAATCAATAAAACATTTGACCGCATTTTTATTCCGGCCACCTCTCTATTTGTTGTTGTTATCCTTACTTATTTTAAAGCGAAACGACGACAGTTTCATAAGTGTCAATGGAACTTGTTTCCGAAACTTTTTTAGAATGGAAATAGCTCAAATAGTAAAAAAGCAAAAGAATTAAATTCGTTGACTAAAATTAAACCATATATAAACAAAGAGTCTGTCTAGCACAGTCAGTATATTTACGTCGTTATAAAGCGAAAGCACCTTGCAAGGTCAGCCGCTTCGGTCAGCTATGTGCTGACCGAGCGACGACCATTGCAAAGCACTGGAGCCGAGCAGGTGGACAAACAAAAAGGCGTACGGCTTTATTGAACACACACTCTCTTCCTTTTCTTGTAGCAGTTTAGTGCAGCACGCATCCTGCTTATGTGTTGCTATATTATTCTCTGCCAGCTTTATTGTTACTTTGTTGCGGTGAAAACGGATAGCATTCATTAGGGTACGGGAAATCGTAATAAAGCCGTAAATACGCAGGTAATGGGTTAGATCTAGAAGGATGAAGAGAAAAGAACAAAAGCCCTGGAATTCAAGGTGGTCGATAAAAAGAATCACTGCACACAAAAATACTTATAGAAAAAAATAATAAACAGTGAGCAAAATACATTCATAAGTATTTTGCTCATGACCGTATTTCCTGTTGAGTAAGCCCAGCGGCGTATATTGTTCACCTCCATGAATTTTTGACTTGTTTATGACAAACATTTGAATAGCAACACGTATGTGAATCAGACAAATACCCGCCTAATGTAACCATAAGGACTAATCATTTCCATCCAACCAATGAAAAATGGATACCATAGAAAGGACAATTGGAAGAAAATAAAACTATGTGTAGGATGACCTTGAGAGGAGAATACGCTCTCACTATTCCAAAATATAGGTACATGAAGAAACGAAAACAATTGTGTGTGAAAAGATTATTGCTTTGAAGTACTTCACTGTTTTCTTACTTTGATTAATAATAATTGCAAAAAATAAACATTAATTTATAAACGTATAATGTAAATTCACAAGTCAGAGTTCTCTTTAACTGGAGAAAAGTGGAAAAAATATGCATCGTATTTCCCGTATCCCCTCTAAAGTAAGCCCTTAGAGGGGTCGAAATATATAAGCCTCCTTTGCTGTACTCCCCTTCACCGAAAAGAGGGTATTTTTGCATCTTTTTGTAGTTTTATGTATTTTCTCACATTTTTGCTATTCATAAGTATTCTTTACTAGACATGGGGGAGTGCTTTCGGCACTCCTTTCTCTATTACTGGGTTTCATGCCTTCTCTATTGGGTCACTTGGGGTCTGCCGCCCTTGCCAACCCAACAACCGCGGGAAATCAAAATGTTTCTGATAATAGCAAAACTTGCACCTATTTTATACTTTTTTGTGTTTTACCTAATCTTCCCGATTTTAACACCGTTTTGTCAAAATGTCGTTCGATAATAAAACTAAATTTGAATTCGCGTAGTAATTTTACGCTGAACGTTGAACTTTGTAGGCCCCTGTATTCTACTCCCCTCTAAAGTAAGCCTCCCTCTAGGCACTAGCGCAACCAGGGGGGTACCGGGGGTACGTACCCCCCCCCCCAAAATGGGAAAATTTGAAAAAATGAGTGTAAATCAGTGCAAATTTGGGCAAAAATTTGGTCCGGTACCCCCCCCCCCAAAATCCAAAAGTCGGTCGCCCCCTCCACGCGGTACCCCGCCCCCAAAATGGCCATTTCCACTGAAACGTACCCCCCCCCAAAAAAAAAAATCCTGGTTGCGCCACTGCCTCTAGGGAGTTGAACAATATACACCCAGGGCTTACTCAACAGGGAATAAGGTATGTGATTGTGCTGTGAACTAACTGTGCTGTCTTTAACAGCTAGAAAACTAGGTTTTAAGCAAAAAGCTAATTTTTAGTTTAAAAAGCTAGCTAAAAGTATTATATAGAAAAACTGGTTCTTAAAGAACGCGGGTATTTTCTTAGCTTGCCACCAATTAGAGAAAAACTAGCGGCTAATTTTTCTATTTTTAGACATCACTCTGTGTGTTTATAATTTTACTTAAAATTACTTAATTTCAATTTTTAAGCAAATATAGCTAGGCCAAAATTGGAATCAGTAACTTACGCAATACACTTCCTACCTATGACGTCAAAAGGTAATATTTTCTACAATTGTTGCCATTTTGTTAATTATTGTGTTTGCAAATCGAACACTTTAAGGCGTAGTTAAGTATATAAAAATAAATAGTTCTCAAAAACTTTTTAACAATCTTGTCATTAGATATATAGAACGGATACAAATGTATTTTAAATGAGCTATACACATATCAAAATCTTTTACTCCTAATTTTTTTTCTAACCCCTCTTCCTACAATTAGACCGTAATAATCTATGGGCGCTTCACTGAAGAGCCCAGCTCATAGATAAAATTTGGGCTCACTGTCTGGAGTTTAGGGCGAAACAGTGAGCCAATTTTAAAACGCTAATCATTTTTCCTAATTTTTCATGTCTTTTCTGTCATAATATGGGATCGTAAACCCGGAAAAATTCTTTCTTATTAAGCAAGTGGACGCCGCTAGGAGCGACTGCTATTGGGTCATTTACTTCAAAATAGCATAGCCGGCAATTCAAATCGGATTTCATCACCGCTGTTTACTTCGTGGCGGGTTTTGAAGTAAATGACCCAATAAAACTGCGGAATCCATTTGTTTTATTTGAAAGATGGCAATGATTGGCATTCTGTTTTATTTTCCACCTTGCGTAATAATGCGATAACAGAGTCTTTTGGAGATGTCGTGAAAAAAGTTCGTAGTAAAGTTGAGAAATTAATCTTTAAATTACTTTATAAAGAACTAAAAAGGCGTATTTGATTAGAACGTTGGTACCTTCAGCCGGAAGGTACTTAGGAAACATAAAAGTTAAAATTCGAGGACTTAGCAGGCGAAATGTGTTGCTAGTTTGTGAATGCTTGTAAATTTATTTGGAAGCCAAATAAACAAAAAATAGAGTTATTTCCTAAAAATGATTTACAACAATATATTTTGCAATTTTTCAAGATTGCGCGATTTTCCCATTATGAAATTCATCCTCAATACCTAGGAATTTGACTATTTTATGAAATCTCTGCGCACAAGACCAAATAATGTTGTAATATTTTTCTCTACAGTTATTTTTAAGGACACAATTTGGTGGGCGCCCCTGTTGCGCGGATGGCAGAATGTGTTTGTTGGGCACATGCGCTGGTTGCAGTCCTTATCCCGATCAGTTATGTTGGCCTCATTTACGTTTTCGACGCAAATGGAACTTGGAGAAATGATCCGCGGTCTGTGAAACGACGATTTGCAGCCGTTGCATGCAACAACGTACTCGCTCTTTCCGTTACCTGCTGGCTCCTCAAACAAGTTTGTGCTTTTGCTTTTGTTTTATTTTACATCATTTGAAATTTTCACATAAACCGAGCCGTGATTATGGTGTATATTGATTATAGTGTATAAACTAGAAAAGGCGCCCCCGCTTCGCGGAGTCCGTCGACCTGTATTCATGCACATTTATGGCAGTTTTTACACAAAAACCCCATTGTCCAACTTTTCGTGGTGGGACCACCCCCAACCTGAACCCACCAAATAAAGTGCGCGATGCATAGACCATCTTTGCTTTTATCCCACTTCAAAAAGTGCACTTTACGTAAGTTATGGCCATTTTTACACGAAATTTCCCGTTTCTCCATTTTCGTAGTGGAGCCACTCCTATTCTGAGTCGATTTCTACGGATTTATGGGGGTGTTTACTATAATGGTGATGAAATATAGGACGAAAAAATGCCTAAACAGAGACCGAACGGCAGTTCAGTGAGCAAATTAGTAAAGTACCATTTTAGTCCTCATATCGATGTTCCTTTCTAATCAAAAATTTTATTTTCGAATATTCAGTTAAATATTTTATTTAAATAATTTTCAGAGTTACGACGATCCATTCAGTCAAATGGGATTTCGACTTTCCGGCATTTTATCTGCTTCACTGTTTCCGACAGCGCTCACTGCTCTTGTATATTTGGGCACGTGGCTTTCAATGTACTTTGATGGGTCCTTTAAAAGTATGCTGTGTATGTATCTTCGTTTTAAACTTTTTTATTAATAAATATAAATAATATTTTATAGTGTTTCGAGAATGGAAAAAGTCTTTTCAAGATATTTTGTGGATTCGACACACTATTGTGGTAGGGTACCATAAGTAGGCTTTAAGATTATATGAATTTAATTGAATTAGTTTCAGGCACCAGTGACGGAGGAATTCGCTTTTCGCGCTTGCTCAGCTGTGCTGGTGCATCATTGCTTCGGATGGTTTGCAGCTACATTTATTGCACCGCTGTTCTTTTCCATAAGTCATTTTCACCACGTTTTGGAGGACAGAAAACAAGGCGAAACTTTAAAAGCATCCCTATCAAGACGAGGTAAGTTAATATTATGTTATGCTACAATTAGAGCTGTACACTAATCTAGAGCTGGAACTAATCCCGGTCTTGAGTTTCCGAATCGAATTCAAATTAAAAAATTCTTTCATTTATCTCTAATTTTGTAGCATATTTTTCTATGTAGTGTGAATTTTTATCGATTACGCCACAAACATTTCCATTCTGCGCAATAACAATTTTGAGCGTTTTAATTCAGAACGTATATTTTTTCAAAAAATTTTTAAAATGTATCGCTAAATTTTAAAAATGATTAACATGAGAATAAATATATTTTTGAAACTGGAAATATTACTACTCACGCTGAAACTATGCAAAAAAAGTAAGAGTAACATTTTACCTAAACATCACTTTTTAATAAATATGTCTTGTTTAATACTATTTTTATTTCATCAGTTACAAAGTTTTGAGTTGCATACATAAATATTTTCTAGGCTACTCTGATTTTCAGGTAAAAGAGAATTTATTTTGAAAATTAGAATTGTCTACTGCGTAAACAATTTTACTAACAAACAATTGTATAGAACAATTTTTGCATAATTTGCGGAGTTAGCTTCTGCTCATAATTTCGGCACGTTCTTTTGTGACTAAACCGCAATATTTCAAACTTACTATTCATAACGGAAGTTAAAAATTAAAAAATTTGATTATGCACCGATACAGTATATTATCTGAAATTTTAAGTTTATGACCTTCTTTTCAGGTTTTCAAGCAACCTACACATACTTATTCGGCGTATATGCTACCGTAATTTTTCTTCACACAGGTTTTGCATTTTTCTTCTTTTCATGAGTTTCTTTAAATGTACATTTAGGCCATATCCTCGCCGCAATTCTGAGCCATTCGTTATGCAACAATCTCGGCCTGCCTGACTTAAATGAAATCGAGTATTTTCCTCAGAAGTATCGTCCCATTCTTTGGACGTTTCATATAATCGGCTTCCTACTTTGGACAGTCTTTCTGACAATTTTCTTGCGACAACCTTGGTTTTATTGATTTTTGATAATGCTCATCACTCTTGCACATGATTTTTAACGGTACATTAAATTATATTGATTCATTTGTTATGTTGGAAAATTGAAAGATATTTTAAGATCCTTATTCATACATATTGTTATAGTTGTGTGTCATTGGAATAAAATTTTATCTACTTCATACCTGCTTCATTTCATTATTACGGTTTCAGCCCACATATTATGAAAGAATTCTGTACCTCACGATTTGGACTATTTATTTAGGGAATGGAAGATAACTTGAAAGTGGCGAAAAGATGTGTTGCTATTCTCCTGAAACAGGTTCGAAATTTTGCATTTAATATTAAACAATTTTTGGTTTCAGTTTGATTTTGAAAAGAAAGAATTAGCTACAAAATGGTTGAAAGAGCTGAAGAGCGTAGTTCGTGCCAATGAAGCACTGATTCCAGCTTTCGTCGATGTTCTCTTTGGGCATCTGAGACGAGAGGACAGCGACTTGCGGTTGTGCGTGTTACTCTTGACGAATTATTTCTTTCAAAGAACGCACAAATTTCGCCTGGCTTTGTTAGATCATTTCGAGGTATATTTTGTAATTGTATTGACTGGATTGGTGTTCAAATATTCCATCTTATGACTATATAAAACCCAGAGGAAGAATTTTTTAATTTTAAGAAAATATTTTATAGACTTCGGTCGAGACGGATAAGTTACAATAGATTTTATTTATTTTTACATAGAACATGCAAATACTAATAAATTTTCCTAGTCTTATACTTTCTGACAAATTTAAAAATATGTCTAAAAGACATAAGACTAAAGCAAATTAGGAATAGCATGAGGGAACGACAACGGTGCTAGCGTGATAATGAATGTCATTCACAAAAGTTTGAGGAAAGCCTAAGCCATGCGCAGTGTTTCATTAAATTTCAGGATTTTCTCATTTTTACCCTGGAAACGGATCCTTTGCGCTATCCGCTGCCACGGCCTGCAGAAGCGGCCAATACACTGAAGAAGGAAACACTGGAAACTGTTCGCTGCTGGATCGAAAAATTTGCCCTTGGTTACCCGAAATTGAAGAACGCCGAGAAATTCCTGGCCACATCAAAGAACTTTGACTATCACAGGTCAAATGCGGAGCTATTGGTATGATTCCGATTTGTCAAAATTGAAAGTACATATTTTTATTCCAGGCAGAAAGGAACCGAACCGATTTGGAGCGGTTTCAAAAAGAACTTAAAGCAAGGAGGTTATCGGAAAAAATATCGCAAATGTACAACGACACTTTTCCGGATGTGCAAAGATGTATGGTCGAATGCCGAACTGCTATTGAGTTGATCTTCCCGAAATTCTGCCCACTCGATAACACAGTAACATCTTCATACGAAAGAAAGGAAGAAACCTCTGCGAATGGTTCAACGCAAGAGAATTTAACCGTAAGTCATTTACAATTATAGCTGAATTATTTATAGAGTATAGAATTATTTGAATTAACTTAATACCCACATAAAATCTGACCCAATTTTTGTTAAATTGCATAAAGATATGTCAATCCCAATCTTCAGGATTTATAAAACTAAAACTTCTAATATAATATTTTAATTCGTCTAATAAAATAGGAATGGAATGTATCTTAAAAGAACTTATTTTACGTCTCTATTACAAATTGTTGTCACAAATGACTTTACCATATAAATAGGTGACATATTTATACGAAAATAAAATACTAGCGCATGTCATAATAAATTTATAATATGCTATGTTAAATCTGAATTAAATGACAATTGGAACATGTATGATCAGAAAATGAATGCTTCGGAAGAAAATATTTCATCTTATTTTTGTCTAGGAGCGTTTGCATGGGCTCCCAAAAGAAGACACAATAACGGTCATATTACCGGCCCCCGGCACTGCAGCGATTAAAATGAACAGTGACAATCCAGATCTTCTGACAGCGTTGAACGATCTCAAAATTCTAATGGAATCGCACTGTAGCCGACTTAATAAATGGTAAAATTATTCCATTTTTGGCAAGAATTTACAATTTTGATTTAGGCTGAAGAAATTGGCAGAAGTGGGCGTTTCTTCGTCACTAACCATAAAATTGATCGACCTAAAGAGGGATTTGTGCGAACAAATTGCTCGATGTAAAGAATTGGGTGTGAGCAAGCCAGTGGATCTAAAATCAACATCGTCGCTTGGCAAAAAAATTACGAAGAAAGCCGATAAGGCGAAACAAAATGCCGACAATGATAGTGATTCCGGGGACTCTGATTTTGTTGACGTCGAGGAGAAAGAGGGTAGGACATTTTTCTCAGCTTTTATTAACACTTCCATGGCCGAGAGTGCCAAAGGGCTTATTTTGTAGAGAATTTTGTGCTGATTAATAATAAAAAAAGAAAGTCTAAAAAAAGTACTATTTGACCCCTAACGGGGCATTTTTCGAAAACCACTTTTTTCGTCAGAATTTTCGAGGTGCCTCTATTCCAAGGCTTGTATCCTTTGTTCTTCCAACAGGAGCCTAGCTATGTTTTATATCAGTAGAAAGCCCATCACTTGGGCTACAAGAATACACCAAAACATGTTTTGGGTCCCGCCACGAAATTCGAAGTTTGGCGGGAAATTCAAAATTCTGAAAAAATTTTCGAATCCTCGATTATTAGCGATTTCCATCTTTGGCGTTTTTGGGCAGAACGCCAAAATAACGCCAAATTTTGGCGCTTTTCGTGAAAACAGATCTCAGATTTGATTTCAGCACACTCGAAAACCCCCTAGGGTGTGAAATTTCGGGCGAAAATCCCCAAAGAAGCCAAAGTGGGCAGAACGCCAGAAACTGGCACTACAGTATGCTGAATGCCAAAACTGACATCAGAATCGTGTTCAGCGTGGTCGAAAACCCTATGGGGCCAAAAATCTCGGTCGGAAACGGCTTGGAACGCCGAAAACCGACTATGGGAGATTTACATGAAAAAAATTTGAAAATTTTTTCAGAATTTTGAATTTGCCTCAAAATTTAAATTTTCGTGGCGGGACCCAAAACATGTTTTGGTGTATTCTTGTAGCCCAAGTGATGGGCTTTCTACTAATATAAAACATAGCTAGGCTCCTGTTGGAAGAACAAAGGATACAAGCCTTGGAATAGAGGCACCTCGAAAATTCTGACGAAAAAAGTGGTTTTCGAAAAATGCCCCGTTAGGGGTCAAATAGTACTTTTTTTAGACTTTCTTTTTTTATTATTAATAAGCACAAAATTCTCTACAAAATAAGCCCTTTGGCACTCTCGGCCATGGAAGTGTTAAAATTCTCTAAAATATAACTTAATTAGGCTATGAACCTAATTTTCGAAGCGATTTGATGGAAAAAGACGAAGTAATTCCGGAGCACATTCTAACTAGAATACAGCAAATGGAGGACACAGAAAAACCAGGAACTAGTGGTTTATCAGGTGACAGTTTTCTCATGGATGATAAAGTTTTATCAGTAAAATTTGCAGGTGCCAAAAATAATATACCGCAGTCACATAGAATGACTGAAACAAAAGGCCATGAACAGCCTCGTGGAATCACATATGGCTTGGACCTGAAATATTGGGGACAGCACGTGGAACCAGCACAACTGGCCAGAACTCAGCTCGATGCTCACCCATTCTGGTCCGCTCCACCGGATATCGAGTAAGTTCCATTTGATTTTGAACAATGCTCCTAACATTTTGTTTTGTTTATAACTAAATTGCTGTATTATATGTGGGACAATTACTGATCAGTCCTACTTATTACGCGAATTTAGGTTAAAGTTTAGATGTTTAAAAATTGGAGTATCAATTTAGTTGACTCCAATTTTAAAAGCATTTTAAAGTTGTAGTTCACAGAAATTAAAAACTTCTGGAGATTTAAGCAATTGTTTTTACAGTTCTGGTTTTATTATAAATGAATTTTATTCTGGAACCAATATTCCGAGCAAATTCTTATCATATCTGAATTTATATTTTGATAAAGACTTGCATTTAGATACAATAAGCCTAACGAAATGGAAGCATCCTACTACAACACCCGAGTTATCACATACGTGGGAGAAATGTCAAAAATTGAGCGAGAGTGTCGAGCGCTTATGCCGAGTGGAAAACTTTGCCCCAGGAGGGATCGTGAACGGTGCCCTATTCATGGAAAGATCATTCCCCGTGATTCAGAGGGTTTTCCCGTGGTTGAACAGTTAGTTTAAATTTTCCGTATTTATCCTTTATTTACATTCTCTTTCTTCAGAACTCAGTCAACAGATAAAGATACGTCTCGATTGCAGAAAGAAATGGACGAAACGGACTTCTTAAAGGATATTGAAGCCGCTACTGGGGTCCAGTTGGCAATGCCCCAAAAGGGTAACAGACGGACAGGCCGAGTTGCGAAAAAACGAGATAAATCGGAGTCAGTGAAGTTGCGAGAGAGATTACAGGTTTTCCCATATTTTTACGAATCAAGAGCATGTCCCTTAATTTGAATTTTAAATTAATACTAATTACTTTCTTTTCCAAAATCTTATGTTTGCAAAACATTTAGTTTAATTGACTAATCAATTGTTTCTATTTTAGACAAAATTATTTGACAAAAGAGCACTCAGACGCGTATCAGAGACCCTGCAGCAAATACAAAAGGCACGAGCCGAGCGCAGGTTCAACAGTCAGTTCAACTACGCTGTCACTCGAAGATAATTGTGTTAACATTGCAACAATTTTGTGCTATTTTATTTCTCATGTAATATTTTATAAGAAGTCTGCTAATTGTAGTTTAGAAAGCATGTCCCATACGTTGTTGTCTTGAGATTATAAAAATTTAAGCTCGTTGAAACCTCTGGAACAGTTGTTTTCTGATGAAGAATTTGGTAAAATCGAATGTGTTTTGATCCATAAGTGTTATTTTCATTATATCGGCAATACCGAAGTCCGTATTTTTATTTAACTAAACTTGTTGGCTACAATTATTTATAAATGTTGTAAACTTCATAATATATGGAAAATTATGAATAAGAAGATAAGACTAAATTTACGAATTACCGGGCATATAATGTAATCGATTAGTGAACAAAAATAACAGCAAATATGTTATAGCTAATTTCAGCTAACATTACCATAAACAGTTGTTGAATAAAATATATGAGATCGAACGTAATTATAATTTTAGAAAATGATATGATGACATACATAAAACATTCCAGGCTGTGGACATATAGATGACAAATTTTGACTTTTAAGTAGAACAACATTTGACTTAATCGCTTTCGGTCTTGAATTCCTCTTTCTTGGCCTTTTTCGAATGGAAATATGTTTCTAGAGTGTTGGTTTGAGGCTGAGCTATAGCAGAAGACCTATAAATAAAGAGCAATGTTTATAAACATTCCACTAAATATTTAAGGTCTCATACTATTCATAATTTTGAATTTGTGATGTGCGAATTCTATTTACCAAAAAATACATTGGCAGCGCTAATTTCATCATATCAATTCAAATTTGACAGGAAGGCAGTTTTCGTTTGGCATTTATTTCCGTTGACTCCCCCAAGAACTTCTTTCTTGTTTTACAAACGCAAAAAGAACTATTTGTTTACTGTATTTCGATAAGTAATACTGATAGCAAAACAACCATGTGTAGTGTGGCCAAGTGATGCAAATTGTTAAGAACACTTACGGCTTCTCTTCCTCCAAATGCAAAACACATTCTGGCCCCTGATAACGCACGTTACCAACCGAAACAGTAACAGGATGATAGCACACATTTTCTATGGGTTTTAATATGCTCAAAGCCTGAAAAGTGGGAAATTATATTATGAGATTAATTCTTAATTCAGTACAATTTTCATTTTGGGGACATTTATCAAAGGAAATACTATAACCTAAACGAATAGAACCTGCATTTCAATTCATGTGATTGGTTATACCAAATGAGACAGCAAATAGTGCAGTCAGTTTTTGGCGAGAATCCAAATGTTTCATCAGATTATCGTTTATAGTATTAACTATAAATAAAAAATCTTTTACTAATAATAAGTAGTATATCAAGACGGGGAGTGCGGGGATCCTCACCCCACCCAAAAATTTGGAATATCCAAATACAAAAGTGTCCTCCACATGGTCTTAAAATTTTTTCAAAGTACTTTGAATATGGCCTGAGGACAAACCTTTTCTAGTGACACATGCTCAGTATCGAGCCACATGTCCACAGCTTCATCTCCATCCAAAAGCGCCGGCATACGATCGTGAATCGAAGACAATTTTTTAGAAGCATTTACAGTAATAATAGTGTAAGAATAAAGCGGATATTCTCCCTAAAATACACAAATGTTTTACTGCAAATACTTTCTGTCAATGCCATTATACCGTTTTGTTGACTTCAAATATGCCAGCCATTGTCAACAGGCGTCGGCCATTCCATGTTGGACCACCATTTTCATCTTCTGGACGATCCCAAGCTATCTCTTTCCGTTGAAGAAAGTAGATAAAATATGGCTGCTTTGCATTCTTGACACGTTTCCATTCGTAAAATCTGAATAGAAACAATATTTTGCTACCTTCTTTTGTAACAATATATGAATCATGGTAATAGATCAAAGTTTTTATACTATAAGTAGCAAAAAAACTTTTGCTAGAACTGAAAATTACTCTGTAAAAATTTCGGCGAAGGAGGTTTTACATTTTAATTACTATTTCCAAATTTTCACACTATTTCTCAGTCGCAATTACTTATTATCTCAAAGAGTATAGATATAATAAAAGAAACAATGTTCAAAACATAATATTCCAAATTCTTACCCGTCAGCCAAAACAACACAGCGATTGCCTTTAGTTAACGGAACACGATAAGTTTGTTTGTCCAAAATTCCTTCTGCTCGAGCGTTAATTGTGGAGTAACGGAATTGTTTAGGTTCTCCTTTGTGATAGGACGGCACGAGGCCCCAATGCATTGGCTGGATGACAAGATCAGTCGCTTGGAAATGATCGCTTTCATTTTGCTGTCTGACTTGAGCATCGGCCTGGGTTTCAGCTGCTGTCGCAAAGTGATGACCAGACACCAAAATAGGGCTAAAATTTAACAATAACAGATTAAGTAATAAAGTCCCTAACGACAACTTTTCGACAGCGCCAAATAAATTTTATCCTGTTCAAATTATAGCTTACACACGAAAAATCGCTATGAATAAAAAATCTAACCTGTAAACAGTGGGAGCCAAGTTATACGATGGTCTATACGAATTCACACCACCAGGTACATCGCGCCATTTTGCAGCGCCAGGATATTGTCGATTCGGATTTCCACTGCAAGCTTTGCATAATTGTTGAGGTGCGAGAGTACTAAATAACCGATACTTAATTAATTATTACGTTTTCTGCCTTTTCATGAAAGTCGAAGCAAGGAAGTAAGAATAAATTAATAATAATAAAATATGTACCATGCAGTTCTGCCGCACATTTTCAAACCCAGTTGCCAAATTGTGTGCTTCTGGCTAAAATAAATACTGTTTGGTTTTATTGCGTTTTTCATATTCTATTTTAAACACAATATTAGCTTATGAGCAGACGACATTGTATAATGACCAATACTAAATTTGTCACACTAAAATATGACACATTAATTTGTCAAAAATTTTCGATATTTAACAAAAATAACTTAATTTGCCACTTTTAATTAAATGGCAAATTTTATTCTCGTAGTCCAAAATAGTTATACCTATGGATATCTTAAAATATTAACATTAAATATTTCACTGAATTTTTGTCAACATAATGCATTAAGTGAAAGGATGACGAAATTCTGAAAATGTTAACATATGGAAAACAAACATCACATGATGAAATTTCGATGATTCGTTTCGGAAAAATAACATTTTATTTTCACTTAGTTTAGAAGAACGAAATTGTAAATATTTACGATTTACAACTATGACCCTCAAATAGAAAAGCAACCGTCGCTAGTAAGATGAAATGCGATTTTAGTTTTCCAAAGCGAAATTAAATTTATTTGAATCAAACTGTTTTAAGCACCTCAGTTACTTAAATTTAGCCTAACCCGGAGAAGAAAGCACATAAAAATTTTAAGGATAACTGCAGTTTCAATTCCATTTCGTGTTTTTATGTGCAAAAATAGTGTCTTGCCTTACGACATTATGGTCATCCTTACAGTGTTAAAGAGGAACCCGGATTTTGAAATCAAGCGTTTGAATTTGTTTTTAGCCATAAATTATTTGCGCGTATTTAAATTGCAAATGAGAGGAGAAATGTAACAAGCAACGATAACTGAAATTCGTTGATATTTTCAGTTAAAGAACATTTACAGACGGATTCGATATGGAAAGCGTGCAAACAAATGAAAAGAGTGGTTCGTTATAGACAAACGTCAAAACCACGGTTTGTCTATGGGTATATCTGCGCTCTTGATATATGAACATTATGGGAGCACAATTTTTGAAATGTTTCAGAGCGGAGCCCTAGATCTCGCATTTGGGTACCTAGCGAATCAAATTTGCTTATCTCGACCTAATAAACAAATTTGAATCTTGGATTACTAAGTTGTTCGCCTAAAGGCCGTGCTTGTTCAGAAGTGAGCAAGTTTCTTGGACACTTATATCCGCCAAATTTGCCAGATGCGAGTCGCTGTTTTGAAATGTTCAGAAAATTTTTTGAAAAATTTTGTTGATATATCAAGGACATTTCTACGATAGAAATATATCTACGATCTTGGTATTTCAATGTGACCATTGAACTCCAGCCAAAATTTTTCAGAAATGGTCAATAATTAAATATTCTTTAATTTTGCAACAAAATTATTAGGCTTTATTTTCACGACAAATGATTGAGATCAAATCTGTCGCATATCACAAACGACTGATCTTCTTGAATCATGGCATCTCAATAGTCCGTTGTGCAATTATTGGATTAAGTCTTACGTAACAATTAGATGTCTTCCTTATGCAAATTCATGTCAATCAAAATTTATACAAAGAATTCTTGTTCATAATCAAAGAAAATCGTTTATGAAAGCAAAACCCACAGTGAAAATAAATACTCACCTTTGTAAGACAGGCTTTATACAATGAATCATTCAATAAACAAGGTGAAATTTCCGCAATTTTCTATTTGGTCATTAAAAAGATAACTGACCAAGTGCTGATACAAACTAATATTTTTTTCTAAACTTTCGCATTTCACCTAAAAACCGTTTCCTAAGTAGAAATGATATGATTATAAAATGATGAATCCGAAAAGTTTACAATTAGATTGTATAATTTTGAAAAGTGTGCTTAAAAATTACCTAACGTAATCCATGTTAAAGTTTAAGAAAAGTGAAAACAAGTCTCTAATACATGAATTAATCCATCCATCATAAATCCCTTTTGTTAATTATAGCCACTAATGCTGATGACCATCTTGGGAACAGAGGCCACTCGAGCGACGAAGCGGTTCCCACTTCCCTTTGTCCCACCACAAAAATACCGATTAATATGAACATACGCCGGACAAAGGGAGACATCACTAATATTGAGTCCAGTATGCTTTTGAGAAGAGCGATTGGCCACTATTACACAGCTTGAGCCCACCTATGAGCTTATACCGCGATCATGGGCCGACCTTCGTTTGAGTGCCTGTGCATGAGATTTTAATCTCGGCACATATTGCAGGAACTGTTTTTGGGGAGTGCCGTTCTTGATGGAGGGATATTGTTACAAATTGAGGCATTGACCACATTCCGTGCCCTATTTTATGAGTTTATTCGATTCATATCAGCCCTATGGATCAGTTAGTGGACTTTTATATAATTCGGTATGCCAACGATATTATTTCCAAAATAATTTGATACGTATTTACAATTGTTAACAAAAAAATTTTTTAACTACTATTTTTCTGGATCATCTAAAATTTTTAATATTCGCTTATAATTTAATGAACATACATTTTTAGGAAGATTTCATGTATAAATATTAAGTAATGTCAATGAATATGTTGCCATTTGTTCAGAAACGAAATTAAAAATTTAATATGAAAATTCGGACACAATCCTCAACTTTCTATCATAATAAAAGTGTAATTATACCATTATATTTAATATGCCGCTATCATTATGAGTAGGGATCGGAATTTTACACCGAGTCCGAGCGATTCCGAGTCCGTTTGAATTTTATTTTTCCCGCCAATTTTTTTTGTTGTCAAAAACTTGTGTTTTTACTGTTTTTCACTAGTATTTCGTATTTTTACTATAAATAGACAAAATTTAGACGGTTTGGTCTATTTTTTAGCGATTTTTTAGATTTTTGAAGAAATTTTACATGCAAATTCAAATTTTACCTGTATTTTTCCAAAAATTTTTAATATGAATATAACCGGTTTAGGTCGACTATTTAGCTCCTGAATAAGCGTTATAGATGGGTGCCATATTTGTACTTCTTCGGCAATTTTTCTAACAAAATTTCTATGAAAAATAGGCGCATCTAAAATTCGCGCCGCAGGCGAAAAAAAATTGAAAAATGTACGATATAAGAGAAAAATCAAAGAAAAAATAGCGACGCAGGCGAAAATTTTGAAAAAATGTGTGAGGTTAGAGAAAATTTTCTTTCAAAATTTTCAATGTTCAGGCAAAAGTTTCAAAATTTTTTCCTCGGCCGCGCCCTATCGGGCACGGCCGAGAGCATTCTTAGGGGGTGCATAAAGATTGCGGATTGCGCAATGGTTGCTGTAGCTCTGCTATACCATATTTGGTCGCATTAAAAAAAGTGAGCAGAAAATTATGAAGACAAATAAATAGGCATGGAAATCCGTAGGGCGAAATTTTGGGAAAAATGGCCACTTGTAATGAAAAATGGAAGAAAAAAGAGCGCCGCAGGCGAAAATTTTTAGAAAAATAGGGCTGTCTGCGAAAAAGGACATTGAAAATTTTGTATATTCTTCAAAAAAGTTCAAAAATTTCGCTCGGCCGCGCCCAATGGGCACGGCCGAAAATAACCGAGTCCGAGTCCGTCGGACTCGGACTCGGACCCCCTTTTACCGAGTCCGAATCCGAGTCCGAGTCCGGACTCGGACTCGTCAGATTTCCATTCACACCGAGTCCGAGTCCGTTTTGGACTCGGACTCGGGCTCGGACTCGGAAAGACTCGGACTCGGACTCGCCGATGCCTAATTATGAGTGAGTCAATCTACCTCAACCTGCTTGATGTATGTTTACGCCTCAGCAAGCGCGTTGTCTTTAATTTCGTCATATTTGGCCCTATTGTTCTCAGTACCAATATTTCCCTAATTTATTGTGTTATTATTGCAACTCTATTATGATTGCCATGCCATTGGTCAGTGATCCTTATTGTGACTTACTGACGTGGAAATAATTCTTCTCGGGTCCAGCGGCATGCTTTATATTATAACGGCGATGACCACTGTGTAGGATTTTTGTTGCATTCATATTTTGACAATTTTAATTTAAATTTCACTGCTAACTTGTCAAACAAAAATGTGTGACGTGTTTTTAAACAACTGTCAAAGCATTGATATTGATCATACTGACAACCGAAATATTTCAGGCAGGGGCGCAGCCAGGATTTTTTTTTGGGGGGGGGGTACGTTTCAGTGGAAATGGCCATTTGGGGGGGGGGGTACCGGATTTTCGGGACGACCAACTTTTGGGTTTTGGGGGGGGGGGGGGGTACCGGCCAAATTTTTGCCCAAATTTGCACTGATTTACACTCATTTTTTCAAATTTTCCCATTTTGGGGGGGGGGTACGTACCCCCGGTACCCCCCTGGCTCCGCCACTGATTTCAGGGTATATAACATTTGCATTTTATTATTCATGAAGTTATTTTTAAGCAAGCAGCCTCCCTGGACAATTGAAAAAGTAAAGTCTTGTCGGCAATTTCTACCCGCCATCAAACAAATCCCATGGCATTAGTAGCTGTCAAAATTCAGTAAAATCTATTTATGAAAATATGGCATCTGCCAATTGGAATTTGGCATTTTGATCTATGGACGTTTTCTTTCCGATCCTCAGAGAATGTTTATCATTATTACTTTTATCTTCGCAGTCATATTTACCCAAATTTACGCAGTATGCACAAAATTATACTAATCCAATTTTTGCAATAAATGGTTGCTTTTAAACCTTTGCCGATTCTGACACTTTGAAAACAATAATACGCCGTTGTTTTTGCTGCAGATCATAAAGGGCACACTCCTCCTTTGTTCACTCTTACACATAGCGTCTCCTCAAACTGACAATGATATTGAATGCAAAAACGCCAATGTACGGTCAAACTCATCTTCGGATCAAAAGATGCACATTCGGGCCTATAGACCACCTATGTCTTCCCTCTATGAGTTGTTAGCAAATTTTCGAACCAAAGTCCGCTATTTGAACAATCAATGGTCATTCATCACCTTGACCGATTGCACTGCTTTTTGTTTACTTTAGAGCACTCAACTTGTTACGCTTCAAATTTGTGAAAGTTGTCACAGATACATGCAACATTTGCATACAAATATGGAACAGATGGCCTTTAAATTTTCCAGCCTGTTGCACTTTGCGTAGGTTAAATTCAGTCAAATTGTGCAAATAAAAGATAGTGGTAGAAAATAGTTCGAATTTTCTTTAGTTTTATCTTAGAACAGACAAAAGTGGCAGTTTAATTCCACCAAATGTTTCCCTTAAGCACTTGGCTAATAGAATAAACCCTCACTAATCGGGGTTAATACTTCGATCAAACTGTCAACCCGCAATTCATTGTGGATGGGAGGGGCGGATCCTCAGCATTGAAAATTGACGACGAGTAAGGAAGGGGAGGAAGATGGATTGGCCATCCCTTATCCACCCATCCAGCCATGTCTCACACCCAGTTGGAGGGCTAAAAAATAGTAATAGTACAAGTTCGGCATAGTTGAACCCAAAAGTTTCTCATTAATTTTGTGCCGACATCTCCTTTTATGTTTTTGTAAGATTGCGAGAGAAAAAGGGAAATGCAATATGATCTACTATGTGGTCTATTTTTGGCAGCGCTTTCGTATCAGTCCTCACTCCTTCTAGGCCTGGTCCATTTACAAGTCAGTATTCAAAAATAAGAAGTAATGATATGGGACAATTATGTGATTACCAATAACAGGTTTCATACTGCTACCTGTTCCAGTGACTAGTCTGTGCGTAGGATCTGAATTGTTTAATTTTAATTCCTAAACCAAAATGAATTGCTTTATTTATCATTATTGAATAATTCTGCCCAGTTCAAATTGCCAATTATGACACATATTTACTTACTTCTAAAATTTTTCCACCTTTATGTTTTCCGACTGCAATATCATCATAAATGACCTTTTCTTCTTATTTAATCTTTTTATATCATAATCCAATGCTCAATAAGTTTTTCTGAAACCTTCCAAAGGACTCCTTGGCGTCTAAGCCAGTGTTTGGCCTAGGCGACACAGGCAGTCTCATTTCATTTTTAATAAAAAGTAATGGTTTTCCGCCGCCTTTTCCATTGTTGGATTTGTGGGTTTCTCCTCTTTCCGCCAAGTTGCTTCTCTCTATATACATATTCCCTGAGCGCCGCTTTTTCAGGCTGGCGCCAAGTCACCTACTAAATGGGAACTCCGGGGTTATTCTATTACTATTATTATATCCCTTTGTGTGGCATTCACCGTTTTGGTACCTTTTTAATATCTGTGGTGCCAAAAAGGTGTGAAGTGGGTCTCTGTCTCTCTCACCTGTTAGGTGGGCGAATTCCGCTTCAAGTAAATTTTCACGTATTAAATTTTCATGTCTCCCAAAAATGCAAGTTGGAGCTCTAAATAACGAGTGGGAAGTGTCTATTTGGATTAAATTTTGCAAAACTTCTATGAGGTTAAATGACGTGATGCGGATATAATATGATTCTATGTTCCTTTTTGTAAAATGGTCGCACTTTTAATTGAATTACTTTACATGTGACATTTGAGAAGGTTATATTAGCATTTTGGAATGATACTTTATCCCTCTGCAAAATGTTTTAATAAATGTTTCACTGAACATTTAATTGCTAAAACCCCGAATTGTGAGCCATAGTAATACTTTGATACGCAGACATTTATATTATCCATTTTCAATTTGTGATATTAATTACTTAATTCTTAGGAGTACATTTTTGTTTACAGGTATGCAATTTTCTCTCAGTTGAGGGTCATCACCTAGTTGATTATTGGCGGGATATTATGCCCATTGGCGGACAGCGGCAGCTGCCACAAATTCGGACAGATATACCTAGTCATAATTCATGTCCTATTAATTCCGTGGAAGTTAGCCATAATCAAGAAGAAGAATGCCAACCGTCATGTTCTACCTCTCCATTGCTCAAACATTCTTGTACAGAAGGTTAGTTTTTAATACAGTCTTCCCTCTCTAATATGACCCTCTCTACTATGACTCCCTCCCTAATATGACCCATTTCGGCCGAAACGGATTTTTTTGTATGAAAATTCCCTCTCTAATATGACCCTCCCTCTCTAATATGACCCTTTTCGGGGGTCAGGCAAGAAAAGTGACAAAAGGGTACCCCCTATTGATCTTGAAAAATTTTCTCCGGCCGCCGCCGATGGCGGCCGCCGGAGAAAATTTTTGAATTTCACACCCAAAATTCAAATTTTTTGGCTAAAAAACCATGGGGGGGACCCTATGGTTTTGAAAAATAATTTTCTGTAAAATTTGTCAAAAAAAAGCAATAGGGTCCCCCCTATGGTTTTTTGAGTTGACCCTCTCTAATATGACCCTTTTCGGCCGAAACGGATTTTTTTGTATGGAAATTCCTTCTCTACTATGACCCTCTCTACTATGACTCCCTCCCTAATATGACCCTTTTCGGGCAAAACGGATAGGGTCATATTAGAGAGGGAAGACTGTATAAGCTGATGATATAGTATCTTTTTGGGATACTATATTTTGGAAGTGATATCGCCATGGACAAACTTTAGTCTTACCATTGGAAGTAGTTCTTCCTGAATTTTTCATTTTTATTTTGGTTTTCCACCTTTTGGGGTTTTATTATTTTTCTTGTTCAGAACAAAATTATTTCGTTTCAGTAAGTCCCGAAAATGGCTGGTCTAAGCCGTACTTCCAATACCATCTCCAAGAAGGCACAGAGAATCAAGACGACAAGAACAATCCCAGAAAGTATGCAGGCACTCAGAAAAGTTCTCGGCGTGACTTCCGATTCTACCTAAGTAAAAGAACTCTCGACTCTTATCAAAGTGGATTCGAGGAAAATCACTGGAGATGGCATTGGCCACTTAGAAAGACTACTGAAATTTCTGAAGCGTCAAAAATTAAATATTCAGAAAAAGCCTCGTCAGTAAGCAAAACAACGTTATGGACGAAAAATCCCTGGACGACGGTATGGCCAGCATTGCTAGTATTTTTTCTCCTATCAACGTCTTTCATGTTATTTTGGTGGCTGGTTTCTAAAGATGAATTCAGAAGTTACGGCACAACTCCGCATTTAATAGAGATGGAAGCTAGATTAAATAGGCTGGAGGAAATCGTGCTAGTAATACTTCAAAACGAACCAAATTTATTGCCAAAACAAGAGGACGGAAAAAATAAAGATCAGAACTTTTGGAACGCGAGAGAGGAACTTATTAACGATTTTGTACAGGTAAGGTTTCTTTTTAAGGTAAAATTTTGAGAATAGTAAAAATCTGAATGTTTTTATCAAATAATGCATACACGCTACTTCTCCGTTTATGATATCTCATTAGTGAAGCAAAGGATCCGAAAGTGTCAAATATCACACATGACCTCCATTTTTAATTCCCTATTTCTAGTATCCCAGCGATAATCCTTAACTTGTACCGTTGAAAGACGAGCAACATCTCCTATTATCGGATAAAGGTATCTGAAGGTGCAAATGAGATTAAGATTAGACTCGGATTATATTTGTATGTGAAATTAAAGTAGGTTTACATGTGAAGTAGTCATTTCCCAGGTATAGTGTCAATGGGCTCAAGGATAACAACAGAAAGCAGGTAAAATAAGTTTAAACCGGCACTCCCTTGGGAAACCAAAAAGGTTTGGAGTGCCGTATTTCGGAATCCCCAACCCCTTAAGAATGATCTTAAAATTCAATTGCGTTGGGATCTACTGATGATGACCCGACCAACGTAGTATCAAAATTAGTACTAACCATATGGACTAAGGTTCGAAACGGTCAGTTAAGTTATAAATCAAAAAATACTTCAATACAATTTTAAAACACATCATCATTCTTTGTAGTCATTCTTTCGTAAAAGAGCCAAAATAATATTATTAGGTTAATATTTTTATTATTAGGTAAATAAACAAAATTACTAATACAGTGGTTTTAAAATTTAAGAACATTAAAAACATTGTATATATTTAAATGTTCAGTTAGGCTAACCATATCATTCCTGATTGATCACATTTAATTTATCCGAAATAGTGTTATAATTACTCTAAAATAGTTTTTTTAATTAGTTTCTAGAAAGCAATGTTAAAAACAACTGAAGATAAGCAATCAGGAAAATTTTTTCACTTTCACAGTAAATATCCACGACTGACCTTTATATGTTCCTATGCTCGTAATCAGCCAAATTAGGATTCGATATTATTTGCCAAATATTTATTTATACATCGATAAAAATTTTACTCGCTGGCATAGCTTTTTCTCGTAATTTAACTCCTGAACAGACTATTTGTCTAACCCGATCTTTAACTCATCATTTTTCACAGAACCATTTTTATTGTAATACGCTCTCATATGCCCATCTTTTATTCATAGTAGACATTGCGCCGATATGGCCCTATTAATTGTTCTCTCACACCCTTTGTCTTTGATTGCACAAAGCATTATTCTACAAATATCGTTTGGTCCACGAAACTGCCAAGAATCCTAAGCAAATAGGGATCGCAGCTGGGAGAGCAGTCACTGACTGAAATTTTCGGAGAATGTCGTGACCGCAAGTAAACAAACGCATCTGTCGCGGTAAAACAAAAATTTGTTTTTTCTTAGATCAGTGTCTTAAATTGAGATAGAAGTTATGTGTGGGACTGGCAAAGTGTGTAAACCTAAGTTTTCATGCGTTTTTGTCTCACACTTATCATTCAACACTCTTCTTATTATCCACAAAATCCGATAATATAAATAGGGCCTGATTTTCTCTTGCAGAGCTCTCCGAACCTTTTCAGACGAAAATTCATTGGCACAGCCAAAATAGACTGAAACACGCAGCGGGAAGCACTCCTCTAAAATATCCCTAAAAGGACATGACAACACCTTCCCAGGCGTCAAAGCCGCATTAAGATAAATGAACGTACACAATTCAATGACTGCAAAATGTCGTTTCTGGAATAATGTAAATTGAGCGTTTATGAGATGAAATGAGATGAGATATTTGGATTGCATGTTGGTACAGTCCCTAAGGCGATTAATGTCTTTCATTTTACAGGAGCACAAAGATGGAATCAAAAATAAACAAGGGCACACGTTTAGCTTTTTCCTGTGATCAATTAGAAGAAATAAATAACAAAATTCTATGATCAAAAATGGGATAGCTAAAAACAAAAATTGCCGAGTAAAAAATTGTTGATACAAGTTTCAATCGCTATTAACAGTTAAACGGCCATAAATGAGTTGTGCTGAAATCTTGGAAATTTTTTTAAAGTTTATGGCAAAAATTTGTTACAATTTATTTTTTGTCATACCGATCCACATCATTTTCAGACGTTCGTCAGTAAAAGTGCAGCAGAGATCCGTGTGACAGTCGGTCCTTCACCAAACAACAATGCTTCGTTTGCATCTCTCCTTGGGAGTAAATTGGAGAAACAGGATGTTTTTCGAAGTGCAAAACATGCAGACGCGGAAAGAACTAGCCGAACATATCGATCTCTTCAAGGACACGCAGTGCCACCCCCGCCAGCCGGATATAAATGTTACTGTCCACCAGGTGAGAGAAAATTCAAGTTTAATGTGAGAATTTAATGTCGAAAACTCAATTGTTGATATAATTTCAACAGAGTTACCTGAATTCCTGTAAGAATGAAAATCATTTACAAAACTACGTAGGACTCTACTGATGAGGACCCAACTTACGTAGTAACATTTGTTGTCTAGAATTAGGGTCGAAACGACTAATACATCATAACTTTTACAAATTTCATTTCTTACAATCAAAATTTTACCTTATCTATTTACTAGGTATATCCAAAAAGTTCTAAAACTCAAAAACTATTATCGATTTGTCAACATTCTGATATAAAATGTGATATAAATTCCAATAATATAATTTGCTCAACGTTAGAATGAGTAAATAAATTTACACTCAAATGTCGAAATTTTGATTTGAGAGAGAAGTGAATTCAGAGCTGAAGTTAAATATAAATGAAATTATCTTTTACTTTCCAGTCTAAATTGTTTTCTTACCCACATATTTTGCACGAAATTCTATCCACTCTTACGGCAGGCTCTGTGTCACGACTCCATGTGGTTCGACTAATGTTTTATGGCATTTCGAGCAAGTATGATGGAACTCCTCTATAGTAAATCGCTGATCTTGAATCCGGGATCAGATTTGATCTTTGAACTTTCCCTTGAAAACTCGGGATTTAAAAGGCAAAATTTCTTAGCCCAACACGAATCCGGCCGAGTGATTCCTCAATCGATAGCTCTTCATAAGCCAAGCAAAATGAGCTATTACTCAGCCAGATTCCTACTGGTCTAAGAAAATTGAAGGTGCGCGGAATCCTGAAAATCTAAATCCAAAATAATAAGGTGCACGGCATGACGAGCTCCCCCTATAGCATTTCCGTGGCGATAGCCGCGGGTTTTCCCTCCTTGTGATAGCTCTAAGTTGCTAGCTGTTTTCAAGCAATGCGTAGATGATCGATAGATGCAAAAAGTAACCCAGTGGCTTTCTTAAAGCTAGATTGGACAATGTTGCAATCTTTCTTGGGGTAGCTCTTTGACCACTCATTTATTGCAAAGGGCGTGGGAAACCCAAATATCTGCCGCAACAGAAAATAATGATCGATGAGTGGCCAAATGAAAAGGGAATGTCCACTCTGATTATATAAACGCTAGGGCTGAAGACTGAGTAAGACAAATGAAAATTACTGTTAGAATAGCGAATGTTTAGTAAAAATTTGGGTACTAGAAAGAAAAATGAAATATTTATTACCTTAATACGACAATACAAAAATAAGTAAAATAAAACTCAGACAATCGACTCTGTAAATTGGATCAAAAACAAAAAACGTTATTTTTAGGCGCAAAAGGAGAGCCCGGCAGTCAGGTAATATTATACAATTTCTTGGTGTACTTTCAAATTTACTAATGCTTTTGTTTATTGTGCAGTGTTTGTTTATGGTTTATTGTAGAGTGTGGTATATGTGCCATCGTCAAATCCACAGCCATGCCGAAAAATATCGTCTCCGTGGGACTCTCCATGGCGTAATACTCGGCCCATTTCGCCAGCTTCAAAACAAAGGAACAGGCTGAAATTGACGCCCCAGAAACTCCGATTAATTGTCAGTGTTTTATGCTTTGGGGTGATAATATTTATGTCATCAATTTGGTTTCATAGAAGTAGTTTAATTTGGGTTTTTATATATCAATTTAAACTGGAATAATATTTCATTTAGTTTATAAAGTTATCGTTTGAATTTAAGTGCGTACATTTTCATTTTCCGAATCCTGCGTATTTTGTGGTGTGCATTTTGTGTTTGTAGCCATTGGACCAACTTTCGGATGGAAAACATCGTCATCAGCTGAAAACGTTTGGCTTTCTCTTCTCGCCAGATGGCTCAACAATTTACTTGAGAGGTCTTCCTGGTCCTCCGGTAAACTACTTTGTCTTTGTACTATTAGCTCAGTTTGTTGTGATTTTTGCTATACTTTCTTGATTTTGTGCGTAAATAGTGAACACATAATTTATGCACATAATTTATATTTAGAGTCAAAATTTGGAATTAACAATTTAAAAGACAAAATCTGCACGAATAAATTATAAAACTTATTTTTGATATACTTGATATTGGCATTATTGCTCATTGAATTAATAATTAAATTATTTCAGGGTCCAAAAGGCACACGTGGATATCCAGGATTTCCAGTAAGTCACTTTGCTTTCACAATTTTACTGAGCAATTTTGTTTCGGGCAATAATTTGAGTATAAAAATAATTATTTAGGGACCAATCGGTTTGGATGGTACCAGAGGGCCACCAGTGAGTTTATTTATATTTTAATATTTTGAAAATGATTTTTGATAATAAATAGTTCTAGGGACCACCAGGTTCGTCGGGTCCAAAGGGAGATACGGGTATGAAAGGAAGCAGAGGAGAGCCAGGAATTTCAAACGCTTGGCAACAACAACCGCCCGCTGGCGTAAACGGTTTAGGACAAAATGCTTATTCCAAATACGGTACAAATGGGAATGGTGCACGATATCATGTAAGACCTTGATAATTAAGAATATTTAGAGGAAATTTATTAAACCGCTAAATACCATATTTCAGGTTGCTTCAATGGGCCAACAGCCTCCGACATTCATTCAGGTTTTTACTTAGTCCAGATTATTTCAAACTACCGTATTCCCTCTAATTTAACAATAGTCGGTTAAATAGTTTAATCCCCGAGGGTGACTTAAATTAGGGGAGCGGTTTTGTATTGGGAATACGGTAGATGCTTAAAGGCCAACGTTGTATTAAGGCAAAATATTGGAAATTCAGGGTCCTCCTGGACCAGCCGGACCCGCAGGGCCGCCTGGTAGACCTGGCAATAAAGGTGATCGTGGACTGCCTGGATTTGATGGAGGTTAAACACTGTTCGAGAATTGTGACCTTTACTTTTATAAATTACTTTCCAGAATCTCGTGTTGGGCCAAAAGGTGAGCCAGGCGAACCAGGTATGATCGGGAAACCAGGTCCTACGGGGCTGAAAGGCGAGCCGGGGCTTAAGGTGAATTTTCGATGTCATACTATAAATTTTGATTGATTAATTTCTGTTACTATTTTAACTATTCTATTTTTTCGTTAGCTTTATTCTATTTCATATTGAGGAATTTTTCGAATATAATTGGTCTTCAGTGATAGACAAGAACGATGTATAATGTGTGTTAGCGTTAATCGGATATCTTCAGGCTTTTTATAGAGAGAAATGCTTTCATATACCAAAATTTTAAATTTCGATCTTTCAATTGCTGTCGTTTCATTTTCTCTTTATAAACAAATTTTTATCGTTAGGGCTCAATGGGTTTGCCAGGTCGAGATGGTAAGCCTGGACAGCCAGGTTTGGTAGGACCACGAGGATTCCCTGGACCGAAGGTAATTTTCACTTTTCTGTCACTTTGTTCTTTTCTATCACTTTACTATATTTTACGTGCAGGGTGAAGCTGTGATTGTTAGTGATCCATACTCAACAAGAACTCCAATCCCGTTCGGCACTACCCGCCAGCCGTCTGCAACCACTCCGGCTTTTGTATGTCCACCAGGACCACCGGGTGCGATGGGCAATCCAGGAATGGCTGGTAGAGACGGACATCCTGGAAGAGATGGATTGCCCGGTCCAAAGGTTGGACAGCTCCGATTTTTTTTCTTTTCGCTCTGTGCTTTAAATGTGTACTGGCGTACTTTTCTAGAATTTTTTCATACAATAATTTTAAATTATCTTCACAAAATTCACGAAAAATCATATATAATTTTAGTTTTCGATTTAGGGTGCTAAAGGTGATCAAGGAGATCGCGGTGAACGTGGTCTGATTGGGCCAGTTGGTCCACCAGGCGTATCCCAAGCTCCAGGCGGGCCAGGAAGTCCGAGTACGACGTTAATTCAAGGACCGCCGGGTATTGGTTTTGAGAATATTGCTTTTGTATTTTTGAAACTGAAGTGCTTTTGCGTCTTATGAGATATAAATTATATCAACGTGATTGCCGCAATACAACTAATTTTCTAGGCCAACCTGGCAGAGATGGCAAAGATGGCACAAAAGGCGAAAAGGTATAGAAATTTTATGTCAACAAAAAGGTGCGTCCATCCTACCTATACAATTTTTGACTGCTAATTTTAAAAACAAATTGTATATAGACGAACTTTGCTGTACTTGTATCGTTTGTTGTTTTGTTACAAAATTTGTTATAACCTCAAAACTTACTTATTCCTCGCTTGTAATAGTTAAATCCTTTTAGTAAGAATTTAAACATTTGATATGATTTTTATAATTATGTTTTTTAGGGTGAGCCGGGATTAATGGGAGCCCCAGGAGAAAAGGGGCTTACAGGACCCCTTGGGCCTGTTGGTCCTCCTGGAAAAAGAGGTCGTAAGGTTGGTTTTTCTTTTTGAATCTCGACAATTACTTTCCAATATTTACTTTTTTCCTACTTATTTCTATTTTTCTGTCGTGTGTTATTTTTCAGTAGCAGTGTATAAGTTTACAACTTTCTTCATTTTCCTGACAATGTTGTGGCGTAAAACTAGCTAACATGAAAATATAAACATTAAAATTGGCATGGTAAAACCGAATAAATGTCGTTATTAATAATTATGCTTATTATTATACCCTACAATAAGCTTTGTTGTTGCTAACAACGCCTTATATGAACACATCACATGATTAGGGTAAAACAGCGGTAGTGGGAGCAACTAACGAAACTGCGCAGTCATTGGCATTGAAATTGTTGCCAATTCTACAAGAGGAACTTCTGCAGAATTTGACAAAATATATCGGATCCCAGGTACCCCATCGCCAGTCACCTCTAATGGTAAACTTTATATGTTTTATGATAGCGACAAATTCATTTAAAATTGGAAACGCATTTTGAAATTCGCATCATCCGAAATCTAGTAATTAAAATACTTTCTTATTAACACGTATATTATTAGTCAAGATCAAGTCGGAGTTTCAAACAAAGTGAGTCAAGTGTTAAACTCACTTGAAAATCAATTATATACAACATTTATAAAATCAACTATTTTAGGGACCTCCCGGTCTACCTGGGCGTCCAGGAGAGCGCGGGCCCCAGGGACTACCTGGCCATGCAGGACACAAAGGCGATCGTGGTGATATTGGACCTCCAGGTTTACCTGGACCACCGGTAAGATTGATTAAGCTGAAGCTAAATAATGATGTGTGGAAAAATTTAGGGCCCCGCTGCAGCACCGCCTATTTTCTCGTCACCTTCATCCCATATGTCAACGAGCGGTGTAGGACTTCCCGGACCGCCTGGGCCACGGGTATTTTTGTGTTATACTAAAAACTGATTTTTGGCCTAAAATTTTAATTTTAGGGGCACCCAGGGCTTCCAGGCCCGCCAGGACTAGCCGGGCGAAAAGGAGATGCTGGAGTGCCGGGACCTTCTGGTCCGCTAGGGCTCCCCGTAAGTAACGATTGCTCTGATTTTTTAGCATTAGAAGATCCAAACTAATTTATAGGGCCCACCTGGACCTATGGGCTTACGCGGCCCACCTGGAAACGACGGACGGCTGGTAACCTCTTAGTACTTAAAAAATTAAAAAAACTAAATTAAAATAATTCAATGAGATTAGAGGAGGTTGAATGAGAATCAATTAAATTTTTGTATGTGTTGTTTGTCTCTGTAGATGTGATTTTTCATATTGGTAATCTATCCGTGCTTTGCAACTATTTTAATGCTGACGTCTTTGATTGTAAGCGGTAGTATAATAAAAATTTCAGGGTAATCCTGGAGCTGTTGGGCCGAAGGGTGAACCAGGAACTAAAGGAGATCCAGGAGAAAAGGGTTCTAAAGGCCCGAAAGGACCTAAAGGTCCCAAAGGCGATCAGGTTAGTTATCTGTCACAAACTAGAAACAGTTTTGCAGTTTCAGGGATTACCTGGATTGGATGCTCCGTGCCCACTCGGACCTAATGGTTTACCTTTGCCCTATTGCGGCGATTGGAAAGTTACGGGCGATGTAAGTAAAATATTATGGCTATAACATTTTTGGTGATGCGATGCTTTTTTATTTTGTCATTCCTGCTATTAAGCAAGTTAGCAACAAAACGATGCTTAAACGAGAATCAAAGTCGATTAGGACAAAAAGTGAATTAGCTCCAAAAAATTTAGCGCAAATACAATGCCTCCTCACAATTCTTTTTTAGGGCAAACTCGATTTCAAATTAGCGCCAAAACATAATTGCATGCCAAAGGGGTTAAAGGGGGCCGCCGAAAATTTTTACTGAGGGGGATTACTCGGCAGGGGTCTCCTCTAGAGATTGGTAAAAAATTTGAGTGGGGCCTTATTAGAATAAAAATTTTCACAGTCAACACTTTTCCCTATTAGAGGAGGCTCTGTTCAGCATCAGGAAAAGAGTCTCCTCTAATAGGAAAAGTGTTGACTGTGAAAATTTTTACTTTAATAGGGCCCCACTTTACCAATCTCTAGAGGAGACCCCTGCCGAGTAATCCCCCTCATTAAAAAATTTCAGCGGCCCCTTTTAACCCCTTTGGCATGCAATTATGTTTTGGCGCTAATTTGAAATCGAGTTTGCCCTAAAAAAGAATTGTGGAGAGGGATTGTATTCTACTCCAAGATAAAACTTGATAAAATTTTTTCATTTTCTGACAAAATGAATTGGTTAAAAACAAAACTTTTATGAAAATTATAATTGATTAATTTATTGAAAATTGGTTATAATACAGCTGAAAATTTAAAAATTCAGTCTAATTCCAACGTGAATCTCGACTATAGCCCGGCCGTTGGGTAAGTAAAATCAAAAGTCGTGGTCGTGTTGTGAAATGTGCTGTGAATTATTAGTTTGTTTGATATTAAGCAATTGAGTTCTTTAAATGGCTTTATGTTTTTATTCTCTGACCGATGGAAAATAGTTAAAACGTATAATTTTAGTCTCGACACTCTATTAGAAACAGCACAACAGAACCGAGCCCCACCGATAGCGCAGAAGAAAGGACTCAACGGAAACGACGACGAGCGCGCTAGATGAACACTGCAATGCGTCAGTGGAGATGTATATGCGTCATTTTTATAAGATGATATTAAAGAAGGCTCGAGGAAGTATATGTACAAATATGTTATCCAAAATTCGTTGGGGGGATTTGATCAAAGCCAAAATAATTTTGAGGTAGATTTCTATCTGAAACATTAAAATTGAATGCACTTTATAAGGTGTTCGCATTATTTCCAAACTAATTCATTATGAGAATTATCTGCGCAAAAATTTAGATTGTATACATGTTTTGTATAGTCTTAATATCGGCCATTTTAATATGGTTTCTTATGTAAAAGATAATTTAATTCCACATTTGGATAAAATAATATTCTAGAACGCTCATTTCAAACTGCCAAATTTTTCTCACCAATGATTGCTTTCACCTAGATTAGACGAGCTTATATGGATAGGTGTTAATGATTATTGTGTAAATTTTCATAATGGTCCAATGTCGAATGTAATTTGCTTGTCTGTTTTTACTTGTCATCGGTGAAACATAAATTAATTCGTTTTTCAACTAATTTGTTTAGACTACAAGTTGCCGCAATGTTGAGTTTGAAAATTTATACATCTTTTTGGCTCGAGCTTAGTTAATTTTTCTTCAAAAGTTGGTCAAAAACGTCAAATTATTAGTTTTTTCCAACTCAACAAGGTCATTCACGGCCTTAGTTAGTGTTTCCATTACTAAATAAAACTTCGTGCTTTGACAATCGCACTGCTCCATACTTTTACGCCAAGAGAGATAAATACAACGACACACGAACGGGCACACTCATGTGGCCAAATCCTGATCAACATAATTCGAATTATATACTCCTGAAAACTCATGGGGACAAAAAATTTCGGAGCAAGACTCTAAGGGTATTAATTGGATTGAGTGGCGTAGTATGGACAGACTCAGTAACATAAAATGTAACTTAACTTTGCTCAGCAATATTAAAAACCCAGTATCTCGAATATCAAATCACTATCTCGATACAACTAGAGCTCATTTTAGTTAAGCTGACAACACCTGAGCATTAAAATGACACAAATTATGCCAAATTCGTATTCCCAAACCCATGGGGGTAAAAATTTTATCTTAATACGTCCCGAAAACGTCAATACTAAAGAATATAACCAAAAATTTACCATTTCGAGCCACCCTAAACATTGTTTATGTAATTCCACTTGTAGTTACTTTATATGCAACTTGTTGTTACTTTACATATTATAGTGTCGTAGTATTGTTATTTATATTAATATATAAATTAATATATAAATATATAAATACTATTAGTATAGTAGTACAGCGAGGAAGGTAGCTTTGGGGGAGTTACACTTAGGGGGGAGTTAGGGTTGGGGGGTTTTACCTAAAACCCCCCAAGTGTAACTCCCCCCAAGTTTAACTCCCCCCAATTCTAACTCCCCCAACTGTAACTCCCCCCAAGTGTAACTCCCCCCCCAACTGGTACTGCCATAGTAATTTTGAAAAACCCATAAAAAGTACCTAAAATTACCATAAAAGTACCTTATATGGTAATTTTTCGTGCAGAATTCAACTCTCATTCTCCCAACTGCTACTGCCATAGTGTTTTTATATTCTCTTATACTCTCTTGTTCTGTCGTGGACATTTTCTGCACAACTCAAAATTAAGCATAATTGCTTGTTTGGCGCCTTATAAGGGTTGTTCGGGAGCTTAAGCCTAAGATTAAGTCCCTTAGGCCCCATATTGTTCGGGGCACCAAGCCTAATGGCAATTACCTTATAAGGTAATTTTTCGCGTAGAATTCAACTATAATTCTCCCACCTACCATAGTGTTCTAATTCAAATTTTCGGTTATTTTTCCACTAGAGTCACCAGTGAAACACCTTCCTGGAAAAAATAGAGTGATTGACCAGATTTACCATTTTTCCTGAATCAGTATTAGGGTGCATCTGCGGTTGAATTAAATGATCTGTTACTGCTCCAGGAAAAGTTTTTTATGCATACGCGATTATTTATGTCCGAGACCATGCCTAAGTCAAAGTTGACGGTATTGCATTTTTACCAAATTGTGCTATGCTTGACGGTGAAAGACAATGAAATAGATCGGATTTCATTGTCCACATTAGAAGATGAAAATCGTGAAAAGGGAACTTCACAGCCTAAGACTGCACTAAAGCCTAAGCTTAAGCCTAAGATTAAGTCAGTATTGGGCGTGCCCAGCGGGCCCAAGCCTAATGGCTTGTTTGGCGCCTTATATGGGATATTTTAGCCTAAAATAGAAGAAATCTTCTACTGATTTTTTTTTCAAGTTACACTAGCGTCTTGCACGTGGACAGCAAAAATCTGGGATAGAAATAGCATCTTGAGTCAAATTCCTTGAGAAGACAAGCAAAACTGGATACTTAATCCTTGTTGTTACGAAAAAACATAAAAATATTATTTTTTCCCTTCTCGCTTACAGTCATCGAAAATGGTTAATTCCACGAAAAAGCAACAAAAACAGGCACATAATGGAAAAATAACCGAAAATTTGAATTCTACGCGAAAAATTACCATATAAGGTACTTTTATGGTAATTTTAGGTACTTTTTATGGGTTTTTCAAAATTACTATGGCAGTACCAGTTGGGGGGAGTTAGGATTGGGGGGGGGAGTTAGAGTTGGGGGGAGGTACAGTTGGGGGGGGTTACACTTGGGGGGTTTTGGGAAAACCCCCCCAACCCTACCTCCCCCCAAGTGTAACTCCCCCCAACTGTCCCCCCCCCTAAGTGTAACTCCCCCAAGTGACCTTACCCCAGTACAGCAGCTTCGCTGAATGTGGTCCGTTAGATGCATTAAATCATATTATAATTTAAGTTCCCGCTTTTCCATAATGTTGGCAACTTTCTTTCAAATCCCTTCATAAAAGATGCACTGAATTTTTATCACCAAAAGCAAACAATTTATTATTGTCTTTGTAATTCACATTGACCAAAAAATTAGATAATGATCATTTTTACGTTTTCTTCTTATTTCCTATATGTATTTGAATATAATTTTGCTTACATAAACGTCATTCTTTTAGTATGCATGAGTCATTGAAGGAAAGATCTGAAAGCAAAGAGCCATCTACCAAAGCTTCATCACCTGGCGATACTTCTCAAAAGGAAACGCAATCTAGACACATCACTGTGGCCATTGTTTCATCTCCGAACGATGAAGCTGCGGATGACACAATTATTTCGAATGAAGAGAAATCACAGAGGCCTTACTTATTCAAAAGTGTTTCCTCGCCAGGAAAAAGTGTTAGTTATGATGTATTTAGCTTATAATTCTCTAGTGAACTTCAATATTTTTTGAAAGTTTTGCGTTTCGAGCTTCATTTGCGAAAGTACTGGCTTATGCTTAGCTTAGATTTATAACAAATCCTAACTGATTCCAGGTTTTGCGACTTCTAGGTGTTTCTGTTATTTTAACCAGTTTTCTTGGGAAGCATATTTTTACATGAGAATGCATTGAAATTCAAACTTTTTATCAAGTATGAGTTTTATATATCCAAATTTATATTTAGCTTAATGCAATTCAACAACAAAAGCCGCCGCTCAATCGAACCCAAAGGTTAGTCTTAGCTATTAAATAACAAATTTAGTAATTTTTCATTTTCAGTATTAAAGACAAAATATCGTTGGAAACAGCAAAGTTCTTCGGAGTGACACCATCTTTAACGGTCACTGCAGCGCCTGATGGCACGGACGAAAACGCTGATGTCTTTATTACGAATAGTGAAGAGGGACAAAAATGGAAACAACGTCGATTTAGACACCTAAATAAGCAATATGGGATTAAAAAACAGCTGGTCAACGAAGAGCTGCAGCAGAAAGTTGGTATGTTATGTGGATGTTATTCTCAAACATCTTTTAATTAAAGACCTGGTTGCCCAGATTTCGCTTTAAGCAAATGATAACGGTGGGAAAAAAGAAAAAAAGTAGCTTATGTCAAGCAGAAAGGCAATTTATTGATTTCAGAAGGTCGACCCTAATTACCTGTTATTGCTATTACTATGCGTTGTCGAAAAATAAACTTTGAATTGAGAGTCACATATTTGAATTATTTCCATTTTAAATTAAACTCTATAAAAGGTTGGGTAGTGCGAAAATATATTTTAACATATTTAGGTATCGACGCTCTTCCAGAATTTTGGGGTGGTGCGGTTGCCACTCCCGTCACACCCTATGCTCTGGATGTTCCCTCACCAGGCGGTGTGTCCCGAGCTCGATCTCTGGATGGACGTTTAACAGTGGTCAGCCAGCGCAGACCGCCTATTGAACGTAGAGAAAATGTTATGCAGATTGCATACAACGCATTCACATCCATCCTCCAGGGGTTTGTATAACCTGTCAATAATAAACGCTATGTCACAAAGTTATTTTTTGTTCGTTTTAAATCTGCTGCTTTGTTTTCGAAATAAATGTCAAGAAAAGAGATTTTAATTGAATAATACAGAGGTGAATTGAATTTTTTAGGCATGCATTTCGAAGGCCAAAACAACGCCGTGTTGCTGAACTATCTTCTAACACTCAACAGTCTAAAGATCCCACAGCCAGACGTCAACCTTCTCCAATACGCTCGCCATGTGGCACATACATGTCGATACGCGAGAGAAACGTGGTCAGCGGCAGTTTTCCGTCAAATCGTTTACACAATATGTCATTTGGGATCGCACAGCCGATTCAGACAGTGAGGAAAATTTCCGGTATTTTATCGGGTTCCTCAACGACGGTTGCCAGCAAAGGAAAAGCCACGGAAACAGAGAAAAGTACAATATATTCTGAACGCCAGTCATTCCACGTTGAAGAGAAGCCGGCCCAAAACCTTGTAAGTAATTTTTATAAAAGGAATAAAGTGATATTTTTAATGGAGGATAGCAAAATGCAATACAAGTAAAATCACACAATCGTTTATTCAAACAGCTAGAGACAATATTGATGTACTATTGAATTAAAACATGAAGTTTTAGAGCAAAGAACGGGAAAAAGAGCCAGTATCAGTAACAAAAGCGGCTTCATTCCCCGCTTCACGAAGAAGTAAGCCAAAACTGCGACGAACATATGGAATTATTGATAGTGGGGAGGTTACTGCAGAAGAGGTGAATATTTTTTGTCGCCCAGAAGTAATTTAAGCAAATGTCATTCGAATATTGAGAAATTAAATTAGTGGAATTATTGTTTAGTACAGAATTTATGATGATTTTCTGTGTTTATGACTGGTGACCTAAAAAGGCTAAAGCTTAAAATTTGGGTAGATTTCAAATTGATTGTTGAAATTTTGTCCAAACTAAGAATAGATATAAGCTATCCGGAAAAATTGTCAACGAATAATAATTTCACTGAAATTTTATCTGATTATCAATTTCATAATATTTTTATAAGCACATCGTTTAGAGTTCATTTATTGCTGGCGCGGCTGTGCCAAAAACTGCATTTAATCCACCGAAAAGACCAACATACTTGCCATTGGGTGCGCAAACTCAAATGAGTACAAAGGAATCCCTCAAACAAAAGGTAGCGCATATAATTTAGAAGTAGATAGCTCGTGTATTATTCAATAACTTAACTTTACAGTTCAAAATATGTTTCACAATGTTATGCCACACATTGTTCGCTGTTTTATTAGTTTGCCGATAAGCGTTTTATACATTATGTCTTACAGTATTACTAAGTTTGAAATTTTTATTCTTTACGCTGATGCACTTAAATTATATTTTCAGCAATCACAGATTCTTGTATCGTCACCTTCGATAACTAATGATGATGTGTTTTTTGACATATCACCAAATGTCCGACCTCCACTTTCGTCAGTTACTTCCGCGGCCATAGGTCAGCATATTGATATTTCCGCTCCCTCTGTTGATTCAATTGCAACTGGTAGGTATTTTTGTTTTATTTTAATAGTGCATAAGGAAACAATTTTCACCGCTTTTTAACAAAAAAAAATGTTATGTTATGAAATATTTAAGTTGTATCAGCATACAATTACCCTCGCACATTTCTGGCACAGATATATTTATTGCGATTTTGAGTTCAGATTTAGGGGTTTGTGGGTCGGCTTGTTGTAAAACGTTTTGTTCAGAAAATAGCAAACCCATAAACATGTTTCCTAGAATATATGGACAATTGTATTTACGATTCATTTAGTATTGTGATATTTCACTGAAACTTTTGTGCTCAAACTGCGTTATTAATTTTTTTATACTTTTCTAAATATGGGCGTTTTGTACTGTAGCAGGACTTTAAACAAATTCGAAGTCCGGGAAATCTAGGTCCCCTCGCTACTGAAGTACTATATTTTTAAAAGTGAACAAACACAAATCTCTAATTAATCAAAACCAGAAAAACCTAAATTCTGTGCATGGCACAATCAATTATCCTTGTACCACCTCATTTCGAAACGCTCGATATCACTCTCCATCTTTTTTTGTACGCTCGCACCCATTGGTCAGTATTCCCGCCCCTTTTCCTTGTGCAGAGAAAGAAAGAGTGTGGGAAATGTAACGAACGTTTTCTGGCAGTCGGCCATTCAAAATATCACCCATCGCACAGCCATTTATTTGTTGCAATCTAATTTCATAATATCCAAAGATGGAGCGGCAGTACCTATGGGAATGAAATCGATGAAATATTTGAAAGAAAATGAGTTAACACTTGGATCGCTCATTCGAATGAGTTAATGGAAACATCTGCAATCTGAACTTTATATTCTCCTATAACGCTATTAAAACGGAATATGTTCCATCACGGTTTAATCATTTGAACAAAAACGTTCAATGTGAAACATTGATGGTCTTTTTTCACCAGCCTTTAGGTCTTTCCGTTTGGTTTTAAAAGTCATATAGGTAATTCAAAGACTACATTGGATGTCATGAATTAAGAGTTAACATGAAGATGTTTATTCAAAGTACTTTATATTCAGAATAACAAAGGATCTCAAATTTGTTCAAAGTCACAACCATAAATATCCTCTCTATTTGTGTGATTTAAGACAGCAAAATCATTTCTCGCACAAAGATTTTGATAGTTGACGTTGAAATCAACTAGTTAATCGTGGCAGCAAGGGCCTATTTTTAACCCTTGGATCAAGTGAGAAAAATGACTGATCCCGACACGAAAACAAGCCCAGTCTGTTCCGACGCGGGGCTGAATATTCCGGCCCGAGTTCCCTGGCGCGTAGCAGCTCTGGCCCGAACGTCGGCCAGGTTCAAGATTAACTGCAACACATACACATAAAACATTCAACTGATAAATATTCGCACTTTTCAATGTTGAATAACTAATATGGCAATATTCAATAATGATCCATTAAATTCTAGAGATTGACATGATCGAGAAAACTGATTACAACGATCGCACACTCCCAAAACTCACTCGCATGCGAAGTCGATCGCTGGATGATCACGATCTACAGCCGCATTCTTCGGGACAAATTACCGAAGCAATGATTGTCCAGGAAAAAGACGCAGTCATCACGCGAGTTGGCCGTAATATTAGAGGGGAAATAGTTAAAACGAGAATGGATGCTGGCGAAGACAGTGCTACTTCTTTACATGGATACCCCTCCTTGATAAGGCAGAACGGATATGATGTAATTGCTCAATAATTAAGGCTTTTCGTATAATAAAAGTATATTTTTCAAGAAATGTAATAGAAAAGAAATATTTAAATCATCCGCACGAATAAAATGATTCAAAACGGATAAATATCATACTTTTAATAATTTGTGTTTCTTTTCAGTTGGGCGACGGTGAAAATCAGCTAGCAGTTGGTTCCACACAAGGTGGCTCTAGCAGATTTTCCGTTTTACAACGACGCGCAGTTTTGTTTGAACAAAAGCAATCTGAGATTACCAAGAAAGGTTCATTACCGAGATTTCGCTCTTGGCTTAGTCTGCCAGCTTGGCTGTCTAGAAGTATTTCTGGAGATAGGGACGGGAGAGCGAATCTGAAATCTCTTCTTAAGGTAAAGTACTTATTTGCATACCGAGTGACTCAGAATAACTGCCACAATATTTCGTAATGACACTCTGGTTGTTCGTATTTTTTGACGCCAGCTTCAAATATGGTAATGGAAAGTTCTTTACCCAACCAAAGCTTAAATTCCCTGCTATGATTTTGTTTACCATTTTCATTTGCCACATTTGAATTTGGCATCAAAAAGACAAAAATAAACTTAGCGTCATTACGAAATCATGCGACAGCAAGCATTTTGGAACACCCTATCTACCGAGAGAATATACATAAAGATATCAATTTAGTTGCAATGATCCAAATTTTTATTGAAGTATATATTTACCGTGTATCCTGTAATTCATCCCCCCTCAAATATTCCTCCTCCAACAGAATGCCAAAATGCTACTTGCGGGCTCACCCGACCAAAACTAAGTGCATATTCGTGTAGATCTCGATGAGTTACGTAAGAATAAGCCCAATGCCAAAACTTTGTCATTGAAATATTGGAGAAAATTGAGTTGAATTTCTTTGAATACCCTTACGAAATAATAATTCCCCGGGGATTAATTAGAGGATTTATGGTATTTAGAAGCACACAATATTTTATAACCAATTCAGACGAATTTTTAACTTTGATAAAAGTTTTATTACTGATTAATAAAGTAGTTCCATGGATAGAATGATATGGCTTAAAAACCTGTTAATTTAGTTTAAATACTCCACCCGACCCACAGGCGCTACAATTCGGAGGCCAGGAGCAGTTAGGCCTGCAGGAGAAAGTATCAAAAAGCGGAAGCGCAGTATGCCTATATACGGAAAATTTCAAACGTTAGATCCTGATGTAGCACGACAGCTAAAGGATGTCTCCTATGATTACAGGTGTGAACACATATTTGTTAGCCATAAAAAATGTTCACGTGTTTGAGGAGAACTAGGAATATAAGCCATTTATTTTATGGAGTGGATAAGTTTACAGTTAATAAAGTTAACAGTAATAGTAGTTTTGAACGTAATATTTGGTTTGAAGGCGGTATAAAACTGCCGACGCTCGCAATACCGGGCGATGTTCTACGACTACGCGATGCAAACATAAACTAATACAGTAAATATTGGCTTTTTAGGAAAGTTCCCGGTCATTTAGTACATATCTGGAAATCATTTATCCAACTCGTTTTGTAAACACACGATACACCAGTTGATAGCAAATTTTGTCTAGCTTTTTACCATATATAACTAATTTATCTCACGAAATACTGAATTTTTACACGAGGATCTCAACCACCTTGTTCAAAAATCTCCCCTAAAAGGTTGGATTTTGGAAGTGTGATGCTGGAAATTGCTTCTATCTTGCCAATAACAAAAAAAACTGTTACTGGAAACTTTTTGCAGATCTGAGATTGAAGAATAAGATCGCTAAAGCTGACTTTTTAACAAGCGAAAAATGTGAACGCAAAGTTGACCAATATGGAAAATAATCTAACGAAATATCTTAGACGAGAAAGCCTCCTGTAAAAAATTCAACATTTCGTGAGATAAATTATAAAAGTCATATGTCATGACAAACTGGACAAAATTGCAGATATGCTTTTAGATCACGTCATTTTACAAAACAGATTGCAGATATGCTTCCCAAACATGACACAGTGAGCTGGAACCTTTCTAACAACTTCTTGTTTTAATGGATTTATATATTACAAAACTTAATTTGGAGCATTTGCTAAATGATTCTAATTTAGGGAATAATATCATAATGTGTTGTGTTACGTTTGTGAATTTTCAGACCCTTCTTTACCTACTGGATCACCACTGTGCAAGTGATTATCATGATCTTTATGCTGCTACAATATGGTATAGGCTCCGACTTCAGTAACGGATTGGGTGTTATTGAGCGCTCGGATGCTGTAATGGCATCGTCCTTATCTTTTGTGCGAATTGTTGTGTGGGAGCAGAATAATATCTGGATTGGGCCCAGATTTGTAGGTTTTGATATTAGCTCTGAAATATACAATCATCTAAGTTTTGGCATAAAGTTAAGGCGGATTTGGTACATGCCGGAGCAAAATACTCACCATGTATGAGACGGGATGCAAAAATATATGAACAAATATTGCAAGAGAGACGTGAAGAAGCAGACGCGACGGGATGTTGTGTGGGTGGCCACGGATGCTTCCAAACATCTGAATGCCCGGTTAATTTACTTTTAAATTTATGCTCAAAAATTACAGCAAAAATTTATTAAGTAAAGCTTTTTACATTTCCATATATTATGTTAAACATATTAAGAGTTGAATGTCTACACAAGGTGATTTGTAAAAATGATAAGTATCAGGCATGGTAGCGCGGGAAAACCAAATTTGAATTCAATAATTTTTTTCTCAATTTTTTACAGTGTTCGGCTATTTTCTGATTGTTCCTACCCCACCGGACCGTGGTACGATCTATCGATTAGCGCCATCAAAATAGGGTATATCGCCACAAAAATGGGTGGTTTACCCTATTTTTTCACTATTTCACAATAGGTGTTGCGAAATAGTGAAAAAATAGGGTAAACCACCCATTTTTGTGGCGATATACCCTATTTTAATAGCGCCAATCGATAGATCGTACCCCGGTCCGGTGGGGTAGGAACAATCAGAAAATAGCCGAACACGGTAAAAAATTGAGAAAAAAATTATTGAATTCAAATTTGGTTTTCGCGCGCTACCATGCCTGATAAGTATACCAATTGAGCGTTTTTTAAATCTTTTTTATCATTGTTATTCCAGTTTTGAAAATTTTGTTAGCAAAACTAAGCAATCTCAAGCTTTATGTTGATTATTGCGGTTTAATATTCACTAATTAGAAACAATTCGCCACACTCATAAAATGGTCAAATGATACTTTGCTCTCGCCCGTTTCACATAGTCGCAACAACGCAGCAACAAGTCAGATGCCATCTCGAGTAGTTTGTGGACAAGACCCACTCTACTGCAAAATTCCGCCTTCTAAGCATCCATTTGAGTGGAATCAGACGGATATTTCCAAATGGCCGGTATGTATTGCAAATAAGCCTACTTGTTACATTATCAAAACATTACTGTGACATTTGCTAAGAAATAGGTCTTTTCAGTTGACGGTATGTGATAATTTGCGGACCATTTCATTCGTTAACTATAAATTTTAAATCTATGAACTATTGGTTTGGAGAAAATGTCTTGCGTTACGTAAAAGTTAGTTGACTTTAAACAAAACGTGAAGGTCTTCCAAACAAATCACTTGGTTCAGACAACCAATAGTTCCAATATATTTTTTGTTTTTATGAGATTTACTTTAGCTTTTATATTAATAGCAGAATAACGTTTAGATTTGTAAACAATCGGTTCCCGTCAGCCAAATACCGAAACATGTCCGACACATGCACTGCGAAATTACTGGAAGACCTTGTTGCATACAGATGCACGGACAATGCCGCATAACCACCAAAGCGTATTGTGACTTTGTTCGAGGCTATTATCATTCAAACGCCACACTGTGTTCTCAAGTTAGTCTTTTCTGCAAGCTTTCGATCAACTTGCATGATATTTATCTACCAATTATTAGCTGATGAATATAAGGAGCATACATTTTATTTGTGAAATGCAAGTCGTAAATAACTGTTTAAGGTGTCATGCTTAAATGACGTATGCGGAATGACCCCGTTTCTCACAACCGACAGACCTGACCAAATATATCGACTGATAACTCCACTTTTTATTCATGCAGGGTTCGTCTTTACATTAAATAAAAATTAATGTCAAGTTCATATCTAATTTAGTATAATCCGTTGTGCGATTACAGTGGCATTGCAAATGACAATCATGCGCAACTTTGAGTCCATGATTGGCTGGCTGCGGTTGTCCATTATATATTTCGTCTCCGGGATTGGCGGATATTTAGCGAGCGCAATCTTTGTACCTTATATGGTTTCCTAAAATTAAATATAATTATACCTGCTTATCTTTACCATATTTTCAGCCAGAAGTTGGTCCTGCAGGCTCTCAAGGCGGAGTATTAGGAGCCTTAATCGTGAATGTGATATATAATTGGTAAGTCGTTCAATGAATTTTAAAGCATGTTGGTAGTGCAAATTCATAGTATTAAATTCCGAGTTTCGTAATCTATGAGTTGTACAGTATTTCTACAGAGTACAATGAATATTTGCATAGAAAGTACAATAATTTTCCAGGAGTTTCTTGCTCAATCCTCGACGTGTGCTTCTCTATCACCTGTGCGTTGCAGTATTTTTGTTTTTAACCGGTTTCATGCCTTATATTGATAATTGGGCACAACTGTTCGGTTTCGTCATTGGTTGTCTCCTGGCAGCAGGTTAGTCATATCGTTATTTTGTGTCATCTGAGATTTATGACAGAAATTCCAAATATTTGCACTTTCGCCACTATTTACTAGGCACTACTTTTACTAGTTATTACTCAACATATTTTAGCTTTGATCCCATACATCACTATCGGGCCACACACTCGTCATCGCCGTATAATTTTGGTAGTTGGGTCTTTAGGAGCAACTATCGTTCTGTTCGCGGTGCTATTTGGAGCCTTCTATGCACACCCCTCAACACTCAACTACGATCTTCTCAGTTTACTCAACTGTCCTTTCTCTGGTAAAGTGTGTGATCACCAAAGCCTTATATTGCGAAGCTGGCTACCTATTTAATTGTAACATTTCATACCAAAATATTTCCTTATCTTTGCGATATTTTTAAATGGGAACCGGTAAAAATCCCCCCCGGTAAAAATCCCCCCGCGGCCATTTTTTGGCATAACTTTTTACTGGAACCTTCTAGAAGGATGAGTAATAGCTTAAATTAAAGCTAAGACTCTGGGCTACAAATCGGTATATTACTCGCCGCATCTCGATTCATGATTCTCGAGATTTAATTATTTTTGTCTCAAAATTTCAACTTTTTTTGCAAATTCGAGAATTTGAGACAAAAATAATTAAATCTCGAGAATCTTGAATCGAGATGTGGCAAGTAATATACAGATTTGTAGCACAGAGTCTTAGCTTTAATTTAAGCTATTACTCATCCTTCTAGAAGGTTCCAGTAAAAAGTTATGCCAAAAAAGGCCGCGGGGGGATTTTTACCGGGGGGGGATTTTTACCTAGACTCTTTTAACCCTTCATTGCCGGAGCCATAGACAAAAGGCAGAATGTCTGCATTACCATTAGCTTTCCTTTTGGTGAGCTGTCTTTATCAAAATCATGATGTCTGCCATTGTTTATTTCTCTTTTCTATGTGATCTATTTACAGACACACTCTTTGTATGAATAATGAACACTCATTCGTTTCTTTCTTTTTGTGAGGTCTTTAGCAAACCAAAAGCGTATCCGATCGGATACACTCGGCAATGAAGGGTTAAATCATCTGATCTCGATAAAGAAGCTAATTTGAGAGATTGTTAAAAGGGCTTAAATATAAGTGCTAAACATTTAAAGTTTAGTTATTGCGAGAAAATTTCTTTACATGAAAACTAGTATTCCCAAATATTTATCGAGGTTAGACCTTTGTTTGAACTGCACTTTGACTGTGCCTTTTTGGGCATTCGTGCTAACCATTTCGAGAATCTTTGGCAATTATTTACTTTATCCCCACTTCTTTGCTGTGATTATTATTGTGGCCTTAATATATTCATTGATGCCTTACATATTTTGATTTAAATATACTTACTTATTATTTATGCTTCCTATTAAATACACGAACAAAAGGCCAAACATTTAATGTAAAATCGGCAATATGTCTGACAATTTTATACAAACGCATATATTTATGACTCTAAGCAATGGATTATATGAGAAGACAAGTTAGAATCTTATTTATTTTCAAGAAAAGTTCCAATTTCGAAAATAAAAATTTATTTTCTGGCTATCGTCGAAAATTGTTCACATTATAGATAGTTTTGTTGATGCATCCTGCTTTCTTACGCCTGATATTGAGTCGGGTGGGATCATAGCACAGTCCATTTTTGTTGTATTCAAGCGAGAATGGCGCAGAGAACTGAAATGTTTAAATTTTAATCAGATTAATTGGTCATCCTCGTTGAATGAGTGTTGCATTTAGATATTTTTGTTATCAGTAAGACCCCAAAAATATTTTTTTAATTCCGGTTTTAATTAATTAAAATATTTAAAAATATCGCAAAATATTTAAAAATATATTTTTTTAATTAGCTATTTTTTGCCGATTCTAGACTTTAATTCTGCTTTTTTAGCCTTCATTGTTACTTCAGACTAAATTAAAAGCTAAAATTCAACAAAATATAACAAATTTTGGAAAAAAACGGCAAAATAAAAAAAAATTTGAAAAATTTCGTAAAAAAATTTTTCGGCAAAATTTTTTGGTAAAATTTCTCCGCCAAAAAAAAATCTCGCGGCGGCCTTCGGCCGACGCGAAATAACAAAATTTGTCCAAAAAGTGCCAAAATATTTACTAAAATATAAGTAAAATTCCCAAAATATGCAAAATATTTTTTAAATAAAAAAATATTTAAAAAATATTTTAGTTAAAAAAGTCCAAAATATTTTTTTAATATTTTTTTATTTTAAAAATATTTTTGGGGTCTTTAGTTATCAGTATTTGCCACGTTTTGGAACAGCTCTAGGTAAAATTTAGATCAATAATGCCGACCGCTGTTGTTCTAAAAGATAACGCTTTGTAACTCTAATTCCATATGTTTTGGTGTTCGGAAATATATTTGAGTAAAGTGTCCTGCGTGAAGAGAATCCTAATATTTCCCTCAATGTCCGGCAATTTGAGTTTTTATTGAATCCAGCCTTGAGATATAATATACACAAAAAATCATTATTCTGGGCACTATCGGTTATTTATAAAAAATATTCATAAATAACCGACAGTTATCATTAATCATTAATAAATTATAAAATTAGTATACATTTTGCGCTATTTTTGTTCAAAATATAAAACATTACTAAAGCTGGTAAACTCACGGTTTTTCTTTCAATAGCATCCCAGTCTGCTGTCGAGTATTTGAAAAAGAATGGGTGAGCTTTGATTATCTTTGCGTTTGCCTTCGAGGATTCGAATAGGCTTAGCAATGACCGATATTGAATTGGTGCCTGTAAGTTTTTTAAGTATTGTAACATGCTAAAGCTCATTGAATTGTTTAGTACTTGAGAAGAACTTACATTTATGTGACCTTGCTCAGCGTAAATCATATCCATTGTAGTTCGACCCACCTGCCACCAATCCACAGCCGACGCGTAATCCCACAAAGATGTTGTAGGATTGTATGCAGAAACTAATGACGAAATCCCGAAATCTGCCAACTAAGGGGAACATGCTTTAGAGAACCGTAAATTAAATTTAATAATTCTTTTCCGGAGCGATATTTAATTTTGTCAGCTTTTGGCCTTATAATTCGTATCGAATTTTTGCAAAACAATGCTCAGTTCACTTTCCTGATGCAACGCATGGAGCAAATACATACGACATAATTCAGACAACGTTTAACGAACTTACTCGCAAATATCCATCGTCCCCAACCAAAATATTATCGGGCCTAAAACACAAAGAATCAGTTTATGTGCAAGTGTAGTACAGTACATGTAGTTAATTTATTATTCAGAATACGGAGACACCCTAAGAGCAAAGTATGAAAATAGAGCAGGGGTAAGAACGAAAAATTGTTATGTGTCTTATGTAACGAACATACTGGAATTTTACACTTTTGGGAAAGCTTAGTTGGTGGTTTGAAGATGGCTTAGTTACCGTACTTGATGTCATGATGCATGATTCTTGCGCGATGCAGCATGTCGACTGCAATGATCATCTGAGCAAGGTAGAAACGTACTTCGTCCTCATTGAATGCACCGACTCGATTCAATAGATCAAGAAGAGTACCCCCGCTGTAATAATCCATTACCGTGTATTGAGTTGCTTCGGCTTCATCCTGAATTAGATTGAAACATATTAACTAAACAATTGTTACTACTTCAATTTAGAGAATACAAAAAATCAAAATATAAAGAAAATAAAGGTAATTGCAGAACCAAAATTAGGTAATGAGTTTTCTTAAACATTTTTTTCAATTTTGCCTTCAAAATTAGAAATCAACGTTATGTGTCGTGAGCGAATGAGATTATCCTAAAATTATTACCCAAAAGTAGGAGTGCATTTGGACAGTGTGGGAATTATTACGGGCTGCTTGCATAAACTGAACTTCAGCCAAACTGTTACTGGACAACATTTGGCTTTTGACCGCATACAGCTTATTCTCACGGATGTGGCGAGTCAATCGAACTGTGCCAAACCATCCGCTTCCCAAAACTACGCCATCCATTTCAAAATCTTCCGCTTCCGAGGATGGCTAAAGTAATTGAGACAATATATTTAGAGGAAATAAGTCAGGCTATCTTTGAGAAACATAATTCGCTCTTTTGATAGGAAATATATAAAATTATGTGTAAAAACATAAAGCTCTCCAAAGAAGATTTACCAAATATACTACGTGTTTTAAAAAGATTTGGTCAAAGCTTTTCCTCGACAAACTCTTCTTCTCTAAATTGTTTTACCATTTATACCTTTATGGATGTTCGAACACGTTGAATTCAGATTTCGCATTATTTTCGTTTTTTATGCTTTAATTCTCTAATGTCTCGTATAAGATTTTAAAGTACTTTTCATTTGTACGGCACATACCATGATTGGCATTTCCCATACGGATTCGAGGTATTCTCGGATTGATTCCAGATGCAAATTTTCCAGAGGCCGCCGAGTGGGAGTCGCTTCTCTGTAGAAATCCTTGACTTGAGGAAATGCATCGGTCATATATACAACCGGTATCCAAAAAGATAGCCACAAGAGGTTGATTAAAGGTAAATAAAGCATACTTTTCCGAAATAAATGCATTGCAATTTTATTTCATTTTATTAAAAATCCGAATACGTAACAGTTTCTTGTGAATATTGTGAATCAATACAAGGTGTTCTACTGACATCGTTAAAACAAGCGCTGTATGAGTATGTTTGTGATTCATTGTAGAAAGAAATTCTCTGCGAGATTTTCAGCAATGAAACACGTAAAACACAGTTAAGAATATTTAAACAAAAGTTTAAAAACGAATTTTGTCAAATTCATAATCTGATAGTAAAATTTTGGCAAATCGTTAAATTTTCCAGCAAAGTTACAGCAACATTAGCAATGAAGTTTCGAAGTAAAGACCGAATTTGTTCGCACGTTAGGCAACAAATTACAAACTCCTTATTTAATTGTTTATTTCCTACACGATTTTCTTTCTTCAAAAATTGACCTTGAAACACAGGTATTTTTTACTTATCTCCATAGATATACAATAATGGGCGTGCAGTTTGTCCAAAGTATACCGGGATCCTAAATGATGTTGGTTTATAAAATAGGGTTTTCGTGGTAAAAAAACCTTCAATGGGTAGAAAATTACGGGCAACTCAAATTTTCGGTCTATTTTTGATAAATGGCTGGCATCTGCGGGATCGCGCTGTAATATAAGTCTTAGCTTTAGTCTAAGCCATAGTTGTACTACAGGGTTTGGATAAACGGAACGAAGTAAAAACGGTAGAAATAAGTAATAAATTTTACTTGTTTCAAGTAATAAATATTACTTGTTGTAATAGCCGAATAATTGCATTTAAATTGCTTGTAAATCGCCGATTCCTAATCTTTAATGGAAGTATGTAAAATTCCTCCAATGAAAACTGCTATTAATACAAATTTTTACTTTTTATTTTATAAGTGTGAATATTAATTATTTCATGTTGTATATTTCGGATATATGTTACTTTTTCGAAAAGCTATCTTTCTAGGAAAATCATGTTTGGAATTGACGATCAAAATAAATCTCCAAATACAATCGAGATATAGCTGAATGATAGCAGATTTCTACACCTACTTCGTGCTTTTATTGTGATTTTATAACTCTGGTTAATTGAAATGGCATTTATGTCTTTTTATAAACGTAGACAACAATCACGTGCAATAAACTGAGTAGAAGGCAATATTAACAAAGCATAGATCGCTTCAGAATATACAATATTGTGACCTTAAAAGGCTCTAATTATTGGGCCGTTTATATTTTATGAAAAATAAGATTTAAGTTTCAGAAAAAGCCTATTGTTTTGTATCAAAGACACATATTCGCAAAAAAGTCCGTTGTTTTAAGGTTTCTTTGAGGCATAGACAAAATGTAATAATCATAAAATCTAAAGCCATGTGAAAGATGAGTTCCATCCGATGTAGTTTTTGGCACTTTTAAACGACCAAAACTAAGCCCTTTAGTGTAACAATCTTATATGATTTTATCATCAAGAGATAGAAAATGACAACATATAAGATGAAAGCCCGTAATAAGAACATAAGAGAAGAACACTTAGGTAATTACTTTAAAATATTTACTGAAAGTTGTCAATGGTCGTTGTTTGTGAATTGTTCCCCGCAGTAGTTCCTTGTCGAATTCGGTCACAATTGAGTTCGTTTTCCATGAGACAGTTCCAATCCGATCTCTCGCCATGTCTCTGTTCATTTAACGGTCGTCCACCGTAGCCAGTTGACGTCGCTACTTCGTATGGAGGAGGAGCTAAAATTAATGGCAGTTAAATATATTGTTACAATTAAAACTAAAAAATTGAAAGTTAATATTTGTTAATTTTGTTGAAGTTTTTCTGATATAAACATTATTGCGAATCTATAAGAATATAGTAGACTAGCGGCTTGGGACTCCCTACGGGAGTCCGATTAAAAAATATGTCTGCATGTATACCTACGTTCTAAGTTCCCTCACATTCCATGGGAAAATGTCGGGCGCTCCGCGCCCGACCACAGGACTGGCTCGCCGCCTCCGGCGCTTGGCAATAAACACTGGTAAGAATGCCGCCCTCTCAAAAATTTTAAGTTCTTGGAGCGCCTAGTTCGATAGACCCCCTTGCTCAAAAAGTTTTCAAAAGTGGAAAATTTTAACTCAACATATTGTTATTTCTTTTCAGCAAGCGTAAACTGTTAAATGGCCTACAGACAAATAACAATAGTGTTAGATTAACTACGATTAATAGAATGCAACTTTCCGCAAAATGATATGATTATATTGACTTAATTTTAGCAACATAATTAAAAATTTTCATGATAATTTGAGCAAGTGGGCCTATCGAACTACACAGAATCCACCACATTATCAAGAATATTGTTTGTCATCAATTTTCATATTTTTGGGTTCCCAGTATTCCCCCATTTCACTTTCATATTTCATGTTTGTGAATTTATGCACCTGCCGTCGCCGCATGCTTTCTTATTACATATCCTACTCCTACGATGACTGCTATAAATATTGCTCAGCTCAAGGCAAAGGTGAGGGGTAAAAGAGAGGAAGTTTTTGAAAGGGAATTTATTGAGAGCTAATCTCCGTCTTCGTCGTCTTTATAGCTCTTCGTCGCTCATAAATAGAGGAGGCGATTAATTATCTCGCTAATCCTCCGCAGGCTTTCAATCGATTATACAAATTGGTACTAAACTCTCTATAAGCACAAAATTGGTGATATGTACTTAGATACGTACTTCAAATACGTTTATTTTAAGGGATATTTAAAAAGAATGCCACGAGTGCTGAAGCAATGATTTGGTTCCAAAGTAACAGTGATTTCGCATCCACGATATGTCAAATTCGTACTCAACTTTAGAAACACCCCAGTGAAAAATCTGAATTTTATATAATCAAAAGTTTGGTGCTAATAAAATTTTCACATAAGGCAATTCAGAGATATTTGTCATTATAGACGAATAAAAATCCCTTTGTTGTGTTACACAACGTTCCAACTTGATTAAGCTAAGCAATTTTGAGGCATTTTGGATTTACACTATTGATTATTTATTTTTAATATATTTCTGTTTGGCAACAACAATAGCAATACTAAAGGTTGACATATGATAACAGCTCACCTTCACCAATTCCGTTTCCCAGTGGTTTATGAAGTTGCGCAGAATTTGAATGAGGTAGGGCCACAGTTGTAGGATTGACTTGGACGACAGAAGCGGGCAGTCGATCGGTATGCGCAGGCGGCGGAGGTGCTCGTCTGTAACCGCCTCGGGAACTGGGATAGTCACATGACGATGTGAATCGACTCACGAGCGGACTGCCAATCGGATCAACTAAAATGTGACAAAACATAGAGAAAGTAAGCACATTTTCTTGTTTACCATCTGAACCTTACATATTACAGTCAAAAAAATTTTCGAACGGTTTGAATTTTGGACAGGTATTTTTAAATGTTATATTTATAAATATTAAAATACATCGTACTTACATAGTTTCGCTTGTTTGTACATTGGACAGAAAGTGAGCCTTTTGCATAAAAATGATGCCACGAAGCAAGCAACGATTGCTAGCACCAAGAATGCAATCACAAGCTCCGGTGTATGACTGAAAATAACCAATAAAATCATGAGAAGATATCAGTACTTTAATAGTACTACATGTTTTACTTTTTATGTGATTTTCTAATATTATATTTCTTCAGCAATGTATTCAGTATAGATTTGGTATATTCCGTTGTGATTTCCCTTCATGCTCTTGTAAAATCTCGGGCTTTTCCAGTCTCCCATTTTGCACATCCCCTTGGGATTTCACACCCATGGCCATTTCTCAATTGAATCAAAACGAGTTGAGCAGCGCCGGGCTTTGTGTTGTCCCGAATTCAATTTTCGAGAAAGCAGCGCCATTTTCTCTTTCAGCCAAAACAGAAGCCCATTCTTTGTTGCTTTTCTCGAAACCCTTTGGGAGGGAGAGATAAAAAATTAATTTGGGTTGGGGAAATACGAAGGCAGAGCAAAAAAATGTTTCCATAGCCCACAAATGAATGCTGGCGCCCACTTTTTCTCTTCTTTTGGCCAAAGTGCATCAAACAGAGGTTTTGTTCTTTTGGCGGGAAGACCGCGATCTTATCGGAAAATGCACGAGACTCCAGAAAATTAACTTAACATACAACACATTCAGGATACCCTTTCTGACATTTTTCGAAAGGCTCAAAACCCAAAAGGAAAAATAAAGGCTGTTAGTACCTGAATTCGATTACGGTAAAAATTTGAAGTGAATGCAAAAACGCTAATGAATTTCCGTTGAGTGGAACTTTGTCGGCAAAAGTTAAAATTGGACAAGTCCAAAATTTTTGTTTCAGAAACTCAATCTAAACGATCGAACTTTATATGTTTAACTAGCTATGTATGATTATGAATATTTTGTGACCGTATAGGAATGATGTTATGAGAAACTAGGCGAATGTTTAGTCAGCTAGTGAACGGAATATTCATTGTCTTTTGATTGCAAACTATTCAACTTTCTCAGAGCCACCTATTCGTCATCTGAAAACATTCGAAGACTTCAAAAGTCAAGAGAAGAATGCCATTAGAGCAAGAGGGACAAAGTGGCCCATTTGACCACCAAAATGAAATTTGAGCCAAAAAATGAAAGCAGCAGATGATTTGGATTTCTAAGGAGCAAAGGGACTGGTCTGAGTAAACAATTGCAAAAACACGCTGAGATAAAATGGTGATTTTAAGTAACTTTATAGTGCGTGACTCAATACAAATTTATTTTAGACGTATTCATTTTTTATTCGACTGTTTAATAAACCTAAATTTAAAAGATTTTGAAGTCCCACAATTATATGTTTTGAATAAAGTGTACAAATTCTTTAATATAATAATGGCGTGGAAATTAGAGAAAAGGATCCCAAAATTTAGCTAAAGGACATTCTTTTGTGCAGTCAAAGGGAAAATTTGGATTGTTTTCAAAAATAAATTGTCAGCTTGGCTGAATAGTCAAAGTACATATGTTTGGTCCACCCAGTTGAAGTTTTTGAGAGAGAATAGTTGATCGAATCAGGAAAGCAGACATAATTTAGAATTTTGCATTAATTAAGAGTCACATAAATTTTTTAATTTTTCCAAAAATGTTCTTGCTAAGTAATTCCTTACATGTTAAGCATCGAAATTCCTCACCTCTGGAAAAAACTTTTCCATTGTTGCTTATGCTCTTCCCATTGAAGCTGCTCCTTTTGCTCCTGAGTGCAACAATAAAAGGCACCTTGAGTAATTCGAGATCTAAAGCAATAAATTTGAACTCTAAAACATCTAATCATTAAAGGACAGACCTGCAGCATGCATTCTGTTCGGCATCATCTTTGAAGTCAGGACATAATTTAATCGGCTTTCGCAATATTGCTCCTAGAAGAGGAGAAGCACCAGGTGAAGAGACAAGGGCTGAGCTATCATTTGGTGGGTCTGCAGCTGATGCCAATCTAAATTTAGGAGAGGAGTGTGAAGCATGAACAGGTGAACTTAATAAAGTGAACTGGATAAATACTTTTCATCTATCTTTAGGTTGTTGAATACAGTCCATGAAAACATTTTGAGTCAATATATTAATAGAACAAACTATTGGTGAAATTTAGCAAACTTGATGTCAAGTTTTATTAAACGAACCTGTCAGATTCGGATACACTGGTCATTGAAGTGGTTGAGCAAATTTCTGCCGAAGCTCCCGGCAGTATTCCCGAGACCACGGTAGCCACGTAAAGTGCAATTATTTGCCACGACTTTATCCAGAGTGGATTTGTAGTCGAATAATCAGCAGATTTGGCATCCTTGTATATCCTTTTCGTTTTGATTCTTGACATTGAGCTCTGACGCAAAAGACGGCGCATCTGTGTATGTGACCGATCATCATTGGATGTTCCAGGCATCAAAGAGTGAAAGTCGAGCAGCATTATATTCACTAAATTTATTGTATCTCTTCGAACGCTCGGCAGTGGTGTGTTCAAATTTGAATGTACACTACAGCATTTGACGACAACAAAAATATACCATCCTTGCCTAAAATATACATTTTATACAGTCCTATGTGCACAGGTGCATGAACGAAACAAAGGGAATTGAGACATGGAAAATGAAATAGCAAGTTATTTAACCTTTAGGGATTAAATTTGTAACATTTCTTAGCAAATACAGGGTTCCTATGAGTTCTAACGAGTGGAAAATTCAAAATGAGGAGTAAACTGATTCCTATCATAACATGCTCAAATGAAGCTATCTGAAAGCATTCGAAAGTGCCGCCAGTTGCGAATACAACAGGAGCATCCGTATTTGTCACAAGTGAATATTTCCAAATCAAAGCAAAAAAGAGGGAACCCAAGCGGAGCATCGACGCTATAAATATGGAAGAAACGGAAAATAGCGGGCAAAGCAGTGCTTCGACAGTGCTTTTTATTCACCAGTCCGTTTGGCCATTCGCAATCTTCCCTCTTGGCCCCGGAGGAGACCGTTTCTCAACAATTCGCATCTGATTTTCCCACCTCGACCCTGCGTCCTCAGAATACCAAAATCCTCTAAGCGGAGGTGGGCAGTCTAAAATAACGGCTGGCAATAATAATGAAATGGCCCGAGATGGGTGGGGACATTCTTGGTGGTAGCGGCCAAATGGATTGAGAAAAGGGACAGCTGGATGGATAGTTGTGAGGGGACCATGAATTTATGAATATTTAATGAGTCGACAAATGAAGAGGGAAACGGAGTTTTGCTTAAAGGGAAATTTGCAGTCTAAAATGATTAATGTGGAATATTGAGGAGATTTGCCGGAAGTAAGCTGGGATTATTATGGAAAAGTCAGGATCAATTATATGCCCGAAATGGATTGAACAGGTCGACTATACCAAAGTATATTAGGTAAAGTCCAAAAGTGAACGCGATTGTCAACTATGGTAATCTGATGGGATTTCGTGAACGGATAATGTACTGGGATTTATCTATTTTAATAACCAACAAACAATAAATTAGATTTTAAAAGATATAGAAAATACACAAATATATAATGAACAAAATAAACATAGTCATAGAAAATTACCAAAAGTTTCACTCAGTTCAAGCGTTATACATCCGGAAACTGAATCCAAGGCGGTGTATCATAGCCTTGACTTGGTATAAAATATAACACAAAAGTCTATCACGATAGACAACTGAGCAAATGAGTGATTTTCACGACCCAAATCCCTTCCTGTCGAACGACGAATTGACTATAATATTTACACAGTCCGATTTTGTCCTAAAACAGAGAGAGCGGATTTCGGTGCATATTTGTTATAATTTATAGAGAAGAACTTTTGCCCTCCTTTGAAATATTGGATAGGAAATGCGTTGTGTTATTACAAAAACAACAACTGTGCAGTGTCTATCGTTGAGGTTTGGAGGGACGGAATTTGAAAAGTGCGCACAAGTTGTTACTCACGTAATGTGAGGGAAAAGGTTGAGAAATGAGAGAATAGAGTGCAGAGATGCTGAAGTGTACACAATTCTCGACTTGAGTAGATAAAACTCGAGATTTACCATTTCATGAAATTAGGCCAACGAATGTTACTTAGCATTATAGGAAGACATTTTGGGTGTATATACTAGTTGAGTGCTTAAAGGTAAAGTACTCTTGGTTGTTTCTCTTCGGAAGTATTTCCCGTGAAATCCACGACTTCAAAGAAAAGTATCAATTTTGCTAAATTAATTTTTATTTCCACAAACCCGTTAAATACTACCATCCTCAAAATAAGTGATATCTTAAAAAGGAGAGCTATTTATCCTTAAAAAATTTAGCTCATATTCTCACATGATTTTTTATATGTATCAAAACATTCACGACATACTACTTTGATATCTCTTAGCAATTTCTTTCCAAACCTTTGTTCCAAAACATAAATTTCTCCTCAACAATCGTCAAAGAATCAATCAAACACAACAAAGCGACAACAAAAGCTCCGACAAGCCCTTCCCTTTGCTGTATGAATCAATTCCACTGTGGCCAAGCAGAGCAGCCTTTCCCATACCCCAAAATCCCTCCACAATAAGGCCATCACCTGTCTGTCGGCTGGCCTAGCCCCCTTTCAACCATCAGTCAACGCGAATTCACCTCATCGAGGTGAATTTTTTCTTCATTCTCGCCCAACTCCACGCATCAGATCCTTAAGCTTAGCCTATAGAACAACAGAGTAACAAATGATGAGGCGGGAAAGCAACACTATGCTAGCATGGCTCAGGCTCTGTAGAAGACCCGGCATGATGTCTACTTCAGTATGTCTGCTCGCCAGTAAGCAATGCTCTGCTTTCTACGCCTACTTTCTTTTTCACGACTCATAATTTCACAAGTCACAAATGTTTTGACAAAATATCCATAAAATAAATAATACATCCACATTTAACACTCAATTTTTATTTTATTATTATAATTTAAATATGAATGGAAATTTTAAAAACCACAAAATGTCTCTTTCCTCTTTTCCTACACGATATTTCCTGCTCAATTCTTTCGGTTTCTCCGCCCAACTCTATGCGCCAACGCATTTTCATTTTTCTCTGTGCACAACAAAGCTCTTAATTCCGCCGCAACGCCCCTCCAGGGCATTCTCACAATTTATATAAAGCCTTTTCCGCACATGGCCATTATCATTCTCATGCCTTGCCTCGCAGCATACAAGCATTCTATATTAGACACAAATGTACACGCACATTACCCCCTCACTTTCAAAGCGCCTTTTGAGGTTTCTGGCCAGATAAAGACTAATCCCTCGCGCTACCACGCCTCAATTGCCACTTTACTTTACGTCGTGCCGGACATGGACTTAGCTCATATGGCTAAGTCTCACTTTCAGTTCATTGTCACCTAAATAATTTGATGGAAGGACGACGCGCAAACTAAATAACAGAGTCGGAGAATCTCATTCTATTGTTGGCATCCAGGAATTTCGTTTCCTACTAATTGCCATAGTCAGCATTGCTAATCTTGTAGCAACATTTGGAAACCGTGGAAAGAACTGAGGTATGGGTGTTCTGCACCATCGAACTTCTGTATACAAAAAGCAGACTCTCAAATGTGATCAAGTCGAACAGGTCGATGCGCTTAAACACTGGAATACAAGAATTTATAAGCTCCTCAAAGAAGAAATTGCAATACCGAACCATTCAGCCACAAAAACTCATCCATGACTTAACGAGACCATGATGGTCCAACAAAGCCAAATGAAGGGCCAAGCGGTTTTTGTCCATTTCATATCCAAGTCGCAGCCACATCCATCATTGCAGCTCATACCACGAGTCCACACGCAAAAGAGTCATTTTCTTTATTGAGACACGACAAGACAATAAAAATAATGAGCGGGAATGGCAATGGTGGCTCATGTTGGTCAGCCAATAATGACAAAAACTAATTTGGGAAGGCTAAAAAATGGGCCCATATGCACGCAAAAGAAAGACGCATAAAGAAATAGCTGGGATTCCACTACGCTATGATTGATATAAATGATGCATTAAGTTAATAAATTGTGCGTTTATTGCTGTATTTGGCTCTTTTTCACGTTCATTATTTGGATTTTCCTTTAGCTTGCGCATATATGATTCCATACGAGCAACAAACCTGTTTTGTGTCATTAAATATTGTCTACAAAAAGAACACCTAGACAAAAGTGGTGGAAATTTCGCATTCCAAGGATTTTATTATTTTAAAATACATATAGCACTTATTGCAAACGACCAAAAATATGTTTGATAGAAATGCAGGAACAAAAGGACAGTAAATGTAATTTATATATATGAAGAGATCAACAATAATGGCTTTGAAACACGGATCGGGCACAAAAGATAACGGCACAAATTTAGAGTTCTAGGATTTATAAACTTTTTAGTAAATTGTGTGTAATTTTAGATCATGTTGAAAAGGGACTTGTTACCTGACTTTTAGCTGAAGAAGTTCGTCAGGAAAAAGGAAGAAAATTTTTTTAGTAATTGTGCTTCTAGCAAGCACAAAATTATCTCGCTAAACTTTACGAACTGTGCTAAACGCACTCCCAAAAAGTTCCTCCAAAAATTACGTCTTTAAATGCATTAATTGTGCCATTGTGGAGGTAAATGAGGCTTAAATTTCTCATGCGCTAGTGCCAAAGTTTCCAAAAAATTGCTTATTTTCTTCGGTAAAAACGTGATGAAAAAAATTTACAGTAACGAAGAACACTAGTAAATTAACTAAAAGCTATAAAAGGATGCCAAAATTTTTGTAATAAAACATGGTTTAAGAGCACAGTAAATCAATTAAATGCGCATATTACTATATGGATATACTATTTGGAAAAACATGGAGTTTTTCTTTTTTCGTTTTTATCGAAAATTACAAAAAATACTACCAAATGTACATCGCGCAGATATAGCAGGACATAATTATTTGAAACAAATAGTTTGTTAGCGTCGAAAATCTCTCGATATTTTTTCCCTTTCTCTTTTGAAAGTTCTTTTCTATTTCTTTGTCGTCTCCCATATTCTTTGAACATTTTCAAATATGTTAATATCCTAGAACGTTTACTATAAACGATTTTAATATTCATAAAGCAAGATATGTATGAGCACTGAAGAAGGAATAAAACCGGAATACCACCAAAATTTACAGATTCGCATTAAAGGTCAAAGGAACAATAGAATTCAGGAACATCAAACACTGTGCATCAAAAACAGTTTAATAAATATGGGCATATGTGAAATCAAAAGATGATCAATGGAACAGATTTCAAAGAAGAGCTTTCTTGCAAATTTCGTAAACCATTCTTCTACGGTAATATGGCATATTTCTTTGATCGAAAACGATTTCAGCACGTCGAGACGCGAATTCCGCAAATTTACATGAGAACATTCCACAATCAGATCCGTTTAGTTGGCGAGGTATGTCCTGTAAAAACGCTTGTTCGAGATAAAATTCAGAAATATTGCAATTTTACAATTAAACACAATCCATTTCAACTCATGAAATTTAGCTCGATTCAGAAAGAATGCATATTTAACCATAACATATTCGGATTTGAGCCAATGAAAAAAATCATTTAATTTCAATAAACTGCGACATAAAACGTTTAACACGTTACATACAAAAACCGGGGATGTGAAGTTTTTTCTGCTCCAAATAATAATTTCTTTACTGCAATAAACAGTAGGCAAACTTTGTGTCGTTGGTTTGTACAAATATTTTAACAATGTACTATTTGGATAAAAAGCAAACCTTTCTACATACGGTCTTCCAATCACTAGTATCGTATTCCTCGTGTTTCTTGTCCTTATGTTCCAATTTAAGATAATCTCTAAATTATGAATTATAAATACTTAAAAACAAAGTACGACAAACTTGATTAAATTGAGGCATCCTTGATCGCTGCCTAACATGGAATCATAATATGTTATGCATTTTTCTTTTAAATCGACCACCTATAAAATGGTAAATTCTGAAAATGTGCGAAATTTTCACATAAAAATATACCGCAAGGCACCAATGCGCTGTCAGATGGACAGGAATTATGAGCAACTCAAAAGAGAATATATCGATCTTCCGTGTCCAGCGTCTTACGGAATTATACCCCTTACTAGATAAATTTGGGTAAAAGAACGTGTTAAACGCATATGTCTGAAAATCATAAATAGTAATAGCATTGAAGCAATAGCAATGATGCAACAGCTTTTTGTTTGTGCATGTTTTCCGACATTATAATTAAACATGTAAACATATTAACAAATTTAACATATCGATGACATGTTGGAATATTGAAAAAATAACTCACTTTCGGTAAATCGTCATTCTCTCGGCTTCGTTCGCAGATCAAGTTCATGTAAAAGTTTACCACTTCATCATTGAGCCATTCCAAACCACGGAGAGACAATAAGTCTTTTCGTAAAATGTCGACATCAAAACCTTTAGTAAATACTTCATTTGGATTGGCACAAATGTTCCACGCACTTGCAAGTAATCCGTCTGCATCTTCAGGCAGGTCTAAACAATTTAATGATGATTAAAATTTAGAGCCATAATTAAACTGACCATTATTACTAACTTTATGTTTGCTCAATTTTTACATAGCTGTAAAATCATATCATGATAATATGATCATTAAATTTCTGTATTAATATTATTCATTTGTCTCCTTAAATTGCACATTTTGGATTGTATTAGTAATATAATTACCTGGGAACTCGTCCTTCTCTGGGACTCGGCGTTCTAGAATTAAGCCTTCGAGCTTCAATTTTAGTCGGCGATATTCTTCAACGAATATTTGACGATTACCGCGCGCCTGCGTTCGATCATGAACTTCTTTTTCTAATTCGCGTATTTGAGCCTGGCGACTTTCACTTTCGTCTTTATATTTACGCTCTCGCCATTGCCGACTAACGTCCTCCATACTGGCATAACGCATCTGTCTCTCCACAGCTGCTAAAAAAGTAATTGTAGAGATATCTTTGTATCGAAATTTTCGATAGAGCACATTTTTATATCAAAAACTTGAACAAAACCGACTCCGGTTTAAATACAAACAGATAACTAAGGTAAGGTTTCGATGATTATTTTTAGCTTCTACCTAAATTTCATTAAAAAACTTGATGAATGATAGCTTAGCTAAGATATCTAAAGCAAATGGGAATGATCCAAAGGTAGTTTAATTTTTTAGGCAAAATGAGTGAATAGGAAAAATAAAAATTAGGTTATTCGTAATATTGGGTTACTCATAACCTAATATTTGATAGCTGTCTAAGACTAAGTGGCCAAACGGCTAGTATAGTTTAACATTATTCGCTCACTATTATTTCTCATCTCATTTCTAAATCTCTATATTATTACACAACGCAAATTATACCTTTTACGGCAACGATGGGTGAAGAAGTAGAAGTTGACGCCAAAGCGAGTGAAAGAGACTGTCGTTTCTTGTTCTCATCTGGAGTCTTTGATATTATTTCTTTACCCACTTCGATGAGCTTCGTCAAATCAGACGTACTTTTTGATCTCTCATGTGATTCATTGCTGCTATCAGTTAGGTCTATCAGTGGCGTAGGAGGCTGCTCGGATAATTTGCTTTTATTGAACAAGAATCCTTGACTAAAAAATGAAATAGAAGTCGTGTTTCTTGAGAAAATTATAATAATAACTTCAATCAGAAAATCGGATCATTGATTCCCTGAAACCCGGTTCGTGAAAATTTTAAACTCAATTTTCTCCGATAATTTCAATGACAAAGTTTTGGCATTGGGATTTTTCTTTTACAACCTTCTTACGAGATCTACACGAATATGCACTTAGTTTTTGGTCGGGCGAACCGGTACGTCTGGCATTTTGTTGGAGAGGGATTTAATTGAGAGGATGGATAAATTTGAGGATTTGCGGTATTTTCAGTTTTCCCTATCCTTATAGTAAGTTAGTGACGTCCGTCCCTCTGTGTGTTCCACGTTTCTCGGGGGCATTCTTAGGGGTGCTTATTTCGCTTTTCAGAGGTGGCAGTTTTTGTTGAGGGAGCGGCCGTGACTCCCGTTGAGGGAGCGAACGTGACTCCCGTAGGAAGTCCTAAACCGTTAGTTTGAGTATATCTTCAATAAAATTAAAAAGAATTTCATATTTGAAATTTCAGAATTAATATTTGAATAGCACATATCATTATTCGATAATCACATATTTTTGGATGACATAATAACACCTGGATCTTTGTTGAACGTGATTACCTGGGCGAAGGTGCAGAATTTGGGAATCCGTATTGTAATTTTCCAACAACGCCACCTTTGACCGTATCCTTGCCTCTTTCCAGAGTATTTGGAAGACCTTTGATCATTGCCAGTGTGGCCTCTAATCTCTGCAGCACTGTATTTGGCGAAGCCGGATTTATGGTCACTTTACTTACTGCCAATTTTGTTATAGGTCCAATTCGTCTAAAGAGAATTCCATTAAATTGCGTATAAATGGCAAAATTAACCTGTGCGTTGGAATAAAAGGTAAGTTAGGAGTTTTGTTATCATTCAATTGCTTCAGTAATTTCTCATATTCGTCACGGGCATCAGCGTCGACACTCTGGAAAATGAGAAACGTATAAGTATATTGCAAAGCAGAAAATGATATAAAGATGCAAAAATAATTACCTTACATCGTACAGAAGCACGAAATTATAATTTTAAACAATTATCTGTTATAATTTAAGAACACAAAGTCAGTTTACTGAAATAATCTTCTTATGCATATTAGGGATCAAACCATATTTTTATGTATTGTTAAAATGAGTGTTTATCCAAATGGAATCTATGGTAATCTTTTGAGACAGAACATTTATAAAAACAATTTTAGAACGTTCGTGTGTCGATAAATTTATTAAAGGAATCACTGGAAGGACACTTGAAGGACACAAACGTCGTGTCAGTTGAATTTAGTTAAGAAGTCATATTTGTCCAATCATATTTCGTTAAGAAATTTTGTATGAAATGACACAAAACAAGATAAACATGGTATTTCCTTTAATTCAGCCCCCTAGAGAAAGAAAAATACTATGTCAGTATGAGATGTTAGAGAAAAGATTTGCCAAAATTTTTTGGGGGGATAGAAATAATTAAGCTCCCGTGGGGTTTATTAAAGAACATACTGTAGTTTCATAGAGTTAAAACAGAGAAATGTTTCAACTTTATTTAACTTGCAATTTATATAATGCGAAACATATTGTTTCCTTATCTTTAAGAACTTTTAGCTAATTATAGATTAATTTCACGGACGAATTTTGTTGTAATTCCATTCGTAAATGTTTTAGATAAAATGTAAAACTTTAGATTAATTTTGAGTTTGTATGATAATTTTGTGCGATTTTTGATTCCTTAAGGTGTTTTCCTGAATTGGTCTAGGAGTTTAGATTATAACCAAATTAACCTAACCGTGGTGTGGTTTATTTTATGAAATGATCTATTGGGTACAGCCTTGGACCACTATGCACTTGTTAAAACATCAGTTTGATTATTAGAAAAATACTTTTTTATCCTTTAAATATGAATAAAACTCGTTGTAATCAGCCCTGCAATACGAGAAAATATGAACAAACCTCGAGTGTTGATTTAGGAGACGGCCGAAATAAATTAAATGAGTCATCCATTCCATGTGATGGGAAAAGGGATGATGTATTAGTTCTTGCCGAAAGACGCTCGCGATAACTAGTCCTCTCCAGAAACGGTGTTCCATACGGCGAGAATCGTTGTGACGACGAAATGTCACGATAACGTGGCGCAAATTCATGGCGATCAAGCACAGGAGTAGATTCATATGTCGGAATATAGGATATTCTATTTCGAGCTTGATGATGAAGAATCGACGACGGCAACTGTCGATATGACATACCATAATTATTGCTGGTAATCTAAGTAGTAAATTAATAAACGTGGAAATTTGTGTTCACGCACGGACGGACAGTTCCCCCACTAGGATATTTCCCCCCTAGGGAAAACAGTGCATAATGGCTCATAACTAAGTCTAGACTTAAGTTTAAGCTTAAGTCCCTTAGGCCCCATGTTGTTCGGGGGCCCCAAGCCTTAATCCTTCAGTATGCCCTTATAAGGGTTGTTCGGGCATTTTAAGCCATTACTCAAAGCTTAAACTTAAGTCTAGACAGTTATGAGCCATTATGCGCTGTTTTCCCTAGGGGGGAGGGAAATGTCCGGGGGGGGGAGAAATTCTGCGAATTTTTATCTCGTTACACGAAATCGAGTTTCCAAGTCTATGCTAAAATGCACACTCAAAACATTTTAATGGTTTCAGTTTACTAAAATGGACCACTTACATTTATAGACGATCTGTCCCTTAAAGGCAGAGATGGTGTTGACGTTTTTCGCTGCGAATAGTCAAAAATCGACGATTGCGTCGGTTCATGCACAGAAGATTGGTCATTGTAATAGGCACGCGCAGGAGTATAGCGACCAGAGACGCCATTGTCATTCTTGAGCTCATCTTTCGATCCATTTTTGACACCGTTGCGTTTTGAGAAAAACGAAAACAGACCTTCTGTAATAAACCGTTATGAGAAAGTTATAAGAACCAGGTCAAAAAGAAATCTTTTAGAGCATAAGTCAAGAGAGTGTGGAACAAGGTAACGGTTTTGTGTTTAAATTAACACTTAGTTATTTACCTCGAATTCTTACATATGAACGTGCCAGGAAATATACATAACTATTTCTGCCGAAAAATTTTGCATCTAACTTCCTTTGGTTTTAAACAGGAGCCTCAAAAACGACCAAAAAATATTCCACTCTAAACTTTTTGGAAAAACTATTGTCTGGCAGAATTTTAAGGAAAACTAGGGTTTGACATTACTGTTGACTTTCTTTAAAAATACATAAAATGACCCATTGGTCTCCCATACAAAATAAAACAATTTTGCAAAGTGTATGCTTCATGTTTGAAGAGGTTCCTAAATAATTCAAATTATAACTGATTCAAGCTCAAACTGTAACAATGAACCTAAAAAGCGGCACCTTATCCCTGTCTCTCACATTAAAATGTCCATGACATTTAAAAGATGGCACAAAATAGTTTTAACAAATATAAAACTTTGCAAACGTGTAGTAATAAAATGGAAAAGATAAAAAGATGTTTAAGTTCCTACAGAGAACCCCTCCAGTTTATGGCATTAGCCATAGTATTGCATATTTAAAAAGTAAACTAAAACATGTTTCCAAACTACATGGCTATCAAAATAAAAAGCTAATAGAAAAGACGTACCTGCAAAACCTGACTTTCCGTTTAGTTTTCCTGTTTCCCCGTTGCTTTCCTGCTGTACAATTGGCTCACGCATTTTGTGCCTATAGCAATATGTGATTATAACTTACGAAATATACTTTTTATCTGCAAATTTAGTTTTTTATTGCACAAATTGATTCGATTTTTGCTCGAAAATATTATTTGTTATTCAAGTTTTTTTGAAGAAAAAATGAACAATAACACCAAATAAAAGAAAATTTGCATCACGAGAAAGTTTATGAAATTATATGCATAAAAATTAAGTACAATCATTGAAAATCAGTCGACTACAAATTTCTGACACTTCATTTCAAGAGTGCAATAACGGAAAAAGAGCGCTACATATTTCATATTTTGATAAGCATAACACAAAAAATCTACCCTAAATATTCAAATTTGTATGAAGTGCCATAGTACAAAACAGCAGTGTTAAAATGGTATCGTCTTGAAATTAAGAGAACAGTTAAAAGGTTCTTAAAAACACAAGTTTTATCTTTTGAGTCAACTTAAAAACGTATAATAAACTCTTCTCTTTCTCTCTCAAAAAGCCATTACATTAGCAGGATTATTTGGTACTCTACTGAGGAGTCCTACTATATAACGGTTAATTAGAACTCACTATATTGAGCTAAGGACGAAATAGTAAGTAAATTAGAATGATTTACATTTATTTGTTACAAGAAAATGAAATTAGAACTATTGAAAGAAATGGATTTTTACCTTTCCTTCTCTTTCATTCAAAATATACTATATAAGATATGATATGTGTCTATGACGCTTTTTCAATTATCCAAAATTTATGATTTGGCAACAATGCACACAAGTTGGACAGTATTTGGGTTGTAAAAGCTTCCAATCAGTACAACAAAGAAGGTCCGAAACTATTTCGAACAAAAATAATCCTAAGCGTCATTTAAAAATTTTGCGCCAGATCAAATGTCATTTCAGATATGCTATAGCACTCTCAATATATAAATCATCGTTAGTAGCAGAAAATCACGGAGAGGACTGATATTTATTGTCATGTCGTATTTTGAGCGCCAATTCAAAATTATTTTCCCAGTTTATCTCACACGATTTCCTTTGTGTTATGCTCAGCAGCTGATACGTGCATCTTGATAGATGGATTTTATTTGTGAGATAAGTTCAGCCTTGTTTGCGTGACTTAATTTTTGGTTTGTTTAATAGTAATTTGTTTTAAGATTTATAAAATTATTTATGAAAATTTGTATTATAAACTACAAGTAAGAATAAAGTTTTTATAACTTTTGATAATGTTTACTTCGAAATTATTTCACGATATAACAGGGTGCTTCAGATAAATTTTCCTGTGTGGTACACTCTTTATATCAAATATGTTTTATCGCGCCTTCACCACCGAGTAGAGTTTAACTTAGACGAACAGTTGGCACAATATCGTATCCGACATGTCTCAGATGGAAACAGGTGGAAGAGAAATGGAAGCAATTATCAGTTCCATTGCGAATACAGTGAACTTCCCGCTAGACCCGACTGATTTGGCAGAAAATTGCGACCAGTTTTTCGACGAATTGAATCAGAAGGTTTATTTTTATTGAATTTTGGGCATTACACTTACATAACTAAAATAAGGCCCAAACAGCTAACATAGACAAAATATAACAAATTTGATTTTCCATAAATCTTCTCCTGAGTATGACCATTGCAACATGTTTTACTTTTGAAATTTCGTGCTAGAACATTAGTAAAAGTGCACATATAAATAATAATGTTTCAATAAAGAAAAATGTTAAAATATTTAAATTAATTTAGATTCTTGCGGGCGTGCCACAGACCAAGTCCAGTAAACCGTTATTCGAACACAACCTAAGCGACGAAGAATGGGCAATAGTTGCAGATTATGCGAATAAATTGAATGAAGAATTCGAGCAGAGGGCACAACTTATGCTGAAACGACTCGATGTGACGTTTGAATCATTTCTGTGGTCCGATCGTATTAAAAAATTTGAAGACAAGGTAATGAAAATGTATCGTCCTGCGAGAGATACTATTGCTACTCCACAAAGCGTCAACATCGATGACTTATTAGCGGCCACTTCAGGTGCGATTTTTATTTCACTGGCGGGTGCTCGTTATTATTATTTATAAAATTATCCTGAAACTGGGTGTACGAATTGTTATAAAGATGGGTAGTTTACTATTATATCTGAAAGATGAAACTAAATTTTGCTAAATTACCAATTTTTCCGATTTTTTGGATCTATTCTTTTTCACGTGGTGATTTTTATCATTATACCATTTTTGACGAAACAAATTTTTTATAAGTAATCAAATCTGTGATCAAAATTTACTTGAATTAATTTTTGGACCTATCTGAGGTATTATTTTATGGAAAGCCTTTTGGAATATTTTGATTAATTTTTTATTAAAGGGCATTTAATTTGAACTGTATTGGATAAAAGTATATTTTACGGATACAAGAAGGACTTATACAACTCCACGTACTATATATACTATCCAATTTAGCATGCTTATTTTAGCTTTATGCATTATAATTAAATAATCTTAATAAGTGAGAATTTTATTTGAAATTAGAGTTGATTTAAGCACCAAGCCTTTCGGAAATTTAAGTGTGAATAGATGTCTTCAATATTATTTGATTTAGCAGAACGTATTTACGGTTCATTTTTCAGATATTAACGAATGTGTTTTAGACCTACTGTATTTGGAGAAGACTGTTTCAAAAGGGCGTCAGGCCACCTGCAACTCAGTTCTCGGTTACACTGTTAAGGATGAGCCCAGTGATCGTGGCGGCAGAACCTCTGAAATGATGGCACCACCTCCCGAAATATCTGCCTGGCAGCAACGCAGTCGCCAGCCAGCAAGAGGCAGTGGATATCAAGTCAGCGGTGGTCGAGGAAGTGGCGGATATCAAGGTATATTTGTAATATATTTTCCTCTTATGTCGGCTTTTACAGCTAGACATAGTTTTTTTTCTTTTCATGCTCTTAATTTCTAAACAATTTTCAACCAACTTTCAGCTACGAACTACAGATAAAAGTCGGAAAAATATTCTTGATGCTTTTTTGTATGATATTGACTAGGTTTTATTTAAAATCCGAGATCATATAGATACACTATTTTTCGTTATGGATTCTTTTTAGCGAACTGTAAATGATTATAAATGAGGATGAACATATTTTAAAGCTTCGCTAAAACGCTTTATTACAGGTGGTCGAGGCGGTGTTCAACCTAGAGGTGGCCATCGGGGCGGTAACGATCAGGATTTAAAGCGGAGGAGATTCGACAACCGCAATCATTAAACGAAAGATGATTTTAACGACGTAAAATAAGTTATATATTGTTATTACTTTATTGTTATTAATTTTTGTTGTTATTAAATATGAATTTTTCACAGTTATCTATTTATATGGATTTAACCAAGTAATATTTGTAATGCATGTACTACAGGTACAAAATTGCACGATCTGGTTTCATTTATTACAATTAATGTATGCTCTAGAGTACGAGGTTCACATGCGGTGATGTTAGGAGCGGCGGATCTGTTCCTTCATAGGCAGAGTCCATTACTTATTTGTAAATTAAGGCCCCTTTGTAGCAGGTCTACGTCCAAATCCATTTACATTTCAAGAACAGATTTCCGTTCTAAAACCTCATCGACGACAGTTTTATCGAAACAAAGCAATTTACTATTGGCCAGTGTTCCTTCGGTTAGACCATCGTCATCGGGTATGAAATTGGAATTTATTTTGGTTTATTACCTTGACGTGAGCATAAAAATTTTGCGTTTTTCTTTAAAAAAGTTTCCAACAAACAAGTCTACTAGTTTGTTCCGGTTTTATGATAAATAATCAATGCCAGGAATAAATTGATCTATTGAAAACTTTTAATCTTTAATAGCTTTTAAGATTACAGATGTGTATCAACATTTACACCATGAGTTCCGCATCGATAATTTGCATACCGCGAATCAGCTTGTCAATCATTTCACACCAGAAGAAAGATCTCTCCTTCTCAGACTCTTAACAGAGAAAGCCAAAGAGGATGAGGCACGACCAGACCATAAAGCGGCTTATCATAATGATATGTTTAAGGATGGTATGACATTGCTTTTTAACGCAATTCGTGAAAATGTATCATACTGTTATTTCAGATATCCCCACATTCAAGCAGTTGAAAGAATTGGCCATAATAAATACGATACCCTTTATCGGTTTCGGTATTCTGGATAATATGATTATGATAATGGCAGGTGAATATATTGACCAGGTCAGAATTTATACCTTTATCAAGTTTTAGTGAACATGTCAATTTAGACTTTGGGCATATTATTCAGCATTTCTACCATGGCAGCTGCTGCGTTGGGAAATATTATATCTGATGTGGCTGGCGTGGGTTTGGCGCATTACGTAGAGATTTTCGTAACAAAACTTGGTTTCAAACATCCCGAATTAAACGCCAAGCAGGTTACATTTTATTACCGAGCGACTATCAAATAAATATGTTTCAGTAACACGTTATTTTACCCTAAAATCACATTTCCCTAAACTTTCTCGAGCGCATAATTTAGAATATATGCGAACTACCTTTATAATGAAATATTAATTAGGCCTGTTTTAGGTTTAAGTTTAACACTTAGGAGTAACTGATTTAGTGGAAAGTGAAGTTCAGACGTTCTGAACTTTGTGTAGTAACTTTTTTGTTGGAAAGCCTGGAAATAGAACAAAGAAATTATCTTGTTATATTTTTAAGAATTGATGGTAAAATTAATGCGCATATTTGTTTATTCCGAGCAGAGTTGCGCGCAATCGGGATTTCCCAAACCGCAATCCGCAAAAAAATTAAAATTGCGGTTTCCGCAATCCGCAATCGAAAAAATGCCGCAATTTTTCAATTTTTTCTAATTTTTTCAATTTTTTTTTCCTAAATTTTGCCAATTTTTTGTGTTTTAGAGCCTAGGATCAATTTTTATTCAATCAAATGCATTAAATTGCTACAAAATCAATGCGAAAAGTACAAAATCAATGGATTAAGAAGCAAAAATAGCGCCGCAGGCGAAAATTTTTAGAAATTTGGAAAAATAGAGTCAATTTTCATTGAAAAATTAACTCTGTTAGAAAAATTTTCTGGCAAACAGCGTAATATTTTTGAAAAATATTGCCTGCGGCGCAATTTTTCCTTCTTCGGCCGTGCGCGACAGGGCGCAGCCGAAGAAAAATAAAGGATAAAATCGCGCCACACGAGAAAAATTTTAGAAAAATGTTGGATACAAAAGGAAAAACAAAGAAAAAATAGCGCCGCTGGCGAAAATTTTTCAAAAATTTACTGGGCTTGGAGAAAATTTTTCAATGTCGAGGCAAAATTTCAAAATTTTTCCCTCGGCCGCGCCCTATCGGGCACGGCCGAGGCCATTCTTAGGGGTGCTTAAAGATTGCGAATTGCGGTAAAAACAGGCCCATACCGCAATCCGCAACGCCAAAATTGCAGCAATTACCGCAAAGCGCGCACCTCTGATTCCGAGGGCATGTTTTGTGAATATTCCCAAATTTTAAAATTTTTGTTTTAGCATAGCTCAAAGCGTGCTCGTACCACGGTGAATGTATCTCGCGCAATGGGTTTGATCATTGGATGTGTCATCGGCATGTTCCCATTGCTGTTTTTCCCCGCCGTTGACAGTACAACCAAGCCAACCGATCCGAAATCCTAGAGGATAATCTTGAATATGGTGCTGAACTTTTTACAATAGGTCATTTACATACGTACATTAGGTTTCAAAAATTTTGATGACATTTATAGCAGATATGATTAATGTTCCAATTGAGAGGATCGATTTCTGTATGAATTTCCGCACATTGCTTTAATTTTCCTGGAATTATGACGGAAAAAGGGTTTGTGCCAAACCAAGCATGGCAGCGGACCGACCTTTTGCCCGGTCCGGTCCGGTCCGCTCGACCCCCCGGTCCGGTCCGGTTTGGTCCGGTTCGGTCCGGTCTCTAAAAGGTCAAAAATTTTTCGCGGCGCTACCTTCGGTAGCGCCGAGAATTTTTTGCAATTTTTTTTGTAAAGGTGTTTTTAGGGTATTTCGATGCGCTGGTTACGAATCTGCAACCATTTTTTGCGTATCGCATCAAGAATTTTAATTTTTGGTCTAAAATTTTGGCCAAAATTTCGCGAAAATTGGTCAATATTTTGTGAAATTTTGACCAAAATTTGCATTTTTTACCATTTCACCAATTGCAGATTTGTGATTAGTGCATCGAAGTAACCCCAAAACACTTAGACGCGGAAAATATTTGCGACTTAGAAATGGCCGAAACCGAGACCGAGTTTTATAAGAGAAAAAAAATACAAACAGCAAAAAAGCGCCGCAGGCGAATATTTTGGAAAAATAGCGATGTACAATAGAAAATGGAAGGAAAAATAGCGCCGCAGGCAAAATTTTTTATAAAAATTGAATTGTTTGCCAAAAACTTACATTGAAAATTTTTAATATTTCAAAAATTTTAAAATTTTTTGCCGCCGAAGGCATTCTTAGGGGTGCTTGTCCAGTTTTGGTCGGTCCGGTTTGGTCCGCCGGACCGGCCACCCCCCGGTCCGGTCCGGTCCGGTCCGGTTGCCATGCTTGTGCCAAACTACCTTTTTCGTACTATAAATGTCATTAGGATTCATAAATAGGTTATAGCAATCATTTGCGCCGCTGAGCAAAAGTATATATATGCCAAATATAACTATTTTGCAAAACTTGAAATCTTCATTTTTATGAAATTTTGTAAAAAATTATTTCGCAATATACCTTTGCTTTGCGATATACTTACTTAGATAGACTGTCATTAATTTTCGTGATAGACTTTCATTAATATTCAAATGATATTTATCACCTAAGAATCTACTCATTGATATTACTTATTCGTGCTTTTTCTTAATGTGTTTGCTAAAGTATATCTCGTCCAATACATAGATTTAACCGATTAGACGTCATGTAGACTTAGTTTTATATTGTTTGATTCGACCCGCCAGCCAACTAAATTATCTCTAGTCTCTTCGTCAAATGCTCCTATCATTTTCAATGGTGCCATTTTCTAATTATGTTTAATTAATATTTCTAATTATTACTGTGCTTGTGATCATATGTAAAATCGTGATGCGCTAAACAAAAACAATAAGTATAATTTTACCTCTATTACCAAATATAACATTAAAAATACTTTGTATCTAAGAAGAGTGTATCTTGAGAGAAAATTTTCGAAATCATTTTCATAAGTGTGTAGGATGAACCTATTTCTTTTTGTCGTAGGGTACTTATACTTACATTTGAAAAGCGTATAAAACGCAGAATTATATTGATCGATTAAACTGTTAGAAACAATAAAAGCCTTTAATTTTAGCTTCCGCCTGAAAATTCCTAAATTTAAATTTCCCAACAAGTCTTAAAAATCGTTAACTATGGCTTTTATTGTTGTTACCATCTCTGAAAGTAAGCATAAATTTTAGAATAGTTTTTAGAAATTAATCATATGAGAAGCTCTATATAAAATTCCCCTCGATGAACATCCCTTCTCCCCGATAACCGTAAAGAACCCAAAACTTAATAATCATTAACTATGGCTTTTATTGTTGTTACCATCTCTGAAAGTAAGCATAAATTTTAGAATAGTTTTTAGAAATTAATCATATGAGAAGCTCTATATAAAATTCCCCTCGATGAACATCCCTTCTCCCCGATAACCGTAAAGAACCCAAAACTTAATAATCATTAACTATGGCTTTTATTGTTACCCTCTCTGAAAGTAAGCATAAACACTAATCGCATGTTTTAATCAGTTTGCAATTTGCACATTATACTGCATTCGTTGCGTTTGAGCTCAATAGAGGAAATTTAAGCGAGATTGCTTGAAATGTGAAAATTATATATGCACTTTGCTTATCGGATATCTCAGTGTAAAAATGAGCCAGTACAATTTTAATAAAAGTTTTGCTGAGTTGACAAATATATTTTTAGATATATTTATGCCGTGTTTATGTTACTTATATGATACTTATGAGTACATACAATCGATTTCAATATAATATTTACAGATAAATGAACAACCAACAGCCATATTTTGCTACATATATTCAGGATTTAGAACAGGTTTGTAGCAGATTTTTTGTTTTTATATAGATTAATAAAATCAGTGATATTGAGAATCGTAGCGAATAAACGAGCAGGGCGCTATCCTATTATACGTCCACCAATTTTGCCTTGGTCCCCCCTTTGCTTATTTTTGCTCCATTTCCTTTCACAATTTTATTTCAACATGAAAATAGTGTGGTTGAATCAGTCCAAAGGATATATCTTATTAACAGTCTCAATGAATTTCTCCAGATAGTCCCAGTTTTTTGCACATCAATTGCTTTTTTGTACGGCTCTGATGGCACTCTGATGAAATTATGAAAGAAATGGAGCAAACAAAGAAAGTGGAAGCAATGGAGTAACAACGAAAATTGGAGCAAAATAAGCAAACACGAATTTAATGCGAGGTTTTGTTGTGCAAAGGTGGGACCAAGGCAAAATTGGTGGACGTATAATAGGATAGCGCCAACGAGCAGGATTACCTCATTTGAAAAATTTTTATATTGTGCCTCCCGCAAAGGCACAACATTTTTGTTTACCTCTAGCATCACTAGCTAGTGATATATAAACATTTGTTTTTGAGTTAGACTCATAAAACGTGACAAAACAATATTTGTGATTATTGCAGTGCATAATTGATTTTATTATGGCAGTAACTCTTATAAAATTTGCAGCACATTACTTATCCATATTTCTTAGGATTATATACTGTATTATTAGAGTACAGTAATATTATATTTAGGATCCATTCGATGCAGTCGATTTCGTAGAGCGTTTGGCGTGGCGAATGAGTGGTGGCAGGGACCAAGTGGATGCAGCGTTCCTCAAAAATAAATTCGAAGAAGAAATTGGCAGTCTACAATTGCTTAGCGAACAATTTCAAGTAAGTTTAAGAAACAACTTAGAAAATAGTCGTGTTCGGTCTTAAAATATATAAAAAATTGTTGGTTAAAAAATTATTATCACATATCTTAAAAATTGGCTTTGCAGCCCCGATCCTAAATAATTAACAGAATACAAACATATCCCGGTAAATAATACCAATGGTTCCTTGCGTTGATCCTTGTTTATAACAAGTAATGCTACCGTATATTACGCATTTTCGGGTTTAGAGCAAAATCAACGCTCTGGAACAGCAACACAACAATGAGAAGACCAATTATTTGGATACACTGTCACGACTTCAAGATAAGAACGGTGATTGCTTAGAAAAACTGAAGGTGCTTTTTTGCTATATGAATTTAATGAAATACAGCGTTGCATTTCAGCAATTGGACGGTACTATGCAAACAGTTTCCGCCAAAGTGGTTCATTTAGGTGACCAATTGGAAAGTGTGCACGCACCGAGAGCCAGGGCTTTTGAGGCGCTCCAGTTAATGCGTCATTTTGACGAGTTCCTTTTGATAGACCAGCCGCTCAATTCGGAGATTTTCACAGATCCAGACAGGGTTTGTATATTTACAGTAATTACAAAATATTTTTAAAATAACATTTGCTTTTTTTTCATAAAAATGTTTCACCAATTTTTGGTCCATGGGAAGGCTGAAATCAGACTTTTACCTGATTTATACTCGAATCATTAAGCTTAACTGATTTACAATTTCGGAAAACTAAGGAATATAACCCATTTATATAGCAAATACCTTCAAATTAAACCAAACATATAATAGAAAATAAACTTTTATGAATGTCTATACTCTTTTTTAAGCTTCTCGAATCAGCGGAAATGATCCAGAAATTGTCATCAATCTCACAGGTTAGCACATAGTTTATCGTTTTAACGTAATCGCCCACAGAATGTTGAGCTTGTCGCTATAAAAACATTCTCGATTCGGTATATCCGATTTTACTTTATTTTGGCACTTTCCATGTGCCCGGCCCTCCGTTCGTGTATCACGTTTCCAATTTAAACACGTTTTGACGAGCTCTAAGGGCAGAATTCAGAAAAATGTATACCTTTCGAATAAGCATTATAAATAACAAAACACAAATATGGGTAAATCGTTAAAATTATATTACATTTTGATTCTGCTCCCGAGTAACCAAATACCTGCTTTAATTAATTTAGCTTGACTTTTCAGGAGTTAGCACGAGAGAAGTACGGAGCTGTACAAATGCGAATCGCGCACAAATATGATGAAATTGAGCAACTTCTCATTGGGGAATTTCTCAAATCTGGCCATGACAGAAAGCGTCTTCGAGAAATTGCAAACATTCTCTCCGAATTCAAAGGCTTTTCTCAATGTATTGATGCATTTGTGGAGAGAGTACAGAATAGTGCTTTTCGAAGTGGAAATGTGTTTGAGGATATTTTAACTCTATGCCAAAAAGCCAATCCTATGATTGAAGAGATTTTTCCAAATCCAAACCAAGTGATGGCAAAGCTGATCCTCAATGTGTTTCATGGAAAATTACAGGTGAGTAGCAGTTACCGTTACATGCAAAATTTGATTAAACCTGTATGCTCATAAATTTCACTTTAACTGGGGAACTTTCACTTATAGGAAACTGTGGGTGCAAAGCTTCAAGAGACGCAAGTGGATCCGGAAGCATATTTGGTTAACCTTCATGATTTGTATTCAAAGTGAGTCAGTTTGAATTATGTGGCAGGTAAGGCAACGTCAAAACACTATTTTTGTATGTCATTATAAATCACTGACTTTATAAAATGTGCAATTACTATTTTCTCAAATATCTCGCATAAAAGTGAGATTACGATGTGCTATGGTGAGCGGAGTTATTTTTAGTGAACGAATTGTTTTTAGAACACTCAAATTACAAGCGAAGCTTCAACTATTTAAATCTGACGCTGATCCCCAATTCCTAACCACGTTGGTCCGTTCTGTCTTTGGACCATATTTGGTCACCTATTCCAACATAGAGAAGAAATTCATCTATGATCAATGTACTAGCATTCTACAACGTTTCTACGAATCAAAAGGCCACCAGAAAAGAAATATTCACAGCGGTGGACTACAGGATTTAAAACGTGATATACAAGCGAGGCTCCTCACCGTTGAGAACTTCGGTGGCGAAACTTTTCTTTCGGAGGAAGTTGCGATCAACATTCTGCAAGGTTTATATTATAATACACATTTTGCCGTACGCGATATATAAAATAGGATTTAGAAGCCAAAAATGCGTTCACTCGAAGCAGCGTGGTTGGTTTTACTCGTTAATACATTAGTCATAAAAATTTTCAGCTCTGCCAAAAACCGGAATCGCTCATGATGACGGAGTACCTTTATGATATTTTGCTCAAATTTCTCTATACCAACCACGTCAACTACGCCATCGAACTAGGTTTGGACAGTAAGTTCTGAAGTTGTATTAATATATTCACTGTTTTGAATGGAAATATTTATCTAATATTTCACACAATAAAAAGAAAGAGAAAAGGGCAAAATAAAGAACTTATGCACTCTCAAAAGTAAAAGCTTTTCGCAGACTTACGGATATCCAATATTTCCGTTCAGGTATTCCTCTGGGCGATCAAAAGACCCAACCAGCGGTTAACTTTTTCGCAGTTGTTCAGCAGAGCTCAGCTATAACTCACCTGTTCGTCCGACTTTTTGACGACACCATATATCCATTGGTCAAGTATGTTTTTGCTAATTACGACTGTGTTATCATATTATGTTACGACATAATTATGACGAGAGTAAAGCGCCCCGGCTTCGCCGAGGGTTCCACGCTGCCAAATTTCGCTAGTAAAAGAAGATCGAGCTTGGGAAGCATTTTGAGCTATCATGCATTCCCGTAGGAGGCGATCTTAGTAGGATTCCCTCTGTAGGGCTAAAAAGTGGCCAAATTGACACATTTTGGACAAAAAAGCCACTTTTTTGGCATAAGCCGAAAAAATTTTCCGACTTCTCTCTCAGCATCTCTCATGGAGCATTTTGAGCTATACGTACGGTACATACCGTACGGTACATACCGTACGGGGCAATCACGGGGAGTTACACCACAGACAGTTGCGACTGAGGTAGAGTGGATATGTCGTTTCTTTATACATTTTTCGAAAAATGATGCATAAAGTAACAGAAATAATTTTCGAACTTTAAAAATTCGTTATGTCGCAGAGAGAGAGTGGGCGTGTGAACAAAAATTATTAACGGGATGCATAATAACTAACATGGAAGGTAACATCCTCCCAGTAAGCTAAAGCGGATTTTAGTTCCAGAGCGCTCGTAGCATGTACTTTAGGGAGACACAACTGGAACTTCCAGTGCAGAAACGACGCGATCAGACGCTAGGAAACACTGAAGAGCGTCTCAATTTGGGGATGGAACGTCAGCTGAACGCAGTTATAGGATATATTCGTCATGTGTTGCAGACTGAGCAGAAAAAGGCGGACTTTCGGCCGGAGGAAGACGATTTAGCTAACATGGACATTAGCGTTATGTCACCGGTAAATAATGTTATGAAAGTTAAATATGTGAGCAAAAGTTTTTGTTCAAACTAGCATCGAAATTCATTTGATTATATGGAACTGTCAACTTTTTATTTGTCAATTTATAATAATTTTAGTCAGGAAATTACGTATTTTCAACGTTGTTTTTTAATTCTGTGACTTTAATGAACAATTATGTTAAATAAATTAATGTTGCAAATAATTTATTTCAGAAATATTTCACCAAAATTTTCGAAGCTATTTAGGCTTGCTCAACTGTGGTAAAATTTCTAAGCCGCGTAGTTGAATGCATGAAGGACGGTTTGGATGGCGGCAATTTAACCACAATACTCAACGAACTCGGGGATCGTCTGTTTAATGCAATTCTGAACCATGTGCGAACATTCAGTTACAATACTACGGGTGCTATGCTGTTACTCTGTGATATTAACGAATACAAGTAAGTTATTTGCGGTGCAAGAGACTGTATTACATGTTCTGCAGTAATGACCATGTATAAAATTGTCGAAATTTTTATGAGTTCGAACACATTTTCCCAAAATTGGAAAAAATAGTAGCATAAAATAATCAGCGAAGCGATATTTCCGATTTTACATTTTTGAGAAAGAATTGTACGATCTCTATTTTATTATCCCAAAATACGGGCGGTTTACGAATGCGTTAAATAAAACACTGTCTTATCACATTTTTTATATTCGTAACTTATGAATAATATGTATCTTTGCAGAAAATGTGTAAATAACTGGGGAGTGAGAGAGGTTTATAAGAAGTTTGAGTCTCTACATGCGTTGGCAAATTTGCTGGTTGTCGTGCCAGATAATCTTTCCGAAGCATGTTCCTCACAGTTACTGGTATGTGTTTTCGTTTATTTAATGAGTAGGAATATAATAAAACATCGATATGTTGAAAATAGATGGTACCATGACTTTGGGATTATTTAGGTGTAAGTCGTCTGGGACGAATGTTATAGGGCAAATTTGCCTAAAACCGTCCGAAAATGAGTTTTGTAATGACCTTTTAAGTATATTTTGTCGGATTACTTCGATGATTTCGTCTTCAGGTGCCATGAAAAATTGGGCACTCATAAAAATTAACATTTCTTTGTTTAAGAGTAAAACATAGTTTTCGATATAATAAAGTTTAAAATAACTAACACAAATGAAATTATTTTTTCCTAAAAATTTCCTCTAAATATTACAATGAAATTTCGAGCGAAGTTGTCACATTTCTGACATCTCATCACTAACCATTTCTTTGCAGGCGAACATGGACCGACAATTGGTCAACAGCTTCGTTCAATTGCGACACGACTACAAATCAGCAAAATTATACCAAAGCAACTTTTAGCTTCGACCTAAATTTATCATTATTCACAAAATACGACCAAAGCGATACATGATCCTCATATTGTACTTTTGTTTGCTCCAATGCATAAATGGCTATACATCTCTTTCTCTATGTATTTCTTTGCTTAACCGCTTCTAACGATCTTTGGAGTTCGTGCACAATTATTAATGATAGTTTATTCATGATAATTTATTATAAGGTTGAAATTATATTGTCATATATTTTCACATATTCTTGTTATTAAATTTGTTGCATAATTAACGACAATTTTAAATCGTTTTGCAATCAGTTTTAAACATGGCAAAGTCATGTACAAAAATGCTATGAGTTAGTCTCTACGATCGTTGTGTTTTGAGGGATGGCGGTGCCTGGCCGCCTCCGGTTCTGCGCACCTCCATCTCTTGACTCAATTGCGGTTTGACCTTGTCCCTTTGGCGGCGCCTCAGGGTCACTATTCGATGTCGCCCCTTTTTCCTCATCGAGGAAAATTCACAACAACGAGGTCCCTTCACCGATTTGTTGTGAGAGAGTATGTTTTTGTCCTACAATGCTGCAAAATCTGGAGTATCCACATGTTTAATATCCACATGTAATGTTGGCTGTAAAGTATAATGTAGAGGTAATACGCAAGATGAGAGAAAATTCGAAACTTAAGTGTTTTGACCAGTTTAGGATCATGATCCGTTTTTGTTTGCATTCGAAATCAGAAATTGATATTCCAATGACAAGCAACGAATAAAATCGAATGAAATATCGGAGGTCAACAACCGGTCAATCATTCTGTTTTGGGCTGAATAAACAAAAATCGCCCACCGGCTTTGCTCAAAGCAGATGATCGACTTACAAAAGGTCAACTGAGATAGGGAATGTAGGTACAAGTTATGGAGACAATTTTTGGTAAACTCTAGGGAACATATGAATAAAATATTTCCATTATGGTGAACTATGAATATATTTTGTTGAAATTTCTTGAAATAAATTTTGTATACTCAATATAATTTTTCCGGATACCAAGGCAAAAGTATAAATTTGGATGCAGACATACAAAAACAACAGTGCATTGACACTGCCTTTCAGATGGGGAGGGCAGACATTCAACATACAAAATTCCCACAAACATTCATGACTATGTCCCGATAGTCTTTTTCACTGTTCTTCCGCGACCTAGACCTTTTATCTGTTGATAGACACAAAATATACAGAGCAGACCGCAGTGTGACGCCACTGGCATTAAAATGCATGCCATAAAGAATCTGTGCTGGTGTATGGCCACGACTACCAAATTTGCGTTTGACCAGATCGTACAGAAAATTATCGAGGGAGCTATCGCCCTACGGCCATACAACTACTGCTGTACCGCCCACTAAGAGAAGGACACACATGCATGCAGAGATTTAGACACTCATGTGCAGGAGAATGATACTGCCTAAAGGCGATCCTACAGGCGTAGGGAAGGCCGCCCAGGGGGCGCGGATGTGCCCTGGTGGCCTTTACCGGGCAAAGGAAAGGCCGGTGATACAGGTAGAGGAGGGAAAAACCTCTCCCTCACCTTTTTATTTTTTATCCACACATTTATGTGACCTTTTCCTCTTACAATCTCACTCAGTTTCCAGATTGACTTGCTTTAAAATGTTGTATAAAACATGAAATGCTTTTGTCATTTTATATTTACTGAATGGCAAAATATCGTATTCTTAATGTTATGTTTATTATCAGTCTCTCACATATTTTAACTTATTATCCTGTCTTTTACAGAAGTTAGTTTGGTTTAGCAGTTTTTCAGTATTATAGTTGTTAGTTTAAATATCGACTCATCGCTGATTCCGGAAACAAACAATGCTGCGGGATTTTAAAGTTTCTGTAGAACACATCTGAGATAGTGACATTTTCATTAAGCCATATTATTCAAAGTAAAAATATGAACCGTAAGTAGTTTCAAACTCTTGGAAGCCTGCCAAAGAGATAACATATTTTTATTACAGAAAAATACAATTACGTTAGTTCTGGGTTACTATTATACCACGACTGAAACGGGAGTGGTACTTGGACAAGGATCCAAATCGGCGAATCCTTCTGGCCATCTCCACCCTCTTCCACCCTATTCAGATCATTTGTCGTTTTCTGTTCTCGTAAAACAAAACACCCGTCGCGCGAACAGTGTGACGTCTTTCCCGACTTATTTTCCTTCCCATTTTCCAGTATTCCCCAAATTTTGGAATACAAATTCGGCCGAAATGTGCCTCGTCCAGTGACTTCTGACCGTTTTGTGGAGTATTTAAGAGCAATAACATTAATACACATCCGGGCAAATGAACAAAAATCTCGCCAAAAGCATCGTTAAGCTGGGAATGAGGCTTATGCGATCTCTCAGGTAATCATTGTTAGAAAATAAGTACCATACAACTAAAACTTATATATTTCTAGGAATTAATATTTTGGTATGCTTTTCTTTATAATTATTAGAAAATCAGTTTTCGTACTTTCAAATATTGTAATGAAATTTGTTTAATATCGTTTAAACTTACCGTTTTTAAGTCATACGATAATGTATTAGTAGTTCACTTGTTCTGAATGTAAAATAATATTTTTGATAACTGTAAGCTGGAAAATTCTGCTATTCTCTTCTCTATCTATAGGCAACTACTTTCAATCTTCCGAAAATATCTTGAACCTATTTATGAAATGAAAATCTCATTTGTTGATATATTTTTACCAGTAGTATAAATTTGAAAAAGATTCTCATTTGTTGATATATTTTTACAAGTAGTATAAATTTGAAAAGATTCAGTTTTCCTTTTTATTTATTTAATACATAAAGGTTTCTTTAGTTTCTTCAGAATACATTTTTTTGCTGTGGCCCTGAGGGCCGGCTGCGCCTTTCCAGTACAAAAATTTGAATACCGGAGGGCAGGCAAAGAATGGCTTCCCTTGCCGACTTCTAATTACACAGTCGCATATATGTGACACAGAGGTCCTTGTTCCGCTCTATTAATATTCAAAAATGATGCCTCAGGGCAAGGCATCCCTGCAGTGCCAACAATCCGTTATGTCAACTTTAATGTTGCGATAAGAAATGGCCGGCCAGATTAGTTTATTTCATCCCCAAAGGCGTCCTTTTAAGAATTAGAACAATCTGAACATGAATGTGTAACCTTTTTGTGTAGTCTACATATCAGGTAAAAATGCCACTAACGGGTTGATTAAAAGCGCTGCTTCCATAACTCATTTTTCGCATGCGTAAAAGTTAGATTTATTTACAAATTCTGCTAACATAATATGCATTTAAATATAAGATGCCAATTCAAAATGTTTAAATTTGCGTGTTTCTGACGAAACTTTATATTTCCTTTCGCGGTGGCAATTGCAATCAAGATCACTGATTTATTCCAGCTTATTCCTCATTGTATGCTTAGCTGTCTCGCCTTCTTTCATCCACTGTCAATTTGCCTTCAAATTTCGACTCCACTCTCCATCCATCACTTCCTCAGATCCAAAGGCAATCCAAGCAGGAGTGAAAATAAAACAGTGCAAATAGTTCCAACCACTTCTCAACTGCATCCTACCGTGGCCGGTCGAGATCCTGGCCCACCTGCGCCGGCGCCGCCGGCCCAGTGATGAGTCTAAAGCAGTTATTTCGAGTCCCATCTGAATAACTGCTCCGGGAAGGTTTGAGAGTGAGGCCTAGCGACAGACTCTCTCCTGGCCTATGTTTGTTGACAATACTGTCGTCGTAGAGGCACACGGCCGGGCGGCAGCGGTGATCATTGCTGAAGGGTTGTGCTGCTCTCGAGATTCAATCCCGCACACAACACCCATATAATCCGGTCCCTCGAGGGAGAGCACTATCGAGGTGCCCCAACGCCGTACAATAGAGCCGTCGTTTCCCTTTCGCTCGAAGCGAGGCCGGGGATGTGTTTACAAATTACCTGGCGGGGTTGTGTTATTGGGACGTTGGCTAGGTCTAGCGGTGATGGGATATGTGTTGGGTTATTTTCAACCTTAAGTTCAATCTTTTCTAAACAGTAACGATTGTAGGAATTCAGCAGGTAATTTTCCATATTTAGCTTTAGCCCATTCATTTGATTTGGGTTTTGTTGGGATGTGTCGCTGTTTTTTGTCTTCCGAATTTTGTCTTTTTGTGCGATTTCCGTTTTTAAGGTTAGAAAAAGAATTTTCCTTATTGGATATTATCGCGATGCAATGTTAATTTTAACAGAATTGCATCTTTAAATATGAAACCATACTTTTCAAAATATCAGATAAATACCTTTCTTGGACATCAGGATACTGCGTCCTATCCTAAACAAATTTTGACTTTTGATTTGTCCTTGTATTCTAAGGCTCCTGGAAGCAAAAAGCGAACAGTTACTGTCATGACATTCTACTGAAACACATTTTGTTCCGGCTTTTAAGATTATCTACACTTTTCACACCATAAGCTAGAGCCTACCTGTTTACCGCTATTTTTAGTCGTGAATGACGTTTATTTAGCTGTGGCAAATTCTAATCCAAATTTGGCGAGAGGCAAAGCTCAATACCGTCCAAGAGACAGTAACCAGTGCACACCCACATACCTCTGTTTCCCTCGCTCCTTTTCCTCAATATATCTACTCTCTAGGTCATGAGCACAGGATCAAGCGAGAGTCGATCCTCACTTTCTCCTCGAGCGCCGCTCTAGGCCAAATCGCGGGGACCCAGCTCCCTTCAGTACAGGAGCCTCACCCCAGGTCATGGTCGTGTTCTGGCTTGTATGAGGGTTTGTTTTCATGTCTACCTCCCGGCTTTCACAACGCAGTCTCGCCTGCTATGGTCCTAAATAGTCCAGCGGCAGTGGCGAGAGTCCCTCACGATCCCTGGCGATGGGGACTGTAGGGGAAATGGAGGAGGCAGGTGAGCGTTTTCGCCACACATAGGTGGTCGTGCTGGCGGTAGTGGAGTTAATATTTGTCCTCTTTCTTTCCCTCCCGGCCTTGCCCTCGCCCAGCCCAGCGGTTGTGGTGGGACCATTCCCTTTCCACCTCACCGTCATCGCTCTTCATTTCGCCCGATCCGCTCTCCAAACTTTTTGAAAGTGCTGAGGTGCTGGATTTTGTGAGAAAGTCAACCAGTTAAGTCCCATTACCGAGGCTAGGTTTGGATTCGGGAGTTCCTCATTTCCTGTCTTGTTGCTAACAGTTGCGTTTTTTAGCGCTGAATACCAGTTTTCTGATGCAGTTAGCTCCTTTTTAGGCCAAGCTTCCTGATTTACAGGATTTTCTACTTTTAATCACAATATTTGGGACATTTGGCATTGAAACTTTAGTATCAGAAATGCATATACTTATACTTTCTATGTAGAATTATCCTTACAATTATTCCTTACAAATTGTAAAACAAAAATTAGAAAATACTTGTAATTTTTAAACCACCACTTTGTTATCCATAGTTAAGGAAGTATCTAAAACAGTAAAAAGTATGCTTTTCATATTCTTCAAAAACTTTCTTTTTTCTCTTTTCCTTTTCTCATTTTCAGAAACAAAGAGCAATTAGCTAGTTTTGTTATCGCTGGTTTTATGTACGGAGTATCCAACAATACAGCAATGCCCCTTACGGAGTCTGCAATTCCCAAACTAAATGAATAGTCATTGGGACCATCGCCTGCGTCGCAGCCGCCGTTTCGCCTTTGGAAAAGCGGCGGAAGCGCCGCTTTCCCTTTTGCCCACGATTTTTTGCCTTGCCCCGGAGATCATTGTCCGCCACTTCCTATTTTGGCCTGCATTATCACCAACCCTTTGCCCATCCTTGGTCTTTTCGATCACAAAAACGTCGACGAGGCGGCGGCTGAGAGGCTCGGGGGAATGGAGTGATTATTATTCCATCGCCATCAGCCGCCCCTGCAGCTCCGCACCCATACGGAAAATACTAGGCTAAACCCTGAGCATGCCACAGTCCCCATTTCTCCACTTCATTTCACGGTCGAAAGCAGAATTTATGGTGACCGATGGCAATAGCATAGAGCTGATTCTGCTCTAGGCGGTTGCTTTCCCTAAAATAATTTATACGTCTGGTTGCCAGTAAACCCCGTTCCTTTTATTAGAGACTAAGGTGCTGCAATGGATATTTTGTACAGACAAAAGAAATTTTATTTAGATGAAGGGTTGTTTGGGTGTTGCCTTTACCATTTGTTGTCTCGTCTGCTTTCTTGTACCCTCAGACAAAATCGCGCCTCTGGCGATCAACAGCAATACGGTTTTCGGTGAAAGAGAGTTCCAAACAACTATTTTGCAATCAGATTTTTCATACATTTCGTTCAATTCATGATGTACCAATTTTGGTCCAACTCATTAGCCAATTGGTCTAACTCATTCACATATATAGTAATACTTAAAGTTTCGTTTTCTCTCTATTGGTTAAGAGTAAAAATTTCGAACAACCTTCAGCGAAAGAATTAAAATTAAAATTAAAAATTCCACAGTACATCCCGACCTCATTTTTTTGAAAATTGGATCCATGCAAAAACTAAGAACAAAAGCTAGCACGTATGTTCCATTGCTATAAGCAGTCTATGTCCTTCGTTCAACAATAAATTGTGGTGATGTTCCTTACTATCAATTTCACTGGGCCGAGTCCTCTTGCCAAATCAGTCTCCAATTTAGGCGCTTTTATAGATAGGGCTGTTGTATGCTTGCTGACTGTCTTCGTTGTTTAGGCTTATCTCCACCCTGCTGGTTGTGAGCAGGCAAGCCACTCCTTTGTTCGTAGCCGACCCCAAAGGGCTCACCCCACTCCACTTCGTCCTCTGGGCACAAATAGTTAGAAATAGGCACAATTTCACAAGGAGAGCAGTAAAATGGGGAACAACGCCCTCGTAGTCGCTATGTTTGCCATTTGGCGGGGAGATTATTTTGTACACAACCCGGCCTTGTTTGTATTTCTGATGGGTCTGTTGTGAAATTAGGGTCCAAAACTGCGAACTTCGGGAACAGTTAATGTTGAGCTGAACCATGAGGGTTAATCTTCAAGCACATTCAAGCTCACAGCCGAATGATAAAAACGAGTATACGATTTAAAAAGGAAAGTAAACCTATGAAACTTTTACAGTTAATTATGACTATAATGTCTTTTTGTTTTATGTGTTGACTTCCTTTATACAGTGATCTTCCAATTCCCAGTGTTTCTAAATTATAATGCAGTAATAAGCTAGAGTGCTTTATAATAATTTCTATTTTTAGGCCTTAATATTTCTTCACTTAGTAGCTATATTCACTTTCTATCTCTAAAATTTTACCTCATTATTCACTTTATAATTTTCTGTAAAATATTTCTCGTGAACACTGGCGTTTATTCAAACTATGCCCAACACCTCTCAACCAGGTGATGCATCTGCTGTCGACTTGATGCAGCTCTTTCGTGGTGCCGGAGGTTTGTAAAATTTTAAATTCATAGCTGGGGCTCAGATCTGAGCATTTTATAAGGATCGCATCATAATATAAAGCGGCTGATGGAAAGTAAACACGAAGGATTCCTACTCATTCAAATTTGGCGTGACAGAGAAGCAATGCCACGTGCTATTTTCTTTTACTGATGCTTACTCAGTAAGAAGATGCTGCTTGCAACAAGAGCTGCCTGTAAAAGATATAGCGCATGGCATTGTTTCTCTGTCACTCCAAATTTTCATGAGTTGAGTTCGTGCTTAATTTCCACCATTGGCTTTATTGTCATCAACAACGACATTTTTTCGATGTACCACACGTAAATGAAACATTTTGCATACACGAAAAGGAGCAGAAATCTAAATTTATTTTAATAATATTTTGTCTGAATACTCTTACGATAATATTTAGGATCGCTTCCCAATCAAGCAGCACTCGTGGCCGCGGCACAGCAACTTGCAGCTGCTGCTGGTATGATTCTTAGTTATGTTTTCTTTTAGTAAAAACAAAAAATTTACTTTCAGCAGCAGCTCAACAATTTGCGGCAGTTTTTGGGAGCGGACCTTCACAAAATGGAGTTGAAATAGCCAACAGAACAGGCGGTAAAAGTCCAGTGAAGAAATCCAGGAAGTCCAATGTGCTTGCTTCGCTTGATTCGAAATTAAGCCAAATGAATGGCAACCAACAGGAAGAAAAGGTTTATTTCATTTAGATATTTAGCACCCGATTAAAGCTTAAAATAATATAATAAAATGATTCAAAATTAGTACGGCATTGCATTTTTTTGAAACGGAAATCAAAAAATATCTATGAGATACATTTTGATTGTTAACGGTTTTAAGAATGAATTTTTAGAACAACCAGGCATCAACGGATGTGAATAATGAATCCACAAAATCTCCATCGAAAAAATCGGAGCTTATGCCCAAAAATTCGAACGACTATGTTGGTATGGATTTCTGGAACAAATTTGGAAACGGAGGTGATACGAAAAGTTTGATGTCAGCAGCACTGGGGCAAAATGGAGATTTGGAAAATGGAAACAAAAGCAACGATATTTGTCCAGACGGAGTTTTGCCTAAAGAATCAGAAATATCTGAACGAAAACGACCTGCAGCCATTCAAGAATTGCTACAAATGAAAAAGGCCAGACTCAACAGCTCCTATCCTGTTAATACCGGATTTTCGGATACTGATCAGGTAAATAAAATTAATCCATGATACTGTTTACGATATTTTTATATTCGATGGGGAATAATAAACAATTTCTAGTATGTCAATACAAAATATTTGGCCGTTCTATAATTTATTATACTTAAGTTTGGATACATTTAGATTCATAACTTATTTGGAATATTCGTTCGCCAATAATGTAACATGAATACAAGATGTTAATAACTTTAGGTTGCCATCAAAAAGGAAGAAATATCTGAAGAGAGTGACCCGCAAACTCACCTCACAGATATTATTAACCGTCTCTACAGCGCTGGAAGCAGCAATGGGCATCATGAGGATGACGCTGAAACCACCTCCGACGGCGGCAGCTCAGACCACCCCGCAGCAGAGGATCTGAGTGCTATTGCATTGGGCTCTCCGCAATCCGTAATGGTGAAGTGTACCCCCAAAATGACAAGGACGCCGACTTCTGGAAAGGGGAATGAAGAAGTGTGTGAAAGTCCGTTAGCCAGTTTGGTACCGCACGATAGAATTTTTGCACAAGTACCTGGAAGATTATCTCTATTGTCGAACGTGGTAAAATACAAGGTAATTCACTTATACAACAAAATAAAGTTATAAGTGACAAATGTGCGGCTCTAATCTCAATAATAATCAATATATATTTTGTCACCAAGGTTTAGAAACACTGAAAATTAACTCAATTTAATTCAACTTAACAATTGACAAAATTTCAATTAAATTAAACGATTCCCCGTAATTTTGATTCCTATTACAAACTAATTTGAAGTCAAGTCCAAAATTTTAGTCAAAGGAATTTTTGCTAGTTACTTTAGCACATAGCTCCTACGAAATAGGTTACACATGACAGAAAGCTTCTCAAAGGCAAAATGAGTAATTTCTAGATGACAGTTGGAGAAGTGAAGCGCCGTTTAATGGGCCCAGAATCCTTCAACTTCAGTTTATTAGGCGCGCTATTGCGAAGAGCAAAAATGCCAGAGAAGAGCCAAATGTTGGTGGATGAGTTGAACCAAGTTGGGTTGTCGATACCACGCGGTCGTCGGCGTCTCAGCCAGGTCACTTTGCTGTCAGCCCTTACAGAATCTGAAGCTGTGCAATTCGCCAAGGATTATCAAAGGCTCGCTGACGCAGAATTTCCATGCAGGTCTAATTTACAACTTGCACTTAAATTTATGTCAACACTTTAGTGCATTAAGACAGCATTAATGAAAGAGCGGAGCTATGAAGGAAACAGACTCAAAATGTTTACTGTAAAAATATGTCAGCAAGGTTACGAAATAGACATAATGTAGTATATTTTTGTGATATTAAAGAAAATACAAAAACGCGCAGTTTTTCCCATAACAGCAGAGTAATATAGGAAATGCCTCAAATTGCATCTGAGCAATATTACTTTTTAAATTTTTCTCACTATAATTACACTTTGTTCACTATAATTATTAGAATTTCAGGCAGCTCGCTTCTGTCGCAGCGAACAGTCACGTTGCTCTCAATGGACAATCAATTAAAACAGAAACTGGCGAAAATCCTGACCATTTGGGTAGACTAGAAGGTGCGCTTGAAATGGCAACTGACTTCATGGAATTACTCAAACAAGATCGCTCGCCCATAATGGACATGGTTCGTTTCCGATACATAGGCTCGTCAATTCATACTAATATTTTCAGAAACCAGAGCCAATCTTCGATAAAGAAATACAGGATCAGCTCTCAACCTTTTCTATGCTTACGCACGGATTCGGGACACCAGCTATTCTTGTTGGCATGCAAATGTTCTGTTCGTTTATAAAGCATCAAATCCAACTCATGCAATCTGACCAGTCTTAAATCTGCTTTTGTTACAAATTCGATGATAATTAGAAAATTTATTGTATAGGCATTATTCTAAGATTTGTGCGATATCTTATGCTATCCCAACATTGGAACAAAATTTTGTAATGCAGTTGTCTTTTTATGTTCTCTATTATTAGCAAAGTGCAATTAGCGATCATTTTGCGCCCAGACATACAATGTGCTTTATTTTTGCTACTTTTGAAAGCCAGAGCAACCATTGTGATTAACCGTTTCTTTATTCACTTATTCGCCTTATTTCATTTATATAACGTCTTTGCTTGTTCTGTTATTTTTTCTTTTCCTTTTATGGTCAGTAGTATCATATCAGTCCAGTAAGTTTCAGGTTTTTTTCGAAATGGGTTATTCAGTTTGTGACTTTTACTTTTCCTTCGAGGCAATTATTCACTTTTGTGTACAGCCTTATTGATTTACATATAACTTTCTTGTAATGTTCTCTGTATGCCTTCAGGAAACGCCTAATTGTTAGAGTTACAAGTTCGCTACAATTTAAAATCAATTATTTGAGTTATTTTATCTTTATAACGCTTCGCAGAATGGGGTACGAAAATCGAAGTTCCCATTAAAATGATTAATATTTCCGGATGAACTTCTATTGATTCCTCTGTTAAATTTTGCGACCTATCATGTCATTGTTAAGAATTTTAAATTTACATACGATATCTAATATTTTTAGTATATTAACCAATAGTATTACCAGAAAAATTGTACGCTCGAATATCATTCATTGAAAATTTAACAGAGAAAAACCTAAAAACCGTCTAATTTCTTTGTTGGGCCAGAAACACCATATACAGAAAATCAAGATTTTTCTTAAAAATACATAATGTTATGTGAGTTTTGAACTTTTATTCTGATTATACCATTACTGCTATCCTCTATATTATAAATCGCTAAAGCAATCCGACTTACACCGTGTAAATTAGCTCATTTCTTTTTAAATTTTACTCGATTCATGATTGTAATAAGCTTTAAGGGTATATCTAATGCAATATTACAGTCTATGTTTATAAATAAATGTAACTCGTTGAGTACTGTAGAAAAATTATAACAATTTATTAAAGTAAAAGAAAGTAGTGAATTCGGGAATAATGGCTAAAATGAAATTAAACAAGATCTCCACTCCGAGATCCAACTCCTCCGCCGCTGGTTTGCACTCCAATTGAAGTATTTTCCACATCGTCATCATCGTCCCGCCTTGTGAGCTTGCCTCGTACTTGTTTTAGTGTTATCGGTACGAGAACAGTCTAAGGTAATAAGTTATGACTATATATTAGGTTGGCAACTAAGTTTCCGCACTCATGTAAGAACCCAACTTTTTATTGAGCAATTTTGAAAGTGGCATCGCGGCTTTTGTAGGCAAGGTCTAGCTCAACAACATACTTTTTACAAAACAAAATATACTTTCATATTCTGCGAGATCTGATTGCTTGAAGTTGGGACATTTTGGGGAAAATTTGAAAAAATCGAAATTTTTTGGTGGTGTCTTTCCTTAAAATTGTCATATCTTAGCAACCAGCAAATGAAAAAATGTTCTGTAAAAGGTAAATTTTAGAGCACAAATTTCTCTACAATGTTGGACAGTAAAAGTTAGGATATGTAAGTTTTTAGCTGATAAAAATTGTAAAAGCTGATAAAAATTGTAGACGACAGCGGCTCGATCGACTTCCCGAGGGCGCCCAGATCTTTTTCCATATTGCTAAGAGAATGTCAATGTTTATATAAAAATGATAGCTAAGATAATAACGGATATAACTGTATAAAAGGGTTTCTGTTTGGGACATAAAATAATTTATTTTTAATATGAGTGCGGAAACTTAGTTGCCAACCTAATAACTGTTTGGGTTAAACGAATAAGTGACGATTGCTTCGAGTTTGATATTAAAATACAAATTGTAACTTTATGCTTTCAAACTTTTCGGTTTTCAATTCAAAATTGGTTTAAAAATTTTGCGAAAAATTACGATTTGGTTTACTAATATCATTATATGTGATGATATGTGAAATGATATACCTGATGTTTAGTCGGGTGACAAAAGAAATATCCCTTTGATATCTTCCCATCCGCATTGGATATCTGATTCCTGTACAGAATATAGAGAATCGCTCCACAACATGTTGCTAAAATAAAAAATAATTATACAGATTTAACTACTGAAATTATAAATTTTCGCAAAGTATTTACCCTGTACAAGTGCTAAGACCATGTGAAGGCTGTACATCGCCATCCTCGTATCCCTTATAATCGGATTTGTTGCCAATTTTGGGGGCACTATTGGCTTAGATTTATCATTGTCTCCACTTATTTGAGATGACTGTTTATAAATGATAGTTCCTGATGCAAGAGCCACACTGTCTCTCCGTATTTGTTCATCCTCAGTGCTAATTAAATAGGCGGTCCAGAAGAACAAAAATATGCATATGATGACACATACGGCGGTACCGGCCAGACATATTAACTAAAAGCATGAAAACATACGTATATCAAACATGTCGAAGGAGATATTTTAAAAATTTATGTGTGTCAAACATTCTCATGCGTTAACGTTCCTAATGTTTCCATGATCGTAATTTATACTTAAGGTTTATCTGCAAATGCTGTCACTCTGGTAGTGAGGGGATAAGAGAGTTTGCCAAAAGCTGGCGCTGGAAAAAGCTAGTAGGCAGTATAAATCATCACCGCTTAACACTGAACTCCAAGAATCGATAAATATCACTCTGTCCGAAAAGTTTGTAGACAAAATTTCAAAATGTTAAATAATTCTGCTAAAGCTAAAAAAAGTACTTTGTTTGGTTTCATATGAAAACCCTTTTCTGTCTTGGGGTTTTTGAGCTATATTTTGCGAGTTGAGACAAAGATTTGTATATACCGTTGAAAACTAGAGAGAAAGTGCGTTCAAATGGGTAAGGTACACTTGGGGGGAGTTACACTTGGGGGGTAACTCCTCGAGATTAGTGATTAAGATTAATTTAAGAAAACTTACCAGCATAAGTCGAGAATGCTGCCGCCGAATAAAATACAAAAGGACTGACGAATTGAATATGAAGCAAAGTGATGAGATCAAACACACATAATATGGAGCGCCATCGAAGAATAGGCAAATAATTGAGAATACCAGCTTAAATTAATTATAAATATTGTGTACAAAATTATGCCCATAGATGAAACAATACAATTTACATACCAATTGAATTGCTGAGCCGAGAGCAATCAGCGTGAGAATAAGCAAAATACGTGCGTGCATGATAAGTATCTAAAATATTTGATTGTTTCTGCAATAGTCAAATTGTGCATAGTGTGCAAAAGTAGAGTTCTGCGTTATTCGTTTATAATGGTTTCTCTTTACCTGATTTGTAATAATCTGTTCCACTTGGAAATGTGAAGACTGTTGCGTCCCGTCAGTATATTGACTATCCTGCATTCCAAGTCCCATCCGGGAATTCATAGTATAGGGATTATTGTGATTGGCTACCGGATGAAATATATTCATTGTGGTTTTAACTGAAGATAAGTTTTAAACTGAGAGTACATATATAGTGCTTAAGTATTTTGCAAAAATTTAGGTTATTCAACTTATGTATGAGATGAGAGTTATATTTATCGAAAATCAGAATAATACCCAACCACTGCCCTACTAAAATAATTTATAAAGCCTAACCAGTAGATTTTGTCGCCATTGAGGAAGAATCTGAACACTCTGAGTCTGTTAAGTGGCGCCTATCCGTAACAGGTTGTAGTCCGAATGTGTCTCTGTAGTATATTGGCGGTGGAAATGATGCCACGTGCGGCTGACCGTTTCCTTGGTTGGCCCTGTATGGCATAGGAGGAGCGGCCATCTCTCAAAACTTTATTCAACAACAATACACATTTTGTTTTGTTGAACAAAACATGAATGAAATTATTTATTTGGATGCTCTCATAATTTTAAATATTTCGCAGGAGGATATTCTATAATGGGCGTTCTTAAGTCAATTTTTAGTCTTGTAATTTTAGCTTAGGCTTAGGTTACAATAATCGTTTCAAATGGGTTTTTGAATGAAAATATTGGCGAAATATAAAATGAATATGTTATTAAGCATAACATGCAAAAGTGTATCAACTTGTAATATAAAAATTGGTTACAAAATATGTAACGTCGAAATTTTAGGGTAGTTAGTGACATCAAAGTATTACACTGACTTAGCAACAGTTATGTTACGTAATAGCGATGTGTGAATGAAAGTCTGGACAAATCGATGATTTTTTTCATTTTCTATGAGGGAACCTGACTTAGCTTTCACTAGAGAGAGGGACAACACCTGGCCTCCAGAAATTTAGCAGGACAAATCGATCTGGAAGTCTTCGCTTGTCTCAACAATGAGAAATGGCGAAAAGAGGGCAAATATATCATTCATTCTCTAGAATTTGCACCCTAATTATCAATATCGATCAAACAAAAGGCACATGTTTGATTTCTCTGGAGAATGTGCAGAATAAATGCTGGACAGCATGGATGTGGTGTCATAAACTACAATGGCAGCATGGCAACACAGTACCTATACGGTTATACGAGCAATTTTGGTTTACTGAGAACTTGCTCAATTTTTTGGCATATCTGCGTGATTTCGATGGCGTATGCTAACGTTTCAGTCAATTTACCAACTTAATGTTTGTAAACGCAAATCACCTCAATTATAATTTTACATGAAATTGGAAATGTGCTATTGGAAATCCACCAACTATAAATCTTTCGCTGAATATATATGAGTTAAACTTATCCTTTTTTCTTACTTAAACTAAACTTGTGTTGAATGGCAAACGAATTGGAACGATATTAGATATGCATTAAAAAATGAGCCAACATAATTTTGAATAAAAGATGTGTGGAAGATGATAACATAAAAAATTATAAAGTGATGTTACAAAATTATAAAGTGAACTATGCAATTAGAGTACTAAATGTATACTATACTACATGCATGAGAAATTCGATTCTATATTTTATCATTCCATTAAATATTGGTATATTTATTTCTTATAGCAATAATTTCCGATAGCAATAATTTTACTGTTCTATTGGATTATCAAATACGTTCAACTTATTCCCTTAACTTCTCATTAGTTTTAGTTCAGGTATAATGGTACAATACCGATTTTTTATCGACAATATTGTACCACAAATATAAAATTATGTTATGTATTAAGGATCGACAGTTCCTGTGAGGATCGTTGCTGTGGACGGCGCAAACCGGCGTCTTTTCAGAGAAATTGAATCAACAATACGACGATCGAATTCCGAGACTGTCAGACGTTCTGGTGGAAGTTTCTCACGTATGCTGAAAATGCAGTTAATGAATCTTCTCCATATTAAAACTGTATCGGCACAAAAGAACCTATTGAGATCTTCTTCTTGATATCGTTGGGAACCAACTGTTTTAATTGCAGTAGTTTTCGCGCGTTTTTGAGAGTTCGAGACATAGTGTAAGCCAAAAACCTACTGCTGAACAACTTGTTCCACTGTTAGCCGGTTTTCTGTGTCGACGTCGCCCGTTTTGAACACATTATATTGCCATTGGGCTTCACCAACCACGTACAAACAAAATGCTGGGGAGCCATCCTTATTTCTGTGGTCAGGTATTGTCCAATGCACGGAGGTGGAAATTAATTCTGGATTTTTTATTATGAGCACACCCCAGCTACCGCCATAAATGTCCTCCAGTATTCGACGAATGATCTACAAAGCGAAAAAATACAAATTAGGTTTCACTAAGTGTTCTAAATGCGTTGCTACAGTTTACTATTCATTGTATTATGAAATGCTGCAGATTATAGCAACGATAATCCTCATATTATTTTGCGTTGCAGGTATTAATAGTAGTGTTAATAAAAGTAATTACATGAAAAAAAGTTTGTAAAATTTTCGCGGTTTTTTAACATTAAACATCGCTCTATTGTAAAACCTGCAATCAGTAAAACTGTTATGATAAATTGTTTTTCTTATTTCAAACATTGGGAAGAGAAATTTTGTATAAATATATGCAAAATAAATATAAATACCTGCATTTGTAGAGGAGCATCTCGACCAGAAGTCGCATCCACTGCTCTTTCTATAACTGCCCGTATGGGAGCCATTGGACAATTTTTAATAGCTGAAATGCTTAAAATTCTATGGGCTACAGAACACAAATGTAGTTCAATTTCAAAAAATTATATGGATATTTTCTGCATGGAAACCAAACACTAAGCTATTTCCAAAAATGGTTTGGATTCGGAAAAGTGCAAACCTTCAACTTGTGATGTGCTTATTTGCGCACATAAATTCAAAATAAATATGGTAAGCTTTAAAAATAAATTAAACCAATAGGACATCAGTAGATTAATTTCAGTACTAGTTACGTTTTATAAAAATAAGCTAGGCACAAAGTCAAGAAACAAACCTATTTCCCAGGCTAAATGAGGAAATTGTTTAAGAGCAAGGCTGAAGTTTCGTCCTTTCTATGGGTTATTGTTCTGCGACTCAAGTGGATCACTTCCTTTCTATTGCATAAGGTGTGACGGTTCACAGAAACAAACACATATTTATTAGATTGAAGCCTGCTCGTATATTTATGGCTTCCCTTGCTAAGTTAAGAGTATAAAATAAGTTGCATTTCACCTCTATTGCCACATTCCGAACGTGACGTTCGTCGAAAACACATTAAGATAATAATTGACTACTAGCTGTAAGTTCGGTGCCAAAGGGACCGGTGCCTTTGGCACACAGCGGTGCCGTGGTTTCCCAAAAATGTCACTTTTGCCACTTTTTGGCCAATAAAGTCACTTTTTTGAGCCGCCCCACCAATATTTTAGCGGATTAGGTATCAGCTCGCCCGGGCTACAAAATGGGCTATCACACGCCTCTGTATCGCGACCGCATCGTGGTTTCCTGAATTGTCAATATTTTCAAAAAATGCCTCTGACGCACAATCACTCCTTACTATAAAAGATTTGCTTACTATTTGTTGAAAACATGTTTAAAATTTGCGCTTACATATATGCCTTGGCATGTATTGAATTATACAGTCATTGATGCTAACATACTGTACCGTACTAGCTTACAAGTTTTTTGTATTCTCTTTTAAGTCAGTTGCATGAATATCTCAAGCTTTTCCAAGTTTGTTTTCACGTATTTGCTATCACTTCTTACTCATCCTCCTTGATTTTTCATTTCACTTAAAGCTACATTTCTCTATTTACTCTACTTTTGCGTCAGTTTGAGACGGCGAATCTTTTTTTCTATTTGTTTACGTGGTAATATTTTCAGTTAGGCTAACTGGATTAAGACTCGCTGTAACATTACTGCGAACTGAATCAACAAACTTGAGCTGCACCTTTTTATTATTGGCATTTCAAATGGAACACTTACAAATGCTTTCTTGTAAAAAATTATTCCAGGCAGTCTAAATGCACTTTGAATTATATAATGAAATTGTTATATGAAATGCTTTTTACACAATGAAGCGTTTTCTTTGATTCAGTAAACAAACAAACAAACAAACGAATGTTCTTGCAAAATCACTAATTTTTCTACCAAAACTGACGAAGAACTTTAATTAAAGCCAAGTCTACGAAACACTTTGAACGCAATATGTTTTTGATATAAAATTAAATGACATTACTAAAAAGAATACATGTATGAATATAAGATTGCGTGTTACGGTAATGTTATTATACATTAATATATGATTATTTAATTATATTAATACAATTCTCCTAATATGGACCGTGGTAAGAAACACATTGTAAGAAACAAGTTACTATTTTAGTCAGTTATCCATTAGTTTGCTTCAATTAATTTGCTAAATTTAATTCACCTCAAAAAGTATCATGTTATATTTTGCTTCTTTATTTTTTTGATTGACGGAAGTATAATCAGCAAACTTTAACAAAAATGTAGTAAAATAAATGGCATTATGTTTTATGTATGGAAATTGTTGGAAAAATATTCGGTATCTTAGGAGCATCAGAGTTATTCAGGAAAAAGAGTCGATAAACAAATAATCACAGGTTGATGACTTCCTTCACTCGGCACTTCAATTTTCCACTTTCGTTCATTATCCAAACATATCAGCAAGAGCAATTTTTAGAAATAACAGGACCGATATTCCCTTTGAACTCAGATGAGCCGCGCAGAGGAGGTTAAGCCTAACCCAATGGAGGAAGGTTCTCAACCGATGAGCAAGGAATTTTTCCTGAAAGAGATAATCTTTGTCAGTGGGACACGTGGGAAGCAAAACCCGAATGATGAGTGGCGCAAAGTTTCAGAAAGGCTGCTTGGGCAAATTCCGCGCATTTTATGAGACCGCCCACACTTAATCACTGGCAATTGAGGTGGTTGGCATGCTTTCAGGAAGCATTATTTATAGAGTGAATTTTAGGTGAGCAATCGAATCGGTGGCTGCAGTCTACCATATTCCATTTCCCTTGCACGTTTGCATCTACATTCCACTCAGAAATGACTTCAATCTCATCTACATATTCTAGGTAAGTACGAATGTAACTATGACTAGATATCTACGTGATTACGAAAAAAATTAATTTTCCAATCACAATTTCGACACAAAATACCAACTTGCCTTAGTAACACATTATTTAAAAATATATAAACAATGTTTTCTTTCTCTCTAGGTCACTGATGCTATTAACATTTCTGATCGTCGTATTTACTTGGCACTCCGGTGACGCCCAATATGGCTATGGAGGCTATGGAGCAGGTGGTTACGGAGGCGGTGGTTATGGAGCAGGTTGTTCTAAGGACATTACCTAACAAATTACAATTCATAGGAATCATACTGACAAAACAGTATGATTGTGCTCTTATTATGATAGTAAAATCATAGAACAGTCAGTTAATTCTAATAATTAAACTAATTTTTATATGGTAAATCTTAGAACTTCATATCACAAACTTAGTCAATGACAGAGCTATATTTGGCTAACGAGGAATCTATATTTGGCTAATGAGGGAGCTATTTGCCCTATGACGTAGCTACTTTCGCCTAATGAGGGATCTATTTTCGGCTATGAGGGACCTATTTTCGGTTCTATCATTTTTTCAATCATAAATGTGTGAGATGACAATGATAAATCTATTGTTGGGAATTACTACTTGGAGTTTTTTAGATCGAAAATGTATATTAACACTACTTTTTATCACAATATTTGTAAATCACCTGAAATAATTATTGATACAAATTTAAGTCTATAAAAAAGCTTTTCCCAACGCCAGGCAAATAAATCAACATCTATTTTATCCATTTTATAAAAACATCTTATTTACACCCAACAAAATCACAATTACATCATATAAATGCCACCGTAGTAAATTTTATTATGTTCAACAAAATAATTTGACGTGTTAAACGTTAAAGTCATTACAACATATTTTATAGACAAATATAACTAAATAATCAATTGAATATATCATATGAGGTCTCGAGCGTCTATATGTAATGTAATTTAGCTATAAAAATTCCACACTAAATAATATGAGGGTTTATAGGAATAATCCTATGAAAGTACAGTTTTTTTATTCAAATTACTCAGGAAGCCTCCTATGAACATGTAAAAAAGCTATGCAATTGGTGGTACTAAATATATATCTTTATTTAAAAAAATATTATTATTTTCTGATAAAATATTCAGGTGCTTACGGAAGCTCTTCTTATGGCTGTGGCGCTAGCTATCCAAGCACGTATGGTAGCGGCTTTGGCGCCTACTATAACCCAAGCAGCTATGGAGGAGGATACGGAGGAGGATATGGTGGAGGATATGGAGCAGGTTGTTCTAAGGACATTACCTAACAAATTACAATTCATAGGAATCATACTGACAAAACATCTCTATCAAAAGTCTTGTTTAGAAAACAGTCAAATGAAAGTAATAGAAAACAGTCATATAGTAAAGTTCTTTTTGTTAACATTTTGCCTTACCATATTGACAGTAATGATAGAAAGTGATGATGTTTCATTACTGATGACGCCTTATCATAATTAATAAATTATTACATTATTTTGTTATTGCAGGTTCAGGATACGGTAGTTATGGTGCTGCCTACAGCCCATATAGCAGTGGTTACGGAACTGGGTATAGCGGGTATGGCGGAAGTGGTTATGGCGGATATGGCGCAACTGGTTATGGCGGATATGGCGCAACTGGTTATGGCGGATATGGCACAACTGGTTATGGAGCTGGTTACTCTGGATATGGCAAAAAATGAGAAGACCGTATTATAATGACATATGATTATGCTGAAGCTATTTACCTCACCATATATGCTTTTGCAAATGCTGGATAAAAATTTGGATAAACACATTTGGTATATTGCATATATATCACATTGGAATATTACGAACAAATGCAGTTGTTTATCAGTTTAAATTTTAAACGAACACATTGAAAATATGTGATTTTTATTTAAAATTTGGTGTTCATGTCCGCAGCCAATGATATTGCCTAAGTCACCGATGATATTGGTAACTTAGGCACAGCACTGGGGTTTCAGTATTCTCATAAGAATAATTGAACATAAACGTAAGGGCAGCAATAACGCGAATGAAATATGAATGAAACCCAGAGTTGGCAGCACTAGACCGTTTTGTTTTATGAATGTGTCAAAGTTACGCTTTTAATATGGATTGATAAATTAGTGATTAGTGTAATGTAATCAAAATATTTGCTCACGTTAAAGTAGGACCATTTTTCTTTGCGAACATTATACATTTTTAACTTTTTCAAAAAATTTCACTATTTCGTATAAGTGACCAAGCAAAAATCGATGAAATTTGTTGCGAATGAGCGGTAGAGGCGAATGCCACATCATTGGGCCGAACCCAAAATCATTTTCATACAAACCGGTTAAGTTATGTTTTATATGTCTTTGCCCTTATTAGTAAACTTTGTTACACATAATTGTTTGTGACAATATTTGTTCACAATCATTCTGATGTGTGATGAATTTTCATCACACACCAAATAATCCCTGATTGTGAGGCTAGCTTTAGTGGTACTAGTTTCATAATTAGAATGCTTTTTCTACTTGCAATAGTATATCTTTACTAAATATTTTGACTAAAACGTAACATAAAATTTGTCATGAAGGTTTTAATATTTCTTTTACTAAAGTCAATCATCAAATAGAACCGAGCATAGTTAACTTTAAATGGGAAATAAAACACTAAAGTACCTCCCATAAAACTCCAAAGCATACGTTGAAAAGGAACTTCTGACATTAGAGGAAATACGTCCTGTTGGGGTACGGTAAAAGCCCCCCCGGTAAAAGCCCCCCCGGTAAAAGCCCCCCCACGGTAAAAGCCCCCCCGGTAAAAGCCCCCCCGGTAAAAGCCCCCCCATGATTTTCGCAAATGGATCCGAAAATGCCCAATTTTTTTCTAAAATTGTATCAGAGTTCAAATAAATGCAGATTTACTTATTCTCACTAACAGAAACATTTTATTTTCCTATTTACACATATAACAAAACATGAAAACTAAAGAAGATAATCAATGACTTGGTAATGCGTTCCGGTATTTATCAGCGCAAAAGTTGGCAATAGCATATCCTGGACATCCGAATACCGAGGAGCGCTTTCCATAAGCGGTGTGAAGATTGTCCACTGCTTAAATGCGGAGTTGTACACCAGAACATTGCAATCGAAGAGCTTCGAAAAGGCTGAAAAAAATGATTATACCCCGGTATTATTAACCAAAATGTTACCCAAAATGTGAGCGCCACATCCCCATTTGTTTCGTTCTCCAGAGTTTTTGCAAGGAAGCAAGGCTTTCACCGGGTCAATTCCAGGCTCCATATTCATATCTAAAAGCAATTTTAAGAAATTTGATACATTTGCTCAGTCTATACACTTACCACACCAGTCTTCGATCTGGTGGCGCAACAGAAATGTACCCACAATGAGGCGAAGTAAGGCATGGTTTTCCTCGTGTGACGAGAGGCAAATTGACAGAGCTCTTAAAATATTCAAATAATTTACATTTTTTTGACTTTTGGTGTTCGTTTTTAGTTATTTTTCTTAATTTTTTGCTATACAATTTTGCTAACTATTGTATAAAATTACCGATAGAGGCAATTTCCGTCGCCCAGGCAGTCGATGAATCTCCCTTTCACCGGGTTCTGTGTATTGAAGAACTTCGGTCCAAGGCTCTCGTTGTCCGAAAACGCGAAGACGTGACACATTTGCAGTCCCCAGATGTTGCAAAAAGCGGCTTGCTCTTGCAAGCTTGGACACAGGTACGACAGGATCCGGCCTGTTCCGCCCACTTCACCTTCGAATACGATCTCTGAGACCAAGCGTTGCGCACGTATTTTGGTGCTCTTTATCATTTTGATCGAAGCCTGTTTGCATGCTTTTTGTTTGTGTGCCTTTTTTGTCTCCTTGAGTTTGATTTTCCTTTCGCGTGTTGACAATTTCCCATGTGATGCGACGAGGCTTCCAAGGTTGTTCCCAATCGCTTTGAGGTAATCCATTGGGGGGACCTGGGCATATCGCTTGACACAGGCTTCGAGTCGTGCTTGACTTTTGACGGAACTTTTTTTGCGTCGCGGGGTGCGTCCGCCAGCCCAATAAGCTTCCACTTTTTGGAGTGATGCGCGATATTCCACTCTCATTGCATGAATGAGCTTCCAGATGGTTGGATGGGACGCCGAGACAGTTCGCAGCAGTTGGCCATTGAAGGCCTCTATGGCGTTGTTGGTTTTGGGTTGAGCAGATTTGACCCTTTCGTACACATTCCAGATCTGGCGCGGAATCCTGGGCTGTCGCCTTTTATTGTCTCGAATCAGAGTGCCGATGTATACTATTTCGATCGCTTCTACCAATGGAACAAGCTGATCTCGGAATTCTGACTGTTCTGCCCACTCGCTGATCTCGGAAAATCTTATGTCAATGTCCGATATGGGCACAAACGCAATTGCGGCCACGGTTCCGACCTCATTTCTGAACTTGTTGTTTTTGTCATAAAGGCACTTGTTGCCTTGTTTGTAAACGTAACGAAGGACGGCTTTTTGGAAATGGAAAAAGCAGCCTTCGAGCTGAGTGTTCGGGAAAACCTGTCGAATTGCGCCAATTTCGGCGGACTCAAAATCCAAGGAAAAAGATTGCGGGTTGACATCTGGCCTCAGTTCTTTGATCTTTTCCAGAACGCTGATGTATGTGGTAGCAACACGGTTGCTCATGAGACAAAAGAGCACTGGCACAAAAGTGTGCGCGAGTCGAACGTAGAGGACCCAGAGCGAGTCGAACAAAAGCGGAACGACCTACAAAATTTTCGTTAAATTTTCAAAATTCTATATGAATAAAAATAATGTCAAAAAATTCAAATTAAAAATACAAATTCATTTAAAAAATTTAAAAAAATCACCTCAAATGTTCCGTCACCTGCCCACTTTTTGATCTTAGCCATTAGTTCCAGGCCCCGCTCTGTGCCGAACATGAGAACTCTTGCGCCTTCCTTTGTGGTCATATCCGAAAGAAGAAATTTCTCCTTCAAGTTTGCCTTTGATTTCGGGATCGGCTTTTGAAATGACAGAGTCGACTAAACAGTTAAAATAAATAAACTTATTGAAAATAAATTTATAAACGTAATTTATAACATAAACTTATAAATATAACTTGCCTATTTTTTTCGTGCGGATTTCCGGATGATTTCGAGTAGTTTCGCGCAATTCGGCTATTGCTTTTCTCTGCGATATTACATGCGGAATCCCATCGTGGACATGAACTGCTGAGAGCCCAATCACATCGAACCCTTTGTGCAATTGCAAGACCGCTGAAATACATATAATAAGTTTATAAATACATAAAATAAATAAATTTCTTCTAAAATTCTTAGAGTTACATTTTAGGAAATTAAAAGAGTTTAAAATTTAAACACTAAGCGACTAAAATTTAAATACTTACTCGAGCATCGGAATTCGCCTTGCTTGTGCTTACGGCTAAGGACGCATTTCCAAAAGCTGCATCCTTCCATATCGCCTTTTTGGTGCCAATAAAGATGCCCTTCATGCGCAAGCAAAACTCCCGGTCCCTTCGTCGCTTGCATTTGAGTTTTGATGAACTCGACGGGAGCGTCGAAATTTTCTTTGTCGCTCGAGCTTTCCTCCTCCAGCGGTTCATATGTGTCGAGAGACGAATTGGGTCGTTTTCGCGCCATAATGCAAATGCCTGAATTTAATCTGTTAAATATAAATAATAACGGATAATAACAAGCAAGAAATGGATAATAACAGGTAAAACGGATAATAATACGACAGTTATGGCAGAAAACAAGCAAAAAGAATCCAAAATCAATCAATAACAGTGCGCCATTATAATAGCGGCTGGTACAATAGCGGTTGGCAGCGAGCCAAGCAGGGAATTAAATCAAAGGACAGCTTACAATTCAAACAGTATTTTCCACATTCTAGAACAACTCTGATACAATGCCGGCATACTTTTGATCAGTTTACGGGCCTTTTATGAAAATCATGGGGGGGGGCTTTTACCGGGGGGGCTTTTACCGGGGGGGGGGGGGGCTTTTACCGTGGGAGGGGCTTTTACCGGGGGGGCTTTTACCGGGGGGGCTTTTACCGGGGGGGGCTTTTACCGTGCGCCGTCCTGTTACAGATTCATGTACAGGAAGGGCCAAATATTTTCCAGATTTGATTTGTCTACAAAAATGTAGTTTTGTGAATATGAGCAGGTTTGATATTTTTCCAAAGACACCTTGCAGTTAACACAAAACCAATACAATATGACAATAATATCGTTGTCAAATCAACAAAACGAACATATCACTCGTTTTCCTATCCGATTGGTTCTATGGATTGGTTTCGAATTACATCAGATCATCGGCTAAGCTATGTGGCATGTTATACCTCATTGGAATCGTGACAAAATTTGCTACCCTGAAAACGGTATAAGAGCGGAACGAGGTCACGACACGAAAATTGACTCTGAAGGGATAACCTTGTCAAAAATGAGTGATATGTTCCTTTTGTTGAGTTGACAACGATGTTGTTGTCTTGGTTTTGTGGTTATATGTACAACGTCCCATTTCACCGTATCTTAAAAACATCAAAGCAACAAATCTTAAATTCTATAGAAAAATCAAATTTCGAAAAATATTTGGCACACCTGTATTTCTTATTTGCATTATTTACAATTTTTCATTCTAAGTTATATCCGATTATTTCCTTATCGCGAGTCAATTTTTATGCTCTTTTTCATTTCTTTCCAAGAGAAACAGATAAAAGAGATAGTCGTAAAGCGGTTTTATTACTTGCGCTTCCTTAGAATCAACGAAAGTCTTGAGGATTAGGCGCCTGGTCTGAAATAAATCTTAGAGTGTATAATGAGTGCAAATTTCAGGGTAAAAAGTACAAAACACCAAGCAAAAGACCCAATGATAACAAAATGAAACTTAAGCATATAAAAACAGTCTTCTAACGTCATTTTGACTAGTATCAGCTCATATCAGTGTTCCTGATCAGCTTTTTCAAGTATAAGAATTATTTTAATTTTATTAGCAGAAACATTGGGAAATAAAAATGCATTCGTGGTATGATTTCATATAATTCTTCTTTAAAGTTACTAATGATCATTTTTTAGGAATCCGACACAATGGTTTTGCACAGCCATTCTAATTTTGATAATTGCTCAAACATTAGCGGCACAATATTATTATGTGAGCCGTTATGAAAATAAAAAAATTTTGGAAGAGACAAAACATTTCATACTCTATCCTCAAAATTGGTGAATATCTGCACTTTAAACAGGCCAGGGTTTATCAGGTAGCTACCCCGAAAAATTTTGAAAAAATGTATGGAAAATTGAATAATTATCCACAAAATGCATTCGTTGGACAAATTTTGTAAGAGTTGATTACCCGATTGGCAAATCATTTTAAACTTTCTCTAGCTATTGCCTCTTTTTACGTAGTACACTTTAAGTTTCCTAAAAATTTTTTGCTTTCCTAGCCTCCTTCTCAGTCCACTTCATTTCTAGTATTTAGCCCATGTATGGAGCACTCACATATGATTATCGGAAACTATATGAAGGCCACAAGAAAAGTCATAACGAAAAGCGCAAGGACAAAATCGACTTATACTGTTTGTTCTATGGAATCTGTGACAGCGATAGCCATGAGGGACACCACTATGGTCACGTCCATTATCCGCAATATTACAGTTATGGAGGTTGGCCTGGATATGGCGGAGGATGGGGAGGCTATGGATATTATCCATATTATACGTACGGGAAATAATACATACTAAAAGGCTAAAATATTATAAAACTTATTTTGAGAAAGTTTTATTTCTGTCGCCTTCGTAAACATTACCCGTTATAGTTTATTTCGATTTAGATATTCTAAAAGAAAATATGAACATAAAAGCTAAAATTTTGCATATTCCTGGATGCTTTATTAGCTGTCGTGTTACAATTTCTCTCTTGTAATCAGTCGATTAATTAATTTTATAGTGTGAATGAGGAATTTGAATAGGAATTTCAGAAAAATCTAGTGTAAACTGCCAACGATTCTCTCAAAAACGCAGAAGTTAGAAGGAATGCAGGGGAAGATTAGTGACTTTATATGGGAAATTTCCGTAAAAGCTTTATATTATATCCTTCGAAATTTTCAAAGTCATTGTTTATATGTCAGCGAAAAACAAGAATCACTTTTAATTCTTCCATGCAGAAATAAAACTGATTTTTTTCGCTTTTTTCCCTAAAAGCTATCAGAATGTCAAGGGCAGAAGTTTTTTCTTAATTAAAAAATATTTTTTGGGGTATAGCTCTTGATAAATCTAAAAATAACTTTCTGTCTATTTCTAAAAAATATTCGAACTTATAAAAAGCATGGTGTAAAATTTCCCCGAGCATTTTTCTTTCCCTCGCGTTTTCGGTAGAATTGATTTTTCTTTAAATACATAAGAGCGCTGAGATCAACTTGAATGTTAGGAACTATGCTCCATTTTGGAGGTTTATTAGTTTTCACGGCTACAAAACCGCTGTATTTCTACACTTATAATAATTGGCTGGATGTTAAACTTTGTTGTTATGTGGCTTTCGAGTTTTGATATTTTTAGCTGTTGTTTATTATGCATCACTCTCTGGGATATGGTGTTGTTCGGCGCAATTTTTTAACTTTTTATGATTCACTCATATATGCATACTATATACATAATGCCTCGTAGATGCTCGGGAATGGTATCACGAATGAGTCATCAGTGAATCATCAGAAAAAAATTTGAACAATACAAATCGCAGGGAGTGCATAATATGAATATGTTTTTCAATAAACTATTATGTCATAAGGTAACTAGCATTATATTGATCATTATCGCACACTCAATAAGCAGAGCACTAGCGCAGCCCGGGGGGGGTACCGGGGGTACGTACCCCCCCCAAATGGGAAAATTTGAAAAAATGAGTGTAAATCAGCGCAAATTTGGGCAAAAATTTGGCCGGTACCCCCCCCCCCCCCCCAAATCCAAAAACCGGGGGTCCCAAAAATCCGGTACCCCCCCCCCCCAAAATGGCCATTTCCACTGAAACGTACCCCCCCCAAAAAAAAATCCTGAATGCATTTCAAATCAATATTACAACATAAAAAACCTTTCTATTTATTTTTATGTGATTGTCCCTAAACAACTTTCAATTCTATTGCACTGGTCTTGTTTATGTTCAATTGATATTCCCTCGCATCACTATTGATCTTTGGTCACTGACCCTGCTGGTGTTTGTTAGAGAAAAAACAATCGTTGCAAAGAACAGACTCATGCTATTATATCGATTTATGACTAAGAAATAACAATTTTGAAATATTGTACAATTACAAAAAATAGTATTGATCTTGCAATAAATTCGAAATGAAAAGAACAAACTCTAAATTAAAGTTTCATAAACGAAAAAGTTGGGAAACACCTAAGATATGCCAGTTTAGCTGCAAATTTTTCAGGTACGACGAAATCTATTTGAATTTGTAATATATTAAAAGGCTAAAAACAAAGTCCAATTTTGAATAGCCTCAATCTCATTTGAGAGCAAAAATATGTTCGTTTTATACTCAATAAAAAAGTGAGTTAGGGGTTTGCACCAAATTAATTACGAAGGTACACTGCGAGATCTAACGTAGTTTGGTAAACAACATGCTTAAAATACAACTATAATTCTATCCCTCCTACTGCACTGCGCCCATCAGAATCATGCACTGAAATTAGGCAATAACTTTCTTTTCAGTTTGGTAATAAAATTACATTTTGTACTGAATGAACAGTTATGAGTTCAATGGTTTTGCATATAATTAAGTGATTGACAATGTAAACTTCTTGCTCAATATTTTGGCTTAGTACATTTAGCATTAAATGGTTTTTGATCACCGAACTTCATCGCACTCTTTTTAGAGAACGCGAAAGGAACATGGAAGGAGTTCACTCCTAATAGCGGACCAAACATCACTTCTAGTGGGGTCCTGCCACGTTCTATAGTTAGGCCTTACTGGAAGCTTCTCTGTGTGATGAAAGCTTTCCTAGTTCTCTATGGCATAGAACCATAGGTTTGGCTTGAAAGAGGAGCTTGTAAACAACAAACAACTCAGATCCCACCCCTCTCCCCCTTTGCCTGTAAACATCAACAACCAGCCTGGCCTATATAAATGCACCAAAATAGTCTCCATTCATCAATTGACCACTGCTATATCAAAACTCATTATCCGCTTTATCCTCCGAATTTTGTTTAAGTTGTATGCAATATGATAACTAAGTTTATCGCAAACGCAGCCTCTACCTCTTGCCGTGCCTTTGCTTTTGTGGGACATCGAAGCCTTGTCTCAAGGGGTAGGTCTCCCGTTTATTAACAAAAAAATGGTCTATGTAAAAAATTTGTCTTAAAAAGGACAGCCCTTGATGACAAGGCTGGATGGAGCCCGAAATTCCTTGGTTTTTCTCAAATTGCCCAATTAATAAGGATTTTTCATTCAAATTATTGGAGCCCGTATAGGATCGCTTTTGTCAAAACGCTTTGTTTTATATGTGCTTTGAACAAAAAAGTTGCTTGGAAATATAAAATGATCCTTTTCACAAATTTTTGTCAGAAAACGTTTATATTTTGCTACGAGTGTTACTTTGTAATATATCAGTAAATTTATTTGACACTTTCGAATGTTTTAATCATTTACTATTTTAGCTACAACTATCAACTCTCAACGTCATTTGAACATGTCTACTGAACAAGACAAGTCACTTTACGAGAAGACTGTGGAGACGGTCACCGAAAACTACGAGGCCGCGAAGGATAAAATCTCGGGCACCGCAATTGCTGCCAAGGACATGGTGGCTGATACTGCTGGAGCCGCGAAGGATAAGATAACGGGAGCTGCATGCGCTGCTCGTGATACTGTCGCGGAAACGTATGAGGCGGCCAAGGAAAAGGTTGGATATTTTTAAGTTACAAGTCATTGCCCTGCCTTGAACATGATCTTTAAAACCAATTTTTCGTAAAGAACAAATTATAACTCACTCATAAAGATGTTTTAAAGTAAATGATATTTTAGTTTACTAAACATTTCTAAACACCAGCGCATCAGTAGTATACATGAATTAGAATATCATTTTCACACACGCGATACTATTAAAACAAAATGTGTATATTTAAAATTAATTTCGGAATAATTTCACAATTTTATGAAGATACTTATTTTAGGCTACTTTAGTGTGGTTTTGTGTTCCAAAATTTCTTAAACTAAAGTAACGGCTTTAATAATTATCATGTTATCTTAATTTTAGGTTATCGGTGGCTATGACGAGACGAAGGATAAAGCGCAGGAGTATAAGGAACGTGCTGGCGACCGCCTTGACGATATGCGAGATAGTGCAGAGGATCTGCGCGATCAAGCCGCAAAAAAGGCTGGGGAGTACAAGGAGCGTGCTGCCGACCGCATTGACGATATGCGAGATAGTGTGGAGGATCTGCGTGACCGAGCGGCAGAAAAGGCCGGTGAGTACAAAGAGAAAGCTGGGCAGCAAGCAGGAGAGCTCAAGGAACGCGCCGACGAGAAGGTAAGCTCTTACTTCATAAGTTCGCATGAAATTGAAATTTTTAAAATAAAGCAGGTCAAGCGTCAAGCGTATTGACCATGTTTCTCGATAACCGAATTTTACCATTTTGCTATTCCCTAATTGTTTTACAGTTTCATACCAGATGATAATTGCTCAATTTTTAGGCTGACGAATTGAAGGGACGTGCTCAGGAGATGCGTGATCGTGCATGCGACAAAGCCGGCGAGTATAAAGAGAAGGCTAACGAGAACCTTGAAGAGGCTCGTGAGAAAGCTGGTGAGTATTTAACTTTATAAAGTTTTCCGACTAATTTGTTTTATATAGTGGCTGATACTAGGCATTGATTGGTTATATTTCGTTTTGAAATATAGAATCCATTTCAGATACATGCATTAGTCCGTAATAAGCATGATAAAAATATTTAAGAATATAGGATCCACTTTAAAATATGTTTGTATTTCAGCCGACAAAATGAAGAGTGCCTCGCGAACCATCAAAGGACACTAAGAATTTTGACGCAATCCGATCTCTTTATGTTAAACATTTTGACTATATTTATTTTGTGTAATTATTCATCTTCCAGTATCTCATTAGTCAATTACTTTGCCTTGAAATATTACAAAACGGTTAACCTTTTGTAATGCCAACACTTTTTGTGCTCTCTAGTTTCAACTACCATTTATTCTCATCAAAATCTCAGCTCCTATCATTTTTTAATCTATTGTACATCCATTATGATTGTTCCTTTCAAATACTGTTCCTATATCAAATTTTTGAAATAAATATATAAAATTACTGCTCAAAAATATCTGATTCCAGGTACAAAAAATAAACAGAACAAAAAGTTTACATAAAATGTAACAATGTGAAATAATAGCCTTGAAAAACTTCACGTAACGGGCAACTTTTAATAAAAGTCCTTGAAAGTGTCACAGGTTGAGTCAACTTTATTAACAAACTGAAATCTCCCCGCGTTTTTTTCTATTAAAAATATACCATCAGATTTTATTTGTATGAAATGTTCAAGCGATAAAAATGCATAATTATGAACGATCGGCCATTTTCGGGTGAAAGATCATTTTCTGTTCGCCCACAAGCTGCTGGGAATATTTCCGTACAAACTACTTCTATCCCCATATTTATTAGCAAAATAGTTCGGTGTTGAGTACAGTGAATTTCCGTACATAGCTGGCAGTTGAAAGCTTGCCCCGTTGCTAACCACATAATTTGGCCAGTAGTTGTTGTTTAGTATCGATCCTCCGGAATAAAATGAATTGTAGCCTTGTGAAATACCACTTGGAGCAATTCCTCCGGCATAGTTCATGCTGTATCCTTGTGGAATAACACCGGAATATACTGGCTGATATTGCAATGTGTTATATCCAGCAATGGTTTTCGCGGCATTGTAATTGGTCAATGCTGATTTGTCCAAAATGGCATTGGTGGGTTGTATAGAGCCGGTAGACGTACATATTGACACGCAATATGGATCATAATATGTGCCCAAGCCGTTGGGATAGGCCTAAATTTGGATTGATGATGCGATTTTATTGTGAAATTACGTATAAAGTTCTCTATGATTTGAACCTTTTCGACTACTTCACCACCTTCTTTGACGAAAGATAAAACGGCTCTACATTTTGACCAACCGCCTATTGTCCGCCTGTATATATTCTCTGATCACTAAAGAATGACTTTTTAAGACTACTCTAGCCGAGATTTTGTACCCTTATAGGTTTCCGACCACGCTGTTTCCGAATCTGAAGTTAGATTATAGCGTAGCACCACTTTCTGGCGTTCTGTAAATTTCAAGACCATATTAAAATGCCGTTTTTGAGTGGTCGGAGTTTTTGAGAAGATTTTTGGTTGGACAATGTACCGGTCGGAGAATATTCCATTCGGACAATAGGCAGTCGGGCAATATGTAGAGACAAAACAGTATTTTATTAGACTACTAGGGGTAAATGGGCGCCAAGCGCCCAAGTCGGGCCTAAAATTTCGAAAAAAAATTTTTCTAAAAAAATTTTTTCGCACCCCGGTGGTACCCCGGGAATTTTTTGACCCCGGATTCGGACTCAGCACCATCGAAAACCCCGGGTGCAAAAAATGAAAACGCTCAGAATTCAAAAACGCATTCCAGTGGGTTAGAGAAAAGAGAAATAGTGTGCAAAACTGTGATGACTCATAACACGAGATTGGCTGATCGCCCCCCGAAAATTTTTATCAGTCCTTGCTTCTCATCCCAGGAGGAGCATTTTGAGCTATCACACGCCCCTGTAGCGATCCGGCAAGGTACCTAACTGGCGCGGACAGACAAACTAACATCGGGCACTTGCAAATTAGGGTGATTGGATGGATGAATCTTTGTTAAAATTAAAATATCTAAAGCTCTTTAGGATTTGCTCTGAATTATTCAATTCAAATAAAATTTACTTCGATAAAATAAAGCATGAAATCTTAGTGAAAGTTAGTTTCTGCTATAGCAAAATCCTTCCCCTAGTATTTCAGTACTGTCATGAGTTTTATGCGGTCCCCCCTGCGTTATTCCGTTCGGGACGTGTAATAGCTCATTAGACGTCTCATGAGCTGGAATCGTGGTTTTTTAAATTTTGCTGCGTTGGTGTTTCTGTCGAGAGTTATGGCCATTTTTTGTCAAAAACTGGGTATTTTTGGGCCATTTTTCGGTTCCAGCTCTTTCATGCATTCCGGACGCAGATTTCTTGCACCAGGGAATTTTCGGAATCTGAATCAGAATTCGTGGTCAGAATTTTTCATGGAACCTTCCAGAATGTTCTAGAAGCTTCCATGACCTTCGTTTAGCCGTTTTACCCGAAAAATCATAACTTCCCGTGCGCAGCTGTTTTCCGGGCGATCTTGGTGTCTATTATGGATGTCTAATATGGATAGCCCTGGGCTTGAGTGTTCCGAAAACCAGGTCCGGCCCACCGGATATGCTTCCAAATCACTGGGATTCGGAAAATCCGGGATGACTCCCGAACAACTCTTCGAGGCAGGGGCGCAACCAGGATTTTTTTTTTGGGGGGGGGTACGTTTCAGTGGAAATGGCCATTTTGGGGGGGGGGGGTACACTTTTTTGGGTACCCCCAACTTTTGGATCCAGTACTGGAGCTCTAGTTTTTGAATAATTTTAGTTGTTTTAAGTAGGTGTTTAAAATTATTAATAGAATTCGTTCGATTAACTCACGCTATGAACTATGTAAGCAGACAATTGGTCAAACAAAACACTGTATATAAACACTGCGCAGCAAAAAAGCAATCGAAAGACGGACTCCATCAGCAATCTAAATTATTCACAGCAATGTGCACCGCTTTTGAGCGAAGTATAAGTTAATTATGTTTACTTAATGAAAACTAATAAATAACACCACGAGTTTGGATAAACTGAAGAAAATTAAATGAGCAATATTGTAAATTAAGTTCGACAATTTTATTTTAGTAGTTCTTTCGAGTCCTTTGTATGAACCTTTGTTAACTTTTCCAGGCTTCTGCGGCTTTTCCACATTTCACAAAAATCACAGACATATGTTTGTTTAAAATTCCGGAACAAAAGAGAAAGCAGTAAGTCAAAACTCAACATCACTTAACACCTCTGCATTCCAAGTTTTAGCGAAGAATAGAAGAGGAGAGTGAAAAGTCGTGTTGATGTTTGTTTGTTTTTAAAGTAGGTAAAATTGAGTGGCATAAAATAGTTCAGAAAGTAAATGTGATTAATTAAATAAATGTTTATTAATGCAAGAATCGTTAAATAACATATGGAAGAGTTTCTTATTTTGACAATAAATGACACATATATATCAGAAATTTCGGCTTCTCATTATTTTAATTTGAATTCACACTTTCAGAATGGCGATAGTGTAGTGTGAATGTCAGCCATATTTGTTCCACATTGTTGTAAAACTCCCACTTTGGTTTGCAAAAAAATAAAATTTACTATCAAATGATTTTTGTGCAAAGAACACGATTTATGGACCCACTAAGTATCAAAACAAATGCATCGCTCAATTAATTCGATGCCGAGTAATGACTAAAGAACTACACAAATAAGTTTTCTTTTTGTTATTCTGTTGATTACATGAAAAGGAAAGTGCAAAACTGATCAACGAATGTGACGACAATAAGATTATAACCAACCATAACCAACATATAAATAGTAGGGCTGTGCAATGTGAACCTTGTGAACCCTGGTTGAATTGGCCCGTCGATTTAGCCCATTTTTTGGCTAGATATCTAAAATCTGATGTAGACGGTCTTATGTCAGTTTTTCGTGTAGATTCTGAATATGTTATTTGTGTCTTCCTTAATTAGTAATTTTGCTTCGAAAATACTCATTTAACCAAAGGTCCACATGTGAACCTTTTGGGGTTCACATGTGAACCTTGGTTACAATAGCCATTATAAAGCAAAATTACTAATCAAGCGGAGAAACAAATAACATATTCAGAATCTACACGAAAAACTGACATAAGACCGTCTACATGATATTTTAGCTATCTAGCCAAAAAATGGGCTAAATCGATGGGTCAATTCAACCAGGGTTCACATGGGGTTCACAAGGTTCACATTGCACAGCCCTAATAAATAATTAAAAGAATATTGAACTAATTGGTTAAATTAATTTCGCTTTTTGATAACCGTTTGTCAAATTTGTGTTGAATTGTTCTCCACTCATATTAGTGAAGAGTAAGATGAAAATGCTTGTCAAATTTCGCCATCTCATCGCTTTTCTCTATACGGCACAAATACAGAAAAGAGTGAGCTTTTTAATACTCTATCGCTTCCTCTATCGCAATTTTAAGTCCTCTAATCTCTTTTAAGACCAAAAGAGACGGAACCTGTTATTATTATGGTTTTTGACCGTTACAACCATGTTCTCACCCCACAATCGTAAACAAACTAAAATTGTATAAAACATCAGAGTCCAGTAACCGTTTGTTTTTCTCATTTGTCTTTCAGGAATTGGGCACAATGTTCCTGTATAAAAGACCCGTCCCAAGTGTTCGCAATTCAGTTTCGATAAATAGTTGGAACCGTGATATATCGTGTTTATGTTCCTGTAATTAGTTATGGTCCTATTTAATATACACCTAATTGTTTAATCTTTTGGCTTAATTTTTTAAATGATGAATTTAAAATGTCGCCTAGTAAAATTATTTTTCTCATAACATATTAATCATCCACTTAATCTCAATAGTTTGTCATGACTCACATTTTGGTGGTATTCGAAATTTATATATGAAGTATTTACTCTTCAACTGACTTTAATCTTTTAAAGCTAACCCATCAGATTGATTTTATATATGATTTCATTGCCGCAAAACATCGCATGTTGCAATTAATCAAAAATGTAATTCATTTTTTATTTCAGTCAATCCACCAACTAAAACTCTAAAATGTCGCAACAAGACAAAGGCATGTTCGAGAAGGCCAAGGAAACCGTCACCGAAACTGCGCAATCGGCAAAGGAAAAGATGGCCAGCGGCTATGAAGCGGCTAAGGTTTAGTTTAACTTTGAGTTTAAAATTGAAGCTATGAAGCGGCTAAAGGAATAGTTTTTCAGGAAAAGGTCGGCGGTGCCACGGATCAGACTCAGCAAAAGGCTGGACAGATGAAAGACCAAGCTTGCTGTAAGGGCAATGAGATGAGACAAGCTGCAGGTAGGTCTTTAATATATTCTAATGAAAACGTTGCCAAAACTTACCTTAAATCTCCAAAATAAATCTTTTTTTTTGCTTTTTTCTCCTTTAATTAATCCACATTTTATAGGAGAAAAGATGCAACAAGCCTCAGACCGGGTCCAGCACTAAACTACCTCTCAAATCAATCGTTCACTTCATTTTCACTTAAAATAACACGTACTTAGACAAAGTTGGATCCAATATACATATATGCTTCCATATAAATAAACAGAGTGTATTTATTATTTTTGCCATACCGATACGATATTAATATAATTTTATGTTGCCTTACCTAAAAACAATTCTCGACTATATATGAAGTAAATGTTAAAGCTGCTCAATAAATATTTCGTCCGAAATAAATATGCACAAATAAACAATCCATGTGGAATAGAATAGTCAAAGTTTTAAATATTTTTGACAGTTATATTCAGCTAAACATACCTCAGTCAAGCTATGTACACGATTTTTGAAAACAATTGAATTATTTAAGCTGCCACATTAATGGATAAAATAAGTTTAGTGCCGAAAATATTTTCCGAATAATTTGGCCCATAACCGAGAGCTATATCCCCCACATTGGTAAAACTTTATTTTTTTCGTTATTATTATTAGAGCGACATTATTGGTAAATATAATTCGACGTGTTAAATAAAGCTGGCCATAAAGCTCAAATATATGCGCCCTTTTCATATTAGCTTCAATATCAATATTATTGTTTTGGGACAATGTTACCTTTACTGATTGTTATTAGGCTTCCGAAATTCTAAAATGTTGGTGCAGCTAACTTTGAAAATATTTCGTATTAAATTGTAAATGAGTGTAATACGAAATATTGCTCTGTGGCAGACATAACAATAACAGGAAAAAAGGTTAGGACAAATCATTCAGGTATTTCTTATTACGATTACCAACAGAGCAAAAAATTGAAAAATAGTTTTACTTTTAACTTTTAGTTATGGCTTTATCGGTCTAAAATTTATGTTTTCTTACAAAAATCCTTCCATTATTTAGTTAAAATTGTGCTATGGCTATGGAAGGCCTCTTACACTCAATGTTGTCTAATCCTTGTCGAGGTGAATCAGATCACTACTCGAATTCAGGAATCAGTTCGTAAAACGATTAAAATTGATCCAAAAATAGAAAAATTTATTTTCTACCTTTGTTCGCTACGCAAGTGACCAAGTTATGTGAAATCGGATTTGTAGTCGGCTATATTCATAACTTGAGTAAAAGTATTACTAAATAACACAATAGATCGATATTCCTTATATAAAAAAGAAAAATAACACCTCAAAGTTCCATACATAATCTGGAACATAATTTCCTGACATAACACCTAGCAAAATCTTTGTGCGCGGACACAATAACAATCAACACGATTACTTGTCTGTTTAATCTGCCTTTTCTATTAGCGATATCGGTGGTTAAAAGGCAAATAGAGAAAGTTAAATAATGGAGAGTTTGCTGGGTAAAAGACAACTGAGGAGGGAGGGGTTCCAACTGGGGGGATACTACCCGAATTTGCTGTACCTCGATGTGTTATCAAAATCATACTGTCAAGGCCAAACTTGTAAAAGAAAGGCAAAATCGCAATGTGAGCTTGGGTTAGCCGCAAAGTGATTAACAAGTTTGATGCTTAGAGAACCGTAAGTATAAAATCACGTTAATATAAAAATTTTCAAAATCCTTACGTCAAAAACATTACTAGGTCCTCTGGATATTATTAACTAAATGCATTGCATAATCACTTCCCATTAAATTTGTTCGTATCATAACCAGTGTTGCAACTTTTTCAAAAGTCGCCTCCGACTCCGCCTCCGGAGGCGCCTCCGGCTATTTTTGATCGCCTCCGGGTCGCCTCCGGCTAAAAATCGCCGAAAATGGCCATAATAGGCAAATCTGAAAAAAATTCTCCCAAAATTTGAAAAAATTTTTGAAAAAAAATTTTTGAGAAAAAAATTTTGTAAAAAATTTTTTGAAAAATTTTGTTGAAAAAATTTTTTTGAAACAAAAATTGTCAAATTTTGAAAAAATTTCAAAATTTTTCTTGTTTTTGTCAAATTTTCAATAAAATTTCACCTGTCGGAGGCGCCTCCGGCTATTTTTGAGGGTCGCCTCCGGCTCCGCCTCCGGAGGCGGAGGCGTTGCAACACTGATCATAACACACGCCTTCGCAATAAAGTGCATATAAACTCGTATTAAATGTTTGTGGAAGTGATTATGTAAATTAATGTCAAGAATTTTAACACCTATGTTGCGACAAAAACATGTTTTGCACTTTTGAATAAATGGCATCAAATATTTAAGGCCGCTTTACAGGACTGGCTGTTGTTGTTACAATCATATTGAAAATTTTCATGCTTGTGGAAAAAAACGCAGGCTCCCTAATCCAGGAACGTTCAGTCAAAATTTTGCAATAAATTTCAGCAATGCAATTGCGCAACGTCTTTGTGCTCTTCGCAACTTTTATTGTCCATTTGATCACTACATTTGGGCAACATCACGGATGCGTCTACATACCTCATCCTAAGGTGCAGTGTAATCAAGAAGGAGGATTGGATTTATGTCGTAACTATTGTGCAGGTAATTATGCTATTTTGAAAAGTATGCGCATAAAAATAATATCATATGTCAGGAATACCTTGACAGTATATTTAATCATATCAAACGTTCCCGAAGTGATATTAGCACGGAAACATTATTTAGCGAAAAATTACCCAAGCGGCGATTGTTTAACGTTTCCTGAAATGTTTCGCCGTTGTGGACTTCCTGCTACACCGGACCCAGGACATGGAAAATCATGCATCTGCTTTACTTCTTGAAAAGTGGAATATCAAAAGTGAGCTCAAATAATACTGCGCGAATAAAATAATATAACCAGATCGATCATGTCACAATTATACTTTTGCAAATAAATTCTTTTAAATTCTTGTAAATAAATTTCCGTGTTCTAATTATCCTTATCCACTCTTACCTAAACCGCACTACTCGAGTCACGTACCCCCTGTCTCCGAAAAAGTGAGTTCACTCGATACAGGGGCGAGTGATAGCTCATTTTGTAGTTCTCCGAAAGTTGAGTAGGAATGTGCAAAAATTTTTTTGGGGCGATCACAAAAAAGTGGCTTTTTTGCCCAATCTAACCGCTGATGGCGGTGCGCGAAGCGCCGCAGATGCAGACTCCGCGCGAACAGTTAAAGTTAATTTTTACAAGATTGCGTCGAAGCCGCAATCTTGTAAAATCGGATCCCTCTAAGTTGATTGGTGAATGTCCGTGTTCCCCCCCCCCCCAGCAGAATAACCCACTTTTTGGGGGTCCCGGACCCCAAACTCGCGAGTACCCCCCAAAAACCCATGATTTTAGGGGGGGTTATCAATGTCAGAATTGGGGTTGACATACGTGAAAACGTGACATCCGTGTGTCACGTGTGTCACGTAAAAGGGCAACTTTCCAGTCGGCACTCGGATCCGGGCGTGTGATACATCAATCGCTTCGTCTCGGCGAGACAAGACGATTGGTACCGGTCTCGCCGACAAAGATCGATTCTGCCGGGATTTATGGCTTCCGGAAATCCGGAAAATCCTGGATTTGGGGCGGGGCTAACTTTCCAGTCGGCACTCGGATCCGGGCGTGTGATACATCAATCGCTTCGTCTCGGCGAGACAAGACGATTGGTACCGGTCTCGCCGACAAAGATCGATTCTGCCGGGATTTATGGCTTCCGGAAATCCGGAAAATCCTGGATTTGGGGCGGGGCTAACTTTCCAGTCGGCACTCGGATCCGGGCGTGTGATACGTCAATCGCTTCGTCTCGGCGATACAAGACGATTGGTACCGGTCTCGCCGACAAAGATCGATTCTGCCGGGATTTATGGCTTCCGGAAATCCTGGATGACCAAGGGCGCCGCCGTGCGGCGAAGCCGCTGGGCAGTCCTATGGAATAGTAAGCTATAAGGGTTGCTCCCTCGGATGGAGATGTACCATCTGTTCCGCCGCTACAGAGGAGTGTGATAACTCATTTTGTAGGTCTCGATGAGACAACATTTTGTGGAAAACTTTTTTAACGCAGGTCTCAAACATTTGTACTTTTTCACAAAAAAGTGGTTTTTTGGCCATTTTTCGATGTTTCAAAGGCAAGTTTCTCAGTTCCGCTCCTTTTGGGGAGCATTATATGTCAAAATGCTCCCCTGGCAATTCTGAATAGGGAATGTGTAAAAATTTTTTAACGCAGGTCACAAGAAAGTGGCTTTTTTGGCCAAAAAGTGTCATTTTGGTCACTTTTTTGGGTTACAAAGGAAAGTTTCGCTGATTAAACTTCTCGGAACAACACTTACTCCCGAACAACACACCCAAGGTCCTGTGGTCGGGCGCGGAGCGCCCGACCCTCTCCCTTGGAATGTGAGGGAACTTAGAGCATATTATCCGCTGATATAGACTTCGTGCACGCGAATGCGCCCAGCGCGCTCGTATTTTGTAATCTCAAGTGAAAATATTCTACCTTAGGTCATTACTTCAATTTGGTGTTTGTGTATCCTGTGAATGTGTAAAGTTTTTCTCGCAAACAGTCAGACTCGAAACATATTTATAGACACAGCATATTTGAGTGGAACTTGAAAAATTACAAACAAAAGTAAAGAAATAGCACATAGACAACCCGAGACCGAGATATTTTTACAGAAATATACTAAGAAAATTTTGCACAATTTGACACTACTCTATATACAGTCATAGCAAATAAATTCAGGAATTCAGCTAAATTGTTAGTCAAAAATCTTTAATGTGCCAGAAATATTCTCGCATTACGTGTGATGACAGTGGTAATTTTTATTCTGCAATCACTTTGAAATCGGTCAGCACGGCGTAATGATCCGATGGATAATCATTATCCCATTGGTTTGGAATTGGTGTGAGAGGCTCAGTGCCGGCATAGGTGTAAGATTTGATTGGTTTGAGCCACCTGGAGCCTTTGTAAAAAATGAAGTCCAGGCGATCTTGTGGCTCGGGGATTGACCATTCCCATTCCGGTCCACTTGATTTTTGAACAGTCGACCAGGTGTGCCCTACAACATAATATGTAAAAATTACCTGAACTATATATTAGGCAAAAATGTTTATGTAAATAATTAGAAATTATTGAAAATTTACACCTAACTATGACAAGTCCTATGTTCTTATTTGGAAAATGTTAGAGCTTACCCGGTGCCTCGATGACATTTGGGTGCAATTCTCTGTATGAGTCAACCATTCCAATATCCGTGAGCATTTTGGTAGCGGGCCACTCGAATACCCAACCACCATGCAAATGCCTAAAATATGCCAGATATATCAAACATATTTCACAAAATATAAATACTTTGTTTCTTCGGTCCAATCCTGGTGAGAAGGGCAATTGAAATCCCCTGCAACAATAAGCGGCCTACCACTGTCTTCGGCCTCCTTGGCGAAAGCCTGGAAGTTAGGGTGATCCAGCAATTCTTGTATGTTATCTACGCGACCTGTAAAGTAGGTGTTTTACGTATATAAAGGGTTTTAACTCGTTTTTAAGAAAGTGTCCATGTTTATATATCAAGCATAAAGATAGATTCAAATCAAAGCCAAAATTCTGTAAAATTAAACTAAATATGCAAAATTCGGCTACATAAAAAGATAAACTTTCGTGCTGCACTTGCAACATATTGACATTCTTTAATTAAACAAATACCTCAAAGTTAAACTTGGTGAATTACTAAATTTTTAAATAAAAACCTATTTGTATATTCAACTCTCCTTGTGAAATTTTCAATTAATTTTCTCATACCCTTTTGTTGTGTAAAACAACCGATGTGTCTTAAAATTCATTATGATAATTCAAAACGTAGTGCAATATAAGGAGCAGATATTTAAGCGAGATTTGACTGTGCTTTTATTTAACAAATTAAATCTAAAAAACATGGTCTAAGAAAAAAATTATCGTCTTAAGCAGGCATGACATGCGGGAAACCCAAATTTGAACTTCATAATTTTTTTTCTCGATTTTTTACAGTGCCCGGCTATTTTTTGATTGTTCCTACCCCACCGGACCGGGGTACGATCTAGCGATTGCCGCTATCAAAATAGGGTATATCGCCACAAAAAATGGGTGGTTTACCCTATTTTTCCGTTATTTCGCAACACCTATTGTGAAATAATGAAAAACTGGGGTATACCACCCATTTTTTGTGGCGATACACCCTATTTTGATATCGCCAATCGATAGATCGTACCCCGGTCCGGTGGGGTAGGAACACTCAGAAAATAGTCGAACACGGTAAAAAATTGAGAAAAAAATTATTGAATTCAAATTTTGTTTTCCCGCGTGTCATGCCTGGTCTTAAGTTGAAATGAGGGAGAAAATTGTCTGTTTAACTTGTCCGCGTTTAAGAACTCCAATAATAAATCAAAAATTACCCTCAATACTACTTTCGCCTTTGTATATTTGCTCCTTTCTCGTCACCATTCGGTTTTGTGCCGCGTATGGCCCATAGGACGTGTAATTGAGATGCATGGCAAAGAAATTCACAACGAACGAACGGCCGTGTTTCACCACAAGTACTGGCGCACCATTGCCCCAGTTTACTTCCACGATTTGATCCAGCATAAACTAAAAAAATGAAATGATTTTCGACCGTAAATTATCACACACATACATTAAATGTAAGGACATTGAAAGTTAAGGTGTAACCTTGTGTTTTGTGAGAATGGCCGTGTCAGGGTAAGAGCGGTTTCCATGCCATACCGCATTCCAGGGATGTCCCAGCATTTCGGTTATGTTGTTCATCACATCTGGCGTCTCCACTTCCTAGAAAGTTGTTTCAAGTTAATTTTATCCTGACGAAGCGTATTTTCCTATTTTGGCCGATTTAATAAACGATTCCTGGCTAGAAACTCGATCAGTGAGGGTTTAATCCGCAAAAAAATTATTATCATTTCCTTTTCTCAATTTATTAAATAAATGTTTAAATACTTGAAGAGACACAATGTCCGGATTGATTTGTCGGATGTGTTTGGCAATTTTCTCCAAACCGTTTTCCACGCGCCTGCCCGATAGCCAAATATTGAACGTGAGCACCCTGACAGTGAGCGGAGTTCCAGCTACCTGACCCATTTCAGCTTCAGGTTTGACTTCCGAATTGTTTTCTACCACGGTTGCCACCTGAAAAAAATCCATGTAAAATTTTACATAAGGTAATATAGAACTGAAATTTTTCTATAACATTACTGAAGCTCAACTGTATTTCGAGTTATGGCTTGGTGTTTTATGTAATATTATTTATTGTGGTAGTATAAGAACCCACCTGCGCGTTATCCTCTCCACTAAGAGCAACGGTTTCTGCAAGTTGCCGAAATTCGGAATTTACTGCGTCTAATGACACACGTGTTGGTTTGGCGACAGCAGCCAAAGACATTATACACATAAATATGCAAAGATTGGGAGACCAGGAACGAAATAACAATAATCTGGATCTGCGGCAATTAGTGAGCACATCCTTGTGGGTGTTGCTGGGCCTTGGAGGGGGCATTCAGGTGAGTGCTGAAGGCTGGCGATAGATCTAAAGATTTGACATGGTTTTTATAGATTCCATAAATGAAATGTTTATGATTAATGTATTCTTAAATTATCATATGTTATTTTGCTCAAACACAATTGCGACAAAGTCAATAAACCTCGCGCTTATATGGTATGTTGCTTTGTTACATGGAAATAATATATGTTATGCTCTGTCTACAAATGCTACGTAACCTAACTTATTGGGTTACTTAACCTAATTTATTGGGAAGGAAAAAACAAATCGCGTAAAACTAATCAATTCTAGCCAAAATCTCTGAAAAGTATTGGTAGAAACCTTAGTTGCTATACTATGCTTTCTAAGCTCAGGAGAGCTAAGAAAAGACACTCGTAAGCACTCAGAGTAAACGTAAATAAATATTGACCTTACGCAAAACGCCAGTTATTATTTGACTTTTGAGTTAGAGAGCTCTGTAGAATTGAATTAGAGTTGAAACTGTTGTGAAAAAAGTAAACATAGAAACACAATGATTCCTAAATTTATAGGCGACTTGCTATGAAGGTGATATTTCCATGGAAAAGGTCAAGTAAAATGTGTTATAAATGTTCGATATTTTTACTCAAACAATTGAACAATAGTTCAAAGTTAGTGGAAGGCAGAATTGTTGCCGGAATATTTTTTATATTAAAGCTGGATATATTTAAAAATATTGACGTGCTAAATTAGGACGCTGTTAGGAATAAAATTTTGAGAATTTTCTGATATGGAAAAGGAATCGAAATTTTTTCTTGACAAGACATTTGGACAATACATTTGTTATTTCAAGTTTATTTAAAAATAGGCCGAGGGTAAATCCAGGGGGCACACAATTCTGTGGTTTATACAGAACACAACAACGCGGTTTATTGTTACCTTACGTTCTCGGTTTAATGTAAACATTCCGAAATTGTATAATTGATGCAAATTTCGCATTGGTTGTCAAAAAGTGAATCAATATTGAGGTTGACAACCTGTGTACAGGGGACATCCCACAATAATCATTTTTATGAAGAGGCATACAGCCAAAACAGCGCCAGAGAAATAAAGGGACATAGGAATGAGTACCTCACAGGGAAGTAGGAGGACATGGGCCAATGTGACTGATATAATCATTCAAACACAGCGTATATCTCGAAAAGTGAACTTGTCAATAACCATCAAAACAAATTGAAATAAAACTACATTTTGTAACTAACGGATTAAAACATAATTTTGTACCACGATTTTGTTAGAAATAACAACCTCATGTGGCTGTTTCACTATGATATTTCAGAAAGTCCAAAGCAGAAATACCCTGCCAGGAAATTTCCCACCCCGTAATTTCCTGGCATTTCCTGTATTTTGAGGGTGTCTCTCTGAAATGCACAGAATTTCAACGCCAAAGGGACCCATTTTATGATTTCCATCGGTTGGAATAATGGACCGAGGGACAGTGATTTATTGATAATGTGGAAAAAGGAAGTGGAGACACAGGAGGAAAGAGTCCGGTTCTTTGCATCGACTGGTGCCTAGCCGGCCGATCTGCAAGTGACCTGTGCAGCGGTTGAAAACACCTTTCGCTGTGATGAACTTCATTTGAACATAAGAGTTAACTGATAGACAACATAAGTCCACATAGTTTATAAATGATACGTAACTTTAAACTATGAGTTTCTATTATCAGGTGCTATTTGCTTGCCCAAAAGTCACATTTTACGCTCGTTGGGCGGGCGCTCCATTAGAAATATAGGTAACCTAAAACTATCCGATGACCTGGTCGGTTATCAAACTAAACTTTTTGGACAGTCACGATGCACATTCATAAGTTGTTGAATCCGATATCCCGGCCCATTTAATCACGTTCATTGCTGGATGAACGCAAGCAAAAAGAATGAGGTAGAAATGAAATTGACAAATGTTTCACAGATATACATTTTGAAATTCAAGAAAATTAAATGTAGCAAGTTATTATTGAGAAAATTTAGCACGCTAAATATTCTGAATAAATGTTTCTAAACCAGATTGGATTTGGTTCCGAAGTTATAAAATATTGAAATAAATCATTCTATTAAAAATATACTAATAAGAAATTAATTTCCTAGTTTACGAATAAATTGCGTATAGATTTTAAAAGCAAGTGTGTGCTTGCGATATGAAAGATACACTAACGTATACGCTAATCAGCGTACTGAACTTTTTAGAAAAAGATACAAACAAAATGCTTTTATTGTATCGGTTAAGCACCTCAAAATTGCCCACCAACAAGCTAACTTATGGTTGCAGGTAAAAATTAGTGTGTTTTCGACTTAGTAATGTCATATTTAGATACCGTAAATCCTCTAATAAGTCCCCCGGGGGACTTATTGTTTCGTAAGGGTTTTCAAAAAAAATTTTAAATTTCAAACTCAAATTTCTCCGATATTTTCTATGACAAAGTTTTGTCATTGGGGTTTTTCTTACGTAACTCAACGAGATCTACACGAATATGCACTTAGTTTTGGTCGGGCGAGCTCGCAAGTACGTTTGGCATTCTGTTTGAGGGGGACTTATTTGAGGGGAGGGACTTAATTGAGGGGAGGGACTTATTAGAGGATTTACGGTATATTAGAACAATTTTTATGACTTCAATTAAAATTTCACATACCTGTGCGTTTTCCAGGATCTTGAGCAATCACACAGGGAAACATCATTCTGGTAGTCTGATGAGTCTTTGAATCGCAAATTTACAGACAGAAAGTCGAGTTAGCACGTGGGAAGATAGCACGTGTGGCGAAAAAATGGATTAGTCTTTTGGTTTGTCACATAATTTTTGACGTATATTGCCAAGGGCAGCACGTGAGCCGAACGAACGAGAACGAAATTGAATAAAATGAAGACGAAAGAAAGTTGGTTTGTTACGACAGAATAGTCACGAGACTTGAATTCGGCTCGTAGCGGCCGGTTTAATAATGACCAGACGAGACAGACAGACAGATAGCAAACTATGAAAGTACGCTGGATATCGATGGAAGCATAACGCCAAACGAGAATAGGATTTGAAAAGCATTTAAAAAGAGTTATCTGAAGATGTCTTCGAGGGAATTACAAAAGTGAGTGCTGAAGATAATGAAATTTGACGGCAGAATTTAACGATTTTGCTGACCGGAGGTTAATAATTTGATGTAAAAGATATATCTTTATGTTCTTAACAACGATTTTGCCGAGTAACATGTGACCTTCGAAATACACCTCTGGGTTTTTAATTTTCATAAAATTTTTACTTTCTGCTGCTAAGGAATTTATTTTGACTTAAATGTGTACGATTTTTCATCGAACGCAGTTATCTTGATAATTAAAAACATTTACGATAACAAACGAACCTTTCAAGTTACTACATAAACAATACTCTCATACATTGTTAAAATATTTTATGGCACTATTTCCACATTGCACTGATCGTTACTGTAATGTTATTAGTACCAAAATCCACGTATAATGAGGCAAAGGATTAATTAATAACATTTATATTTCTCTTAACAGTTAGGAGTTCAATTTTTTATTTCCTTATCGGCAACTTTTGTGTTTGTTGACACAAAGAAAAGTGCAGATGAAAAATGGTTCTTTGTTATTTTATAATTTGTCGGCATTGTGTACACTAGTTCCTGGTTGTTTCCGATTAGGGACATATAAAATAATAATTTATCTGTAAAGAAGCAACGGATACCAAGTTTAAATGGAAATACAAAATTCCTTTCAAGCAATGTTATTTTACTATTGTTACAATTGTTTAAGTTTTTACAATAGTTAAAGGATACAAGTTCAATAATAATTAAGCATGATAAAAAGTTAAAATATCGACTTTATTCGAAGACAAGACAGTTCCAGATGTGAATGAGCCATATTGAGTGAAATAAACGAGAAGCAATACCATAGAGAAAAGGAATAAAATATAGTGTGTGGTCAGAATTCGATGATTTTTGTTTGAGAGTCCGTGATATCTGTGCTTTGACTATCTTCTTCTGTAATCGCGTCGTTAAATGCCTGATTGGCGAATTCTGCATGGAATATGGATCGATCCGACAATTCTTGGATTGCTTCACTTTCTTCTTCGCCAATCTGATGATGATTCCCACTTTGCTAAAACGATTGACCATTAATGAATACATTTTAACTTTTATAAATGCTTTCTAACAGAGAATTTTTTGTGAAACGTTTACAATACTCTCCTCCTTATAGTTCAAAAATATGTGACATAATTAATGAAAATCAAACAAGGCTTATTTGATCTTGCTTTCAAATATGTTCAGAATCCCTAAATACTAAGCGGCAGCATCTGTAGTAGTATGTAACGCCCAAAGGAGACTTTCACTTCGGCACCTTCCCGTGGATAGACCGGGGCGAGTGATAGCTCATTTGAAAGCCCTGAGGCTGCTGATCCCGAATAAAATATCAGACCCAAAATTTGAATATTTGAATTCGCGCCAAAACCGAAAAACGTGTTTTTAAGGGTTTTGACCTGGGGAAGTGATGTTTTTTATGATCCCAATCGATTTCTGAGGCGATTTAGGACAACTTTGCTTTTTACACTTTTTGGTTTGGCGCATTTTTGAAAAAAGCCACTTTTTGGCCAAAAAATCGGTTTTTTTTGCTGTAATGTGTCTACAGGTCTGATTTTTGGTACCCGGGGGTTTTCGGGTACGCTGATCACGAATATGATGTCAGATTCGAGATTTGTTCTCACGAGGTCGTGGTATTCTCACGAGGTCAGAACGTTCCCGGGCGGGATGTTACTAACGGGCGGGATGTTGCTTGGTACAACTTCTACTCCCGAACAACATAATCTGACCGCTGATGGCGGTGCGCGAAGCGATGAAGAACCCAATCTCCCGCTGTGCACACTCCCGCTTCCTAGCTGAGAGGGGGCCGCGAAGCGGCCCCATCTGAGCTAGTCCTATACTAGTATTTGGCTGCTGTCGGGATGTATGTCTGAGGACACATGATAGAAGTGCATTCTTAGGGGTGCTTATTCCATTTTTCAAAGGTACATTCTTAGCGGTGCTTAACTGTAAATGTACCTTTTTAGGGTACTTTTTTGCGGGGAATCCATATTTGAGGTCTAAGTCTACCTAAATTTAGGTAAATTCTGAAATAATTTGTGTCTTTTTTCCGGTATTTCAGTCAACTTGATATTTCTCAGAACGAATTTTAAATACGTCTTTAGTAATTTTATTTCACTGAATAGTTTCATTTTGCTCGTATAAAATCAATATGGCGAACAACGTACGAGGCTAATTATCTTCGTAAAATTATTTAGCTAAGAATTTATACCTGTCCAAAGAGCAAACTTAGGCGTCGATTAGCACGTCGCAGTTCAACACGACTCTCTTCTGCTAGCATTTCTCGCGCTCTTTGCCAATTAGCAGAAAGTTGATCCCGAGATGAGCGCCCGCCTGACAGGAGTAAACGCAACCTGTACAGTACAAACGAAAATATGAATAATTAAAAATAAACGTCGATAAATTCACATATGGAATTTTTTCTTTCATCATTCGCTCTTTTATGCAGCTAACTAGATTATAATTATCAAAATGCTGTTACGACTGCTTTGTTACATAGAAGAAATTAGAGATTACATATTTTAGGATGCCTCAGTTAATATGAACGGTCAAAAAATTCTATAATCTAACTAACTGTCAAATTATATGATACTAGCTTTCTCGGACCGGCATTCGCCGGTCCTCAAATCTAGAAGATATCGAATCGAATCGAGAATAAATCTAATCGAATAGAATACAAAAGTTGAGAAAATATAATAATATTTCGAATTTTATTAGGAAAATAAGTGACATAGGAGACTAAAATATAGCAAACTAAAGTATAACATTACGTTCAAAAATTGCTGTTCAAGATACCTTTCTTGATCTTAAAAAGCTTTTATCTCAAGATATCACAAGATACCTTTCTTGATCTTAAAAAGCTTTTATCTCAAGATATCACAAGCTACCTAAGATATCACAAGATACCTAAGATATCACAAGATACCTAAGATATCACAAGATACCTAAGATATCACAAGATACCTAAGATATCACAAGATACCTAAGATATCACAAGATACCTTTCTTGATCTTAAAAAGCTTTTATCTCAAGATATCACAAGATACCTTTCTTGATCTTAAAAAGCTTTTATCTCAAGATATCACAAGATACATTTCTTGATCTTAAAAAGCTTTTATCTCAAGACATCACAAGATACCTAAGATATCACAAGCTACCTAAGACATCACAAGATACCTAAGATATCACAAGATACCTTTCTTGATCTTAAAAAGCTTTTATCTCAAGATATCACAAGATACATTTCTTGATCTTAAAAAGCTTTTATCTCAAGACATCACAAGATACCTAAGATATCACAAGATACTTTTCTTGATCTTAAAAAGCTTTTATCTCAAGACATCACAAGATACCTAAGATATCACAAGATACCTTTCTTGATCTTAAAAAGCTTTTATCTCAAGATATCACAAGATACATTTCTTGATCTTAAAAAGCTTTTATCTCAAGACATCACAAGATACCTAAGATATCACAAGATACCTAAGATATCACAAGATACCTAAGATATCACAAGATACCTAAGATATCACAAGATACCTTCCTTGATCTTAAAAAGCTTTTATCTCAAGATATCACAAGATACCTAAGATATCACAAGATACCTTTCTTGATCTTAAAAATCTTTTATCTCAAGATATCACAAGATACATTTCTTGATCTTAAAAAGCTTTTATCTCAAGACATCACAAGATACCTAAGATATCACAAGCTACCTAAGATATCACAAGCTACCTAAGATATCACAAGATACCTAAGATATCACAAGATACCTAAGATATCACAAGATACCTTTCTTGATCTTAAAAAGCTTTTATCTCAAGATATCACAAGATACCTTTCTTGATCTTAAAAAGCTTTTATCTCAAGACATCACAAGATACCTAAGATATCACAAGCTACCTAAGACATCACAAGATACCTAAGATATCACAAGATACCTTTCTTGATCTTAAAAAGCTTTTATCTCAAGATATCACAAGATACATTTCTTGATCTTAAAAAGCTTTTATCTCAAGACATCACAAGATACCTAAGATATCACAAGATACCTTTCTTGATCTTAAAAAGCTTTTATCTCAAGATATCACAAGATACCTTTCTTGATCTTAAAAAGCTTTTATCTCAAGACATCACAAGATACCTAAGATATCACAAGCTACCTAAGATATCACAAGATACCTAAGATATCACAAGATACCTTTCTTGATCTTAAAAAGCTTTTATCTCAAGATATCACAAGATACCTTTCTTGATCTTAAAAAGCTTTTATCTCAAGATATCACAAGATACCTTTCTTGATCTTAAAAAGCTTTTATCTCAAGATATCACAAGATACCTAAGATATCACAAGCTACCTAAGACATCACAAGATACCTAAGATATCACAAGATACCTTTCTTGATCTTAAAAAGCTTTTATCTCAAGATATCACAAGATACATTTCTTGATCTTAAAAAGCTTTTATCTCAAGACATCACAAGATACCTAAGATATCACAAGATACTTTTCTTGATCTTAAAAAGCTTTTATCTCAAGACATCACAAGATACCTAAGATATCACAAGATACCTTTCTTGATCTTAAAAAGCTTTTATCTCAAGATATCACAAGATACATTTCTTGATCTTAAAAAGCTTTTATCTCAAGACATCACAAGATACCTAAGATATCACAAGATACCTAAGATATCACAAGATACCTAAGATATCACAAGATACCTAAGATATCACAAGATACCTTCCTTGATCTTAAAAAGCTTTTATCTCAAGATATCACAAGATACCTAAGATATCACAAGATACCTTTCTTGATCTTAAAAATCTTTTATCTCAAGATATCACAAGATACATTTCTTGATCTTAAAAAGCTTTTATCTCAAGACATCACAAGATACCTAAGATATCACAAGCTACCTAAGATATCACAAGCTACCTAAGATATCACAAGATACCTAAGATATCACAAGATACCTTTCTTGATCTTAAAAAGCTTTTATCTCAAGATATCACAAGATACATTTCTTGATCTTAAAAAGCTTTTATCTCAAGACATCACAAGATACCTAAGATATCACAAGCTACCTAAGACATCACAAGATACCTAAGATATCACAAGATACCTTTCTTGATCTTAAAAAGCTTTTATCTCAAGATATCACAAGATACATTTCTTGATCTTAAAAAGCTTTTATCTCAAGACATCACAAGATACCTAAGATATCACAAGATACTTTTCTTGATCTTAAAAAGCTTTTATCTCAAGATATCACAAGATACATTTCTTGATCTTAAAAAGCTTTTATCTCAAGACATCACAAGATACCTAAGATATCACAAGCTACCTAAGATATCACAAGATACCTAAGATATCACAAGATACTTTTCTTGATCTTAAAAAGCTTTTATCTCAAGACATCACAAGATACCTAAGATATCACAAGATACCTTTCTTGATCTTAAAAAGCTTTTATCTCAAGATATCACAAGATACCTTTCTTGATCTTAAAAAGCTTTTATCTCAAGATATCACAAGATACCTAAGATATCACAAGATACCTTTCTTGATCTTAAAAAGCTTTTATCTCAAGATATCACAAGATACCTTTCTTGATCTTAAAAAGCTTTTATCTCAAGATATCACAAGCTACCTAAGATATCACAAGACAAGGGATAGTATGATATAAGTTTTTTCCGGTATACTTCCCGGGATAGATTGATATAAGTTTTTCCGCTATACTTTCCGGGATAGATTGATATAAAATTTTCCAGATATTCTTCCCGGGATAGTATGATATAAGTTTTTCCGGTATACTTTCCGGGATAGATTGATATAAAATTTTCCAGCTATTCTTCCCGGGATAGATTGATATAAAATTTTCCAGCTATTCTTCCCGGGATAGATTGATATAAGTTTTTCCGGTATACTTCCCGGGATAGATTGATATAAAATTTTCCAGCAGTTCTTCCCGGGATAGATTGATATAAAATTTTCCAGCAGTTCTTCCCGGGATAGTATGATATAAGTTTTTCCGGTATACTTCCCGGGATAGATTGATATAAAATTTTCCAGATATTCTTCCCGGGATAGTTTGATCTAAGTTTTTCCAGCTTTACTTCCCGGGATAATTTGATATAAGCAAGCATGACACGCGGGAAAACCAAATTTGAATTGAATATTTTTTTCTCAATTTTCTACCGTGTTCGACTATTTTCTGAGTGTTCCAACCCCACCGGACCGGGGTACGATCTATCGATTGGCGCTATCAAAATAAGGTGTATCGCCACAAAAAATGGGTGGTTTACCCCCAGTTTTTCATTATTTCACAATAGGTGTTGCGAAATAACGGAAAAATAGGGTAAACCACCCATTTTTGTGGCGATATACCCAATTTTGATAGCGGGAATCGCTAGATCGTACCCCGGTCCGGTGGGGTAGGAACAATCAAAAAATAGCCGGACACTGTAAAAAATCGAGAAAAAAATTATGAAGTTCAAATATGGGTTTCCCACGTGTCATGCCTGGATATAAGTTTTTCCGGTATACTTGCCGGGATAGATTGATATAAAATTTTCCAGCAGTTCTTCCCGGGATATTATGATATAAGTTTTTCCGGTATACTTCCCGTGATAGATTGATATAAAATTTTCCAGCAGTTCTTCCCGGGATAGATTGATATAAAATTTTCCAGCTGTTCTTCCCGGGATAGATTGATATAAAAGTTTCCAACAGTTCTTCCCGGGATAGATTGATATAAAAGTTTCCAACAGTTCTTCCCGGGAGAGATTGACGTAAAATTTTCCAGCTATTCGTCCCGGGATAGTATGATATAAGTTTTTCCAGCAGTTCTTCCCGGGATAGATTCATATAAAATATTCCAGCTATTCTTCCCGGGATAGATTGATGTAAAATTTTCCAGCTATTCGTCCCGGGATAGTATGATATAAGTTTTTCCAGCAGTTCTTCCCGGGATAGATTGATATAAAATTTTCCAACTATTCTTCCCGGGATAGTTTGATATAAGTTTTTCCGGTATACTTTCCGGGATAGATTGATATAGAATTTTCCAGATATTCTTCCCGGGATAGTATGATATAAGTTTTTCCGGTATACTTCCCGGGATAAATTGATATAAGTTTTTCCGGTATACTTTCCGGGATAGATTGATATAAAATTTTCCAGCTATTCTTCCCGGGATAGATTGATATAAGTTTTTCCGGGATACTTCCCGGGATAGATTGATATAAAATTTTCCAACTATTCTTCCCGGGATAGTTTGATATAAGTTTTTCCGGTATACTTTCCGGGATAGATTGATCTAAAATTTTCCAGATATTCTTCCCGGGATAGTATGATATAAGTTTTTCCGATATACTTCCCGGGATAGATTGATATAAGTTTTTCCGGTATACTTTCCGGGATAGATTGATATAAAATTTTCCAGCTATTCTTCCCGGGATAGATTGATATAAAATTTTCCAGCTATTCTTCCCGGGATAGATTGATATAAGTTTTTCCGGTATACTTTCCGGGATAGATTGATATAAAATTTTCCAGCTATTCTTCCCGGGATAGATTGATATAAGTTTTTCCGGGATACTTCCCGGGATAGATTGATATAAAATTTTCCAACTATTCTTCCCGGGATAGTTTGATATAAGTTTTTCCGGTATACTTTCCGGGATAGATTGATATAAAATTTTCCAGATATTCTTCCCGGGATAGTATGATATAAGTTTTTCCGGTATACTTCCCGGGATAGATTGATATAAGTTTTTCCGGTATACTTTCCGGGATAGATTGATATAAAATTTTCCAGCTATTCTTCCCGGGATAGATTGATATAAAATTTTCCAGCTATTCTTCCCGGGATAGATTGATATAAGTTTTTCCGGTATACTTTCCGGGATAGATTGATATAAAATTTTCCAGCTATTCTTCCCGGGATAGATTGATATAAGTTTTTCCGGTATACTTTCCGGGATAGATTGATATAAAATTTTCCAGCAGTTCTTCCCGGGATAGATTGATATAAAATTTTCCAGCAGTTCTTCCCGGGATAGATTGATATAAAATTTTCCAGCAGTTCTTCCCGGGATAGTATGATATAAGTTTTTCCGGTATACTTCCCGGGATAGATTGATATAAAATTTTCCAGATATTCTTCCCGGGATAGTTTGATCTAAGTTTTTCCAGCTTTACTTCCCGGGATAATTTGATATAAGCAAGCATGACACGCGGGAAAACCAAATTTGAATTGAATATTTTTTTCTCAATTTTCTACCGTGTTCGACTATTTTCTGAGTGTTCCAACCCCACCGGACCGGGGTACGATCTATCGATTGGCGCTATCAAAATAAGGTGTATCGCCACAAAAAATGGGTGGTTTACCCCCCAGTTTTTCATTATTTCACAATAGGTGTTGCGAAATAACGGAAAAATAGGGTAAACCACCCATTTTTGTGGCGATATACCCAATTTTGATAGCGGCAATCGCTAGATCGTACCCCGGTCCGGTGGGGTAGGAACAATCAAAAAATAGCCGGACACTGTAAAAAATCGAGAAAAAAATTATGAAGTTCAAATATGGGTTTCCCACGTGTCATGCCTGGATATAAGTTTTTCCGGTATACTTGCCGGGATAGATTGATATAAAAGTTTCCAACAGTTCTTCCCGGGATATTATGATATAAGTTTTTCCGGTATACTTCCCGTGATAGATTGATATAAAATTTTCCAGCAGTTCTTCTCGGGATAGATTGATATAAAATTTTCCAGCTGTTCTTCCCGGGATAGATTGATATAAAAGTTTCCAACAGTTCTTCCCGGGATAGATTGATATAAAATTTTCCAGCAGTTCTTCCCGGGATATTATGATATAAGTTTTTCCGGTATACTTCCCGTGATAGATTGATATAAAATATTCCAGCTATTCTTCCCGGGATAGATTGATGTAAAATTTTCCAGCTATTCGTCCCGGGATAGTATGATATAAGTTTTTCCAGTAGTTCTTCCCGGGATAGATTGATATAAAAGTTTCCAATAGTTCTTCCCGGGATAGATTGATATAAAATTTTCCAGCAGTTCTTCCCGGGATATTATGATATAAGTTTTTCCGGTATACTTCCCGTGATAGATTGATATAAAATTTTCCAGCTGTTCTTCCCGGGATAGATTGATATAAAAGTTTCCAACAGTTCTTCCCGGGATAGATTGATATAAAAGTTTCCAACAGTTCTTCCCGGGAGAGATTGACGTAAAATTTTCCAGCTATTCGTCCCGGGATAGTATGATATAAGTTTTTCCAGCAGTTCTTCCCGGGATAGATTGATATAAAATTTTCCAACTATTCTTCCCGGGATAGTTTGATATAAGTTTTTCCGGTATACTTTCCGGGATAGATTGATATAGAATTTTCCAGATATTCTTCCCGGGATAGTATGATATAAGTTTTTCCGGTATACTTCCCGGGATAAATTGATATAAGTTTTTCCGGTATACTTTCCGGGATAGATTGATATAAAATTTTCCAGCTATTCTTCCCGGGATAGATTGATATAAGTTTTTCCGGGATACTTCCCGGGATAGATTGATATAAAATTTTCCAACTATTCTTCCCGGGATAGTTTGATATAAGTTTTTCCGGTATACTTTCCGGGATAGATTGATATAAAATTTTCCAGATATTCTTCCCGGGATAGTATGATATAAGTTTTTCCGGTATACTTCCCGGGATAGATTGATATAAGTTTTTCCGGTATACTTTCCGGGATAGATTGATATAAAATTTTCCAGCTATTCTTCCCGGGATAGATTGATATAAAATTTTCCAGCTATTCTTCCCGGGATAGATTGATATAAGTTTTTCCGGTATACTTTCCGGGATAGATTGATATAAAATTTTCCAGCTATTCTTCCCGGGATAGATTGATATAAGTTTTTCCGGTATACTTTCCGGGATAGATTGATATAAAATTTTCCAGCAGTTCTTCCCGGGATAGATTGATATAAAATTTTCCAGCAGTTCTTCCCGGGATAGATTGATATAAAATTTTCCAGCAGTTCTTCCCGGGATAGTATGATATAAGTTTTTCCGGTATACTTCCCGGGATAGATTGATATAAAATTTTCCAGATATTCTTCCCGGGATAGTTTGATCTAAGTTTTTCCGGTATACTTCCCGGGATAGATTGATATAAGTTTTTCCGGTATACTTTCCGGGATAGATTGATATAAAATTTTCCAGCTATTCTTCCCGGGATAGATTGATATAAAATTTTCCAGCTATTCTTCCCGGGATAGATTGATATAAGTTTTTCCGGTATACTTTCCGGGATAGATTGATATAAAATTTTCCAGCTATTCTTCCCGGGAAAGATTGATATAAGTTTTTCCGGTATACTTTCCGGGATAGATTGATATAAAATTTTCCAGCAGTTCTTCCCGGGATAGATTGATATAAAATTTTCCAGCAGTTCTTCCCGGGATAGATTGATATAAAATTTTCCAGCAGTTCTTCCCGGGATAGTATGATATAAGTTTTTCCGGTATACTTCCCGGGATAGATTGATATAAAATTTTCCAGATATTCTTCCCGGGATAGTTTGATCTAAGTTTTTCCAGCTTTACTTCCCGGGATAATTTGATATAAGCAAGCATGACACGCGGGAAAACCAAATTTGAATTGAATATTTTTTTCTCAATTTTCTACCGTGTTCGACTATTTTCTGAGTGTTCCAACCCCACCGGACCGGGGTACGATCTATCGATTGGCGCTATCAAAATAAGGTGTATCGCCACAAAAAATGGGTGGTTTACCCCCCAGTTTTTCATTATTTCACAATAGGTGTTGCGAAATAACGGAAAAATAGGGTAAACCACCCATTTTTGTGGCGATATACCCAATTTTGATAGCGGCAATCGCTAGATCGTACCCCGGTCCGGTGGGGTAGGAACAATCAAAAAATAGCCGGACACTGTAAAACATCGAGAAAAAAATTATGAAGTTCAAATATGGGTTTACCACGTGTCATGCCTGGATATAAGTTTTTCCGGTATACTTGCCGGGATAGATTGATATAAAAGTTTCCAACAGTTCTTCCCGGGATATTATGATATAAGTTTTTCCGGTATACTTCCCGTGATAGATTGATATAAAATTTTCCAGCAGTTCTTCTCGGGATAGATTGATATAAAATTTTCCAGCTGTTCTTCCCGGGATAGATTGATATAAAAGTTTCCAACAGTTCTTCCCGGGATAGATTGATATAAAATTTTCCAGCAGTTCTTCCCGGGATATTATGATATAAGTTTTTCCGGTATACTTCCCGTGATAGATTGATATAAAATATTCCAGCTATTCTTCCCGGGATAGATTGATGTAAAATTTTCCAGCTATTCGTCCCGGGATAGTATGATATAAGTTTTTCCAGTAGTTCTTCCCGGGATAGATTGATATAAAAGTTTCCAACAGTTCTTCCCGGGATAGATTGATATAAAATTTTCCAGCAGTTCTTCCCGGGATATTATGATATAAGTTTTTCCGGTATACTTCCCGTGATAGATTGATATAAAATTTTCCAGCTATTCTTCCCGGGATAGATTGATATAAAAGTTTCCAACAGTTCTTCCCGGGATAGATTGATATAAAATTTTCCAACTATTCTTCCCGGGATAGTTTGATATAAGTTTTTCCGGTATACTTCCCGGGATAGATTGATATAAAAGTTTCCAACAGTTCTTCCCGGGATAGATTGATATAAAATATTCCAGCTATTCTTCCCGGGATAGATTGATATAAAATTTTCCAGCAGTTCTTCCCGTGATAGATTGATATAATTATATTCCAGCTATTCTTCCCGGGATAGATTGATGTAAAATTTTCCAGCTATTCGTCCCGGGATAGTATGATATAAGTTTTTCCAGTAGTTCTTCCCGGGATAGATTGATATAAAAGTTTCCAACAGTTCTTCCCGGGATAGATTGATATAAAATTTTCCAGCAGTTCTTCCCGGGATATTATGATATAAGTTTTTCCGGTATACTTCCCGTGATAGATTGATATAAAATTTTCCAGCTATTCTTCCCGGGATAGATTGATATAAAAGTTTCCAACAGTTCTTCCCGGGATAGATTGATATAAAATTTTCCAACTATTCTTCCCGGGATAGTTTGATATAAGTTTTTCCGGTATACTTCCCGGGATAGATTGATATAAAAGTTTCCAACAGTTCTTCCCGGGATAGATTGATATAAAATATTCCAGCTATTCTTCCCGGGATAGATTGATATAAAATTTTCCAGCAGTTCTTCCCGTGATAGATTGATATAATTATATTCCAGCTATTCTTCCCGGGATAGATTGATGTAAAATTTTCCAGCTATTCGTCCCGGGATAGTATGATATAAGTTTTTCCAGTAGTTCTTCCCGGGATAGATTGATATAAAAGTTTCCAACAGTTCTTCCCGGGATAGATTGATATAAAATTTTCCAGCAGTTCTTCCCGGGATAGTTTGATATAAGTTTTTCCGGTATACTTCCCGGGATAGATTGATATAAAATTTTCCAGCTGTTCTTCCCGGGATAGATTGATATAAAAGTTTCCAACAGTTCTTCCCGGGATAGATTGATATAAAATTTTCCAACTATTCTTCCCGGGATAGTTTGATATAAGTTTTTCCGGTATACTTCCCGGGATAGATTGATATAAAAGTTTCCAACAGTTCTTCCCGGGATAGATTGATATAAAAGTTTCCAACAGTTCTTCCCGGGATAGTTTGATATAAGTTTTTCCGGTATACTTCCCGTGATAGATTGATATAAAATTTTCCAGCTGTTCTTCCCGGGATAGATTGATATAAAAGTTTCCAACAGTTCTTCCCGGGATAGATTGATATAAAATTTTCCAACTATTCTTCCCGGGATAGTTTGATATAAGTTTTTCCGGTATACTTCCCGGGATAGATTGATATAAAAGTTTCCAACAGTTCTTCCCGGGATAGATTGATATAAAAGTTTCCAACAGTTCTTCCCGGGATAGATTGATATAAAATTTTCCAACTATTCTTCCCGGGATAGTTTGATATAAGTTTTTCCGGTATACTTTCCGGGATAGATTGATATAAAATTTTCCAGCAGTTCTTCCCGGGATAGATTGATATAAAAGTTTCCAACAGTTCTTCCCGGGATAGATTGATATAAAATATTCCAGCTATTCTTCCCGGGATAGATTGATATAAAATTTTCCAGCAGTTCTTCCCGGGATAGATTGATATAAAATTTTCCAGCTGTTCTTCCCGGGATAGATTGATATAAAAGTTTCCAACAGTTCTTCCCGGGATAGATTGATATAAAATTTTCCAACTATTCTTCCCGGGATAGTTTGATATAAGTTTTTCCGGTATACTTTCCGGGATAGATTGATATAGAATTTTCCAGATATTCTTCCCGGGATAGTATGATATAAGTTTTTCCGGTATACTTCCAGGGATAAATTGATATAAGTTTTTCCGGTATACTTTCCGGGATAGATTGATATAAAATTTTCCAGCTATTCTTCCCGGGATAGATTGATATAAGTTTTTCCGGGATACTTCCCGGGATAGATTGATATAAAATTTTCCAACTATTATTCCCGGGATAGTTTGATATAAGTTTTTCCGGTATACTTTCCGGGATAGATTGATATAAAATTTTCCAGATATTCTTCCCGGGATAGTATGATTCTTCTTCCCGTGATATGATTCTTCTTCCCGTGATAGTATGATACCATTATCGATTCTATAATTCTAAACGTAAACAAACCTTGGACTGTGTTTATATTGATACCGAAAAGCCATTCCAGCGAGAAAAGCGAGTATAATAACGAAAAATACGTATTTGAAAAGCTTTCCTGAAGTAGAAAAATATATATGCGCTGAAATATGAAAATTATACCCCAGTGTATATTCCCATTTTGTGTGGAGTATTTGACTTTCAGGTCGAAATAGTCGCTCGAAATTCTTTGGTCGTTCTCTAAGGATTTCGCTACAATCATACAAAAAAGGCTGAATTAATGAAATAACACTTACTGTCTTTTTGAATGCTTTGGAAAGCAGCATTTACGACAGAATAAAAGAGATCTTTGTCGTAATTATTGGAATCATTTGCTATCACTGCAATCTAAAACAATGCTTCATTTAAAATTTTGTGGTATTCCATGTGAGATTATTATTTTATTTACTCATTTTATAACTGTTTCCAAAAGTTTAGTTTATGTAAAAGTTTATAATTGTTTGTATTTCTGTTCATTTTCCTTTCTCCTTTCTCTTGACGAGATATCGTTTTTCTGCGGATACTTTCCTTAGAAAACCCAGTTTTATTCCGAAAAGCCATTTTTTGCCCAAAAATGTTTTCAGAAAAACGACATTTTTGAAAAATCGATTTTTTAAAGTGGCACTGCAAGTAGGGTTTTAGGGATATTTTGAATCTGCAAAGATTCCGAAATTGCAATAAGATTTTTGAACTCACGTCGAAACATGCAATTTTTGCCAGAACGTGCACTTTTAGCCATTTTATAATATCATTTTTGAGGCGATATAAAAAACTGGTTGCAGCTTCGGAATCACCGCTGCAAAATACTAATAAAAAAACCATTTACAGATAAAATCGTACTATTTTTGATATTCTGACATAAGAAACGCATGAAAAATGGCAGTCCAGAAAAAACTGACTTTTTCTACCCACTTTTTCCCTACTTGTTTATGAGGAAAAATGCGCTCAGAAAGCGATATCTCGCCCAAAAACTTGAGAAAGAAACGAACGAAAATAACGGAAGTAACTGTTTAAACAATCAAATGCGAGAAAATTTCCAACCTGGTAAAGTGGATGCAGGTCTGACTGATCCAACTTGATGAAAGAAATGCCTGTTTTTGGGTTTTTACTAAACAAGTCCGCCTCTACTTTCATTACGGATCGTCGGGCTTCGGTAAAATTGAGCCACGTTTGCCGGAACGTTAGCACCGCACCTAAGTTTGTTGATGATAAAATTATATACATAGGTTATATACCGCATTGTGGACAACACTGCCCCACTGGTGTGACGGGCTCCGAGCAAAAATAGGACGTTTCAATGCAACGCACTTGCTTACATATCGCAGTTATGTACTGAAATAACTGATTTCTTATCATAATCGTTCGGAAGCTGTACTATTTTTCGAATTTTGATTTTCAAAAGTGTAAAACTTTGTAATGTTCATCTTATTCAGGGGTGGGATCGACTCATGTCCAAAAATAAGAACATTTGCCCCAAAAAGTAAGATTTCGGGGTCAAAAATAAGAACATTTTTATAATTTTTTCAAACCATAGGGCCCCCTATGGTTTTTTAGCAAAAATTGTTTTAAAGATTTTTTTGCCAAAAAATCATATGGGGTACCGTACTAATTTTTTGACAAAAATTTTCAGAAAATTATTTTTCAAACCATATGGGTCGATGTAATCTATTTCGATTTTTCAAAGGCCTTTGATACTGTACCTCATATTAGACTCTTAGAAAAACTTGAATCCTTAGGCGTTACTGGTCAAATGCTAAGTTGGATAAAATCTTACCTCTCAGATCGTACCTTTAATGTAGTTGTTAACGGGGAATTCTCAGAAACTCAACCAGTCAAAAGCGGGGTACCTCAAGGCTCGGTGTTAGGACCACTTCTCTTTCTCTTTTACATTCATGATCTACCCATATTTTGCAATACCCCAGGTGTTTTTACTGAACTTTTCGCGGATGATTTAAAGGCCTACCATATCTCTTCTCCAAATATTTTTTCTTTCACAAAACCTCTAAAAGCCTTTATTAACAAACTCCTATTATATTGCGAAATAAATGGGTTAAAAGTGAATGTCCAAAAATGCTCCACTATGCACCTTGGTACAAACAACCCTTGCCTTCCGTACTCGTTAGTCAACACAGAAATTCCAACCATAGGCGACGGTAACTCTGTTAGAGATTTAGGAGTCCACTTTTCTAACAACCTCAAATGGCGTAGTCACATCCAAATTATAGTTGAGAAAGCTCGTAGGTCTTCATTTACCATTTTTAAGTCGATAAAAAGTCACAACGCAAATACGCTTACCCACCTGTTCTGCACTTTTGTACGACCTATTCCCGAATTTTCATCTAGTGTTTTCAATCCTTACTACACAAAAGACATAGACGCAATTGAAAAAGTTCAAAAGCAATTCCTTAAACTCGTTTTTAAACGTTGCACATTTGGAAAGGAACCACCTTCGTACGAAAAACTCCTAGAACTTTATAAGATTGAGTCACTTGAGCATCATAGGCTAAAAGCAGACTTTGTTCTATTCCACAAATACATGTTAGGTATCATTCCATTAGAGAACCAAACTGCTTTTAAATTCATTCAGTCCAAAACTCGTGGAGAAAAGTTCAAATTCCAAACCACTGCCGCCAAAACTACTTTACGTTTTCAATCGTTTTTCGTCCGAGTCTCTCGTCTTTACGCTAAACTACCTCTAGACATTAGACAACTGAGTTTAAAAGAATTTGTGAGTAAGATCGATCCATACATTACCAAATACTAACTTTATCTCTCTTCAAGTTTAATCTCTGCATGTAAAATGACGATTTCGCTCACGAGTTCCATTGGAGATAATTGACCATCACCTCGGTGAACAGTGAGAGCAATCTTACTAAAAGAGTCCAAAAAGAATTAAGGGAGAAAAAATATGAGGTGTAGGCCGGGGACTCTGCATTAAGTTGTGGGGATGATCCGGTGACACCCACTCCTACGCATTACTCTCCTGTCCTGAACTCCAGAAATCTGATTACATGCAGATCTCCAAAACGTTCAAATATGTTTCACAATGTAAATAAGCTTTCAAATTTTGTTACATTTGCTTTGAGTCGGAAATCGAAAAGAATTACCCCTCCCCTTAAAGGCTTTATTGATAATTCATCTTCGTTGTTTGTTTCTTGTAATTGTATATCATTTTCACGTCAGATTGACATCAATTGTAGTCGCATTTCAATGCATAAACGTTATCATTATTATTATATGGTCCCCCTATGGTTTTTTGGCAAAAATTTTTTTCTGAAAATTTTTTGGCATTTTTCCAAATGCATTCTTAGAGGTGCATTTTTTTCAAATTTTTTAGGAAAAGTTGCTTGTATTTCAAAAATTCCCATTTGGAAATGGATATTGCGTGAAATAAGAACAAAATAAATAAGAACATTGGCCACAAATAAGAACAAATCTTACAAATAAGAACATTTTAAATTTGTAAGATTGGGACCCTAAAAATAAGAACATTTCTTACAAATAAGAACACGATCCCACCCCTGATCTTATTAGACAGCATAAGTCACAAGGGTCTGACTGAAGATGCCAAACCTTACGGCTTAAAATGAACATTGTCTCAGATTATGGGCGAAAGAATGTTTATTGTTTATCATACGAAAATTATTCTAACACAGGGGTTCCATCGGGTCGGGTCCAAAAATAAGAACATTTGCCCCAAAAAGTAAGATTTCGGGGTCAAAAATAAGAACATTTTTATAATTTTTCAAACCATAGGGTCCCCCCCTATGGTTTTTTAGCAAAAATTTTTTCCAAGTGCATTCTTAGGGGTGCATTTTTTCAAATTTTTCAAATTCGCGCCGAAACTATAATGCCAATATTTTATTCTGCATGAATGAAAAAATAGCGCCGCAGGCGAAAATTTTTCAATTTTAGGCGATATTCATAAAAATTTGCACTATTTTTAAAAATACTTGGAGAAAAAATGGCATCCAAATAGCGCCGCAGGCGAAAATTTTTAGGAAAAGTTGCTTATATTTCAAAAATTCCCATTTAGAAATGGATATTTCGTGAAAATAAGAACAAAATAAGAACATTGGCCAAAAATAAGAACAAATCTTACAAATAAGAACATTTTATTTTTCTAAGATTTGGACCCTCAAAATAAGAACAAATCTTAGAAATAAGAACAAATGGAACCCCTGTTCTAACATAACTTTTTTGCGTTAAAAATGCATATCAAATTTTTAAATTGAGAGGTGAATTTTTTCCATATCCACAATAACGTTAGCTAGTCGCGGATTTCGAATACAGTATTTGGGGAAAGATTTTCAAACATAACACGTCAAAGAAGTCACTAATTGTAAAATTTTATTAGATTATCTATAAAAATTTGTATTATAAACTATTACGAAGAAGTAAGTATGAGAAGAACATGTAAGAATAAAATTTTATAGCTTTTGATAAAGTTTCGTTTCGATCCTAATTCTGTACGATTTCCATGTTGGGCCATCATCACTATCATTGCAAGAGTCGAAATCACTTTCAAAATGGCGCATTTTTATCTATTTGGCCAAACGTTCATATTATAAGGTTTCTTGTAATATTTTTACTGTTTTCTCTGTCACCGTTATAATAACTATTTATCGTATAACTCACTCGGGAGGTTCCCAAGGTGATACACCGGTTCCAGCTGGCCGTCAAATTTCTTTTTGGATAACTTTTAAGGGCCTCGCCCACAAAGCTTAACCTCGTGCTGTGAGAATGGTGTTCTGAGTTTTTTTCAAAAAACGCAAATGGTCGAAAATCACGGTTTTCTCAGGCAAAATGGCGCCAATTCAAACCATATTTTTGGATTTTTAATATTTTTGCAGGTTTTAGTTCGGGATTTGTCTCTGTTTTTGTTATTTATGTGTTCCTCAGTCATTGTATTTTATTTGTACAAATTTTCTGAATAAAATTGACATACATAACAGACAATTTGATAGTAAAACTAACAGAAGAGAACCAAAATTGCATGCATAGTAAGCTGAGCAGGAAGACTCACCGATAGCGGAAAACATGATGGATAGGAATTTACCCCATCTGGTGGGCATTCGAACGGTACCAAGCTTTTTGGCCCATACATTACGAAAAACAAGTTAGCCTGATACGGAAAATCGAATTTTTACAAGGAAAATGCGAAAAAATCCGACTTCAGAGGCCGTTTTCGGGCATTTTTGTCTATGAAAGTGGCAAAAATAACGTCATATTCGTGTTCCCCGTAATTTTCTGGGTAAGATAGCACATTTTTCAGAATTTTTCGAGAAAAAATTTTTTTTCACGTTTTTTGCTACCTGGTAAAAAATCGAAAAAAAATTTTTCTCGAAAAATTCTGAAAAATGTGCTATCTTACCCAGAAAATTACGGGTACATTTTCGTTTTTTGAAAAAACTCAGAACACCATTCTCACAGCACGAGGTTAAGCTTTGTGGGCGAGGCCCTTAAAAGTTATCCAAAAAGAAATTTGACGGCCAGCTGGAACCGGTGTATCACCTTGGGAACCTCCCGAGTCAGTCCTTATTATTATTTTTGATAATCTTTTTAATTATTATTGAAAACACCTATTTAGTCTTTATTTTGGGCTTTCCAGGGAAAAAATTCCCTGACAAATTCAAATAAAAAATCAAGTTGCTAATTTATCAGAGAACAAACTTAAAATTTGAACTCTTCCACCAAAAATATTTGCTTTAATTTTTGTCCTTATTTTTTTTCCAAAGTTAGACCATATTTTAAGGTGTTTGTCCCTCAATAATCTTTAACATTGCTTTAAATTCTAGTCCCATAGCTGCATTCTAATTTATATAATTTTTAGTAATCGTGGCTGTTCGTCTAGATATATCGTCTCTTCGCACAAATGATTGTGGGTTGTTTCTATTTATTTATTTATTGTTCTAATTAACGCATATTTTAGCGCAAGTTCCTGCGAGTGATTAACGAAAATATATCGGCTCGCAACTTGGGCAATCGCGGTTTAAACACCCAGTCTGTTCGTCCAATGGCTCTTCACGATGAATGTCCTCAACATAGAAAGCGTACAGCCCCCGATATTGTAAGTTGTAAACCAAACAATGTATTATTATTCTCTCAGTTTAGTGTTAGGCAAATATAAAAATGAAAACTCTGAGAGTAAAACATGAGACAGCAGCACACTCAGCATTTTCGTATATAATCCTGAGCTAGAGTTTTGTTAGAATTTACCAGCAAACGTCTATCAATTGATACGTTGGGTAAGTTCACTTGTGGTCTGCTCGGAATCTACCCGAAACGAGTACTAATCGTCTCCATTTGATGTGGAAAATCCCAAAATATTCGGATTTATCAACTAGTTTATATTTTCGGACTACCCACTTCCAATGGAGATGATTGGTACTGTTTTCGGGTAGATTCCGAGCAGACTCCCAAAAGAACTCTAGCCCAAGGATTGAAAGATGACATTTGTAAAAAAATGAAATATTTTAGAAACAAATATCGAAGAAGACACGGGAACCGTCTATGTTAACTGATTATTTAAAATTTGCTGCCCCGAAAGTGACTGTCGACAGGCGAAAAATGTTGTTTTCGGGATTAGGACCGAGAACTAAATACAAAGAAGTACATGAATATTTCTCTCGCTATGGAAGTATTCTCCAATGTTATTTCGAAAAAGACCGTGTAACAGGCCAATGGCTACAAAATGGCGGCGTTTTGTTTTCAACGTCAGAAGAGGTGGGCAACTTTCTTTCTAATTCGTAAACAATTTGTAACATGTTCCGTTATTTAAAAAAATTAGTGAGGTAGATGATACATTATATGAAGAACATTGAACTATTTTTAATTAACGGATGCTTATACTTTCGTGATATAAATTAATGTCTAATTATAAAGCCAGAGAAGTTTGCAAAATTGTATAAATTATTCTAAGAATGATATATAAATTTCGGAAAAAAGAGATAATCCATTAAATTCTTTATTCATACCAATTTTATGTGTTAATATTTCACTTTACTCCCAGTGGAGAATTGGAAATGACTTATATTTAATAATAAAAACAGGTCTTACATATGGTGCAACCGTTGAAATTCCGAAAAAATTGAGTAACAGTGGTTGAAATTTTTTCATGTGGGGATTTTCAACTCCGCTTGTTCCTAATTTGTGGTCAATTTCGGCACTGGGTGTATTATAGTGCCATGCACTCGGATTATCTTTTATGAAAAATAGATTTGATAAAATGGGCGACCACTACAATTTTACGATAAATTTCAATGAAACTGTCCAATAGTTTTCCTGCTCGCGGGTTATTCACAATTCTGATTCCGAATCCCGCGTTATTTCTACTCATTATTTCTACTCTTATTCTAGAGTTGTTTATTAAATGCTTTCAGTGTGACAAAGCGCTGAATGATGCCCCACATGTGATTAACGACGAAGAAGTGGAAGTGAAACGAGAAGATAATACCCCCAATTACCAATCCTTCAAGTTCAAAGTCTGTAACTTGCATAAAAATACGACTGAGGAAGGGCTACAGAAATATTATTCGAAATGGGGACCTCTTCGCCAATGCAGAATACATACAGATGATCATGGACACTCCAAATGCTTCGGATTCGTCGAGTTTTCTTCCCAGGAAGCGGTATGATATTTTATTTAGTCATAATCCAATAATAGAAGGTAATTAAACAACTAGCCGAATTTAGACTTAATTTAGATTAAAGTTCATTAAATAGGATTCCCATTTTGATATACAATCAGAGGTAACTGATAAATGGAGCAAGGTTCAAAAGTTATGTAAAAGTATTTAATGTTTTTTAACCTTTTGCAATTTCTAAATTAATTCCATATTCAATCCCAAGTGCTACTAAAAATAAAACTTTATGACGGTTGAAATTAGTATAGAAGCGTCTATTTAAGAGGAAAATTATCGAACAGCGATAATAAGAGATTCAATTTGAATTCACGCCTTTTTAACCCTTCATTGCCCAGTGTATCTGATTGGATACGCATATTTTGACCCCACTATATCCCAGTGTATCTGATTGGATACGCTAACTTTGGAGTAATTTTTAGCCAGTTTTTTAGCTTCCTAGCTAAAATCTGATATTACTCTTATATAGCCAACTTTTTGTCCTGAATCAGGATATGTAATTAGATTTTGTGTTTTAGCTATAAAAAATGTTTTAGAGCACTCTAAAAAAGTACACTTTTGAAAAATTCGAAATTTTTCGGAAAAAAATAATTTTTTTGAGACTCAACAAAAAACTAACTTCAGATTCGTGCTCAGCGCATCGAAATTGACCAGAAAAAGCGTTTTTTAGACATCTAAAAATTTCGAAATTTTTTTTTGAAAATTTCGAAACCATAGGGGGTATCATGGATTTTCGGCAAAATCTCGACTTTTGACCCCCAAAAATTGGAATTTTTCGGGGTTTTTCAAAAAAGAAAAAATACGTATCTAATAGAATCTCGAGATCTACCCATACACCAAAAAAACATTAAAATCCTACGGTCGGGCATACAAGGCACTTTCACGGTCGGGCAATGATGGGTTAAAGGCTCTCTGTAAATGGTTCCTCTGTAGCAGTGACTAATCCGCTAGCTATTTCAACGGATTCATCCATTCAGCGAATTCGAACTGAATTTTCGATGTTGGATACAGAATGAGTCAAAGTAACAGTCGCATGATTTCAAAATGAATGTGCTTATTTTGTCTTTTTGAGGCCAAATTAAAATGGGCTGAAAGAAAGTTACATACGAAATCAAAGAAGGGTATTGTGACTTTGGTTTGGTATAAAAATTTTCTTCAGCACATTTGAACTTGGCGTAAAAAAGACAAAAATAAACATAAAGTCATTACAAACTCGTGCGCCTGTAATTTTGACTCACCCTGTAGTTTATATAAAACTAGCGAAGTGGGGCCGCTTCGCGGCCCTCACTTCGCTAGGAAGCGGTTAGCGTGCACAGCGGGAGATTGGGTTCGTCATCGCTTCGCGCACCGCCATCAGTATGCCCTCGGCTGTTGTTCGGGAATAAGGGTTGTTCGGGAGTAGAGCAGCATGAGACTATTTCGGGCCTTCGGCCCTCAAGCAGCTGTTGTTCGGGAGTAAGGGTTGTTCGGGAGTAGAGCAGCATGAGACTATTTCGGGCCTTCGGCCCTCAAGCAGCTGTTGTTCGGGAGTAAGGGTTGTTCGGGAGTAGAGCAGCATGAGACTATTTCGGGCCTTGGGCCCTCAAGCAGCTGTTGTTCGGGAGTAAGGATTGTTTGGGAGTATATGTTCTAAGTTCCCTCACATTCCAAGGGAGAAGGTCGGGCGCTCCGCGCCCGACCACAGGACTGGCTCGCCACCTGCGGTGACTCGCGTATATGGTTAGGGTGAGGTCGACAGTCGCGGCCTTCGGCCTGACTAATTTGTGTCTCTGACCGAGAATTTGCACTGGTAAGAATGACCCTTCCAAAAATTGTCACACATTTGTGACCGAGAATTTGCACTGGTAAGAATGACCCTTCCAAAAATTTTCACACATTTGTGACCGAGAATTTGCACTGGTAAGAATGACCCTTCCAAAAATTGTCACACATTTGTGACCGAGAATTTGCACTGGTAAGAATGACCCTTCCAAAAATTGTCACACATTTGTGACCGAGAATTTGCACTGGTAAGAATGACCCTTCCAAAAATTGTCACACATTTGTGACCGAGAATTTGCACTGGTAAGAATGACCCTTCCAAAAATTGTCACACATTTGTGACCGAGAATTTGCACTGGTAAGAATGACCCTTCCAAAAATTGTCACACATTTGTGACCGAGAATTTGCACTGGTAAGAATGACCCTTCCAAAAATTGTCACACATTTGTGACCGAGAATTTGCACTTGATAAAATTTTTAGCTAAATTTAGTCTAAGTTTGTCTACATTTTAGCTATATTTTGACCTCAAATTCGGATTCCCCGCTAAAAATTACCCTAATTAGGTAGCTGTCTAAAATTAAGCACCCCTAAGAATCCACTTCCCGTATATCCCAGATGACGTACATCCCAGATGACGTACTGACAGCTTTAACTTACTATAAGGATTTCAAGCTATACTCCGAAATTGCAGGTGAACAATGCGTATGCAGCTATGCCACACATACTCGACGGTGCTTATGTAGTATTACGTCCAGCGGTGAGTATTTAACTGAAGTTTTTGAAGGGGTACGGGACGTTTCATCACCCATAGAGAAAATCCCATACTTGGGCGTCTCGGACCAAAGTTGCTTATAAGGTCACGCCAAGTAGCTTTGTATTTGGGAGCCCTGCGCGAGATGCCTTACTGCGTGAGCTTAATTTTATGCTTAAGCTACAACCTAATGTAAGGCTACTTAGGCTTGCCTAAAGTATGCCCTTATAAGGGTTGTTCGGCCTAAAACCTGACCAGCATATGTCCCAGATGATGAAACGTCCCGGGGGATGAAACGTGTCTAATTTTGAAAATAAAATAAATTGTTAATTTTGCAGAAAGAAGAAGATAAAAAACCTTATGAATTGCGGCAATATCGATGGAAAAATGAGGAAAAGAAGGACTACATGACGAACCATGACGACCGAAAGTATGTGTTGCGAATAATGGGGATCCCGCCTGAAGTTCAGTCAAGCGATATACTAACCGACTATTTTTATAAACTCGGTGTCAGCGTAAAAGGATGCATATTTATGAGAGACGACGATCGAAAACAATCATCTGTGTACGGATTTATGGCTCTTTTTACGACGGATGATGTACGTGATTTTGCTTAGAATAAAGTCGTTCGTTTTTTAATTCAAGTGTGCAATTGTTATTTGACACATTATTGGTTATTTCAAATTGGTCAAAATTTTCCAGCGGTGTCTTTCTTTAAAATAGTCATCTCAGCAGACATCAAACTAAAAATTGTTCCGTAAAAAGCAGTTGTTACAACTCAGCTTAGGCTACAATAGAATATCTGAGTTTTGCAGGTAAAAGTTACAAAAATGAGTTGAAACTGTGACTTTGGTATGTTTAATTTAATACAATCATAAATATCAAATCACTTTCTGAAAAATAAAACCTAGGTACAGTTGCAAAGAGAAATGACATATCGTAAACATTTGGCGTTCCAACTCATACATTCGTGGTTAATCATTGCAACTATTTAGGTGGAAAAGATCATGCAAAGTGGACCACACATCTTTCACGGCAAGAAATTGGATTTCTATATTTGTGACTAGCCCGTTATTATACAGACATGCTCAGAAGTTATGTAAGAATCGGTAGGTTTCATGACACTATCAAGAAGTAAATACGAAAAGACATAAAAATCATGTCGCGCTATAAAAATGACCCTATAGATACTATAATAATTTCTTGACGTTATTTAACTTATTGTTATTATATGTTGCTTATGAATAAAATGTTTATTTGATTTGTTTTTTCTTTCGTGCTTTGTTCCTGGTGAAAATTTTTGTAACATTAATCTTCTCTTCCACTAAATGACATTATTAATTTTTGTAGTTCATACTGATAATTTATAAACTGAAAACCTAAAATATCTGTATATTTGGAACACATTTTGCTAAAAAACCATGACCAATCTTACAAGTGCTATGTTGATGTAAGTCAATCTTCATTCACTTACTGGTTCTCGAATGTTGCTATTGGCTTCTCCTTGCCAATGTGGAGCCTTTGACAAATGCATTGGACGACCTTCGTCATCTTGCCCAATCCTGAATTGATCCGCATCAGGCCATTGAAAGTCAACATTATCGATCGGCATATTCTTCTTCATATCCTAATAAGTAAAAATTGATGAGTGAAATACCTAGTGAAATTTTCACAACAAACCGGTCCAAGACGGAATTGAAGTTGGCCTTCCACAGTTAGTAAGAGTTGATAGAGTGATGTGGTAGAATATAGCTAAAAATATTATGTGCATAAATTTGATCATTAGTTTCTTTACACTTAATTTTCGATAAAGTTTCGTTTTCATTGCTTCCTGGAAAAATAACACATCGAAATTCAAAGAGAAGGAGAGAATGTAAAATTAAGTTTTATTTACATAAAAATATTACTAACAATTGATTACAAGTAATAGGTAAGGGTTCATCCAGAAATCAGGGAAGGGGAGTAGGCCGGTGGGCACTTCTTCATTTTAGTCAACCGAAACTTTTGAACTTGCAGGTTGGTTCATTGGTGAAATTCATGTATAAATCATGAACAGACCATAATTTTCTGAAAATACATGAAGAAAGTGTTCTATACGTGATGTGCATCAGTCAACCATGAACTATCCTACCAGTGATTTTATTCAGATGTTACCTTTAGCGAAGAGATGGTCGGCGGTTACGCGAGAAATGCATAATACACTACACTTTTTTCATTTCCAAATTGTTCTTCTAACGTCAGGTGATTCATTTAATAATTGAAAATTTGTGATAGTTTCTAAGCAGGCCTTGTTTCTAAACTTGTTAATTTGGGTGTTCTAATTCTGTGCTGCGAGTATATTTATCAACGTACACCATAAATATCCCTGTACCCAAGATACTAGTCTGTCGGCGGATTCTCAGAATTTGCCACAATATATCCACCCTCATCAGCTTTTTGAATCCTTTATTATTTTAAGGGAAAAGGCGGCAAGACAAATGTAATCTGCACCCCAAGCGTGGAATTATTAATGAAAGTACAAAGGTGTATGGATCCAGGAAACCTGTTGTTAAAATTGGGGGAAGGCTCCTTTGTTTCTTATGGTTGCCAGTGTCTCGGATGAAGTTAACTTAGGAATTTTCCATAGATACTAAAAGTGCAATAAGGTTGTGGCCAACCGAGAATTGCGGTGGGTCATTTTTGGGAAAGAAGCATATTTGTAGGTGTTGCGTAACAGTTTTCGCAATTATTTTGTCGAAGGATGCTGCTTTCTACTGCTCCCTCACCATTGGGGCCTTTTTAATTTTTTACGATAACAAAGCTAGATTCAACAAATTGATCAAAATTTCGTTTAAATTTTTTGAATGTATGCTTACGCTATGTCTTTTTGCAGCAAAATATTATATGAACGAAAATAATACAAAGAAATGAATAGAAACTGGCTGTCTTTCTTGTTTACTTACTTACCATTTCTTCTTATTTACAGGCGCAGAAAATAGGCGCAAATTCAAACTGAATAAGTCGTTACTTTTGTGGTTTGGTTTATGAGTATGAGATATTTACACCTGGATATCGTTAATACTCGTTTGGATACGAACTCCAAAATTATTACTAATATTCGCTTGTTAGTACATCAAGATGGCCTCCAGGGAATCATCTAAAGTAGACATACGGTCGATCATTGGCCAAGCCGTAAACATATTCCCAGGCGGAAGTCGTCCAGATAGCTCGCTTTTGTTTTCTGCGAGTGAGCAAATCTCTTTTATTCATTGCATTTGCAAATTTTTGCTTGGGAAATTCTCACTCAAGTGAAAATTACGACGCGTTTTCACTGTAATATTTAGGAAAGTTGCAGTTTTATTCAATTAGGAGACAACTTCGAAAAAAGCTCGGAAAATTATAATCGCATCTCTTTTGAATCTTTCGAGCAAAGAGCGCTAAGGTTTCAAATTGTAGTATGGAATCGAAATATATAGTAACTCTCGTACTATTGGCAGAAAGAAATGTTTTAGTCGAGCTAAAAATAGGCATTAAATGTATTTTCAGTATAAAAGTTGTCTGTTGTATTTTGTAAGCTTGCCTGGACCCGCCTGCGATATATATGCATGTAAAAAGTTTGCTCTTTAGAAGGACTTAATCCACTAGCCAGTCTATTATTTTTCATTTCTCTTTCATATAATATATTGGCTATGCTGTTTATTGATATTTTACTGTCATAAGACACAAAACAAGATGCCATTTGCTGTTCTGTATTTACTGCATTATTTTATTCGATTTTTTATTCAGTTGAGCGGTACAACTGGATGAATGGAAATCGTTTTGCGGCTCATCTGAATTCGGCTCATCAGGTTCAAATGAGCGTGGCTCTCACCCGAAAAAAATTTTCCGGATTCGTTCTTAGAATTTCCAGGGGAGCATTTTGAGCTATCATGCGTCCCAAAAGGAGCGGAACTCGAAAAATTCTGTTCGTGGTCCTGTTTTTCCTGCGCTTTAGGTTAGAGTGGAAAAATTTAAGAGTGCCTCTTCGAATGAAATGTTTATAGAGCATACAAAAATTTTATTCAGAATAAATTTTGCTACTTTCAACTGATAGTAATCTGTGTGTGTATTTTCTAAATTTCTTATGTTTTAAATTCTTTAGGTCTTTACATATACAGCGTCAAATAAATATGTGTCAATTTTCAGAAGAATTCTCACTCTTTATATTTTGATACTCCATTTATTTCATTGCGTCCGCTTCGATCTGTTTGTTTTGCATTATAGAGAATTATTAGTCTGTTGCCGGCGGATCTGAGCGCGTAAGCAAGATCTGTGCGGCGAAGTACTCTAAACTAAGTGCCAATCTGGAGCGGATTTGGGGGCTAAAGGTCCGAAGGCGTCGCCGTACAGGATGGAATTGCGTCGACACAGCTTTTCTATTTTCAGCCAAAGACTCCCACTTGCCAGCTCAGAAATAGTTTCGTTTCCAAAATATATTTGTCGCAACGCTAAAATTTAGCTTCTATATTGTGCGGAGAAAGCGCTTTTGTAGAGCGTGAGAGCCATTTGGTAGCCTAGCTCTCCAGAAATGCGAAAAAGTGTGAGAGGTTTACGTTCACTGATGGACAATTCGCTATTTAAAATTGGGATAACGTTTAGCAAAACGCTTTTATTGGTATTTCGCGGGTAAGGAAACCGTTTTGGCTGTGAAAGCTCAGAAATTGTATTAATTCGTATTCTCAATGGACTGATATGTTGGCTGGGACACGAAATATGGCAGTCAAATAAAATTTCCCCATTGTGCTCTTCGCGAAAGTGCTTTTTATCGGACAGTTTTAAGAAGTTGTTTTGATTTTCATATGTTCTAATTTTTGTCATCATATGTAACGTGGGTGTTTCCACGGGATAAAATATTATAGGGGACTAAACACACCGGGAAATGCTGGATTATAGGCTAAAGAGCTTTCAGTTGTGTCTCCAATCATTCGAGTGAAGTTAGCGCATATATTTCGAAAATCTTACCAACAATTCCCAGAATTATTCTAATTTTCCGCGTACGTTTACCTTTTGGGCTCCCGTCAAATATGGTTTGGAGAAGAATAAGACGAATATTTTCTAAGAAAATCGGTCTTTATCTACTTTTCACCTCGATAAATAGAAAAATTTCACGATATTTGGATTCGTTATGCCATGTTGATCACATGAATATTTGAATTATTTTCTCACCATGGCTTGATATTTTGGGATAATTCTATAATAATTGCAATTTCAGAAATATAAAAATTTCAAAAAAACATCACACATACATAACGATTGTTATTTCATTATAATACATTCCACAAAACATATATCTATTAGTCATATCATTCCTTCTTTGTTAACCCAGCTCTAATAAGATCTGTATTCAGTCAAGGATTCCGATAGCGATTTTATTTTTGGACCCTAATTTTATGCGCCAAGTTGTGTAATGTTTCAGAAATTATTTGGGCTTGTATTCACCGTAGACAAGAGTTTTAGTTAGTTCACGAAAACGTATGGAAAATTGGGCTAAAATTCCTCCATAGGAAGCATAGCTTTCCTAGCGTCAACTACCCTAAAATTTTATTCTAACAAGAAACAGGTTCTGGATTTTGCGCATTTAGTGAGCAAGAAAAAAAGTAAAACCGCCATATAAACATTCATAGAGTTTAAATCAGGGGTGGGATCTGTCCTTATTTCTAAGATTTGTTCTTATTTTTGGCCAATGTTCTTATTTTGTTCTTATTTCACGAAATATCCATTTCCAAATGGGAATTTTTGAAATACAAGCAATTTTTCCCAAAAATTTTTGCGCTATTTTACTTTCATTGTTTGTTAATTTAATATTATTGTCGTGCGGATTTCGTTATATAGTAACAGTTTTCTCGTTTCAGTTACCGAAATATGGCACCAAAGCGCGTTTGAATATGCGGGAATTTTTGAAATACAAGCAACTTTTCCTAAAAATTTTCGCCTGCGGCGCTATTTTTTCATTCCTGCAGTATAAAAATATTGGCATTATAGTTTCGGCGCGAATTTTAAAAATTTGAAAAAATGGGCCCCTAAGAATGCACTTGGAAAAAATGGCAAAAAAATTTCTGAAAAAAATTTTTGCCAAAAAACCATAGGGGGGACCCTATGGTTTGAAAAATAATTTTCTGAAAATTTTTGTCAAAAAATCAATACGGTACCCCACATGGTTTTTTGGCAAAAAAATTCTTTAAAAATTTTTTTGCTAAAAAACCATAGGGGGACCCTATTGTTTGAAAAAATATAAAAATGTTCTTATTTTGGACCCCGAAATCTTACTTTTTGGGGCAAATGTCCTTATTTTTGGAGGCGAGTCTATACCACCCCTGGTTTAAATCCACATCGTATTCCGGTTAGTCTAATTAGGATCTTGCACATTTCTGCCTTTGGGACAGTCGTCATTTTTTATTACATTTTTGGACACTCTGAGCAGTAAACGCGCATTTCGAGAGTTTTGTTTGCACAGGCACCCACAAGCTACCCTCTCGCTTGGGGCAAACTTTTGGTTCTTCGCTACAAACCATTTTCACAGAACACAAACACTTAGTTATTTTCACTATTCTTTAATAAACCCCGATCAGAAGGATATTTTGACAGACTTTGTTTAGATATCCAATTTCCCTAAAGCGGATTAATTGCGGATAGAGCGGCACCAATCAGGTTGGGTCACAAGGGCCTAGGGTCAACAGCATTGAATGATTTATGAACAGAAATATTGAATGACTGAAAGTACATGGTATTGTGCGTTTAATAGGAAAGATATCAGAGACGTAACGGATACTTTACGAATATTTTTTTGTATGGTTGTTGACCAGCCAACCATTTTTGACTATTTTAACAAGGAAAGTAATATAATCAGAATAACATAGTACCTAAATACTTTAAACTGCATAGAAGAAAACGCACATTTACAATAAGAAACAAGTTGGAAATATGTAGTAGCAAAAGTAAAGAGGATAGAAAATAATAAAAATTAAAACCATTTAATTTACATTTTCGCCGATGATATAAAGACAACTGCAAGATATTACAAGCTATACTGACTCTATGGAGATAGTAAGGACGATTTGAATATGTCGATTTGAATTGACGCCAGTGGCACCAATTTAATTTAGAAGGGGCTAGCGCAAATCTGATACTGCTGACCCGCTTTAAAACAATAAAATGGCGTAGAAAAGAGTTCCGACAGGGCAAATGGCGATTTGAATTTGCGCTAAAATATAATTGCATGCCAAAGGGGTTAAAAGGGGCCGCTGAAAATTTTTAATAAGGGGGATTACTCGGCAGGGGTCTCTTCTAGAGATTGGTAAAAAAATTTGAGTGGGGCCTTATTAGAGTAAAAATTTTCACAGTCAACACTTTTCCCTATTAGAGGAGGCTCTTTTCCTGATGCTGAACAGAGCCTCCTCTAATAGGGAAAAGTGTTGACTGTGAAAATGTTTACTCTAATAAGGCCCCACTCAAATTTTTTTACCAATCTCTAGAGGAGACCCCTGCCGAGTAATCTCCCTCATTAAAAATTTTCAGCGGGCTCTTTTAACCCCTTTGGCATGCAATTATGTTTTGGCGCAAATTCAAATCGCCATTTGCCCTGTTGGAACTCTTTTCTACGCCATTTTATTTTAGAGGGGCTAACAATATCAGGTTAGCGCTAGCCCCTTTCTAAATTGAATTGGCATCACTGGCGCCAATTCAAATCGACATATTCAAATCGGCCTTACTACTTCCATAGAGGCAGTACCACCAGTTATTTATTTGTTTTTTCATGTTAAGACAAACCCTGTTATCTAAAAATATTTCACTGCAACTACAGCTTTTAATTTTCGTAGTTAGTTCATTGGTGCAAATGGCGTACCCTTTATGACATAGCGCAGCAATGATAGTTTAATCAACTTTAAAATCTTAGATGGCAAACGTTTGGTTAAAGAAAATTATGTCAGGAGGACTCCTTGTTTAGCATTTTGTATTGATGGAATCCGCTGTGTATCATTATTGAACCATTTCTCAAATGACTATTTTTCTGGTCGCGGTATAGCTTATCACTACGAAAATAGTCAAGTGTTTCTACAATATTTGCATAGCATACATCATTACATTTTGGCTTTTGATTCGTGTGCACATTCAATCCGAACGCTCTCATACTTAGTAGAATATCCCTTAAGCCAATCTACATGGTCTGTCTGCTTCGAGACATCGGATACACCGCCCCTCTTTGCATGTCTTTTAGTAGCCGCTTTAGCGCCCGTTTGGCGCCTATTTGGCGTCATTGCCAGCTTCAGCTGGCAGCGCTTCCATTGTTGCAGCCGCCAATGGCTCTAATTTAGGCCGTCCCCACGCCCTAAATTAATCGTCGAACCTTTTTTGCTAGCAATGTCCCAAATGAATAGAATAATGTGCGTTAATTCCCCTGCAAATATTGACTGTAGCTTTTTCAGGTTTAAAGATTGAGGAAGTGATTTGAGTCTAGATGATTTGTTCTAGATGATGCCCTTTCCAGACCAATGAGCCGATAGTTTATTTAGGAAAGGAAATTCCTGATATTTGAAATTCGGATCGTCTAGAGAGCAAAAATGACTGTACAACTGTCTCCATCTATGACCACACCTGCTTTGACTGTAGTAGACCTGTCAGCAGAAGTGCCTAACAATGTATCAATTTGCAGCCAAGTACAGACATGGTCCGACGAGTATGAGTATGTTTTGTATTTAGGCCATGTTAAAATTTAAAGAACTTACCAAATTTCTCCAAAATTGAAGCAATGATAAAAGTTAAACGAAAACTAGTAAGTGACTTTTATCAGTTTCTCTTTTTCAGTACCTTCAGCCGAATTGTAAACGGCTACCTAACGGCCTTTTGTGTGGCAGCTGGCTCTATTGGTAACGTAATGAGTGTGAAACAGGTCCGATTTACGAATTTCGATCGCAACAGAGGTGTGGCCCTTGCTGTGGCTATAATTGTGCTCGCCTTTTGGGATACTATTCTGTTAATCTGTGCATTGGCCTACTATGGGGCCAAAAATTTGCTGCCTTCACCGCCTGGTGATATTGCTACTCGGGTCACGCCGCTATTTCATGCATTTTCTCAAATCGCGAACACTGCCTCGGTATGTCTTTGCAGAACATATGAAAAAATAGCTTTCAGACATACAATTTTGAAGAACAGTGAAATTTGGCTGGACTAAATAAATTGACTGAATTTAATTACTAATTGGCGAATAACAAAATTACCATAGGAGAATTATAGAAAAGGCATAACTAGTAGTTGCAGAAACAAAATGCATTTATGAGAGCATAAATCAGTTTGAAGAAAACTTAAATATGAAATTAGAAAATAACGTTATTTCTGGGTAGATTTCTCATGTAGAATAGAACATTAAAATAAAGATCGAGTTCTTATTGAATAACTAATAAATAAGATCTTTGGTTTCACATATCTTTATCGATATTACTGATTTCAGATTTGGAGTGTGGTTACAATCACTGTGCAACGCTATATGGCCACTCGCGACCCATTTCGAACCACGAGGTGGCTGCTTTACGTCGCTTCGACAGAGATCAACGAGTACGGAACTCTACTGGAATTGACCCTAGTCATATATAGCCTTAAAAGACAAAAATTGAAAAAATTTAGTTTAAGTCTTAGGTAGTGACCAACGTTCTCTCTAAGAATAATACAACATATAACTCGCAAACCACTGATAGAGATGTTTCATTCAAAGGTGAAATGATTAATTAGCAAAAATACATAAATACATAAATGAATTTTTAGAGCATTTTTAAACTCGGGAACTTTTGAGACAATTTTACTCTTTTATGGAAATTTTATATTAATGTGTAGAGAAAATTACAATTCCAGCCTTAGCTCCGACTCGTGCACTCACCGTTGTGCTCTATCGGTGTTGTTGGTAGCACTTTTCATATTTCCAATTGTAAACTTTACTTTTAACGTCTTCCTCTCGCATATACTTCCTATCGCTTTTGACTTCAATGTTTTCACTCAACTGTTATTTTATAATTTGATCAATGAATTACCAAAATTTAGTCTCGCAAAAGATTAGTTTGGTCAAATTCAACAAAAATTATTTCCGCAAAAACTACACTGAGATGGAACTAGCAAGAGGTCAAATGATATCAGTATTATTACCGTACTTTTTACGCGTCCCATTTTTAGAGTGCGCTCCTGGGAAAATACTCTCTGTTTTGCAAGTTCCAAAAAAAAACTAAAATATATTCAACACTTCCCATAAATAACAATTGAATGGCATCATTTTTTGCACGTGCATCCTTTGCAAACTCACCTGATTTTCATGAGCCTCTTAACTATTCGAACACGCTCCAAAATTAGCATAGAATGACTCCATGCTAAGTATTTTCGGAGCCTCATGGGAACCAACCCCATTCATAAGCGCTAAAAATAAATCCAACCAGATCGAAGGAACGAGCTGTTTGCTCGAAGCAGAATGAGAATCGGTAGGGCGGGTCTCGGGGTCCCACAGACAGCGGCGGCATTAGAATCCCATTGTTTAACTCGGGTCAAATATACGAGAAAATAAACTAATTGAAAATTCAAACAAGGCAAGCACGTGCGTTAACGCAAAAATTGTATACGAAAAATGTGGTAATAAAGATCAAAAATCTTGTAATGAAAACAATATTTGTAACAATATAAATGAGAACTGAAATAATGTAGTGGCAAATATTTAGGCCTAACACAAATTTAGTTCTTTTTAAATGGTATTTGGTAATTGAAAAATACTGCTGCATTTTAAAGTTCAGTAATCATTGGAATAGGTTGAAATTTAAATCAACTATAACAGCAGTATAATATTGAAAAATTTTCGATAACTTTTTCTCAATATTTTAAACGGTGCATTGAATATTGTGAATGTAAACTTTCCAACTTTCTGAAAAGTAACTTTTCTATTACTATCCCTTTCCTAACTCTTTAAATACCATACGATGTTCATGAAATATATTTCAGACAAAACCGGGTAATGTTCTGCTCATTTCGGGGACTTGGCGGTAGCGGCGACCGGAAGAACGTGCAGAATTTGTGGCACTATCTCAAGAAATACAGAAGTCATCTGCGAGTGCCCATTTTTCTCAGCACCGTTGCAATTATGGTCAACATTCCCGCGTTCTTCGAAATACATGCCATTCCCTGCTATTTGCTCACAGAAAATCGGATGGGATACGGTGTACGAATATAAAATATTATTTTGTGCGAAGCTTTATAATAAAACTTTTAGCTTCAAATCTCTGATCTTCGCCTAAATTCTTACTACAAGCTCTGGTATAAAGTCGTCTTTCGCATGCTCGTCACTTCTTGTGGCCCAAATATTTTCATATTATGTGAGTATATTTTATGGAAATTATGTTTGCGAAAAACAAGTTTTCTGCTCAAGACCTCATGTTTTGGAGTTTGTTAAGAGTTATATCTTTCAAATAACTATTCTAATTTATCGCCAGATTATATTATTTCGATTTAGCGTTAACTGTACTAACAGTTCTGTTGTTGCGTGGATCGAATAGGTCGCGCAAGCAATTGTTTCACATGAACGATTCCGCTATGGATCGCTACTCCTCAAGGTTAGTGACAATGTGGCGAATTATTATTTATAGAAATGTCAAAGTCAGATTTATTCTAAAAAATATAATGAAAGTAATTTCCGAATTCAGTTTTGTACATTAAAATGTTAACCTTAGAATTTAGACACACAAGGTAATAAAAATCACAACTCATTTTAGGGCGACAATGCTAACTATGATCTCTGTGATGCTGGTAATAAAGTTTCTCTTATTTCGCAGCCTTTCTTTTGTGCTCGACATATGGGAAGTGACATTCGGATTACGACACAGAGTCCACCAGTATATATATTTGGTGGATATTTCAAATTTTCTGGTCTTACTCAATAGCGCTACGAATTGCTTGATTATATACAGAGGAAGCCGCTGGTTGCACGAAAAATTAGCAGAGAGAAACACTGTCAAGAGGGAAAGGCAGCTCGGATTGAATAAGTGAGTGCGAAATTTTTACGAAAAAATTAGACTAAATTTTTGCTGCCAAATATGTCTAATGAGTATAACGCTTATCCTATTCTAGAATTTGGTGGAGTTTTCTAGCATTTTCAAAAAGATACTGTGTCTACATTTCTCATTTTTAACTGTCCATTTTCAGTATTAATTCAAAGCGTCGTACAGCATTAATTAGCACCAGTTGGCAACAAGCACTTCGCCTCACTCATGCTCAGTTCGGCAGCCGCGTGCTCTATGCCATGTTACTTAAAAATCCACAAATGTTTGCTCCGTTCCGCACAAATGGGCCGCCTAGCAAGAGTCCTACGGCTGGATCAATATCTACATTGGGTAATGGTGGGCTAATGTGGCATGATGTTCTAATACAGGTAAGTGTTTATTTTACCTACGATAAAGTTTTAAGACATGTCGATGACTTTTTGATGTAAGAACTTTTTATTAACATATATATGGATTACTAAAAAATTGACCGACGCAATAAGTAACTAATCAATAACATGTTTTCTAAAAAATTTGTATAGAATAAAAATACTCATTACAGAACAACGGACGGTGCCCGGCTGTAAGTGCCAAACTTTCACCAACACTTATTGAAAACAAGAACGCGCCAATAATAACCGTAGACACTCCATTGTTACCGATAGAGCGTGTCACAGAAGCAGATGATATTGTTCAAGCAAATGAAAATGACGAGGGCATTGGCTTAGAGCCAACAAGTGAAGGGAATGCCGAAGGCGGGAAGCCTAATGTCACGGACGCTAAAGAAGCATCCACACAAGCGACATTGTAGGTTTCGTGTGAAGCAGCAGTCAAAATTGCATAAAACAGTTTCTATTAATATCAGATATATAGTATCAGCACGAGTGTATAAAAGTGTTCTCGTTCTTTCAGTCGCATTTACCATTTTTCGCAAACTTTGTCTTACATATTAGCCAAAAATACTATCAAACCTAACTAATTGCATAATGATCATATTAATGAACTTCAGGCAATTGGAGGCGGCTACTCAAGCTACTCTTTCAATAATTGGGCCAGTGAATGTAAAAAAGCGTAGTATGGATCTTCTCATGAACGCAAAGTTTCATATTATAGCTGATCAAATTACAAATTTTATTGGGGAAATAATTGAGATGATGCGTCAAGGAAAGTCTGAGCAAGTAAGTTTTACACATTTTGGCTCAGCGAGTAAAAAGCGCGTACTGCAACAAATGCATGGTGAAACCATGGTGAAACATAATTTTTGGAATTTAAATAATTATTTGACTATATTTTGCTGGTAAAATCAATTGAATTTCAATAATATCTTTAATTATATAACTGGATTTAGGCTATCACTTCGCGTATACAACGAGTCGGCAAAATTCACTACGACCACGGTATCACTTTTCCTTCTTCTGCATGGAAGGAGTTTAAATCTAGCTCATTGGGTATTATAGCGTCATGTGAATACGACACAGAAATTGTAAGCAGCATTTTCATTTTCTTCATTAGACAGAAAAATTTTATTATTAAAAACTCATCTTAAAATTTCGTTTCCATTTTCAATTTTTATATTTATACAATATATCATTTTTCACATTATCCTAGTATTATTGCAAATTTAATTTAATGTAATAAATATTTATATTTAGTTCAATAATTTCCCAATTTCAGGAACGTTCAGAGACGCTGGACGCGTGGAGTTCATTTTTGTCTGTGATAATCCGTGATATGAAAATGGGCATGTGGAGCTGCACAGAACACAAGAGCTCTACTTCGACTACAGGTGGCGCTATGTCTCCGCACAATGTAAATCTACTCAATCCCAACTATGCTCCTCAAAACAGATAATAACGGTTTATTATTCAACTGTGATCTTTTGCTTATGCATTGGAACCAACGGGTCTCTCTGTTTTATGGAATTTATGCCAGTTATCAGATAATATAGTAATAAATGCATTGTATTATTTAATATAATTTTGTTATACACTTTGTTTGTGCAAAGGGGCAAAACCAACCTTATTAGAAAAATTGAAGCTCTGTACATGAATAGGCGAGTCAATATAAACTTGCGATGCCATCGTGGAAGGGAAAATCACATCATCCTAACCATTACAAAATTGTTGTTAAATAAAATCTCATGAAAAAATTCAACATACCCACTGACCAGGCACTTGCTCGGCATCTAATCGAGTACTTGTATTTGGTTTGTCGCATTCAGTAGCACTGTTGCAATTGTATATGGCCTCCTTTTCAAACACAAGCCAATTTTTAGCATCATAAAAGTTTGGCTGCGCATTCATCAATTGGAAGTAAACATCTAATATGGCAAAATGTATGTAGTTGTAATATGTTTGTACTAAATCTAATATGGCAAAATGTATGTAGTTGTAATATGTTTGTACTAAAAACGAACTAATAAAAGCGATTACCTTCGGAACTTTTTCTTTTATTGCATTGCCATTTATCTTTTTCACCGAGTACAACTTTACGCTCGTTGCTGAAAAACATCACACCATCTGTAGGCAGGTCAATCACATCGGCCTGTAATATGCGTATAAAATGGCGTAGAAAGGAGTTCCGACAGGGCAAATGGCGATTTGAATTTGCGCCAAAACATAATTGCATGCCAAAGGGGTTAAAAAGGGCCGCTGAAAATTTTTAATGAGGGGGATTACTCGGCAGGGGTCTCCTCTAGAGATTGGTAAAAAAATTTGAGTGGGGCTTGTTTAGAGTAAAAATTTTCACAGTCAACACTTTTCCCTATTAGAGGAGGCTCTTTTCCTGATGCTGAACAGAGCCTCCTCTAATAGGGAAAAGTGTTGACTGTGAAAATTTTTACTCTAAACAAGCCCCACTCAAATTTTTTTACCAATCTCTAGAGGAGACCCCTGCCGAGTAATCCCCCTCATTAAAAATTTTCAGCGGCCCTTTTTAACCCCTTTGGCATGCAATTATGTTTTGGCGCAAATTCAAATCGCCATTTGCCCTGTCGGAACTCTTTTCTACGCCATTTTATAATGAAGAGTTACAGGAGAACAAAAATCTAACTATAAAATGTAACTATAAAATATCTAAATATCCCACAGCGAATTTAAATACACTTAAATCTCCTAAAAAACAAAATATTTTAAATTTCAATTCAAAAAACACAGTAGACCTTTTCGTTACAGACGAAGCAGATTTAGTGCTTTAAAAATGAAAAAAAAGATAATGGATTTTGTTTAAGACTTTGTGATTTTAGATTCGTAAGAAAAATTTTCTCTTCACATTTTTCATGTAAAACTCGAATACGAGCAACTTTTGCTGAACATAAACTGCAACATATCGAAATTTGTCGCTACCTTGAGGCTGCCACCTGAGAACATGATAACAGTGGGGTTGTTATCTCTTTCCATATGTACCCAATCTCCGTCGCACGCCACATCCCCATTCAGCCAGTTGTTCCTGTCATCGATGTTATTGGAATGTTTCCATTGAAATATTCGGCCGATGCCGTCTGGAGAAGCGCGATATGCTATAACGGGATCTATGACATGCTCGGAGGCTTCAGCCAACCAAATTTTGTTTGGTTGGCTGATAAAGATTACGATTACACAAATGGTTTTGAACAATATAGCCATTATCGATTAAAATATGATTTACTTAGCAGTGACGTTAAACGGATTGAATTTCTGATGACCGACTAATTTTTATTGCAAGGCACACTGCTAGCAGAATGTGATTGTTTATTCGGGAAAACTCTGCGTTTATGGTGGGCGGCCTAAATAATTGAACAACAAAACAGAGAAACCTATAAATGAATGAAATTCATTTCATTCAAAAAAATGATTTTATTCTATGACGCATATTCGCAATTTGCACCGAAAGGATGTTAGGATTACCGTTAGTCACCCGAATAATTCTATTTCTCATTTTTAAATTCCATAGCTGAGTAATATACTACCGCACTGGGCGTTGTATCTTGATCTGACATATTCTAGAAGGTTTCACTTGTAATTTGAAAATGGCAAAAAATGCATTTTCTATAAAGATTGCGTCAAAAAGGAAAGCGGAAATTTGGTGTCAGCCAGCACTCAAACCTCGAGCAATATTTTTAATTGAATATAGGCGAAAACTTAGGCCTTGGTTTACGCTAAGACTTAGGTTTAAGCTTTTAGCTGGTTTGGTGCTTGAGCTTAAGTATTATTCTACATTTTGACCCATCATCCGAGACCTAAGCTTAAGCTGAGTTATGATCTGAAACGTTTGACGTTTTGAGCACGAACCCACCCTAACTGCTGATTTATAGTTCCATTTCCAGAATGTCTAGAGCCTTAGCAGAACACTCAGGCCCCATTCCTAACCATTAGCGTATGTTGGAGCGACGGGCGTACAACCCAACCCTAACAATTTTTGGAGACGCGTAAGCGGCTTCCCTCAGGCTAGTTTAATAATATTGGAAAAGTGCGGGGAAACCCGTGAAAATGTCTTTAGTGTTAAATTCTCTTACACGTAATTAGTCTTACACGTAATAAGTTTCCATGAGGTTGTTTTTCTGCGTGAACGGTCAGGACACAGACATTTGCACGACGGACATTCGCGCGCCGTTTCCAAATTTTTTCATTTTAAGCTTAGAGTGTTCCAAAATGTTCTAATAGTTCCTAGAGAGGCTCTACAATGATTTAGTAAGGACATTTTCACAAAAAACGCTGAAAATAGCATAAATAAGAAATTTTGGGGTTCAAACATGAATTATGAACTGCAAAATGTCAGAGTGCATTAAAAAATTTGAGTGCATTAAAAAATTTTTTTATTTTTAAGCTTAGGCGATTTTGCAAAAATGCGTAAGAAGATTCACTTCTAATCATTTGTAGAGCATTTCTAGAAACTATAGAACATTGTAGAAGCTGAAATATTTGGAAACGGCGTGAAAATGTCGCGTATCGTGAACGGTCACGCTTTCCTTGTGTGTATAGTCAGTAGTTTATAGTTAATTTCAAGCTATAGTAATGATATGCTAGGAAGGAATAGTCTTTCCAAGTCATATCCTAAGAAAGTTGAACCTCTTCTGAGCTCGAATTTACTGATTCATTGAAGAATCTCGTCGGTCTACTTAAAGTGCTGCGTAATTTTCTAACACTCGAGGCCAATCATAAAACAATACCATAATTAACACAAAGATTGTATCGTTAATGTAATATTACTTTATGCGCCAAATGTGAGTTACAAAGTTATTAGTTAGGCAAACACACATTTTTTATTATCACGATAATCAAAGAATTTTTGCCGATGTTTTTAATTTGTTACTTTTAAACTGTCTTGGATGAATTTATATTTGAATCCTTGAAATTTACATTGTTGCAGTGCAAAGAATAATTAATTTCAGTTGTGATCATTTTACCATTTATAAGTAACAACAGTGTAACGTTTAAAAAGTTGAAAAACATAGCCTTTTTTAATTTGCTAGATAATTTTGTGAAAGTTACAACTTTAAACTATCTATGCAATTTAAACCGTATGGTGAAGTCTCTAATCGTTTCTATGATTTTTGATGTCTTTTATTTTGAATTTATATTTACAAATACAGTCATACCTGGTTAAGGGCCCGTAAGCGGGTAAGGGGCCCTTAATCGGGTAAAATACTTTGTATTTTTCCATTTCGGACCCGTTCCAGGACCAAAGGGGGCCCTTAAGCGGGGGGGGGGCTTATCCGGGGCTCTTAACGAGGTTTGACTGTATTAGAAATAATAATAACACTTGGAAAAATCCCATATCTTATGAAAGTTTTTATATTTTTTCATGGATTGATGAAGATTTTTCCCTTATTATTTCTTTTTGAAGAAGCTCGGTCATTGCAATTTGATATTAAAAATGATTCTAATTTAAACCTCGATAGCATGTTGCGGATAAAAAGCAACTAATTCCACTTTATATAACAAAGTTTGCTTACATATGTGAATAAAACAAAGTCGTAGCGTAACCGTTATTTATTTCCACCGCCAATCCATCTCCTGCTTACCTGGTCATGCTCAATTAATGTTAATGATAAAGTAACCCTTGCACGACAGTGACAGATACATTCACAATTCATTCGCACGGCAAAACAAAGAAAGGTTGTTTTTAAGTGAGGTATGGCCTGACTTTACTAAAGAACGCTCGTGTTTCCCAATGATTACACGAAGACTGAGAACCTTAGCTGAATTTTTTTTTCTGCGAACAAGCGATGGCCAACCTGTTTATTCGAGCTCCTTTGTCACCCGAAAATGGATAGCGCGGAGAGAAGAACGGAATTAGAAGAGAAAGGAAACGCAGTATTTTGCCTTAGGAAAAGTTCCTTTTATTCTCACCACCATTATATAATAGATAAGGAGAGAGTGAGCTAATTCATAACGTGACCAGAATGACTTTCTGAAAATTCCATTATTTGATTTAGAACAACTTCTCAGTTGCCCAAGATTTTCTCGACATTTTCCTTTGCGTACAGGATTTAGATATTAAAATAAATCAACAGTAGTCGGCATAAGCAAACTTAGGTTTCATGCAATTTTTCGGCATAGGTGTATTGTTTTGTAGGACCTTAACATACCTGGCTTTCCTTTTCATTCTCTGTACGTAAATATATGTAATAGTCAAAGCAGTTTGTAGGATTTATGCCAGAGCGTTGGCAAAAATTATAATAAAAATATTTGCAGGTAGAGATGCACGAGGCAAAAATCGCGATAGGAGTGGCTTCCCTGTGTTCTTCTTTGGCTATTCTGTCCGTTCTGGTGGTAGTGCCGCAACTTTACACCAATATCAACGAGCTAAACCAGCGAGTACAGGATGGTGTACAGGCATTCAGGGTTGACACCGATTCCGCTTGGACTGATTTGATGGACATACAAATTTCGGTTACACCGCCTTCAAAGCCGCGAGAGAACCCCTTCGACAGCATTTTCCGTCAGAAACGTCAGGCTTCTGGAGGTCTTCCGGCACACTGTGTATGCGAAATTTCCAAGCCAACCTGCCCACCAGGAACTCCTGGTCCACCAGGCCCACCTGGTAAAATCTACTTATATGGGCCAATTCATTTTAATTTTCTAACAAATTTGCAGGAAATGACGGATCCCCCGGACAGCCAGGATCACCTGGACAGCCAGGATCCCCAGGGGAACAAGGAGCGCCTTGTCCACCTCAAGACACTGCCTGGTAATTTTTGGAAACTATGGAAGGAAAATACAAACTTTTTGCAATATTTGATTAACAAGATTAACGGAAGGCTAATTAAAGTCTAATTAAAGTAGATAATACAAAACTTTCCATTTTCAGCATCAAATGCCCAGCTGGCCCATCTGGACCACCTGGACCGCCCGGACCTGCAGGCAATCCAGGTTCAGATGGTCAACCAGGAGAACCAGGCGTTGGAGGAGGTAAAAATAAATGAAAATTAGTGAAAGTAGTCTTATAATGTCATTTCAGGACAAGGACCGCCCGGACCGCCTGGACCACCAGGGCCCGCTGGAAATCCAGGAAATCCAGGATCACCTGGACAGCCAGGTCAACCCGGGTAATTTTCGTATTATAATATCACGTGAATTTAAAAACAACAATCTACTTACTTTCAGGCAAGACGGACAGGTATTGTTATTTACTTTATTAAATATTAAAATTTAGAAAGTATATAATACTAAATGTTAACTTTTGTTTAACATTATATTAATTTTAAAAATTAAGTAAATTGTTCCCTTACAGCGATCAACCCCCAAGCCTGGACCAAAAGGACCACCAGGCCCAGCAGGAAATCCAGGAGGACCTGGACAACCTGGAGGCCCTGGAAATCCTGGAGGTAGGAAGTTTTTAACTTATATGCGGTACTCTTCCGCTATATAAAATGATAGAATTAATCTGGCATAATTAAAAATCTAAAATTAAGTTCAAAAAGTCTTTAGGAAATTGTTTAGAAAATGGCTTATTTAAATAAAATAGCTGAAAATTTTGTCTATTATAATAACATCGTTTATTGTTCGCCATATTATTCATTAGATTAGAATTGGTGTAGGAAAAATTTATAATATAAAACTTGTGCTTATAAGTAAAATTATAGGTCAAGGACCGCCAGGACCTGCTGGAGCTCCAGGACAGCCGGGACAACCAGGAAGCGATGGAAGGTATTATTATTTACTTTATTAAATATTAACATTTGGAAAGTATAAAATATTAAATGTTTACTTTTGTTTAGCCCTGGACAACCTGGCGCCAATGGACAGGTATTATTAATTACTTTATTAAATATTAACATTTGGAAAGTATAAAATATTAAATGTTAATTTTTGTTTAACATTATATTAAATTTTGGAAATTAAGCCTGGTGCCGATGCAGCTTATTGCCCTTGCCCGCCTCGTACTGGTGGTTACATTCTCCGAAATTAAACCTCTTTTCTTGGACGAAAGGAAATGACCCTAATATAGTAGCTAACAAGATTATATTGCAACTATATGCAACTACATTGTCTTTCACAAGTATTGTAGTAAATAATTTCAGCTCTAAATAAAAGATGTATTTGGAACAACTATTCCCATAAATATGAACATTAAATACCTTTACAGCAGATGTTTGGTATACTTTAACACATTTTACCGTTACCCCTTATTGGAAACCGGGTTGAGGGCAGAAGGTACACTAGTTAAATCATTCTATAACACAGCGTTTTTGAAACGCAGAAAGGGAAAATTATAGTAAAGTAGTAATGCTAAACTATAATATCAATTTCTCTACTAAATCTTATCCATTAAATATTTTTAACACATTTTTCCAGAAATTTTAATACCAAAAAACGGAAAATTTTGTGAAAATTCGAGAAAAAATTTTTCATTAATATTAGGTTGGCAACTAAGTTTTGACACTCGAGGCAAGGTTTTTTACCGAAAAATCGAGGGTCCGGAAATTTTGCTGATTTCACCTATATAGGGGTTTTTCGATGCGGGGAATCCGATTTTGAGGTCAGATTTTGGGTGGTCCCGCCACTAAAATTTAGAAAACCGCTATTTTCTTCAAAAAATGGCCATTTTTGGCCAAAAATGACCATTTTTGGGCCATTTTTGACCAAAAATGGCCATTTTTTGAAGAAAATAGCGGTTTTCTAAATTTTAGTGGCGGGACCACCCAAAATCTGACCTCAAAATCGGATTCCCCGCATCGAAAAACCCCTATAAAGGTGAAATCGGCAAAATTTCCGGACCCTCGATTTTTCGGTAAAAAACCCTGCCTCGAGTCTCAAAACTTTGTCGCCAACCTAATAGTACACAGAAAAACAAGAGAGTACAGAAAATATTTCCTCAGAAAATGTCAAAAAATTTTCTAAAAAATTTTCATCGTTTTTAGTTGAAAAACTAGAAACCTCTTTGGACCCATCTGGAAAGCTTATTCAGAACCTGAATATTTGACCTATACCGATTTTATTCATTCTAAAAATTTTTTTGAAAAATACAGGTAAATTTTGACTTTGCATGTAAAATTTCCATAAAATCTGAAAAATAGACTAAATTGTCTAAATTTTGGGCACCGAGAGAACTCCCACCCGACAACTCCCACCTTCAACTTCCCTTCAGACTCTTATTAAATCTCTGCGGTGTTAGTGAATAGGGCTGAGGGACGGCAGACGGTTACACACTATTTCGTAGTCACTTTCGCACGCAGACACTGTTCTCTACTACGGGGTGGGAGCTGTCGCGGTGGGAGTTGTCGGGCGGGAGATGTCCCGGTCCCTAAATTTTGTCTATGTATTAGGTATACCGAATAAAACCAAACGAATAAAAACAAACTATTTTCTGGAAGTTAAACTATGTATTTTTTGCCATATTACTATGTGCTATTTGATTTTTCCATAATACCGTAAATCCTCTAATTAGACCCCCGGGGGACCTATTATTTCGTCAGGTTCTAAAGGGGGGACTTATTAGAGGGGGGACTAAATTGAGGGAGAGGACTTATAATTTCGTGGCCGCCGAAAAAATTTTTGGGACTTTTTGGCAAAATCTGTGGATTTTCGGCAAAATTTGGGAAAATTTAAACCAATTTTGAATTGGCGCCAAAAAATTTCCGGCAAAAATTTGAATTTTTTGGATTTTTGATCGATTTTTCGGCGCTTTTTACAAATTTTTCAATTTTTTGGCAAAATTTTGTAAAAAATAGCAAAATTTGCAAGAAAAATTCAAATTTGCGCCAAAAATTTGGTATTTGGAAAAATAGCCATTTTTTGGGGGGTGACTAAATTGAGGGGGGACTTATATTTCCGTCAGGGTCCAGAGGGGGGACTTATTAGAGGGGGACTAAATTGAGGGGGACTAATTAGAGGATTTACGGTATGAATTGTACACCGTAAATTCTCTAATTTTGTCCCCACTCTAAGTCTGACCCCCTAGACCCAGATTGAATAATTATATCCCCGGGGTCAAAATTAGAGAGTCCCTGGATTGGAATATGCAAAAATATAGGTGAGAAATTCAGAATTTTTGATATATGTACCGATATTAGGTAATTCTTTTACCATGTAACTCAGGAGTGCCTGGGGCTACACCTGAATGAGTTTTCCGCGTGGAAGAGCACCTGTAATGTCCAAAAATGGGCAGTGGAAAAAAGCGAACAGTTTCTGTTAGCAAAGTTATAGGAAACTGATCTTTTTTAGAGGAAACTGATCGTTTTTTTCAGGGAAACTGATTTTTACCTTTGAAATTAAAGCGGCAAAATCACACATTTAATAAACAACGGGCGTTGTAAAAGAGTATAATACGAACAATTATATACTGCCAATCATTCTATATCACATAAGTAAATAATTAAATCCAAAATTCGAAACAGCAAGACCTGCAACAATACAATAAATTTAGAATGACTAGTAAAGGTTAAATTACCCAAAGGTCAAATTTTTAAAAATTGCCAAAAATTCAAGGTTTTTGCCAAAAATTCGAATTTTTTACCCATTTGCAAAAATTTCAAAACTTTGGGCGGGAATTCATATTTTCAGTTATCTTTGGAAAAATGAAGAAAATGTTTGAAATTTAAGCAAAATTCCTAAAAATTTTATTTTTGAGATATTTATTTTTGAAGAATAAAGATTCTCTGGTTTTTTTAAATCAATAGCCAATAAATATTTCCGCAGGTAAACAAAAATATTATTGATCGAGAACTGTTGTGTTTTAGTTCTATAATTTATGGGCTGATCCGATAATTGTTTACCTAATAAATTAAAAGCAGAAATTATTAATATTGGCATAGCCGATGATCCAGCTTCACCCAATTCCGTGTTCTGACAGTGCTAAAAAGTATATACCATTATGTCTAAATAAGATATTTATCTAAAACTCTTATTTCATATTTAAAAGAACTTTGTTTTGGAGCAAAATTATTTATAAATTTTCCCGACTTTTTTATCTAGAAGTATATTAAGGGAAATCTTTCATATAATAAGACAACTTTCCCTTGGACTTACGATTTCAGGAGTTGGCTCTGCTTTATAACGCAGGCTTCTCGCCGCAAATTGTTCCAAGCTACAACCATTTTCGCACCCAACAATATGATTTGTTAGTTCAACGATTTTGATTTCATCTCCAGGAATCCAATAATGAACCTAAATATTTACATGGCTATATAATATTTTGGCTAATTTTAACCTTTATATAATTGCTACCATCAACTCTAAAAAGCCATTGTTAATTAATCCAGGTTGATAACAACAATAATAAACGATATACATTAAGCCTTCGATTGGTGTAAACAAAATTATACAATTAGACTGGAAATAGTGTCTGTCAGGAAAGGAAAGTTACCTTTGCCAGAGTTCCACTGTAACACACGCGGAATAGTGCGGATAACCGTCGATATCGTAATTAGTTTTGTTAAAGCCAAAAGTTGCGAAAAGAGCTGCCAAAGTGGTATCATGCTTAAATTTTCATGCATTGAGATAAATATAAATTTGACTGCTAACCACAGAATAGACATAGTACTTCAAGGGGTTTACCCAATTGCACAGAGGTGAAATTTCTTTCTTACGGCTAACATCTAAATAAGAAGCAGTATTAGTATGAGAGTGCAACAAATAAGATACTTGGTCTCGTTTGTTTCAGGCAATCCATTTTGGACCGCATATTCGTGATCATATCCCAAATTATTCCACCGCCTCGGATCTAAATATTTATTGTTACATTTCCTACCATGATTGTGGGTCATAGTGATTGTATGTATGAAACAAAATGGGGCCAGCTCAATAAACTGTAATTGATACAGTCAGCATCTAGTTATCGCTACTCCATCCCTGGCACACTGGTTTATCTGGTGCCATGAGGCTAGCCTAGCATCAAACACATGCACGCAAATACATGCATTGTCCGACACCCAGTTTGGATGGTTACTGTATGGATGTTGAATGTATAACTGACTCACTTTTGCTAACTCAAGCGAAAAGTCAAATCCTTTGTACGGTTTCAATCCTTGAATCGTGACATAATTGTGCATTAGTTTCTGTTTAAAATTTAACTTACTTTCGCCATTATGCCAAGACTTGAGGATCCAGTTAACGTCATTTATTTCATTCATTAATTCACGAGTTACCCATGGATTACGAGTCAGGCTCCAGATATCCTAAATTTAGGCGTGCATTTGCAGTGCAATCGATGATATCATTGCAAAACAGAATTCCAGTGGAGTATTTTAACAATGATTTTCTTGAAATGAACAATGACGTTGATATGCATAGGTATATGAAGCCTTACGACCCATGGAAAGGAATAGAGAGGTGACAGACCTCGACTGAGGCAAGAGTGAGACTGGGACAAGACTGAAAGGTTAATGGGCTCTTCCCTTGAGGCATGGGTGGCTTATATAGGGGGTTGATCCCAAACCTATGAGAAAGGAGGACCCTAACGGAAACGGACTTTACAATAACCCGTTTTTCCAATACCATTCTCGGACAAAAGGCTGGCTAATTAAAATCTGTAATGCTTTGGTGGAAAGTAAAAGTTCTACCATAGATTCGTAAAATAAATATATTTAAGAGATTTCCTCGACGGTGAGTCCTATAAAACCTCACCTCAATATAAAGCGCAGTGGCAACCATCCCAAAATTAGTTGGATTAATCTCCTCTCCGCAATATATTGTTAAATTATGAAATAGCCACTGAAATGAATTTTATAGCGTTAATTTATGGATGTGTTCAACATCACTTCAATGGAAATATAACATGTATTTTTAAGTGACAAAAGATGGCTTTTTGTTAAAAAATGAAGAAAGTAGTATTAATAAAAGATTATTTGCCCCAAAATATTTACTCGTAACACTTATTTTTCTAAAAATAATACGATAGTATAAAATTATAAACGGCCAATAAAAACATTGTACTAAAAGTAAATATTAATATAATACAGTAGAAGCACCTTTTCGGCTATTTTATGACGGTTTTTTAAAGAATCGAAGGTAATTTGAATGTTCCTCTTAGGTATTTAGAATGACAAAATAATTTATACGGTAGCTAAAAAATCGAGAGCAAAACAATATTGCGTTCGTATATAAACAATGCACCAACTGCCTACCTCTTTCTCTTTCATTAGCTGTTTATATTCCGGGGTTTTCCTCACCAATTTTTTAATTGCATCTCCCCGCGGACAAAATGCACCAGGATTTCCAACCTGAAATCTTTTGTTCGAGTACTTCTTTGTGTCTTCGAAGACTTATTCCATAAACTTTACATGATCATTATCCGTGTCGACTGTGTGCACAGCGATTGGAATAAAGTGCATGGGCCAATCGGGAATGTTAGGATAATCAACCCCTTCTCGAGCACCTTCACCGTAAAAACCAATCAGGTTGGAAATTGCGCTCGTTAACGTTCTATTCACGTCCGTACTCCGGACATAAATCTTAAAAGCCATTATCCAAAATAACAAAGGGCCTTTTTGAGTGTTACTGACAGAAAATTAAACAGGGTACCTTTTTGTTGCTGAGATAAGCAGATATATTACAGTTTTGTTAATGAATATCATCCGATGGTATTGGGCATTGTCATTTGACATTTTGAGGTACCCATCGGATCCAACTGAGATGAAGACTAACTTCCCATCATATACTTGCAAGAAATTATTTTGTATGAAAAATCACTTATTACGTCGAGATCACTTAAAAATTCAAGAAATGAAAGTTGACGACATAAATGCTTCAAAAATAATTCAGAGCGAAAACAAATAGGTATCCTGTTTAATCTGCTGTAAGATACAACTGAAAAGGATTGCTTACAAAATAAGTGAAAACTGAATCAGAAATAAACATATTGAAATCGTAACTTTTGATGGAAATATTTATATTAGGTTGTTTACAAAGTTTTGACACTCGAGGCAGGGTTTTTACCGGAAAATCGAGGGTCCGGAAATTTTGCCGGTTTCACCTATATAGGGGTTTTTCGATGCGGGAAATCCGAATTTGAGGTCAGATTTTAGGTGGTCCCGCCACGAAAATTGAGAAAACCGCTATTTTCTTCAAAAAATGGCCATTTTTGGTCAAAAATGGCCCAAAAATGGTCATTTTTGGGGCGATACGAAAAAACTAATTGCAGATTCGGAATCAGCGCATCAAAATACCCCTAAAAACATGTTTTCCAAAAAACCCAAAAAAATTTGATTTTTTGACCATATGGGTTTCCGGAAAAAATCGTTTTTTTGAAAATGTGGAATAGTTTTTCGCAAAACGTGTTTTAGGAGTATTTTGAAATTTGAAAAAAAAGTATTCCAAATCTGCAATTGGTTTTCTCGTAACGCGCCAAAATGGCCATTTTTCGAAGAAAATAGCGGTTTTCCCAATTGTCGTGGCGGGACCACCTAAAATCTGACCTCAAATTCGGATCAAAAAACCCCTATATAGGTGAAACCGGCAAAATTTCCGGACCCTCGATTTTCCGGTAAAAACCCTGCCTCGAGTCTCAAAATTTTGTCGCCAACCTAATAGAATTGTATGGAAGATGGAAGAAATTTAAAACTAACCTCGTGGTTCTTATAAGTACCACTAATAAATTGGAGGTCTTTCACATATTTCTCTCGCAATTTCCTTCCAAGTTTCACGTGTTGTGACATCCCTCGCTAAAAACAAATTTATAACCGAAAATTACAGAATTAGTTTTAGAAGTAAACCGTCGTCAGCTGACCCCAGCCTTGCTCCCATTTGTCCTCTTGGTTTATGTCATTTTTGAATGTATTTAATGGGCTCCTATCACCATGCCGCCATGCCTATAATATCCGGTTCCTTATGCAAAAAATAACATCTGTGATTCCACAATTTATTGACAAAACAAATTGATTAATTTCTAAATGTTGTACTGCTAACCGCTTGAAGAAATATTAGACGATCAGGCGTCATATCATGCTGCTGCAATGGATCCCCAATCGCTCGTTTAAAATAGCAAAAGAGAAGCAGAAAGGATAAAATACATTGAACATACTGTACCTCACATGGTTTAGACTGCATTATATTAGGTAGATAGATAATACTAAACGACCACTGAAAACATAAATAATAAAATCTACTCCTCTGCTAATGTTTTGTTATGCAAAGTACGAGCAATCAAGACAGAATGAAACTCCGACAATAAACAACGAGTTTAAACATTTCCTCTTTGTTGGAAACAAAATGTTTAAAAATAACTACCTGTTATCCATTCTTAAGCAACTGATAATTGTTCCTTTCTATGCGAAACATAAAAATGTCAATGCCATAACATATAATTTGCGGTAAGAAACATGGAATTATCAGCACTTTCCTTGATTTTACTTTCGTTTCATTTCATGAGTTTAATTGCCAAAGTATTACATGAAAAAATATGACCCAATTGAGACATACGACGAGTTCCACTGTAAATATACTTTAAACAATAAGATACCGTATTTTCTCTAATTGAGCCCCCCCTATAATTGAGCCCCCCCTATAATTGAGCCCCCCCCTATAATTGAGCCCCCCTAGAGAAAGAGAAATAGCGTGTAAAAGTGAGAGGTTAGAGAAAAATTTTGCCCTAATTTGGGGGATTGAAATAATTAAGCCCCCGGGGGCTTAATTAGAGAAAATACGGTATAGCACTTTTAATACAGAGTAGCGCAATTTTTTCTAGCGTGTTTGTTTTCCAATTATTGATGCACTTTTTCAGGATTTAGAAAATGGTTTTCAAAAAAATCATGATTTTTGGTTTGACAAAAATAACAACTTCCGAATCAGCAGTTATTTTTTGGATGTTGTATTACAATCTGCTATTTTAAAAAAACTTTTAATCCAAAATGAAAATTTTTGATGAAAACTGCAATTATTGTTGCGAAAAATGGCCGTTTCAGCAAAACTGCCCTCAAATTCGGACTCTCCACACTCGAAAACCGCCATATGCGAATTTTGAGGAGAGGTTAAAATCGCGCATTTGGTCACGATGCCAAGAAAGTGTCAAAAGTTCAAAGTCGGAATCAGGATATCCGAAAACCTCCCCGGGTGCAAAAGATCACGGTCAGGAACGCCTGGAAATGGTAAAGCCAAAATCATGATTTTCTTGAAAAACCATTTTTAATCATCGGAAGCGTCGGTTTGCAATTTTTTAAGCCGGTACAGTGTTGGGCGTAAAAAAATTGGACACTTAGACATAATTGAAAAAGCATATCAATAATTGGAAAACAAATACGCTAGAAAAAAATTGCGCCACCCTGTATATATGCTGTTTGTTCGATTATTTGGAAAGATTGAATGACATTAAAAATTGCAAATTAAATAAAATAATGTGGCTGAAGTCCTGTTCAAGGGTATTTCAGGCATTAATTCATGATATTTCTTGTATATTGTATGTTTAATTAACTTTACATGTGCTCGAAATTTATTAAAAAGTATACTGAAATAATCATGTACGTAAACAATATATCGCGGTATGGCATTTACAAACAATTAAAAAGAATAATGAAAGACGAAATAGTAAAGCGAGAATAGTAACAAATGAAAACAGTTCAATGAAAATTGGGTAAAACGATGCCATTATATATGGCGATATAAAGTCCCTAATGTTATTTTTAATACCGTTTTTTCTCTTGAGTAAACCCCGGGGCGTATATTTTTCAACCCCCCCCCTCTAGGAGGGGCTTACTTCAGGAGGGGGGCTTACTTCAGGAGGGGGGCTTACTTCAGGAGGGGGGCTTATATTGTTCAACCCCTCGCCGGCCCCGCCGGCGAGGAAAATTTTTTGAGATTTTTGTCAAAATCGTCAAAAATTTTCGAATTTTTTAGCAAAATGTCCAAAAAACCATAGGGGGGACCCTATTGATTTTTTTGACAAATTTTTCAGAAAATGATTTTTCAAAACCATAGGGTCCCCCTATGGTTTTTCGGAAAAAAATTTTCTTTAAAAAATTATTTGCGCAAAAAACCATAGGGGGGACCCTATGGTTTTGAATAATCATTTTCTGAAAAAGTTGTGAAAAAAATCAATAGGGTCCCCTCTATGGTTTTTCGGCAAAAAATTTTCTTTAAAAAATTATTTGCCCAAAAACCATAGGGGGGACCCTATGGTTTTGAAGAATCATTTTCTGAAAAAGTTGTGAAAAAAATCAATAGGGTCCCCTCTATGGTTTTTCGGCAAAAAATTTTCTTTAAAAAAGTATTTGCCCAAAAACCATAGGGGGGACCCTATGGTTTTGAAGAATCATTTTCTGAAAATTCATCAAACAAAAGAATTTGTTCAAACACATTTCCTTTGTTGATATTTTATTCAACGAATGTATTTAAACAGATAATATATGTAAAAAAGAGCATTTTAATGTAAAAAACCTTACTTTGGGGGGGGGGGCGTATATTAGAGGGGGGGCTTATATTTTTCAACCCCCCCTCTAGGGGGGCTTACTTCAGGAGGGGGCTTACTTAAGGAGGGGGGTTTACTCAAGAGAAAAACGGTAGGTTATAAGATAATACCCTTTCATAAAAGGGCCACTGTGTGAGGCTCCGTCGCTCAAATGTTCGGCACCTTTCCTCCGTTAGATCGGGGCGAGTGATAGCTCATTTGAAAGCCCTGAGGCTGTAGGTCCCGACAAAATTGTCAGAACCAAAATTTGAATATTTGAATTCGCGCCAAAACGCAAAAACGTGTTTTTAAGGGTTTTGATCATGGCAAGTGATGTTTTTTATGCTCCCAATCGATTTCTGAGGCAATTTAGGGCAACTTTGCTTTTTACACTTTTTGATTTGGCGCATTTTTGAAAAAAAGCCACTTTTTGCCCAAAAAAATCGGGTTTTTTGATGCAAGGTGTCTACGAGTCTGATTTTTGGCACCTGGGGGTTTTCGGATGCGCTGATCACGAATCTGAAGACAGAATTGGAATTTGAATATTTGAATTAGCGCCAAAACGCAAAAACGTGTTTTTAAGGGTTTTGGTTATGGGAAGTGATGTTTTTTATGTTCCTAATCGATTTCTTTGCTTTTCGGCAACTTTGCTTTTTACACTTTTTGATTTGGCGCATTTTTGAAAAAAAGCCAAAGTATGCATAACAAATACAGAAGCTTGCATAACAAATGCAGAAGCTTGCATGACGGATGCACGCGTGGGCAGACTCATTCGCCGTCGAGGTCAGTGTGGTCGGCGCGGAGCGCCGACCTTCACCCCGTAATATGAGGGAACTAAGTGCAGTCATCTCGTTGACGCAGCTTCCGCTGCTGTGGAGTGAATTTGAGGTAATTTAGAACACATTTAGAACACACAACCCTTACTCCCGAACAACACCCTGACCGCTGATGGCGGTGCGCGAAGCGATGAAGAACCCAATCTCCCGCTGTGCACACTCCCGCTTCCGAGTGACGGGCGCGCCGAAGGCGCGGACCGTCGCTCGTTGGGTAAAACGATGCCATTATATATGGCGATATAAAGTCCCTAATGTTATTTTTAATAGGTTATAAGATAACCAAACGAATAGTGATAAACCTGAGAAAATGTAGTGGATATTTCATTCAACCTTTCAATTTCTGCGTGCCCAATTTCCGACGATCTCCTGTCGAATTTTGTTTTGCGTTTCCTTGCTGAGACCACACATAAAGTCGCGGTCCTCGATCAACGATAAAAGCGGCTCTGCACTTCTCACGCCGGACAAACATTTTCGCTAAAAATTTAAAATAATTAACGTTTTTATAGTCTCCTTAATAATATGTACAAATTTAAGACCCTTTACAAATCATTTGTTACTGTTTTTCAGAAAAACGATTCCAGAAAAAGAGGTCAGATATATGTTCAAGTCAAGTTCATCAATATGTTCATGATCAATACATTCAGTTTTCGAGAATTTTATAATGATAATGTCATACCATTACGTTCGGCAAATGGAACATGTCAGAAGCTTCGATTTTTGTTTTAACGCTCAATTTAGATTTTTTCATTAGGTGGTTCTCGCATAGCTTGACGACGAATTTCATTTGAAAGCGGTCTGCTAATTCGAGCAATATCATGACGTTAGTATCTGTAAAATATCAAATTAAGAATTAACAATTAAGCGCAGTTTGCCAGATATTCTAATCATTTCATTAGTTACGCTTCGTTGATATCAATAATGTGATCGGTGATCATAACTGCTGCATTTAATAGTGCAATATCCTCGTTCTTTCACCACTTTCCTATTACTAGATTCTAACGTTTTCTTAGTATGGAACAATTTAAAGGCAAATTTGATAAATCGAAGTCTAAGCTTCCGTTGGAGTTATCACTTGAAAATTAAGCTTGGGTGGAGTGAAATATTGCCATTTATTTTAAATTTACATGTGTTATGCGGCAATAATGTTGGGACACAGAGTAAAGAAACCTCAGAATAATGCGCTCCAAAATGCAGTCCAAAAGGGCGTTATTCCGGGGGACGCATTAATCAGGCGATTTGGCCAAAAATATGCCAAAAAGTACTATTTTTAGCTACTTTCAGATATACACTAGTATTAATACTATAGACAAAATCTACACACCATTAGCTATATTTTAGACTAATTTTTAGACAATTTTCAATTTCACAGCTAAAGTTTTACACTCTATGTTGGTACCCCAGTTTGGCACTCTGTTTTTCTACCCTATTTTAACACCCCATTTTGGATTACCTTTAACCCACATTTTAGAAAAATAAACGTAATGCTTCGGTCACAATGGATGTTTTCCGTCGACGGAAAATGAGAGAGTGTGAAAAGGAAGAGAGTTTTCCGTCGGCCATAGATAAAAGGAGCAACATTTGATAGAAAACGACCAGAAAAGCGCCAGAGAACAACAAAAATGACGATTATGTGCTATGTTTAGCACCATTTTTCGCTTAATTTTTCAAATCTGATATTGATCTTCCTATGTCAACTTTGCGTCTAGATTCCGAATATGTAATTTATTTGCATATTCCAATATTTTTCCTGTGCGAAAATAGGCTCGGTCGAGCCTAGGCGCCCTTTTCCGTCGACGGAAAACGGCGCATTGTGACCACAGTCGACGGAAAATGAGAGAGAGAGGACAGACGTTGTCTCTTTGAAGAGACAGCAGACGAAATACGATGACAGAAAACGTTTTGATTGTGACCGAAGTATAACGTGCTCTATATGAACGATAGATTTATTTTTATTTTATAGCGTTAAAAGTGTGCTGTAAAATGTTGTTTATTTTAGTTTATAAAATTTTGATTATTTTAATGTATAAAAATACACCTTGGTCTCCAAAATTGCATTTGTCTCGAAAATTCTGGGTGTTTAACCCAATTTTGGCCAGAAAAAATATAAATAGAAATATAGATAAAAAGAGAAAAATTTGGAAGAGAGAATAAGGTAAAATCTTTTATAGTAAGGAGTGATTGTCGGTCTACTTTTTGGGTTTTTCCAAGATCGCGCGATACGGGGGTGTGTGATGTGTAGGGCTCGGATTTTTAGGTGCGCACCTAAAAAAACCTAAAATAGTTTTTTTAGGTGGGGCACCTAAAAACACCTAAAATGGGCTTCTTCACCTATTTTAGGATTTTGCACCTAAAATGGCCTTTTTCGAAGATTTTTTGTATAATTTGTCACATTTCAACAAATTTTCTCACATTTTTTTGAAATTTTTCGAAGATTTTTACAGTTTTTTTTTGCACGTTGTCTTGATGTAATTATGCAGGTTCAATTGTAATAATGTCGTATTTATCTGCGAAAATGTAGTTTACTATTTCGTTAAGATTAGATTTTAAGATTAGACCATTCAAGAGCAAACACTGTGAGGCTTTGGCTTGTGTCCGATTTCTTTTTAGTTGTTTTGTAATCTTTTCTTTTTTTTAATGTTCTGCTTTGTTGTATTTAAAAATTTTGTTTCATCCAAATCTTATTTAAGCAATGCCGCCGGCAAAGCCAAAACATCACTTGATTCGCGATTGGATTAAACCATTTCCAGAAGGAATTTACACAACGGATGGAAAGATAATTTTTTGCCAGCCATGCGGAAAAAAGGTTTTAAGAAAACCGTTCGCAGCTTTTATAACATTCCTAAATTTCCAGATACAATGTTCAATCAAGTCACATTTGACGCAACACAATGAGTCAGACAAACACAGCGAAAATTTTGAGCGTTTCCAGAAGACTGCCACTAGACAGCAGTTTCTCGCTTTTTCGCAAACTGAAAATGTCGATCCGTTTTCCAAGGACTTATGCAATGCTCTTGTTGGCGCCAATATTCCATTCTACAATGTTAACAATCCTGGGCTCTCGAAAATGGCAGAAATCGCGAAAGTCCAAAATGGCGAAGAAGCAGAGCTGGAAGTCGAAACAATGGCACCGAAACAATGTTTGCTTAGTTTGTAAAGCTTGTTCAACAAGCAAGGCGTTGCACATCAGCTAGCGTACATCCAATGCAATTTCTCGATCTTGCCCAAGGCAATTACAAAGCTGGAGTCACAAGGTTTGCGCACACTTTACAGGTATTCCTAACTCTATATCCGTCTTTACAGGTCTCACTCTGTCGCAAAATTTAGAAGTTCTTGCGGAAGTCAAAACAGCAATCTCGAATGCCGGTGGACATATTGGACAGAAGATTCAAACCAAACTGGACTCTGTGATGCGAAACAATCCAGGACTCTCGAAGATGACAGAAATCGCAAAAGTGCAAAATGGCGAAGAAGCAGAACTCGAAGTCGAAACAATGGCACCGCAGCAATTGTCCGTAATGAAGTACGCTCCGATGGTCAATTGCGATGTGGAAAGATCTTTTTCAATTTACAAAAATATTTTAATAGATAACAGAGCAAGCTTTAGTGAAGTTAATTTGGAAATGTACATTATATGCAATTATGAAACTCGTGAATAAAAGGTTCAAATGCAATAAAATTAGTGTCTTTTTTTTTTTTGCAAAAATGTTTAAAATAGCTAAAAATAGCATAAAAACACAAAAAACGATCCTTTTGGGCCATTTTTGTGCCAAAAACCATGAAAACCTAAAATACCTTTTTTAGGTTTTTGGCACCTATTTTGGACTTTTAGCGCACCTTTTTAGGTACCTAAAACGAGATTTAGCGCACCTGAAAATCCGAGCCCTAGTGATGTGTCAAAATACTTCCCCGGAGATGCTGAGACGGAATACGGAAAAAAATTTTGGCGGAAGTCAAAAAAGTGGCTTTTTTGGCCAAAAAACGTCAAAAATGCCACTTTTTTGGGCTAAAGAGGAAATCCATCAAGATCGCGCGATACGGGGGTGTGTGATATGTCAAAATGTTCCCCCGGAGATGCTGAGACGGAATCCGGAAAAAAATTTTGGCGAAAGTCAAAAAAAGTGGCATTTTTGGCCAAAAATGTGCCATTTTTGGCAAAAATGGTCATTTTTAACCAAAGCATCTGGGGAGCTGATTTTTTGCCCCCGGGGGTTTTTTGGGGTGCTGAATCCGAATCCGGGGTCGAAAAAATTATCTGGGTACCCCCGGGGTACGGAAAAAAATTTTTTCTGAAAAAACGTTTTCGAAATCCGTTCGAGCGGCCGAAGGCCGCAAGGCTCCGCTATCAAAGTCAGGCACCCGAACAACCCAACTCTGACCGCTGATGGCGGTGCGCGAAGCGCCGCGGATGCTCGCTAACCGCTTCCTAGCTGAGAGGGGGCGCGAAGCGCCCCCATCTCAGCTAGTAAGAGAGTAAAAGAGAAAAATTTTGGAAAAAATCAATAGTGTACCCTTTTGGGTACACTGGGTGGGACGTTATTCGGTTTTTTACTGTAGTGACATCTTTATATATATATTTCGTTACACATTTCGGGAAAATGCGATTTTTCATGGAGTAACAGCTAGTTGGTATTGGGTCATTGCAAGCAAAATGCGCCCTTGCTGTAAACAGCGATGACGAAATTCGGTTTAAACTGCCGCCAGTGCGGCCGCCGTTCACACACTATTTCGTCGTTTCTGCTTTCTTTTCCTTTCGCGGCGCCATGGCTGTCTCCTTCTTCGAAAGGGAAAGAAAGCAGAAACGACGAAATAGTGTGTGAACGGCGGCTGCACTGGCGGCAGTTTAAAACTAATTTCGTCATCGCTGTTTACAGTAAGGGCGCATTTTGCTTGCAATGACCCAATACTAGCGAACTATCGAACCAACGAGGACATTTCATTATAAAATAACAATTTTGTTACATAATCACTAAATACTGACGGAAAGGGCATTAACGAAATGTCATCAGCCAAGTATCACTCCGAGGACAGGGTATGATTTTTGGTTATTATGGTAGAGAAGAATGTTGCGAATTCACCGGTATATTAACCAAACTGCTTTTAAATTCATTCAGTCCAAAACTCGTGGAGAAAAGTTCAAATTCCAAACCACTGCCGCCAAAACTACTTTACGTTTTCAATCATTTTTCGTCCGAGTCTCTCGTCTTTACGCTAAACTACCTCTAGACATTAGACAACTGAGTTTAAAGGAATTTGTGAGTAAGATCGATCCATACATTACCAAATACTAGTTACCTTATCTCTCTTCAAGTTTAATCTCTACATGTAAAATGACGATTTCGCTCACGAGTTTCGCTTCACTCAATAAAGGCTTTATTGAAAATCCATCTTCATTGTTGTTGTAATTGTGTATCATTTTCACGTCAGATTGACATCAATTGTAGTCGCATTTTAATGCATAAACGTTATTATTATTATTATTATATTACTTGATCAATTATAGCTCCGTCATGGTTTTTATGAGGTCTCAAAGTTGAGTACCCAAAATTCTGGGTCGTCTAAAGTAGACGGCTTGTATGACAGAATGATGTGACATATAAGAGTAATAATTCACTTATATTATTATTTTTGTGCGAAAAATCGAAAATAACCCGTTTTTTATAATTCAAAATTGTATATTTTATTGGAAAAATTAAAATTTTTGTAAACAAATCAGTAAGCCATGGCATGATTATTAAACGGCATGTTCTTGCGGTTATAGTGAGTGGTCATGCTCCCTTATATGTCACATCATCCAGTCATTACAAGCCCTCTACTTTTGGGATACTCAACTTTGAGACCACATAAAAACATGACGGAGGTATAATTGATACCGTTGCGTTTGCAACATTCTGCTCTACCATAATAACCAAAAATTACATCCTGTCCCCGGAGTGACATTTAAATTATAAATATAGAAATATAAAGAGAAATAATTAAATCCTAACTATGTAACTTACCTGTGATAACTCCGTACTTGGGATAGATTACCGAAAGCAGCACTTTGAAATCTTCGAGCCTAATTTCGTCCAAAGGAATTTGTTGCATATCCCGTTCTTTGAAGTCATCTCGACGTGTGAAAAATAATGCCTCAAAGAATGGCGAATAAGCGGCCAAGAGCTAAAATATCTTATTTCAGAAAGATGGAGTCAATGTTGAGTATTTATTTTTTACGGCATCACGGACTTGCTCAACTAAAACGATATACAATATAATTTATACTACGTACAAATAATTGCATAATTCTCGGATCAGTGTTCTGTTTACAGGAGTTTGAATGTAAAATAAAGGCACCTCTTTGTTGACCCGAAGCTTTCTCTTCGAAAACGACAAGCTTCCATTCATTTCCAATTCAGGTTCAAATTGCGAAAATATTTTCCCCGCATACTCACTGAAAATGAACTAATTAATATCAAGTGCATTTGGTAAATTTATGATAACGGTTAAAGTCAATATATGTTAAATCTGTTCAGAAAACGCAAATAAAATTCATAATCAATCAGAAACATAACTTACTCAATTTTTCTTGTGAGCGGTTGTGCCACAGTAAGGTACGCATAAAATTCCGCGCTTCCACCTGCAGTAAGGTAGCCCTTGGCTGGATCGAGCAAATCCTAAAATATATAACAGTAATAATTAATTAGTATGATTACAAATTGAGTTTCAAATACCATTATCTTCAATCCAAAATTTTGAAACTATCTAACATAGCAACACAACGGTACCCCATAAGGGACGACACACACTTCCCACCGGGAAGTGTCCGGTTACCACCATAAGTGAGATTGTGATTGAGAGGATCAATTTCGAGCCCTTACTTCCGCCCTTTGGCCTGAATTACACCCACGCTACAAACTTTACTCATACCTTACCAGGTACTTGAAATTTCTAAAACCTATTTTTTGCAACATTTTGGTATGACTTTTCGTGAAAATGCTTTCTTTATGGGGAAAAGTGCTAATTTCTGCATCCAGAGGTTTTCAGGGAGTATTTCAGTTCACTTTTTGGTTTTAAAACTGTGTGTAAAAACAGCCAACAATTGAGAACTGGAAACATGTTAATTGGTAAAGTAACCGTCAAAAAAATTAATATATCTTGGACATCCAACTAGTATGTTCAGCCACGATAACGGCGACATTTTATGTCTTGTGTTTGATAATCATTTTTTCAGGTCGTGATTCATGTTTTTATTAGTTCAAATTTACTTTCTCGGTGACAAAATCGATTGCAGCCCAACTGTTGTCGTCGTCTGTGTAAAGGTAGTTTTCGCTAGTCACTGCGAGGTTCGGCTTCTTTCTAATGTGAGACTTGAGTACCAAAGTTCGGGAAACGACACACATCCATTCCGCACAAGTGTCCGCCATTGGATTACAGTGAATATAAACGCCAATATTTGAGGCATTGTTTTCATCTCTGCCCGGTTTGACGCTCATGTGCCATTTGGCATCTCCGATGTGAATGGGCTGGCTAACAATACGCTGTGTTCCTTGACTACTGAGCCAATCTTTGACTCTGGGGATCTTGAGACTGATGCGGCTTTAAGAAAACAAATATACCGTAATACATGTACCAGGTGGCGACATAAATTCGCGGAATTATATTTGTGCGTTTAAATTCGCGCCATTTCAGTTTAGCCCATTTAGAAGGGGGCTAGCTCAAATCTGATATTGCTAACCCCCTCTAGAATAGGATATTAGATAGGGTTAGCAATATTAGATTTAAGCTAGCCCCCTTCTAAAGGGGCTAAACTGTAATGGCGCGAATTTAAACGCACAAATAAAATTCCGCGAAATTATGTCGCCACCTGGTAATTACTGCCCTCCCTATAATTACTCCCCTGCATGGATTTTCACACCCTGGTTCGACCCCGCTCGGATGCCTGGCCATCTTAACCAAAACTGAATGCATATTTATGTAGATCTCGTCGAGTTACGTATATTTAGCAAGTTTAAAAACTATTTCATACTCAAAAAATCGGAGAAAAATGACTTCGAAATTTGGAGTGGCTTCGAAATTTGGTGTTTGAAAAATTACTGCCCGAGGGAGTAATTACATGTGTTACGGTACACACATTACTAGTTCAATTGTATCATTAGTCTTGTACTCCGACATGTGATTTTTAGATACAAATGTAATTTGTCCAATGTAAATAATATTTACTACTTAAAGCGCAAAAAGCGTACTTTATTGGCTTTGGCTCGAAGATACTCATTTCGACATCCAAATGCAAAGCGTTGTCTTTTGTGTAACCATTGACTGGATCCAAAATGTCCTGAAAAAGGCTCGGGTTAAAAATTGCATTACTTATTTAATTAAATTGTAAATAATTTTGAAATCTGAAATTAGAGTATGCGGTCATGTCGATCACAAACTTGCATTTATTTCTATTGGACCAAATAAAATGCAAATCATTAATTTAAAGCAATTTTAATAACATAAAAATGTACAACAATTATAAAGGATTATTTGGCAAGTTTTCCTAAACGTAGATGTGCTATTTTCACTCCAAAAGGAAGCAAATTTTATTTTTTTAATATGTTAACCAAATTAATCATTGGGATTTTAACGGTATTTGCTACCACTGTATTGCAATACTTTAAATAATTGAGGTAACAAAAACAAAGTCTTACCTGTAAAACTCCTATTTTCCGCGTACCATGGAGCATTTTCAAGACAATATCAGGCATGCCGGTTTGAGATTTCAATCGAATTATAGTAAGAACGCAGTCAATTGATGTCGATGGATCTAGCGGTACACCATAATCGACCATGGCTTCAAGTGTACTTGCGTCGGGTGATCTGACCTGCAATCGGCACTCATGGCGCCCTAAGCATTGAAATTCACTGCGTCGTACGCGGAAGCAAGCTGGTTTTTGTGTGCTAGCGAAGACTTTGATATTTTCAATCGTCATAGAAAATTTAACTGCTTCGTCACCGTTTGTTAGATATGGGGTTGCGATCTGTGATGGAGAGAACATATTGCCTGAAATAAACAAAATTTAGCGAAAGTAATTTTTTACTTATGAAAGATAAAACTTGTTCATATATTAGTATAAAAAGTAGAGTAGTGGGAACGAGTTTCCTGAGGATATATAATCTATAATATCCAGTCTGTAATTAAGGTCGGTAATTAATATGTTAAGCTTTTGTAAACGAGCAACAAAGAATAATGTGAACTGTGTTGGAAACATAAATTAATGTAAAACTACGGAATTAGCATATTGCCACAATGCTATTTTATGAACATAATGGCTACAAAATGGACTAAAAGAAACTGGTATTTGAAATCTTGTCTAAAACTAAATATGCAAGTTTCATAAAAAACACAGTGCCTCTACTTATTGCTTTACCCACTTTTCATCTTTGAATATTCGGTAGAAAAAAGAACGTTTCTTTGAAACATGGGAAACAGCGAATAAAAGCAAAATAAAAAGCAACCAGTCAAGAAATTTATCCTGTATTTCTTGGGGTTTAATAAGAGAGTATGGTTTTCAGGCACTAAAGATAAAGAATTCCCGTCAGAATAGGCATTAAGTACCACAAATTACGCATTTGAGTGGTTACAAAACCCCTTCATATGGCCGAAATTAATTCTATCCAAAGATGTTACACAAACGCCGCCATTGGGTTGAGGCCACTTAAAACACTTAAGTTCTAGAGAGCTTTATTCTCTTTAGTCCCGATCAGGTGAATGTACTCGTAGCGATGCAATTTTAGAATCTACACCATTTTTTCGAGGTTTTCTTTAAGTAAATGCTCAAACGTTGAAATTAAATAATTGGGTTATATGTGGGTATTCATCGCGTCATCAGTTTTGACATTTTAGCCGGTTTTACTGTTTTATAGATTTTGACCGGATAGTATTATTGTTTTCAACTATCCGGTTAAACACCCCCTGTATAACCGGTTACAGCCCTGATATATGTGCTTGTTAACATCGAAAACATTCAAACACCGATGGGACATATATTATCAAAAAATATTCAAACTGCTTTACGTTTTTCTTTCGAATATTATATTGTAGCTTTCGATAGAAGATATGCTGTAGGCAATATTGATTATTGTAGGCATTGTATTATTATAGGCAATATTGATGCAGACTGAGTATGTAGCCCTCATTCGGGATATTAATCCGCATCAGTATAGAAAAGTATTGCCTGCAGCACATATGTGTTTTTAAATATATATGTCTTCTGCAGCACATATGTCTTTTTTTCTTGGAAAGTAATAATGTTTAGCTTATATTACTTATAAACTATACTGGTATTATACTAGTTTCAACTCAGCGCACCTAAATTGTTAGTAAGGACAGAAATGAAACAATATCATTCACCAAATAAAATTAAAAAATAGCTTGTCGAGTTTGACACCATCTACATTAAAGACCGCATTAAAGATAGACACCCAGCATCAAATATAGTGTATGATGGACATCTGCCAAAAATATGAAACAGACTATCAGGCGCTAAACACCACAAAATTTTTGAATAAAAATTTTTCTTCGTTATATTTGATGTGATATTTTGACTTTTCTCTGCAAAATCTCAGAAGGGTAGAACATATAGCGTTCAGTATTGTGTTTATTAGGTATATTCGATCAGTATATTTATTTTTCAGTACATTATTTTCTTCACAATTTTGAAAACTTTTCATTTTCCAGCGATCAAATTTGTAAAATAGCATTTTTCATTCAATTTTTGACAATGCGCAATGGAAAGTCAAATTACCGATAATCCAATACATTTTCTCAGATAAATTAAGCATCCATTAAATAATATTCAAAGAAAACTGAAAAATTCAATCGAAAATATCCCCAGACTCGGAAAATAATGAGTGCCATTTGGCATTACAATAATGACACTTTGCCTTAAACCTGAATCTGTCACCCTCAGCACTTAATATAATGACTGTTGATTGAGCGCAATGACACATGATTAATATGCAAGTTCATTTTTTGTTTTCCCATTATATAAATTCTTTGTTTGGGTATGCCTCAGAATTGACAAAGATTCGATATATGCGGAATTTGACTTGGTTTAGATTGAAAGTGATTCTCTAGAAATAATTCTATTGAAATGCAAATGTACGGTCCTCGCGAATGAAGAACTCCTCGCGCTGGACATCCTAGCCAGAATAAAATAATTTCTTATAAGACAAGTTTTTAGTAAAAATGCGCAAAAAATATTAATAGAGAGTCCATAAAAAAGGGACAAATGCTGAGCATTGATAAATCAATCAAATAATTGTTGTATAATAGATAGAATACATGAAATACATTCCTAACTGAAATTAATATCCGAAATCGTTAGCATATTAGGCAAAAATAAGTAGGAACGCGGATCTAGAAAATTACGATTAACAGGCCAAGGGTTTGGATTTTAATCCAAAGAAACAAGCCTCATCCGCAGAGAAAATGGGAGAGATGGGAAATAGACAAGGATACGTTCTCACGATTTTAGGAACCTAAAAAACAATGCAAATTATAGCAGAATGCAAACATTATTTCAAATAATGCGTCCGTTGGATTGGCCGAAACTCGGTGGCAGGCATTAAAACTAGTGACCGTTAGCAAGCTATGGGAACATTGCCTTTGGAAAGGTATAATATGAGACAACTGTTGGTATTAGAAAAGTTGTTCTCTCCCATTTTCCCTTCGCGCTGCAAGTTTAAAAGTAGGTCAAAGGAATAAAAAACTTTGAAGGCATAATAGAATTAGGGGCTCAGAAATGAAATGTCTTAATCAAATCTGTATTATATAACATAAAACATATTCTGTTTTCAAACGAGAAAGGCATAAAATATTATTTGTAATGGCATATTTACTGCTTACTTTTTGTATATTTTAGCATATTGGTTATTGTACCAAACGTGACAGAATATGTCAAAACAATATTAATAATATAACTAGCCGAGCAGAGCTCGGCTAGCTGTCGGGAGTCTATATTCGTGGTTTAGATTGAATTCGTTGGTCAATAAATTTTAATTGGGTGAATATGAATAACAGTTTTGGTATTCGCTACGCGAAAAGAACTCGGCCTTCAACTTTTAATAAAGGCGGCTAATGAAACAACACAGAGATTGAATTGATAAATAAATCGTATTGTTGTCCTGGGTGTTGTATCATCATCATTGGTGACATTCAAATTATAGTGTGCATTTGCTCCTATTTCCCGCCAAAATACACAAAGGACGGAGAGAGGGTGGGAAAGAAATGCATAAATAATCCATAGAATAGTTCATTGTTATTAGCCGTTATGTTTAAATTCTTTTGTATAAAAATTTGAGTACAGTCGGTGCTCGATATAACGTCACCCTCGATATTACGTCAGTTTTGCCCGGTCCCGGCCAAAATATAAGGATTTACGTACAAAATGACCCCCGATATAACGTCACCGACCCTCGATATAACGTCACTTTGGGCCGGTCCCCAGCGTGACGTTATATCGAGCGCCGACTGTATATCAAAATATACAATTTGGAATTTTATTATGGGATGAACTGGCTCTTGCAAGAAATCTGCATAAATTGTGGGATATTCGGTATATATATATATATATATATATATATATTGGTCCGATTTAGACAATATGTTACAAGTTGAGACCACAAGACTTTAAAATGGCACACGCCCTATTCGCCTAAACCCTGTTCGCCTAAAAAAATTCGCCTAAACCCTGTTCGCCTAAACCCTATTCGCCTAAACCCTGTTCGCCTAAACCCCGTTCGCCTAAAGTTTACCGTCGAGTGATTAGACTGTTCAGTACAATTCTAGAATGTTCTGAATGTTAATACCCCCATAATTTTCATAAAAATGTCAATCTCGATATTTCTGTGGAAACACGGTTTTAGGAGTACTTTTTGATGCAGAATCCGTAAAATATTATTTTTCGCTCCGAGTCTGAAAAAATTTGGTTTTTTTGATGGAGTTAAATTATGAGTTTGATCTCCCCTTGGTGCCATACCTTTAAGTCCTTTCTGTGGTGCATACAAATTAAAGTTTATAAAGTTTATTTAAATATAAAACAGGTAAATAGAAATTATGTTCAAATCCCCATATTTAGGCTGAGATTATTTGTCCCTTCCCTCAATTTTGGCATCGCCTTTCGGCGCTGCATAATCCCCAATCTAGACTCCCCAATCAAAGTCTCCCCTTTAGGTGAGAGACACTATTGCTGATACAATGCGGACTCATCTTCGGTGCCTTGCATAATTTGTGGTACCATTTCCCCAACGAATTGATGTACCGCTGTTAGGTAAATGCTGTCCAACAGCATTCACAGAGCTGGTAAGCTGAGTAAAGTGTTGAGCATTAGAAGTCCCCTGGACAATTTGCCGATATCTAGGTGAGTGTGTTCTATGCGCTGGGCACATCCGCCCGATAGAGGCTGATATGTTGTTAAATCCGCGATTTCTGTGGGAAAGCGATCACTGAAGTGATCGCACCGGTCCCTGGAATTCGTGCGTGGGTGCTCTTTGAACATCCCCAAAGCTAATAAAGCAGTACATAAAAGGTTTGAGTAAATCCCCGAGAGTTAGCGACTTTAACAATGATCAAAGTTACTCATTTTGGACTAGAGGGTGTCCCTTTGGTGTCAAAAAATGGTTTCAAAAAACTTTTACTAAGTAACCATGGGTTTTTGGTGCGTTCTGTGAAAAATTTCTTCTTCAAAAATTGCCTAAGCAGCCTAAACCTAAAGTATGCCCTTATAAGGGTTGCTAGCTTAAAACCTACCAAGGCAAAGTTGCTTATAACGGCATGCCAAACAACTTTGCAAAAGGTTCGCCTGCGCGAGATGCCCAAATATATGAGATCTCGATTCGGGGGTAAAAACCCCCAGAATTGGAGGAATTGCATTTGCCACTTGGAACAGCGATTGTCGACTAGCTTGAACCAAAAGTCGCGCAGCCCTTATAAGGGTTGTTTGGGAGCTTAAGCCTAAGATTAAGTCCCTTAGGCCCCATATTGTTCGGGGCCCCAAGCCTAAATCCTTGTTTGGCGCCTTATAAGGGTTGTTCGGGAGCTTAAGCCTAAGATTAAGTCCCTTAGGCCCCATATTGTTCTTCCCTTACCCCAGAATCGAGACCTTCCCATATTTGGGCATCTAAATCCTTGTTCGGGAGCCTAAATGTGAAATCTGTTTGGCACGTGAAATCTGTTTGGGAGCAATGCCGGCATATTTTTGATCAGTTTATAGGCCTTTTATGAAAATTATGGGGGGGGGTGTATTGACCGCAGGGGGTATTGACCGGGAGTAATGACCGTACCCCGTCAAAATAGGGTTTTGTTTAGATTATTAAATGTTTGTCAGATGTTTAGATTGTCGATAAATCATTTAAACCAATCAAATTCATAAAATATATTTGCAAAATTTGAATTCTGAAGCATTTTTATCCCCATGGTAAACTTTAGGCGAACAGAGTTTTGGCGAACTGGGTTTAGGCGAATAGGGTTAGGCGAATCGGTTTAGGCGAACGGGGTTTAGGCGAATAAGATTTAGGCGAATAGGGCGCACGCCCTTTAAAATACAGTGTGGACGATCAAACTTGCAAACGTGACGAAACATTACTTCATCAATAAACTTAGAGAGAGGATAGCATAAGAGTAGTTACCTAACATCGCGTATATTATGTGAGGCTGATTAACAACACACAGTTTCATTTTTCGCAAGGTTTTTGTAGTTCGATAATAATTCGAGGTGTCATTCAAAACTTTGCTACTTAATCGCAATGAATTTCATTGTACTAAAATTGCTCAACTTATAATGTGGTCAATGTTCCTAAAGAACAGATAAGAATATATTGCGAGGAATTTCGTCTATTTGTGCTGGAATGTTCCTTGAAGTGAGTTTAGCACCGGAGTGGCTAAAAACGTCTAAGCTTATGAAAGACTCATACTGCCAATGGGACATTCTAATGTCCTTTTCACCATTCATAGCTTTTCCCGCCATGTGGTCAAAACGCCAATGTTTGTTCAAAATTACACACACATTTCGTCGTTTTCTGCTCTCTCCTCCCTAAGAGACAAAGATCTTATCTCTCTTTTTCCTCTCTCGCTCCTTCCCGCCTTCTTCGAATTTGAAATTTGAAATGGTGAGAAAAGGACATTAGAATGTCCCATAGGCAGTAAGATAAATGTGTAAAAACTTCATATGCAAGTAAAATATCATTCATCAGATAATATATTTATTTATATACAACAAAATACCCGCATCATCATCAGTAGGGTCAGGGCCCTGCGGTCATATGTGTAAATCCGGTAATTACCGGGGGGTCAGCTTTTGGAACAAGCACCCCTAAGAATGCCTCAAAAATAAGTTCACAAAAAAACAAAAGGGTCCCCCCTTTTGTTTTTGAAAAGTACCGGGGGTTCAAAAATTCTCACCGCAGGGCACTGAGTAGGGTTCATATGAATGAACAGGTATGCCTAATATGGGCAAACTAGCTCTTCTTCTTCGCTTTAGGAATGTTACGAAATCCTTCAGGCACTTCTCCCAAAATGCTATGCCAAGTGCCAACTGGTTTGAGAAACTGAAATAGGGAATATTTATTTGCTATAAAGTAGATAAGATATCTGAACTGTAAAAATTTTATAGTTTATACAAATGATTATTTTACACACTCAGATTACATTTTTCGTTTTTATCCACATGAACTAAAATACAACATAAGGCATTTGATACCAAAAATTTTTATACCAGCTTCTACGAAATGTGTACAGCAACATTTAGAAATGTAATACTACCACCCCTGATTAACGCACTGAATATTCTATCAGCACGTAAGTCGGAGTTCTGAAGCGTGCTTTCTGCATTTTGAACTTAACCTGCGATTCTGAGCTCAGACTTGGAGTTCCAGAGTCGATGTGGTAGACATTTTTCAAAGGCGAAAAATGATCGAATTAATCTAACACCTTTTCGACTATGAAAAAATTATCGAGAAAATAGACTTGGAGACTCCAAGTCCGAACAGGGTTATGCCAAAAGACTGAAATATGGGACATGCGCTATTTAACACGCTTCAATAATGTGATGTTGAGCCCCTCAATCGGGAATTACTGTATTGACCAAACTTATTAAAGAATAACCTTATTTTCGCCACCGTCTCCACCATATTGCATGGCACCATTCATAACAGAGCCGGCGGTTCCATTCACACTCTTTCCTTGATGAATTCCTGTCAGACCATTTCCAGACATGGCTATCTTCTTACCATCCGTTACAGCCAAAGGCGATGGAGCAATTGATGCTGCTAACACTACGGATTTCTTGTGAGAAATCGATGTATTGCCTTTCTCCTCCTCTTGTTCATGTCCTACAAAAAAAATAAACATAAATATCCAAATCTTCTTGTGTCTAATTCGTTATTCATTCATAAATGTTTTATTATAAGTTTATGTCGCAGGAAAAACAAATTTTCAGCAAAGTCAATTTTTCCTAGGAAAAACAGCTTCAACCTCCAACATTATGCTCCAAAACATTTCTTTCAAATAATTTACTTGTTAATACCGGTTTTAAGGTTATATGACCGAGGTAAAGGTGAGATTAAGATGCAATTAAAGCGAGAACAAGTGAGGTTAATGTTAGGTGAAGCGAGATTAAGGTAACCTGATCCACTTAACCTGAGACATAAAACCTTGAAGTCGCAATCAAATCCCTTGAAAAGTTTCAGGGCTTGTTCTCCTTTTGATTATATGTTGCACGTTTTTATGCAACATATAAACATTTTAGATTATTATTAAATTCAATTACCTGATATATTGAGAAGTGAAGATTGCTGATTAGGCTGTGGAGGGGTGAATGTCTGCTCCCATTGTAGCCGTCCTTCTTTTGTAGGACTTTCCTTTCCGAGTACACAGCAACCCAAGAGATCATCGCGACCAATTCTGAAAATAAAAAATTACGCAATATTCGGCCAAATGTAATAACAATGTGCATTTGACTATTACCAGCTGTAATATATTTCGTGCTAATAGGTAATTAATCCCAGTAAACGATTAAATTTCCTTACTAAAACCACATTGTTGTTGGTTTTATTTCGTAACTAAGAGACAACAAAATATAAATGGTGTATATTTAAGAATTAAAATATATTTCTGCTGTTTTAAGTTTTCCGATATATACGGTATATATATTATCGGATATCGCTATCGTATTAAATTATCGAGAAATACAAAAGAAATTTGCATATACCACGATTGACGAATCCTCTAAATGTAGAATATTTAAGGCACAAACCTGTCCCAATCCATGACTTGCACAAGTAAATGTGTCTCATTCACTTGCTCAGGAGCCAAGTCGAATTCCAAACACTCGTGATACACGGGGTTTAGGTTGGCACGTTTGATCGATGTTTTTCTTAGTTTCACTCTTTTTCTTTGGTATATTTGTTCCACTTTCACATAAGGATCTAAATTCATGAAAATTAATTTCTTTAATGAAACGACTCTTATTAGTGTGTTTAGAAATGTAATTTAGAATATGAATAATAATAATTCATATTATTACCTGATGCGCCGGTGATATCCATCGGTCTTAGGTTATATGCTTTTGAGACAGTGACATAAAGCTTCTTGTACACAGGTGAATATGCCAAATACAACAAGAGGTCGCCGTAATCATTTTTCTCCTAAAACAAAAATATTTATACCTATGAATAAAAATGTGAATAAAATGTGCAACCTGGCTGCCAACTATCTGCATTGTATATTCAGTCCAGTGATACAGATCACTTTTCTCAAACAGATCACGCATAATCACATTACCTATCAGGTCATGCCTAAAAAAGTAGGTTAGATATTTTGAAAATTGTATACATATGCGTATATTAAGGTGAACAAATATTGCTTCTAGTGCAGATTTGGGTTTTCCTTGCCCTTCAATATGTCATTTTTATTTTGAAGTCCGAACTGTCAAAAATACATTAATTAATAATAATAACGCATAAGGATTGTAACCTAATAAAACAGTTCAAATGACCATGCCTTGGATCAAAAATGGATATAAAAAAAAGCTAATTTAGCGAGATCTCGATTTGATGTTTTCAAAGCTATGGGTTAATTCGGTACGGCAAATTCGGTACGAGATTTTTTTATCTATTAATTGAGCTAACTTAGCGCACACTTAAACTTAAGCTTTGAGTAATAGCTTAAAATGACACTAGGACTTAGGTGAACAACTTAGGCTTAGGTTTAGGCTTAATTTTAGACTTAGTCTTAATAATAAGATCAAACTTAAGCTTTTTAGCTTACTCTAAATTATTACTCAAAGCTTAAGTTTAAGTGTGCGCTAAGATAGACTTTCATTAATAGACAAAAAATCTCGTACCGAATTTGGCGGTACCGAATTTGACGGTACCGAATTTGCGGTACCGAATTTAACCATAGCCGTTTTCAAGATGTGTTCCCATATTGTTCACTAATTCATTTAAACTAAATTGTCTAACGTTTAGGGGTAATCTAGTATAAAACTAGAAACTCACCCGAAAAATGACTCATAATGTATGGTGGTTTTAGAGGCTGTGGTTTGGTATTTGTATTTTTCACCACAAGTTTTGGATTGGCACTAAGGTTATGGTTTGGGAGAGGAATGCATTTGAAAACGTATAATTTGCAAATATATAATATTTACTTATAAATCTCTGTTCAGATAAATACAACCGGCGCAAATATATTCGATATCGCATGCCACTTACCTTGTAAACCTATCGAAATCATAAACTGTGAATTGCAACATTCGATTGGCTAATTGGGCATAAGGCACATCAAAGGCGAAAATTTCGTTAAATTCCGGATCACAGCTTTTCTTGAATATCCGCGTTTTACAGGGATGTCGACGTTCCTGAAAGTAAAGTGTTTGATCAGTATGTACATCCGAAAATCTGGGTTTACCGGTAAACAATACATTTTGATGTAGGGATCTGGAGGATCGTCCTAAAAAACTTTTTATTGCACGAACTTTAAGAAGTAGAATCACCTGTAATGGTAAGTGATTAGATCGCATGACGTGGAGCATAAGCACTCTATGGATAAAATCGTATCTCAGTTGGAAAGTGAGTGACCCGCGAAAACAGCTTGTGAGCGTTTTGCCATAGAATCCCAACTCATAATGCAGAACGGAGCGATTATCAATTTCCTATGAAACAGAAAAATTAGTTAAAATTTGACTTTAACATCGCTTGTTATTATACAAGCGAGAAGTTTGGAACGCTTGTGACACTAAAATATTTAACTATGTTTAATTGACTGCAGAGGATGGTAGGTATAAAATTTGGTTAAAACGAAAAGTACGATTTCAAACCGAAAACCTAAAGGCTTAGAACTATTTAAAACTTTAAATTCGTGTTAACGCTGAACATTCTACTATCAATTAGTACTGTTTTGTTACTGTAAAGCTTTAATGTGACAATAGCGCTTTCAAATAAAGAACTAAAATGTTTTGTCAGTAATTTACTTTTATTGCAACATTGCACACATAGATGTCGACTGTTGCGTGGGAAGTGATAAATGATAGTCCTGTTATTTTCGAAGTGTATAAAACCCTTCTTGTTGAACCGAATGATTAGTAACAAAAAATTCATACTTACCCGGTCATCGTCCCCTTGTCCATCTCCATATTTGTCGACCATTCCGAATGGCAGCAAATGATTTGGACTTAAATTTCCATTCCCACTATGAGCCAAAAATGCTTGATGGCCACTGGAAAAATAGCAATTATCGTGTTGAGATGAGCAATTGCTTGCAGTGGAAGATCGATGCGATCCGTTAGAAAGTCTGTGCCAAAAGCCAATCACATTCGATTTGTGTTGCTTTTCACTCGACGCGCTACTCGTTCTCAACAACGGTTCTTTGAATGTGCTGAAAATTAAAAATATATTATTGAAATAAGTTACAATATAAATAATATTTTAGTACTAATGTTTATCTAATTTGTTGATTAGTGACAAAATGTATGCAAAAAATATACTCTTCAACCTGAAGCACTTTTTAAACAGTAAACACAATATTATTTACCATGAAGGCTTATAGAATTATCCGTACATTTCACTAAAACCAGTAAACAAATGGGAAAATTAACTATTACCATCACCACATGACTACACCTTAGGATAAATACATATGAGAGATTGCTTTTACATAGGCGAGAATAGCTTTTATCGTATTTCGAATAACATCGTAAACTGATGGGTTTCGGATTAGAGAGGATGATGAAGTAATCAGAAAATTAGATGTTGAGTGTAGACATGTGAGTCGATTCTAAGAAATTCTGAGGAAAGTGCCTTTTGTGCTTTCAGTTTACACACATATAATTAATATTCTGATGATTCCGTCAACAGAAAGTTTGGAACAAGCACGGTGTATTTTCTTGTAATTTTTAGTGAGGTCAGTTTCCTCTAACTATTGCCAATCTTGAATAATTTCCAACTCGGGTGTATTGAAAAATAATTCCCCATGTGGAATTATTTGACGGAAATACAGTATAAAAAAATTGTTTGATAATATAGTAAGATTATAGGAAATGAAAAATAACTAATCTTGAGTTTAAACAATTTTGATATTTTAAACAGTTCCAGCGTTGGCCAATAAATTTTAATTGACTTTCGTAATGTGAAATACATCGGATGCTAAAACAATGGAAGGGTTTTCAAAAATAATTTATTTGGTAAATAGATGTTGCGAAAACAATGTAGCATATAACAAGACTCCATAAAAAATTCCAAATTTGTATAGAACAATCAACAACGTGTCTGGAAATCTCCATTTTGCGAATTTCCAGACACGTTGTTCTCCGATAAAATTAAATCAAATAGAAAAGGAAGTGAGGACAGAGAGTGCACCTTCAGCGCCTATTGCGTCATTGCTTTTCATCTTAATGGCAGGAAATCATGCATTATTGTCTCAAAGTCTCGAATTTAAAGTTAAGCCACGCTACCGAATGTTATTTGACATCGAATGATTTTATTGAATATCAAATTCGGCGGGTACTGTTATAATACAGGCAAAGACTGTATCTCTCTCCATTAATCTCAATGTCTAACTTGGTTAGGCCAGCTCGTGGGCTAACATTTCATTAGTAAACAAATTGGCCAAACCAAGTTAGATTAGTGAGAGATTAATGGAGAGAAATACTCTCTTTTGAAATTTGAAATTCAATAAAATCATTGGAATATTTCGTAGCGTGACTTAGTTACACCACTATTGGAAAATTATCATTAAATTCATAATGTCTTGTCGCTTCAATTTAAAATTATAATTTTAACTATATTAATCTATCGGTTGCCCATTTTTGGGCAAATCACAAATAGTACAGTAGGGAAAATATTAACTTTTCACATAAAATTCTTATACGTCTGCTCGAAACTCATAAAGTCACCGATTTGTTGCCTCAAAGATTTCGCTGTCTCCAAAAATTAGCTTTATTGTGTAAAAGCTTTCGACCGCACGTTCCGGGAAGCGCATTCTGCTAAGGAAGTTCATTCCCACCAAACTAACGACTGAATGCCAAATTAGTCCGCACAATTAGATCCCTTTGACTTCCAATCTTAATCGCTATTTCTAGCGAAAACACCGACAACCGATTTCGCCAAAACGTAAATATTCACTTTTAATCTTCCCAAGGAATTATGTTCGTTTTGGGGAGCATATTGGATATATTGAGCGGTTTTTAAGAGCGTTGCCGGCAATAAAATAGACGATTATGGAAGCAGATATTGCTCATAGAGCCAGGAAATGAAAATATTCGCTAAGATAATTAAAGAGGATCGATTAATTTTTTATAACAAACGAATGAATAACGGCAAATAAGCCAACTTTTCTGTAGCAACTAGTTAAATTTTTGAAATTCTAATCGGAAAGATTAACTTAATCAAAAGGGCTATGACCAAACGTTCACATAATTTTTACGGAAAAGAGCAACTGCGTGGGAACTCCTAAAGAGAGTAAACAGGAGGATGAGCCAATTTTTCGCGCATGTAAACTGATAATGGAGGGGTGCGAGAGAGAAGCTCGGCGAACACATAAAAAGAGGTGTGAAAGTGTCGGATTTCTCCGCCCTTTCCCTTCCCACACAGTTCTAGACCCTTCTCGATTTCAACAAATATTCTCCTTGCTCCAAGATTCAGTCTGATAGGATGGAGGAAATGGGTTGAAAGAGCTTACCAGGTCAAATTGATTCATAGTCAGTGTATAAGTGGGCCAAGCCATGAACAAGTGTTTTCTTGTTGCGAAGGAGCAAGTGATCAGTTGTCTCAGACGTACGAAACTCACAGAACTACGAATTACTAGATATTGCATTCTGTTTAAAAAATAAGCGACCTATTTCCCAATAAATATTTTTGGTAAGATTAGTCAAGCTTAAAAGCAATAATTAAACAAACTTTGCATAAATGTTTTGTTAATTATTGCGACAGAAATTCTGTTGTTCTATCGCTAGCAGGGAATTTCTTATTTTTACTAAAATAAAATCGGAAAATTTTCGTGAAAACGTGAATTTTTACTTTTCATGAATATTCTAGTAAGATCGGAAATTTTCTTCATTTTCACCTGAAACGAAAATAAAAAATGACAGTTATCAACCTTATTACATTGAAAATGATTTTTTCCATTAAATATGATAAATAATTAAGTACCGTACACTCTCTAATTTAACCCCCTGGGGCAGAATTATTCAGTCGACCTCTAGAGGGGGGTAAAACAAGAGGGGGTAGAATTAAATCGATCGATTTTTCGCGCGGCGCCTGCGGCGCGGCGCGAAAAATTTATGGGAATTTGGGGGATGGGCAAAATTAGAGGGGGTATAATTACACAATCGACCTCTAGAGGGGGGGGCAAAATTAGGGGGTAAAACAAGAGGGGGGTTAAATTAGAGAGTTTACGGTGTAACAAACACATTTGGAGTACTTTCACTATGTTGGCCATAAATTATTTTTGTGAACGGATTCCTCCATTTGTATTCACGTGAATCACTGACTGCAAACTTAATTTGATTCCCTTTTCATTGAGACAGAGAAAAACTCTGGATGTGGATTTGGCATTTAATTCACTGCATTTTAGACATGATGGGTTCCTAGATACAAATGGACACAAAAGATTCCGATAAATTCGCATTCTTTAAGGAAATACAGGAGCACAGTTTTTTGTTCAAAATTTTTATTTTCAGTAAAATAAGCTCCTGGTTAATCCCATATTTTTGGCGCATTTATAAGATCTGGCAAATTGTTCTTAATTAATCTTTTTTAAACAAAACTAACTATTACTAGGCACGTCGGCGTTTCTTGTATCAAAAAGCGTGGCGGCCGATTTCAGCCAAAAATCAAATTGTCATTTGTCTAAGATTTTTTTTGCCAGGACGCAAGTTCAGGTGTTGCTCTATCACACCTGGTGGGTGAAATATTCGTCCGTATTGTTATTATTGAGATTTTGGGCTTCAAAGTTGGTATACTTTGCGTTTTTTAGTGTAAAATGAGCCAACTTTGAGACCCGATTTAGAAATAATAACAATAGAGATGAATATTTCACTTGTCGAGTATGATCGAGCAACACCTCAAATTTTACTTTTTCATAAAATTTTGAACCTAAATGACCGTTTTAGCCCGATACGACATTTTTTCGGTTTTTTTTGCCAAAAAATGGCCATTTTCGTGTATTTTGCTGAAAATGTGAAGTAGAACGCTCGAAATGGACTGGGATTTTTCGTAGTTACCCTATTTCGGGTACGGAGAATCCGAATTTGACCTCAGATCGGGGTGGTCCCGCCACGAAAGTTGGGAAAATTGCGTTTTTTGGCGTTTTTGGGCGAAAATTGTCATAAATAGGTGCCAGAAAATTAGTATTGATGGTATTTCATTTTACGGTTTCAAATTTTTGATCAATTGTGGTCCGGTAAACAAGAATTTGTGGTTATTTTTAACAAAGTTCGGTATTTTCGCGAGAAAAAAATTGATTGACGGACCTGGGGTTCGAACTTGAGAGGAAAAAATCGTCCGAAAATGGCCGTTTTTGACGTGATATGAAAAAACTAACTGCAGATTCGGAATCAGCGCATCGAATTACCCCTAAAAACACTGATTGCAGAAAAATTTTCCACATTTTCAAAAAATCGATTTTTTTCAAAATCCATGTGGTACCCCCTATGGTGAAAAATGGGCAAAAAATGAAATTTTTTTGGAATGTCAGCAAAATGTGTTTTTAGGGGTTTTTCGATGCGCTGAGTCCGAATCTGCAATTATTTTTGACGTAACGCATCAAAAAAAGGTCATTTTTTCGCCATTTTTAACAAAAACGCGATTTTCCCAACTTTCGTGGCGGGACCACCCATGATCTGAGGTCAGATTCGGATTCCCCGTACCCGAATTAGGGTATGTACCAAAAATCTCGGGATTTTAACGACAAAAACATGCCTGTCACACTTTTTGATACAAAACCATACAAAAAACGCCGACGTGTAGGAAATAAGCTATTCCTTGTTCTAAAGCTATTAGAAAGGAATTTGGAACATATTGGTGGCATGCATATGTAAAACTACCGAAAGTATCATACAACGAAAAATAAAAAGCAAATAATTCCTTGAATATAAGAATGAATGTTTTCAAATAATTTGAATTCCTTTTCAAATAGACATGAAGGAGTGTAAGGAACGAAGCCTCACTAACACTAATTAGGCAAACGAGAAAAGAAGCAACGTTAGCTTTCCAGACACACACATTAATACGCACCTGGATATTACAAAGCAATGAGGTGCGCTAATGAGTTTGGCCGCTTGCCGACGCTACGAGATAATAGTTGCTTTTGAAACATGAAAGTCGCTACTTTTCTGTCTGCTAACTAACGCTCACGTGAAGGGTATCATTTTGTGTAATATATAAAATTTTTGCACTAATATTATTTTCTACATGTTGAAACTACGTATCAATATTGTAATAAAAACATAACTGTATGTTTGCAGCTAATAATTGTTAATGTTCAGTTGAATGAATTATCCAAAACATTTACTTGGAAACCTATGGCAAGTATTACATTGTTGATTATTATTATTATTATTAAACGGTATAGGGAATGCCAAATAAAACTTTAGATCAAAGCTAATAGTATAGAAAAGTATTTTCTATACTGCTTCTTTCTCGGGTAGTAATATCTATAATAACTTCCTAAAACACACAAACCTGCAACATATTAATGCCTTAACGCTGCTCATTTTAGAGCATAGAAAGCATGATGTGTTATTATAAAAAATATGTGCTTCATAAAAACGTTTGGTTTTCACGAGAATATAAAACACTTCTCTCTCCAACAATAAATTGGGTCTGTGGCTCAGTGCAAATAATTCTAACACAGAAACAGACATAACGAGTTCGAGTCTGCGACCGGTCCTCACCGATGGCCTAGCCGCTTTTCTAAGCTAGTGCCTCATCCTAATGGACCGAATAATATAGATTAGCCACATTCTTTGTCATGAAGTTGTCATCGAGGCTTTGTGGTGAAAAAGCGTGGTACATTTTGGGTTTTTCAATTTTTCCGTTGCTGTTAAAAATTTCCTGGTGGGATCTTATTAATAATATTTTTTATCATTTTGTATTCCATGTAAAGCTGAAAATCTACCTGGACAAAGATGAAGGCGATCCCGGTGATTGTGGCGTGGGAGCGTTGAAAGAAAAACGCTTCTCCGTGTTCCAAGGCGATGCTCCGGCGGAAGACAAGTTGCTCATCACTAAAATGATATTTGATTGGTATTATGTAACCAAGAACTATTTTTAGCTTCATGAATCTGTTTGCGAAACAGGATTGAGTGAGTAATTTCCAGGATTAGTTGATGACTACAGTACCGGACCAAAAAATGGCCTGAGGAACACTGTAGGGAAAATTCAAATTTATCATAACGATAGCATGATAAATTTTTGAAAGCGACTCAAACTTCCAATGTTGGATGTAAGTCAATTTGAAAAATAATATAATATACGCGAAATAACTGAAACTAAAGTAAGAAGGAACATTAATCCCAAAAGTTTATCCTACATAACTGCCAATCTATAGCGAAAATTGGACCAATCATCTTTTTGACATTTTTGAATAGCATCATTCTTATTGGAAAAGGAGCTATTAAAAATGGCTTTTTGCATTGCTTAGCGAAGCACATTTGACTGGCGGGAATTAATAATTTGTGTGGGCATTAAAGCACTCGGTAGAGCATTTGCTGACTCAAATTTAACGAATATCAGCCAAATCTGAAGATATTCGTTCAAGCAAATTACAATGCGTTCATGTTCGAAGAATTATTTAAACAACATTAGGAAACCTTTGCTATGAATTGGAATAAAACTACCAACAAATCTATTTGTAATACTCTATGCATAACGCTAGCAATAAACTATTAGTGTGGTAAATGCATTGCAAAGAAAACAAAGAAAGACACATTTGTCTAACATTTATTCCAAAATATTCATGAAAGCTTTAAATTTTGACATTGTCTAAAGTTGTTACCAATTGAACTTGGGAGAAAATTTACACATGTCAAGTGGCAAAAGCAAATACAAAAAATTGGCTTCAAAACATGCAAAATATATAAAAAGCACTGACAAAATGCCGGGACATTTCAATAAATATTTGAGAACGCCTCGTTGAGACTCAATTATTCAACAGAAAACCAATTTCCAATATTTGGTGAAGAATGAGGAGCACATTTTTGTCGAAAGGAAAAATCAGAATTAGTTAAGAAACAAAAAGGTTTTGGCTTTTCGAAGGGTGGGACGAACGTTGATGGGATTTCAGGAAATGTGTGCGTCAAATCCCAGAACACCACATTAAACATAATGGAATGGGTAAAATAAAAGATCCTTCAACAACTACGAGAGCCGGATTCGGTATATGTCATCAGGAAGCTATGACTAGTTCAAATAATCTGTGGCAAGTTTTTACATAACTTGGCCATAGGCTTTTGAAAATAAGACTCTTATAAAACTGTTTTTCGTACTTTTGTTTTCTGTGATATAATAGTGGCTCAAATATCATCTTCAAAGTTGCAGATTTCGCCTACTGTTCTTTACGCATATTGAGTTTTGTGTACAACTTAAGTCTCTATTACATTCAAAATATAAAAAATTTGAGAAATTTTTTTGAGAAAACTATTTTTCAAATAGCTCATTGAACACAAAGTTAAAAACTTATCGCGCGTTAAAATTTTGTCATAGGAAGATAATATGATTTAGTGAAATAATTCCCGAAACTTTAGAAAATAGACTTTTCGAGTAAGGAAATTTATTGAAAATTTCTACTTTTTGAAATATGGAACTGAACGGATACAAATTCCTAAATTCACTTGATCTGGTTCCAAAGTTTCTCTATATTTAGAACTTCACATACGCTGAAAAGACTAATATGGATATTAAATTACCATTTATATCCCTTTTCAAATGTCATTTCGAGCATTTTCGCAGCAAAAAATTCTTTTTGTTAATAAGAGGAGAATTAACTGACAACAGAAAAAACTAAAAATAAATTAACAATTGATTTTACAGAAAAAAAGTTTAAAGCTGGGTCAAACAAAAGAATAATCCAAAGCTCTGGACGTCTTTTGACGTGCAAAGTCAAAGAGAAAGGAAAACGGTTGTTGTCTTTGTCAGAGTTGTGAGAAAGGAACGGTGATCAGTTGTGTGGGAGAACATTTTGACGCATGCAACGAGGGAAAGTCTTGGTTTATTTTAGGTAGGAAAAAATTATTTTCGGCAACATTTAGGGCGGCTTTTCATTTTGCACAAATGACAAGTCGTTACTTTATTCGTTAGTTACACATTAGTTGCGTAATGTTTGCGTATGACAGATGTAAAATATTTTTATATAAAATATTGGTTTGGTAAGAAAGTCTCCGGCGTTTTGTTTTATCTAATTTTTCCTCACATAACGCAAGAGTGCTTACAAGTGTTATATACCGTTTGATAGCCAAGACTTTTCTCTGTCCAACGATGCTAAGGTTTTATTTTTGCTTCATAAAAATGAATGGATATATATGAATACCGAAATCACAAATTTTTGAGACACTTTATAAGTTTTATCTATGAAAAACTTTGTTGTTCTATATTTGATATCAGCTCTAATACTTACCTTTTACAGAATATTTTTTATTTGGTGGTTGATAAGATATGACAATTTTAAGGAATGACACCACCAGAAAAATGGAAAATTTCGATTTTTGCTATTTTTTCGCTTTATGTCTCAACTCTGAGCGATCATATCTCCCAGAATTTCAAAGCAAAAGTTATTATGTAAAACGTTTGTTGTAGAGCTAGACCTTGCCTACAAATACCGCAATGCCATTGGTTTGTGCAGTGTCTAAGCTTCAAGTATTTGAATAGTGCCAAAATGTAAAGAACTTGATACAATCGGCTTATCGGGGGGGGGGGGGGGGAATTTCATACATTTTTATATAGCAAAAAATCAATAGGGGGACCCTATTGATTTAAATTTATTTTCTCAAATACATTTGTGAAAAAATCAATAGGGGGGACCCTATTGTATGAAAATTATTTTTCTGAAAAATTTGTCAAAAAATCAATAGGGTCCCCCCTATTGATTTTTTGCTATATAAAAATGTATGAAAATTCCCCCCCCCCCGATAAGCCGATTGTACCAAGAACTTTTTCCATGAAATTTGCTAAAAATAACCAAAAGTCAACTTTTGGGGTGCGCTTCCTTAGAACTGTCATAAAGTAACAGTTACATGTAATGGTAAAGCATCCTCTAATAAGCAACGTGCAAAATGGAAAGCTTTCCGCTGGGCCACTAGTAGGCACTACACATATCCCATGTGTTTTTCATATATCTTTACACTATATACGGTTTGAAATAGGAATGAATGGGCTACCGAACGGTATGTAACACTCACGAAAAACATTAGTTTAGTCTAATAAAAATTGGCTTAAAAAAACGCCGGATACTTTCTTACCAAACCGATATGAAAAAGTATCATTTTATAAACTAGTTCATTTCTGTAAAAGCTTTAAAAGTTATAAAGAAAAATATGTTTCTGGCTAAAAATAAAAAAGTATTGTGATTATTATTTATGTTTTACGTTATTCAGAAAATGGTCATAACATTTTAATGTCTCGTTGTGAATTTCGTTCCTGAGGCAGATGCGTGTGGTCTGTTTCAAGCCATCCGACTCAAAACCGTTAAATGCAACTAACTCAGATTTTGAAGAATTACTCAAAACGCAAAGAAAATACTAATGGGAAAACCTATTTCTACGAGGTAATGGATTTCAGGATTATATAACATAAGAGATTCTGTAATACTTAAAGCTAAATTTTGTACATTCATTGCTGTTCATTAAATAAAATGTTAAGCACTTACTAGAATTCGCTCGTTCCGGACTCGTATTACATGAGGATATGCTGATTCGGATTTGGGGCAATTTTCCGTGTTTTGCGGGCAATTCTAAAATTTGAAACTGTTTATATTGGATTATATTGCTGAAAATGGTTCAAGTTTTGGAAGGACAGATAAAACTATAGACATATTACAGACATACATACACATTTAATAAATGAGCTATAGCTTCGACATTGACTTCATCGGGTTTCTAATATGCATCAGCCAGTTTTATAAAATGACTTTCGAAAATATTTTTGGCATAAAACACAAATTTTAAAATTGCCGGGATATATTTTTACACCAACGTTTACAACTAATGATACTTTTTGTATTTGTCATCGAGTTAGTGTAATTAAACCGTCATTTGGGTTATATTGCTATCAAAAAATGTCGAGTTTCTCATTAACAGATGAGATAAGTCATTGGTGGATATTTGACCATTTATGTTTATGCATTAGAAAATCATATGTGTGCTTTTCTTGCAGTGGGCTTTACCAGGCGTATGGATAACAAGCTCGACTGGTTAAATATGTCTATGTGTATCAATGCAGAAAATACGTTATCTTTGCACCCTTTATAAACCATTCAATAACGTCAACCGCTTTTTCAACCGAAATTATATATCCGTTTGATGAATATACGAAAAATGTGAACTGCATAGTCTTGGACTGAATAATGTGACATAACATGTAATATATATGAGGCTTTCTGAGAAAAGTAAAAGACATGGGGTAAAATTTCCCGATAAAATGCAAGATATACCTCAGATTATGCGGATAACTTTAGCATATTTATTTTTAATTATTAAATATTCTCGTAAAATAAGTGATACCAACCAACAATTTTCCTCTGAAGATTTCTGAAGCGATTGGTGCCACCCCAGGATAGGGTTGGGTCAAGTTGAGGCGCTCTCATCCCATATGAGACATCACCAGCCTCACCTTTTTTGGAAAAGCCAGACAAAATTGTTATTGGCCTGCGCTTGGATGTGTAATAGGACGATTTTCGACAGCAGCAACAATAACAGCACTGAAAATCAATAAAGTGGCTTGTAATACGGAAATTTAAAAATGATACCTGACACCAGCAGAACCAATGCAACCAACTCCACAGTCGTTTCAGAGCCCAACACCGATTCGTGCTGGGTACTGTTAGCGAGGGATTTCGGTAGGATCTGCGCCGGAAACAGAGCCGGCATAAAAGTATTATTGTCATAATTGTAAGTAATAAGGCAAGAATTGTGAGTAGTAGGCACATCTGTGGAGTTAAGGCGAGAGTATTAGATGGTGACAATTTGGAATCTGATTCTGAATCGAGACTGAAATGGAAGCCTTATAAGAATTTCTGTATATGTCAAGAGGATTTAACATTTTAACAAAATTTTGTTAATGACAGTTAGTTGATCGTGATCTAACAGTTGAGAAAGTATCAAACGACCATTTGCATAGCTGAGATTGACCAAAATAATTTCTGCTTTCACAAACTTTTTGAGTCTAAACTGCTTCCGCAAAACCTTTTTACATTGCTGTTATAGATAATATACTTACTCCCCAAATATAAATCTCTGCAATTTTTGAAACATATGTTCATAGTTTGCATTGTCACTTCTGTCAAAGTTTGAATCCGCCAGCTTTGTCGGCATTTTTGGCATGTCGTGCTTTTCACAGAGCGGCGTATCACTTGAGCAAATTGCTTGTCCTTCCACCTATTCGACGTACGTTAACGGAATTTTAATTATATATCCGGCTAAGCATTACAGCATCTCAAATATAATTCAATGCTGGCGAAAACAATCACTTAATCGACATGCCAGTCTTCAAAATATCTGTTATGAAGACCACCGAATACAAATATGCTTGTTAGCCATTTCTGGTTGCGCAATAAATCGTTTGAGGAATGAGCTGAAACATATACTGTTATGGCGAAGTAAAAATATTAGCTAAATATAAACATTCAGAGACGCGGTATAATTTTGTTATTTTACGAAAATGGTTGAGATCTTTCACTCGTTTTGTTCTTCAGATTGCAGCAAAGAAGGAATAAGAAGTATAAATGCTATTTCTTTAAAATAGGTAATTTATATTCGAGACGATATTATATAAAAACGACAAAAGTTTTACCCCTCCCCCAAATAAAAAAATGTTTTAGTAGCCAACAATATAAAAATAAGACAGCCTAAAAGTGCTGCTTGTTATAAACGTGGTCATTTAACTGTCCTTGGAGCATATCAAAACCAAATAAAGCGGATTTACTTCAATGGGAAAACGACATTCTCGTGACAATATTTGGCCTAAAATGGCTATAGATTATAAAGCATTTTGTGGCCTACCGAGACTAACTAATGCTATTAAATTCGCTTTCGCGAAGAAACAACGTTTTCGTCAACGACACTAGCTAAATAAAATAATCTCATTTCAGTATGAGAAAAAAATGTCATCGAATACAGGCATCAAATTACTTAAACAGCGCGTGGAAAATGTGGTGAAACTGAACATTTGTCCAAAAGGCCAAATGTTACCGACTGATAAAAACAAAGCTACTTTAGTACAACCTTGTTATTTTAAACGACATGCATATTAATATGAGCATTTCATATGTCAAAATAAGAAAACAATAATATTTTCTGATTCGCTCACATTCAATTTGTTTTGAATTAGTCAGAGAAGATTTCGAAAGCGGAACTCATAAATTGTAATTCCATAACTATAACATCTGCCTATGAATACGCTTCCAACCTGTGGCACTTTTCAATAATTTTGTTCCCTTTCGAAGTTATTAGGCACTTTTATTTCTGAACAAAATCTGGCCATGTTTAACCTCCTGCTGGTTCCAAATCTTAATTAAAAAGGGAGAACCCCTCCCCCATTTCCGTTCCCATTTATAGAAATTCTGACATAAATAATGAAATGAAAATTACACAGACATTTTCATATGAGACGCATAAAGATATCAATGAGCTGCAGACGGAGTTGGTCCAAAAATATGGCAGGGATTTAACATTTTGGATAATTGAGTCTAAGAGAGAGCGTAGACTTAAACGATACTTTCCTGAGCCAGGGTAAAGGTCTCCGATTTGGGCAGCGGAAGAAATTAATTTCTCAATTGCCCCGATGTGGAAAGTCGCCTATCATGGAGCGCAAAATAGATTTAATAATGTGATATTTGACGTTGGAAAAGCGATTACACTTTTAATGCATTCTCTGGAAAATGGATCTTGTAACTTTGTCTCTTCAAAATCTTCAGAAGCGAAATGGTAAGCTCTTCGAGCGACCTCAAATAGCCTACAATGATTTGACTTGAATTGTCCCATATTGCATCATATAGAATGTAATATTGTAAGTCCCAAAAAACACTCACAACATGAAAGCAGAGCTCAAAACGTAGTTCAAAGAACAAGTAAAGAGAAATATTTTCAGGTCTCCGGTATTAAGACAGGAAAAACAAAGTGTCGCGACTTGAGAAAGCCGATATGTTTTATTTGGAAATAGATAATGGCTCGTAATGTACGTAATAAAGTGGTATAAAAAATAGACTTAGAGATATGGCTTATGGAATACATTAGAGCAAGGAACATTATTTACTAAGGTTTTAGTAAGATGTTTTCAGAATATGCCAAGAAATTTAAGTCATTAATTATTTAAACTAATACGAAAGGAATGCGATTTATTCAGTTTTAATTCGCGCCTAAATAACTGGCGAATAATTCATTTTTACAGGGAGCCTTCTACAAAGTAGGGCTGTGCAATGTGAACATATTTTTATATACAGGTTTATATGACATTGGTTATAATTGCAGATAATTTTCAGTTTTTAATGATTTATATTACGCAACATTTAGTTCATTTTGTTGTGTTAACTAAATTATGGAAGTGCGAGCTTTCTAATACAATTTTCTCTAAAACAAACCCTAAATAGACAAAACAATGCAAAACGCACTTGAACGGACTCTTTGATCAAATCACATTGGAACAGCATTCGTCGTCTATTTATTATGCAAATGAGCTCGTCAAAAGAATGCGAGCTTCAATGCCGCAGGCACAGTGCTGGGAATTAACAAGTCTGCCTAATAATGTGAATGGCCCCTTTTCAGGCAAAAAAACGTTCATTCTAATAATGATTTGTTTGTTGTTATGCATAAATTGTGGGTGGCTGCTGATTAATGCAAACATTATTTAGGACAAAGTGCAAAGTAGTTAAATCGAGCCATTTAAGCCCATGAGTTATTGCAAATTTATCTTACCAATACATTGTTTAGAAAAATATGGAAATATTAACTCTAGGGTAAATTTAAAATAATTCACTTTACAATGCTTATAAAAGTAGTAAAACTCTATATAACGGCATATATAGAAATTTCCCTTTATACAACGTGCAGGGCAAAAATGTTTTGTAATCTCCGGAGGGAAACAACTGGCATAAATTCATAATTTCGGTCTTTAACCCTTCATTGCCGAGTGTATCCGATCGGATACGCTTTTCATTTGCTAAAGACTTCACAAAAAGAAAGAAACGAATGAGTGTTCATTATTCATAGAAAGCGTGTGTCTGTAAATTGATCACATAGAAAAGAGAAATAAACAATGGCAGACATCATAATTTTGATAAAGACAGCTCTCCAAAAGGAAAGCTAATGGTAATGCAGACATTCTGCCTTTTTTCTATGGCTCCGGCAATGAAGGGTTAAAAATAGCACTATTTACCAAAACGTTTTAAAGGTAAAAAAATACTCTAGAGGTATTTTAGCGTTGAACTCGAAATTTCGGCTATTTTTCTGCTAATGGTATTTTTGGTGAAAAATGACATCCTGGTAAAATTCGCAAATATGACAAAAAAATTTAGAAAATCTGTAACTTAAAAATCTGTAGCTTTCGTATTTAAATGAGAAATATTATATTTACATAAAAAGCAAGCGGGGCTCAATGGAATAAGATAACAAAAGCTGTTCAGACAATTGATCAACTTTGTTTGTGATGACGACAAGGAAGTAAAATACCTAGTAGTGATAAAAATTTGTTAGAAATTTTAGAGGTCAGATTAACATGATCATAACCGGATGGATCATAACAAAATGGAAGCCATCTGTGCACATTTGTGCAGAATCATTATTACTGCACAACTGGTACAGTTGGAATAGCTATTTTTGCCATAAAATTTCAAAAAGTTATTTGGTTATTTGGTCAAAATGGCATTTTCTAACGCACAATTTGGAACATTTTTTCCTAAAAGTGTTCTGAAAAAATAAAAAATAAAAACTCCCTACTAGGGAGTAAATTTCAAATTAAAAATCGTCACTTACTTTTTTGTCTGGTTTATATAGAAACAGAAATTCGGTATCGTTCCAAAAAACGCAGTTCCCATACCTCTTTTGACACCGACCTAGTTGTGGCCATGCGCATATTTTCGAACAAATGAATAAAAAATTTTTAAGTCAAATAACAGGCAACCAACGTGAGTAATGTAGAACTCGGCGATAACTACATACTTACCAAAAATAATGATAACTAACATGGCTTAGTATGAAAAATTTTTGAGCGGCAGTATCGGGCAAAGGCGTACAGTGCCACTTTATGCTTAGGCTTAAGCTAAAGTGTTAAATTCGGATGTCGAAAATTAGGGGAAAAGTGTGGTGTCAATAGTTTCCATTCTCATTTCATAAGAATGACCAGATTTTTATCGGAAAGGTACAGTTACGAATGAAAAAAACTTAAATTTAAAAAGTGTTAATAATGCTCCAAAATTTCTATTTCAGACTTAAATTTCTATGGAGACTCGATTTTCGATGCACATAAAAATTCCCAATTAGGGGGTAAATTTCAAATTAAAAATCGTACGCATGCGCGATGAATTATTGAAACGTTACGAATGAAATAAGCTAGGAGGTAGTAAAGGTATAAGATCCCATTTTGGGGAGTAATCCTAATTATCGTGGCACGCGCATAATTTAAAAAGTCATTAACGAAGAATTCTTATATATTCCGAATTAAAAAACCAAATAGATTGACAAATTACGTTAAGGTAGTAGTACGGTTGTTGAGGCAATCTATTTTGGTACGTAATTAACTATATAGTCAGCGACATTTGGAGAAGAACTTTTCAAATCCTACAAATGTTGGAGCACATATGAATGATACCCGAATGAATATGAAATAATATACTTCCTTAGGCGAAAGCTTATACAAAACTGAAATTATCATAACTAGCTGTATATTACAAGTGCGTCTGATTTGCTATGGATTTCAGCAAACGACTTGAAAGGACATATCTATTTTTCAAACTGAGGGCTTTTGGACGTTTCGGTATTATTTATCCTACGAAAATAGGGAGCTATCACTAATCCATACATAGTAATCAAATCTGTATTAGTGGGAATAGTCTGTGTTCACTGCTACATTCGATATGTAAGTTTTAATTTACTTCTAGAATTTTATATCTGTCCTAATGGTTACTTTACTAATTTGCTGGTGTCTGTCAGTGGACTGCTTTAGGCCCTTTTTAGGCCGTTTTCGACCCAGATCTCATCGCCGTTACAGTAAACACCCCCATGAATCCGTAAAAATCGACTCAGAATTGGGTGTTCCCGCTACGAAAATGGAGAAACGGAGGTTTTTGTGTAAAAATGGCCATAACTCATCGAAAATGGCACTATTTGAGGCGGGATAAAAAACAAAGATGGTCTACGGGTCGAGGGGCGTCTTTTTCCAATTTCAGGGTTGCGGTGGTCTCGCCACGAAAAAAATGAAGAAAATGGCATTTTTGACCCCACAACGAAAGATATACATCGGCGCTAGACGCCGCGATAGCGGCGACCCCTTTTCAAGTCAAATGATACAAATACACTTCCCATTTACAAAATTTTCTCGCTGCTCAATAACAAATCTGCCATATTTCAATGGTAAGTAGAATCTGTATACATTATCACATTCCAAGATTGTGAAATAAAATAAGTCCGAAACAAAAGGTGAGTGAAAACAGTAAGCATGGTGACTTCCGGAGATTAACATGAAATAATGTTTAGTCTTTGCCATGAATATTAAAGGATTTTCGATGAAGTAACTCCAAAACATATTTAATATATGTCGAGGAGGGAAACTAACGCATGGCTTTTAGATTGGTTACACGCGCGCAACCAGATTGGTGCCGGAGAAGTATTAAATTTTGATTTGAAACGTAAACATCATTGTAACGGAAGTGAATAAAAACCGCTAATCTACCGTGGATTTCACATATTATCCTTCTACAGCCTTATTGGCCCGGTTTGATAAATTTTGTTTTATCCCAAGAAAACTGAAATTAAAGATCCACGAAATTATAAAGCTATAAACAATTTCTGCAACTTCCAAATACCAATGTAAAATATTCAAAATTAACAAATGTAAGAATATAATAACAAAAACAATTTCCCTGCACATCGAGTCGTTTTAGTAGGTTTACTTCAACTTTTAACATTAAATATATTGTATTAGGACTGTTCGAGTTTAGACTATATGAGTTTTTAAAATTTTCTTTATTCAAAGAAGAAACAATGGAAATGAAATAACATGAAACCAAGTAGTCAGAGAGGTGATATTATTTTATTTTTCACTCTTGCAATATATTTATTATGGCTAGGGGCATAGCGGTTTACAAAAAACATTTTTAGGGTTAAAAGCATAAAATAATTGTAAAAGCCACAACTACAAGGAATGATTGCAACAGTTAGGGTGGTGCTTAAGAGTTTAACAATTTCCAACAGAAAAGTTTCAAGGATAATTTAATAGTGAGTGAACCAATTCAATCGACAGTTATACTTAGGCAATATTTTATTTCAGATATTTAAGAGATTCAGTTATAAAAAATTGTGCTGCTTGTTTTTGAGCTGCATTATGAGCATACTAGCAGACTACGCCGCGCAAATTGCGCGGCGCCGAGAATCAGTATGCCCCTGGCCCCAGCTTTCAACGAGTTGGTTCCATGGTTGAAACTTAAGCCTAAGAGGCGATAAACTAAGCCTAAGAGGCACACACAATCCATGAGGGGGTATCATGGTCCAGAATGCCCTGAGGCAAACCCGTAACTTTCAATACAATGGTCAGATCGGGGAGCACGAATTCATGTAAGCTTTTCTCGCCAAACCCAGTAACTTGCCCAAGTTGCTTTCCCGCTAAGCATGGCTAGATTTTTTGTTACAGACACATTTCAGCACTATTATAGATAGGCATAGATAGGCATAAGTGCATCAAAAAATTTGCACAAAGTAAAGCGAACAAATTAGTCGAGTACTTTTGCTCGACTTGCATTGTGCAGCCTAACGCCATAATAAGGCTTTACAACTCAATTGGTGTGTGCAAAAGGCTGTTTTATGCTCACATAATCACATAGGCCATTCGAGGGAGGCACAAGCACCCGATATGGATAATTAATCGTAATGAAATCTCATTGCCCCTTGCGAACACCGAAGTGATTAACGAAATAATTTCTATTTTCATATGGACCGGAAGGGCGCCCCTTTGCGCCAAACTTCGGGAAATGCGTAAGAAATTAAAATTAATTTGTGCAAATTTAGACGTACAATGTGTAAAAAAAGGTACAAGTACTAATTTCGTATATGAATTAAAATTAATCCCTGAGTGGTTATAGCATGTCGATATTCACTGAAGAACACCAACAATCATTGTATTTTAGATTATTAAAATATCACTGTGAAACAAGTACTGAAAATGTGTTTTCCCTCACTATGATGTTCGGGAATTTAAATTCATAGATAAGTTAGGTGACTACCGAAATATTTTAATTCCACCGAGCAATTCTATTGGAATAACGCATGAAGATTTATTATGTATTTCAGAGTTGTAACATTTCCAGCTCAAAGTGACGCCAAGTAAATTGAAGAGCTACGAAAGATCGGAAAACGGGCTTTAAAATATGTAAAGAACCTGTGAATGTTCCGCTTCTCTCACTTAAAATACGTATTAAGGAAAGGAGAATTGACCAAAACGGAAAAACGACTGCCTGAGGGAAGAAGAGAGACTTTGTTGAGGGACGGCATAAATAATAACACAAATTAGGCCTAGGCCCGTCGTACTAAATAATATTTAAGCGCTCCTCTCACTCTGTCGCATGCATTTAAGTCCAGGAAGAAAAGAATGGGAAGCCACAAAGCTGTGTTGTTTTAATTACAGCGACACTCAGACAGCTTTACGTGAACTTATTTTCTGGGTAGAAAATTGGCATAGATATTACTTTAGCCAACACAAATAGTTAAATGTACACCGGTGAGTAAAGGGAGAAGCCATACTATGTACTTCTGTCGGAATCCGGAAGTTAGTTTGTGGAATTCTTGATCAGCTTATCAAAATTATTGGTTCTGTTTTACACACAAGAAAATAGCTAAACATCCGTCATAATAAAATACTTCACGAAAACTTATCGCTTCTTAAAATTATATGTGCTGTAGTTAATATTGACTGTACAGTTCGCGGCTGAATTTACTACCCGTGCCCGGATCGGCTCAGGTTCCCTGGCCCGTAGCGGGTTTGGGTCAAATCCCGAACCGAGTCAATATTAACTATTTATTTTTAATATTAAATGAAAATCAATATTAACCGCAACATATGAACTAATTTCAGTTTATAGTTTCAGTTGTATTTAAATAATGATACAAAATTAGTGAAACAGATCCGCAACATAGGATGAAAAAGTGTTCACATATATCCCATTCAGCGTTTTTCTGATGCTCTTAAAACTGCCCAATTTAGCATTATTTCCTACGGGACAACGATAATAGAAATGTTCCATTGAATTATGAAGTTAGTCCCTCGCCAATTTTCTTAGACTATCGTCAAATTGACTCGCCACATTTTCGGCTTCCAGTTATTATTAAGTTGTCGTTGTAAGCAAAAACTAGAAATGCAAAATGTTTACACTAAAAGTCTGGTTCCAACCATTTAAAACCTAATAACGCTACTTATATGTGTGTTAAGGTAAAACCAATTTTAAGGCTTCCTATAATAATTCTTCGCAATTGCCTACATTCAGTTAATGTGTGTACGCGAATTTCTGTAAAATGAATTGCCTTATAATTCACCTTTATACCTAACTTTGAACGCATAAAAACTGCATTTGTATTTGGGCAACATTTTTGTTTTCATATTTATTTATCTGTCAACCACCACTTGTTCGTTGTACTATCATTTTAGCATAACAGTAAAAATTTTGCTCATCAACAGAAAAATGTAATATGGTGGGACTTCTACAGGTGATGGGGTTTACCGTAGCCTCGATAGAGATTTTAGAGGCAAATATTCCTTAAATATTATTCACGGATAAGTTAGGAAAGCACGAACCTTGGCTTAAGTTAAGTCCCCAAATTATTCATAACGAATAACTTGCACTAGCAGCATCAACGGTTGTTACCCTAACAAAGAATAACAATGTTTTATCCTTTGTAGAAAGTAAAAATTTTGTCGGATCAAACTAATTAAATCCAAACGACGCATAGCACAAATTAGCATCACAAGGAATACCAATTAACAGCATAAGCCAAAACGAGGGTTCCTAACCAAGAGGGACAAACGGGCTTAGATAAATAATGTTTCCTGGTATCTCTGCAAAGAGCCTTTGGAAAAACGAGACAAAGAATGCCCAATAGTGCTGCTGTTTGAAGTTGGTTTTTTTATGAATTGTTCTTCCTAACGCATTCAATATGAAGTGATTGCACAGAAATTAAGTCAGCTTAAATAGAGATAGAAGTCTAAGTGTTGCTAACGCTCTTACAAAAAAAGTATAATACAAAGAAAAAGAAGGGTAAAAAACTGAATTTTTTGCTTGTATTATTATTTCGAATAATATTTTAGGAGATTACTCAGAATGAAAACCAATAGAGTCAAATATAAATGATAGGAAACCCAAAAGGAAATGTGGTCACACCTTATGACAACATAAAAAGTAGTTAAAGATGAGGAACCATGGGTTAAGTCAACAAAATTGATATCGAAAACGACGAAAATGCAATTATTTTTATGACACCAACTAAAATGCATAGCTCATTATCTAGATACAAGCAAAAGTTGCCACATTTCGTATTTAAGGCTCATATGAGATGCTTCGCGAGTCGGAAAGACTACTTAGGGATGTGCATGGCTGGATATATGTCTGTTTGGTGTTCCCCTGAGACGAGCGCACCGAAGAAAAATGGAAGTCCTGCCCGACTTTGGGGTTGGAATTGACACCATCGGTGGAGAAAAGGGTGCGTTGACAGCCAAGAAAAGAGATGAGCCGAAGAAGAAACTTTATTCATTAGGCCATTTGGCTGTGGGGGCGGGAAAAGAATAAACAAGGCACAGAGCCAAAAAAAGGAACGCGTAGGAACGTGAGGATTTGTTACTTTTTTGCGAGGGAAAGTACAAATAAAAAGGAAAACTTGCAAAGAAACTTAAACCAATTTTAGGATATGCCGATAAATGGGAACGAATTTTGCAGAAAAGTTCAACATGTGGTTCTTCTCTATTCCCAGATCAAATTTATTTCATAACTAAAAATGTATAAATGACATCAATGGCACTGTCTCCTGCCAAATCAGAATTACCACAAATTGAAAAAGTATCTTGCAGATAATACAATTAACTTCCCAATGACTTTTAATAAAAAATAGTGTGTTTCTTAAGTTTATTTTTAGGACAAATCGGTTTGCAAATTTTGCACAAAATAAATACAGTCAAATCTCTTTATGGCACACCGGATAAAGCCCCCCGCTTAAGGCCCGCTATGGGCTCGGAACGGGCTCCAAATGAAAAAATACAAAGGATTTTACCCGCTTAAAGCCCCCCCCCCCCACTTAAGGTTCCCTTCTGGGGAGGGTTGGGTGAAGAAAAGCATAGGGGGTACCACATGAAATTTTTTCCGGCATTGGCGATGCCGGAGAAAATTTTGAGAATTTTCTCTCTATTTTCAAAATTTTTCTTTCATTTTGCTCCAAATTCTCGATATGTTAGATAAAAATTTAGGTAAAATAGTGTAATTTTAATGAAAAAGTGTATAAAAATGGTAAAAATAGCATAAAAACACAAAAAACACCATTTTGGGCCATTTTTGCATTGGGAAAAATTTCCCCCGTTAAGGCCGCTCCCTGCATAAGGTCCTCATCTATGCCCTGTTTGACTGTAGTTTGACCGAGGTTTGACTATAGTTATATTTCATGGTTGAATTTCAGTTGGTTCTTTTGCATTCTACCATAAGTAACAAACGTTCGTGAAAATAAATAGTTAACTTAGTCATCCATATAGATAGATGTTTTGATACAAAACAATAAAATATTATTCAATAACAAAATAATATTGATTTCAAAATTCATCGAGATTTCATTGGCCTAGAAGTATTGCATTGGCCTAAGATGAAAATTTGCTTCGTGTTAGATTTTTCTTGTGACGCGCGAATGGCTTCTTTAAATTCTGTGATTTTTCGCTGAGTGTAAACTGGACCTTTTAATTGGCCACTCTGAACCAAATTGCCGATTTCTGCATACAACTCTCGACGCTCCTAGAGATAAAATTAGATAATAATACAGCAATTTGTAATTGCTTTTATGATAGAATATGAAATTTTGTCAAAATTGATAACCTTTTCATTTCCACGCTGATTATACCATTTTGCTATGGCAAAAGATTTGACTTGAATGTCTTTTCGCGTCACTTTCTGCCTCTCCGCTCCGGACATTGACCCGTATGATACGAAATATCCGCCTTCTTCTAGAGCTAATGTCAAAGCTGCGCCAGCTTGGCCTCCGACACAATCTAGAGCCAGGTGAACTCCTTTCAGTTCATCGTTGGCAATGTCTACAAACTGAAATCATTATGAGATCATCCAAGTTTACACAACCAGCAACATGGACAATCATAAAATGTTTAAATCTAAAATCACTCACCTCGTCCTGTGTGTAAATTTTGTCAGCTCCTAATTCATTCAAATCTCTTTTAAGTCCTTCGACATCAGGGCGGTTTCGGATCACATTGATACTTTTGTAACCAAAAATGCGACAAAGCTACAAATATATGAAATTGTAGCAAGGTCAAAATGTAAAAAATCAAAATATTCAACCTGAATTACATAACGTCCAACAGAAGAATTTGCCCCGTTTTGCACCACGTAGTCACCGCGCTGGAGGTCAACAAATTCTTTAAGCATTCTGTAGGCAGTTGGTGGATTAATTAACATTGAAGCGGCCACTAGTGGGCAGTTACCCACGATGTTAGGGCATAGACCACCCTCCGCGTCATCTAATTTGAAGAGATACTTTTCGTTATGAATGCCGTGAGTACGCCAAGTGCCCAAACCGCAAAGACCATTCGGAATCACTACATCACCAGGTCGGACAGTGGAGACTCCGTGACCAATCTTAAAAAATTAAAGATAAGTAACAAAATAGTAACAAAAGTAACACCCACGTCGGCGTTTCCTGTTTTAAAATGTGTGACAGCCGTTTTCGGCCAAAAATCAAAATCCATGATATCGAAGATTTTTTTGCCAGGACGCAAGTTCAGGTGTTGCTCTATCATACCTGGTGGTTGAAATATTCGTCCGTGTGATTATTATTAAGATTTTGGGCTTCAAATTTGGTACACTTTGCATTTTGCAGTGTAAAATGGGTCAACTTTGAGACCCGATTTAGAAATAATAATCACATGAATGAATATTTCACTTGTACAGTATGATCGAGCAACACTTCAAATTTTACTATTTCAAAAAAAATTTAGCATATCATGGAAATTTTACAATTTTTTTGATTTTTTTGTCCAAAAATGGCCATTTTCGTGCATTTTCGAGAAAAAGCGAATTATTACATTGGAAATGGAATTTTTGGGGTATACTGTTTCTCGATACGGCGAATCCGAATTTGACCTCAGATCGGGGGTGGTCCCGCTACGAAAATTGAGAAAATTGCGTTTTGTGACGTTTTTGGGCGAAAATTATCACAAAATGGTGCACGAAAATTAGTGTTGTTGGTATTTCATTTTACAGTTCTAAATTTTTAATCAATTGTGGTCCGGTAAACAAGAATTTGTGGTTATTTTTAAGAAAGTTCGGTATTTTCGCGAGAAAAAAAATTGATTGACGGTCCTGGGGTTCGAACTTGAGACGAAAAACCCCCAACAGATCGTCCGAAAATGGCCATTTTTGACGCGATATGAAAAAAAATAATTGCAGATTTGGAATCAGCGCATCGAATTACCCCTAAAAACACGCATTGCAGAAAAAATTTTCACATTTTCAAAAAATCGATTTTTTTCAAAATCCATGTGGTACCCCCTATGGTCAAATTTTTTTGGAATGTCAGCAAAATGTGTTTTTATGGGTTTTTTGATGCGCTGAATCCGAATCTGTAATTATTTTGAACGTAACGCATCAAAAATGGTCATTTTTGGTCCATTTTGTACAAAAAACGCAATTTTCCCAACTTTCGTGGCGGGACCACACACGATCTGAGGTCAAATTCGGACTCGCCGTACCCGAATTAGGGTGTGTACCAAAACCCTCGGGATTTTAACGACAAAAACAGGCCTGTCACACTTTTTGAAACAAAACCATACAAAAAACGCCGACGTGCACCTGGAACCCCGATTTATGCTGTACTAAGAAGACATCACAGAAAATAAAGACTAAGAACAAACTGTTATTTTTTACGACTTTTTCTGTGTTTTCCTGGGCTTTCTTGGGTTTGCAAGTACAGACTTCCCCAATATCTCAGACACAATATCACATGGCGCAATTCATTTATCAATTAAGATCGCTTTGGCTTGTGGGAAATCTTGGCGTAAAAATTAACAAATTTACATACTTTTTCTATAATTCCGCATCCTTCGTTGCCACCGACGGCTGGCAGTTTAGGCTCTGTGCCAAAGTTACCCTCAATTTGGTACATATCAGAGGGATTTATAGGCGCCGCAAGCCAGCGAACAAGCACATCAGAATTTTGAAGAGAAGTGTCAACCAAAGAAATATCCTCTAGTTGGAGAACTTTCGATGGATCGCCGTGTTCCTTGTAAACTATTTGTTTCGACATTATGGGCATTATCGATCTAAATACATGGAGTGTTAATAGTTTTCCAAATTGTGCAAAGTATTGAATTGACAAATGGGTATATTTTTTAAATTTTAAATTTAATGTAATAAATTATTTAACTGAAAAATGTGGTGTGCGAGAATTATATTAGTAATGCCATATTAGTTATGGAATTTCCATGAAAAGTCCGTATCGACCAAATGGTATCGAATAAGGGAGGGCGCTTGATTAGAGAGAACGAAAAAGAAGCGCCGCGGATGGCAAAAACGACACTTTTTGGTCAAAAAAGCCACATTTTTGGGTGTTCCATTGGAAATTTTTTTCGTATGCCGTCCCAGCATCTATCAGGGAGTATTTTGAGCTATCATGCACTCCGTAGGTGCGAGAAAGCTGTAATAAATAATAGTCTTACACAGATTAAATGTTACAAATTGTAGCATAAAACCCACTAAACATTTATTCTTTCAACCATAATATAGCTCGAGCATGGATTTCAAATCAGAAACATGTGGATCATATGCTAATTTTACATTAAATTTCGAAGAGCTCAAGAACACAATTATGTTATTTACACAGCAAATAAATTGATAACATATTCCAAATTTAAAACATAAAGCTTTCTTAGGTCAATAGTGATGAAAAACACATGGCTTATATATGTAAACAACAGGAGAGAGAATGTTCAGTTAATTTAAAATGGAGAGAGTGAGGGCCGTAGGAGAAGAAATATCAATAAGTCTGTGTTTTCTTTGCCTCCTGAGAAAATAGAGACTGGACTTGGCAATGTAAACAAAGACACATAAATAGGCATTCGTTTTGCAACAAAAGAAACAATTTTATATGTACCAAAAAGTGTATTCCATGTAAATCTGTCACATATAAATTTGCGTGGAAGACAATCCAAAGTTCATTCTGTGAATCGATCATATAAGCAACAAACTGTTCTCTTCAAGTCGAGCCGTTTGGTCAGTGTTGTTAAATACTACTTTTCTGACGCTGCCTTCGATTTCGATATGTTGATTTTTCAATATAAAAAACCATTTTGAGGCCAATATGCCCACTCTCAGAAGCCATAATATTGAGAAGTTTTATGCATAAGCCTTAAGCTTATGTTTAAAATGATCCTTATGCTTAAGCTTCAGTTTAGGCTTAGCATTAAGGTTAAGCTTAAGACGAAGCCTAAATCCGATAAGAAAGGATTAAAAGGATAATTTTAAGCTTAAACTTAAAACCGTTTTCGGGCGTTTTTGTCTATGAAAGTGTCAAAAATAATGTCATATTCGTGTTCCCCGTAATTTTTGGGTAAGATAGCGCCTTTTTCAGAATTTTTTGAGAAAAAATTTTTTATGTATTTTTTGTTTCCAGGTGAAAAAACGTGAAAAACTTTTTTTTCTCAAAAAATTCTGAAAAAGGCGCTATCTTACCCAAAAATTACGGGGAACACGAATATGACATTATTTTTGACACTTTCATAGACAAAAACGCCCGAAAAGGGCCTCTGAAGACGGATTTTCTCGCATTTTCCTAGTAAAAATCCAATTTTCCGTATAAGGAAAACTTTTTTTCAAGGTGCATCGGGAAAAAAGTCTGGCACCGCTCGAATGCCCACAAGGGTGGGGTAAATTCCTATCCATCGCGTTTTCCGGGATCGGTGCGACTTCAAGTGTGTGTTCCTTGTAAGTCATGATCGTCTGTAATAAATAAATTTTATTTCTATATACCATAAGAGTGCCTATGAGTGTTATATACCGTTGGATAGCTATGTCTTTTCTCTACGCATCCATGTTTAGGTTTTAATTTTATGTTGCAGAAAATGAATTATTACATGAGCCACACCAAAATTGCAGATTTTTGAGACATTTTATAAATGTTATCAATGAAAAACTCCGGTATTCTATATTTAATTATGCAATATTGTAGAGTAACTTGAGAATTAATAATAACATTTTCCATAACATTTTATTATTTTGTTGGTTGCTAAGATATGACAATTATTCGAAAATACACCACTCGAAAATTGAAATATTTCTATTTTTCGGATTATGTCTCTACTTCAAGCAATCAGCTCTCCAGAACAGGAAAGTATATTTTATTCGGTAAAAAATGTGGTAAAACTTGACCCCTACTACAAGAACCGCAATGACACTTTTGTACGATGCCAGAATTTCAGGTATTTTGTTGATAAAAGTTATCAAAAATAACCAAGTACAGTCATACCTCGATATACCGCACACACGATAAGCCGCACTTTCGATCATCCGCACAAATCTGGCTGGAACGGATTTTTTCTATGCAAAATTCCCTCGATATACCGCATTTTGTGCGGTTAAACTCGATATACCGCACAGATTTTTGCGGAACCAAAGTGAAATTTCCAAGTAAAATGTTTCGTTTATCCGCACAAAGAAAAATGGTTCTGTTTTTGGCGCAAATTTGAATTTTTATACAAAATTTTCCCGTTTTTGTTCAATTTTTCGAAAATTTGCAAAAATTTTTGCAAAAATCGGCCAAAATTCTGTAAAAAAATTCAAAATGTTTTGGGCGGTAATTCAAATTTTATTTTTTATTTTGAAAAATGAAAAAAATATAGGAAATTTCGTTTATCCGCACAACTTTGCAATGGAAGGATTTTTTCCATGCAAAATTCCCTCGATATACCGCACTTCTGATAAACCGCACTTTCGATATACCGCACAAAATCGCCAGTCCCGATGTGTGCGGTATATCGAGGTATGACTGTATCAATATTTTCGTGTGTTTCATTTGTGCAACTGTAGTAAGTCATGTATAGGGTTTTAGAGAAATTCATGGGCATTCCAACTGTATATGGCACTCACGATAAGCTTGGCTCTGGATGAATGAGAATTTATAAACATATCAAAACTTTCATTCCATAAAGTTATCTAATGCTAGTATCCACGCAGAAATGAAATAATAGCAGCTCAAAACGCTTTGTCCATTTTAGGAAATGTATAGGATATGATTCTTCTTTAATTCTTGTTCAATTCTTGAGAAAATAAAGTCAGGACTCTATTTTCTTTTTGCTTTCGTCAATAGTTTGCTCTGGTCATAAATGTTTTGTAGTATATCACGTTTTGTGAATGAAAGGCATCGCTTATCACTGAAAGGTAGACAAAAATACACGTACATGCAAAAAAGCGATTTCGAATGAAAAACTTGCCATGTTTCTCACAGTTTTCGTAGAGCTCCAACACAGAGGTCAAACATATTTCTCTCTTATTGATCTCACAGTAACATGATTTATTTTCCCATTCACAGCACAAAATAAAATCGGATTACTCACCTTTCTATTGTTGGAAATATTATATTTCTTTTCTGAATGGTTTATATGCGTGAAAGTGAAAAATCTATTCCCAAATCCGATTTTGTAGAAGTTTGTGCGGGAAAATGAACAATTCGCCTAAGATATTCTTACTTATTTTACTACTTTTTGTCTCAATTTCCCAAATACTTATGCAGAGCTGTGAGAAGCATTCGGACTGTCCTTGCGGGGAATGCACAATTTTCCCTGGCCGCGCAAAATATTGTAACCCAAAGTGTCCATACGACTACCCTTTGGTGACAAGTAATTATTCGCACTAATTAATGTTGCGGAACTTGGAATGAAGCTAACATTTTATGTCGTTATTTTATTGTTAAAATAAACTGTTACTTTGAATCATGTTTTTCAAATTTCTTCCGAATAAAGTTAATTAACACTAGGGTCACGCACGTGGGGAATCCCCCGGGGGATTGTGGAGGGGATTGGTTCGTAAAAATGAAAGTCAAGACTTTTGTATTCATTTTTACTTGTTTTTACTATGTTGGTTATAAATCTGATGTTACTGACTCTATCTCAACTTTTTCTCCAGATTTCGATAAATGTTTCAGATTTTTTCAAATTTTTTATTTTATCACTTAAAATGCAATTTTTCACACACTCACTGATTTTTCTCAGATTTTGGGAATTATTTTTCCATTTTTGCAGTTTTTTGCTATGTTGGCAACAAATCTGAAATACTCACTCTATCTAAAATTTTTTGTCAAGATTTTGATACATGTTTCGGAAATTTTGCAATTTTTGATTTTTTCGCCAAAAAATGTATTTTTCTTGACACACTAATTTTTGACTATTTTGTCTGCATTTTTTTTCGTTTTTCATTATATCTTTCATATATCCTGTTAAAATATTTGGTTTTTTGGGAAATTTTTGGTTCCGTGGTACAAAAAATGGTGTTTTGAGGTTACTGCAAAAAACTAATTTGTGATATAGCACATTTTATACATAGAGCAAAATTTATGCTCGCAAAACTTGTTCTGAAAATTCAAATTTAAATGCAAACACAGAGAAACCCTTCCAAAAATGAACAAACATTTCGAAAAATGCATATAAAAAATTGAAAATATATAGAATATTTAAAACTAAGAAAATTAAGCAAAAATTAGCCATTTTGCAAAAATTTATAAAAAATTTTTCCTGCGCCCCCTATCGGCGGCGCGCGAAAAAATTGTAAAATAGAATTAGCCCCCTCTAGAGAGACATTGAAAAATATAAGCCCCGGGACTTCTATTGGAGGAAATACGGGACAGAGATAGAGTCAGCTGTTTCGAGCTTTCAAATAAAACTAACCATTTTTGAGAGAAAAAAATCCGAATTGTTGTAAATAAGACAAAATCTTTAAAAAAGTTGAGATAGAAACAGTAATGTCAAATTTATGAGAATCACAGCGAAAATTCCAACAAAAATGCATTCGCAAGCCGAATGATGAATGTGTTTTCAAAAAGAACGCTTTTTAGTACAAAAATCGAAAAATTTATAAAATCGGAAATATGCATCAAAACCGGAAGAAAAAGTTGAGATATAGTCAGTATATCAAATTTATGGCCAACATAGCAAAAAACGCAATAAAAATACACTTTTAAGCCAAAAATTGAGTGTTTTTGAAGAAACTGCATTTTCTATGCGAAAATCGAAAAACTATGAAATTCTGAAGAATGCATCAAAATCTCGAGAAAAAGTTGATATAGAGTCACCAACATCAAATTTATGACCAACATAGTGAAAATACAGTGAAAATCGGCTCCAAAGTTTATTTTGGCTTCAATCCCCCGGGGGATCCCCCCGAAAAATCAAATCGATTTGATCGGTCGGGGGGATCCCCCGGGGGAACCCCCGGGGACAATATCCCCACGTGCGTGGCCACCAACCCCCGGGGGATTCCCCATGTGCGTGGCCGCAAATCCCCTCCCCCCTCCACAATCCCCCGGGGGATTCCCTACGTGCGTGGCCCAGGCATAAGAGATATTGTACCAAGGGTCCACTATATTTCATTGGTTGACTCTCCATCAATCTGCAAACTGATTTGTGAAATCTACGCGTCTGAAATAAAACCCGTTGTGTATTCATTTACTTTGGATGTAAAACGTACAATCACTCGCTTTACTATTCACAATAGACGATTATCTATGGGTCTATGAGCTAAAAATTATTATTTAACTGAAACTTAGTAAAATTTAATTTTAGAGTGAATATGGCTCTAAAATAAATATTAAAAAAGAAAAATTACCCGTTTTTTCCCATATCAAATAAAATCATGGCTAATACTAAAAATTTCTTAAATAATATACTAAAAATAATAGACAATCTTGACTAGAATGTGTTTATACACGAAAATATTCCATACCGGAAGATAAAATATACAATATAGGATATGATTGAGTGAGTGAGTGAGTGTGGCATGGGTCAAGAATAAATATATTACTCAAAATTTACCGCATAGTTTCCCATTCTTTGAAATAATGTAATTGAAATAAAATGTGATATCAAAAATAATGTGTTGTTTTTCAAAATAAAAGATTCGCTTCATACCAAAAAACGAAAAGCCAAAATACCACCAAGCCTTAATACCAAAATATACGTTTTGCGTTGTTATTTAACATTTTTCCTGAATGAGCATATGCGATATCATTGAGCCTATCCAGTTTTGTGGTGATACTTAGTCGTCATTGAAAGGCATCAATGTGTGCCATTGAGCGACTGATCTGAAAACGAAAAGTTAAATCATAACATGAAATGATTGATAGACCTGCGAGGTGTGGCGAGCATATCCTGCCAATGTTTAAAGCCAGGACCTGTACAACCAGGCTGATTTCCTATAATTACTTGCCCGATTCGCTCATTGGAACCAACTCGGTCATAATCAGATACAATCACGTGCAAATGTACTCGCTGCAATACTAATAATATAGCACCCCTTCAAAAATTACCAAATAGCTTGACTATTTGGTAAGCTGTAGCACACAATTTATAACAGTAAACACAATTTATTCTTGTGTATTACTTGTTAAATCCAAATGGTTACCTGCATTTTTTCAGGTGTAACATCGTAGCTGAACGATTCGTTATAATAGGGATTGAGTGTTTTCATTTTGATTGTGGTCTTTTTCTTTTCCAGTCGTTTGTTTTGTGCCATTAGGTAGATTTTCACATAGGGATCTATAAGTGTGGAAAGTTATAAACGTATGGCTTTATTAAACATGACATGATGCCGTGATTTACATCCTATTTAGATGGGAATTTGTGTATTTGCGTGAAGTATATAATGAAAATATTTTAGCTATAATTTGAGAATTATCATATGAAATTTTACGGGTGCTCCTTAAAACCATACAGTTAATGCATCAGAATAACTAAGAGGTATAGGAAAATCACATCAGAGCACTGAACGGCTTACTAGTGGTCCAGAAGTAAGCTTTCAATTTTGCAACATTTATTATTATATAATGCACAAAATCGACTAATCTTCTTAAATATTTCTCTAAATGCTCAATGATTCATGCCCTATTTTGGTGGAAATTTGTCTATTTGGTAAGATTACCAGACAATCCTAACACGTCCATTTTTTTAAGGTTTTTGCATTCCATGACCACTACCGTGAGCTTGTTCTTGTTTGGTACATATCTCAGTGCCAGACACACCTCGCCCAAACGGTTCTCCTAAAAATCATTTGTTATTTTATTACAAAACATTACATTTAATGTATACCGGTGGAGCTTCAATCGGTGCCGTTTTCTCAATGGTCGTCGCCAGGTCAATTTTTCCCAAAGGCACTGCAATTTGTCCGATCTGCAATATCACAAATTTTTACGGATTCTTTTCTACCATATGTAACCCGATATGAGTTTAAAAACGACATCAAACAGAGCTTATGACTTTGCTTAAAGCCCGGATATGTTCTTTAAATGATACTATTTACATTGTATAAAGGAACGTTTATGCCGTAACTATGGTTTTATACGGAATGGACTGCCATTATCTCTAACAGCCATGAATAAATATTTATGTTAGTAATGTGATTCCAAAAAAGAACCAAACGTAATTTAAAAAACAGGCTGAGCTTTTCGCCAATGAGTGGCAACCTCGAAAGAGTTGAAGTTATATATACAAATCAGGAATCGAGAAAATACTGAACAGTTGAAATGTTCGATAACATTATGTTTGGAAATAAATGAAATATCTAGAAAAATAAATATAAACTAAAACTTGAATGGGTATTGTTTGAATTTAGAAAAGGTAGGTAAAGATGGAAATCGCGACGCGTAGTTGAAAACTTTAAATAGTGAAACAGATTCACCAATTTGGAGTAGAGTAATTGCTCATATTAGATGATGAGGGCAATCTGTTTAATGCATTCTATTGAATTAGATAAAAAAAATTTCACGCACTTGAGGGATTAACGAAATCCAAACGTCCAAAACAACAGTATTAGTATTTTTATGTTTTCCTATGTTATTCACTAGTGACAGCTAGTAAATTATAAGCATGCATTTAACTAAGCATGCAAGTTATTCCTTCTCAATTCCCTCATTTTTTGCAACAGACAAGTTGTTTCCTATCATATTTTAAATTACCTGATCGTGTTTCCCGAATCGATCAAAATCAAACACATTGAGCACTAGAGTTTGGCTGGCGATTTCATTGTATGGTACCTGAATTATATGAAAATTACTATTATTACTGTTTCCTATATAGCTAACTAACCTTGAAAGTGAAAGACTCATTGAAGACTGAAAATATTTTTTGTTACACTTGTTCTTCGAAAAAGGTGATATTTACCTGGATTGAGAGATTTTCTTTGAACTTTTGTTTGGAATTTTTTTTTCTTATCTGGCAGGAGGTATACTTTCACATATGGATCGGAGGTTCCTCCCAAGTCCATAGCCGGCAGTTGCTCAGCACTGACAACAACCACTGTCAGCTGAAATTAAATGTTACTTACATTAATTTACATTTATGAAATTGCTGTACAGGGTGTCCCAATTATAACCCTGTCATGTACTCTAAATATATTTTTTGAAAAGTACCAACAATATATTTCGAAAATATGGGCATTTATTTAGCACAGCCTGTATTTTGGCGTGAGGCTTTTGGCTGTCACAAATGTGGCTCTTTCTTGTCACAAATTTGCGAAATTTCCCGCCACATTCAGACAATAATTATGGATTAACCCCTGAAAAGGGGTCTCAGTCTAATGCCTAAAGCTAAGCCTAAAACCTAAACCTAAGCCTAAAAATATGCCCTTTTAAGGGTTTTTACACAACGCCACACGCCAAATTTGTGACAGAAAAGAGCCACATTTGTGACACGAATAAGCTTTTCGTGTATTTTGTAAAAGTGTAATCATCTTTAGAAGTCGGAGGCGTCATTTTGTTTCCCGCCTCTCAAAATTGAGACGAGATATATGTTCTTCTTCGATATGCTCTTCTTAAATCTTCACCTCTTTCGACCTAGTTTGCATTCGAAATAAAATGACTAACCGCGCTCTTCTCAAAATCATAGTCGAGCTTGTAGCTAAGCAGGCCGAGGAACTTTTTCTCCTTGTCCTCTTTGTTCTTTGTCAAGCTCGAGGTCATGTGCAGAAGTTGAACTAAAATAATCACTCGCAATTATTTCAAAACTTAATTTCGATGAACGATCGACAAATATAGTATTTTTCGCGGATATAAAAAATGGCAAATGTAAACTGAGATATTTATATATAATATTTCTCACAACGTGGTGAAATTCCATCGTGACCTAAAAAGGCTGAAAAATTCAAGCTATGCATAAAAGATAATCCTAATATTGTAGCTTGTCTACATATTTCGACAATGAATTCAAAATTGTCCGCTACGTTAGTTTTTCACCTTTAGTGAACTTTTACTTTTTGGTGACTTGATAACTAATCCATAAATAATATTACTGCATATTCAGAACTATTACGAATGGTAGGAATCGTTTTGCGAAACTTGCGTTTTCAATTAAAATAACACAAAATGCAGACATAATTATGGGCACATCCCCGCAAAGCCGGCCCAATTTAAAACAAGGCTTTGGGAGTGCGCCCGGTTTGGGCCTCTCCGGGGAATTTGAGAATGGGCTGTTCCCATTCAAAAACAAGCTATGATGTTTCTGGCACGGTTGAGGAGGAATTAAATTCTAACGACATTTCTAGGACAAAAAGATGAGAAGGATAGGGCAGAAGTGACAAATAAATTTATGCGAAACAAATAGGGCCGCATCAATGTCAAGTCCTCCAGAAGAAAGAAGAGCAGTCGAACGACTAGGGCGGCAATTTATTTCTTTTTAAGAGTATAAAGGACGCTTCTGAAACAGTGAATCTAGAGCTTGTCACAAAGTTATACCCATGCTAAAACAGTTACAGAGTCGGAGTCGTGATTCAGATTCGTTCGACCGGTTTTATGTTTCGTAAATGATATATTTTCTTATAAAATTGCGTTTTTGGGATGATGTACCTAACCCATTTTAGCTTTTTATGAAAAATTTTTGTGGTTTTTCTGATTGCAAGTCTATATATATTGGGATTACAACAAATTAAGTTTTTACGTTATATTGCTAAGTAAACTAATCTGCTTATTGAATGCAGTTATTTGGTTAGTGTAATAAGAACCATTATTGAAACAATTTTCGCACCTGCAATTTCATTAATGGAAACGGCAAAACCTACGTTTCGTTTTCTTGAGAAATGAACTCTTTTCAGGCATTTCCTCTCCGTCGCCACTTCTTGAATGCATTTTAGTAATAATTTTACAACGGGTTTTAGCAAATTAAATAACGACCCAAACAGTGAACATCGATTTTTGTAGATGGATGTTCGAAATCATGGGTGTCTCTTTTTTGTGCTATGGGACAAACCGACGCGCATGCTTCGTGCGCATGCTTTAGAGATAAACGACGTTGAAATTCCATGCAGTGATACAAAACTATGGTGTCATGCTAAATCAAAGGTTTGCGTTTCGGGTAAGAGGGTGAGAAAAGAAACGGGGGAGTTGGCATTTCAAGGGGAGCGGGAGGGTAAATCGACCAAAACGTCCTTAAACCCCCCCTTTTTAAATGATTTTTGCACATTTTATATTTATTTACTTAACTGTTTCTTAAGTTTCCTTTTCAAAGGTTCAGCAGTGAAAACAGCGAAAAATGCTCATTTATAACATGAGGAATACATCTTCAAGTTGGGCCCACAGGCGAAAATTTTGTAAATAATTGAAGTACAGTGGAAAGTTTAATGAAGGTTGCTCCTGGCGAAAATGAAAAAAATTTGTTTCATTTGGAAAAAATTGTCGACAATTATTAAGATCATGTATATTTGTTTTTATAGCTCCTAAATTTTGGAGGCGCATGACATGAGGGACATGACCCTATACAGATTCTTTGAATGCCTAAATCAGATTCGTAATTCTTTCTTTTATTTTATGAAAAGAGTTACATATCCCATACATCTGCAATATAAAACATATTTTTGGAAAAGGTTCGAAATTATTTTTGTTTTTTTACTCATGACTTATAGATTTTTTATGAATAGCAGTGAGAAATCCAATTTTAGGTCTTTTTAAAACTCACCTTTTATTTTCATGAAGAAAAAAATCATATTGTTTAACAAATGTATAAAAAGTTCTAGATTTTTATACAATATTTCTACTAATTCAATTCTGTGGCGTAAATAAATGTAAACGTAGTTGAGTCATCATTAGAAACAACACTAGAAACACGCGTGTACAATTCCCGGAACAGTTCATGTGCTTGTTATATAACCGGGGTACGTAAATGATTTAAAATATTGCTAAATGGGGTTTGTAACAATGTGACAACCAACTTATAGAAGCGGCTTTTGCTTAATATAAAATCAGGCTAATTTTATTTAAAAAATTAAAATGTAAATACGGATTTTTGAGTAATATGAACACCTTTTCAAGGTGTTAAATAAAAACAGCAATTTCATTAAATAAATAGCTTTTTAGTTATTGCGACAGTAAAAGCAACAAAATGCTCGAAAATATTGAAATTAATATGATATCCTAATCTTAAGGGCTCATAAGATAAGTCGTATTTAAAAAATATACGATTATGTCTTGCTAATTAGAAATTTCACGTTAAATTTTTATGTGTACGAAACAAAAGCGCATTTTCAGCATATCTGCTTTTTAATGCTTATTTGAATCCAATGCAACTATTTTAGTCAAACTTTGGGCTACTCACTCCTTCGAAAAGAAAATGAATCGGATTAGAAACTAAAAGAATGACAGCTCCGTGAATAAAGCGAATATTGAAAGGCCCTATAAAAAGCCAAAGTCCCGAAGACTAGAAACGGCTATCTGAACAAACAAATCAAGCCAAAGTCCAAATGCACAATGCGAGAATACCAATTAAGCTAAAAAATAAAAATATGGAAAGCATTCTCAAAGCACAGCGAAAGGAGAAAAATCGAATTGGCCCGAATTGGATATATAGCAGTGGAGATAATGAGAAAGCGCATGGACAATGGCGCCGCAGTGGTTGTTCAAAGGCCAGTGCACTCTTTTCCCGCCATGGGCCGTTGTGTTTAACAACCGAAAGAAAGCTTAATAAAAATTGCTGTAAAATTAAGGAAACAGAAGGAAATTATCAATATATATATTCGAAAAATAGTAAATAGGATGACATGTTGACATTTTAATGCATAATGCATCAATTCAGTTTAATATGTTTTGACGCAATTAAAAAATATGATTGGGAGGTTATGAACTTATGAACTGCTTTTTATTCCAGTACAAGTTGATTCTCGAACTTTGTTGTACATTGGAAAGTTGACTCAGGAGGAGTAAAAATGACTTGGCTCGTTCAAAAATTGTTCTTCATGACAGTGACACTCTCTAATATTTAGCCAAAATATGGAAAACATTAATGGGGCACATCTAACAATCAAATGAGCCACTTTCTGTGAAAAATCGAATTGTGGAGGAAAATGGCGATAATGAGAAAGCGCAGAGGCGTCGGCGGCACTGGTTATTCCATGCATCCAACACCCACATTCATCTTCTGCCGAGTCTCGAGGCCCCTTGTTGTGCTCGGGGCAGTCATCCGGCTGTCGAACCAAACAAAGCAGCGACGGCGGCGGGTGGCAAAAATAAATAAAAGTGAAAGCCGCCAAAAGAGAACACGGAAGCCGGCTTGGCCAGATAGGCTATGGAAGCTCTGCCAGAAAAGGAAAACCAGGGAGGGCATGTCTCTGTGTTTGCCTCAGGCAGAAAAGACCACAGAGTTGTGTTCGAATGCCGACTGACAGCTCGCAAAAGTGAGGAGGAAGGAATGAAAAGAGCTTGATGGATGTCTTCGAGACGCTCATTTATATGCTAAAATAAATGAAACTATTATGGGATAGAATCCCAATGTGCTAATTGTTCTTTCTGTACATTCGTGATATCTCAATAAATATTATAGTATTTAACGACAGTAATTCCACACCTGAGGTGTACGAGTTTTTAACTAGACCCAGCAACACATAACAGAATGCATTTTTAAGCAGAATCCATATTTTTGTTCCCAAACATAAAAATATTTACGAATCACTATACATTAACTAGAACATGGTTCTGTTATTCAGCGCAAGCTATACCGTATTTCCTCTTGAATAAGCCCTCTATCAAAATAATCATTCTCAAATAAGACCCCTAGAGAGACATTGAAAAATATAAGCCCCGGGCTTATACTACAAATACGGTAATGAATTTCACATTATTTTCAAAGTTTCAGTTACGGGTAACCCACAAAAATTTTTGGCTAGTAACAGCGGGAAATATATTTTCGAAATAATTTTTTTATTTCAGTTAGGCGAAAAGTCAATATCAATATTATAAGCATGTTTTAAGTGTTTTGTAGCAGTAAAAAATACAATTTGAAAAATACATTAAGAAAATTGGTAAAACAGCAAATTTTTTCTCCAATTATGCAAAACAGGACAATTTAGCGTTAATTGTGAACTTGAATGGTGAGCTGTAAATCAGGTAATGTAAGCCCGTTACCAATTTGTCTAAACAATACTATAGCTGAGGATAAGAAAAAATAAATTCTAACATACTTATGTTGAAAATATGACGTATACAAAATTCTGTGTCACAAATTTTAAATTTGCGTGAAAATCGATAGTGTATTAAAGTGCTTACTTAAAATATACTTATATATTTCATGGATTTGTCCTTCTGCATACTGCATAAAGTCACAGGATGATGGCGGGAATAAGTCGACACTTGTCAACTCGCAAAATAATATTGAAAACAACAAGGGTGAGAGACGCAGAAAGAGAAAAGAGGTGTCAGATGGGATCTGAGTAATGCCACGGTTTGGTCTCATGAGCCAGCTAAAGGTCGAGCTCTGATCTCTTGGCAGAGAAAATGGCTTTAGTGGAATGAAGGAGATGTTTACTGCAAAATACAGGAAAACAGCCATTTTGATACGCCAAATTCGTACTAAACCTGGTTTGAAATAAATTTGCAGTTTTCGCTTAAAACTTGGTAAAACCTATTATTTTAAATAAATATCTCAAAATTGACCCATTTAAAAATATTGTTTATCCCCCATATAATTGCAGTTACTCGATTTTTCTGTGTCCGTCACACATTCAGTTGATCTCACATTTGAGTCACATTCAGACAGTGTTGTAGCATAGGGTTAAATGTGACTTAAATGTGAAATCTGTTGAATGTGTCCCACATTTAACGAAATCCACATTTGAGACACATTTAGACTATCCTTCAGCACTGCTCAAATGTGACTCAAATGTGAGATCAACTGAATGTGTGACGGATACAGAAAAATCGAGTTACTGCAATAGGAAGTCAACACATTTGAGACACATTTAATATATACTCACTCTAAGTCTCTAATCGTCTATCCAGTAATGTCTAATCAATTCCTCTAACTTTGATAGGAAATCAATATGAAATATTAGTAAAAAGTAAAATATGTCTCATTTTCTCTGCTGAATCCAATTTTTTGAACCAAAAGTGATATCTCTAATCGTCTAATCGTCTAACCAGTAATGTAAAAGTTGATGGAAAATTATCCAAAAATTTATATCCGAGGAAAATTGATGAAAAATATCGAGTAATTTATATCCGAGGAAAAATTGATGGAAAATTATCCAAAAATTTATATCCCAGGAAAAATTGATGGAAAAATATCCGAAAGTTTATATCCCAGGAAAAATTTTTGGAAAATTATCCAAAAATTTATATCCCAGGAAAAATTGATGGAAAATTATCCGAAAATTTATATCCCAGGAAAAAGTGATGAAAAAATATCCGGTAATTTATATCCCAGGAAAAATTTTTGGAAAGTTATCCAAAAATTTATATCCCAGGAAAAATTGATGGAAAAATATCCGAAAATTTATATCCCAGGAAAAATTGATGGAAAAATATCCGAAAATTTATATCCCAGGAAAAATTGATAGAAAAATATCCGAAAATTTATATCACAGGAAAAATTGATGAAAAAATATCCAAAAATTTATATCCCAGGAAAATTTATCCCGGGAAAAAATATCCCGGAAGAACTGCTGGAAAATTTTATATCAATCTATCCCGGGAAGTATACGGGAATAACTTATATCATAATATCCCGGGAAGAATAGCTGGAAAATTTTATATCAATCTATCCCGGGAAGAATAGCTGGAAAATTTTATATCAATCTATCCCGGGAAGAATAGCTGGAAAATTTTATATCAATCTATCCCGGGAAGTATACCGGAAAAACTTATATCAATCTATCCCGGGAAAAATAGCTGTAAAATTTTATATCAATCTATCCCGGGAAGAATAGCTGGAAAATTTTATATCAATCTATCCCGGGAAGTATACCGGAAAATTTTATATCAATCTATCCCGGGAAGAATAGCTGGAAAATTTTATATCAATCTATCCCGGGAAGAATAGCTGGAAAATTTTATATCAATCTATCCCGGGAAGAATAGCTGGAAAATTTTATATCAATCTATCCCGGGAAGTATACCGAAAAAACTTATATCATACTATCCAGGGAAGAATAGCTGGAAAATTTTATATCAATCTATCCCGGGAAGTATACCGGAAAAACTTATATCAATCTATCCCGGGAAGAATAGCTGTAAAATTTTATATCAATCTATCCCGGGAAGAATAGCTGGAAAATTTTATATCAATCTATCCCGGGAAGAATAGCTGGAAAATTTTATATCAATCTATCCCGGGAAGAATAGCTGGAAAATTTTATATCAATCTATCCCGGGAAGTATACCGGAAAAACTTATATCAATCTATCCCGGGAAGAATAGCTGGAAAATTTTATATCAATCTATCCCGGGAAGAATAGCTGGAAAATTTTATATCAATCTATCCCGGGAAGAATAGCTGGAAAATTTTATATCAATCTATCCCGGGAAGAATAGCTGGAAAATTTTATATCAATCTATCCCGGGAAGAATAGCTGGAAAATTTTATATCAATCTATCCCGGGAAAAATAGCCCGGGAAAACTTATATCAATCTTTCAAAATAGCTGGAAAATTATATCAATGTATCTGTAAAATCTACGGAAAATTTTATATCAATTTATCAAGTATCCCGGAAAATAATATATACAGGGAAGAATAGCTAAAAATTTATCAATCTATCCCGGAAGAATAGCTGGAAAATTTTATATCAATCTATGGGAAAATACTAAAATTTATATCAATCTATCCAAGAATAGCGGGAAAAAAATTTAAATTTTGGAAAATTTTGATATCAATCTATCTATCCGGAAGAATACTGGAAATATATCAATCATCCCGGGAAGAATAGCTGGAAAATTTTATATCAATCTATCCCGGGAAGAATAGCTGGAAAATTTTATATCAATCTATCCCGGGAAGAATAGCTGGAAAATTTTATATCAATCTATCCCGGGAAGAATAGCTGGAAAATTTTATATCAATCTATCCCGGGAAGAATAGCTGGAAAATTTTATATCAATCTATCCCGGGAATATTAAAAAACATATCAATCTATCCCGGGAAAAATAGCTGGAAAATTTTATATCAATCTATCCCGGGAAGAATAGCAGGAAAATTTTATATCAATCTATCCCGGGAAGTATACCGGAAAAACATATCAATCTATCCCGGGAAAAATAGCTGGAAAATTTTATATCAATCTATCCCGGGAAGTATACCGGAAAAACTTATATCAATCTATCCCGGGAAGTATACCGGAAAATTTTATATCAATCTATCACGGGAAATATACCGGAAAAACATATCAATCTATCCCGGGAAGAATAGCTGGAAAATTTTATATCAATCTATCCCGGGAAGAATAGCAGGAAAATTTTATATCAATCTATCCCGGGAAGTATACCGGAAAAACATATCAATCTATCCCGGGAAAAATAGCTGGAAAATTTTATATCAATCTATCCCGGGAAGTATACCGGAAAACTTATATCATACTATCCCGGAAGAATAGCTGGAAAATTTTATATCAATCTATCCCGGGAAGAATAGCAGGAAAATTTTATATCAATCTATCCCGGGAAGTATACCGGAAAAACATATCAATCTATCCCGGGAAAAATAGCTGGAAAATTTTATATCAATCTATCCCGGGAAGTATACCGGAAAAACTTATATCAATCTATCCCGGGAAGAATAGCTGGAAAATTTTATATCAATCTATCCCGGGAAATATACCGGAAAAACATATCAATCTATCCCGGGAAGAATAGCTGGAAAATTTTATATCAATCTATCCCGGGAAGAATAGCTGGAAAATTTTATATCAATCTATCCCGGGAAGTATACCGGAAAAACATATCAATCTATCCCGGGAAAAATAGCTGGAAAATTTTATATCAATCTATCCCGGGAAGTATACCGGAAAAACTTATATCAATCTATCCCGGGAAGTATACCGGAAAACTTATATCATACTATCCCGGAAGAATAGCTGGAAAATTTTATATCAATCTATCCCGGGAAGAATAGCAGGAAAATTTTATATCAAGCTATCCCGGGAAGTATACCGGAAAAACTTATATCAATCTTTCCCGGGAAGAATAGCTGGAAAATTTTATATCAATCTATCACGGGAAATATACCGGAAAAACATATCAATCTATCCCGGGAAGAATAGCTGGAAAATTTTATATCAATCTATCCCGGGAAGAATAGCAGGAAAATTTTATATCAATCTATCCCGGGAAGTATACCGGAATAACTTATATCAATCTTTCCCGGGAAGAATAGCTGGAAAATTTTATATCAATCTATCCCGGGAAGTATACCGGAAAAACTTATATCAATCTATCCCGGTAAGTATACCGGAATAACTTATACCAATCTATCCCGGGAAGAATAGCTGGAAAATTTAATATCAATCTATCCCGGGAAGCATAGCTGTTAAATTTTATATCAATCTATCCCGGGACATAGATAGACAATTTATTACCATACATCATTTGAAAATTTGAGATAGTATAGAACCGTTTATTCGTCCGGCTTAGCTGGGCGATTCGCACTAGGTTTTATAATTTTGGAAATCTTTAAAAATATTGCAAAAGTTGGTCCTAGGTAAAATATGGAAAAATTAACCTTTTTTCATAATATTGTACAACTGTACTGCTTTTGCCTAATTTTACAGGGTCACGAAAAAATATAGGAATAATAATTTTCCCAGATAAAACCGATCCAGTCTCCCATCCCTGCTACATATGCTTTTTCACGCTGAGTTCGAATTTCAGCTCACGTATGATAAAAATGACGTAATACTTAATTTAAAAGTTCACCAAATTTATTATGGAAAATGTTATAAATTCTTGAGGTATAAGTACATTTATATAAGGAACATATTATTGTTCACATGCTTGTAAAACAGAGTAAACGTTCTTTACTTGCTCATACTTTATATAGCAACATCTCTTTTGACTTCCTTTCTCATTCCCACGAAATTAACACATTAACGTCTTTTACATAGACTATTTTAGAAATGGTTCGGATTCTACGGGAGCAGGACTTTTCGTCCCCAGGACACTTCGTCCCCGGAACACTTCGGCCCTGTATACAAAAAGGCTTCTAGAACGTCTTGGAAGGTACCAAAAAACTACTGCAGTATAGTAAATAATTTACAAGTGATTGCGGCTTCGCCGCAATCACTTGTAAAAATGGCGGAGCGTGAGTTATTCGGGAGTGTGCATCTTCATCGCTTCGCGCACCGCCATCAGCGGTCAGGGTTGAGTTGTTCCTAAGCGTAAATCAGAACAAAAAAGATTTCCAGAAACTTTCCTTTGTAGATGGGGAAGCTAACTCGCGGCTTTCGCCGCAGAGGTATGCGTGCTCTTTCTTCCCTCAAATTCACCAGGGGACCACGATTTCGTGGGGTTTCAAGTATTTTAAAATTCCAGTATCTTGCGATCCTGAAAAACTCAAAAATTTCGAGATAGGTTCCGGCTGAATTATAGCTCATTGTGCTTGGCACATCGAGAGCTGTCGTTTGGTGTATCACACCAAAAAATTTATATCCAGGAAAAATTGATGGAAAAATATCCGAAAATTTATATCCCAGGAAAAATGATGAAAAAATATCCGGTAATTTATATCCCAGGAAAAATTTTTGGAAAATTATCCAAAAATTTATATCCCAGGAAAAATTGATGGAAAAATATCCGAAAATTTATATCCCAGGAAAAATTGATGGAAAAATATCCGAAAATTTATATCCCAGGAAAAATTTGGCTCATTATGAGCAATAGCTCATTGTGAGCATCGAGAGCTGTCGTTTGGTGTATCACACGCCGCATATGGTGCGGAGCGTGATGAGTCTGATTCTATGGGGATCGTGACGCAGACACTGCGGTTTAGGTAAGAGTGGATGTGCATCAGAGAACCATTGATGGCCAAAAGGATTTCGGCGAAAGGAAATTTCGCTAAATCTACGTAAAACGGAAATTTCGCCAAATTTCGAGCCTCGATCACCAAATGAATTTTTGGAAGGTGTTGCTTTAAACTTTATGATGGACTGATTCCACGTTTTTATTTTTCCGTGGAAATAAAATGATATTCATTGCAAAAATGTTTTATAAATAAAGAAAAATGCGCAAATGTCATTCAATACAATGTTTACAAGTACTTTGTTACCTTCCAGGACGTTCTAGAAGCCATTTTGTAATACGGGGGACGAAGTGTCCCGGGGACGAAGTGTCGCTTACCAGATTCAACTGTAAAGGTTATGAGATAGAGTTCTAAAAATATGGGGTGTTTGTGTTTACCATATTTCAACATCGCGTCATGAAAGTTAATATGAGAGTTTGGATTTAGTCAACTAGGATAATTGTGATGAATAAAATATTGCGTTATACTTTATTCAGGAAATGTATTATAATGGTCCTTTTAAGCAATCCTTAGCCACACAAACTTATTTTTAGGCTTTGGCTTATGTCTAGCCCGTACACTACCATTGCTTTTTTGACCCATTTGGGCTTTGTGAAGTACTCTTTAACGTGGTCACAGCCGTATGGTGTATTTATGAAAAGGTGATCGGGACCCAAGCTCTACAATCCTAGCCAAAAATTTTTTACACTTTATATACCACGGTCAAAATTTACCACAAAGTGACCTAAAAAGTACCAAAAGTGGTCATTTTCGACTATTTGTGAACTTTTTATTTTTACTTTCCGATTTCAATTCTGATTGCAGATTTCCTAAGAACATGACTATGGAGCGTATTCATATCCAATAAGAATTTGGAAATTATGCCGTTTTTAGAAAATCGATTTTTTTAGTCCTTTCCACAGGAGGTAGGTCGGTCAAAACGGACTTTGTGAAGTGCTGTTTTTTGAAGTCTCAGCCATATGGTGTATTTATGAAAAAGTGATCGGGGACCAAGCTCTACAATCCTAGCGAAAAATTTTTTATACTTTAATATACAGTCGTCCCTCTCTAATCCGTCCCTCTCTAATCGAGCACCCTCCCTAATCGAGCGCACTTTGGCCAAAACGGATTTTTTGTATGGAAATTCCCTCTCTAATCGAGCTCTCCCTCTCTAATCGAGCACATCGACGAAAGGGTCCCCCCTATTGATTTTCAAAAAAATTTTTCCGGCCGCCGCCATTGGCGGCGGCCGGAGAAAATTTCTGAATTTCTCACCAAAAATTAAATTTTCAAGCAAAATTTTTATCTAAATTTCAAATTTTTCTCTAAATTTTTCGAACATTGTTTGTGTGTTCTGACCTTTTTTCCAACAAAGTTTCAAATTGAATAATTTAATACCGCATAATTCCAAATTTTTAATAATTCCCGAAAAATTTTCCATTTTCGTACTAATTTTCTGGAAATTTTTTAGTAAGAATAAAACCTAGCTAGATCGCCTATTTAAATCGTGAATAAGCGTTCTAGATGGGTCTCATTTTAAGTTAAAAAATTACACAATTTTTAACTTAAAATGACCAAATTTTGATGTTTAGTGAAATTTCTTCATTGAAAATTAAAAATTGAAAATTATACCTGAATTCATACTGTACTGGAAAAAATACAGCCAAATTTTGATTTCACTAAAATTTGGTTTAAAAATCTAAAAAATATCTAGAAATAGACTAAACTGTCTAAATTTTATCTATTTATATTAAACATACAAAATACTAGCTAAAAACAGCAAAAAATTGCGAAAAAACGGATAAAATTTGATTATGATTAAAAGTTCCGTAACATTGAAAAATTTCTTTAAAAAATAGCTAAAATAGACTAAATTTTTTGTCTAAAGTTTGACTATTTATATTAGGCATACGAAATACTAGCTAAAAAGAGCAAAAAAATTAACTTAATTTAATTAAACATAGTTTAATAAAAAATTATTCAATATTACGACAAAAAGCATAGCGCAATTTAGCCCCTTTTTTGGTTCACCCTCTCTAATCGAGCACATTTCGGCTGACATGGATTTTTTTGTATGGAAATTCCCTCTCTAATCCGGCCCTCTCTAATCGAGCACATTTTGGCCAAAACGGATCGCGCTCGATTAGAGAGGGACGACTGTACCATGGAAAAAATTTGTCGAAAATTACCACTTTTGGTACTTTTTAGGTCATTTTGTGGTAAATTTTGACCGTGGTATATTAAAGTGTAAAAAATTCTTGGCTAGGATTGTAGAGCTTGGGTCCCGATTACCTTTTCATAAATACACTCTATGGCTATGACCACGTTAAAGAGTACTTCACAAAGGCCGAATGCCAAATAAAAAGCAATGGTAGTGTACGGGCTAGACTATAGTTTAGGCTCGAATGATATAAATGTAACACAGAAATTACCCCAGGTACGTTTATGGGCGTGCTTCTGTGTTCTTCTGTTATTAGATAATTCTGTTCTAAAATAATTACTGTATGTGATTCCTATAATGTTTAGTTGGCTATTCCATTATCCGGAAAAATTTTCTAAGTTTTTTTGTTTTTAGTAACTGATTCTGCGAACCCAATCCTTTGATTTCGAATATCGAATACAGCGCAATAATTGTACAAAAATGTCATTCCAATCGACCATATTTTCTCAAAGCTCTTCTCTTGCAGGTCCATATTTGACACACCAACCATACAATATCCTTCTGGTAGGGCAATATTATCATAAGTATCGTCTTTGGAGATCTGATTGGCTCTCTGAAATATGAACATGATCATCGCTTTCAAACAAATTTATCATTTTGACGCTTCTAAATTTTAAGGTTTATAATACCTTGAACAGAAAAAGGTAGAACATATATATCTCCACTAAATTTTTGTTCGCGTTTTAATTACTCAGCATTTTTGGATATCTCTTATATTGTTATAGTAAGTGGATAATCAATAAATTATGACAAATTATGGGAGCGTGAAGAATGCTAACATTTTTATTATGATAGTTTAAATCCTCCAGTAAGCTAACCCTGTCAGTACGGTGTCCCATGGCCGTTAGACCCCTTGCACGGCTGATTTCTGGACAAGTGATAGCTTAAAATGTTCGTACAGACCAGCTAAGTATGCTTCTGCGGCTCTCTACATATTCATATACCGCATATTCATATAACGGTAAATTCATATAACGGCATATTCATATAACGGTAAATTCATATAACGGTAAATTCATATAAAATTTATATTTCGTGAAAATCGAGGGGTTACGATTGAAATTTTGGACCCTATATAGGTTTTCGACCATGCTGAGTCCGAATCTGAAGTCGGTTTTGCCGTGGAGCATACTGTAGTACCACTTTCTGGCATTGTGCCCATTTTTGCTTAGGCAAATTAATGGGCTATTGGAGATTACTTGAGATGAAAAACTGCAAAAAAATTCAATTTTTGGCGTGATATAAAAAAACTAACTGCAGATTCGGAATCAGCGCATCGAATTACCCCTAAAAACACTCATTGCAGAAGAATTTTCCACATTTTCGAAAAATCGATTTTTTCAAAATCCATGTGGTACCCCCTATGGTCAAAAATGGCCAGAAATGAAATTTTTTCGGAAAGTCCGCCAAATGTGTTTTTAGGGATTTTAAGATACGCTGATCATGAATCTGCAATCAATTTTAACGTAGCGCGTCAAAAACGGCCATTTTTTGGCCATTTTGTATCAAAAATGCGATTTTCCCAACTTTTGTGGCGGGACCAAGCTAAATCTGAGCCAGGATTTGAACTCCCCGGGGTCGATTTAGGGGGTATATGCGCCCAGAAAATCCGGGGAGACGATTTCACGCATTTTTACCCCTCCGATGTGTAAGCAAAAATGGGCACAATGCCAGAAAGTGGTACTACAGTATGCTCCACGGCAAAACCGACTTCAGATTCGGACTAGCATGGTCGAAAACCTATATAGGGTCCAAAATTTGGACCGTAACCCCTCGATTTTCGCGAAATAGAATTTTATATGAATTTACCGGGTACGGGACAATTCATCAAATGGACAATTCATCACACGGGACAATTCATCACATGGGACAATTCATCACATGGGACAATTCATCACATGGGACAATTCATCACATGGACAATTCATCACATGGGACAATTCATCACATGGGACAATTCATCACATATTGTGAAAAATGGCCAATTTTTATAAAAATTTGTGTTTTTATGCTATTTTTACCGTTCTTATACATTTTTTACACTTTTATACACTTTTTAATTAAAATTACGCTATTTTACCTTAAAAATTTTCATTCTTTCAGTGACTGTCGACTGGCTTGAACCAAAAGTCGCGCAGCCCTTATAAGGGTTGTTCGGAAGCTTAAGCCTAAGACTAAGTCTTGCTTTGGCCCCAGGTTGTTCGAGCCGCAAGCCTAAATCCTTGTTTGGCGCCTTATAAGGTGCGCGAAAAATGTAATGGCATATGAGCCTAAAAATCCAAAATTTATAAGTAACCACATATTAGGTAATAATTGAGGTAATTTAAGGTAAAATAGCGTAATTTTAATTAAAAAGTGTATAAGAATGGTAAAAATAGCATAAACCTCAAATTTTTATAAAAATTGGCCATTTTTCACAATATGTGATGAATTGTCCCATGTGATGAATTGTCCCATGTGATGAATTGTCCATGTGATGAATTGTCCCATGTGATGAATTGTCCCATGTGATGAATTGTCCCGTGTGATGAATTGTCCCGTGTGATGAATTGTCCATTTGATGAATTGTCCGTGTCCCGAATTTACCGTTATATGAATATGCGGTTATATGAATATGCCGTTATATGAATATACCGTTATATGAATATGCGGTATATGAATATGTATATTATATGAATATGCGGTATATGAATATGTAGAGAGCCGCTTCTGCAAGAATTTAGACCAAATGTAGACAAAATTTAGACAAAAAATTTTCGAAAGGCCATTTTTACTCAGAGGTGCCTATTTCTGTCGGTAAGGTTTTGTCTGTCCCGCTTTTTCTGGAATGCATTCTTAGGTGTGCTTATTTCTGTTATCTTATCCTAGCCATAAATATTGCGAGCCGCCGCAGGTGGCGAGCCAGTCCTGGGGCCGATCCTTATCAAGTGCTCATCTGAGCATGCTCAGACGCTCAGATGCTCAGAGTCTCAGTCCTTATCAAATTCTGAGCACTCAGATGCTCAGACGCTCAGAACGAAGGGAAATGCTCAGAAATATTTTCTGAGCGCTCAGATGCTCAGAATCTCTGTCCTTATCAAAATGTAACTTTCTGAGCATATGCTCAGAAAATAAAAGTATGGAATTTTACTGTTTTTTTTTGTATTTTATTAATTATTTGACCATTAATGGTTATTTTTTCGTTAGTATACGCATTGTTTGTGTAGTATTGTATTTTTCGATGACACTTCTTGAGGAATAACAGATTTTTTTAAGCAACCTCGTCGTATATTATAAAGAAATGGGCCGATATCTTATCAATATCTAATTTTCTGTGAATCAATATTGTATTTTTTCATGGAAATTCTTGAGGAAGTAGAGATTTTTTAGGAATTTCGTCGTATATTTTTAAGAAATTGTTGTGTTATATTGTCCTTTGTGATGGAAAATCTTGAGAAATAACGAATATCTATGAATTATATTTAAGATTTGCGATGATTTTCGAAGATGAACTCGATCTCCTTGGTTTCAACGAAGAAGCAAATAACCACAATCAAGCAACAGTGAAGCGATTCCGAGAACGTCAATATTTTGAGCTGGAAAATTTTACGGAAAGATTTCGCCTAACCCGTCACCAGTTTCTTTATATTGTGATTTTGTGCTGTGAATTAGCATTACAATAAAGTTCTCAATTTCTTATTACTTGTTGCAACAATAAAACAGTAAAATACCAAAATTTTCCAAAAATTACCATAGGGGGGACCCTATGGATTTCGGGAAAAAATCTGAAAATTTTTGTCTTGGAAAAAAGTTAACAGGCGTGTACAACTCAATGCCCTGAGCAACTTTTACAAAGACACCATGGGTATCTGAGACGTTCTTGGTAAAATATAGTGAAAATCGCCTCGAAAATGGGGTGTTTTCGAAATAGTGCATTTTCAATGAAAAAATTGTAAATTTGAAAAATTCTAAAAAGTGCATCGGAATCTAGAGAAAAAGTTGATATAGGGTCATCAACATCAGATTAATGACAAACATAGCAAAAAACAGTCGAAAAATGTGTTCTGAGCATTTGCCCAGACGGAAAATCGCAAGAGGATTTTGGTGCTCATCTGAGCATTTTCGTTGCTCAGAAATTTTTGATAAGGACTGAAATGCTCAGAAAAGGTGGTTTTCTGAGCATCTGAGCATGTGCGTCTGAGCATCTGAGCATCCTTGATAAGGACCGAGATGCTCAGAAAGTGGTCTGAGCATCTGAGCATCTTGGCATTTGATAAGGACTGATTTCTGAGCATCTGAGCGCTCAGATGCTCATCTGAGCACTTGATAAGGATCGGCCCCTGTGGTCGGGCGCGGAGCGCCCAGCCTTCCCCCTTGGAATGTGAGGGAACTTAGAACATGTAGACAACATGTTTAATCGGACCCCCGTAGGGAGTCCCTGAAGCTAGTAGTAATTATGTTGAACTTATTAGCCAGTGATGAGCACGGACTCAACTAACATAACGGTAAAAATATCGACACACTCTCCTTGTTCAAGACATTTCTTTCGCAGGTATTTCCCTTTGAGGGGAAAGAAAATATGTCATAAATATATACTTACGTCATTTTCACCGGATTGAGGAGCGTGGATGTAATCCTTTGAGGGAATTTTGTAGACCATTTTATTAAATCCGAACTCAATATCCGGCAAGTGAGATACTCCATTTTCGCAATTAACCGCCAATCGGCTTTGATTTGCGAAATATGTTGCATTCAACACCGTTTTTATGATAGAGAAAGCATCGGAGTTCACATTCATCCAACGTGAGTAATCACTAAATACAATATATGTGCAACAAAAGTTGAAACTTTCTTTGTAATATGCAAAAGAAGATATCCATTCGATGATACTTTCAAAATAGAAAACCCTTTTCTAAGAATCGGGTCAAACATTGTCTTACGACCTCCCTCTAAAATTATATCAGGTTATGGGTCTCCATAACTTGTAAATTTTAGTTGAATAATTTAAAATAATCTTTCAAAGGAAAATAATCTTTCATAATTCTTTATATTAATCCATTTTATGGCAAAACATTTCAAATATTTCTGTGGTTCATAAACGGACTTGTGCGCCCGTCGGTTGCCTTGTCAAGTACGAACTTATTAATATTACAACTTTTTCAAAAAAAAACTTCAAAATATTTATAAGGGTCTACCCTGTAAATATTTACACCAAGTTGCCTCAACAAATACACGGCAAAGAATTCTCTTCATATTTATAGGTGCCCTAAACCCTATAAACGTACAACTTTATTAAATAGGTTTCGAGTCCCTATATAATCTATAATACACAAATTGCCACTAATAAATCTAAAAACTTTTCTTTTAAATTTTCCTTAAAATTTATATATTATTATTCAACAAATAAATATTCATCAGCACATAAAATGCTGCCCTGATAAAATAATTTTAACAATCTTTCTACTCTCCATTTTTCATAGTTTCAGGGCAAAATTTTCATAAATCTCACTAAATATTTAAACTCAAATTTTACTATTTACACAAACAACCAATCTTAAACATTCAAATATCATATGTCTTGCCACGAAAAATCTTTTCAATTGCTTCTTCAAAATCTATAATCGTGGTCTCAATTTCCTTAATAATATAAATCTGAACCAATATATACAGGGATGGGATCGACTCGGCTCCAAAAATAAGAACATTTGCCCCAAAAACTAAGATTTCGGGGTCAAAAATAAGAACATTTTTATAATTTTTCCAAACCATAGGCTCCCCCCTATGGTTTTTTAGCAAAAAATGTTTTAAAGAATTTTTTGCCAAAAAACCATATGGGGTATCGTATTGATTTTTGACAAAAATTTTCAGAAAATTATTTTTCAAACCATAGGGTCCCCTCTATGGTTTTTTGGCAAAATTTTTTTCAGAAAATTTTTTGGCATTTTTTCCAAGTGCATTCTTAAGGGTGCATTTTTTCACATTTTTAAAATTCGCGCCGAAACTATAATGCCCATATTTTTATTCTGCATGAATGAAAAAATAGCGCCGCAGGCGAAAATTTTTCAATTTTAGGCGATATTCATAAAAATTTGCACTATTTCTTAAAATACTTGGAGGAAAAATGGCCTCCAAATAGCGCCGCAGGCGAAAATTTTTAGGAAAAGTTACTTGTATTTCAAAAATTCCCATTTGGAATTGGATATTGCGTGAAATAAGAACAAAATAAGAACATTGGCCAAAAATAAGGACAAATCTTAGAAATAAGGACATTTTGTTTTTCTAAGATTTGGACCCTCAAAATAAGAACAAATCTTAGAAATAAGGACAGATCCCATCCCTGAATGTATACTACATTAACTGTCTTCTATTTTTGTGTATTATGTATATATCCTCAACTCCCCTTAAGAATGTTCTTACTTTTAATCTGCCTAGGCATCTCCTGAAGAGACCCAACCTACGTAGAATCAACTTTGTTCTAACCGTATAGACTGAGGGTCGAAACGGTTAGATAACCATTTACTTTTTACATCATTCTTTCGTATTCCTATGTTATTTATAATTTCAATTGTAACTCATAAAAATATATTTACTCAAAATTCTACTACGAACAATCACATTCATTTTTATATTTCACTAAACCCATGATAAAAAGTTTATAATCCCATGGAAATTTTTACACAATTTTTTATATTATGCTGATGTATTCACAAAGTCACTTACACGGTTATATTAGGAGATGAGCCGAGCCAACCGAAATCCTGCCAAACGAGTTGATAAGAATCTATGCGAAATAAGCTTAAATTGAACTTCCATAACATGCTACCATCGGCTACTGGCACATAGTGCCATTCACTGCGGCAATTTCGGTAGTCTCTAGCACCAAATGTTATAAGACCGATTTGATCATGAATAATCCAATTTTTGTGCCTGAAAGGGGGTATATATGATCATTTGAAATAAAAGAATACTATTCTCACTGCGCTAAAAAGATAAAATATTTGAATTTACGCCAACAGTGAGGCTGCGTTATTGGCTACAGCTCTAATTGGTTACAGCCAATGACGCAGCCGTACTTTTGGCGCAAATTCAAATATTTTATCTCATTATCGCAACAACAACAATATACACCTATTTAAGTATACGGAGAACACCGGTTCGTCTAACTGCTCCCAGAGTAAATCTATCATACTCGCAGAGGTATAAGTGCGCTTTCTCACTGGCAAGGCCAAACCCATTATTCCATCGAATGGTATACGACGAAAGCGACGAAATTTCATATCATTTACTATGACAAACGAGATATTTCCCAGCTTTAAGGAAGACGCCTAAATTCTTTGCAGTGTTAGCAATCCGATTAAATTACCGCCAATCCCCTAATTAGTCCTCCCATCAATTTAGTCCCTCTCAAATTAGTCGCCTCCCATCAAATTTTTCGAGAAACCCGATAAATGCTTTTCCAAATTTCAAATTTTTGGTATAAATACAAATTTTTTGAAATTTTTTCGCGCCGTCGCTTGAATTTTCGCCAGCGCCCTCGGAAAAATAGGTCGCTCCCCTTAATTTAGTCCCTCCCCTCAAATTAGTCCCACCTTTAGACCGCGTACGAAACAATAAGTCCCCGATGATTAATTAGAGGATTTACGGTGTATAACAGGATGCTTAATAAAAAGTGCATATGCATCCAGAATTTGAATCGAGAAACTGTCCTGCTGGGAAATTGACAGTTCCACAAAATAATTATCAATTAACTTCTCTTTATGTTCAGTTATCCCTGTTTAATTTGTTAAAACTTACTGTTAAAATATCTGTAGCCAATGATCCAGATACGCGTCCTTCAACATATTTAAAATCCACAGAGTCAGTACCATACAAGTTTTGTGTCACATATGTGCGCGATAAACTGCATCAAAGTAGTTAAAAGAAAACAGTGTTTCCAGATGCACGTTTTTAGAAGATATTTTTAAAATGGCTTTAAACGCGATAATTGCAAAATCTTCTTTTCTGAGATGAAAATATTCGCTTTTTCTGCAAAGCAGTATTGTTATCACGAACTTGGATGGTTTTAGTAATTAAAAGTATTAGAGTGAGACAAATTATGCTCTTAATTTATTTTTGTGTCCTTTGTTTCAAAAAATATTTCATGAAGGAGAACGAAAAAGGTGAGACCCACCTTGAGTTAAAATATCTCAATCCTAGCAATTTCGTATGATTCTTTTCACAATTTGCGGGACAATTGCATCTATTGATTTCTACATTCACGAATTCGTCAACAAAGTTTCCTGCCCACGAATGTTTCAGTTTTGAACTTGATTTAGATTTTGCCTCATTTGAAACAGACTGCTCTTTCCAAAGGTCATCTTCATTGGCTCCACAAGACGCGTCAATTACCCAAAAATCGGAATTCATCAGAGAGGGATAGATCAAAACCCATTGCGCTAAAAATTCTTATTTAATGCAAATATCATCCAAAATTGACAAAAATCAAACGAAAATTCAGAATCATGTGCTACATGATAATTTTACCACTTTAAACAGAAATCGGGGACGGACGGCCCCCCTAAGGGACTTAATCTTAGGCTTAAGCTCCCGAACAACCCTTATAAGGCACCAAACAAGCTTAAACTTAAGTCTAGACTTAGTTATGAGCCATTATGCGCTGTTTTATATATGGGGGAAACGTCCGGGGGAAGCGTCCGGGGGAAATGTCCTAAAGGGGGAAACGTCCGGGGGGACCGTCCTAGAGCCAACAGAAATATAATACTTTATATATGTTATATTATGGTCATAAAGCTTTATTGGGTTACTTTTGCACAAGACTTGATGTTCGCTTCACACAGTAGCAAAACCTGCATATAACCATAAATTCTCAAATACTTTCGTAATGATGGCTTATCATCAGCAAACTTAAAATTTAATCATGGAGTCTTGTGAGAGACAATATTAGCAAAAAGTATGCAACAAAATTATTAATACTTTGCAACGTGGTTGAAAATAAGTAAATTTGGAAATAAACTGAATACCTACGTGGAGTGCCTAGAGATATATTGATCACTAATTGATACATATCTGCAGCCAAAATTGGCTCAGAATAGCTGCCGAGTGACTTTATACGCCACTTGTCCTGGAGAACCTCCGCTCTGTGCTTCAAAGGTAACGTTTTTGAATTTTGTGCTAAATTCCATCTCGTACTGGAATTTGAAAGCGCAAAATTTAGCCAGTATAATGGCAACACTATAGTTACAAATGTGAGGGTGCTAGTAGGAAATAGTTTAGCCATTTTTCAGAGTCATTATTATTTTGAGACTGACTAAACATCCAAACTAAATGTTATGCGAACCGAATATTAATTTTTAATATTTAATCGCTTTTGCGACAAATATTATATTACGGAAGCGGAATTGCATAGTGCAAACAGTTTTAGAAATGATTAGTTATCAGTCAGAGAAAATGAAAAAGCACTTGTCTGTGAACACTCGATCGTTTTATGTTAAAACTGACTCTGTCATACATTTGAAAGAACACCTTAAATAATGTACTTGTGATGGTTATATATGCTACTTGTGATAGCCACATACAATTGGATTCAGTGCAGAAAGTGATATATGTGATACAAGTGTATGAAACAGTCAAGTCAACTTTATGGTTTAGATATTTCGATTTCAGCTAAGCATAAGCAGGACTTGAAAAGTCAGATCACAAGTTCGAATGATTAAAAAATAATTGCGACCACCATATTCCATTTCAAATATGTCCCTCCAAATTTTCAGATTTTTATCTATGTTGGGTCGATTTTTTAAACATTGAAAAGTTTTCTGAACGTTGTTCTTTTGGGCATTTCGATGCATAATTGTATTTCTTTAAAAATGCCATTTTGAGCTAAAAATACTGTTATGTGAATTATTGTCGCAACCGCATTTGAATTTGCGAGAAATGGTAAGTGTTGAGAGAATGGGGAAGATTTTACTACTGGCTTGATTGAGTTTGGTCGGGCTTCGACTGGGTTAATCATTAGGAGTTGTATTTGGAAAAGTGATGATTCAGCACTCTCTATAATTAAAGAAGGAGAGAAAGTGTGTATTGTTTTTTAAGACTATTGTTACTAAAACGACCACCATCGTTTCACCCTAGGTCTATTACGACATGGCTAGATTGTATTAACTTGGGAGTTGGGATCGTCAGATAGACGTCTCCCTAGCGTAGTATGTTGTACGAAATTTTGGAGACGAGAGAGAGGAGATTTAATGTATTATAAAACTGTTTTGTAACAAAATTTTGAATCGACTGGGTTAACCATTAGGAGTTGTATTTGGAAACGTGATGATTCAGCACTCTCTATGTCTGCCGCTGCGCTCTCCCTTTGAATTAAGCTATCATTTTAACCCTTCATTGCCCAGTGTATCTGATTGGATACGCAACGAATTTTGCGCCCGCCCGGCGCGTACATGAGGCGCGCGCCCCGCGCGAGCGTGCGAGGTGCAAGCCAGGGTCGCGCCCGAGGCCCACGCGCCTGGCGCGCGCGCAAAAGTTGGTGCACTCTGACTGCCTTGAAGCAAACCGCCCGGGGCGCGCGCCTCGTGCGCGCGCCCGGCGCGCAAAACGCGCCTAGGGTACCCCTTAGGCACCCCCTAGCCTCGCACACTTCGCGCGCGCGCCTCACGCGCGCGCGGAGCGCTCAAAGTTCACCCACTGTTTTTTGGGGCACGCGCGCTTTGAAAGCCCCGCGCACGCGCGCGTCGCGCGCCTGACGCGCGCCGCGCGCGCAAGACTCTAGCCAGAGACCTGCCCAACGCGCCCGTGCATCATGCATGCGCGCGCTCATACGGCGGCGCGCGTCGGGCATACCCCAAAAAATCCCAAAAATGAAAAATCGCTTGGGCATACAAGGCACTTTCACGGTCGGGCAATGAAGGGTTAAAAACAAGTAATGCGCTGCGAGGAGAGTTTTTTGTGAGAAAAGGAGTTGTTTATCATAAAGTAAGGGTTCTTTCGCCTAAAGTAAGGGTTGTTTAGCTCAAAGTATTGTCGGGGCTTCGGCCGCGCCCCTACTGGCGGAGCCTTAATCCGGGCGCGAGGAAATAGGGGAAGTGCACGCGCGGGCTAAAACACATTGTATCATTGTAAGCATCCACCGGGAACATAAAAAACACCACTACCCATGGCCTAAACCACTAAAAGCACGTTTTTGCATTTTGGCGCGAATTCAAATTTCGAATTGCAATTCTGACGTCAGATTTGCGATCAGCACCGTCGATTACTCCCGGGTGCAAAAAATCAGTCCCGTAGATGCTTTGGTTTCGAAAATGTCATTTTTTGGCCAAAAAGTGGCTTTTCCAGAAAATTTCAAAAAATTAGTCAAATCTAAAAGTGTAAAAAGCAAAAATATCCAAAACAGCCTTAGAAATCGACAGAGACACACAAAAACCATCACTTCGTATGGCCAAAATCGTTAGAAAGACGTTTTGGCGCGAATTGAAATTTTTAAATTTGAAAATATTTTGGATTTCCCATCCTAACTTTTCAAGACCTATCCAAAGAACTATCGCTGGATCACGTCTGGATAGGCCACGGCAAGTGGCGGCAGACAGACAGACACGAAAATCTTGCTCTTTCGTTGTTTGGGATAACACCTCGTTGTTACTAGTAATGTACCAAGGTAAATATCAAACGGTAACAGAAAAGGAATACTTACCATCACTTGGTTTTGACCTTTTTTTATAACTGAATAATTTGTTTTAAAAAATACAAGTAAACTCTACAAGTGAGACAGATTATTTGACATTTTGTGTTATTTTGTTCCCAAAACAAAATATCATTTGTAGAAAATAGAATTTTTGAAACTGTTTAAAAACTTCCAAAAGTTCTAACAAATGTTTGCTACGGTGTTTCAAGGTTCTCACTGATATAAGAAGAAAAGCAACTGACACATACTCATTTTGGGAAGCATGTTCACCTTCACATGTAAAATTATTGCGAAATGGACAAATATAGTTTCCATCAGGAAGGGAATGACATCAACGCTAGGGCTGGGAGATCGGAAACCGATCCGATCCTAAAACTTTAAAATCGAAATTTTGACATTTTTTTCCAATCAAAGTGAAAAACTAATGTTACATTTCTTACCTAACTCTAGTGAAATTAGGTACAAATGGATCGGATCGGCTCGGTTTTCCGATCCGATCCGATCCAAAAACCGATCCAGTCAAAAATTTCGTCAAAAATCGCGTCAGATGAAGCTAAAAAGTTAACATTTGTACCTAATTTCACTAGAGTTAGGTAAGAAATGTAACATTAGTTTTTCACTTTGATTGGAAAAAAATGTCAAAATTTCGATTTTAAGCTGGATCGGATCGGAGGTCCCAGCCATAATCAACGCCCTCTCTCTCTCTTGCGTGTTTCCTCCCAGCTGAGTGTTTCGAAATATGTCACGAATATAGTGCATTTGCCCATTCACTGCCCATTTCTTTCCATTATAAAACTTGGCTTAGTTAAGATATGCGATTCACCCTTTAAATTTATGGAAAGTATACATCCAACGGAATATTCGTATTATTTGTATCAGTAATTATAATTTAACTATATTATTTTGCAAGTGTTTGTGTATTTGTGTGTTTGAGATTTCAGATCTCTGAGTGGCTTCGTTAGTTTTTGATGAGTAATGGCTCATTAGTTAGGGTTTTGAAAGTTATTTGCCGGAAAAATATTTTTTTCGAAATTTGAAAATTTGAATTCGCGCCAAAAGTGAAAAACGTGTTTTTAAGGGTTTTTATGTATGAATGTATGTTGTTTTTTGTTTTATATCGTAAATTTAGGTTATTTAGAGTATTTTTGCTTTTTAAATTTTTGATTTTCGTTTTTTGTAAAAATTTTTATGGATTTTTGGTCTTTTTTGGCCAAAAAATGGGTTTTTCGATTCTGACGATAAAAATTGCTGAAAATTTGCATACAGGGGTTTTTCGATATGCTGAATCCGAATTTGAAATCAGATTTGGAATTTGAAAATTTGAATTCGCGCCAAAAGTGAAAATCGTGTTTTTAAGGGTTTTATGACTGAATGTTGCTTATTTTTTGTTTTAAATCGTAAATATAGATTGTTTAGAGTATTTTTGCTTTTTAAATTTTTAGATTTCTATTTTTGTAAATTTTTATGGATTTTTGGTCATTTTTTGGCCAAAAAATGGGTTTTTCGATTCTGACGATAAAAATTGCTGAAAATTTGCATACAGGGGTTTTTCGATATGCTGAATCCGAATTTGAAATCAGATTTGGAATTTGAAAATTTGAATTCGCGCCAAAAGTGAAAATCGTGTTTTTAAGGGTTTTATGACTGAATGTTGCTTATTTTTTGTTTTCAAATCGTAAATTTAGATGGCTTAAAATATTTCTGTTTAAGAAATTTTTTTGATTTCATTTTTTTGTGTAATTTCTATGGATCATTATGAAATTCCCTTATATTTTATTTCATTTGATTTCCAAATTGACATATTTTTTGTAAACGTAAACATTACGAAATCTTTATTTTGAAAGTCAAATATTGTTAGCACTCTTTTGATTGCGCTGTTGATTGATGATTCATATCTCTCTGCACAATTGGCCGGGTTTTATTCGCGGGTAACTGCCTCTCTTTTCTTAGCCGCATTCGTTTCACACAACTCTCAGAAGTGTGTTTTATTCGCCGTGCCAGTAACTGCATCTTTTCTTCCTTGCCATTTCGTAATGGACATAAGCTTTTCAGAATACGTATACGATTTTAATGGTTTCAACCTTCTTTAAAAATTTTATAGTTGTTCACTATTCACAAATGTGCGTATGACTTGGTGAATCATCTGATTTTCTCAATTCGCGTTCTTTCGTAATGCTTTTTAAGTTTTATTAGAACCGTGTCTCGCAAGGAATAAATTTCGTAACGCTTCTTTCAGCCAAAGAAATCAGTATCGTATTAGTGTTCATTCTTTTGGGCCCATCGCTTTTTCGTTTAGGCTTTAATTTTATCTTCACACAATTTGCACACATATTAGCATCTTCCGATGTAGTTTTCCTAATTTATGTTATTAATGCATGACCGTATGTATTGCATTCGATTTTGATTGTATTTCACTTATATATTTTTAAGTGCTTTTGAATCTGATTCTTTAATTTTCAGCTTCCAACTGATTCTCCGCCGTGTTTAATGCCGCCGCCGAAAAAGTCAAAGCCGCAAGTGCCGATGGAAACTCGGAGCCGTGCTAAAGCTAAGAAGAATGCTGAGACGCAGCCTCCAGTTGATGCTAAGCGGAGCCGAACGGATAACAGGTGAGCTTTTAATGTTTATGGTATGGTTAGTCAAATCTCTCCAAATTTCAAGACTTTTGCTTTCGTATAATATCGAATTTGTTACAAATTTTGTGACTTATTCCTAAAATGTTGAGGTTTATTATTTTTTGAATTTTCCGTAGTTTTGCTGTAATTTCAATGCTGAAAATATTAGCGATTTGTATAATTACTCAGGGAATTATTTTGAGTGAATATTTTATATGGTTCCTGTTAGTTTATCAAAAAAAATTGCGTTCCTTTTTACAAATGACAATCCACTTCCTTCTTTGAGTTTAACAGGCACGGTTTTGCATTTGTGCTTAAATATAGGAAATAGACAGGATAATTTATAGCGTTTTGGATAATTTATAGCGTTCTATTACCGATTTTTGCTATACGAGATAATTAGGACAAATTAAAACTTTCCTTATGGAAAACGTTTAAAAGTATTTAACTTTTGCTTTCTATTGGATTCATTAATATTTGTGTTATTTAGGCAAGCCGCTGACGAAGATGATGCTCCTCGCCGGGAAAAAACATCTGAATGTTATAAATCTGAAAATTTAAAAGTTGATTGTTTCAGTCGTCTCCTGCCCCGGAGCGATGCAGTGTTGAATAAGATAGCCCTTAACAATTCCGAAATGTTGCAATCAGTTGACATAAATTCTGAAACGGCGCTCGATTCACGTTATGATCATTCAGGAATGTCAAATTCTCAACTTGCCCTTGGCTGTGAGAATGACTTTTTGAATTTGGACACTGATTTCACGGTTAACAATGCTGTTCAGCTGCTAAACGAAATGTACAATAAATGGCTCGAAACTAATTCTCGATCTTCAACAGCTGATACATCAATAAAAGCGTTCATTTCTCATTGCAATATCAATGATCCTGAAATTTTTGAAACATTGTCGTCAAACGCCGGAGTCGACTCTGACGCTTTAATTGCTGCATTTGAAAACGGGACTAATTTGAATGCAATAGTTTCCAATGATGATCCTTCAAATCCCATTTGTTGCGAAGCAGATACTGCCACACAAAATATTGACAACACATCCGTTGTTAAATGTCGAGGTAGACCAAAAGGAAAAACGGGCAAATGTATGGATTTACGAAATCAAAAATTAAAACAAAAGAAAAGTCAACAGAAGTATCTTGAAAACCAATCTATTAGTCAGCGAGAAAAACGTTTATCATCTCAAAATGAATACCAAGCACAAAAAATTGCTTCCGAGTCTGCTGCCGAAAAAAGTAAACGTTTATCTGATAAAAGTGAACGTCAAGCACAAAAAATTGCTTCCGAGTCTGCTGCCGAAAAAAGTAAACGTTTATCATCTCAAAGTGATTACCAAGCGCAAAAAATTGCTTCCGAGTCTGCTGCCGAAAAAAGTAAACGTTTATCGGATAAAAGTGAACGCCAAGCTCAAAAAATTGCTTCCGAGTCTGCTGCCGAAAAAAGTAAACGTTTATCGGATCAAAGTGAACGACAAACTAATGTTAGAGGTAGAAGAAGCCTAGAGAAAAATAGCAGAAAAAAATCTGAGATTTTACTTGGAACGGTGTCCAATGTCAATGATATTAACGCATACTCTTTGGGATCTTTTGATTATCAGTGCATAAGCTGTAGCGCACTGCATTTTAAGGACGAAGCTAAAGGCGACGAAAATAAAAAAGGAAAAAATAACCGTATATATGATATGTGCTGTTCTCTGGGTAAAATTGAATTGGAAAATCCTCAAATTTTTCCACCAATATTGAAGTCGTTGTTTCTAAAACAGCATCCTAAGCATCGAGAGTTTTACGATTTCATAAGAAATTTAAACTCCTCTTTCAGCTTTGTATCCTTAAAAGCACATGTTCGTAATCTCAAAGGTCAATATCATTATCGCATACAGGGTCCATTATACCATTTGTTTAATACATCTGCTCATCCAAATCCTGGTCAAAATCCGTCATACGGTCAGCTATTTTTCTTGGACACACAGCAGGCAGCAAGTTTGAGAGCCAGTAATCCAATAAATGAGAAAATTAGCCAAGAATTATTTTTTGAGATTGAAAATGAGCTTAGAAATATTAAAAATCCTTTTATTGGAGCATACAAAATGATGTATGAAATTGAGGAAAAGCAAATACAAGAAGCGAGAAAAAACAATAAAGAGCCAAAAAAGGTAACTTTAGTTTTTGATCAGAAAGCCAAGACAAGAAACGATTTACCGCCTGTCGAGTCAAATGAAGTAGCTGCTGTATATGTCACTAATACTGAAGGCGAAGTGCCCAAATCTTATGTGACAGTTTACCAAACAAACGGTGCCATTAGCAACTTCTCAACATTATCTGAATACCTCGATCCTATGAGCTATCCTCTATTTTATCCTAATGGTGAAACAGGGTATATATTTCCCGACGTGAATACATAAAGTACAATGCTTCCTTCAGACCATTAGACATCCATAATTCAAATTTCAATCCAGTTCATTTTGGCGAAAAGTTGTTACATCAATGGGGTGTTGACATGTGGACAAGGATTGAAGGGGATTTGCTTGAATTCCAAAAGAAAAAGAACTCTTCCATGAAATCTGCCAAAGCAGCTAACGTTGAGCAAAGTTTCGTTGATGAGGAAACGGATGATATCGCCAGAAAGCATATTTTATATTCTGACTATCCAGGTTCCATAAAGTATTACCAAGAACAATTCCGCAAAAGCATGATTATGGCAAAAAGATTTGGACCACCTGACCTCTTTATTACCATTACTTTTGGTTCAGATAATGAGGATCTAAAAAAGGCAATTAGCATACAGCTGACTGACGAAGAAACTATTCAACAGCAAACTAATTTCCGACCTGATATGGTTGCGAGAGCCTTTGAGCTTATTTACAGTGATTTCATTGAGCTAATATGGAAAAATGAAGATAATGGAAAACCAACTTTTGGGGAAATGGCCTGTTACAGTGCAGTTAATGAATGGCAAATGAGGGGAAACCCCCACGGACATGCGTTATTTACATTGAATGAAAAACACAAGCTGAAAACAACAGAAGACATCGATAAATTTATTCGTGCAGAAATTCCGGACCCGGAAACTGAACCGGAATTATATCAACTGTGTGTAAAATATATGATTCATGGACCATGCACTCCATCTTCTGCATGCTGGAATAATCAGCTTAACTATTGTAAAAAGCATTTTCCGTTTGCATTCCAAGAGTCTACTAAATTTAGAGAAAATGGCGGCAAACCGCTCTATAAAAGACAAGACACGGGTAAAACATACAAAAAAGGCAACTTTGAGTTTGACAATCGCTATGTTGTGCCATATAACCCATATTTGCTGCTGAAATATAAATGCCATATAAACATAGAAGCCGTTTCCGGAATTATGCTATACAAGTATTTGTACAAATACACGTACAAAGGACCTTCCAAGGGAGCTTTCAATGTTGTTGATGAAGAGAGAAATGAGATATTAGAGCATTTGGATGCAAGAATTGTCTCAGCTCAAGAGGCCTTTCATAGAATTTTTGAATTCCCGCTGCAAAGAAGGAGTCATTCAATTAAAGATTTGAAAATTCATCTCGAAAATCAGCAACCAATATATTGGACAAAGAAAGAAACACAGGAGCAAATTAAAGAAAAGTTGGCCAAGGATACCCAATTAACAGCATTTTTTAAACTCTGCAAGGATAGCACACATTCTGAATTTGCCAAAAATTTGTGTTATTGGGAAATCCCGGAATATTTTACATGGGAAGATCAAGTCCGAAAATGGAAACCAACGGACAGAGGTACTAAAACAGAAACTCGGCGGCCTGATGGTAAATATTATAAGAAAAGCACAAATTTGGGTATGATGTATGATGTTTATCCATCACAAACTGAGTTGTACCATTTGCGTATTTTACTTTTGCATGTTCGAGGCCCTACAAGTTTTGAATATTTGAGAACAGTAAACGACACAGTATATCAGACATACCAAGAAGCATGCCTGAAACGTGGTTTAACCACTGATGACCAAGAATGGGAGCGAGCCTTAAATGATGCAAAATTGAGCAATATGCCACGAAATATGAGAATTTTATTTGTCAATATACTGATTTACTGCAATCCCGTTAAACCATATGATTTGTGGCTTATGTTCAGAGAGCATCTCGCTGAAGACTATTTGCATATTTTACTTCGAAGTAGTGAACTTGCCCATGGCTGTCGCACTGATGAACTTGATGCATCTGAAGAGGTAAAAACATTGGCCTATAAAAAAGCATATGCGGATATAGCAAACTTATATTTTACTGAAAAAGGTGAGCCGATCACATCTGTAGCCGGAATGCCTGAACCAGACATAAGTTTCAATGATATCACTATGACAATGACAAGTATACAGCATAAAAATATTGCAGAAACCATGTTTGTTACAATGAATGAAAAACAGAAGGAATTTTTCACAATGGTACAAGAAGGAAGTGAAAGCAGTGCACTGCATGAGCGTGTAATTTTGACACCTCTAAATAAGGATGCTAATGATATCTGTGATGAGGTTCTGATGTATATTGAAGGACAGGAAAAAGTCTATACAAGTGTCGATGTGTTGTCGCAAGACAATAATCTGACCAACACAGAGCGTTATCCTATTGAAGTCCTCAATGCCATTGATCTAAATAGTATGCCCAGTCACGAGCTGAAACTTAAAGTCAATGCAATCATTATGCTAATCAGAAACCTAAACTCATCACAAGGCCAAAATAACGGAACCAGGGTAATTATTACAGAACTAAAGGATAATTTGATTCAAGGAATCATTTTGACCGGAGATAGGAAAGGAGAAGTTATATTTATTCCAAGAATAACATTTGTTTCTGATGATCCAAAGCTGCCCTTCAAATTTCGCAGACATCAATTTCCAGTAAAACTTGCATTTGCGATGACTATCAACAAAAGCCAGGGTCAAACATTTAAATTTGTTGGAGTAAATTTGATTAACGATGTATTCAGTCATGGACAATTATATGTTGCGGCATCAAGAGTTAGAAAAATGGCTGATTTAAAGATTCAATTGAATCCAGCAAGAGAACACAATTTGGTTAAGAACGTGGTTTTCAAGGAGCTTCTGGAGGACTGAGACGCCGTATGGAGCTTGCCCTTGGCTGTCCATAAAGAGCCATCCGTCGCCTCCTTCCACTTTTAAAAGTAAGTTTTACATTTTAAGTATTCACCAAAATAATCATACATTTTTTAGACTTTTCGGATGACTTTCAACTTTCTTCTCTTATTATTCGGTATCTTCAACTCTTTGCCAGGTAAAATTTCATAAATTATTTAAAATATCAGTACAAGTTTTATTTTCAGGAAATGCTTTCTCTTCTCAACAAGCGCGCGCTAAGTTCAAGTCTCGCGGGGTTCGCTGAACTCGCTGTGGGGACCGCTTGGACGTCTCTCCTTGGGAACTTCGCATCTCCAGGTAAGATTTTAGATTTTTAGGGCAACATAAATTAACTTAAACATTTTAGAACTCCTTCTTCTCTGCCCATTGGATGATGCGAATGCGCCCGCACATTTCCTGGCTTTTTATGTAAGTTCCTGTTTTTTATGTTATAGAAAATTATTGGTAAATTTTCAGATCCGATTAACTGTCGCAAACACAAAGCTTCTCTTCATGCTCTCTTCCCTGGCTCTTCTCTGGACAACTCTTCTTTGGCTCTTCAACATTTGCTCCTATGGCTCAACAGCGTCTAACCTCAGTTATTTTGCTCCAGTTTATTTTATTTTATTGTATTGTTTATGTTTGCTTTTGTAAATAAATTGTTAAAAATATAATTTTTTATTCCACTGCAAATATAAAATGAGATAATTATCTCTCAATAATTCCTTTCCAAAATCATAGGGCGCGCGGGCTTTGCCCGCGCGCATTCAAAAATCTAGTCGTCATAATTAATATTTCAGTTGAACGTAATTCGATTTTCTTTTTTCCCGCCAAATCAATAAATATTTAGAAGTTATTTTCACCACGAACTCAATTATTTTTAATCTTCTGTAAAATTATATAATTAAAAAATATAATTATTGGTGAAAATCTTTAGATCAACCACGCTTATTATTAGGTTGCCCAGTAAGTTTTGAGAATCGCATGTCAAACATCAGTTTATTAAAGAGAAGTTGCATAAAACTTGACAAAACTAATAATCAAAGTATTCTTCGTTATTTTGGCCAGAAATTTTGGTGTTATAGCGCAAAAAAATTTTGTTCTATTTTTTTCAAGACCATGTGGTCCCCCCATGGGTTTAGAATGAAAAAATCGATTTTTTTAACTGCCGATATTATTCTGCTGTGAGTGGTTTTAGGGGTTTTCGGATGCGCTGATTCCGAATATGCAATCAGATTTTAGATATCGCATCAAAAAGTGGCGTTTTTGTGGGTTCGATGGTGTGTCCCAGCTCGAACTCGTATTTGAGTAGTTTTCGAATATCGCCTCCATTTTTTCCATATTGCGGGCAGGGATGAGATTTTGGCCCTTGCACAAAGGAAAATAGGTCTTTCTGAGAGCTAAATAAACCTAACAAAGACCCTATTAAACCTGCTGGTCGGTCCTTTGTGAACGCCCCAACTTAGGGTCATTGTCTTTGTTGGCCCTAAGTTAGGGCGTTGAATGTGTTGGGGGGGCTAAGTTGGGGCGTTGAATGTGTTGGGGGCTAAGTTGGGGCGTTGAGTTTTTTCTTCACAAAGAAGATTTCCTGCGTCGAATTGCTCAAGGATTAATACAAATGGCGTTACGATGAATACGCTTATGTGAATAAAGAACAACTTTCGCTAATTTATAAAGTTTAATGCAGATATCGCTATGATTTGTGTACACTCAGCATTAATTTAGCAAAATTTATTTATTTATTGAAAACGCAAAACTCGGCTTTCGAAAAAGCTCTTACAGCTCTACAGAAATGTGACAAACTCTGCGTGTGACCTCGTAGGTCACGTCTCGACAGACTCGCAGTAAAGAACATATATATAGCTAGTGTGTGGGTCACAGACATGCAAATTGGTGGGGACATAAAGGTTAAATCGTACATATTTAATTTTTGAAGCGATGTTTAAAGCTAAATTCAAAGAGAAATATAAAGCGAAATATAAAGCGAATAAGACAATACAGCATACATGCAGTGATCATTAATGCAATTGTGGCTCACATTATACATAATCAAAGTAAATATCATGCGGCTTATACCACCAGGAATCTTTTTCAATTTTTGTCTCTACCTTACCATAAAGAAATTTTGTTTTGGATTTTGCTAGCTCTGATCTCTAATATGACCAATTTAACTGGAGTATAGATTCAAGATTTTTTCCTTCAGAGATCCTTAATATGTGATCTCGAGGAAGTTTTGCTTCATTATTCTAAGTTTTTTTGTCTGATTAATAATGACGGGGCGGTGGTACTGCTAAGACATACAATTTGGGGGAGATGGCGGTATAGATAGGCGTTGTTATTGCAGACATGGTTTTGGTTTCGAAAGTACTTTTTGGTGGTGATTAACCCATTTCCGTTTGGATGAATGGTAGTGGGGAATACTTTTTACTTTTTAAGTTTTTATTGTAAAGTCTCTGAAAATTTATTGCCGCTCATATTCATTTGCTCTCTAAATCGTTTCGAAAGATGCCTTTTGCTCAATCTTGGACCCTCAAAGGAAGAAAAGAAGAGAAAACCAAAACTAAAGTTTTGTCGATCGATGTGAGTTGTCATGTATCTCAAGGCTTATTTATGGCATGGGGGTTTATTGGTTATGCAGACTTTTTCAGAGTTGATTTTTGCCTATAGGATAAGTTGGCAAATGTCTATTTTAACATCTTTTACTGGTGATTTTTTTCAGCTTGGTTTCATCAAGTTCCGCTTTGGAAAGGAGAAGGAAGCGTTGGACAAGGTCGTCGGCGTTTACAAAGCTATCGAGCGACAGCCTTAATATGCTTTATGGAGGATCTCAGAATATGCCTTATGGAGGATCGCAGCTTTACATTCAAGTTAAAATTTCAATTTTCTTTGCATGTTTTTTCTATTTTGTTTGATATAAAGAAATTTCTCTGATGCTTTTTGTATTTGTTAGTCTTTTTAGTTATGTGGGAGGTTGTATCACGAGAACTTCAGCTTCTTGGTTAGTAGGTCGTTTAGATCGATTGACTTAATAGCGTTTCTGAATTTGGATGTCTTAGGGTCCTCAGTGATTTTGCTTGATATTTTGTTCCAAATGGGGATGGTTCTGATAAAAAAGCTGTGTTGGTTTGCACTAGTTTTGAGTTCCCCTATAATCCTCGGAAAACGATGCTTGGATGGGTGACGCGCGTTTCCCCGACTGTTTGGTTCCCCGACCGTGTTGTTTCCCCGACCGTCTTTTCCCCGACCGATTTTTCCCCGACCCGTTTGTTTCCCCGACCCGTTTGTTTCCCCGACCCAGTTGTTTCCCCGACCCAAAGGAAATGTTCGTTTCCCCGACCCAAGGGAAATATACGTTTCCCTGGAAATTTTCATAATTAGCAAAATGCTTTGCTCGTTAAAACTTCAAAATTTCACGACGCCGTTTTAAAATTTTATGCTTAAAATGTGGCCCAGGGATTCCTTTATATAAATTACCAAAGTTTACTCAAAAGCTTCGCTTTCACTAAAAGTTACAAAATTTTGAATATTATGCAAATTTTAAGGCAAATTTTGAATATTTTGAAGGAAATTTTGAATATTATGCAATTTTTTAGGCAAATTTCCATAATTAGCAAAAGGTTAGCCCACTGAACCTTCAAAATCTCGCAGCCGTTTTAAAATTTTATGCTTTAGTTGTAACCTAGGAACTCCTCTATATAAATGAAGGGGGTCACTTTCCCCTAACCCAGTTTCCCCTAAAGGGGTTAGGGGAAACTGTCCTTTTTTATAATAGCTGTTCTATTTGTTTTTCTATCTGTTTTATGCTCAGATTGTAGTTTAGAGTCTCCTCTACAATATTAGCTAAAGTTTACTCATAACCTGCGCTTTTCGAAAAAGTTAGAAATTTTGAAAAATGAGCCCTTTTTCCGGAAAATTTCCATTATTAGTACAATATTCAAATCGCTCTAACTTCAAAATTTCTCGATGCCCTCGTTAAGTTTTATGCTTAAATTGTAGCTTAGAGTCTTCTCTATAATATTAGCTAAAGTTTACTCAAAATCTGCGCTTTCCGAAAAAGTTAGAAATTTTTGAAAAATGTGCACTTTTTCCGGAAAATTTCTATAATTAGTAAAAACTATGCCTTAAAACGGTCGGGGAAACGAATATTTCCCTTGGGTCGGGGAAACGAACATTTCCTTTGGGTCGGGGAAACAACTGGGTCGGGGAAACAAACGGGTCGGGGAAACAAACGGGTCGGGGAAACAAACGGGTCGGGGAAAAAACGGTCGGGGAAAAGACGGTCGGGGAAACAACACGGTCGGGGAACCAAACAGTCGGGGAAACGCAACGTACTCGCTTGGATAACGTAATAAATTCGTTGTGGTCTAGATGCGTTTTATTATGCACAATTTTATGTAGCGTGACTAGATCGTATTGTATTCTTCTTTCATGCAGTGTCGAGTCCCTCTAAGGCGCACTCTGTGAGTCCCAGACGAGCAGAATTTTTTCACGCCCCACTCGGATTTGGGCGAGTGATACGTCAATCGCTTCCTCTCGGCGAGAGAAGACGAATGGTACCATTTTCAGCCCCCAGACGGCCCCCTGTGGCCCCCTACGACCCCCTTAACCCCCCAGGGGGCCGGAAAGGCAACTTTTCACGCCCCACTCGGATTTGGGCGAGTGATACGTCAATCGCTTCCTCTCGGCGAGAGAAGACGAATGGTACCATTTTCAGCCCCCAGACGGCCCCCTGTGGCCCCCTACGACCCCCTTAACCCCCCAGGGGGCCGGAAAGGCAACTTTTCACGCCCCACTCGGATTTGGGCGAGTGATACGTCAATCGCTTCCTCTCGGCGAGAGAAGACGAATGGTACCATTTTCAGCCCCCAGACGGCCCCCTGTGGCCCCCTACGACCCCCTTAACCCCCCAGGGGGCCGGAAAGGCAACTTTTTACGCCCCACTCGGATTTGGGCGAGTGATACGTCAATCGCTTCCTCTCGGCGAGAGAAGACGAATGGTACCATTTTCAGCCCCCAGACGGCCCCCTACGACCCCCCAGGGGTAAAGGCGAGGAGTGGTCCGCGGCGCAGCCGCGGGTGGTCCGCGGCGGAGGCCGCGGGTGCGTCCTATGGAATTTGGAGTTCTAATTTGCTTAGCCTGGCTGCATAATGTGTGTGTTTGATTTTGCATATTCTATAGAGTCTTTTGGTGAAGTATCTTTGGACCCCTTCTATTTGGTGGATCTGGGCAAAATTTCTGGTTTGGGGGTTCCAGATTTCGGTACAGTATTCTAAAATAGGTCTGACATATGATTTATATGCCGTGATGAGTGTTTTTGGGTTTTTGGATTTGATAATTCACAGTAAGAGGTTGGCTATTTTACTAGCTCTGATACAGATGCTTTGGATATGGGAAATAAATTTCAATTCTGAATCCACGATAACCCCAAGATCTCTGACTTCTTTAGCAGCAGCGATGGTTTTTCCTTGCATTGTGTAGAGATTCTGTGAGTTTTTTTTTGCCGATATACAGTGTGATGCATTTATGTTCCGCTATGTTCAGGCACATTTCTTTGTATTTAGCTGCTGTGTCATTTAGTGTGGTTTGTAGTAGATCCCTATTCTTGCTATCATTTTCGTTTTTGTGTGCGACATATAGTGATCGGACTATCGGATCGATTCGCTGCTGACATTCTGACGCGAGATCGAATATTAGCCGAGGTGTACCTTTGACTCCAACCGCTTCTCATTTCATACGAGCGAAAAAAACTTCTTCGAACACCGCTTGCAGTACAGCTGTGTTTGGAAACCATTTGAACGAATAAACCAAAAAGTACGCGAACTTTTCTCGCGACAGAGATTTGAGATACATTTTCGTACCAGCTGCGGACATTGTCGTGTCAACTTCACGCTCAAGCCATTTAGTGCGAGAATAAAGAATATTGCAAATCGTATTCCGTGAATCCTCTCTGGCTACAATATAAGCCCGGAGGCTTATATTGTCGCACGAGAAGTACTTTGCGTTACTGCGTCAAGCGCGCCTAGCGAACAAGCCTTCTCAACTCTTAAGCTGGTTGCGACGGATCTCAGAAACAGACTCAAAAGTGAAAAAACATCAGCAATAATTACCCTTCGATCATTGATCAAGAATAACTTCATCCGGACATTTTGAAATAACATTGTTTATTACTGTTAATAATTTTGTTCAATGTATTGAATAAATGGTTATAAATTGAGGTAATTACAATACCTCCTCGCTTTTATTTTGTAAGGGAAACTCAATTTCAAATTTGCGCGAAAATATAATTGCGTGCCAAAGGGGTAAAAAGTGGTCGCTGGAAATTTTTAATGAGGGGGATTTCTTGGCAGGGGTCTCCTCTAGAGATCGGTAAAAAATTTTGAGTGGGTCCCTATAAGAGTTAATATTTTTATAGTCAATACTTTTCCCTATTGGAGACAGCTCTTTTCCGCGCGCCTACATCAATAGGGAAAAGTATTGATTGTAAACATTTTTACTCTAATAGGGACCCACTCAAATTTTTTTACCGATCTCTAGAGGAGACCCCTGCCAAGAAATCCCCCTCATTAAAAATTTCCAGCGACCACTTTTTACACCTTTGGCACGCAATTATATTTTCGCGCAAATTTGAAATTGAGTTTCCCTTACAAAATAAAAGCGAGGAGGTATTGTATAGTTTAAAATTATTCTAGTATTTCACAAATCATAACATCAAGAAAAAAAAACTAACGTAAAAAGTTCCACACAAAGTTAAAAATGATAAAAAGTAAGTTTTGTCAAAGCTAAGTAAGCACAAAAAAATATAGCCAGAGAGGATTCACGGAATACGGTTTGCAGTATTCCTTATTCTCGCACTAAAATTTGCTAAATTAATGCTGAGTGTACACAAATCATAGCGATATCTGCATTAAACTTTATAAATTAGCGAAAGTTGTTCTTTATTCACATAAGCGTATTCATCGTAACGCCATTTGTATTAATCGTTGAGCAATTCGACGCAGGAAATCTTCTTTGTGAAGAAAAAACTCAACGCCCCAACTTAGCCCCCAACACATTCAACGCCCCAACTTAGCCCCCAACACATTCAACGCCCTAACTTAGGGCCAACAAAGACAATGACCCTAAGTTGGGGCGTTCACAAAGGACCGACCAGCAGGTTTAATAGGGTCTTTGTTAGGTTTATTTAGCTCTCAGAAAGACCTATTTTCCTTTGTGCAAGGGCCAAAATCTCATCCCTGATTGCGGGAAGTGAATGAATGTTCATACAGAAATGATAGTCGTACTACTACATAACAGTACTACATAACAGTAGTCGTACTATCTACATAACACTAGCACACTCGCTTAAGAACCTTTAAGGAATCTCAATTGGTGACTCAATACATGACCGTCGTTTTGATATCAACGAATTCACATTATGTTACGAGGACCGATTTTACGGGTAATTAATAACTATTAAATAGATAAAGTGCATGTAAGTGTAAAAAGAAAATGACTATGATGTTAATATTTTTTCTTAAAACAAATTTGTCTAACGAGTAGAATAATAAAGAAGTTTTCTATGGATTTGATAATGATAATACCTTTATGAGGTAAAAAATTTTTTAAAAGAAAGGAGAGAACGAGAGAGGAGAGAAGAAATAAATTAAACAATGGAACATTTTTGTGTTAAAAAAAACAAAAAATATATGAATTTTGATAAATTCTTGATCGACTAATAAAACAAAATATGTTTAATACGAGTGGAGGTGGCGCCTCCGGCGCCCGAACTATGTTTTATCCTAAGTCAGTATGCCCTCCTTGGCTGTGTCAGTTAGACTCGCGGCCTTCGGCCGTTCGAATGGGGTTTCCGTCCTTTATTCTAAATCAGCCTTCTAGAACAATCTAGAAGGTTCCAAGGAAAATTCTGACACCGGATTCGTACTCAGCGGGGTCGATTTACTATGTAGGGACAAAATTTGGGGCCTCTCCCTTGCTTCCCCAAAAAGTGCCAAAAAGCCACTTTTTGGCCCAAAATTTGAAAATTTCGTGATCTGCGCAGAAAGTTTTATCGGATTCCGTTTTAGGATCACCGTAGGAGCATTTTGAGCTATCATGCTGCATGATTCATGCACCTCCATAGGAGGCCGGATCGAAAAGTTAAGAAAAGCGTTACAGAGAAACAAATTGACTTACTATATAGGATAGGGTATTCATAGAGTAAATGTTTCTTAACATTAATTCATATTTAAATAAGTCTTTATACCGTATTTCTTCCAAAAAGGGCTCCCCTCCCCAGAAGCGGCCCCCAATAAGGTCCCCCTCTATAGGGACATTAATTTATAAGAGCCCCCTTCAATGAGGGCCCTCAAAAAGCGGGGCAAAATTTTTCAAACCTCGCCGGCGAGTGTTGAAAAATAAGCGCCCCCCCCCTCCCCCGCTTCTTGTGCAAAATTGAGTTCACTATGGAATCCGGAATGTGTTGGTGCTAACCAAACTAATTCCACATGGGAAACACGGAAAAATTGTCCGGGGGCGCAGAAGAGGGGTTGTATTTACAGCGGCAATATCCACTTTACTCTGTCAATTCACGGAATCTGGTACAACACGGAGTAAAACACTCCGTAAATTGACGGAGTCAATTTCGCCCCGTTTACTGGTGGTAAACTTGGGTACAGACCAGGGGTGGGCTTCGGATTCGGGAAAATTCGGTACTTTTGGCCATTCGGTATTCGGGAATTCGTCAAATTTTCCCGAATTTTCCCGAATAAGCACTGGATAAAATGACCTCGCCCGACCGCGCCCGATACGGCGCGGTCGGGAGAAAATTTTGGGAAAATAGTGAAAATTTTCATTGTCAGGTGACTCCAAACTTCAAAATTTTCGCCAGCGGCGCTATTTTTTAGAATTCTTCTTATTAGATAATTTTATTATTATGCTTGTTTTTTGTGTTAAACAACATTTTGTTTTTAAACAACATAAAACTTGTTTTAGACAACTTTTGTCTCGTTAAGCACTATTAGCATTTATGTTGTTTAGAAACAAAATGTTGTTTAACACAAAAAACAAGCATAATAATAAAATAATAAAATTAACATTTTGTTATTAAAATGGCGTAGATAAGAGTTCCGCGTAGGCAAATGGCGATTTGAATTTGCGCCAAAACATAATTGCATGCCAAAGGGGTTAAAAGGGGCGGCTGAAAATTTTTAATGAGAGGGATTACTCGGCAGGGGTCTCCTCTAGAGATTGGTAAAAAATTTTGAGTGAGGCCTTATTAGAGTAAAAATTTTCACAGTCAACACTTTTCCCTATTAGAGGAGGCTCTGTTCAGCATCTGAAAAAGAGCCTCCTCTAATAGGGAAAAGTGTTGACTGTGAAAATTTTTACTCTAATAAGGCCTCACTCAAAATTTTTTACCAATCTCTAGAGGAGACCCCTGCCGAGTAATCCCTCTCATTAAAAATTTTCAGCTGCCCCTTTTAACCCCTTTGGCATGCAATTATGTTTTGGCGCAAATTCAAATCGCCATTTGCCTACGCGGAACTCTTATCTACGCCATTTTATTAACATTTTGTTTCTAAACAACATAAAACTTGTTTTAGACAAATTGCGCCGCAGGCGAAAATTTTGGAATGGTGGTTCATTAAAATTTTCTAAAATTTTTCCCGGCCGCGCCCTATCGGGCACGGCCGGCGGGAATTGAAATTTGAATCCGCGGCCGAATGCATTCTTAGGGGTGCTTGGATCGGATCGGAAATGGCCAAAAAAACCCGAAAAACCCGATATTTCCGATCCGATCTCCCAGCCCTGGTGTGAACCTTGAATCTTACTTGCATTCTTGTTTATAATGCGGAAAAGTAAGAAGAAAAATAGCGCCGTTTAAAATTTATAGGCAGATAATAGTACGGAAAAATAGGCGAAATTTTTCGCCCATCGGTAGGCAAATTTGCTGAGAAATTGTAATAAAATAAGGAAAAATATGGCAAAATAGCTAAAAAAGTTTAAAAAAATGGCCAAAAAAAATTCGGTACTTTTGGCCATTCGGGATTCGGGATTTTAAAATCTCAATTCGGGCTTCGGGATTTCAAAATCGTCCCGAAGCCCACCCCTGGTACAGACCCGCAACCGCCCCCTGTATAACTTTTTTGATTTAAAATGGCCATAACTTTTGATACACTCGAGATTAGCTTTAAGTTTGGTCTTAAAATGTTCCTAGGTCTTAGACTCTTAAGCTACCTGATTTTCCAGACTCCGCCAATCCATGGAGCATTTTGTTCTGATTTTGACTGCGAATAAACGGAGTAAAACAGGATGTGCCCCTCAATACTGAACCCTCTTCAGTGCCCGGGCTATTTTTGTGTTTCCCAAATGGAATTAGATCGATTAACACCAACACGATCGCAAGGTGGTCAAAATTAGGGATCGGCGCACTCTCTCGTCGCATTTTTGGCGAATATCGGCAATTTTTCAAATTTTTTAAAGGAAGTTGGAAAATCTAAAGAAACGTTAACCTAGATAATTTAGTTGTCTAAAAAGGAGCAAAAAATTCCGATGACGTCACTTTGTAAACAACAGAGAAAAATCAATTCTCCCAACATACACTTTTGGTTAGAGAAAAAAATCGAGCTTTTGCCATTCGAGTTTTGGTTAATAACGTTGTTATTTTGTTGCAAACCGAGAATGTCCCAAATCAAAAGTTGTGTAACTTCGGCTGCTCTACCATTCAGTCAAAAAAAAGTTTTCAGCTTCAATGGAAAAAACATCTACTTTTTCCAAAAGCTCGGTTTAAAGCTCGGTCTAAAGCTCGGTTACGAAATAACCGAGCTTTTGGAAAAAGTAGATGTTTTTTTTAAATCAAGTTGAAATCTTTTTTTGACTGAATGGTAGAGCAGCCGAAGTTACACAACTTTTGATTTGGGACATTCTCGGTTTGCAACAAAATAACAACGTTATTAACAAAAGCTCGAATAGCAAAAGCTCGATATTTTTCTCTAACCAAAAAGTGTATGTTGGGAGAATTGATTTTTCTCTGTTGTTTACAAAGTGACGTCATCGGGATTTTTTGCTCCTTTTTAGACAACTAAATTATCTAGGTTAACGTTTCTTTAGATTTTCCTACTTCCTTTAAAAAATTTGAAAAATTGCCGATATTCGCCAAAAATGCGACGAGAGAGTGCGCCGATCCCTAGTCAAAATCCGTAGCGGTTTTTATTTTACACTAAAAACCAAAATGTATACGATCGAGGTAGGAAGAGTAAACTTGCATAATTTAGCGAAGCATTTGTTTTTATTATAAAAGTTGTCTTGTAATGTATTATTTTAAAGCTCGTTGGAAATCCCCAGCATTTGAAATGGATGATAAACAATCAGATGAATTCATTCCAATGCACAGAGTTTGGTTGCTCAAAAAGAACGGCATAATTATATGGGATCGGAGAAATAGAATGGATATCTTGGCCGACTCTCTAAATACGTCCGCGAATTAACCAAATTTATTGTATCTAAACATTATACAGGCGTTGTTTCATTGGCAAGAAAAAAGTTTTAATTTATTATTTGTAATACTTTTGTTATATTACAGCAAAGAACATTTTCATTGTTTTGCGGGTTTTCACTGGACTTTAACCGGGGGAGGGGATTTCACCATGCGCACACACCACCGTGGAATTACACCGTGTTTCACGGTTATCTAGAGGGTATTTATGTTTGGAAACTACCAAAACCACAATTACCATAGACATGGGGTTGTATTTTTAACAGAGGGTGTTATTTTTGAAAGGCTTGTACTTCTCTGGCTACGCACTATTTCTCTTCATATAATGGTGTTCTATTAGAAGGGGTGGTCTAAGGTGTGTTAGAGAGTATACGAACATTTAAGTTTTTAAATAGGGAATTCTAGAAATTGAAATCTTCCACGATTTCGATGCTCACCTGTGCGATATCCAAAAGTCATGGACAAATTACCCTAACATTTTAAGGCGCTAGCCTAAGTCGGCTGACGCCGGCGCGCTCGCGCCCAGGACTAAGACTTATCTTGGCCTGATTAAGCCTAAGCTTAATCAGTATGCTCTTGTAAGGGTTGAAAAAATCGATATTTTGGCCGAGATGCTGAAAAAATGGATTTTTTGATAATTCAAGGAATTCTTTTCTCCAAATAGCATTTCTAGTGTAACTTTTTACGCTGATTCCAAATCTGCAATCAGTTTTTCGATATCACCCCAAAAACGTCATTTTTTAACCATTTTTGACAAAAAAAATGTTTTGACAGAATGACAAAAATACGCCAAAATTTGAAATTTCGCCAAAATCTGATTACAGATTCGGAATCAGCGCATCCGAAAACCCATATGTGCAAAAAATTACCGGCGGATAGCTCAAAAAATAAAAGCAAAGTCATCATTACGTAAATTTTTATTTGCACAAAAAAAATTTTTTTTCTAAAAATGGATTTTTTGCCTTTTTTAAAAAAGTTGGTACGGTGAGTTCGGTGTGAATAATCTTCCTATTTTGTCTAGTTTATCATGCAAAAAAAATTAGCTCAACATGATTGGAAAAATTTTTCGATAATTGAAAAACAAATAGGGGGAAAAAACGGTAGTTCGCCCCGATATAGTGCGTCCCAGATATAGTGCGCCCCTGGCTCCGGTCCCGACGATTTTCTCTTTAAATCTCCCCCGATATAGTGCGCGCTGCCGGCAGGCAGCACGCGAAAAATTCATAGGGTACCCCCTATTGTACTGAACAATTTCGACAAATTTTCGAAAAATTACGAATTTTCCTTAATTCGCGCTCCTTGGCAGCCCGATTTTAAACGCTAGCTATGATAATCAAGGTAAAAATTAGGTTAATTTAAGGTAAAATAGTGTAACTTTTAATGCAGAAACGAACAAGAGGGCCAAAAACAGCATAAAAACACAAAAAAATGGCATTTTGAGGCATTTTTTCCTTCAAAAATGGCCAACCCCCGATATAGTGCGCCTCTGATCCCGGTCCCGAGGCGCGCACTATATCGGGGGTTGACTGTATATTCATAAAATCTAGAAAATCATCTTTGAAATTCGAATTACCGTAAATCCTCCAATAAGTCCCCCCCTCAATTAAGTCCCCCCCTCAAATAAGTCCCCCCTCAAACAGAATGCCAAACGTACTTGCGGTCTCGCCCGAAATAACTAAGTGCATATTCGTGTAGATCTCGTCGAGTTACGTAAGAAAAACCCCAATGCCAAAACTTTGTCATTGAAAATATCGGAGAAAATTGAGTTCGAAATTTGAAAATTTTTTTGAAAACCCTTACGAAACAATAAGTCCCCCGGGGGACTTATTGGAGGATTTACGGTACGTTGGTCATTACAACGAGACTCGATTGTATACAGAAAACCTCATTCAAATTGGCGCAAAATTTGAATATATTGATGGAGCGCTCAAAATATCATTCAAAGTCTTTCTTTACACTTTAATATTTCTAGCTTAAACTTATCGGATAAAATGGACGACGCAGCTTTTCCCGAGCTTGGTTATGATGACGATGACGACAATTTCGCTCTCAACGGCGGAGAACCTGATACGGAAGAAATGTATATACCTGTATGCCAAGTTTTAAAAATGTATTTCCTATTTATTTAGACCCAGCTCCAACCGTGCAATGAATGTAACATCTCGATCCGATCTGATTTCGTCACGAGTTGAAGACTGGATATCAAATCAACAAAACAAATATGCAAACTCAAAAAGGTGTTTAAATGAAAATAACGATTGGAATCCATTAGGTATTTCATATTTTAGTGCAACCATATATGGACAAGCGTTAGGACAGTCCTGCGCATCACGTGAAACCGACAAAAAGATCACATATTCTTTGGGACCCAGCAGAAAAATCTTATAACTTTTCGTACACTTAAGCTTTAAGTTTGGTCTTAAAATAATCCTTGGACCTCGCCACAGACTAATCGACTAGCTTAGACTTAAGCCGTGGTCTAGGCTTAAGCATAACCTGATGCCTTTTAGTTGATTAGTTTGTGGCGAGGTCCAAGAATTATTTTAAGACCAAACTTAAAGCTTAAATATACGAAAAGTTTCAGCTTTTTTTGGCTGGGTCCCAAAGAGTAAGTGATCTTTTTTGTAGGCGCCCCCCCATCACGTCATATCAGTGAAAGTTTAACTGGGACTCTGTATCGTTTTTGAGCACATACGTTTGCAAATTTCTGAAATTGGATTTCTAAGATGAATGACGACATTAAAATATTACGATTTGTTATTGGATGAACATCTTTTTTATGATTTCTCGATTCTGATCACTTTCATTGTTTCAAGGTGTCATATTATTACTTTATAATAGAAAACCATGTAAGACTTCCTTCAATAAAAATATAAGATTGGTTTTACTGGATTTAATTTTTAGATTGGCATATGAATCTCAACGAAGAAATGGCAGAAAAACGACGTCGACTCGAAGGTAATAGCTTTATATAATAATATTTATGCATCAATTTAATATAGGTATTGAGAACGCTGTTGCAAGCGCCACTGCAAAAATTTTGGAGGTTCGAATGCGCCGGAAAGCCGCATCTTCAAGAACAAGCCAAAAACAAGATGGTGATAATGCAGCAAAAATGGATGGAAAAGAAAATGACGAAACTGAAAATTCAACAACTTTGCTACTTAAATATCCGCCGGTCGACGGCAGGCCATGGTTTGTTTTATATCTAACCTCATGGATTTTGGATTTGATCATATTTAGCTTAATATGAGAAATGATGTATTGCAGTTCGGTGTGATTACCAAACAGTTCAAACACTGTTTCTAACCCAAATTCTTTTCGATAAATTGATTTCAAAAATTTTAGAAGTGTAGTACGTGGGCATTTCCTCCCGTGCTGGAGAAACTATTTACCTTTTTGGTTGAAACATTTACATAAATAAGAAAATATTTTAGTTTTTGAGTTCATTTAGCTCAAACTGCGCATCGAGTCTTGAGTGCAAGTATTTTCCTGCACAGAAGGGGAAGTACACATATCACTGTTTAGCACTAACTAGCTTCTGCTACACCTTTTCACATACAGTATGCTGCAGCAGACTCTTTGCTGACAACAGCACTTTGTATGATTGTCGGGTATTAACAGTTCTACTACTACTTTTAACTTTTTTGTCCTTACTACAAGTTTTCATCCGCAAGATATGCCACAAAGAGTTTGTTGCAAATACATGCTATGCATCAAAGTGCAGCAGACGTTTACTGCAAATGTAATATATATCAAAGTTCAGTTGACTACACTATTGATGATTGTTACTACCATTCCTCTGCAAATATAAACATTTGTAGAAAACCCGCAGTTTTGCAAGCAAAATAACCTAAAGTTAAGAATTTTAGGATAGGCGTTTGCTCGGCTAACAACCTACACAGGTTTGTTTTATTAATAAAATGTATTTCAATTTTTTTAAACCGAATTAGCAATCACAACGGCGCCGCAGGCGTCAGAATGTGTGATTGGGTAACCTGACCGGTTTACGGCCCTTCTAGACCCTGGGTGTCTGTAACTACTCCAAAATCGGGCTCGGAAAGTACAAATCTGGGCTCAGGTTTTTCCTAGTTACGCCACAAAAATCATAAAAACTGGGCCGACCGTTTATTTTGGAACATTATTTATAATAAAATGAATACTGACATTCTGTAATATTTCTTTTGACGACTTTAATTTTTCTTGTAATACATAGCAATGGCAAAGTTAAATTTTCCCAACTGATATCAACGCAGTTATTTGAGGTGTTGAAATAAATCTACGCCGAATATTTACGTAGCTAATTTTATTATATATTCGCTGAGATTGAAATTCTTTATTATAAATAAAGTTGTTATTTCTTTTCCAGATCGTTTAATGTCGCAAACAGTGATTCTCGCAAACAATTAATTTAATAACTTAATTTAGAGCTTATCTCGCTCAATATGTCAAGCCGCAAAAGAATGTGGAATGGTCTAATATGACGATGTTTGGTCCTTCCGCTTCCTCGAACCACAAGTTTCAAGCTCTCATGGAAGAAGTTCTGACAGAAAAAGCCTTGGAAGGTATTTTCAAGCAGAACGCTGTGGAACGCAACGTCAACGGCTTGATTAGCGACAAAAGAGCGAAATTGAGTTCTTCGCTACAAAATGAACTATGGATTGACAAATATGCGCCGAAAAACTTCCTGGAACTGGTTACTGAAGATGTAAAGCTTAAAATCTTTAACAAACACAATATTCATATACTTATGAAAACAGATATTGGATTGCAACCATATACACAGTGTTTTCAAAAGCATGAAATCGGTACTCGAATCCCATTTTGGTATTTGAGTGGCTTGACTTTTAAAAACAGCGCAATACAAGGAATCTAAAGCAGTAATGAGTTATAACGTTTTAAAAATTAAACAAAATCAAATATCTGCTGGGAATCCAATCTGCTGTGATAAATTAAATTTTCTCTTTTACTTGGTACTTTTGCACTTGGGGGGGTGCAGGCTTTTTTCACAGTTTTATTATCACATTTTATTCAAGAAGCAAGCAATGATGAAATAAACTAGTAGAAGACAACAACGAGTGAACAATATGTATATATTTAACATTTAAAGTACAATCGATAAATGATTTTCCAGAATTCGTACATACGATTTTCCTTAAATTGGCGTTTCCAGATGAATTCGTCGATGTAACTAATAAATATTTCTTCCTTTGTTCCATATTTATTCTTTATCTGTTCATGCTTAAATTTCTGCCAGGTGCTCTCAATAGAATTGGTGTGAATCCACGGATTTTCTGAAAAACATATTTTTTATTTTGGAGGGACGGGTGCTTTATACCCGGATCAACAAAGTAATATTTGTGGAGCACTACGTCGTGTTGAAAGTTCTTCACATCCCAATTATCCAAACCACCATAGCTTCGAAATTACATTACTGATCGCTTCACCAGATTTGAAGAAGTAAAAGGGCCCATACACTTTCTAGAAAATGACGATGGAAGTGAAGACAAAGAGAGAGTAGATCGAAGCGATAAGCCGCGATTCGAAAACTTAATTTAACATAATAAAACTGTGAAAAAAGCCTGCACCCCCCCAAGTGCAAAAGTACCAATCTGCTGTGATAAATTAAATTTTCTCTTTTAATAAGTAGAGTAAGAGTTAATCTGATTTTTGAAGGAAGGATTAATAATTTTGTCACTCATGTTCATACTACACTCGAAAATTCCAACCACAAGAAAATTTTCCCTGTCACATAATCCCATGGTGTTCTATCACAGATTTTACGATATCTTAAATATATGTAACGTACAACATGCCTTTATTTTAGGAGAAAAATCGCTTAGCTCTTCTTTGGTTAAAAAGTTGGGACGAATATGTGTTCCACAGATCCTTCAAATATGACTCGTTGGAGGAGAAAGATAAACGATTCCTCGAAATGGAGATGACTAAATCTCCCGGACCCATAACCCAGATGATCCAGATGCCAAGGTTGAAGGTTTGCGGAAAACATACAGAACTGTATTGACTGTATCTTTGCAGATTTTGATGATTCAAGGTTCATCTGGCAAGGGAAAATCGTGTTTGGCAGAGATAGCAGCAAAACAGGCTGGATATAGACCTTTTATTATCAATGTCAGGTAAGGAAAACTAGAGGATATCTTGCAAATAACGGAAGAACTTTATCAAGAAACTAATTTTATAATTGTTTGTATGCAAGTCTGTGATATTGATTAGAAGTTTTCTGTAATGGTAGCAAATAAAAAACTAAAATATGAAGATTACAAAATTTATGTTTTCCCATAGATATTTAATGGGTAGCGTATAAATAAAGAACAATGTTCAGTAAAACGTATGTTCATAACACATAAAGCAAGGAGCTACATTTTTATTAGGTAATTGTTAGTAACTTGGTTGAGATATTTTCAGTGAAGTTCAATCTTTGGCGGAGTTTCGTTCAAAAATCGAGGACGTATCTGGACTGGGAGCGATTGATCTCCACTTCAAACAGAACATTGAAAGGACACCGAGCAAATGCTTGAATAAGGTACTTTTCATATATCCTAAATACTTCATGCTGTTATTCAGTCTGATTTAAAGCAACAGCCAACGTGCTTGATAATAGACGGCATGGAATACGGTGCGCCTGAAATGGCAAAGTTTCTTGTCAACTGGATCACGAAGACAAATAAAAAAGATGGAAAGAAAAGCACAGTTTTGACTGTAAAACGACCCATAATATGCACTTGTAATAATGTGTAAGTTTTATCTCTACTTATATTTAGAAATAGTTAATGACGAGAGTTATGCGCAGCGGCTTCACCGCTAACAAAAAAAGTACTTTGTAGCGTCAAAAACATGCATTTTTGCCACTTTTTGGCAAAAAAAGGCCACTTTTTGAGATCGTTGCTCCCAAATTTTTGCGGATTCGTATACCAACTTTCTGAGTCCTACAAAATGAGCTATCACAGACCCCTGTAGTAGGGGAACGAAAAAAGTTACGCCGTGCGACACACGGAGCGACTACAGCGGCTTAGGTAGAGTGAATAATTTCAGGTTCGTACCAGCATTAAAGGAACTCCGACCATATATTTTGACATTGAGGATTTCGGAATGCAATCAGAAACTGCTACTACGCCGTTTGCAAAAGGTTCGTATATAGCAAAGAATGATAGAAAAACAGTAATGTGTCATTTTCGTTATGTGATTTTACAAACTGGGGTCTAAGGCTTTGTTTATCAATTGTACACACTGCATTGTTCACAGTGATTTTTCGGAACTCCGTTTCGACTGTCATTTACCTATATCTTACCGTGGTTGACACAAAATTTCCGAATATCACACGCCCCCAGGCCATCTGTCATAGTGATATAATTTGTGGACGAACCTCAATAGGAAAATGCTTTACACTTTTGGATAACGAAAACTAGATAAGAACTGTTTAAAATTTTGGCTGTAATAATAATTAGCTTCACTATATCATTTTCTTAGATTTGCTCTACTGAGTCTATCAACATTCCACCTATCGAACTTGAACGTTTGCTTTCTGCGTGCCATTCGGACATTCGCCTCTGTTTGAACACTCTCCAGTTTTATTATACATTCGCTAACGCATCAAATAAGGAAACCAAGCCTTTGAATGCGTTACACTTTGTAAGTCACTGAACACAATTATAATGCTAAAATATTAATTTTAGGACAAGCTAACGGTTAAAAAAGATGGACGTGGAAATGCAGATATATCGATATTTGATTCAATTGCTGCGGTTTTAACTCTCGATCATTACGTTGATGGGTAAGCAAAAATCTATTTTCTTTGTACTTTAAGTTTTTCGAAATTGTGTTTGGAAAATCAAAACAAATTATTCCAAGTTATAAATTTCAAATAGATTGTTTATTTGGATTTTATAACGAAAAAACTTTCATTTGAACTGGTGGAATTACCCCCTCTGGGTATACCTCTGCCTTAAAAATAATGTTAAACGCAAGCTCAGCGGCGAAACTTACCTTATAATTTACACAAAACTATACCAACATGCAAAAAATGGAAAACAAGGCCAGTCTAGTGTGTTCCCTGCAGCAGAAAACGCCATAGGTGATGTATTGTCGAAATCCGTTCTGTAGCGATCCTGGAAAGGGATAAACCTGCATGGTACTAAATAGCGGACATTCGTAAAATACTGTAATTCACAGTATGTTGTTAGCCGATATTGTTCGTAGCTTATAAATGTATACTTTTGCAAACACATTTATTTTTCTATTTAATGTTTCTTCTAGAAAAGGAATGATGACAGAAGTCTCAAAACGTTGTGAAAATGTATACAATACGATGAATCACTGCGAGGATATGGACCGTTTATATGCTCTTTTATTTCAAAATTTAAACGAAGAATTGAAGCTATCACACAAACAAGTATTAATTTTTTACATTATATTGCAATTATTTTTCGGCGTTTCAGAGAAAAAATGCAGCGTTGTACTTTATATCGGCTGATCTAAATCATCAAATAATCTACTCCGGACAGCGTTTTGAGCTCCTTCGTTATCAAGCGTTCATTGCGGTCGGACTTCATTTATGTTTGGCAACCTATGTTTCGAAAAGATTATCTATAAATCTTCAGGCGCAGCAGGTATAATATTTCATTACAAATACGCGCAAAAATTCGCATTTTTGGAGGCTCTAAGACTTTCCTAGAAAAGATATGTGAAAGAAAATCCTTTTAGCATGAGGAAATTGCCAACAATAAATATAATAGATAAATATAATAGATAATAATAAACAAATTATATAATATCCGTTGCGAAAATGAGATTACGTTCAAATTGGCAAAAATTTTCTTAGGATATTTGGAACGGAATTTACAGGAATTCCTTTTGTATCAAAAGTCGCGAAATGATCGTCAATTAAAACGTGCAATTGATGTTCGCTTTAGATTTCTTCCTCTTTATAACGGCGATCTCGGGACCAGACAAAATCGCCGTTATATAGAGCGCCATTGTATAGAGAGTGCCGTTTTATAGAGTGCCGTTAATGAAATATTTGACAAATCGCCGTTATATAGAATGTTTAATTAAGCGTGTAAATCATAAAATACAGCAAAATTTTTCAATGTAACCTAACGCCAGAGAAATTTACACTCAAAATATCTCAATCGCAAATATACACCAAATATTTATGAAAAATTTTTTGGACATTGATTTTTCTTTCTTTTAGGAACTTTTGAAAATTTTCGAAAGTTTGTGACAAATTTCGTTGAAATTTGTCAAAATATTTGAATCGCCGTTATACAGATAGTCATTTACAATGCATGTTCCAAAATAAATCGCCGTTGTATAGAGAGTCTAACTCATACAAATCATAGGATCGAAATTTGGGACCGGACAAACTCGCCGTTATATAGAGAACGACGTTATATAGAGCAACGTTATAAAGAGAGTCGAATGTATTTTTCTTCCGATTGGTTCATGCCCCTTTCGTTTAGGCATATAACGAGAAATTGAAAATTTCTCAGCAAATTCTTCGCTATGTTCGCACAGGTGCTATGTGGAAAGAGCCGAATTGGCTCACTTATTACGATTTAACACAAAGTGTGTTGCCGGCACTGTATTTCATTATCCAACCGCCAATACAGCCAGTAAGTATATGCGTTAATTGCCCAAATTAATTAAACTTTTAGATGAATGCGCAACTATACGGAGGTGCTGATTTAGTCGCTATTTCGAATATAGTGGACGTGATGATATCATTTGGACTGACTTATACACTTAAGTACGAGGATATTGGAGCCAATTATTCAATGGAACCGTGAGTTTTATATTGTATACAGAAACTTTTCGGAATAATATATGTTTTCGTTATAACTGTGGAATATTTCAATCGAATTTTTAGTGCAATCGATGTGTTGACATGTTTTCCGCTGACATCTCAAAGCGCTGTACATACATATTCTTCGGAAATTCAACAAATTGATGGTGCAGGAAACAGACCGAAAATATTTCTGACAAACAATACAAAGAAATTTATTGCTCATCAGGTTAGCATAGATAGTTACAGTTCAACCTAACGTTAAGGATAGAACTTTTTGCAGAGACATAAAAGGACTCTGAAGTGGTTAAATTGTTCTAGAATGTTCCAGAAAGTACCGTAATTCATCTAGAGCATTCTAGAAAAATTTGAATTGACTGAATTATAGTCAATCCTCGTTATAAGCCCCGGGACCGGCCCGGGGTTATAACGGAGGGAGAGCTTTAACCCGATAAAGTTTTTTCCAAAGGCAGAAAGGGTCCAAAAACGCTCCGAAATTACGTTTTTGTTTTGTTTTATGCTACGGTTACCATTTTTATACACTTTTCATTAGCATTACACTATTTTGCCTTAAGTTAAAGTTCTAGAATGTTCAAAATTATTCTAAAATGCTCTCTGAAGATTCTAGAAATATTATGGAAGATTTTGACAAAAAACCGCAAAAATACCATTCTCTCACAAAAGTAATTATTTTTGGATTTTTGCACGCTAAGACATCAGCTTAAATTTTGAGTAACGGCTTAAAATGATCCTAGGCGTTAGGCTAACATTCCTTACAGGGGCATTCTGATTAGGCTTGCGGCCAAGGTAAACCTCCCACAGAAGGAGTGGATGCGACCACCGGGATACAACCTAAGCTTCAATTTGAACCATTACCGAAACCTTAGTGAAAAATTGCGATAAACGCGAGCAAAATGTATTCTTTTGAGAAATAAGTAAATGTGTTTTAACTGGATTGTGCTAAAAGTGCAAAAATCAGAAATTAATTCCTGTTGTGATATAATGCCATTTGCGAATTTTTCTGTCAAAACCTTATATAACAATATTCTAGAATATTCGGAGAGAACGTAAGAATATATTAGTATATTTTAGAACGTTCTAGGGCTTTAAAGAAGGGATTTAAAAAGGTGGTCCAATGGGCGGTGGTCAAAAATACCAGGCCGGTGAATGTGCATGTATTAAGTTCATTTCTTTATTGTTATCTATTTATTCATTGCTTAGTTATTCTTGTTACTATGGAAAATGCATGTTGTTGGTGACTATACTTCATGTTTAAGTTTTTCAGATCGAATTAGCAAAGATTCGGGGAGGACCGACCACAGAGCATCTCGACGATGATCATAATTTGAGCCATCCGACAACACCTAAAACGCCTCATCTCAAAGAATTAGCAGAGCGAATAAACCGCAAGCCAACGACGCCTCTTTCTCGGACACCATTTGCACAGAAGAGGAATAAAACCTTGCATCAGGGATTCACTTTTCGTTATAATCAAGGGAGTACCCAGGCTATCAGAAGAAATATACGAATTGACGCATTATTTTTCAAATGACTTTAAACGTTATTGTATAATTTTCTTTTATATAAACTTCATTTTAAACGGCAATTATAAATTTGTGCTTCATAATAGGTATATAAATAGGAAAGAATGCTGTCTGTATAAGGTAAGTGAAAAGAGATGACTTCGTGCTCTCGCAAAATAGCAAAGCGATATGACGAGCGGTCTTTTTTCGAAAGTCAGGTGCACTTGTACCTTGTAAACAAAAACAGATCACAAAATAGGCACTAATAAAAATACCCATTTTGGAGGTCTTTCATGGAAAATGTAAGTGCCAAACGTTATCGAAACACGCATTTGAGGAAAGTTTTATGGCGAAAATGCCTAAAAAGGTTTTTATGTTGATAAGTGTGCTAGTTTTCAAAAAAAATCGCTCGTCATAACGCTTCAATATTGTTATTTACAAGGCATTAAACATCAATTTTTACTCAACCTGTTCAATTCTATGGTTCTATCTAGATTACGCATTCTTCCAATTTGGCCTTCGTTCACTACAGAAATGAACATGATAGAACTGCATCTTTACTGGTCCAATTGCATCGCATCGGTCCAAACGGACCGATGCGAAGGCAAAGACTGACTCATCCTTCTGAAAGCTTTCTTTATTAATTACCTCTGTGGTAAGGTGAGTCACCACTCATTTAGTTGCTAAAAGTGCTAAAAATGCTAAAAATTAAGTTGATGACAAATGGCTTGTAAGTTACAGCCCATCACACCGAGAAAATATGCCGTTTAGCAAGGAGACAGAATTTCATACGATTGTATGAAATTCGAGTTATTGTTAATAATATGTTATACACTTTGAAATAAAAGGTTAAGAGACGTACTACAGGGTGAGCCATTTATTTTGCCGGATTTCTTTTGAAAATTTGAACATGAAATTTATGCCAAATATATATGAGTAATAGCTCATTTTATTCCTGACACGATCCCCCTTTATTATTAAAAAAGATCTCGACATAAGCTTTATTAAAATTCAAAAACGGGCATTTTAAGATTCAGTTAAAAATTACAAAAAACGGACCGATGCCAAGGCAAAGACTGACTCATCCTTCTGAAAGCTTTCTTTATTAATTCTCTCTGTGGAAAGGTGAGTCACCACTCATTTAGTTGCTAACAGTCTCCTCTTTAACACTGCAATTAAATTTAATTGCTGGATTGAGAAAATCCATAAATTTGATTGATGTCATTGACACGGCCCGAGAATGCAGATTTCGTCCGATTTTGACCAGTTGTGTCTCCGGAAATCCTCAAAATTTTCAAACAGGTGCTTGATTCTTGCGTAAGCGTTTATATATAATTAAAGAGGACAAAATTCTAAACATTATAGCGAAAACTCGTGGTTATTTTGCCATGTTTTGTTACTTTCATAGCCTTCAGGAGCCAAAATTTGCCGATTTTGGCGTAAATTAATCAAAATTCGGCTCCTGAAGGCATGAGATTCATAAAACGTGGCCAAATAACCTCGATTTTTCGTCATAATGTTTAGAATTTTGTCCTCTTTAATTATGGTTTACGCTTACGCAAGAATCAAGCACATGTTTGAAAATTTTGATGATTTTCGGAGTCACAACTGTCAAAGTTCGGACGAAATCTGCTTTTTCAGCGTCTCCGTCTGTGTCACTTAAGCGACCTCATATGCATGATGTTATATGGAGTGTTTGGTGTCCAAATGCGCGCAAGATCACAGAGAGTAACCACAAAACTGCGATTGTTAGAATAGGCGAAAAAAAAATTCAAGAATTTCAGCAAAATGAACGGCATAATTGCTTCATTTCGGTCCGTTTTTTGTAATTTTTAACTGTACCTTAAAATGCCCGTTCTTGAATTTTAATAAAGCTTATGTCGAGATCTTTTTTTACTAATAAAGGGGAACGTGTCAGGATTAAAATGAGCTATTACTCATATATATTTGCACAAATTTCATATTCAAATTTTCAAAAGAAATCCGGCAAAATAAATGGCTCACCCTGTATAAAGCATAGAAAGAATACCAAAAATTAAGTAACTGAATACAAGGTAAACAGTTGCTGTGGCGTGGACCAGCATGGTTTCAACATGTTTCCTACGCTCCGAGATAAAAAAAAACTTGGTCGTTTTGTAGTGTGCGCTATATGCATAAATCTGAAACGTCACGATGGGCATTTTTAAAAAGGTCTAAAATAACCATTCTTTAAATCATCCCATCAAGGAATTCAAGAAATTATAATGCAGTTATACTCACAAGACCATTTTTAGGAGGCAATAATTTCAGAGGGATATAATATTTCAATCGAGCTCCAGGGATTTCTAATTATAAGGGCTGTAATTTCAAGTTTTTTAGAAGTTCAGTGAATCAGTGAAATAGGTGTCTTTCATTCCAAAAGCACTATATTTTTAAGTGTTAAAAATTAATTCATTAACTTCAAATTAGAGATCATCGATTCCGAAAGCCCAAGGGATAAAAAAAATCTCAGTTATTGAGATAAATAACTTCGTTACTTCATAAGCTACAAGGTTCATCGCTCAAACTGTTCATAGCAAACACTTCGCGGAAATGATGATGAAAATTTCTATGAACATGGTGATGAGAGCCAAAAAGGCGAAAGTAAGGTGTCAAACCCCTATACTGGGCACAAAACTTGCTTCAAAAATATTGATGGTGTGGAAAACTATAGAAAGGTTGACATAAAAACGTACTTCATTGCCAAATTGGGAGGGAAGTTTAAGAATTTTGGTTGACCTGTTTTTTCTTGGAAAAGGTTCCTAGTCATCGTGCGGAACTCGATGTGCTGATCAAGTTTTACAAAGGTACCATGCGTGCTCATGCGATTTTGGTGAACTTTCAAATAAAATATATAACTGACATTTTTCATCACTTGCAATGTTGCGCTATTGTACGTAGGTGTTATGTGCCGCAATGTTGCGTGCAATATTGTGATAAAATACTAATCATCAAATGTCATGATATTGTAAAGCTGGCTTAATTTATTCATGCTTTAAAAACACTATGTTTGTATGAGAAAATTATATTAATAATTTATATAACGAATATTGCTTCGTAACTTGTAAAACAAAGAAATAGGTTAAATAATTTTGTTCCTGTTTTTTGATTTACTGTAGCGTAACATTAATAATGTGAATTTCAGAAAAGAACTTTATTTGCATACCGAGACAGAACACAATCACAGATCGGATAGATTTTTCATATTACAAATAACTTGTGACACGGAAGAATACGTATTATTGAAGTAAGATACACAAATATATACTTTTACAAAGTTATTCATTTTGGGAACAGAATTAAATAGGGCCTACAAATTTTAAAACCATTTAATAGAACAAATTTAGTAAAGAATAATGAAATATTATTAATTTTTTCGTTAGTCATAAACCTTTGTAGACCGAATTTGATTCAGCAAGCTCGAAAAATAAATTTAAAACGAAATTAATTGTTGTTTTTCTTGAAAGATATTGATGTTTGGCTCAATCCGAGCATGATCGCTCCAATTCCAAACAGAAGCTGTCCCGGCCATCCTCCTAGGATCGCCATTTGGCTCGGTGCTGAATTACATCCGTCGCCGTAGCAGCAGCACTGCTGAAGGTAAGGAGGCTGAGTCATGTTCGTGCAGATCGGTGCAGACGAGTACTGACCTTGTTGCTGAAAATTACTTTTTTATTAACTTTTTCCATAAAAGTAATGGAAAGCGAACGTTAGTGCAATTGTTGGTCTGGCATCCACGCTGGACAATACGACTATTGAAGTCCTCCTGCTTCACACAGGTGAAAGCGTTGAACTAAACAAGCGTGAATAATATTTACATTGTAATAAAGGTGTGTTTTCTTGAGTAAATATGCGTTAATATTTCTTAAAATGCAAGGCTTGTATATGGCTTACGGTGCAGGGCGTGAGTAGAGAGCTGTTAACAGCTTGACCCATCATTGTTTGGCCTTGGTAACAGCTAAGACCGTGTACTTCAGAAGATTGGAACAAGCAAATTGTGATGAGTGCGAAGATCATGCTGAGGGCAGTTCCAGAAATGTTAGTGAGCATGTTTGGCATTGAATTTCTGGAAGTCAAGAATAATAAATATATTGCTTATATTAAAATGGCTGAGTAGTGATCGTAAATGCAATCATTGATAGCAACTGGTAATTGTCAGTGATAAGTTAGCAACTTACAATTGAAGTGTATCTACTTGAATTTGAGAGACAGCGTATGTGTTTTTTAGCCAGTAATGATATTCCCGGATTTGAGAGAAACTTTTGTCGAAAACGCGTTTTCAGGTTTTTCTAAATTATTTTTACTATGTAATATGAGTTATGCCCGAAAGTTCTGCTAAGTATGACAATATGGCATGTAAACATTGGCTTAGAGATATTTTCCCGCTGCTCAAAACTTTGCTCGTTAATAGATTTACATATAGGAGAAACACGTAATAAAATGTACATATAATTCATAGCGCATTTACTAATATTTCAGAAGTACACTAAGATAGTCTACTATATAAGTTGCATGGGCACGTTCATATTTATTACGAAACAAACTTTACTAACGAAAATAAAGTAGCCTTCCCTAGTGGTTGACTTTTGAGTCCCAAGACTGATTCTAAGGTTCGCCAACTTCTAAACTACCCCCAAAGTATCTCTCAGCCCATATAGACATATGGCTACAATTGTCGGTACGGTGACAAAAAGGGTACATAAGTTGGCTAGGCAACCTCTAATCATTATCTTGGGCCTATGGCACCGCCAGTAAATTAATAACTGGAGCCTTAAGTCGGAATCCACATAAACAAGAAATTATTTGTCTCAAGCCATAGAACTAACCAAAGTGAGGCTGAGACCCAGAAGGTAGCCCCACAAAAGCGGACTGTCGTCGGTTTCCTTGACGAAGCCTATCAATTTATGTGCGAGAGACTGTGGCGAGATTTTTATAGGAAACCCACCTGTCGCTATTGGAGTTGATATAGAAAGAATTATCGAGAATAACACTACTGGGAGTGTTACCAAGTAAAGCGATTACGTTATGTCTTGGGAACATAACATGGGACATCTGTTTTGAAATATGGGAACGGAAATATAATAAGTAAATTGGGTAAGGCGAAAAACGACATAACGAATACGCTGATGCCTTATTTGAAAGATATAGAAAAATGTTAAACTTTTTTGACATAAATTGCTTCGTAAAATTATACAAAATATTCTTTAGCAGCTGATTACATTTTATTCGGTTGTATCATACATATGTCAAATTAGTTTTTGACTAATTTTATAAAGCCAGTTAACCGCTTAGCTCCTACTCTGAATTAAGGTTGAAATCACATATCAGATTGCATGCTAAGTGAATAAATCATATTTAAATATGAAAAATATTTTAATGCGACACCATGATATTGTAAAGAAAAGTTTATAACTATAATTTAAACAAAGGAATTAGTCGTTTCAGCGTGAATAATTCTGACACCTTCTGTTTTTTTTTTAAACTAAGACGACACCTGAGTAACAATTTAGCCTCGTTAAGAATAAAGATACAGATAATTACATTCTATGAAAACGATAAGATATCATAGCTTGACTAGACTGTTACAGATTCGTTATCTCTTTCTCTGTTCTTCGAGGCAGAAAAAGAGAAAAGCAAGGAAGTATTACAAACACCAACCTTTGGGTCGTACAAAAACGTGAAAATATAATGGCATAAACTGTTGCTATTTTTTAAATACCCTGTATTAGCAACCCAAATACCCCCAAATTGGCAAAAACATTGTTCTCAGGACTCCTTCTGATAAGTAGGTAAGAAATAACCGCGAAAGTTGTTGAGATGTACGTGTATATTAAAACGAACAATGATATTTATTTACACGATTGATGTTAATTGCAACTGATAGCTCTTTTATCTTACAATGATCCAAATTTTGGCCGTGATTATTCATTACAATGGACGATATTTATGACAGAGATCCTAAGTTTGCCTCCTAAGATGCCACAACAATTGTTACAATTGTAGTACACTTCAAATGTTGCAAAAAATATATTCAAAACACCGAACGGGTAAGGATAAATGTTAAAAATCAATACGTGGTTGCGCAACATACACATTTTAATCTTCAAAATAGTATCAGTATCACTTTTTAAAATGGGGTCGTGATAGTTCATATTCATAATAGTTATTGCTTAGGTTTAAAAAATTATAGCCTAGTGCGGATTCCAAACAAATAGTTTCACAATATATCACATGTTCAAGGTCCACCAAGATTACAATTTTATTTTTACCGTTACGCAATGTGAAAGGCGATATTTGAGGAGACCGACGTTTGCTGATTTGTGGTCACACCAGTCCAATCTTAACTTTTTTTCCCAGACCTTGATATCTGGCTCCTATCATGTGTGGCTATGGTAACCGAAAAGCTCGAGAAAAGCTTAGTATTAGTGTGGAAAAGTCAAAAATCGGCAATTAGCAGCGCTTCTGGTAAAGCACAAATATGAAATACCGCCAATTAACCGGGGACTTTGAGATGTATGCGTGACACAGAAAACTTCGGACAAAGCTACTGATAACACTCTTAGATTAAAAAGAGGAAAACATTAACAATGAATTGTAGTTAGAAGAGCTGAATATAATTGCAATTAATAAATACACCTTAAATATCGCGTGATATAAGGTACCTGGATTAATCCACTTCTTCCGTCTGCTGGCGGCCTTTTCATAAGATCTTTGACCTGACACAAAAACCGATCAAATTTGCTACAAAATTCCCGTTAGGAATCGCGGCCGAGCTGTTGCAAAAATCTCAATTTTCGGCGCAATAATCGTAAAATTAAAAACACTTGAAACCTACATTAATAACAACAGAAAAGGTTGTGATAGAGAGAGTTACCTCTGATCATAGAGAAAGACGCTCCAAAAACGGACAACTAGCTTGAACGGACAACTAGCTAGCCCGAAATTTTATTAAGATATTGAGAAATATCAGTAAAAATAGTGAAAAGTATGCTCAAAATAAAAAATTTGGTTCAAAAATGTTCAAAATAAGTTTAAATTTTCGGAAAATTTTCACTCTTTCTAAAAATTTCATCAAAAATTGTAAAACATTGAAAGTTTGTCAGATGTTTGATAAATGCCTGAGCATTGCCAAAATCGGCGTTTTCGACATTAGTTTACCTTACGACGACGTAATCCGGTGGCTTAGAAACCTTTATTTCATGCTCGTATATGTTCGTTTAATTCTTCGATTATGGTAAACAATTTTCTTGATTTGACGACCTGGAAGTGGATGGGTAGCATCATTTTCCTCCTGAAATTTGGCATTTTATCAAGACATTATGATAACATTTTAGCAAATGTCAAGAAACAAATTATTTTTGAATTTTAATTTGAAGTAAGCACAATTTCATAATTATTGGTTAGGCGGGAAATTATCCGTGATTTTTTAACATAAACCCTTATCTGTGTTTTCAGAATTCCTGAGCTCTCTGGGCATATTTGTGTGTGCAATATAATTTTGAGACTTGGCAGATCTCTGTTTTCAGAATTCCGGAGCTCTCTGGGCATATTTGTGTGTGCAATATAATTTTGAGACTTGGCAGATCTCTGTTTTCAGAATACTGAGCTCTTCTGGACATATCTCTGTTTTCAGAATACCTGACAAGGAGTAGTCGGTGCGGGATATTCTGCCAACTGGATTATTTGCCAACTCCATATAAAAAGGATTGTTTGCCAACTCCTTATAAAAAGGATTGTTTGCCAACTGGATTGTTTGCCAACTCCTTATAAAAAGGATTTTTTGCCAACTTTTTTCGCCAACTACTTATAAAATGGACATTTATTCATAAACATATTAACAAAAAGGAAAAACAAATATAAATAAAAGTTAGAATTCCTCATCCGATGTTTCATTTTCTTCCTGGACTTCATTAGGCACGCGCAGACCGTCGACAAATCCTTGCATTACCAAGCCTAGCAAATTCACAGCATCGATGAGCCCTTCATCCGTGTCGAAGTTTGCAGCATCCAAAACATTGATCACTTGCTCTTCTTTGATCACACTACGCTTTCGACGTCCACGGCTGTGTTGGATTCGCACTGCACGGGCAGTATCAACTTGTTTGTCGACATCATTTAGCAGGGCTGCCAAATAGTCGCTTAACGACGGATGGTGATTGAGATCCTTCTAAAATTCATTTATTTATTATATATAAATTTAATTTAGTTAAAACATTTTAGTAAGAATGTATATTCTAAAAATTTTAGCTTTTAGTGTGTAAAGCTTTTATTGTTTAACTCTTACCGCAAAATATTTGTGTGATGATTCCATTCCATTATTGGTCCTCTCTAGTGCGTTTTGAGCCCGGTTGAATACATTCCAGAACGGGATCGCATATCTCGGCTTTTGCACAATTTCCATGTCCCATCGCTGCACAAGCTGAAAGCTGCTTCGGTTTGATAAAGTCGAGGGCCGGGCTGGCAAGGTCGCATTTAAGGCCGAATTTGTACTGCGGAGAGAAGACCTACGGCTGTGGCGTGACATCATTGTTGTGATTGTAGCCGTGGGGCTAGGTGCAGTAAAGCGCTCAGTACTTCGGCTACGGCGAAGAAAAACTCGTAGGGGGTCGAATGCGGCGGCTCCGCGGTCCTTCTCCAATTGAGTCAAGCCGATGAAATTTTTTGCGAAGTAGCCGAGCCATGTCCGAAGTCCCGGAACTGCATTTCCGACAATGAGCATGAATGCGCGGCGAACATGTTCTGGTGGAATCAAGGCCAATGACAAAACCGATCTAAAAATCCTCTAGAATCAGTTGGAACACAAATAATAATCTGCTCTGACTAGTCATTGCTTTCTTTGATGCACTCAATAAGCTGAAAAAAGCTAAAATTTCACTAACCGTAACTGTAGTAGGAGAAATATCCTTTTTATAAGGGGTTGGCAAAAAATCCAGTTGGCAAATAATCCAGTTGGCAAAATGTCCTATTCCCGGAGTAGTACCTGGGTGGAAGTGGCCGTTTGAAATTTGGCCTTTGGCGATCGATAGATTATCAAAAAGTAACTCGACGACACGAACGCCAGTTTTTGCCGAGCGGGCCACCCAGCCAAGATATAAGTGGTCAAAGTTACAGGTAGTCTGGTAAAAATCGTCACCTGGAAAAATCCGGTTTCAAATTGCCGCCGATAATCTATCGATCGCCAAAGGCCAAATTTCAAACGGTCACTTCCGTCCAGGCATCACTCCTTGTGAGCTCCCTGGCATATCTCTGTTTTCAGAACACCTGAGCTCTCTGGGCATATCTCTGTTTTCAGAACACCTGAGCTCTCTGGGCAGATCTCTGTTTTCAGAATTCCTGAGCTCTCTGGGCAATTCGTTTTATTTGAGGATTCTGGTCAAATGTATGCGTGCATAGAAAAATTCGGTTCAGATCTGTAATACTGGCCAAGTCATCTGATAGAAAAATGCGGTTCAGATCTGTTGGGCTGTCTGCAAAAATAGACAGAGAAAAATTTGAATATTTGTCAACAATTACCTAAATTTTTGAATCGAATTTCGATCAAATTTGGGATCGAATTTCGAAATTCGATCGATTTGAAAAACGAAATCGAAATCGAATTTCGATCCATTTCGGTATTGGCCAATTTTCAATTTTCGAAATTCGAATTTCGATTTCGATCGAATTTCAGAAAATTTCGATTTCGTCCGCTCTCTACCTGAGCTCTTCTGGGCAGATCTCTGTTTTCGGAATTCCTGAGCTCTCTCGGCAGATCTCTGTTTTCAGAATACTGAGCTCTCTAGGCATATCTGTGTGTGCAATATAATTTTGAGACTTGACAGATCTCTGTTTTCAGAATTCCTGAGCTCTCTGGGCAGATCTGTGTGTGCAATATAATTTTGAGACTTGACAGATCTCTGTTTTCAGAATACTGAGCTCTCTAGGCATATCTGTGTGTGCAATATAATTTTGAGACTTGACAGATCTCTGTTTTCAGAATACTGAGCTCTCTAGGCATATCTGTGTGTGCAATATAATTTTGAGACTTGACAGATCTCTGTTTTCAGAATACTGAGCTCTCTAGGCATATCTGTGTGTGCAATATAATTTTGAGACTTGACAGATCTCTGTTTTCAGAATTCCTGAGCTCTCTGGGCAGGGGGCGATCTATATCAAGTGCTCAGATGCTCAGATCTGAGCATTCTCTAAGCGAAAAATGTCTGGCTTTTCACAATTGCACAAAGCGTCACTATTTTCTCTCTCACATCTCTCTTCTTATTTTGTGTTAGACACAGAATGCTCAGAAAATGAAAATGCTTTGTTAATTTCCTCAGACGTATTTTCGTCTGAGCATATGCTCAGACGATTTTCCAAAATTTATAAGAGAAACATTTAAGTTCCTCACGTTGGGTAATTAAACCGAACACTCGTTGCTAGACGTCCGCCCTTTATGTTGTTTGTGGGTCGATTTGGTGCTATTGTGCGGCGCACCAAAAAGACTATTGCAGAACGAGAGCGCAGAGAAGATATGTGTCTGCCCGGTTATTTCCCACTGCCGCTTCCTTTCCTTTCTTTTCCTTTCTAATCAGTCAGACAAACACTTTGAGAGAGAGCACGCTATTTATGAGAGAGCCAGACATTTTTTGGTTAGAGATTCTGAGCATCTGAGCACTTGATATAGATCGGCCCCAGATCTGTGTGTGCAATATAATTTTGAGACTTGACAGATCTCTGTTTTCAGAATTCCTGAGCTCTCTGGGCAGATCTGTGTGTGCGATATAATTTTGAGACCTGGCAGATCTCTGTTTTCAGAATACAGTATTTTCAGCATTGTTTACGTTTTGCAAGCATACAGATTTTGAAGAAAAATTTTTTCAAGGTTGTCCGATACTGCTGTGAACTAAAATTATTTAGCATCTACGAGTAATTTCCTATCGAATTACACCAGATTTGCGCGAGTACAACAAATTTTTATGGGACAAAAAATTGACAAATATGACACATGCCGATTTTTTGACACCAAAATTTCATAAATTTTGGGAAATTTTTTTTCATGACCGCTACACTCCTGATTCAACTTTCTCATTTTAGCACTACTCCAAACAAATATCATGGCCCAAAAACAAATGTTGGATGCTTTGAAAATTTTGGTAAAATTCGTAGTCAAATTCGTGGTAAAAATCCTGAACTCCGACTATACTTTTAGGGAAAACTGCTGGAAATTTGAAAGCGCGTAAAGTAAAACCTGCCAAACTATAACTAGAGACCCAGTACAACCACTATGACTACTTGGTTTCCTAAGGCTATGTCGTTTTTATTGTTCTTCCTTTAAATAAGGAAAATTTTGAAAACGATCGTTTTCCATCATATTGACTCAAACCCCCTTCGTACCCCTCGAAACCGTCCTCCCAAATTAGAATATTATATTCAAACGCTCATTTTGGCGCTAAATTGGCGAAAAGATAGAGCTATGAGAAATGGAACTCACCCATACAGTGATAATTAAAAATGGTCGTTAATACCATGGTATACGTTTGTTATTCGACCTTTTTTTATCCATTTGCCTTTTTCATTACTAACTTCCATCCACTCTATCCATCCACTATATCCACTCTACCTAAGCCGCAGTGGTATCCGTCCGTCATTTACCTTCCTGTATATTTAGTTTAACCACCTTTTTGACTCTCCCGGACCATAGGCTGGGAGAGTCACCCTGAGTCGATCGGCGCAAAATTTTTTCACGTGTTTTCATGTGAAGCGTGAGTTACGTGAGTCACGTGGGTCACGTAAAAGGGCAACTTTTCACGCTCCGCTCGGATCGGGCCGAGTGATACGTCAATCGACAGCTCTCAGTAAGCCAAGCAAAATGAGCCATTACCTAGCCCGATCCGAGCGGAGCGCAGAAAGTTCTGAGGTGCGCGAATCCTGGATTTCACCCCCGATTTCCCTACTCTCGTCCATACCTAAGTCTCACCCGTGGATAAGTCTGTTCCCCCTCCCCCACGCATCATTCCGTTTTGGATGAATCTTGGTGTCTGGGAATAGCCCTGGGCCTGTAGGTAACGAAAATCCAGGTGCGGTCGAACAGATCGGCTTCTAGAACATTCTATAAGGTTCTAAAAATCCTGAGGGCATGAGGCTATCTCGCATGGGAAGCAAGCATGGGGCTCCAACTTTTGTCTCTACATAGTAAATCGACCCCGCTGAGTTCGAATCCGGGCACAGAATTTTTCATGGAACCTTACAGAATATTCTACAAGCTTCCACGATCTTCTTTAAACAGCGAAATTTTTAGATGTAGAGTCCCCGGCGAAGCCGGGACGCTTCACCCTCGTTTTAGCTAAAACATTTCTAGGACATTCAAATAGGACATTAAAATTCCATAGAGGCAGTATACACAATGTAGATAACAAACAAATAGTTTTATAGGAGAAATGTTTTGTGTATAAAAAGGCAATGTCGGCAAAAACGGGCTAACGTCACGTTTTCGAAAATAAAACCTTTTTGCCGATAAAACTTTTGCCCACTAAAACTTACCGAGGTCAGATGGAACAATTGTTCTCTGAAGAGCAATAGCAATATTCGAAACAACATTTATTTATGCGAAACAATAAAAATAAATTCCAGAAATTATAACAGTCACTTTGACCAATAATTAATCTGAGAAAGATGATCGTCTTCGCACATATGACCTTTGAGTGCTTTGCTTTTCACGGCCATCCTGATCATGTTCTCGCTCCTTTTCACGTTCTCTAAATAACGGTAAATTTAGAAAGCATTACAAAACACCGTTGGGATGTCTCCGATGGAGATGCCAATTTGGGGATACTGCTTTGGGCTTTACTTGAATTGGTCTCTAAAGCTAATTTTACACATTATTCAAAAAATCCGAAAGAATAGACTAATTCCATATAGTCTTGTCACTTATTATCAAAAAATTCCATTTTCCCCCGGCGGGGAAATATGGGGATCCCCACATTTCCCTGCCGGGGGAAAATGGGATTTTATAGGGGGTTAATGAATATGAAAAAAATATGTTTTATAGACCACTTCCCCGCCATTTCCCCGTCGAGTATTTTTTGTTCCCCGTTTTTCAAAACGGGGAAGTGATATGCAAAATTTAAAAAAAAATACAAACATCCTATTTTGGCAAATGCAAATAATCCTTTTTCGCATGCTGGACTTATGTAGCCAAAAAATTGCATCGGTTATATAAAATTTTTATTTCAAAGGCCATGTCCCCGTCGATTTTAGCGATTTTACTCTTTTGACCAAAAAACGACAAATGGCGACGGGAAAATGGAATAAAAAGGGGTGTCATAACTGTTGAAATTTTTTCTATTTCTTAATTATAATTCCTAAGACAACACCAAATTAATCTGGAGAAAAAATCCTGACCTACTTTAAGAAATTATTATTTTACAGGTCATTTACCCGTGGGCGGGGAGGGGGTCGAATCCTACCAACTTGGTACCTCCCCAAGTTGGTTCCTTAACCCTCCAGACCTTAAGTGTTTTATCCCAAGATCCTGGACCTACCATATTTGGGCATTTCGAGCAGGGGTCCCAACAGCAAAGTTACTTGGAATAACCTTATAAGCCACTTTGCTTTTGGGACCAAATATGGGAGATCCCTAAACCACCTCTCCAAATTGGTACACAACGCTTTTATGGTACAATGTTGTGGAGCGACAATGCAAAAGTCAAAAAAAGTAGTATTTTTATCAACGCCTCATTTAGCAGATTCTTCAAAGAAAATTTATTTAGCATGGAAAATTATTGAAAAAATTCCTGGGAGTTTCATGGCTGACACCTCACTACATGACAATGACCGTACGTCGAGACCTCATTTTTAGGGATAGAAATTCGAAAAACTCTTCTCCAATAAAGAATGGCACAAAAGTTACACATTACATAGAAACAAGAGTGAGGTGCCCCGGCTTCGCCGCGAGGTCGTATTTAACGACTCGTTATTTTTGAAATCCGAGATTTTCCAACGATCATAACTCTGCTTGCGCTGCAAAGATCTGGGCGAGTAAGGTCCAATCGACAGCACTTGCGGAACTGTCGAATGACACCTTATTGCCCGAATTTTTCGGCGTAACCAGAGTTATAGCCGCGTTAACTGAAATCCTGGATTTTCCCGTGGTCATAAATTTGGTTGCACTGCTAAGATCCGGGCTAGTAAGATGGCCAAACAATTTATCACACTTTGGTCAGAAATAATAGTTGTTAAGAATATAGATAAGTAGAATAACGACACAAACCTGCGTCTTAAGGTACGCGCTTCCTCTAGTAACTGCTCTTCACGTATCTATAAAAATAATATATTAATTTGTGTAACCTCGAAATATAGAAATGTTAAGGTTTAAAGCGCTACAAAAATATGGGCGACTGTTATGATTAGAGCTAGGATTTTTAGGTGCGCTAAATCTCGTTTTAGGTACCTAAAAAGGGGCGCTAAAAGTCCAAAATAGGTGCTAAAAACCTAAAAAAGGTATTTTAGGTTTTCAGGTTTTTAGCCAAAATAGCCGTTATTAACCCGTTTTTCATTTATTTTGCGATTTATGTATAGTTACAATTTCATTTGAACTATTTATTTACGAGTTTTTCAAAAAATTTCATAAATTTTTCACATTTCCCGAAAAATTTTGCAAAAATTTTTCAAAAATTTCCAAAAATATTCCTAAATTATGCAAAAATGCTCTAAAAATCTTCGAAAAAGCCCATTTTAGGTGCAAAAACCTAAAATAAATCCCATTTTAGGTGTTTTTTTAGGTGCGCCACCTAAAAAAGCTATTTTAGGTGCGCACCTAAAAATCCTAGCTCTAGGTATGATGGTCTCATGTTTGTGAGGTTGAGGAATTTTAAAATTGTGAAAGTTAATGGGTAAAATGACTTTTAGGGACTGTCTTAATAAGTCAGTACCCACACAGACCTCAAACGGATATATACCCAAACCGGTAGTTCCCAAATGGGTCATACAAATAAAGGAGTCCGCATTATGACAGTACCCAAATCTGTATTTTTTCCAAAGTTAATTACAACATATTTCTGATATTTTAATTAATTCTTTAAAATCCTTTATTTCTAAAAGGTTTAACTTTCTGACATCGGTAATCTATATTTCAAACCCTGAAAAAACGTATATGAAAATGTCGACAACTTTCTCTGCGGTGAGTTAAAACCCAGCTGAAAGTTTATAAACTATGAAGAATGACTTTTGTAAAAATCAAGAAAATACGAAACTGATTTTCACAACATACTTTTCTTTCGATGGTATTTCATCAAAGGAGAAAATATTTGCAAGAAATATTGGGTAAAGTCACATGTCAAAAGCGACCTGCCAAACCAATATTTATCATTTTAAAATTGTTTTACATTACAATCGGGAATACAATTTAAAAAAAAATTTACTAATGTATCTATTTAGTTTAAATTTGATTATATCCTAACCTTTCACTCATTAATTTTTAAATTTTTCCAAATGTGCAAAGTACACAGTGTTCCACGGCGGAGCAAAACGTGATTTTTTTTCCGACAACTCAGGAAACTACCTAAATAGGGGTTTTCGGGTGCGCTGAGTTCGAAAAAAATGTTGGTTTTTTCCCTGATACGGGTTTGACCCACTTTTCCTGCCAGGACCAAGCATGGCCGATACTCGACGAAAATCTGGTATATTCATTTCGTATTAGGGTAACGTTTCCTAGTTCATATGTGCATTTTGTACCTATGATTGTGTACTACAAATACACATATAAATAAAGCAGCAGTCAACAACTTACGTTAGTTGATGACAATATAACTTTATGGCTCAAAAGCCAAAATTCACAAATTTAAAAATCTATTAACTCTTTTTCCTGACATCCATTTTTTGAGATGTTGGTATCAAAATGTTCCTAGGACACAGGAGAAAAAAAGTACGCAAAACTTTTTTAAACATATTTTGTAAAACATTTAATTTTGTCAAAATGTTTAAAATTTTGACCATTTTTTGCCTATTTTTCCATGAATTTCTATATTTTTTAAGTCAGATCAAAAAACCGTGACGTACTTTTATTAATTCGGGTCTTGCCGTCATTTTGGTACCAAGATCTCGAAATATGACGGAAAAGAAAAAAAGTTAATAGACTTTGAACAATGCATGTTTTTGCCTAAAAATGACCATTTTTGGCCAAAAATGGCACTTTTTTATGCGATATCAAAATACTATAATAAAGATTCGTAATCAGCGCATCGAATTACCCCTAGAAGCGCTCAGTGCAAAAAAATTTTTTTCACATTTTCAAAAAATCGGTTTTTTCGAGCACTATGTGGTCCCCCGCCCCCTTTGCTCCAAAAATCGAGATTTTTCAAGATTCAGAATTTTTCTGGGAAATGTGTTTTTAGGGGTAATACGATGCGCTGATCACGAATCTGCTATTAGTTTTTTGATATCGCATCAAAAAGTGCCATTTTTGGCCAAAAATTGTCATTTTTAGCAAAAAATGGCCATTTTTGACTTTCAGGTATCCAACCTAACACGAAAAGTGGACCAAAATCGCCCCAGATGAAAAACTAATATTTTTTCGAGCTCAGCGCATAGAAAAACCTCTAACTAAGTGGTTTTATCAAAAAATGTAGCTTGTCGGAAAAAAATCACGTTTTGCTCCATCGTGGTTCCTCCTTAAATTAATCCCTCCCCACTAGATCCCTTACGAAACAATAATTCCTCCGGGGATTAATTAGAGAATTTACGGTATAACAATTTATAGTTTCTACAAAAATCATAACGAAATACATGCTTTACGCTCTCGTTCCTGTTCCTTGAACCTCTCCTCTTCGTCAGCTTTTAGTTGAGCAGCAGTCTTTTTTAGTGCCTTCTGCATTTGCTGTCTGAGCTTTTGCGCTGCTTTCTGTGCCGTCTTCTCGGACTTTCTTCCAGGCGAAGATGAGTTCGATCTGTTTCTTCCGCGACTTTCTCTAAAATCACACGATACATTTATGTTAGTGTTAAGCAAGAATTAGTAAACGTCATCATGCGTTGTGTCCTGCGAATTCGGCGTTTACGGTTGTCAATCTCGATACGCTCCTTTTCAGACTCGCTCATACTTGAGTGAATGCTTTGCGGAGAAGAAGACCTTGTGTCAATGTGGCGCTAAAACGTGCAGTTGCATACTTATGTCAAATGGGCCATAAACATTAAAATAGGAAATAGAGGAGATTTAGCTCACCGATTTTCTCACACTCTCTCTCTGACTACCACTGGATGAATCGCTTCTGTTTGAACGAGACCGTGATCGTTTTCTTTGGTGTGGAAAATCTTTTGAAAGCACGCTAGATGCTAAATGCAATTGTTGCCCAACAGGATTTGCTTTGAAAATCTGACATTTTTTCTTAGTCAAGCTTGAAAATATTTCAGAGCACGACTCAGGAAATTGGACCATCGTCTTTGGTTACTACAACTACTATTTTTATTGGTACTGGCCATTTTATCCATCAACCTGTTCGGCTGCTACCAATGGAAGTTTCGAACGAAATTTTTGCCCATAGGGAGCAAAAAACAACCGACAATAGCATTATGTTTCAAAATAAATGGAAACAATTTAGACTAGAACGTATATTTTTCATTCTATTTATTCGAAGATAAAAATACCGATAGAAGTCGGTGTGGGCTCACTAGTAAACCCTCGACTTGCAACTTGACCTCGTTCTCTGAAGACATTCTTGGAAAGTTGACGATGACTGCTTCTCGACGAAGAAGTTGAAGACGACCTAAATTTTCATATTTATTATACAATTGCAACAGTAATTATAAAGTGTAACTGGAGCGGACCGACTAACACTAGGTTTAAGGCCAGTCCCTTCGAGACTGAACTAACCAAGCGCTTGGGTTGTTCGGGAGTAAGAATTGTACCATTTGTGCTCTAAGTTCCCTCATATCCCAAAGGAGAAGGTCGGGCGCTCCGCGCCCGACCACAGAAGCTAGCCACAGTCCAGTGGCTTTGTCAGCGGAGCCTCGCGGCCCACGGCCGCTCGAACAAAGTTTCCGTGCTTTATCCTAAGGTCCAGTCCCCAGGTCCAGTCAAATCCCCAGGTCCAGTCCAGTTGCAAGGAATTAAAAAAATATGAAAAAAATTTTCACAAATTTTTTTCCGCAAAACAATTTTTGTACCCCGGGGGTGCCCGGACAATTTTTTGACCCCGGATTCAGATTCAGCACCATCGGAAACCCCCGGGTGCAAAAAATCAGCAACGCAGATGCCTTGGTTCAAAAATGTCAATTTTTGACGAAAAAGCCACTTTTTGTCCCAAAAATTGTCATTTTTGTGAAATGCGCAACAATTTTTTTCGAGAATCCCAGTTTCACGTTTAGTGGAGCATTTTGAGCTATCACACATCCCTGTAGCTATCCGGCAAAGTGCCTAACCAGAGTCTGACAGTTAGTGAAATACTAAGTAGGGGTTCTTAACATGAGGCACTTCTCAATTAGGGTGATTGGATTAAGTGTATTAAACTAATAGAAGGAAGACTATTGTGAAACAAATGTTGCCAGAGTAAACGTTTTCATTTTAAAATTGTTATTAATTCCCGTTATGAGCAAGTACATTATGGAGCAAAATTTGTACAACAGACTCAAAACTTAACCTGTTACGACCACGATTTCGGCTGTTCGAACTACGTCGATCATCCCTCTGTCGACTACGAGAGCGGCTCCTTCTGTAGCTTCGGGAATATCGGGTACTCTCCCGAGATCTTGACCGCGAGCGCTTTCTGTCGTGATGTGAACGAGACCGGGATCTCGAGTGTCTTCTTACTTTCTTGGCCATTGACGTTCGAGAGTAAGATCGCGAATTTCGCGTGCGCGATCTCCGTCTGAAAACTCAAAATTATATTGATAAAACATGAGTCGTAAAACGAAGACTTAACTCGCGTATTTTAATTATATGTATCAAAAAAAGAGGAAAACGCCTCCAGTGGAAAGTACTATCGTTTCGAATTAGTGAAACGACGAAGTGCGCCTTAGAGGGTCTCGATTATGAAGTACATGCAACGAAGTACTTCATTTTCTGCTTAAAACTGTTAAATTATAGCTTCATTAAAAATTATGCCAGTCTTATTATTCAACAGAATGAATTCTAGTTATATTTGTTATTTCGGATTTGGGTTGTTCCATGCCAGTTATCAGGGTCACTGGAACACATCCCTACTAGGAAGAAACAATAGAATTTGATCGGATAACAACGTGGATAACTTTATATGAAAACAAGGACTTTATGTAAAATGCATTGCAAATAGCAAACCGAGAATTTTCATATGGATCCTTGAATTCTTCTTCTGCGTGTTCCTTCAAATGCTTCAGTTCCCTATAATACATATGATTAATTATTAAAAGGATATTTTTGGTCACATAAATAATCGTCCCTAAATACTAAGCAGCAGCGTGTGTCTGTCTGTCTGGAACGCTTAAAAGTGGTCAATCATCCAGAAATATCCAGCCGTCAGATCAGGGCGTGTGATAGCTCAATCGATAGGTCTCGATGAGTACGGTGTGGGAAAATTGTCAGACGCAAAATTTGAATATATGGATTCGCGCCAAATGCAAAAACATGTTTTTAGCTGTTTTGAACATGGGAAGTGATGTTTTTTATGTTCCCAATCGATTTGTGAGGCAATTCTGGACAACTTTGCTTTTTACACTTTTCGATATGGCGCATATTTGAAAATTTTTTGAAAAAGCCTCTTTTTGGCGAAAAAATGAAATTTTTTGATGCAAGCTGCCTACGGGTCCGATTTTTTGCTCCCGGGGGTTTTCGGATGCGCTGATCACGGATCTGACGTCAGATTCGAGATTTGTTCTCATGAGGTCGTATTATTAACACCAGGTCTCTCACGAGATCTGAACTTTCCCGGGCAGGATGTTACTTACAGGCGGGATGTTGCTTGGTACAAAACAGTTTTTCCTACTCTAAGAAGGGCCCCTAGGGGTTGCTGCGAAGCAGCATGCGCTTTCCTAGTTGATAATATAAAGCTGTGTGAATAAAAACGCCCGAATGGAAAATGTGGTTCAAATTTTACATAAAGAAACGCCCCCTCTCTCTGATTTATAAACAGCCTCTATTCTTAATCATTGGAAAAGAGCATCTGCACCAGGGCTGCAACCGGTATCCGGTATCCGGTTAATCGGTATCCGGTATCCGGCGTTTTTGGCCAACCGGTATCCGGTTACCGGTTTTTTGGGGGGTTCACCGGTTGCAGGCCAAAAAATTAAGCACCCCTAAGAATGCAGTCAGCGCCGCAGGCGAAAATTTTTGAAAATTTCGTAGAATATTCAAAATTTTCAATGTCAATTTTTGGCATACAGCGTAATTTTTGGAAAAAATTTCGCCTGCGGCGCTATTTTTCTTTCTACCTTTTCCATTGTATTTCACTATTTTACCAAATTAAACTAAAAATATTTCATTAAAACACTCGCCAGATTTTTGTTTTTGTCCATTTTCGAATAAGAACCGGAGTTTCCATCCAGTTTTTGTAATTGATGATTAATGACTTCTGTTTTTTCAGTGTGCTTTTCAGTAATAAAGTTTTAGCTTTTTATAATTTGATCCATCCAGGGTTGTGCATGCGTTCACGTGGTTCAAGCACCCTAAGAATGCAGGAAGCGCCAAAAATTTTAAAATTTGCGGAGAATGTTCAAAATTTTGAACGGCAATCTTTAGCATACAGCTTAATTTTTCAAAAATTTATTGCCTGCGGCGCTTTTTTGCCGTGAATTTTTCTATATTTCTGGAAAAATACACCAATATAGGCACAATTCATACACCATGTCTCACTTTTTTCCAACTTTTGGGCCGAAAATTTGTGAAATTTTCAATAAATATTAAAAAATGTCAACGTTATAGTTTATTTCAATGATAAATTTTATTCAATTTTTAAAGAGAAAGCCTATTTTTTCAAATAATTTTGCCTGCGGCGCTTTTTTGCCGCGAATTTTCCAGTATTTTGTATCGACTATATCAGTGTATTTTTCCAGGAATATGGAATTGAAAAAATTACTCTTTAAAAATCGACTAAAATTTATCAATGAAACAAATTATAACAGTGAAATTTTTGAATATATATTGAAAATTTTACAAATTTTTTCAGCCTGTAAATTTGGCAACGGCCTGTAAATTTTGGCAAGTTTGAGTTTTACCAGATCTCCCTGCTATCTCACTATTTTCAATGTTTTTAAGCTAAATTTTTGGAAAATAAGCTTACCATTTCAAAAATTTTACCTGCGGCGCTATTTTCACGTAATTTTTGCACATTCGTAGCAGCAATTCGGTAACGCATTTTTCACATTTTTTTCAATGAAAATTGATTTCAAAATTTGAGCTGAAAATTTGTGAACTTTTCAATAAATATTGAAAATTTTCAATCTTATAACTTAGTTCAATGAGAAATTTTAGTAAAACAGTGAGACATACTACAAAGTTAAGGAGAAAATAGCGCCGAAATTTTTTTGAGATATTAAGCTTGTTTGCCAAAAATTGCCACCAAGTAATTTTTCTTTGGTACCCCCTTTTGATTCACCTTACAGGCAATGTTTTATTATTTATTTACCGTCAATGGTAAAGTGTTAATTTAAACTAATTTAAAAATTCTGCTTTTTAATCATCATAACCTAGCTCTGTATAACTTTGATTACTGAAATGTTATAGTTCCTATATTGGAACCCCAATGAAATCGTTAAAGTTAGTTAACAAATAGTGGAAAAATTGGTTTAAATTGCTCATATATTGTAATAAAATAGCCAAAAAAGTTGCTAAAAGTTGTTTAAATACTCGTATTTTTTACAACATTTATTCTAATCTTTCACATTTATAATAAAAAGGAAACAAAAAGCACGCATTTAGGTAAACTTTTTGCAAATTAGCCCCAAAATTGGAAAAAAATTTCAAATTTGGCGCCAAAAATTGAAAAAAAGGTTAATATCCGGTATCCGGTTAATCGGTATCCGGTTATCCGGTGTTTTTGCACTATCCGGTATCCGGCCCGGCTTTTTCACACTATCCGGTATCCGGTATCCGGCCCGGCTTTTTGTCCGACCGGTTGCAGCCCTGATCTGCACACTCTTTCTTCGAAAAGGAAATCGCTAGTAAACAACGCATAAGCATAGGAATAATCAATATTAATAAAAGACAGTGACTCTCTTTGTTGGAAGATTAAATCAGAGGAAAGGTTTACACAAGGGATACGAGGCTGCGTCGCCAGACTCAACGTTGTTTATTCACAAAAAAAATCTGCCTTACAAATTATCGATCAGTTCCTTTAGTTAGTAAAATTTATTTTTACTAGCGATTTCCTTTTGTACGAAATAGTGTGGAAGCACTCTTTTCCTATGATTAAGAATAGAGAAGAATTATTATTACAAGCCATACAGAGGGGGCGTTAATTACAGGTAATACGGTAAGTAAAGAAATACGCGGGTGCAATGCCAATTCCCGTCATGAAAAATTTTAATCACCAATTTTCCATACGAGCTTCTTTTACTAGAACTTATTTTAATTACATAGCTTTGTCTACCTTTTTTCCGAAAAATATCCAAGATAATCTATCTTGGACATCCTCTATCCAATTAGCCTAATTCACAAGTGCCCCCCGTGGGTGTGTGTGTCCGGAATAGCTGAAATAGCGTTATCATTACCACAGTATGTACTAGGGTCGGTTTAGTGGTGGTAGAGCACTTTATTTTTGACCTCGGCACACAAAAACTTCATGATACGGGGTACGGTACGTTATTTTTTACCCGATATTTTACCCTTATCCTTTCGGAACCATAACTTTGTCTTAATTTCTGGGATACTTCTAATTAGAGATCGGCCAAACCGTTTTACCGATACCGATACCGATATATCGGTCGGACCGATATTTTCAGAAAATTGAAGAACCGATACCGATATATCGGTATCGGTATCGGTTTTTACCGATATTTTCAAATTTTACCAAAAATGAGTCAAATTTGTCAAAAAATTTGCATTTTTGCCCTTATTTTGTCATTTTTTCGGGTTTTAGTTCATTCTTTTGCACTTTTAGGTTATTTTTTCATGTTTTTGTTCATTTTTTATTTATTTTTTCATGTTTTTGTTCATTTTTTCGCAATTTTGATCAATTTTTACTGTTTCTGTTGGGCCGGGGTCAAATTTCCGGATCGGCAAATCCGGAAATTTTGCCGATTACACCTATATAGGGGTTTTTCGATGCGGGGAATCCGAATATGAGGTCAGATTTTAGGTGGTCCCGCCACGAAAATTGAGAAAACCGCTATTTTCTTCAAAAAATGGCCATTTTTGGTCAAAAATGGCCCAAAAATGGTCATTTTTGGCGCGATACGAAAAAATCAATTGCAGATTCGGAATCAGCGCATCAAAATACCCCTAAAAACATGTTTTGCGAAAAATCTGAAAAAATTTGGTTTTTTTTCATAGGGGGGACCACATGGTTTTGCCAAAAAGATTGATTTTTTGAAAAAGTGGAACAATTTTTTGATGTTTGTGTGTTTTTTTCTCTTATAAAATTCGGTCTCGGTTTCGGCTATTTTTTAGTCGCAAATATTTTCCGCGTCTAACTGTTTTTGGGGTTACTTCGATGCACTAATCACAAATCTGCAATTGGTGAAATGGTGAAAAATGAAAATTTTGGGCAAAATTTCACAAAATAATGACCAAAATATTAACCAAAATAGCGCCGCAGGCGAAATTTTTGTAAAAAATATGGCTAGTTTGGTAAAAATTTCAATGAAAATTCTGACTATTTTCCGATATTCTCGTAAAATTTTCGAACCGATACCGATATAAAAATATCGGTATCGGTGGCCTGTTTTACCGATACCGATACCGATATATCGGTCGAACCGATATTTTCGAAAAACTGAAAAACCGATACCGATATAACCGATATTATCGGCGATATATCGGTATCGGCCGATCTCTACTTCTAATTGACGAGAAAAACTGATCAAAATTATTTGATAAATTGTGAACATTTTCAGTAAATGTTGCATATCTTGTCGACTTTTTTGCGTTCTGAATTTTTAATTCAACAAACTGATCTTTCGGAGCAAATGCTTTTGACATCGATTGGGTTAAATTCTGCATTTTAATACTTAGAAAAGCTGAGCGAACTTACAACAGCCTTCTGTATTCTCGGTTAGGTAAGGTCGGTCCCTGAACGACCATTCCAGAACCATCGTCTCCTCCACCGCTAGTCGATTTGCTGACCACTTCGTGATCGTCGCCACCAAAGCTTGTGATGAATTCTGTCTTTCTGTAATCTTTGTATAGTGTTTACTTAGAAATATAAAGCAATATTGTTACTCTATAACAATGCCGTCTTCAGAAGATGAGGATCCTGAGTCACGCTCTTCAACAGTTTCTGATTTGCCGCCGTCCTTTTTCTCCAGGAAACTCAAAAGCGTAGTAGTTGCAGTGTCTTCACTATGCGTAACCTATAAAACGTCGTTTAGTGAAATCTCATGCAAGATTCTGTTATTTGTGCAATTATTACAAACTCAACATTTTTTGGAAATGAAAATTTAATTTCTATATAAGTTACAAGCGCTATCCAAAGGTTGTTCCAAATTTTTCTTTTAAAAAACCCACTTTGCCAACGATCATTGCTCGTCGACGCTTTAAAACAGCACGATCCGCTTTTGCATGACGACCCTGAAATTATCAATATAAAATGTGTTGTAACATGAATAACATTGGCTCATCCATCATCATTATTTATTCCACGCTGACACATAAAATGATTACTTAATACGGGTCATGCGAAATGTGGAATATGTTTCTTAAAATTTCGCGCTAAAATTCGAATTTTCAGTTACCTTATTGTAAATTTTAATATCTTTAGCACCAAAATGTTACGCTGTAATCATAAAATGTAGGAATTCAAAAATTCTATGGAAATTTGACTATAGAGATGGTGAACCAAAAAAAATTACAGACAGAAAGGGCGAGCTTGGCTTTATCGATTTCTCTTAAAGTAACAGCGTCCTCCTGCTCTTTTTTGTCCATGCGGCACAATTTGAGAAATATGCCAGCCGGTCCCATGACGTTGTACTTCCCACCGATTTTGCTTAATTCTGATCCTTGTTCCGGAGTTAACATATCAACATCGATTTTCCTGTCTAGAAGTAAATCAAGTTCATCTAGAAGTGAATCCAGTAAGGCAAAGCACCGAAAATCACCTGTCTTTTTTGGTATGAATAAAACATATCAAGATCTGCTATTCAGGTTTTATTCATACTAAATTTTTTTGAAAGTAGGTCTCAGGAGTCGTGTCGGAAATTTTTTTGAGTTAAAATGGGGCCCGTCTAAAACGGTTATTTACGTCCTGATTAGACGATCTAGACAGGTTTTATTCATATAAAAGTTTTGGAAAAATGTAGCGGATTATCGGTGGCTTGTCTTACTGGATCATACGCAATAATTTAAAAACACAGACGGCTTTCCAGAAAAGTCCCGCAGTTTCTTCAATATTATATTTAAAAAATTTTTACCCTAGTGAAAAAATTAACACCTTGGGTACTTTACTACCGTACTCTGGCCAGACTTTAATATTATTCGTATCCATAAGTTTATAGAAATTATAAAAAAGTACACAATAGTTCATGGCATGAATTTTAAAATTCACTTACCGACTTCTTCCTCGTCCTCCTCTATTAGCTCTTCTTCCTCTGATTCACTGTCAGAAACTCTACCATTCCCATTTGTTCCAAATTTTGATTTTTGATCTCGAGCAGAAGAACCTGGCACCGTCTCTGAGTTATCATATGTAAATCCAATAGCTGCTTTCTTATCTACAGTTTTTCTAAAGCATATAAATTATAACGGTCTTTAGTGAATTTTTCTACATGGTTGAGAATTAAGAACTCAAATAGTGTTCTGCATAAATATAACAAAACTGACTTTTTCTTTTCCCGCTCCTTCTTGTGTATTGCTGTAGAAGAACACGGCCAAAATTCCTTGGTAGCAATTTTTTGAAGGCATGTCCTCTCGGAAACTGGAAAACATAAATTTTTTAATTTTCAGCTATAGGATGGTAGCTAGATCTCAATCAGCTTAAAAATGTGTTTACTATCATAAACATTATACTACAAATGGAAATACAAAAGTGAACTTACATTTTAAAAACTCATTGAAGATCAAAACACGGTACCTTTCGTATTCACATTGCAATTCTTGGATGTCATCTGTTAAACTCCTAAACAAGACCACGTAAACTGGATAAATAAAATAAGAGATGTTACTATCAAAAATCTTTTATAATAAGACGGATGTGTCACGTTTTTGTTAGCCTGGCACTTTGTCCCTTTTAAGACCCCAAATTGGCGAGTACCTCATTTTTGGGTAGGGTTTCTGTGAAGGATTTTTTACAGACACGCGAGTTTGGTCGAACATGTGGAAATGAAGGTCAAAAATTTCGACATTTCACGCATTGCCTCCATTTCGGGCAATAAAAGGTGTTATTCGGCATTTCTCGGTGTCCTGATAAATCCGAAAAAATTTTTGTTTGGCGTTTTAGCACTTTTTTTGTGCTTCAGAGACAAGTATACTTTGTCGGTCTCCGTTTCTGTAATTTTAGTCTTAAAATGGTCCCTTGGGAATGCTGAAGAGAAATTCGAAAAGAAATTTTTAGGCAACATCCCGTTTGGTGGGAGTTTTATGAAAAAACAATTTTTGCCAAAAAATTATATTTTTGAACCATAGCCTCTACGGCGCTGATTTTTTGCACCCGGGTGTTTTCGACCACTCTGAACGCGAATCTGATGCCAGATTCGAGATTTGTTCTCAAAGTTCGTGTTATTCTCACGATGTCAAAATCAATTTCTGTCGGCGGAAGGCTCGAAATGGGGCTGCACTGAAGGACGCAGGCTGACAAAGGGGCTGGCGTAGAGTCTTGTAAGGGCCAAGATTTAGAACTACGATAGCGGTATTATATACGATATTATATTTTATACTCCCAGTAAAAGCTAGTAAAACAATATTTGCTACCTGCTGCGCGCGGTCGTTCGCGCAAGCAGGCCGCACTGGTTTTGCGCTTTCTCCGCACACAAAAATAAATGGCGCATTTAATGTATGTTTTGTAATCGTTTTAGTGTTGTTATTCTCTCAGATATAAACCGACTACAAATTTTCAGCATTGGACATACAATGATACCGAAAACCAATTTTTACCATCAGTAAACGAGACGATACTCACGGTTTTTGTTGTTTGTCAGATTTTGGAACCTCCGATATTTGATCCAAGTGAGAACGTGCATCAAATCTAAAAATGATTATAAACAACACATGCAGCAAATAACTACCTATCGATAAGCACGTTAGGGTCGCCTTGCCATTTTCGCAAAATATTCCTAAATAGAAATATAAGTCTTGATCTTGATAAATGTTGTGAGTTGCCTACCCAGATTCAGCTGTTTGTGCTACGCTTGGATCAACATGGATCGTAGCCTTAAATAATGATTGCATTATTAGGTATGAGTATTTCACTGTACCTTTCGTCCGTGAATTTGCATAAACTCCTCTGGATCTTTACGCTTAAAATAATAAATGAAACTATAAATGGTTTTTCGAGACGCCGTGATCAAAGTAAGAGGGCTGTGCGAGACATATAATAATTTTTAACGATTATTTATGTCAAATTTTTAACAGCCCTATATTTCTCTCGAATATATGTCATAAAACAAAACTCACGATGCTTTCATAAAAGTTTTTCCTTCGTTCATGGCGTTTTGCACAATCGATCAGTTTGCTTCTAACCAATTTCTCTTGTTTTCGCGCTTCATGCCACATTTATAAACGATCAATTTCTAAATACCAAATATTAGTTACTACTAGCGGAGTACGCCGCGCCAAATGGCGCGGCCGAGATGCCCCATATCAGTATGCCCGCCCCTGGCCCCGCGTTCCCCGCCCCCGCGTGTTTTTCACATCAGTTTTATGCGCCAAGTGTTGAAAGATGGGAAAGAAGAGAGACGGTCCCATCGGGGAAAGTATATTTGGGGGGAGTTACACTTGGGTGGTGTTGCTAAAAATGGGCATAACTCGCTGAAAACGGCCGATGTTTTTATACTGAGCGCACTTTTCTTATCTAACTCGGTAGGAATATGGGGGTTTAATTTTTGCATTTTGTCAGAAGTGCCCATTTTTGGTTCTAAGATTGCACTTTTTGCTTTCCCCGCCAAATTTTCCCGAAAAACAGGTTTTGAACATCGGATTACTCCAAATTGGCCCTCAAAAAATTTTTACGGGTCTCTTTGGGCGATCCCTAGAAAGCCTATAGTATAATTAGAACTACCCAAAGAACTCTTTTTACCCCTTTGCCATTCGTAAAATTCAAGTAAACCCCCAAGTATACCTTCCCCGTCCCATCGGTAAACCAGCAGTTTGCGGACCCGTCAGTTTGCATACCAAAACCGACCCTCCGTCTCTTAGTCTTAAGCCTTAGGCTAAGATCTGGTCTGCAAGCTGACGTGGTCTGCAAAGTGATTGCCTGCCGTCCCATCTCCCAACACTGAACGCGTTCGCTTTGATATTAAATCCGTTCAAACGGATAGATAAATTCGTTCTCATAATAATATATTCGGTTGGATCAAATATCAAGTAAAAGAGTGTAGATACTATAACCGTACATAGGAAATGGAATCAATCATTAAATCCTTTATTTTCCGTTGGACAACAAATATACAACAAAATAAAATAATTTTAACAACCCGGGTTTTCAGGATTATTTGGTGGCACTTGCTGTGGGATTGAAGAGATATTAAGTCGCTCCTGGATTCTTTCTTTAGTCTTAGCTAAGAGGAAATTTTGTCGCTGGATAGTAGATTCAAGATCGGCAACTTCCTAAAATCTAATATAGTTTAGAAATATTACCACATACTATGATGCTACCGAGTTTTGCAAATAATGTTTGAATTGGCGTGTTATGGCGCAAGAGTTGAAAGATGGAAAGTAGGCGATACACCAAATTCATACGCTTCGAGATAAAATCCGTTCAAAAACTATTTGCTAAACTCGGTTCCATCATAATACTTATCAAATAGCGCTTTGGGACTCCCTACGGGAGACTGAAAAATTTGCTGTCTACATGCACCTATATGTTCTAAGTTCCCTCACATCCCAAGGGAGAAGGTCGGCCGCTGCGCGCCCGACCACAGGACTGGCTGGCCACCTGCGGTGCGTCGCAAACTCAGGCTCATTCAAATTTTGGACAAAATATTTCACATTAAACACTGATAAGAACACACTTCCAGAAAATTTTGGACATACCGACAGAAATAAAGCACCCCTCCGTTCGACCACATTCGACCATGTCGAACATTGTTCGACCTCGGGGTCAAATCCGCCCTCAGATTCGGATTCCACATATCTGAAAACCCCCGGGTGTCAAAAATTTGAGTTGAATTCCCGAAAACATGAATTTCGGAAAATTCTCTGGTAGTCTCACATAATGTGTGGTTTCTAAAATATTGGACATACTGACAGAATTAGGCACCAAAGATCAAAACGTGCGGCGGACGGACGTCACTAACTTACTATAAGGGTTAACTGGATTTAATATTATTACGCAATTGCGAAAATTTTAATAATAAGATTAATGAGGTAAATCTTAAAATTAAGATAAAATTTGTAAATCTATTGAACAAAAAGAGAGATAAGGAAGTACCTCTCCAAAGTGCGATGTTAACTACGTACGAAAATTCCTAACCTCTGTATTTGCTTCCTCCGGGTGTCTTAATTTCCATTCAGTAGCAACGCGGCAAAATTCGCCGTTTACTTCCAAACAGGCATCTTTGAACTGAAACAAAAATAGATCACAATAAACATTAGATGGTTTTTAACCTGTCTGACGCTAAATTCCGCAAGTTCTTTTATATGATCACTAGTTGGCACCGTATGCCCAATTTGAGATGTAACCTGAGCCAAAAGTTGATTCCATTGAGCCATCAGATTGTCCATCGCAGACCCAAGTGGAGTTTCGGGGAGCTTCACTTCTGAATCTTCTGAAAGAAGTCGATCGACCGGATCCTCCTAAAATTGCGGAACACATGCTTATGTCGGTCATCCCTTGCAATTAAAGCAAATATTATTTTTTATACTAGTAGCATAATAGCAAATTATCCCACAGGGTCCCTAAAAGGCATATTTTCATTTGCATTTTATCTGTCATCTCCGCTCGAGCAGATGGCAGATAAAATGCACAAGACGTAAAATTCGAATTTCACTTAAAAAACATAGATAACAACGAATAAATCCGAGTTTAGATCAAAACATGACTGTGCATACTAAGCTTGATCGCCGTCCCCGGTCGAGGACATGCCCCGCAAATTTTTTGGATATCAAGAATCCAAGAACATGGCCAATTTTGTACTCTTACTCAGATGCCAAATTCGTATGTAACAGTCAAAGTGCGTAATTCGCACTTAGGCTGTAACGTAATCATTGCATACAAATTAAATCAAAATGTAAATCCTTTAAGTAAGTTAAAGCTGTCAGTCCGGTGTCACATGCCGGTTAGACCCCTTGCAAAGCTTATTTCTGGGCAAGTGATAGCTTAAAATGTTCATATGGATGTGCTGAGTGTCTTTTTGGACAAATTTAGACCAAAATATAGACAAAAATTTTTACCAGTGTTTTTTCTCCGTGACTTATTTTGTCCAAAATTATTCGAAGGTCATTTTTACCAGTGTTTTTTCTCCGTGACTTATTGATCGAAAGGGTTATTCTATACAGTGTAAATCCTCTGTAATTATTTTGTGGATGGTTATAAATTTTTGGAACACAACGGAGCCACGTGGTCGGGCGCGGAGCCCGACCTTCTCCCTTGGAATGTGAGGGAACTTAGAACATATAAGTATGCATGTAGATAAAATTTTTAGTCAGACTCCCATAGGGAGTCCCTGAAGCTAGTGAAGACGTATCAGGCACCGACAATAGAAATGAGTCATAATGAAAAATTCAATAGTCAAAAATTTAGTAGCGACTTGCATTCATTCCGGTTCCTTGTTCTGTCTGTGATGACCCACCTTGCGAGAACACATTTGGTGTATCACCAGTTGATGTTCCTGGCTCATTCAAGAAGTATGACATTTCTGAAACAGACTTGACAACAAACAAATACTGTGTACATTTATCATACTAAGGTAAATACTTTATACAGATATAAGTTATTGACGAGTAAATATTATTGACAAGATAATTTATTTCTGGCAATGCAATACACATATAAGTTAGGGCATGTGGCCAATGTCTTCGTCCATAAAATTGTCCTGGCTGCTTAGACTCAACTCAATTGCACGCTTAAGATCTTCATCGTATGTGTCCGTAGGTGGCACACTGGAGCTTTTCCTAACCTGACAGTTCACATGCTCGTCATAACTGGCTTGCAAGGCTTTCTAAAATTACTATTTTGATGTGTTCCGGTACTTAATACCTTAAAACCTCTAATTATACGCCCTCTTTGTATGGTTTGTTTTCTTCCTCTATGCTTAATCATTGCAAAATGACGCTGTATACTATTTCGTAAAAGCTATAAAATCAAAAAATAGGACCTAAACATGGAGTCGTATAGATTTGGGGTCGAACGACACTCTACCATAAATCTTTATGTTATTTCTACTTTTATTTCAAAATAATTTACATAGGTAAACTATAAATTTAATAACAAAAATACTAAACATCACAAACGCATATTAATCGATAATCATCATTGGCACTCTTCATTGGAACAACAAAGCAGAGGAGAACGCCATCATTTTATAAAAGTTTCGATGTAATCAGCGTCGCTTCTGCTTTGTTAATTCAATAAATGCTGTCAATGATGATGATCTATAATGCTCTTTGTTGTATTTCTCATTTCCCAACATTGCAAAATAGCACACAGCGTTGTTTTGTAATGATTAAGCTAGAGCGATAAATAAACCATACACCTGGGGCGTATAATTAGAGGTTTTACGATATTATAGGCAAATTAATAAATATATATTTCATGTAGTTCCCCATGAGTTATTTCTCACGTTTCAACTCAGGTTGACATTGCGCAATTGAGTGTAAAAATTTCACTAGTTGTTCACTACCTGTAGTTCATGGTCTTCGGAATTGCTCTCATCTTGATCCCATACACTAACTGGGAAATTGCTTATTATTTCCCGCTAAAATTGCTTATAAGTTATCGGTCATTTAGCAAAATAATCCAAATATTACTTGTTTGATAGGCTGCATCCAGTTAGCATCGTCAGGTGTGTTGGCAAAATTCGATCTATGCAATACTTCATGAGTTTCACACTAAAATATATTAATTAGACGAACAAAATTGGCTGGCTCAGAAAATATTGCTTGTCCTAAAACCATGAGAGAATCTAATGTTATAGAGGCTCTAATTCTACTATATAGTAACTGGATTATGTCTATTAGATGATTGCTATTTACCAAATGGCTGCGGCATGTGGCGCAAATCCAAACATTTTTCCTATTTTCCTACTGGTACTGCTAAAATTATTAATTCTAACAAGTGTAGTATCTTCAATTTCTACACAAAAGGGGATCAATGTTCTTTTCGTCAACAAACCCTCCGAAGATGTATTTATCCGATTTGAACAACTTTAAAAAAGTAAACTATGGATATATTAGAAGCATTTTGGGACTTTTCACAGACCGAGCCTCAATGAACTACGATTAACTCTTAAGTTGGCACAACTAATGGGTAGGGTTTACATAATATTAATGATAGAAAAATCACCTCTCCGAGACTCAATGCAATGGCAGTCTCCAGTTGCTCATCTTCATCGTCTCCCAAATGTATTACCTGAAAAAACGTTTAGACAAAGCAATATATTTTCGAATTTACATCTGATCCATCACGCATAACTCTTTTGGTTGGCGGTGGAGTGGCGGATGCTTTTTTATACGCCTGGCAATGCTCTTCGGCCAAATCATCAGCAGGACATTTAGGTAAAGTACCATTCACTACAAATATTGAGTAACCTGAAAGTGGTTTCTATAAATATTTAGGCGATTAATATTTGGCGATGATTATACAGTGCGTTCAATGTTATGCCATGTTATACCATATTTTGGATTTTGGAAATAATTTGTGTCGGTAGCATTTATTGCTTTTACCAGTTTGTAGAGCTTGGCCGAAAACATACTGTTAATGGAACATTCTAGAACTCGATAATTAAATTATTTAAATTTCAGCATAAAAACGTAAATCTGACGTTCAATATTTATAAGGTCACTTGAGGAAAAGTAGTTTATTTTTATTTTCTGAAAAGTAAATTAAAATGCCGTAGAAAAGAGTTCCGTACGCACAAATGGCGATTTGAATTTGCGCCAAAACATAATTGCATGCCAAAGGGGTTAAAAGGGGCCGCTGAAAATTTTTAATGAGGGGGATTACTCGGCAGGGGTCTCCTCTAGAGATTGGTAAAAAAATTTGAGTGGGGCCTTAATAGTAAAAATTTTCACAGTCAACACTTTTCCCTATTAGAGGAGGCTCTGTTCAGCATCAGGAAAAGAGTCTCTTCTAATAGGGAAAAGTGTTGACTGTGAAAATTTTTACTATTAAGGCCCCACTCAAATTTTTTTACCAATCTCTAGAGGAGACCCCTGCCGAGTAATCCCCCTCATTAAAAATTTTCAGCGGCCCCTTTTAACCCCTTTGGCATGCAATTATGTTTTGGCGCAAATTCAAATCGCCATTTGCGCGTACGGAACTCTTTTCTACGGCATTTTATGCTGCTTTTGTCTGTAGATTGTAGCAAATTTTCTGGCGGTTCAAATGACATATTACCTGCCTTGGCATCAAATCAAGAGCCAAGGAACTTTTGGATTCAATCACACACTCACAAAAATGGGCATTTTTTTGCCAAAAAAGTGCCATTTTTTGTCGAAAAATGGCACTCTAGACAAGAATTGCCTTTTCCTACTAATTAATTCTTCCAAGATATATACCTACCTTTGTTCGCTATCTCATGCATGTACATGTTTAAGTATGTTTCAGTTATTGGTTTAGGACCTCTATTACATGAATTGAGAATGAACCAATATGATCCGAATTTTCTTATAGTAAACCAATGTTCGTTCAAATTGCAGATGTAAGCTTTGCCTGTTCTGAAAAAAAATATTGATTAACGAAAAACCGTCGTTGAACTAAAATAAATTGAACTAAATCGAAAGAAAATATGTCTATCTTATAAAATATATCGCCATTGAACTAAAAATGATCACGTAAAAATTTTAATGTGCCCAAAGTTAGGCATTGGGGTAAAATAGTACCATATGCGAATTCTAGTGTGGTCTTCTCTAGAATCTCAAAAGATTACACCTGCAGGGAGTATAAGACGGCGAGGAAAATGGTTCTGTAGAATTTCAAATATATAAGGAATAGCGCGCGAGAACGTAGGTGTTTCTAATTCCCAACTTTTTCCTGCTATGCTCCTTGCGGAAAACTATTTTGCTAGATTATAGAGACGACACATAGGCACCCATTGGCAACATTAGAATTCGCATATGTTATTACCCCAAAAAATTCGGCGTCCAAAATATTTTCTTTTCACGTGGTTCATTTTTAGTTCAGATGTACAATTACGATCGAATGAGTTAAAAATGGTTTGAATTGGTTGCTTTGGCGCCATTGCATCAAATCACTTTCTAGAAGGGTGTGTAATGGATCAAACTAATATTGAGACTCTGGGCTTTCAACTGAGCTGCATTGCATTGCACACAACCTTCTAGAATGTTCCAGAAGTGATTTGGCCAATGGCGCCAATTCAAACCATTTTTAATTAATTCGAGCGTACATGTAAAATACACATTTTTTTCAATATTCAATTTTAAAGAGGATTAAATTTTATCTTTTATTTGAAAAGTCTACATACCCTTTTTAACAATTACATTGTGTAAAACAAAGGCAAATAGTGGGGTCTAATTTTGTACCAAAATAATATACACCTTAAAAAAATTATCAGAAATATAAACGCTACTTACGATGGTTCTTCCTTGTAATCAAACACCTCTGGTTTGTCAATATTGCAAAGATAAATGCCATGACGCCTCTGGAGAGCCACTTCGATAACTTGAATTGAGAAATATCCGCTATCATCAAAATTGTGACTTTGAAAATTTGCTGCATCTTCTAAACTGTATTATACTAAAGATGAATAGTAAAGATAAGCATACCTGGAGAAAGGACTGCTTTTTCTTTTTCGTCCAATTCTTTTGCTACATCGGCCAAGTAATCAACACTATAGTACTGACCTTGCAGAAGCATGCTGAAAAAATTTTTTGGGATTTTTGCTCAAATTTCAAAAATTTTCGTCATTTTTTCAAAAAAAATTCAAAATTTGGATACTTGTTTAGTTCCCCCCCCCATCCGATGGGGGGGGGGAACTAAACAATTTTATCATAATATATGGCAAAATTGTTTAGTCCCCCCCATCCTACACATTCAGTTGATAAATATGACTCTCTACATCAAACAAAGGAGTCCTTCATTTGAAAGTTTGAAATGAAGAGCTCCTTTGTTTGATGTAGACAGTCATATTTTGCAGTGAATTTCAACTGAATGTGTAGGATGGGGGGGGGGGGAACTAAACAATTTAGTTTGAACAGTTTTACAAATTTGAATTCCCGGCCACAAAATTTTGAATTTTTTTCGAAATTTTTGCCATTTTTGACCAAATTTTGGCAAATTTTTTTTTAAATTTGGGAAAATTTTGCAAAAAATGGTAAAAAATTCAAATTTTTGGAAAAAAAAATTGAATTTGCGCCAAAAATTTGAATTTTTGGCATTTTTGGAAAAATTTAGATTTCGGGGGCCAAAATTAGAGGGGGGGTATAATTACTCGATCGACCTCTAGGGGGGCAGAATTAGAGGGGGGGGGGTAAAACAAGAGGGGGGTTAAATTAGAGAGTTTACGGTAAGTGTTCTCAAAGTACCCCAAAAAAATTTAACATATTCGGTTGTCAACAAAGCTCCCGGATACATTGTATAACGAAAAATTTTGCTCTGGAAAAGTTCCTACAAGCTGCATATATAGGGGTTCTCGATGCGCTAATCCGAACCAATCTGGACCAAAGGGGGTACCCTTTGGTGTCGAAAATGGTCAAATTTTTTTTCGCTAAAAACGTGCTTTTAGCGATCCTTACGGTTCCCCGAGAAACTTTTACTAAGTAACCACGGATTTTTGGTGCGTTCTGTGAAAAATTTTCTAATATGGTTTAGCGTTAAGCCTAACGGCTTGTTTGCCGCATTATAAGGGTTGTTCGGGAGCATAAGCCTAAGATTAAGTCAGTATTGGGGCTGAACAGCGGAGCCCCAAGCCCAATGGCTTGTTTGGCGCCTTATAAGGGTTGTTTTAGCCTTGATTGCACTAGAAATCTGAGCTTGCCTGCATGGAACTCCGCTTCTAATGGGTACTTTTTGGCGCATTTTTCGAAAAATTGCATGGTGAGAGAGTGCCAGACGAGGCAGAATTAGTCTTTTTGCTTCTAATGGGGTTTCTCCTCAGAATGCCCTTATAAGGGTTGTTCGTGAGCTTAAGTGCGTTTTTGGCCGATTTTTACTGTTTCTTAGGTATTTTATAAAAAAATTATGCCGGTCATGGTGATTCCTAACGAAAAGTTTCAAAAAGTCCACTTTCAATATGAAGACCGAAAACGACTTTCGGCAAATATGGCATTTTTGCCATTTTCGCAGTGCGAATCTTCATTTATTTGAACTCTAATACAATTCTAGAAAAAAATGGGCTTATTGGGAAAATTACACTTTTCTTTTGATAGTATAATCTATTGACTGGAGTACGGTTCCGCCCCCCCCCTATTCCGCCCCTGTATAACCTTAAAAGGCCATAACTTTTGATGCACTCAAGCTTAAGCTTTAAGTATGGTCCTAAAATGTTCCTTAGGGCAAAGCCCAACATTTTAAGACCAAACTTAAAGCTTAAGCTTGAGTATATCAAAAGTTATGGCTATTTTACGAAAAAAGGGTTGTTCGGGAGATTAAGCCTAAGATTAAGTCCCTTAGGCCCCATGTTGTTCGGGAGCTTAAGCTTAATGGCTTGCCCGGGAGCCTAGGAACATTTTGAGTCTAAACTTAAAGCTTAAGCTTGAGTACATCAAAAGTTATGGCCATTTTAAGTTTATACAGGGGCGGAATAGGGGGGGGGGGCGGAACTGGGTATTTACCAATCTATTTTACTAGTTACCTCTACTACTACTATCTATTTAAAACACTGTGAAAGTTCGATTTAGAAATCGGGCTCTTGTACGGCTAAGACTTACTTGAGAGCGTGTTGCGCACATAATCTGGATACTTGCTGAAATTCACATATATTTTAAACTAAGACGGTAGTATAGTTTTGACTGAGGCTTTAATTTCCATGGTTGTGCTCGAGTGTAGAACTTTGTTTATGAAATCGACAGATAACAAAATGGGTTTGTAAAAAGTCAAATCTTATTTTTTAAAAATAATGTATTTCTAAATTTTTATCTATATATTATTAGGTATAATGCACGTTTTCGTGTCTACAACCATTTTTTCTAACTAATATTTCACTACAGCTACAGTGACATATTGCATAACATAGAAGGATGCATAAAACAAATCCAAGAAATCAAAACTAACCTTTTCGAAGAATATTATATCCATTTTTCGGGAATATTTAATAATAAAATAGTATTAAAAGTGAAATCTTGATTAAGTTTACAGAATTTGACTCATTCTTGCAAAATGATTTTTCTGCGAATAGTAATAACGAAATTTACAATCACGATTTCTTGGCTATACTTCCAATTTTAATTCGATTTCAAACTCGCGCTTTTGGCTTAAAATTTGGCATAGCGATCATACACAATCAATTATCCTAGTAGGTTGAAAACTATAAAGTAAATTAAATAAAATTCCCAAAATTCGAAAATAATGAAAATCCCCAGTGAAAAACACAGTCATCCCCCAGTAAGCTAGCCCGGTCATTCTGTGCATGCGTCCGTCCGAGCATGGCCGTAGACCCCCTTACAGAGCTCATTTATGGGCAAGTTATAGCTTAAAATGTTCGTATAGACCAGCTGAGTATGTTTCTGCAAAAATTTAGACCAAAATATAGACAAAATTTAGACAATTTTTTCAGACAAAAATTTGTATGTCCCGAATTTTTGCTTATAGTCAGTCAGAAAAGTGTCACTGAAAATTTTGACCGCATTCTTAGACCAAAATTTAGACATAATTTTTTAGAGTATATTTTTACCAATTCTCTGTAAGGTGTTTGTCCCCAATTTTTTGGAAGGGCATTCGTGATAGTTCTTTTCCTCCGTAATGTATAATTTGCTCATCTGAATTTTCAGGCGAGCCAATCCTGTGGTCGGGCGCGGAGCGACCGACCTTCCCCCTTGGAATGTGAGGGAACTTAATAATAAAGAGGGAGGGATAATAAGGGAGGAATAATAATATTTTTGCTTTACCTAATAATAAGATATTTACCTAGTAATAATTAGGGGTCGGCAAAATTCGGCGAGCCCGAGCTTCGAGCCTGACCGACCCAGGCTCGGGCTCGGGCTCGACATGATTCCGGATTCACTTGGCGAGCTCGAGCCCGAGCCCAGGCTCGGGCTCGGGCTCGCCAATAATGCCGAGCCGAGCCCGAGCTTCGAGCCCGATTTGAATTTTATTTTTTCCCGCCTATTTTTTGGTCATCAAAAATTGGTCTTTTTTGTTGTTTTTTGCTAGTATTTCGTATATTTAATGGAAATAGACAAAACTGAGACGATTCAGTTAATTTTTTAAAATAAAATTTACATCCAAAGTCATATTTTATCTGTATTTTTCCAAAAATTTTTCCGGGAAAATATCAAAATGTCCAAATTTTTCCATTTTTGCTTATGGTTTTTGCAAAATTTTTCCATTTTTGATGATTTTCATATGAAAATTTTTAATATTTTTAAAATACTTGATGGAGAAGAGATTGACCGCACTGGAAAATTTTTCAATTTCATGCCGATTTGTCACAAAAAATTTGCACTATTTCAAAAATGCCGTAAACCTTCTAATTTAACCCCGGGTGTATAATTATTCGATCGACCTCTAGGGGTGGCAAAATTAGGGGGGGGGGGTAAAAATAGAGGGGGAAAAATTAAACCGCTCGATTTTTCGCGCCGCGCCGGAGGCAGCGAAAATTTTTGAGCTTTTTGCTTAAATTTCAAAAATAAAAATCAGCGTTGCCGGCGAAAATTATTCGATTTTCCGCCCTGACCCTATGATTTTCCCTGAAACTGGTCAATGAGTGTTGCTCAAAATGCTCAGCTTTGTCGTATTTCGTCGCATTAGTACACAGTGAGACGAAAACAATGGAAGGAAATACAAGCCGCAAAAGCGCCGCAGGCAAAATTTTTTTGGAAAATTGAGTAGTTTGCGAAAATAAACATTGAAAATATTGCTTGTTCTTCGAAATATTTAGAATTTTTCGCTCGGCCGCGCCCATTGGGCGCGGCCAAAAATGACCGAGCCCGAGCCCGTCAGGCTCGGGCTCGGCCTCTTTTTTCCGAGCTTCGAGCCCGAGCCCAGGCTCGGGCTCGGGCTCGGTGAAATTCCATTTTGGCCGAGCCCGAGCTTCGAGCCCGACCTACCCGGGCTCGGGCTCGAAAGCTCGGCAAAGCTCGGGCTCGCCGACCCCTAGTAATAATACCTTCGGAGTTTTTACGAAAGAATGACTACAAAGAGTATTGTTGAGTTTCAGAATTATAACGGAAAAATATTTTCGTGTAGATGTATCGAATACCGATCTATATGTTGCAGTTAAAAGTGTGTTTCAGTTAATACTGCGGCTAACTCGTTAATATTCGAAATTACTAAAACTATTACTAAAAAACAATTACTAAAACTAAGCTCACATTTAAGCTTTGAGTGATGGCCCAAAATGATCCTAGGCTTTAAGCGAACAACCCTTGCAAGGGCATACTTTAGGCTTAGGTTTAGACTTTAGGCCAAAATTTGGCCTTAGGCTTAAGCCTAACGCCAAATCTTTTTGCGTCATTCAAAGCTTAAGCTTAAATGTGAGCTTAGTTATGACCAAATTTCGAATATTAACGAGTTAGCCGCACTATTAACTGAAACACACTTTTAACTGCAACATATACATCAGTATCAAAATATTCATTAGTGTCCTCTACAGCACAAAACATTGTTCATGCCATATTTAAAATTATTGAGGCATACAAAGCTATGGCGCACCAATTCAAACAACATTTTTCATGTGTTCTTTTATTATCTTTTTGTCTACGTAATTTTATCACACCATTATATGATTTTCTTGACAATAATTGACTTCATTTTCTGTTTTTTCCACTGACAAAAATATGAGTCTAAACATCAATCAGGATAACGTAAAAGAGAAGACTTTCCAGGCCGTGGTATTTGACATTGAAGGAACAACAACGTCAATTTCATTTGTCAAGGTTTTTATTGTATTACAATAATTAATTTGTAAAAATATTAACAAGTAAAAATGAAATGTTATTATTTATTTGTTGACATGAAATCATAACTTCTCTAACCAAAAATTTTTGAAAATCTTTATGAATAATTATTGATAATTTATTGATATGATTTATTATTGATAATTAGGATTAATTTATCGGTACTTTTCAGGATATACTATTCCCATATTCCTTAGCAAATGTCGATCGATTTTTCGAAAACGCACTCTCCACTTACTCGCATTCCGAAATTATTGATGCGTTAATCGAACTATCAAATGATGAATTTCGAACGCATTCCGGGGATGTGCTCAAAATCGAAAGAACGGAACTATCGGAAGAAAATAAAAAAGAAGTAGCCAAAAAATTGGCTACAAACGTGAAGTTCTGGATCTGTCAAGATAAAAAGGTGAACACTTTTTAGATTTAAGGGATTAACTTTTGGTGATTAACTTCTATGACAGTTGTTTTCTACAATTTTTTATTTGTAATTATAATTCGTTAACAATATATCCTTATAGGAAGCTAGTGACGTCAGCGCGCGCACGAGACGTTTTTTTCGGTTTTTGCGCGCGGGACATGTTATATAGTGCTGAGTTTGTGTCAGTCTGAGTTTCAGACTGAGACAAACTCAGTCTGAGTCTGCGAGCCACCGCAGGTGGCGAGTCAGTCTTGTGGTCGGGCGCGGAGCCCCCGACCTTCCCCCTTGGAATGTGGGGGAACTTAGAACATATAGGTTTACATGTGGACAGCTAATTTTTCAGACTCCCGTAGGTAGTCCCAAAGCGCTAGTATATCAAGACTATTAATGCTATTCATATTAATTCAGCTGTCAGCTCTCAAGCAGCTACAAGGAATAATGTGGGAAGAAGCGTACAGAAGTGGAGAAATTAAAAGCCAGTATGCACATTTTTGTTCCGTTCTTCATTAATTTTAACTTTTTAGTGTATATGACGACGTATTACCCACATTTCAAAAACTTAGATCTTCAAATATTCCAATTTACATCTATTCTTCAGGTAGATAGGACCATATTTATGTGATATATTAAAGAAGCTTGCTTACTTATAGAAACGCATACATGATAATAAAAATTAGCTAACAATTTTTGGTTTAGTTCATTGGAAGTATATGAGTAAAAGTACACTAGATAATTTGCGTGAAAGCTTACATTACTATTTGCACCTATGTCTCACTGACACTCAACGAGTTTACAAATGGTTTTAAGTAACATAATTATCTACCACTTCAAATATAACATAATTTTTTAGTAAACAATAATCCTTTAGGCTCCGTCCATGCACAAAAGTTGCTTTTTGCGTATACAGAAACGGATGATCTCACAAAGGTTTTGAATTTAAAAAATGCTAACGCGTTATTTTTTGTTTTCCAGTTTATCACGGGATATTTTGATACAAAAATCGGAGCGAAAGTTGACCCACTGAGTTATAACCGGATTGAGAAGGAAATTGGAGTTGATGCCAAAAGAATTCTGTTTGTGACTGACGTGGAGACAGGTAAAGTTACAATTTTCGATATTAACAAATCTCATTCCCGCACGCGCTGCGGGACCTATTTGATTTAACTCGAGAATGCATAAAGATTATGAGACTAGTTATTAAGCATTACAAAACTTACTAATTTTTTGTAAATTTTGTTAATAGTGACGTTGGACATTTAACCTGCTATTACCAATTATTTCCACAAACTTGTTTAATTTAGTCACTATTGGAATTCATACCAGAAAATTAACCTTTAATCTGTCGGAGACGATTGTTTTTTACCATTTTTAGGCAACTTTGCTAAACTTTTATGCAATCAGCCCATTATGGTATTTTGACAAAAGCTTGATGCTAATTCAAGGCCTTGAATTGGGATCAAACTTTTGTCGGAACATCATATGGGTGTGATTGCATAAAAGTTGACTCAAAGGGTAAAAAAGCAATCGTCTCGGACAGGTTAAAGGCAAGCATGACAACCGGACCGGGCACCGGACCGGACCGAGGGGTGGCCGGTCCGGCGGACCAAACCGGACCGACCAAAACTTAACAAGCACCCCTAAGAGTGCCTTCGGCGGCAAAAAATTTTGAAAATTTTGAAATATTAAAAATTTTCAATGTAAGTTTTTGGCAAACAATTCAGTTTTTATAAAAAATTTTGCCTGCGGCGCTTTTTTGCTGTTTGTATATTTTTTCTCTTATAAAACTCGGTCTCGGTTTCAGCCATTTTTAAGTCGTAAATATTTTCCGCGTCTAAGTGTTTTTGGGGTTACTTCGATGCACTAATCACAAATCTGCAATTGGTGAAATGGTGAAAAATACAAATTTTGGCCAAAAGTTCACAAAATATTGACTAATTTTCTCGAAATTTTGGCCAAAATTTTAGACCAAAAATTAAAATTCTTGATGCGATACGGAAAAAATAATTGCAGATTCGTAATCAGCGCATCGGAATACATTAAAAACACCTTTACAAAAAAAATTGTGAAAAAATCTCGGCGCTACCTTCGGTAGCGCCGCGAAAAATTTTTGACCTTTTAGAGACCGGACCGTGGGGTCGACCGGACCGGGCAAAAGGTCGGTCCGTTGTCATGCTTGGTTAAAGGTTAGTTTTCTGGTTTGAATTTCCAATTGTGACCAAGTTAAAGAAAGTAGTGGAAATAATTATTTTCCTTCAATGCTAAGATAGAGGTTGACTAAAAACATGCCAACAATGTTTAATGTCCGGTACGTGTTTTATGCAGTTAAATCTTCCTTTAATTGATTTATCTATGATAACCGTTCGCATTTCTAGAAGCTTTTGCTGCAAAAGAAGCCGGCATGGAGGTTATTATCATGATTCGCCCAGGAAACATACCTCTCAGCCAGAAAGCCCACGACGCTTTTTGCACATTCACAACTTTTCAACAGCTACAGAAGTTATTCACTTAAAGTTTGTGTTGGACATTCAATGTATTTATTTCTTTTAGAAACAATGAATAGACAAATAAATGGAAATTAATTTGTACCAAATTACAAATCCAAATGTTTGGAATATTCACCGTAGTCAATAGATCCGTCACTGTTAGAATCCGCGTCTTTGAGTATCTTTAAAAATTTTTTATTAAACATGTTGAATAATTTAATCACGATGAACTTACCTTGTCCACTTCTTTTTCAATTTCATCGTCTGACCAAATTTTGGCTGCATGGTCATCGCCATGGTTATGGATCACGGCTTTAACAATCTCTACACCATCAACTACGTTGTCCTATGATAAAACAGAATTAAGAAAAACATTTGATAAAAAAATTCACTATTTGCTTCAAATATTATAAGTCGAATATTGTACCATTGTCAGGATTATCAATTGGCAGAGAAAATTTGTAATAGCCAACTAATTATTTTATCATTCAACTATTATAAAGTTAAGATAACCTTGTTAAGGTCTGAGAGACTGAAGTAATGAAAGCGACTTTCATCCTGAAAATAGGCCACAAATCTATAAATAATAACTAGGGCGAGGATTCTTAGGATAATACCTAAAAAATCCTAAAATTCCTAAAATTCCTAAAAAGTCCTATTTTGGCCTTTTTTCGGAAATTTTAGGATCGATCCTATTTTGGCAAAAATCGGCATTTTTGCACCGAAAACCGCCATTTTGGAAGAGTTTTGGCCAAAACTTTTAGGATTTTGATCCTGAAATGGGATTTTTGACTCAAAATTAGGCCAAATTAATTTATTTTCAGAAAAAAATTTTGAAAAATATTTTCGGAAAAATTCGAAAATTTTTTTGAAAAATTTTGAAAAAAAATTGAAAAATTTTTTCGAAACATTTCGAAATTATTAGAAAAATTTCGAAAAATTGGCAAATTTTGATCAAAATTTTGCAAAATTACGATCCTAAAATGGCCTTTTTGGGGAAAATTCGATCCTAAAATGCCGTTTTTTCGATCCTTTTTAGGATCCTGAAATGCAATTTTTCGATCCTAAAAATCCTCGCCCTAATAATAACGATACAAATAACAGAAATAAATTTAATTTGTTATAACCACTGAATTTAATACGAATTTCTATATATTGTTTCAGTATAATATTTATTTTTAGTCTTTAATCTTACTCCAGAAATTTACACACCACTCTTATAGATTGCTAGTTTCCATACATAATAGACCATTTTTCAGTCTTAAAGCCAAGCATGACAACGGACCGACCTTTTGCCCGGTCCGGTCCGGTCCGGTCCGGTCGACCCCCCGGTCCGGTCCGGTCCGGTCCGGTTTGGTCCGGTTCGGTCCGGTCTCTAAAAGGTCAAAAATTTTTCGCGGCGCTACCTTCGGTAGCGCCGCGATTTTTTCACAATTTTTTTTGTAAAGGTGTTTTTAATGTATTCCGATGCGCTGATTACGAATCTGCAATTATTTTTTCAGTATCGCATCAAGAATTTTAATTTTTGGTCTAAAATTTTGGCAAAAATTTCGAGAAAATTGGTCAATATTTTGTGAAATTTTGGCCAAAATTTGCATTTTTGTCCATTTCACCAATTGCAGATTTGTGATTAGTGCATCGAAGTAAGCCCAAAAACACTTAGACGTGGAAAATATTTGCGACTTAGAAATGACCGAAACCGAGACCGCGTTTTATAAGAGAAAAAAAAACATACAAACAGCCAAAAAGCGCCGCAGGCGAATATTTTGGAAAAATAGCAACGTACAATAGAAAATGGAAGGAAAAATAGCGCCGCAGGCAAAAATTTTTATAAAAATTGAATTGTTTGCCAAAAACTTACATTGAAAATTTTTAATATTTCAAAAATTTTAAAATTTTTTGCCGCCGAAGGCATTCTTAGGGGTGCTTGTCCAGTTTTGGTCGGTCCGGTTTGGTCCGCCGGACCGGCCACCCCCCGGTCCGGTCCGGTGCCCGGTCCGGTCCGGTTGTCATGCTTGCTTAAAGCTATTTTTATATCCTTTAAAATCCGTTTTAGTCTTAAAAATTCAACTTTATTTTTCAAAATGTATTCTTCACCTGACTCCACTCTCGGTTTTCAACTTCTATCTGATCATCAAGGTGTTGTTTAAGATGACTAAATATCATTATATTCTATTAAGTAACAGATTATAAATTCACTTACACGGAGTCTAAATCTGACTTTTCACCAAAATCGGCGTCTAAAGGTTACAGTTAAGTTGTTGTCCAGAATTTTTATTATACCTGTGTAAATGAACAATAACGACAGAGTTAATAGTAGTGGGCAAATTCGAGACATATTCGTTTCATAAGCAGAAAATTGAGTTCTATCTAAACTTTGTGATAGAAAATCGATGGAAGAGACGAAGTCGTTTGTAATAAGCCAAAATATTTTTATTCATTTTCCTCACCTTACACACCTTCTCCGGAACACTTTGGTCCTAAACAGGCGTGATTGCCTGCAACAAATAGCGTCAGAATTGACCAGAGAGGAGTCAACCAAGCAAGGAGCAATGCGACGATTAATACTGAAATCACTGGATCATTTTCCATATGATTTGGGATCGAATAATTTGAATCGAAACTGCCGAATTTTTTTCTTAGTTAAATGCTCTGTGGCTGTTTTTTTTTGCGAAAAGCGAAAATTTAACAAAGCAACGCTTTGCTATGTTTTACTACGAGACTCGCTTTTGCGAAAACGTAAATAGTGATAAGAATTAAAAAGCAACACCAGCAATAAAGACCCGCAGACGCTTCATCACCGAGAGTCTGCTTGAGTGGGACGAACTGCGAGCTATTGATTGATTTTCATACAAGCAGGGCTGATATAGAAAGAGGAGCCTGCATGGTAGGTCGAGCAGATGGGCAACAAGATGATTGACATAATAAAAGCTGTACAAACGAGATTGCCAATAAATTCAAATGCATAAATACCATTTTCTACAAGTGTCCAACTCAAATTGAACGTTTTCCAAAGTATCTGAAATATAAAAACGATAATCTGCTTTAATCCAGGATCTGTAATTGCGATGACTGCGCTTCTCGTTTTGTCATTTTGCTTTGATATCCCTTTTGATAGTTGCAATATGAATAATTATTGGGCAAAACATTTTTATGGCAAAATTACTTTTTAATCAATCCCAGAAAAACTGTTCTGGAAAAATTTTCAAATTGTTATGTTTAGGGCATTTTCTAGAAATTATCAAAATAAGTCTTTAAAAACGCATTTCTTGCTGGCAAGGCGTAATTTCATAAATGTGAAAGAATTAGTTCATGGCGTGTTGTCTAGGTTTAGGTCTGGCCTTGATTTTCCAAAAAATTTATGTGAATGGTGTTGCTACAACGAATTAAAAAAATTGTTATAATATGTAACCACAAATCGAAAATGATAACATAAATGTTTATTTTTATAACAAAGAACACTTCGCAACACAAACAATGAACATACGGTAATAACATGTTTATGCTTCATTGTCATTACTTTCGTTATTTTCGCCATCTTCGTCGCTTTCTTTAGATTGACCCTCTGTCTCATAGTCGTTGTCGTCATTTCCAAGACTCGCAATAGTTGACGAAGAGGTCTCATCCATACAGGCGGTGTCACCGGCTTTTGAAGGTGTGCAACCTGGCGGAAGAACGTAATAAGGAAGTCGTCCTAAAAATTATTTTAACATTTTATTAGCAAATGGAATTTAATTTTTCGACATAAATTTTAAAAAAAAATAAAAAACGACATGAATAGGATAAATAAAACGTTTTACGTAAAAGTGTGCTTTTAGCATCAACTTACTATAGAGCCATGTTTCTCCTTTTATTCATCTATATCTTCTTTGAAAGGTGTGTGGTGCTCTACTCTAACTATGTCTAATACATTTGGTAGATATAATGCATAAAGTTTTTCAGAAAAACTGAAAAAACAGTGTTATGTGGATATTTCAACCCCAAAATGCCACTCTTTGACGTCATATCTACTGGTAAGAACTGGTCGCAGATTCGGTTTTAGAACCTACCACCCCTCACAGCATGGTATAACACCCTACACAGCAGAATGATATCGGCATTAAAAATCGATTTTGTACACTTGACACGTCAAAAGTGGCATTTTGAGGGGTCAAGATATCCACTAAGACTTTTGCAGTTTTTCTGGAAAACTATTTATGCACAATATCTCCAAATTTATTTGATATAGTAAGATACAGTCGGCGCTTGATATAACGTCACGCTGGGGACCGGCCCAAAGTGACGTTATATCGAGGGTCAATTTTTCCAAAGGAAAAAATGGCCCAAAAATGCCATTTTTTGTGTTTTTATGCTGTTTTTGGCCCTCTTGTACATTTATGCATTAACAATACACTATTTTACCTTAAATTTACCTAATTTTTAGCTAGATTATCAGATTGCCAAGGGCCTTGCAAAGGAGCGCGAATTTGAATTCGGATTTTTGAAAAGTGCTATTTTTCGTATTTCCGACCAAAATATGTTCGATTTTCGTGTTCTATGCGATAAGCTGAGCATATGGGCCAATTTTTGTAATAAATAAAATTTTATTCAAAAATTTGCTTTGGTCCCCCAAAGGGAATTTGGGAACACCTATGAAATTAGGAGAAAATATAAACAACGAGAGAAAATTTGGTTGAAAAGGTAAAAAATGAGCGAAATTGAAAGAAATGGGCAAAAATTAGTGACGAAATTTTTAAAAATTTGAAGAAAAACTGAAAGAAAATTTTGAAAATTTGGGAAAAATGTTCAAAATTTTCTCCGGCGCCGCCAATGGCGGCGCCGGAAAAAAAATTTCATGTGGTACCCCCTATGCTTTTTTTCCTCCCGACCCTCCCGAAAGTGACGTTATATCGAGGGTCGGTGACGTTATATCGAGGGTCATTTTGTACGTAAATCCTTATATTTTGGCCGGGACCGGGCAAAACTGACGTAATATCGAGGGTGACGTTATATCGAGTGACGTTATATCGAGCGCCGACTGTATTCGCTTTCTAAAAAAGCAAAGACATAGATGAATAAAAGGAGAAACTTTACTCTGTAGTAAGTTGGTGCTAAAAGCACACCTTTACGTAAAACATTATTTACCCTATTCATGTGGAATTTTTTCTCTAGGAATGCAGAACACACACCAAACTCATGTTTAGAAAAAGTGACCATTTAGGTATCTCGTTATTTACGTCATCAAAAATTCACTTGAAAGTTTTCAAAAACCTCAATTGTCTCAAAAGGGTTAAATGCTACAATTTAATCGCCGAACTTGACCAACCTCGCTGAAAATCTATGAGCACCATCTTCGCCACAGTATTGACATCTGGTTCACCTCCCTTGAGTAATCTGCCACATGCCAGAGCCACTTCGGTCAGAAAATCCTCAGGTGATTCCCTATATAGTTGTATATGACATTATTAGATAATGACGTTATTTTAAACAACACCATACCATCCGTCGTTTTCATCAATGTTGGAGTCATTTTTAATGGAATCCTCCTTAGGTTTTTGTTCGCCACCGCTCGCATCCACAATTGAAGTTGACCCAATGGACTTTAAATGTTGTTTACGACTTCCAAGGTAATGGCGACGTAAATGATCTGGTCTAAAAATACACACTTTTTGTAATTGTGCTTATAACAAGAAAAATATTTTTACCTGACGCGATCTAATACACCCTGAATGTGTTCCGCAGGATCTTTGACGTTTTCCACTCTTACCTATAATTTCATAAATCGATTTTTTATAACAATTAAGATTAGCCGTAAGACATGACAAAGCTAATCGACAAATATACTTGTGAAGAAATACTTGAGATATTGTCGAAAATGCTTTCCATGCGTTTTCATTGTTACAACAGTTATAAAATATCTTACCACTCCTTTGAGAATGATCTGTGTTTCTGTGTCGCCTTGTGGATAAACGACACCTAAATATTTAATTTCATTTACCATATAAATGCAAATTAAATGTTACCAGGACAGTCAATGAGGTAAATATTATCCACCAATGTAACGTATTGCCATACTTTTGTTTCGCCTGCAAGAGGAGCCGTTTTGCACACTTTCTTTCGTCGCAGTGTATTTACTATACTTGATTTCCCTACATTCGGATAGCCGATGAATCCGACACTGATCTTAAATATGTGAACGAATGCGCATGATTTCGCTGCACATTAGGGAACATTACCTGTTTCCGATCTTTGTGGATTCTTGCAAACTGACGCAATACACTTATTAATGAGCCTTTCCCAAAGCTGTGTTGAATCGAAGCATGGAAAGCTATTGTTGGTAATTCAGTTGAAAAAATTTTCAGCCAGCGTTTCTTAAACAAGCATTAGGGCTTTAATTTATACAAAATATAAAATATTACGTGGGTGAATTTTAGCAAATTGTAAAACAAGTTAAGCTACGTTTTAATGTCTGTAAATTCTCTTAATTTGCTGTGAAAAATTCAGTTGTTACTAATTCAATTTTCAAATACTTCAGATTGATTTTGGTGAGATGACTCAGATAAAAATAATAACATAAAACAAATGAGCAATAATTATTTTGAAAAATATAGGAGTACATATAATGTATAAATATATTTGAGGAATTTATAACAGCATTATGAGGAATCTTAAGAGTAACGTACAGTGACCCACGTCGGAACCAAGTCCACTTTGTTCATCACCAAAATTAGATGCTTATGTGGTTTCTCTTTGCGAAGAAACTCTTCAATGTGTTTACAACGGGTTCCCATTGGATCGCGCGCATCAATTACCTAATATATTGATTATTCAAACCCAAAATTAGTAATAATATCTCTTACTTCAACAACAACGTCACTTGAGTCGATGACTTTGTACAGCTCACCCCATACTCTGTTACTCTGGCCTGCAAAGTATATATGACGTACAGTTAAAATACAGACTAAGATATCAATTTTTAATGAATTTTTTCCTGCGTCGAGTGAAATGCATTAATGTTAACAAGCCATAGGAAGTTACAAAGAAAGACACTTAGATTTGGTAAATAAAAATGAACCAACAATTGATTGTAAGCATTTCCTCTCTATGGTTTTAGTGCAAGACGTTTGGAATGTGTGAAACTCAAATACCTGCTTTAAACAAAGGATTAGGATTTTCTTGTCTCTCCAGGTTCTCTCTGTTCATGGTCAAATCTCGGTCGTTGCTTATATTGTAATTGGTTGCGCGTTCTTCAGCTTCAGTTCGCAAAGCCTTAAAATATTACATAGATTTAAACTTTTCCATATGAGCAATTTGGTAAGGTAAATTTAGTGCGGTTTACCGACAATATCAACCGCATACAACAAATATGGAATAGCTTCTAAATGTCGTAGTCCATATAGGAATACCAGTCCATAGTGAAATGGATGATACGAAATATTCGATCAATAGTCTTGAAGTAGGTCATTTCATTTTGGGCTAGTCCATTTAAATATGGACTGATGTTTAGTCTATCCCACTATGCACTGGCATTACAGTCCATTTCGCTACGACTACAACATATAGATAAAAAGTAAATGTGAATTTGGTAGATCTCGAATATGTGAGCGCAATATTTTGAAATTTTTACATAAACTATATTTCAGTTTTATTCCAAAAAAGCTAGGTAATTTGGCGGCAAAAAAACATTTAGAATGGATTTTAGTTATTATATGGTCATATTTATTTGATAAGCGTTTAAAACACCGAAAGGAATTTTTGTTTATCTTATAATTTTCGTCATTCGATTAAATGTTAACGCAAAATATTTGATAGCTCGTAACATATAACTGTTCATAACATATAACTGACAATTGGATTACAACAAACCTCTATGTCGTAAGTTTTCAAGTTTGGTCTTTTTCGAACCGCTCTTTTGCCGAATGTGTGCTCAAAACTCTCCGTGTCGACAACGTGCACTCTTTGTTGCTAAATATATTAACGTATAAATTGAAAAACATAAATCATTTATTAAAAACCTTGGATTTTTCTTGCAGAAGTGAAACCGGAAGACGAGTCTGTCGCATTACAACTTGGAATGGGTCGTTGATAACCTTGCCCATGTGCTCCTGGAACTTCTGAAGCTGTTCTTGCCCAATCACGCGTGTATTTCCTGTAAATTATTTTATAACATAAAGCTTAAAAATTAATAAAATTGTCAGACATACCAAACCATTTTCGATGCGGCTCAACTCTGGCAACAGTTCCGGAAGCTAACTTTTCTTGAAAGGGAGCAGCCTTAATGATTTTTCCTTGCGCATTTCTAAATTTTTATTTTCATCATGTTCTTATACTCTTTATTATGTACGAGAGGGACCGACGCGTCTTCGGCGCGGTGTGGTTGAGCGCCGTGGTAACGTTTTAAATTCGAAGAGATACACCCAGATGCCCTCAGGGCTTCTAGAAGCAAATCCTCTCGGCCGGAGTTGGTTATCGAGAACCCCCAGGTCCAGGGCTATCCATTGACACCAAGATCACCCAAAATGGAGAGATGCGTGGGGAGTTAGCTTTTTGGCCCTCGGGTGTAAAGGGGGCCATTTATCCCCTTTTGGTGTGTGCAGGGGGCATGAAAAAAATTTCACAAACTAAACCTATCCTAAAACGGGGGTATCCGCGATTTCAGCTCAATACGCGGCAAAAATTTTTTTGGTTACAACGGACAAGTGCAGATTAGTTAGTTCGGAACATTGTAGATTGTCGATATGAATAATTTACCGAACGGGCTTGAAGTTTTTGTACATGCGCAATCGATTGATCGTCGCCTTAGTTCTCAACTTTTGGCCCTCCATTTTTCTGTCTGAAACATGCAGATAAGTTAAGTCATCTCCCATATGCGAAAACAACCTGGATTCATGCTGTGATTTGATCTACCGGTCGAAGACCCTCCACTTCCAGCTCGTTTGAATTTGCTCGGCCCTGGTTTCACGCCATTGACACCAGGTCGGTTAGTTTTCAGAGATGAACGTTTCTTCGCCATTTTCAGCTCAAGTTTTCCAGTCTATAAGGAACATACAAAATTTGTAATATTCACAAGAAACTACTGCAAGATATTGGCATAAATATACCTATAAAATGGCAACAACCAATATATATAACTTTCATTTATTTCACTATATTTACAGTATATTTTGTGGAAGATTTATAGAAAAAAGAATAAGGACATAAATATACAAAACATAACATTATTGAAATTATTTCGCATACCATTCACATTATCAGAAAAATTCATTTGCCAGATATGGATCTCCTGTTCTTGAGCTCAATTTCAGCTAAACGCACGATGTCCGTCTGGTTTAGATTGAGAAGATCCACGCTCTTCAGTTGTTCCTGAAACAAAATCGAGTAAAATTCCAGTAATAGCATAAGCTAAAAAATGAACTTTTAAGACAACGCTTGTAATACAACTATTATAATAAAAACCAAATCATTCACACTCGCATACAGTTTTATCTAAAATAAGGGTCGAAATGGCTAACCATAATTTTGGTAACAAAATTATGGATGCCCCCCAACGAGCAAAAAAATCGACTACGCTGAGTTCGAATCTGACATTTGTTCTTGCTTGGTCCCAGCACGAAAATGTGGAATTTGACGTTTTTTGGCCAATCTTCAGTCAAAATGGCCGAGTATTGGCAAGGAACTCTCATAAATTCGGCATTTCTTGCCTAATTTTTCTTTTATTTAACATAATGACATTGTGCATAATATAGAAAAAACAATTAACAACCCTTACAAGCGCATACTTTAGGGCGCCAAACAAGGATTTAGGCTTAGGGCCCCGAAAAACCATTATAAGGGCATACTCTTAGGCTTGGGGCCCCCGCTGGGCACGCTCCAATCGGACTTAGTCTTAGGCTTAAGCTTCCGAACAACCCTTATAAGGCGCCAAACAAGCTATTAGGCTTGGGGCCCCCGCTGGGCACGCTCCCTCGAACTTAGTCTTAGGCTTAAGCTCCCGAACAACCATTATAAGGGCATAAACATGGCCTTTTTTGACATATTTTGCCCATTTTTGGCCAAAAAACGACAAATTCCACATTTTCGTGCTGGGACCAAGCAAGAACAAATGTCAGATTCGGACTCAGCGTAGTCGAAAACCCCATAAAAACATATTTCCCGGCGATTTTAGGCCAAAAATGAGAATTTCGGAAATTGTGGTCCCGACGCGAAAACTGGCCTAAAATCGCCTCAAATCAAAAAAGTAATAATTTTTTCGGACTCAGCGCATCAAAATACCCCTAATTAGCTGATTTCCAGAAAAAAATTTTTTTGCTCGTTGGGGGAGGGTATACTTAAGTAACGTCAAAACTCTTTCATATCCCATCAAAATTCAAGAGTAAATACTAGCTTATTTCTGTTTTTTATGTATTTAAAAAGCATACTATTAGATACATAGGCTCACAGTTAACGTGGGTAGTAGTTTACTATGAATCATAGTAGCAAAAATGCAACGTTCCTTGTATTGATTGAATTTATTTACATACTTAACTTCTAGTCCTCATAATGAGTAGATTTTATTCCATGGTGTAAATAATAAGCAATATTAATGGTATAAATTTTTCTACTTCTTTTACGCTACTCAATACAGCGCCGCATATCACTTGAACGGGAAAGCACTTAGACGATATCTTTTCTGAAGAAGCCTAAGGATGTTCAAGCGTAAAATGAAGAACCAATTTTTGGGCGTTTTTGTCAGCATTTTTCGAATTGCCCATAAAAATCCTCTATCAACTTTTTAAAAATAAAACACTGTTCTATACACACATAGTGCTTAGAGCGAGCTCTATTCAAATTTATTGCCCACTATTTCTGTATATACAACAGTCGGACAGAAATGATGATAAAATATTTTTTGCCCACTATTTCTGTATATACAACAGTCGGACAGAAATGATGATACCCACTAACCGTCCAACTGTCATTTCCCAATATTTCCTATCTAAGCTTATCTGTTTCGCGGAGAAAACAAATGTAAATGAATAACCAACCTTAGTGAAATGCGGTTTAATGAATGCATCTAATCGCTCAATAGTGCAGTTGAATTTCGCTTTCAAGTTTTCCAGATCAGGTGATCGGAGGAATGACAGAAGGTTGATCTCATTTGCCTCATATATCTGAATCAACAGTAGAATTTATTTATATTGTCGTGCATTCAGTTAGAGTACAGCGTACAAAACAAGACTCAAAAATTCATTATTTATCCTATTGAATATTTACGAAAACTGTCAGCTTTGACACCAAAAATTGGGTAAAACAGCTTCTAAAATCTACCACCTCTTTGATATTATAAATTGTCAGGACATAATTAACCACCAAATTAATATCAGAAGCACAAACAATGCCTTATCTGGAAAAATTTTGTCACAAAATAAGGAAGATAGCTATTTACAAGCAACAAGTTTGAATATCTAACCTTCAAATCGCTATAATTTTAAGCTTGGGACTCACGTTCTATTTTTCGTCAAAATATAGGTCACTATCCATATTTTGACATTGAATAGCTTATCTTTAGCATACAAGATAAGCAACAAGCATTTAAGAGTCCTGTATCCATAAGTTTGATGTCAATCAACAGCTTGCTATTTCGTTGGTAATTTTCTATTCTCGAATTTCCAAAAATTTATACTATATTTTGATTCTCTACTAAATACCCCGGGCAGTCTACAGGATGTTTCTGGGACATCAATGGCAGGTGTGTTTATTAAAATTTTAATGATAAAACGATACCTGATGATTTTTCCTAATCAGTCCATCCAATTCCATGTATCTTCGGTTCCTCTCGAAAGCATTATGGAAGGCACTAATTTCTTTCGAGAGTATTGCTGAGTGGTTGAACACATCTCGAGGTCGCAGTTGGATTGTTCTTTCCACCAAAAATATTAAACTATCAATGTGAATACAACAAAATAACTAATGTTATATATTCTAGCTCTTAGTACATGCTATAAATTTTAAGAGACGATTGTACAAAAAGTATAATGGTTTCAAAGATAAATTTATATTTCATAGTAAATGAAGGTAATTCCAAAAAATAACACAAATGGTGTCAAAGTAATTCATACTACAGTGCAATTTAAATATTATCTGTATTACTCTATTTCCAAGCAAAAACCGCTATCAATCCCTAACCACTGACCTTTCATGCCACCAGATACGTATCAATGGTCAATATAAATGAATAATTCGGTTTATGGATTACTGTTATATAATATTTGTAAAGCATTTGATTAGCAAAAAACAAAGACATTTGGAGCGTCTTAACGTCGGTAGTAATCATCGGAGATAACATTTTTGAAGTACTGCTTCAAAATGAAGCTGTTATGCTATGTTGCTATTTTTCATATGCTGGAAACCCCATAACTTTTAAATTACCTCTTCTATTGACATTCCTAATTTTAGTAATATTGAATGCAATAGTAAACGTGAAATTCGGTGAATTTCCCAAAATTTCAGATAGATATTCCTTCGTTGCAACGAAAAGAGCGTCTTGTATGAGAAGGAGCGCCAATTTAAATGCCATTATTACAGTGTCAAGAGGATATTAAGTCCTTGCTGACACTTTTCTCTTCAGTTTAACGCAAAAATTGGGCTTCTAAATATTAATTTGGAAATTCTTATAATGCTAGTTGCTCTATAATCGCGTAATTATAGAAAAACGGGTCTTATTTTGGTCAGAAAGTATACATTCTTAGAAAGCTTCCTGACCAGAACTCTCCCTTTATTAATAAATTGGATATTATGCCCATAGCTTTCGAGTACAAAATTGTCTGAACTTTCTCACTTCCTTTACAATCAATTTTTCTGGTCCCTCTACTATTCTGTCGCGTTATAAATCTTTTGATCAAATTGAGAAATCGTTGCACAAACTAAAGTTTGAATTTGCGCGAAAGCTTTTCACAATCGATAACATCCGCTTTCTATTGGCCGAAATAGCAGCTTTTATTTATATTTGTTGCCATCGGGCCTGGAAAACGGGTTTGTCTGTTTGTTGTGTTTCCGTAATACTTTCATTTTCGATGTTTCAACACTTAGTTTATAGTGGAACTGTCACCCGGGCTTCAGATTAGTGGAAAACAAAATGTCGATTCACAACAGGAAGCAATACGTACGCTCAAAGGTTTGCTTTATCATTAATCTTAACGCACAGTTAAAGTTTCCATGCAATTTATGTTTATCTTTTCTTCGATTTTAGAAAATTGGGACGTTAGAAAATTGCAATTGTGTGGATATTTTACTTAGTAATTCCGAAAATCGACAACTGAAAATTAACAACATATTGTTGCTTATTTTTTATAATTCTGGATATTTTCAGTCGAAATATCGGTCCATTAGCTCCAAACATGACGACGAGCTTTGCGTGTTTGGTTATGCGTCTCGTTTATACGATCCTCACGACAGTATTGAAGAAGGAAAACCTGGCGGAAATCGGGCTCAATCGGAGAGAACCATACCCTGGAATGGCAACGAAGAGATATTGGTAGATAGGTGAGTTTCACAACGAAGGCAAAAATTATTTGGGATTCACTTAATTTGTCAGCTACTATGTGCATCATCGGCATCAAGCAGGTAAATGTTTTTAGACTATTCTTGTTTTAGGGTGACATGTTTGCTAATTAGTTCTGTAATTCTACCAATTTAAACTAGATTTAGGTTTTAATTTTCATTATTAAAAACTAGTGGCATGGAAAAGGTTTAAACATTTTTCTCGAATTTATTTATACCGAAAATTGACAACAACCTTGTAACGATATTATTACAATAAAACCAATATTACCAACAGTGTTTTCCTCGCCGCATTATAAGAGAATAGTTATTTTATTCGTTTGAGTTCCTTGCTTTATGTTACGCTAATAAGAATATTAAGACATAAATTTGTCAACCCCAGTTCAGGATTTTACATCTAGAACCACGCACTCACATTATTCCAACTTTCACTTGGATCAGGATTTTTAGCTTATAGTACCAATGTTTCAATAATTTCTATTTTCATTGCAGGAAACTATCGCTTGCTCTTATGATCCCAGATGGATTGCTTCTTATATGGCCGTGGAGCTTAACTGCGCGTAAGTCAGGGAATTTTATGCCACTGGGGTGTGGTTTTCGTTTTATAATTAATTATGCACAAATATTGATGTTGTCAACTTTCAACAACAGACATTCGTCTTTTATAGATACGACTGTCGACTTTACTTGAACAGCCTCGATGAATTTGTCGAAGAGAAGCGTAAAAGAGATAAAGACGCAGAAGCTCCTGAACATGATCCAGCAGAGCGAATTGAAGAAGAGATGTGTGAGGAAGAGCGGTATCTTGATATGTACGAAGATATACGCAAAATCGAAGGTTGGCATTTTATATCTGTTCGCTATAGGTAAAATTATAAAATTACATCAATGTGTATACTATAAATCTCATCGGTTCTGAAATGAGTGTTACATTAAAATTTTAATAGGGTTTAACAGCTTGATTAAGTGAATTAATTGTTAGCTTAATCAAGATTATGCCATAGAATATATATCTATAAGATATTTCCTATGCGTGACGATGACGTGTTTCAATTATTCAGGAAATTAAAAATAGTAAAAAGAACAAGATAGATAATAGTATAATAATGGCTAAGCTTTAGAGTGTTCTCGGAGTCGACCCAGAACCGGTGCCAATAGGGGTTTTGACCATGGGAAACACGAAAAAATAGTCCGGACTTGCGAAATTTTGTTCAAAGTTCATATAGTAATATTTACTTTCAGAATCGCTAACTTTATGCATTGCAACTGCCATGCAAGTTCTAATAAAATGATTACCGGCTTGTCGTAGAATTTAAATTCCATAGGACTGCCCCCGCGGCTACGCCGCTTGGCGGCGCCCCTGATCATCCATGGGGGGGTTAAAGGGGTCACAGGGGGCCGTATGGGGGCTGAAAATGGTACCATTCGTCTTGTCTCGTCGAGACGAAGCGATTGACGTATCACTCGCCCAAATCCGAGTGGGGCGTAAAAAGTTGCCTTTTCTGACCCCTGGGGGTTAAAGGGGTCACAGGGGGCCGTATGGGGGCTGAAAATGGTACCATTCGTCTTGTCTCGTCGAGACGAAGCGATTGACGTATCACTCGCCCAAATCCGAGTGGGGCGTAAAAAGTTGCCTTTTCTGACCCCTGGGGGGTTAAAGGGGTCACAGGGGGCCGTATGGGGGCTGAAAATGGTACCATTCGTCTTCTCTCGTCGAGACGAAGCGATTGACGTATCACTCGCCCAAATCCGAGTGGGGCGTAAAAAGTTGCCTTTTCTGACCCCTGGGGGGTTAAAGGGGTCACAGGGGGCCGTATGGGGGCTGAAAATGGTACCATTCGTCTTGTCTCGTCGAGACGAAGCGATTGACGTATCACTCGCCCAAATCCGAGTGGGGCGTAAAAAGTTGCCTTTTCTGACCCCTGGGGGTTAAAGGGGTCACAGGGGGCCGTATGGGGGCTGAAAATGGTACCATTCGTCTTGTCTCGTCGAGACGAAGCGATTGACGTATCACTCGCCCAAATCCGAGTGGGGCGTAAAAAGTTGCCTTTTCTGACCCCTGGGGGGTTAAAGGGGTCACAGGGGGCCGTATGGGGGCTGAAAATGGTACCATTCGTCTTCTCTCGTCGAGACGAAGCGATTGACGTATCACTCGCCCAAATCCGAATGGGGCGTAAAAAGTTGCCTTTTCTGACCCCTGGGGGGTTAAAGGGGTCACAGGGGGCCGTATGGGGGCTGAAAATGGTACCATTCGTCTTCTCTCGTCGAGACGAAGCGATTGACGTATCACTCGCCCAAATCCGAGTGGGGCGTGAAAAATTTCCGTTGTAAAAACCCCCCAAAAGCTGAAAAAATGGCGTTTTCTCGCTTTTCGTGGCGGGACCACCCCAATTCTGACATTGATAACCCCCCTAAAATCATGGGTTTTCGGGTGGTACTCGCGAGTTTGGGGTCCGGGACCCCCAAAAAGTGGGTTATTCTGCTGGGGGGGACGGACACCTATCAACTTAGAGGGATCCGACAATATTGAAGACAATTTAAACTGCGTGTTTCATATACAAAACGGAGTGCTGTTATGAATAGCACAAATTTACAGTATCAATGTTATCCCTATATAATAAGCGGCAACCGCGTTTCCGTCTGTCTGTCTGTCCGACTAAATGTTCGGCACCTTTCCGTGGATAGATCGGGGCGAGTGATAGCTCATTTGAAAGCCCTGAGGCTGCTGATCCCGACAAAACTTTCAGAACCAAAATTTGAATATTTGAATTCGCGCCAAAACCGAAAAACGTGTTTTTAAGGGTTTTGACGGGCGGGATGTTTAAGGGGCATACTGAGTGCGGCGTAACCGCTGTGGCGCTTCCTAGCGCGGCGAGTTTAACTAGACGCGAAGCGTCTAGTTAATCTATAATACTAATAGACTAAGGTCACGAAATCGGTCACGAAATCGTAACTTTTTTTGTTGGGCTCCTACGGAGGTGCATGATAGCTCAAAATGCTCCTATGGTGATCCTGAAACGGAATCCGGAAAAATTTTTTTGCGCACCAACCGAAATTTTCAAATTTTGGGCCAAAAAGTGGCTTTTTGGCACTTTTTTGGAACTTTTTTTGTTGGCCTCCTACAGAGGTGCATGATAGCTCAAAATGCTCCTACGGAGGTCCTGAGACGGAATCCGAAAACATTTTTTTGCGCACCAACCGAAATTTTCAAATTTTGGGCCAAAAAGTGGCTTTTTGGCACTTTTTTGCAACTTTCCGAGAACAGCTCACACGGAGCTGATTTTTTGGCTATGGGGGTTTTCGGGTGCGGGGAATCCGAATCCGGGGTCAAAAAAAATTATCGGGGTACCCCCGGGGTACGAAAAAATTTTTTTTGAAAATTTTTTTTCAAAAATTTTTTTCAACTTTCCAGTCGCGGCCGAAGGCCGCGACTGAGGGCCGAAGGCCCGAAATAGTCTCATGCTGCTCTACTCCCGAACAACCCTTACTCCCGAACAGAAGCTGCTTGAGGGCCGAAGGCCCGAAATAGTCTCATGCTGCTCTACTCCCGAACAACCCTTACTCCCGAACAGAAGCTGCTTGAGGGCCGAAGGCCCGAAATAGTCTCATGCTGCTCTACTCCCGAACAACCCAATCTGACCGCTGATGGCGGTGCGCGAAGCGATGAAGAACTCAATCTCCCGCTGTGCACACTCCCGCTTCCTAGCTGAGAGGGGGCGCGAAGCGCCCCATCTCAGCTAGTATTATATATTATTCCTACGCCGTTGTACTAATTCATCTAATTAATATATTTTAGAAAAAGAAAGGATCGAACGGGGAAGGAAAGCTGAAATTGCGTTCAATTATGACTCAGGCACCGCCACCAAAGTCGAAGAGAGCAGTAGCAGCGAAGAAGAAATAGAAGAACCGTACAAAGTGCCGGAAGGACTTAAATTGCCGGTGGGAATGGATTTACCTGAATCCATGAAGGAAAGTGCAATAATCGAGAAGACCGCTGTTTTCGTTGTGCAAAAGGGTCCTCAAATGGAAATCGTGATAAAAGCAAAACAACGCAACAATCAGCAACAATTTGGATTTCTGGAATTCGACAATCGTTTAAACGCATTTTACAAGTACATTTGTAAATTGATCAGAGAAGGGAAATACACTCCAACACCTTACATCTCAAACACGCGACCTAAGCCGAAGAAACTGAGACGATTGGCTCGAGAGAAAGATGAAGCGCTTCGAAGAGAAAAAGAAGAGGATGAACGCCAAGAAAACAAATCAAAACCGTCGAATGCGTTGGAAATGATAGCACACCGTTGGTTTCTAATTTTTTATAGCCGCGCGATAATGTTTTTTAAACTGAATTTTGTTACCAGAAAGATTGACGCATGAATATGACATGCAACTAATATTATGTTTAATTTTATCGGTAAACAATCTTTTTTATGTAAAAAACGTTGATACGCTTTAATTGTTTATTAATAAAAATATTAACGTCTGATAATTGAGTTAGTTTATAGATTTCAATAATTTTTCATTTGTACAGCGGAAATATTTTTTATTCTTAGAACATGGCTCGGAAAGTGAGACGGATGCGGAAAATTCTGATGACGAGGAACCTGCATATCTCCATCCATTACTCATGAGAACCACTGCGGATCGCAAAGCAAGCCTCTCCAATAGCACGAGAGATTCACCTATGAGAACGTACGGTCCAATGCCGCAGCCAAAGCCGGCAACACCGCTTCCTGTCACCTCTGCAGATCCAGATTTTAATGAAGTACTGAAGCAACATCATGAAAACATTCAACCAGGAAATGTAAGTATTCAATCAACAATTTATTCAGGTGAATAGTAAGAAATAAAAATATTAGAAACACTAAATTCGTGACAAAATTATTTTTGACCTCTGCTTCCTATGTTTAATGTTGCATTATTCTTGATTTTCTTTGTTATCAAATGTAGAGAAAATTAAGTAAGTCATAAATGAGTAATAGAGAAAAGACCATAAACCCATAAAAATCTGTGAAAAGATTTTCCAATGAAATTTAGGAAATATTCTGAAATTTCAATTAAATTGACTCTAGTCTTAAGCTTTTGTAACACAGCTTATCATCTAGAGTGGCTGTTAATCATGTTACCTCTGCTCGTTCACGCTTGCTGCTTTATGTTTAGATTGAACTTAAGTTACTGATATGGAAAAGTAAAATGAGTTGAGTTGGCACAGCCTGGAATAACTACACCCTTTCGTTCCGAAAAGCTTACTTTGCATTTATCAAATGGCTATTTTAGAGTGACAACGTTTATTCATCTTTGTTCAAAAGCCTTACATCTCTTCTGCCCAATGCTGATTCAAAAGAATCTCATGAACAGATAGGTGAAGAATCTGTGTCGCAGACGACTGTGGAAATTGTTGTCGAAATTGATGAAGAAAAAATTCAGGATTACACCGAATGGCACCAAGAATTTTATGGTAACGCTTTCGTTGTTTTCGTTATATTTCATAGCAAAATTTTGCAATCTATAGGTCGGCCGTCGCCTTATTTACCTTTTGCGCATCCAATACCTTTACCGCCGCCACCTGATATCGCATCCTCACTATCTATTGCAGCCAGATACGTGGCAGTCAACGGTCCAGAAGCTGAGCAAAAATTAATCGGTAAATTGTTTCCACCACATTTGAATTTTGTCGTTAATTACATGATAAATACTAGTAATGAGGAACATTTTGTCTAAGCCTCAGTCCGAGTAAATACATGATTCGACTAAAGTTGTTGATCGAAAAATAAAATAAGTGTCACGATATATAAAATATATCGTAACACTTATTATCATAACCTTTACATCAAAATATCGTTTCAAATTAGTAACAAACATGTATATTCTTACAGCTTACATAATTTTCATTCTTTAGATCATAATGGCGATAGTTGTGAGTTCCTGTTCTCGCGAAGCCCTTACTACACATACTATCAAATGCGTGTGCGGTATAATCAATGGATGATGAGTCAATCTTATATTGCTGCAGCAGCGGTATGTAACAATCAATCTATATATATTTCTATTACCATTTACTGTAAACTATAATTATATCTCCCTGCTGTGTATGACTTGTAATCCTCCTCTGCTTAATTATTGGTAAACGACGCTGTGTGCTGTTTTGTAAAAGCTAGAAAATAAGACAGCAGGGGGTATAATTAGAGATATATGAATTATTATAGATTACGTTATTAATAATTTTAGAAGCAATTTGCTTCAACGGAACCTAGCGGAAAGGAAAGTGCACAGGTTAGGAGCTTTAGCTTAGCGTTAACTAGATAAATTATCTAACTTCATTTTATAGACAAGTCAAAACGCTTCAAAATTTCCGGGACCTCCGCTGCCGCCTATGCTTGAAGCTGACACGAACGCAGGCCTCTTTCCAACCGAACTTCCAACTTCTTCTCGGACCAATTTTGCCGCGAGCACTGGAGCAGAAACTGAGCCTCAGTTAGGCGATGCGAACAATGCTGAATTGTGAGTTTCTAGTCATTTAGAGAACAAGAATTTAACAGCAAGATATAACTATAGATCTAGCCTTTCCAAAAAATTACAGCGTATGCTTTAAATTATATGAACTGTATTTTGTCTTATAGAGAAAATTTGTGACATCATGGACATGTTAAAATTACTGTTAATTTTTAAACTTTAGGTCGTTGAAACAGGAGCGCAAAGAAAAAGCTCGTCTTTTTATGGAGAAAATATTGAACGAAAAATTAGCATCGAAAAAGAGGACTACCAAAGATAGCCAAATAAACAATAAGTCACAATCGGGGAAGCAGGAAACGCAAAAGATCTCAGACGTTGCATCGATTATGCCCTCTGTACCACCCCCTATGTTGCTGACTGAGGATACTCTTTCAAGCTTGATTGATAGACAAATTCAACGTGTTTTTACGGGAAGTCCGTCACAAGCACCAAACACTGAACAAGGTGCGGTTTTTGCAATGTTTAAAAACTATATTTTTATTATGTCAATCATTAGCTGGCAGCAATGCTAAAATTAATAAATCTCTTAAATAAGGAAAAGTTATGCTATAAGACATTTTCTGGTATTTGGTTCTCTTTTTGATTCTTTAAACTATTCGTCTAAAATTGAGATTAGTTTTTAGGCTAATATTCTATTAGGTAATATTGATTATTTATCACTTTATTTTAGAATCTGTGGGTGATTCCAAGACGAATCATGAACATCGGAATAAACGACGACGACGATCCCGATCGAGGTCAAAGGAACGTAAGCGAAAGAGAAGTCGTGGCTATAGTGATGACAGTCGTTCGTCTCCAAGCAGCACATCCGATAGAAAAGATAGAAAAAAACGGAATCGAAGACATCGCAGGTTGATTCTGATATCTTAAACACGTCTACTACGTTTATTAAGGTTATACGTGCAGAACCCAAACATTCACATAATGTTTTATATTTTCAGATATTATAAAATCTAGGTCAGAATTTTAGCCACCGCTTTAAATTCGGGCCACTTTGGCGCTCTGGGTCCAAAGTAAATTGCTGTAAAAACAGTGTTGTTTGGCGGGTTTTAAGTGGCTGAATTTGAAGAGTTGAGAAATGTTGAGCTAGATTTTAAAATTACTGATAGGGACCACTTGAAGAAAATATTGTTAAAATAATTACTTTTATTGGGTTGTTCCAAAAGTTCTGTCGTTTTTTTTCGTTCGCTTTTTTCTCCCGTTTGTTGGTGGAATATTGCTTTTCTGAGGGCACTTTTCCAACCTAACTCGGCGGGAAATAGGGGGGTAGGACAAGGCCGTTTTTTCTGAAACGCTGTTTTTCGGTCAAAAATGGCACTTTTTGTCAGAAAAATGCGATTTTTGACCAAAAAGTGAACATTTATTGGTCAAAAATGTAATTTTTTCATACGATATCAAAAATATTTGCAGATTCGTAATCACCGCATCAAACTACGCTTAGAAAACATATTTGCAGAAAAAATAACAACATATTTAAAAAATCAATTTTTCAGATTACCTTTGGTCCAAAAAATCGATTTTGATTCTCCCCCAGGGGCCCAAAATGGAAATGGCGCCAACATTTCGAGTTCCCTAGATACAGGGCTAAATGATAGCTCATTTTGTAGGTCTCGGAAAGTTGACTAGGGAATTCGCCAAAATTTTTTGGGGGAGATCTCAAAAAAAGTGGCTTTTTTTTGCCAAAATGTGTCATTTTTGCCCGTCCGCGGCGACAGCCGCGGGTGCTCCCTTCTTGTACATTCCTAAATCCATGCTGCTTTAGCAGAACTCCCTCAACATTGCCACGTCGCCATCGTCGCCGACGCTCTCGTTCAAAGTCATCGTCTATGGATTACCGACGTGAAAGGAGCGGTAGCAGAAGGAGAACGCCAAGAAGTCGCTCGAAGAGTTGAAAAATGAAACAGTAAACTGTTTATCTTGTTCATAATGCTTTTTTTTGTTGCTGCATATTTTCTCTGAGTATGTCGGGTATAAAAAATAATTCTTATTGCTTGACATATTGTTAACAGATAACAAATATATGAACCATCCCCAACACATGTCTAAATTGTTTATTAGACAATTAAATAAATGGTTAAACATTGAAAGATAGGACTTAAGTAAATTTTTACTTTAACTTGACAAGAAAGAAAATAAATACCGTATTTTCTCTAATATAACCCCGGGAGTTATATTATTTCAATACCCCTCTAGGGGTGTCAAATATAGGGTCCCTCTCACTTTTACACACTATTTCTCTTTCTTTAAGCGGTGTCTATTATAGGGGTGGGGTTCAATTATAGGGGAAGGCCTATATTAGAGAAAATACGGAATAGGAAATGTTTACCTTTTACAAACGTTAAACAGTAATTTGGGTTTAAATTATGAACCTTGTCATTTATTTTACTCGTTTTATGTATTTACGGAGTGTAAGTGACTGTAACTTTATACAATCCCTCAACTCTTATCCGACCGCTAGTGTGCCAGAAAACCTCTCTCGCAAGAGCATATATACAGAAAACGGCCACAGTGACAATGGTGTTGATTTTGCACTTCACGGATGTTGTTACTTTTTTTGGTGAAATATGTGTAATCGAATGCATACTTGAGTAAAAATGAAATAACTGTTTTGGCGATTATGGTATTGTCGAGTATGTCACGGATGATTACAGTCGACATCTATTATCCGGCGCTCCCTGATTATAGTGGGAACTGAGTTTTTATATGGAAATTCTATATCAAAATCTTATCCAAACAAAAGTCGCAAAACGAGTATCACATTCTCTATGGAAATTATTTCTCTTGTCGAGCATGACACATTTTAAAATTGAAATTCAAAACAAAAAATGTTCCCCAAATTTTTCAAAATATATAAAAATTAAAAAAATTTGCACCAAAACTTTTTGACCGCGTTTTTGCGATGATCCTCATGTATCGGAATCATTTCCTGCAAATCCAATTGGTTCAAATAAGGGGCCGAATGCATTGATTACCACTAGAAGTCCAGTACTGGCAACACCAGTATTCAACTTGGGTCTTCGGCCCTCGAAGAGTTGTTCGGGAGTAAGTTTTTTTGGGGCTAGTCTGGGATACGAAAAGGTTATTCGTGTAACAGAAGTGGGTCTTTTTTGTAACAGATTTGGCATTGGCGTTGTGCGCAAATCGTTATCCTTAGGCACACCTTAGGCTTAGCCTTAGGCATTAGGCTTGGGCTTAGGCTAGACTTAGGTTAGGCTTAGGCTTGGGGCTTAGGCCGAGCCTTTTCAGTGGTAAATCCATAATTATTGTTTGAATCCCTGATAAATCTGTTACAAGAAGACCCACTTCTGTTACATCGAAAACCCTCACGGGTCCGGGATGAGGGCCTTCGGCCCTCACCCCGGACTTTCCCAATCCCAATGTTTTGGTAGCATTTCCGGTAGCCCCGATCTTGATTTTCAGAACCCTCAGGCCCAGAGCTATCCATAGACACCAAGATTGCCCGGAACACTGGGAGTTATGATTTTTCGTGCTAGAACTGCTAAAAGAAGGTCATGGAAGCTTCTAGAACATTCTGGGAGGTTCATGTAAAATTCTAACCTCGGATTCAGCGCATCCGAAAACCCCCTGGTGCAAAAAATGCGGGTCCGGAATATATGAAGGGGAACTTATGCCGTTTGGGTCCCACCTTTTATTATTTAAAATAAATATGATATTTTTCCATATGTAATAGCCAAATTAACTTTAAGAATCTTCTAGGTCGGATTCTCACGTAGAATCTGAATATGATTTTCATTTTTCAAAAATCAGACAAAAAAGTGCCGAAAATACCGAAAAACGGCAATTTTCTTGGAAAAATCCCCGTCAAGAAGTTGTCCATTTTTTTTTACAAAAATAGGGGATTTTGTAACAGTTCTAAAGTTTAAACTGTAAATTTAGACATTCTAGAAGATTCTTAAAGATAATTTGGCTATTACATCTGGAAAATATCATATTTATTTTAAATAATAAAAGGTGGGACCCAAACGGCATAAGTGCCTATGAAAGAGCTGGAACCGAAAAAATGGTCCAAAAATATCCGGTTTTTGACAAAAATTGGCCATAACTCTCGATAGAAACACGTGCACAGCAAAATTAAAAAAAAACCAGCCCTACAGCTCATGTGGTGTCTAATGAGCTATCACATGTCCTGAACGGAGTAACGCAAGGTGGTTAACCGTCCAAAACTTGAGGACAGTACTGAAATACTAGGGGAAAAATTGACCACAATCCAATGCCGCGGATTGCGTGTATTGTGAATAGTACGCTCGGTAATGGTTGAGTATTCCTTTTTGAATTAAAAATGAACTTTGATGAAAATGGGTGTATACAGTCGACTCTCGATTTACCGCACACACGATTTACCGCACTTTCGATTAACCGCACATAATTGGCTGGAACGGATTTTTTCCATACAAAATTCCCTCGATTATCCGCATTTTGTGCGGATAAATTCGATTATCCGCACAGGTTTTTGCGGAACCAAAGTGAAATTTCCAAGTAAAATTTTTCGTTTATCCGCACAAAGAAAAATGGTTCTGTTTTTGGCGCAAATTTCAAATTTTATACAAAATTTTCCTGTTTTTTATCAAATTTTTCGAAAATTTTTCAAAATTTTTGCCATATTAGGTAAAAAGTTTGCAAAAATCGATCAAAATTTAGTTTAAAAAATCAGAATTTTTTGAGCGGGAATTCAAATTTTATTTTTTATTTTCAAAAAAATGACAAAAAATATAGGAAATTTCGTTTATCCGCACAACTTTGCACTGGAAGGATTTTCTCCATACAAAATTCTCTCGATTTACCGCACACCCGATTAACCGCACTTTCGATTAAATGGCGATTAAAATCGCCATTCCCGACGTGTGCGGTAAATCGAGAGTCGACTGTATCGGTCCATTATTTGGATCGTGATTAATAATGTTCCAGGGACGCACCCAGGATTTTTTTTGGGGGGGTACGTTTCAGTGGAAATGGCCATTTTGGGGGGGGGGTACACTTTTTTGGGTACCCCCAACTTTTGGATTTTGGGGGGGGGGTACCGGACCAAATTTTTGCCCAAATTTGCACTGATTTACACTCATTTTCAAAAATTTTCCCATTTTGGGGGGGTACGTACCCCCGGTACCCCCCCCCCTGGGTGCGTTAGTGTAATGTTCGTTTATATGTTTTATGTATCTTGCACAAACTATTAATATTGTAAAATAAATTCAAGTGTCAAATTTGCGCGGATGCAAATACTTGGCATTCGGTGCGCTTTTGAAATATTTCAGAAAAATCTATTATTGTTATATGTAACATATTCACTCAACGAATCCTATAAAGTTCCCAAGTTCCAGCTTCGTAAGTTACTTCCCTATCTCGCTAATTCATCAAAATACATGAATGCTATCGATCTACCTTCTTTATCGGATGGTAATGTTTTGATTTTTTTTAATTTAATATAAATCATAAAATAAAACCAGATGCATTTTAAATTTTTCTATACTTTGGATAAAAAGAATACTTGATTCTGTTTTATTCATTTTTTGCAAGAAACCTGTGATTGTAGGAAAGAGACATTTTGGTTTTGTAGGGGAAAACATACGCTGAAATATTCTTTTTTGTGTTTTGTACGAGGAAAACTGATTGTTAGCACTGTTATTATTAGCATTTTATAAAGACAGAAAAACGTCCCGCTGCATACGCAACGCCCCCGGCGGCGTCTACGGCGCCCCTCGCGAATCACCTTTCCTCTTGAGAATATCAGAATCTCATGAAATCTATTATTTGGTAAACCCGGGTGCAAAAAAATTAGACATACTGAGATTCAAAAATGTTAGTTTTTACCCAAAAGTGGCCTTTTTCATAAAAATTGACCACTGGTACTAAATTGAAAAGTGCAAAAAGCAGTGTTGTTCAGAATCGATCTAGAAAACTATTGGGAACATAAAAAGCACTATTGGGTGTGGCCAAAACCTAAAAACATTTTTATATTTTGGCGCGAATTCAAATTTCAAATTTTCACGACTCGATCCTAACTTTTTGAGTGCTAACGAATGACCCCTCAATCGCCACTGGCTATAAGGGTAAAAGGGATGTTCCGTACACCTGGCCATGATGATCCTAGACCAGGGCTTTAGTAAAAGAGTATTACTCACTTTTTCACGCCCATTATCCTAATAACTTAAAATTGGCCGATTTCAGTTATAATCCAAAGCCAATGCTCCTATGTTTAGAGCTGTATAATATTATATTGCAAATAACTTCCACTTAACATCGAACAAATTTTTTGAAAACCTAAGGGATAAGTTATTGTCTGTCCCCCTATTATGACCCAACTCAATTTCGGTGATAAACTATTTCCCACACATCTAAGAGATTTTCAATAAATTATAGTGAATGGATGATGAATACAAATATCACTGAAAATGTTTTTAAACATATTAAAACAACAAAATTTTTATTTGGCTGTATTTCTGACACGGTTGTCTAATAATTCATTCGTTTACTTTCAGAAGAACTCGATTATGAGGCACATGAACACGACATTGCGCGAAACGATGATCAATGTCTCACCTCAGAGCCAAACGAAACTGCTGATGTACAGGTGTGTTTGGAGCGTTTTTATAACCAAGAGAAAATATTTGTCAGAAAAGTTCTTCCTTCGAAGAAAACCGAGATTTCATGTGATAGTTTTACGTAATTCAATTGCCGCATTCACAACAGAACATATCATTATTTTGCTTTGGGGAAGTCCCATTCTATTCTACTAAGCTTACGGCTAATGTGTAATTTTCACGCTTTCGTCGAATTTCTTTGGTTCTCTAAGAAAGATAGACTTTTTTTGGCCGCCCAATAATTAGGTTTGTGATGACAACCCTTATTTGTAAATTTGACAGAAAGTCTGCAAAATTTTTGTCTTACTATAAATTTTCATATCGCCCGAGTTTCTTTTAAACATATCCGAAATCAATTTATCACTTGCTAATTCTATACTTTTACGTTGTTATATATTCGTAAATATATTCATGTCTTCCTCCATTTTCATATTTCGAAATTCATATTCCAGAGCATTTTCGGCCAAAGCCATTGTTTTACTACGTGTTCCTGTTTCAGGACCACTCATGCATTCTCATTCAGCATTCGTATATTGACGAGCGAAGCCTAAGGCACTATGCTTTTTCCACACTACTCCTAATAATAATAGCACTCTGGCTGTGGGTTTCCTTCAACCTTTTTAGTTTTGGCCAAAAGGAACAAACACTTACAGAAGAACATAGATATACATATTTTGTATATTTTCGAAAAATTTACCTTCTGATTATGTTAATGATTTCGTTACATTGATTAAAATAACCGTTTAAATTTCAAACTTTTCACAATAACTTCAAAGATATTTTTAACGAAATGTCAAATTTAGCCTACTTCCGTCCAATTGACTTCCATATACATCGCTGTGCGTTATAAATTACCATATTTGGCATGTTTCGATTGTACGAGCAAACGTAAATTGGAATATTATTCATTTTCTGTTGCATCCATAAAATAATGTAAAATTCAATTGAGGAAACAATCTTTAAGCATATTTGACTCTTGTCCATGACTCACTGTTTTTACTTTCTGCACATTGCATGCATTTTCCCATTGTAGGAATTGGCTCAGTCTTTGTAACTTACGATATTTTTACTACGATAAAACAGCGTGAATTTTAAATATTTTCTCTAGAATATTTATTTCATAATTATAACGTTGACATGGTCTAGCTTTTTCTCCATTTCTCTTTTTGGCCAGTGAGACGACCCGACGGCGTCGTAAAAATAATATTCGCCTATTCGGGGACCTTTGTATTGTGAATGCGTGGATTATCGACCGGAGGAGTGCAACGCCGACTCTGTGTTGCCATCACTAACTGCGGATGGAGACGGGAGGGCCTCTGCTTTAGGTTCTGCTCGAATGCTTCAGGCAAGCTGAAGGCTGCTAGCGGTCATTGGCATTATAAATATTAATGGCAGGCCTCTGGACTTTTGACGCAGACAGCCCGGGCCTCACCTCGGCAGTCTTTGGCAGCAATGGCAGTCATAGGCACAAGGCAGAGTTAGCTTGGAGACAATTTGGTGCAGCAAAGGACTTGGCTATGCAGAAAGCGATGTGCATTTATGGAAAAACGTGGGTGTATTGGATATAAATTCCAGAATTTGGAATTTTGTCGGCATAATTCTGTTTTATTTAGTGGCAAGTTTAGTGACATGATACAGTGTATTCACCTGTTAAAAGCTGTAGATATCTCCTCTGCTATATTAGCCAACATAAAAACTTCAGGATCAACACCACAAATACGGGTAATAGACCCAATTTTTTCTACCTTAGTGTACTCTGTTTTATCCGCGAAAAGAAAATGATTGACTTGAGATGTGATTTCCGGAAGTGATGAGGTAGGATTAAACCCGAAATAAATGCTTCTAATATGCGAAAGATCCAACTTAATGGAAACCATTGCGTGCCAAGTCTCGATCCTACGTATTTTAGATGCAACTTAATTGTGTCTTTCGTCGAAAATAGCAACAGTAAATTTTAAATAATAATAGTTTCACATATCCCTATGTTTGAAGGCTTTTTGTTTATATTTTCACCATTTTATATGAAATTGTGTGTGGAAAATTAAAGTTAGAAAATCTGCCTTCATGTGCAAAACCTCACGTTTGTTAATTTTTGGCTAAATCCATTCTTTTTTGCAATCAATTATTAACAGGATACAAATAATTTTAACATGTGATTCAGGAAAAATCGATATGGTTAATACGGAGATAGTAGTCAGTACAGTCGTTAGCAGTGCCCGACCGTCATATGGGTAAATAGGGTAATTACCCGGGGTTCAGCTTTTGGAACAAGCACCCCTAAAAATGCCTCAAAAATAAATTCACAAAAAAACAAACGGGTCCCCCCTTTTGTTTTTGAAAAGTACCCGGGGTTCAAAATTCCTCACCGTCGGGCACTGGTCGTTAGTACTCGTTTTAAGTACTCACTTTAAGCCACAATTAACTCTGGCAGGGTAAGCTTCATATACAGAACGAAAAGTTGCTCAATCTAAAATATATTAAACATTTTAACTACCCTATTTTTGGGTCTTAGTAATTTTCTACCAATTATTTCCATGCTTCTTACTATTCTCTTTATCTCACACTTGTCTGTCCTTCACAAAGAATCTTTCGCCAAATTGCCTGTCTCCGCAGACTATTGTGTCTTTGAGCCACAGACGCTCTACGACTCGAGCGAGTGAAGAAAACCCGCACTCCGCATATACACACTGGAGGAAGACCGAGAGCGCGTGGACTGGAAAAGTGCCCACCAGCGCATTCCCTCTCTCCGCTTTGCCTGTCATTAACAATTCCGTCCTACCCGCGACCCTTTAGATTGTCGACAATTGAGGCCAGCTCCTTCTTCCTCGCTCGGCTGGCTCTACTCCGGCGGCTAAACACGCGCTGTTGGAAAGGCAGAAAACAGCGCCGTCTTCCTCTACCAACGTGTAAGTGTCTCGCTTGCAAAGACCGCCCCTCTATTATTCCCAGTTTTCCTCACTCGCATATTCAGCAGAGCGCCGGCAGTCCACAGTTTGTCCTCACGCATATTCGACAATGTCTCACCACATATTCAGGCACACTTGGTCCAGGCACATTCTTTCTGCACTTTAGCGCCATGCTCAATGTCGTATTTTATGTCTTCCACATTCTGTGTCTGTCTCAAAAATCTCTAAACCCCCAATTTCGGCGCCCGTTCAATATATGGATATATGTATGGGGGTCTTCGGCTGCTGCTGGATGAGTGAGGTGTGGCTGGCCCCTCAGTAGTCCATTGTCGGATAGTGGAGGGTGGTTAACGCCACATATTCGAGGTTGGACGCTGAAAAAGTTAATCTAGGCCATGGAAGAGGTAATAATAATACATCCATTCACATCCCGCGGTGAGGCGCACAGTCCCTCAATCGGCTGGTTGCCACTTTAATCCAGTTAATGCGTAACGCTTTTATTCCTTTGTATACTATTATGTGGGTTTCATTGTTGCGCTTGAAATAATATTGATGAAAGAGCAAGAATAAAGGCATTTTTGCTTTGCCTGAGGCAGTGATTGAATTACTCGAAATGACCAAACATAGTGTGCGTAACAGTTGAATCCTTAATTTTATGGTGAAGTTTTTACATTTCTTAAAGCGTCAGCTTATATTAGTCTTAGCAAATTCATAAATAAAATAAGTTTTTGGGAATAGGTTCTCTATATGTGCAAATCTGCGATAATTATTTTATCCTTTTTATTAAACTTTTACTATGGCAGTTTTTAAATATTTCTTCATATATTTTGCACTTATATATAAGCTATGAACATATGCACTTATTCACATGTATTAAATATTAATTGGCTATTAATCAACATGAATTTCATAATCTATTCCTTTCAACTGCGCACAATTAACTGCCATATTGAAAAGTTACTCCATTTAAGCATTATGAATCCAGAGGTCAGACATGTGAAAATTTCGTCACAAGCGATAACTTTGCCCTTATATTTTTCCATCTTGTTCTATAAACTAATATTCATATTCAATAACACGCGAGAGTCGTCGCCTGAAATTTTGACTCAACCTTTGATAAAGTGTTAGGTGAGCAAAATGTTTCAGGTGTCAACTCCCTGCGTACTAGCCTCGAGGTTTGTTGAGAGAAAACTTTATTGTATTTGTAAATGCGGCATTGAAATTACTAGGTATGTAAAATATTATATTTGAATTAATTTTATTAATAAACTCTCCTCACAGTTACCATTATTAAGTTCCTTTAGAATGAAGCAAACTTGTTTTATTCAATTTATAACGAAAATTGAATAACTTTATGAATTTTGGCAACTGTAAACTCAAATTTTCAGGCATCTGTGGAAGTGAGATACGGAGAGGAAGCAAACAAAGAAACAGATTTGGTTGTCAAAAATATTGGTTCTTCTGAAGCAAGGACCGAAGCCTTTGGCGTAAAATATGCAGGCGTTAATGATGACGAGCAACCAATTTCAAACCGCATTTCAATCAAGAACCGTGTGACACGTCACGGTGATCCTGTGGAATTAGTTCCTGCAAATGTACATCCTGGCATTGAACACTTAAAAGGAGAAGAGAGTAACGAAGACGAGGAACCAGTTGTAAGTTTTTGGCATGATTTTTGTTTTAAAATTTGGTATTTAGTTAGCGACATATTCGAAATATTAGTCCCCAGATTACAAATATATAAATGATTTGCTTAAACTTTAAATGCTGGGGATTTTTGGAAATAAACAGCGTTACATAAATTTTTTTCTTTATGTTATTATGTGAGCATTTAAGAGATTGCTAACCCAGTTGCTCTTTTTGCTAGCCACAACCATTAAATTTACGGGATTGATCTAGCGGGGCTATTAAATAAACCCTCGCTCTCAGACAAAGGGCCACTACGACACAATGGATGGGTATTCGGAGCGCGCGCCATTCTTTTGTAGTCGATTTGCCGCCGTGGAATAAAAAATGTTCCTTGTCGTACAAGGAATAATTAATATCTTCCGACATGTTTGACGCAGTTATAAAACTTTGGAGAGGCTTTTGAGATTGTGGACATATTAGTCCTGTGGGTGTATTAGGATGTAACTTATATAATAGCACAGTTGACAAACATTTACATGTACTTCATTCACAAGTTTCGATAGGTTACCAATTTTTGAGTTTTCTATGAAACACTTTTCAATTCAAATCTGTTGATCAATGTTTCTATTTATATCAAATTTTGAATCGGGTCATTATTTAGTGTTTTATTATTCTATTATTTTATTTAGCATTTCATAATTTTCTCAGCTACTGATCATACTATGTACTGCCATTAGTTTCTTCAGTCGATCGGACGGGCGACCAATACCTCAGAATATTATGCGCCCAATTTTCTTCCTAAGATCTTTGAATGCGAGGCCCTTCGACTAAGTGAGTGTATCTCCACCTTGGCTGTCAATTGTGGCGGAGATTGCATAGAATTTCTTTGCAGTGAATTTCAAAGATTGAGAGTCCCTTCAATCCGAGCGCGACTCAACACCTCTCTTTCCTCATTCTGTATATTTCGACCAACCCGTCACAATTCAGAGACACTTCACTGTCAAATGATGAGGGAACAACAATGGATTGAGGCCTGTAGAAGGCCTGTGATGGCTCGCGCATCAATTATTATTATTTAACCAACAATCTATCCACCCAGCAGTCCACCTTTCAAAAAAATCCAATTGTGTGCCGGGGTCAAGCCGCAGGTTGTGACGGTGTAAAGAGGTGCGAGGCTTGGCTCTGATCATACAAACATATCCAGTGTGGAAGAGGCGCAGAACATAACTCAATACCGCCGCTAATACAATGCAGAAGTGAGCGCTGGATATTACAAAGGAATAACCAACAGTGAAAATCCAATTTATTCACAAATCTGTGCAAAGCAACACACAATTAAGCATCAACAATCATTGCCATCAGCCTTTATACATACCCTAAAATTGGCTAAATGTGAATGGGGTAACCTAATTGTTGAAAAGGGCATTTTTACGGAAATGTGGTTTTGAAAATGACAATTTTTAATAAACCAAAGAAGCGAACTAACATAACCACTTTGGTAAGTTTTCGCTTGCATTTTAATCGATATTTTTATTTATCAATAGTTTTAATTTTTAACTCATTTTCAAAGCATCTTATTTTGCAGTACAATTAACTTTCGCTTTTAAATATTTTTCATGCCAATTCCAATTTTGGAGCTTATCTATTATATGGTAGTTATTCATGGAATTTGTTATAGTTTTCTTTGCTTTTGGCTTGGTTACAGATGATCCTCGCTAATTCCTTCTGGATTGGGCCTTCAGCAGTGAGTAGTCATTTATCGTCTCTTTCATCTTTTTTGCAGTCACTGTGACTCTTAACTCATAAACATCGCTTTCCTCCGAATTTGTATTTGCATTCTCCAGCGAAAGGTATTATGATCATAATACTTTCTATTGAAAAATTATTAAATTTATATAAACATAACTTTATAACAAAGCCATCATGCTAAATTTAATATATAACTATAGAGAACAAAGAAGTGTACTAACCGTTCATGAAAGTTCAAACGAATATATGCATCAATTCATGTCCTTGTACATTACGCAACATAAAACAGTTTTAATTCTTGATTGGGAAAAATTAATCAATAAGAATACTGAATAACTTTTTTCAACCCTATCAATATTTTACTGCTGGCCAAGTTGATTTTAGCCAGCTGCCTGATTGGCGTCTTTTTCTTTGTGCGTGAACGACCAAAAGAGTTAAGCCGCCAATTTCACCGCCAATCCTCAGCAAACAACAGCGGGCGCCCTCACCTCCAATATATAAACAATCGACCGCATACATACACATATGTGTTTATTTATTGTCGGCTGTGCGGTTGTGAAGCTGCTCGGCGTCCTGCCTTACGTATGGTTTTCTCAATGCTAGAATATATTTCTATCGTGAGGAGAATTTTGGCTACTACGGGAACGAAAGGCATATGGACACGATGGGATGCGTCGTAGAGTTGGAGAATAGTGACGACCAATCGAAAATTGGATGGTAATTTAGTTGAGCCAGCTAATATCAGGGAAAAGTTGCTCTTGCGAGAAAAGCTGATGGGATATTACATGATGACTGGGCCTTGTGCAAATTGGAATCTGTTACAAAACACATTTATACAAAAAGAAACTTTTATACAAGAACATTTGAAATTAGTTTTTGAAAACTTGAAATAAATGTCTATACTGTAAACCATTATTCTTCTAACCAGTGATAGGCCATTAAGGTTATAAATTATTTTGATTACAATATCTCTCTTTCTATGTTTTTTGGAATTACATATTAGCAATAACCGCCTTAAAAACGCAATCAAATTAATTATTGTTTTATTTTTTATTATCTATATTATTGAGCCCTCTTTCTAATAACGAAACTCGATTAAAGTTTCTAGAGGAAAAACCAATACTGCAAAATTTTCGAAAAATGCGAAGACAAGCGATAATTCATCGCTTCTCTTCTTTTCAATCCCCAAATCCTGAAATGTTTATTCGAGGCCCACTTTAAACCAGTATAAGTTTTCCAAAATATGTTTATATTTCGGGGATTTGCTTCCTTCCATTTCTTTTACGGCCCTTGCTTCTATATTCGAATATTACATTTAATCGCTACTAAAGGGAAAATGGTCGTAGACTTCTAGTAAATTTGGCGCGACCAACACGTTCGCTTGAACATCAAAACGCGCCAATTTGAATGATAATTTCGAAAACAGGAAGCAGGAATTACTTCCAGAAGAAAACCGCCCTTGCCATCGGGAATAATGCGCGACATAGTCGTTTGACAGATAATTTGAATAAATGTGAAGAATTTAGACGAATTTGGTCAATCAATTAAGATTAAATACTAAACTCCCAAAGGTTTCCTTTCCAAAGCAAAAATATAGTTTGAATTCCCGCCAAAAATTACTGTAGCGCCAAAGCGTTTTGAGAGCAAACGATGAAATTTACTAGAAGTCTACGACCATTTTCCCTTTAAATAAACGTTCTTTATTCCTCGGCGAAATTTCTACAAATTATTTCTCAATTTCCAAACAACCAAACGCAACAAACACTGATAACAAAAATCACGCAATAAGACTCTTTGAGACATTCTGTCGCCAATATTCTGCAGACAACGAGGCACCGTTTATCACCGTCCGGGCGATCTGCTGTTAGTAATAGACTATGAGTAACAATAGATATATTTAAAGAATAAGATATCACTATAGTTATTATAAGTTACAACTTAGACAAAAAAATTTCGGACTCAGACTGACATTGCGCTTTAGGTGGGGGATGAGTGACAACTTAGTCAATTCGAGTGTAAAATTTAAATGTCGATCACGAATTGGTGCATGAAACGCACACGTTTAACAGTGCTTACAATTGTACCATGTCACATAATAGTCATGCCAGCCATAACATCATACTGACACGATGTAATGCTGGTGAATGGCTATAATGCTGCCGGCTGCTTCAGTATCAATACTATAGGCTTGAGTAAAACATTGTCTTCCTCATTCACTTACCATTGGAAGCCAACGAATTTGAATCTGTCGTTTCTGTCAATTCCATTTTGTAGTTCAAATGGCAAAGGATGGACGCCAATTAACAATAGCGCGAGAGGTGACCTTGAAATGAATATACGACAGAGGACAAAACTTTATGTTTTTGGACGTCTTATCTTTTCTCCTTTCAAATAAGGAGTTATTTGATGGCTCCGTATCCATTTTGGAGACCGACATGAGGAATTTTTGTCTTTTTGAACACGAACAAAAGCAGCACGACAATATGATACTCATTGATATTTAAATAAAATGTATCCGCCAACAAATAAATCAGAGAATTTATTGATTTTGTTTCAAGTGCAGGCAATAAAGCTTTGTTAGAATATATTTTCGTAACGTCTATGTGTTCGTATAAAACACAAAATACCTGCGACATATTTCCATTAGAAAAAATATCTGTACTTCCTAATATCTGTGAAATATCGGAATTCGGCACTTCTTCGGTTTAAGCCCCACCTCAATTTTTTAAAATAAACATGATCTTTTTCCAAATCTAGTAGCCAAATTATGTTTTAGAATGTTCTAGAATGTCTAAATCCTCACTTTAAACTTTAACTTTTACAAAATTCAACTTGGAATGTTGTTTTGAATGGCTCTTTTGCCCATGATAATCCATTATATTCTACCATCAAGGTACGGTTTAGAGTGTAATCTGAACCGTATTAGTGCTAGTGAATTTGTGCATTCCTAGATGGTGTGACTAAAAATATAGTAGCATATTAAGTTTCACTTATCATGTGGACTTTTTCTTTGAACGGTCGATATTTACCTTATCATACGATATTTTATCTTATAGTTATTTCCCTGTTACTTGCAGTACTAATTTCCAAGAGAACCCTTCAAAATTCACATTTCAATATCGATTGCCGAAAGCGACTGTCACCAATAAAGTTGGCGATAAGGCTCACATCCAAACAATATTAATTACCCTCTTTGCGGAATGCGCATGCCACAGAGGGTATTCTTTGGCTGTGCCCATACATCCACAAAGGCACTTGGGAAGATAATTGGCGTAAAACCAACGAGCATTGTGGGAAGAGCCACTGAAAAGCGAGGATCGAGCTAATTGAGGCGTGGAGGATCTTAGTCGTAGAAGGAAATCTCATTTCGTTGGAAAAGCATGCATAAAGTGATTTATTGCAGCACCAGTGGGTACGACTATGAATACCCCTTTATGATTAATTTGTGAAAAGCAAACTGCATAGAAATGATAGAGATTATAAAGATTACATGATACACTTACATTTTTGCAATAAGTTAGAGTTTTGATCAAAGTTTTTTACTAAAAATAAAATAATGGCTCTAAATTTAGTCATTCAAATATGCCTTTATACGTTTTTCGTTCACTTATGCATAATAGTTCTTCCCGTCATATATAACAAATAATAATATAAGATAAATGTATATTATAAAGTAAGTAATAGCACACTAGTATATTTAGTAAGTAATATTGATCAAGTTGTTATATTTTCAGATAGAAAACAGTCAACTTCAAACTATCTATGCGTCCTTAGATGTGTCGCCAAGAGACCCTCAAATCAGGCTGAATGCCATATTTGTAAAAGGTGTTGACGGAATGTCCGAATACGATATTGAAAAGTAAGTATTGTTTGTAATGAAAATGTTATCATCATCCCTACTATAATGCGAGATCCTTGAAAAATGAAACGCTCTGTTTCTCGCGATTCAACAAACGTTGAGAGGCGCGGTTTTTTTTAAATGAAAGGTATTCAAGAGTAGGTGAACATGAGCCAAAGTTTTTTTCAATTTTTTGCTTCTAGAATGTTCTAGAAGCAAAAAAAGTGTTTTTTAGATTATAAATAAAGCCGTTGCAGAAAACCTTGCACCAAGCATTTTTCCAGGCAAATTTTGTCTTTAAGCTCAAAATTTTTCACATTTTTAAAACAATGCACATCAAAGTTATATACCGTTTGAAAGTACATATTGTTAGCTACAAAATGACACCAAACAATAAGCAAGTCACATTCACAAAAATTCTGAAAACTTTATTTCCAATCAGCTGGTCAAAAAATCACATTGCAATAAACCTTGCACCAAACAGATTAATCAACAACAAATGTAAAAAAGATGTAAAAATCTAAAAAATAACGTCATATTCGTGATCAGCGCGTCAAATTACCCTAGAAAACACTTTTTCAGGCAAAATTATCGACAAAAAAATTTTTCGATCCATAGGGGGGACCACATGGATTTTTTGACAATTTTGACACATTTTCAAAAAATTGCCAAAATTGGCAATTTTTGGCGTTCTGTAAAAATCGGATGAATGACCCAGAAACTAGAGACTTTTCTGCACCAGATGCAAAAAACCGCACTGAATATCGCAAATAAGACATGAATTTCCAGGTAGGTTACATTTTAAGTACACATTTTTTCGCAATTTTGTATGGAAAAATGGTATTTTTTGGTAACTTTTTACATTTTAAGTAAAATGTAAATTATCAAAATTATCGACAAAAATTTTTTTCGATCCATAGGGGGGACCACATGGATTTTTTGACAATTTTGACACATTTTCAAAAAATTGCCAAATTTGTTTCTGGGTCATTCATCCGATTTTTACAGAACGCCAAAAATTGCCAATTTTGGCAATTTTTTGAAAATGTGTCAAAATTGTCAAAAAATCCATGTGGTCCCCCCTATGGATCGAAAAAATTTTTTGTCGATAATTTTGCCTGAAAAAGTGTTTTCTAGGGTTATTTGACGCGCTGATCACGAATATGACGTTATTTTTTAGATTTTTACATCTTTTTTACATTTGTTGTTGATTAATCTGTTTGGTGCAAGGTTTATTGCAATGTGATTTTTTGACCAGCTGATTGGAAATAAAGTTTTCAGAATTTTTGTGAATGTGACTTGCTTATTGTTTGGTGTCATTTTGTAGCTAACAATATGTACTTTCAAACGGTATATAACTTTGATGTGCATTGTTTTAAAAATGTGAAAAATTTTGAGCTTAAAGACAAAATTTGCCTGGAAAAATGCTTGGTGCAAGGTTTTCTGCAACGGCTTTATAAATAAATATAAAATGCTAGTGTTATAATTGCACAATGTGATTTAAGTTTAGTAACGAAACTATAAATATATTTGAAATGATATTTTACTTCGCCATCCTTGTGTCATGATGTTTTTGAATGGCGGTCCCTTCAGGAAATGAATATGTGAAAATATTGGGTATTAGAATTCCATCACATAGTAGGATTCTTATTTTTGCCCATTAATTATGATCATCGGTACGCGCATGACATATATTCACATCAATTAATTAGGTTTGCCGCTATGCTTGATATCCAATTCCCACACGCATAAATAAGGAAATTTTTTTTGCTGCATCATTAGACTTGCTAATCATTAGTACAATGGGCAGTGGCCATTTTAATCATCACTTGGCTCTTTGCATTGTTCTGTTTTGGTCCATTTCGTATGTGCTATTTAATTATCATGATGATTATTAGCCGGCCTCCAAGCGGACGAGGAAAAGTACGTCGAGATAATTTTTTTGGATTGCTGATTCTTGTATGCAGAATAATTTAAAAAGTAGATATGCAAATTAAAAATATGTTACGTAATTTTTTACAATAGTAATTTATGTGTAAAGAGAATGATGACTGAGAATCATGCCCGTTATTGTCTCAAGTATGGAAGTTGTAAATTATCCACCAAAAATCATTAAATTAACTGAATGTGCGATTGTTTTTGCTAGCAAATATTTAGCTAGTAACCGCATTAGACTGCTTTAGTCAAATTTATATTATCATCTGGAAGCTCATTTCGCTAGCAGCCTTATATCGATTTAAATATGGTCAAACCATTTCCCAATTCCACGAAGTACGACGTTTTCCCGGGCGCCTAAAAGGCTAAATGTGACACTGAATGGTGGGCCGTAGTTGGATGATATTTTTCTGGCTCTTTTGCTTGAAACATGAGACGAAAAGAGCGACGCAAGACAGGAAGAAGACGGAAAATGAATGACTTTTAGTATGTACGCGGACAGGAGCGCCCACACACTCAAATAGGCCAACTGTAGATACACACCTCCTTCCATTAACATATATAGCCATGGGGTATATAGTAGTAAGGGGTCGCCGGTTAGGTTTGTGCAGTAGAAATGGATAATTGTCCTATATGAAATGAAAAATATACATAAATGCGCATAAAGGAAACACCGCAACAGAATGAGAGTATTTCGTTTTAAAAAACAAACAAATTCCAAAACGTACTGGCTGTACGTTTTGGAAAAATTTTTTGATTTTTCAAAACAACATTTTAGGGCATATTTGGTGTGCTCATCACGATTTTAAAGGAATTTTCAAGATTATTGACACTAGTCAAGTTGAAAGGGCGCGGCAAAGCCGCGCCCGTCGAATTCTCTTGTGTTTGGTATTAGTTATCATATTTTTCCATTTTTCAAATTTTCGATTTTTCAGTTTTTCCATTTTCAATTTTCAGAATTTTTCAGTGTTCTTCAGGATTCTTCGGGATTTTTTCGGTTTTTTCCGTTAGAATCTCTGGTGGTTTGGTATTAGTTATCATATTTTTGTCAGTTGTCCACCCCAGGGTTGGCCAGTTGTCCTCCCCCGGGTTGGCCAGTTGTCCTCCCCCGGTTGGCCAGTTGACCTCCCCAGGGTTGGCCAGTTGTTCTGTCTCGAATCATGGATTTGGTAACTTAAATCTCGAATCATGGGTTTGGTAACTTAAATCTCGAATCATGGGTTTGGTAACTTAAATCTCGAATCGGTCTCTGTCAACTTCAATCACAAATCATGGATTTGGTAACTTAAATCTCGAATCATGGGTTTGGTAACTTAAATCTCGAATCATGGGTTTGGTAACTTAAATCTCGAATCATGGGTTTGGTAACTTAAATCTCGAATCGGTCTCTGTCAACTTCAATCACAAATCATGGATTTGGTAACTTAAATCTCGAATCATGGGTTTGGTAACTTAAATCTCGAATCGGTCTCTGTCAACTTCAATCACAAATCATGGATTTGGTAACTTAAATCTCGAATCATGGGTTTGGTAACTTAAATCTCGAATCGGTCTCTGTCAACTTCAATCACAAATCATGGATTTGGTAACTTAAATCTCGAATCATGGGTTTGGTAACTTAAATCTCGAATCGGTCTCTGTCAACTTCAATCACAAATCATGGATTTGGTAACTTAAATCTCGAATCATGGGTTTGGTAACTTAAATCTCGAATCATGGGTTTGGTAACTTAAATCTCGAATCATGGGTTTGGTAACTTAAATCTCGAATCGGTCTCTGTCAACTTCAATCACAAATCATGGATTTGGTAACTTAAATCTCGAATCATGGGTTTGGTAACTTAAATCTCGAATCGGTCTCTGTCAACTTCAATCACAAATCATGGATTTGGTAACTTAAATCTCGAATCATGGGTTTGGTAACTTAAATCTCGAATCGGTCTCTGTCAACTTCAATCACAAATCATGGATTTGGTAACTTAAATCTCGAATCATGGGTTTGGTAACTTAAATCTCGAATCGGTCTCTGTCAACTTCAATCACAAATCATGGATTTGGTAACTTAAATCTCGAATCATGGGTTTGGTAACTTAAATCTCTAATCGGGGCTCTGTCAACTTCAGTCACAAATCAGGGCTCTGTCAACTTCAGTCACAAATCAGGGCTCTGTCAACTTCAGTCACAAATCATGGATTTGGTAACTTAAATCTCGAATCATGGGTTTGGTAACTTAAATCTCTAATCGGGGCTCTGTCAACTTCAGTCACAAATCATGGATTTGGTAACTTAAATCTCGAATCATGGGTTTGGTAACTTAAATCTCGAATCGGTACCCCATTCCTGCAATTTTCAGCTTTTTCGGACTTCAAAAGTCAAATTTTCAAAAAATGGACTTTTCCAGAAAAAGCCACTTTTTGGGTCAAAAATCCCGAATCTGAACCCATTTTCGGATTCAGCGTATCGAAATACCCCATTCCTGCAATTTTCAGCTTTTTCGGCCTTCAAGAGTCAAATTTTCAAAAAATGGACTTTTCTGGAAAAAGCCACTTTTTGGGTCCAAAATCGAAAAACTGAATCTATTTTCGGATTCAGCGTATCGAAATACCGCATTCCTGCAATTTTCAGCTTTTTCGGCCTTCAAGAGTCAAATTTTCAAAAAATGGATTTTTCTGGAAAAAGCCATTTTTTGGGTAAAAAATCCAAAAACCGATTCCATTTTCGGATTCAGCGTATCGAAATACCGCATTCCTGCAATTTTCAGCTTTTTCGGCCTTCAAGAGTCAAATTTTCAAAAAATGGACTTTTCTGGAAAAGCCACTTTTTGGGTCCAAAATCGAAAAACTGAATCTATTTTCGGATTCAGCGTATCGAAATACCGCATTCCTGCAATTTTCAGCTTTTTCGGCCTTCAAGAGTCAAATTTTCAAAAAATGGACTTTTCTGGAAAAGCCACTTTTTGGGTCCAAAATCGAAAAACTGAATCTATTTTCGGATTCAGCGTATCGAAATACCGCATTCCTGCAATTTTCAGCTTTTTCGGCCTTCAAGAGTCAAATTTTCAAAAAATGGACTTTTCTGGAAAAGCCACTTTTTTGGGTCAAAAATCCCGAATCTGAACCCATTTTCGGATTCAGCGTATCGAAATACCGCATTCCTGCAATTTTCAGCTTTTTCGGCCTTCAAGAGTCAAATTTTCAAAAAATGGACTTTTCTGGAAAAGCCACTTTTTGGGTCCAAAATCGAAAAACTGAATCTATTTTCGGATTCAGCGTATCGAAATACCGCATTCCTGCAATTTTCAGCTTTTTCGGCCTTCAAGAGTCAAATTTTCAAAAAATGGATTTTTCTGGAAAAAGCCATTTTTTGGGTAAAAAATCCAAAAACCGATTCCATTTTCGGATTCAGCGTATCGAAATACCGCATTCCTGCAATTTTCAGCTTTTTCGGCCTTCAAGAGTCAAATTTTCAAAAAATGGATTTTTCTGGAAAAGCCACTTTTGGGTCCAAAATCGAAAAACTGAATCTATTTTCGGATTCAGCGTATCGAAATACCGCATTCCTGCAATTTTCAGCTTTTTCGGCCTTCAAGAGTCAAATTTTCAAAAAATGGATTTTTCTGGAAAAGCCACTTTTTTGGGTCAAAAATCCCGAATCTGAACCCATTTTCGGATTCAGCGTATCGAAATACCGCATTCCTGCAATTTTCAGCTTTTTCGGCCTTCAAGAGTCAAATTTTCAAAAAATGGATTTTTCTGGAAAAGCCACTTTTGGGTCCAAAATCGAAAAACTGAATCTATTTTCGGATTCAGCGTATCGAAATACCGCATTCCTGCAATTTTCAGCTTTTTCGGCCTTCAAGAGTCAAATTTTCAAAAAATGGATTTTTCTGGAAAAAGCCACTTTTTGGGTCAAAAATCCCGAATCTGACCTTCAAAACGTCTTAGGATCACTTTTTCTTGCATTCCGAGAGTTTTTGGTTTTGGAACCCCCCCCCCCCCCCCGGGACCCCCCCGGGGGGGGGTCGGACCCCCCCCCCCTGGAAATCGAAATAAGCCCCCCATGAATTTTTGAAATTTTTTTTCCCGATAATTTTTCACCCTGAATCCGAATCCGTCTTCACTTTTTTCCACCGCTTGACAGATCTTCAGATATAAGCGTTCCAGACAGAGTCCACCTGCACATTATATATAGGACAATACTAAGGAAGATATGTCCTTAGGGCATATTTTCCATTGTTTATCGTCTGGCGATGGTCTATTTACTGTATATTTCAAGAAAATTTTAGCATTCAAAAATGCTAGCTGCAATAACAACATTGCGTACGAATAACTAAACACCAAATAAATGCAAATAGTGACAAAAAACTGAAATCAAAAAATTAATTCTGTATTATTGTATATGAATGAGACTTGGTGAGTAGAGCCGAAGATTGGCGCCAATTGGCGCAAATTTGAAAATTATTTATCCAGAAGGGAGCTATAGAAGGGGGCTAGCGCAAATCTGATATTGCTAACCCCCTCTAGAACCGTATTTTAGAGGGGGTTAGCAATATCAGAATTGGGGGTTACCCACATGAAACGTGTGTTAGCTCAATTGTCAGTTTCACTGAGAGCTATCGCTTCGCCAATCTTCGGCTCTACTCAGCAAGTCTCATTCATACCTAGACCATCTCAAAATTTTAGTCACCAGCATCTGCATAATTAAGCTTCTCATTGCGCCCAATTTCGCAAAAGGATATAATTGGATACATTACTATTTTACAAACAAAACTTACCGTCCGTTAAGCCCATATTATTAAGCCAAATATTTTCAGGATATTCGCCGAATTTCGTCCGAAGAATGTTCAATTGGTTGATAATTCATCGTGCACCGTGCGTTGGGCGAGTGCCGCAAAAGTGGTGAAAGTAATTTTTAGCATTCATTAAGCTAATAATTAGGCAAAAATTTTACAGATGTTATTGGAAATGACGAAGCCTATGAGAAGAGTACGTCCTAGACGCAAGCCAGAGGAAGGAGAACTGATGGAAAGCGAAGACGAGGAAGAAGTCGGCCAGGTTAAGGAAGAGGATGGCGAAGACGTCGCTGTTGTGGAAACTTCTGGAAGCAAAAAGCTCAGAAAGAAAAGGTTGTCCATGGATTCCGAATCCATAGAAGTTAACATTGAGGTAAGTGGTGAATTTTTAAACCGCACTTTATTATAAATTGTCGAAGGATTTAGGAAGTAAAATTGCCACATGGAAAGTGGCGCATTGTGACAAAACATGTACCGGAACAACGTTTGATAATTGCGCGATATGCCACTGGATTTGATTTGAGACGAGGAATTATAATGCCTGTGAGCCGTACACTTCCAGAGCAGCAGCAAAGCCGATCTAACGCCGATCAAGGTTTATTGGGTTTTAATATGTTTTCATTTTAATCGCTGAATTCTAATTTGCTTTCTAGCTGAAATAAAGTTCTATTCCTAGGTAATACAACAAAACTACTAACGATATTTCTTAAGAAATAGTTTTGTCCCAATTTTGTGATTATAATTTGTATTAAAAAAATGTATTTTGTGCGATAACTTTCTTGGCATGTTATTCAATATTATTCGGACAGTCGTTAAAGCGATTGAGCTTGTAGTATCTACTATGATATGAAATTCATTCTATGATATTATTTCATAAAAACAGCGATATTTTTACCAGCAGAACAATTTGTTTTAGACGATTATGAATATTCCTGGTCTACAAAGAAGGAACGCGTTCGTCCAGGATTAAATGTGTTTGATGACAAAGGCCAGGAGTTAGATTGGGTAAAGATTTTTAACGCTTATGCTTATGGAATTACAAAGAGCGTTCATTTCATATTTAGTATATTTGCATGAAAAGTACAACTTATATAAGTTCTAAAATTATCTACCATCATTTCAAACCCTCTGGCAAAAAAAAGTAGAAATTCTTTTTCAGAATTTGAAGGAGGAATAAAATAAAATAATATGGAAAGGTACTAACGGTAGAAGTACTACTAAAATTGTGTTTCAATATAGAATTACAAGGACTTTCTATGGACAGTTCTAGAAATTGTTAAAACAACTATTATTGTTCACAATTGAGTTACTTTCTGTCCTGTTTAGGATTACGAACACGATACACGATTTTTCGAAGACACCGATGAGAAACCGAAGAAAGCCAGTAACCGAAAAAGAGCTCATGATATCTCAGACGATTCAGATGATGAAACAATGGGACCTCCTGAAACACAGAGCAACGAATCGAGATTTAAAGAAATCATGGTCGGCGATGTAAAAATCAAATCTCGAGGTCGCGGCGCTAAGAAATTTTTTGCATTCGCCGCCAATGACGAGGAAGCTGAAAAACATTTACAAGAAAAATCTGCAACATTGGCTTCAGATAAAGTAATCTCGGGGCAATATACTACTGATAAAATCAATGATTGAATTACGATTTTTTAATTTTATTTATTGTTAAATCATAAATCTCTTATATATAATGTTTAGTAAAGCTTGTAGCTTTCATTTACACTTCATTCCCAGTGTTCCAAATTTGGAACGCAAATTTTGGAGTAATTTTTCTCCAATTTTTGGCCTCCTAGCTCATATCTGATATTGCTCTTATATATTCAACTTTTTATCCTGAATCGGGATATGTAATTTGTTTACCCACTTGTTTAACGATGTTACTCTAAAAATGGTCATTTTCGAGACACACCCCGAAAATCGAGGAAAATTGACGAATTTTGGGGCTCAGCGTAAATTTTTGCAATTTCTGAAACCTTCGTATCGTTCGAAATTTGGCACATTTTGCGGAAATTAAAAACTTGACTGGTAAATCGGCTACGCATAATCCATTAAGCTGCCGTGCCGGACCTGATTTTGTTGCCGCACATTTGAATTCGCGCCAAATTTTCGCCATTTTTGATGGAATTAAAAAATACCTATTTTTCCCGTTATGAGGGGTCCAAATGAGCTTTGTATACCACACATCATCAAAATTCCACGGTCGGGCAATGAAGGGTGAAGTGTTATTTTCTGGTGTATTTTTACATGTATTCGATAAATTATTTCATGCGTTTTTGAGGATAAATTCATCATTTTTAGACGAAGTAATGAAAAAATAAATGTTACATAAACTACAAGCAGAGTTCACCACACAGCTTCCGGTTTGAATTTGTGGTATGCAAAAGCTTGGTGTGCGGTAAAATAGGTCCCTTTCGGTAACTCTAATGTGGACAATGGGAGTCTAGGGGACTACTACAGTGATACGCAAAAAAAATTTGCTGGATGCACTCCGCGGACTATTTTTTGCATATCCCTGGAGTATTCCCCAAGACGCCCAATACCCAATTTGGAATTAACCCCATGTGCCTATTTCCTACAAGGGCCTATCAATGACAAGCTTGGCGTTCAAAATATTCAAAAATAATTCAAACCAAATGGTGAGTTGTGCAATTAAATATGCTTTAGTTTGTCCCCCAAACAAGAAAGTTTGAAACCTCGATCCACGGACTTTTCACCTGGGGCATGGATTTTTGGCTCCGGGGCTTCTACTCGGTGAGATAAGACCCCCGGAGCAAAATTTTTTGAAATTCGCATGTTGAACCCCCTGTTTTTACCCCCTCAAAGGTTAGGCTCCGCCCCTTTTTGTCCGTCCGTCTGTGTAAAAAGTTCGGGACCTTCCAGACCACATCCAGAAGCGTGTGATACGTCAAACGATTCCTCTCGATGAGACAAAGCAGGGAAAATTGAAAAACAAAAGATCGGACCACCCACGACGGAGTTATGGCCCCCGAGGGCATTTGTCGAGATCTGGCGTTCCTGACCACCTCCAGAGGCGAGTGAGGTGTCAAATGATAGGCAAATATCTCCAATGTGTGTGGTCCGATGTCTAAAATTTTAGTGGCATTCGTTTTGTCTCACCGAGAGCTGTCGTTTGAGAATTTCAAAAAATTTTTGAAATTCGCATGTTGAACCCCCTGTTTTTACCCCCTCAAAGGTCAGGCCACGCCCCTTTTTGTCCGTCTGTCCGTCTGTGACATATTGTTTGAGAATATCCAGCAAGCGCACAGAGGCGTGTGATAGCTCAAACGATTCCTCTCATCGAGAAACGCTCGGGAAAATTGAAATTTTCGACATCTAACGACAGAAAAAAAGTTATGAGCCCTGAGGGCATTTGTCGGGATCTGGTCGGGATTGGGCGTTCCTCACCACGTCCAGAGGCGAGTGAGGTGTCAAATGATAGCTCTCGGCGAGACAAAACGAATGGCAATGAAATTTTTGAGATTGGACCACCCAGGTTGACGAAAAATGCCCTGAGGGCATTTGTCGGGATTTTGGCTTCCTGACCACCTCCAGAGGCGAGTGAGGTGTCAAATGATAGCTCTCGGTGAGGCAAAACGATTGGCACAGAAATTTTCGAGATTGGACCACACACAGCGGAGATTTTTAGCCTGAGGGCATTTGTCGAGATTTTGGGTTTTTGAGCACCTACAGAGGCGAGTGAGGTGTTAAACGACAGCTCTCGGTGAAACTAAGCGAGTGGCATTGAAATTTTCGAGTTTGGACCACACACATTGGAGATTTTTAGCCTGAGGGCATTTCTCGGGATTTTCCGTTGCTGACTACCTACAATGGCGAGTGAGGTGTCAGGTGATAGCTCTCGGTGAGACAAAGCGAATGGCACAAAAATTTTCGAGGTTGGACCACGCACATTTACGACATTTGCCCTGAGGGCATTTAGGCGTTTTTGGGCGTTTGTGGTCGGGCGCGGAGCGCCCGACCTTCTCCCTTGGAATGTGAGGCAACTTAGAACATAGGTATATCTGTATTATACCCTTTAAAATTTATGCCGTTTTCTAGACGGCCGCAGGCCGAGTTCTTTTCGCGTAGCGAATACCAAAACTGTTATTCATATTCACCCAATTAAAATTTAGAGCTGTCGTTTAACACCTCACTCGCCTCTGTAGGTGCTCAAAAACCCAAAATCTCGACAAATGCCCTCAGGCTAAAAATCTCCGCTGTGTGTGGTCCAATCTCGAAAATTTTTGTGCCAATCGTTTTGCCTCACCGAGAGCTATCATTTGACGCATTGGTCGGGCGCGGAGCGCCCGACCTTCTCCCTTGGAATGTGAGGCAACTTAGAACATAGGTATATCTGTATTATACCCTTTAAAATTTATGCCGTTTTCTAGACGGCCGCAGGCCGAGTTCTTTTCGCGTAGCGAATACCAAAACTGTTATTCATATTCACCCAATTAAAATTTATTGACCAACGAATTCAATCTAAACCACGAATATAGACTCCCAACAGCTAGCCGAGCTCTGCTCGGCTAGTTTATATAATTTGAATGAATATAATGGGAAATGCATATCGTCATCAGTAGCTCAATTATATTTTTGCCAAGAGGTGTTCAAAACTATCATAAAAAAACTAATAAAATTTGAAAAATTGATTTAGCTTTCCGGAAAAATTATTTTTATGATTGCTCCATTTTACCGTAGCAATCGCTTAAGTTTTTTAAATAAAAATTTTTTATTGAGCAAAGGCATCTTATCAAAATTATAGCGTAAACTAGCCGAGCAGAGCTCGGCTAGCTGTCGGGAGTCTATATTCGTGGTTTAGATTGAATTCGTTGGTCAATAAATTTTAATTGGGTGAATATGAATAACAGTTTTGGTATTCGCTACGCGAAAAGAACTCGGCCTGCGGCCGTATTCAAAACGGCATAGATTTTAAAGGGTATAATACAGATATACCTGTGCTCTAAGTTCCCTCACATTCCAAGGGGGAGGGTCGGGCGCTTCGCGCCCGACCACAAACGTTCAAAACCGGCTAAATGCCTCAGTCTAAAAATCTCCAATGTGTGTGGTCCAAACTCGAAAATTTCAATGCCACTCGCTTAGTTTCACCGAGAGCTGTCGTTTAACACCTCACTCGCCTCTGTAGGTGCTCAAAAACCCAAAATCTCGACAAATGCCCTCAGGCTAAAAATCTCCGCTGTGTGTGGTCCAATCTCGAAAATTTCTGTGCCAATCGTTTTGCCTCACCGAGAGCTATCATTTGACACCTCACTCGCCTCTGGAGGTGGTCAGGAAGCCAAAATCCCGACAAATGCCCTCAGGGCATTTTTCGTCAACCTGGGTGGTCCAATCTCAAAAATTTCATTGCCATTCGTTTTGTCTCGCCGAGAGCTATCATTTGACACCTCACTCGCCTCTGGACGTGGTGAGGAACGCCCAATCCCGACCAGATCCCGACAAATGCCCTCAGGGCTCATAACTTTTTTTTCTGTCGTTAGATGTCGAAAATTTCAATTTTCCCGAGCGTTTCTCGATGAGAGGAATCGTTTGAGCTATCACACGCCTCTGTGCGCTTGCTGGATATTCTCAAACAATATGTCACAGACGGACAGACGGACAAAAAGGGGCGTGGCCTGACTTTTGAGGGGGTAAAAACAGGGGGTTCAACATGCGAATTTCAAAAATTTTTTCTCCGGGGGTCTTATCTCACCGAGTAGAAGCCCCGGAGCCAAAAATCCATGCCCCAAGTGAAAAGTCCGTGGGTCGAGGTTTGTAACTTTCTTGTTTGGGGGATTAAAAATGGTATGTACTACAAACGGAACAATATTTCAACGCCAAGTAATGAAAGTCCAACTTTGGAATAGTCGACGTGTTCATGACTAGTGTGGCCAATGTTTTTTGATAGAAATTATAAATACCGTCAATATTTTTGACACAAAAATTGTTCAAGCCGGGTTGGCAAATGTTTTCAAAAGCATTTTTGTTCTTTGGTTAAATAAACAGGATTTTCGAAAAAAAAAATTTCAATAAGCTTAATTTTGTTATTTATCCAGATAATTTACACATAGACATAGTTGACAAAATTCTACCTATTTTGCCATATTATCAGAGTTTTCACTATTTAGTAATAAATCTAATATTACTATCTCTCTAGATTTTGGTATACTCTGTTAATCCCGAAACGACATAAGGAATAGACTGTTAAAGGACAGAACATTGAAGCCAAGATTGGCTCAAAATTTTTATCCTTTATGCCTAATTCAAGTAAAATCCGAAAACAAGTATGAGTCGAAAATCTCGGCCATAATAATGAGACTACGGAACATTCCAAAAAAAGTGCTTCGCGACGTTTGGCTATGACTTTATTTCGGTTGCTGTGACAATATTTTGGTTATATATTCCGTGTGATTGATTCAGCTTTATAATTTGCTTGGTTATTCTACAAACTGGGACTTATAATAATATAGTATTTTCTTTGTATTGGAGTAACATTCCTTTCTCTAAAGATTAATTACATTCCCGCAGAAGCAAATCGAGGTAAGTAAAAAACGAAATGGCAACATTTCTTACCACGGCTAGCAATTTTGGCTCCGTTTATGGAAATAATATAAAATTCTTAACATTTAGCGTGACGATAATTGAACAATGGGAGAAATACACCCAAATGTTATTGCACAGGAAATAATTTAAATACAAAAGGAAAATTGAGAGACTTGTTTCGGGGCAGTTATAAATGCTGAGAAGTGGTCATTATATGACATTATAAAATGTATTTTCATTCCACAGACAGATAGATACAGTGCGCAGGATGTAAATTTATAAAGTTGAGAAATTTGAAATGTTCAGAAAAAAGGTACCTAGTGCCTGAACGTATCCACTCTTACCTAAACCGCTGTATCTGCGTCACGATCCCCCTGTCCCAGAAAACCTAAATCCTCCGTCGGTGCTCGGTTTTCGGCGTGTGATACGTCAATCGCTTCGTCTCGGCCAGCTGAGTCGATTGGTACCGGTTTCAAGCCCGAATTCGACGACCACCGGAAGATATGGCTTCCGGTAATCCGAAAAATCCGGGATTTGGCCAGGTCACAGATCCTCCGTCGGTGCTCGGATTTTGACGTGTGATACATGAATCGCTTCGTCTCGAGGAGCCAAGTCGATTGCTACCGGTTTCAGGCCCGAACAACCCAACTCTGACCGCTGATGGCGGTCGCGAAGCGCCGCAGATACAGACTCCCGAATAACTCACGCTCCACCATTTTTACAAGTGATTGCGGCGAAGCCGCAATCACTTGTAAATCTAATAATATAAGATGTTCTTTTTATCAAATTGAAGCATCAAGCCTTTAATAAATTCCCAGCTAAAATCTTCTTCATTGTTCTAACACCGATAAACATTTTTTATGTTGGGATTAGATTTCTTTGACATTTTCGGAATAAGGTAAACTTGACGGAACAAGGTAGACTTAAAATTTTCTGTTTCACTGGTTTATGAAACATTTTGTCAGATCACAATGTTGTTATCGATTACTTTGTGACGCCGAATTTTGCCAAATATAGCCAACGAATAGTCGAAGATGCCAAATTATGGCAAAAATTGATGACCTACCTAGTTTTTAATGGATTTTTATGCGCGGCAGAATTTCTGGACCACTTTTTGTTTCTTTCATCCTTGTGATCACCATTCACATTTTTGCTTGATACAGTTGCAGCATTGTTACTACCGTAAACTCTCTAATTTAACCCCTCCCTCTAATTATGCCCCCCTCTAGAGCGCGATTGAATAATTATACCCCCTCCAATTTCCAAACATTTTATAAGGATTTTTTTACCCTCTAATTTTACCCCTCCCTCTTATTATGCCCCTCGAGAGGTCGATTGAATAATTATACCCCGGGGGGTTAAATTAGAGAGTTTACGGTATGTTTGTCTATGGCAGCAGGTTGTCAAAATTTATGTAACTCTGTTCTTTTACTTTTCATACAGTGCTAAGACCAAGCAGGTCGGTTCAAAGTTTTGCCATGAAAATAAGTACAGTCAAACCTCGTTATAGCCCCTTCCCCTCCGGGACCGGGCCCAGGGGGGCTATACCCGGGGTGGGGCTATATCCGGGGAAAGTTTTCCCAAAGGCAAAAATGGTCCAAAAACGCCCCAAAATGGTGTTTTTGTGTTTTTATACTATTTTTACCATTTTATACACTTTTCCTTAAAATTACACTATTTTACCTTAATTTTTTACCTTTAATTTGAGCAAAATTGAAAGAAAATTTTGAAAATCGGGGAAAAAAATTTCATGTGGTACCCCCTATGCTTTTTTTCTCCCGACCCTCCCCAAGGGGGCTATAAGCGGGGAAGGGGGGGGGGCTATAACCGGGGAAAGGGGGGGGGGGGCTATAACGGGGAAAATCCTTTGTATTTTTTCCCGTTCCGGGACCAAACGGGGGCTATATCCGGGGAGGCGCTATATCCGGGGGGGGCTATAACGAGGTTTGACTGTATTAATTTATATTAAAAACAAGAACCAAAACAACCGACAGTTCATTTTTGGTATCAGTGAACAAGGAATTTTTCAGTAATGACGTTCACTTGTTTTGTTTTCATAAACTGAATACTGAGGAAAAAACGTATGAAATGCGTAGGTTATATAAAACAATTTATTCAATATCATGAAGAATTTAATTTTATACATGTTCCTACATCAGGCTATAAATATAAAAACTTCGTTAGTGCCGTCAAAGTTTCTGCAACACATTTTGAACGTCAATTAGTTTTTTAAAATATTTCATATGGCGCGAATTAATAAGTCAAAAATAGAAATTACTATTTCGTCGCTTTGTATTAAACGGGAAATGTCCCAGGTATAGTTGTAGTTTCATTTCCCATAATTTCCGTTTGCGTCGTTTAAATCACTAATTCCATTGCGGAAATGTCAATAAAATTGTGTGATGAATATTAAGCGAGTTACATATGCCAGAAAGCAAACGCTACCACCACATGGTTGCCTGCACCACTGAAAACCGTCTAGTAAAGGCCTTATGCGGTGACAGTTACACAGATATAGTGTCAATTGCAATTTGCTCTTTGATGACAAAAAATATCGAAGGAATTATTTGTCCCTTAGGGATACGATTATTCGGATTTTATTACATTGAATTATCAAGATTTAAATATTTGTTTTGACTTTAAATACCACTTTTGTCCTTAAGCTGGTAATATAAACAGAGCATTGCAAAGGTGTTTTAATGTCACAAAATGCATCTAGTGTGACAAACCCTCTGGATAATTTCCTTAAATCAAGTTTTGGTTTTCCGTTATACCAACTTGCTAGCAAGTTTTACGTTGATTAAATAAAAAGTTCGAAAATGGAAATTCGAGTAAACATGTTTTGGTACTCAGATAGTCGTGGGCCGAAGGATTGACGCTTTAAATTGCGTGTTTCGACAATCCAACACTCTAATTCACAGAAATCTGATTATTCTGTACCCTTTTCCTTCTTAAGCATAAAATGGGGTTGTCATGAAATCCAACGTACTTAATTATTACGAAAGGTAAACACAGGTGCAGAGTTCATTAAACAAATTACCTGGATACATTACAAAAATAGTAAAATTTATTTCCCTTAGATAGAGGTGATCAATCACATATTTTTGTTAAAGGACGAAATTTTTTAGAATGTCTATGGCTTTTTTGTCAGTAGCCGTTTTTGACAGTAGCTCATTTGTAAGAAATGAGCTTCGACCCATGTATGAACCTCTAAGTTTTGCGTGTTATTAAAGCTTGTATAGTATAAACTTAGAATTTTCGTGCATATTTTTAAACCCGCAAATTTATATTCAGACAATCTTACTACGCAATTGCACGATATGAGGCTGGGTCGTCTCGAAGACATTTTTAAAGGTGAACGTTTTGAGAAGGTCCCACTGGCTAAAGTGAGACTGAACATCCGCAACATGTAAATTTCGAGAAACCGCCTCATATTTATGCTGTGTGGCACGACAAGCTGCGTGGTATGGGGGATGGTAATCGTGCTCACGTTTCCTGATATGATTTATATTGTTTGATTAATTGCGCATTAAGCTTCAAATTTTAGAAATTAATTTTAATTAACACGCGACTCATTTATAGAAGTATGCGCATTAATATTTTATTTGGAATGAAATGCATTTTCGACGCTTTCTCTTGTTTACCGCAGATCTAATTTCAGTTGTGTTACTCATTAATGAGTAAATTATTTTACCAATGCGCTCGAAATGTCGTCGAGTTTCATGAATAATTAATCCGTATTAGTCACTTGATTATAATTCAATAAAATAAGAGTTATTTAGTGCATTTTTTGAGTATTAGGAGAATTGAGTAATGCTAAGAACTTAAATTTTATATAAGACAGTGAAATTGTCATTGCACTAAATTAGTTTTGTTTAAAATAAACCAAAAATTGGAAAAAATAATTATCTGCAGTTCACAACATTTTTTCAAAATTTACACATTTCAAGATTTTCTATCGAATGTTCTGAATTAATAATTATATTAGCTCTAACAATCATTAGGATCCCGACTATTGTTTCCTAAATCACGTTGTACCAACGAAGGCAATCTGCAACGAATCATAATTCGATAAATAATAAAAGCGCTTTAGCAAGGCGATATTCTCACGTGAACTTCTCGGAAATCCTTAATTGGGCGTTAATTAAAGCACACGCGTAAAATGAATGATGTTCCACATGGGAAATGCGAGTGATGAAAAATGGTTAGTGCGTGGGCCGAAAAATAAATTATAAACAATACAGTGGCTAAAATGGGTACTACAGATTTTTGTTGGTCCAAAAGTAGATTAAAGTCTTGTTTATTAAGTTACAAGGGATCAACAATTAAGAGAATTTTTGCAACACATTATAATTAGGAAAAGGTTGTGGAAATGACCGAATGCGTATTTTCACGTTTGTAAATATGACATGTGTTTATGCTGAAGTTTTCTTATGATACTTGTTTCTTAACAGGTTTTCAACTTTAGATTCACAATTTTCAATTTCGTTCATAACAATCGCCTTCTCGAATAATTTACTACAATCGTCCCATGTGTGGATGGCGCATGCTTCAACAATTGGTCTTGTATTGCCGTGGTTTACAATGGAATCCTTCAGTTCTAGAAAAATTCCAATTATAATAGGTCAGTAAAAATTCTAGATGTGTGTCTCTAAAATTTACCTTGCTTTATGCAAACGGGATTTAGGCTAGGATCTATGCAAACGGGTTTTAGGCAATGTGGACACAACCCTTTAAAACCGCAAAGCATACATTTTCAAATAGCTTTTCTAGTTACGATTATTTCCAACATTTTAAATATTTTTATCTGAATTACGCAGCATAAAACAATACCAGTTTCTTTCTGATTGAAATTGTGCCAATATAAAAATGTTCACATTTGTTGCGGCTTTCGCATTAAGATGGGCGTGTCTTCTATCTAAGGTACGTAATCCTAAGCCCATATATAATACTTTGTGAGCAAATGGGCGGCCTTGTCAAGTACGAAAGTGAGCACGCAGAATGATCAATTGACGATGTAGTGTTTGATAGGCAAGCTATTTAAGCATAATCTTATAGTGTTAAAATGATTGTTTTGATTCCTATTATTTTCCGAGAGGCATTTATCGTATACTTTACTAAATTTAGATTTTGAACCATTTATACGGTGCTATCATTTGACTAGCAAGTTCGTTATATAATTCGGTTAAATAGTTTACGATAGTAACATACTATTTTTAATGACTATTATTTTTAATTATTGATGTTACACATTTTCACTGTTTTGGTATTTTGTATTAACAATTTAATAAATGAAAATCGAGCGACGCTTCCTTTTTCAAAGATAAATGCAATATTTGCCCTTCTCCTCAACGATTCGCTGATATCATTGACCTACATACATCTTATTTCCTTCCCTTGCACGTGTAATGCCGTACATTCACGGTCACTATAACCCCGAAACGCTATAATGGTGTACATTTTTGTTTAAATTTAAGTCACAGGAAAAGCACACCTAACCTATGTCAATAGTTTAGATTTCAACTTTTTTGGAATCCGTCTGACTTTTTGCTATAAAAGGCTTTTTGCTATAAAAGGCTGAAGCTATCCTCACAATAGCGAAATAACTGATGAAACAAGGTGATCCCACCGTTTATCTCATTTCAGTCAGATTTTCGTCAGATTTTGATGAAAATCTGATGAAATCGGGATAAAACGGGTACTTTTCGGCGCGAATTCAAAAATCTGATTTTGCCATCATAAACAAGAGAAAAAAGTTGACATATAATGAGTAATATCAGATTTATGGCCAACGCAGTGAAAAGTGCCCCAAAAAGGCGATTTCATCACTTTGTTTCACCAGATATTTCGCTATTGTGAGGCGGGCTCCATATATGGAATTTACACATATTTCCTTGACAATACACAAAAAGTAGCATTTTAATCTTTACTAGAATTTTTTGTATCCGTTATTTATTGTGGCACGAATAACTTGATCTCTCAGAATGCTAGTAAGACAAATAATGATCATGCGGACAAACAACAATGATGACACAAATTCTAATCTTAATCATTGGACCATTCTAAAAATGTTTTACCGATACACATTCCGTAATTTCACAGAGTGAACTACTATGAATATATATATGAGAAAATTTTGCCATTTTACAAGTTCTAGCATAATTTTTCTCTCATGAAATTGCTCAAACTATGGGGTTTATTACAACATTTATCGTGGGATACTAATGACAAGTTGGTACTTTAAATATTCACTCACCTAAAATATGACGCAATTACATTTTGCGGTTGTAATTTAATGTCTGCTATTGCTATCAATTTCAATGTTTCAAGCTCCACCGCATTTGGGGACTCAAGTTTGGATATACGTTTTATTAATAAACATGTATATATTATTTCTGCATATCACATTTGAGCTAAAGGACACATAAACTTCTCAAATAGCTCATAGTGTCGTGTTTCATTTCCCAATTTTTGGGCTATGACCCAATTCATATTTTCGAATGTGTTTGAATACCGATGATGTTGGGCCACTGCTTATAGTGTAAGGATATTCGGTTTCCATTCCAAATTGGAAACTCTTTCCATTTTAGGAAATAAAGTAATATTGTTTATGCATTGGGTAATAGCGCAAAAAACAAATAGCACCATCCAAGTTTTACATATTAATGGTTGATGATGAATATTCATGGTCAAAATACCCGCATTACCACACACATACGAATAAATGATAAATTAATCAGCTCCTATATAAAGAGACCAATTATGGGTGAAAGCCAAAGTTCGATCCCATTCCTTTTGCATTTTTCAATTTTCGGACCTGAAAATAGATGATATAAATGTAGTATCATTCACATTTTAGCGTTCTCGTTTTCATCGTAATGTAGAGAACATGAAGAAATGCTAAGCAGTGTTGATAATTTCCATTTTATCCGTTACAAAATGTGACCACTTAGCATTTTTCTCTGTTTTCACCTATCATGTTTTCTGTCAAAAATCTTATTTTAAGTAATAATATCCTTGTTTTTATTTGTGCTATTTCTCTACTATGCTCAAGCTGATGTCGTTTAAAATCAAATGATTTAGTGAGCAACTATTAACACTTGCTCAATGGTTAAATAATTGCCAGCTTGAACAACTTTCCAGTAGATATTCTTCGTTACCCTGCGCAGAAAATATACAATAATCTGGTTTGAAATTTTTTAGAACAATTTGAAATGTAAAATATTTTCCCATTTTTGGTGGTTGCCTCTCTGTAACCTTTAAAATGTTTTCGCCTCGCTAAAAATACCGCTTGTAAAACTTTTGCGTTACATGATTTGTCGACCAAAAATCATAGTTAGAAATTTTAGTTATGGCTACAGTTATGTCACACAGTGATATGGTCTTTTGGAGCAAGGACCAGTGCTTGTTGTTAGAAAATGGAACATAAATGATAGCTAATTTCGTAGTTACGGAATGAAATTTGTAATACAATTTTAATAGCGAAAACTGTTCAAATTCATTAACCGCTAAGGTTAGATATTTTGGTACCTTTAAAGATTATACTCGTTTTAATTAATTAATTTTAATTTATTTGCTCTTCTTGGAGCGTCGGGTATATGTACAATAAAGTAGACAATTACGGTGTCAATAATGCAACAAGTGATACAAGCACAAACAATTATATCAAGCAAAGACAATATATCTAACAATGAATGTGTGACAAGCCAAGTCATTTAGGGGGGAAGGTTTTGAAGTGCGCTCAGTAACCGTGGAACATTAATTGCAAACATAATTTCTATGTTAACATTTACCATTTACATTTTGTTTGCCTCTAAATTGTAACTACCAAACTAAGTGGAATTTACGTCGTAAAATAAAATAGTCGTAATATTTAAAATTCCATCTATTTTACACGGCTTTTTCCGACACAAAGACTTAAAAAGAAGAAGTTGAATTGAACTTAGCTAAATTCGACTCACTCCTGAAATTGTATGTAACGTTGTATTTTTTCATGCGACGGTGTATATATGTTATGACTAGGCCAATCTACTGACTAGAAATTATGCACAACCTGACATATTTTGAGTTAATGTTATGAACAATCACACTCAATTATAGAATATAGAGCATAACATATAAATAATAACTAAAACACGACTTTTTATATTAAAACATTAATTTGTATCTTAAAAGTGAATGTTTTCAGAATACCTTAACGCCGAAATACGAAATCAATATTACTGTATTTTCGAATAATGCTACCATTTATGCGATTCTCCTCAACACTCCCATGCAACATACTATATTTAACCGCCATGGGTTTCCTACTGGTCACCTATCATACGACCATATCTTCATCGTATGTTATAAACAAGATCTCACCATCGTCAGACATTCAGGGACCAGAAGACTATGGTTAGCTCCTGATTTATCATTTAAAAGAGCCAGTTTTCGTTAGTTTGAATAATTTCAGAAAGCATAATTGCTTCGCTCCAAGGCGAGCTATTCACTCATTCGGCGCTGAAAAACATCGGAAGGGAGAGGCCGTGCCTTGAAATTATTGACAAGAACGCCACTATGATTAAGTCAATTGGTGTGTTTTCTTTTTGAATAATTTAAATTATTATGGGTAAAAAATGCTGGTGTAGCGAACGATAAAATTGCGAAGTATTTGCTTTATCATGTTATTATGCGCTCACATCTAGTTATGTTCTATTCACCAGATTTGTTTTTGTGTAATCATATATAACTACAGTCTTCCCTCTCTAATCCGTCATCCACTTAATCCGACATATTTTGACCGACGGAATTTTTTGTATGCAAATTCCCACACTATTCCGTCCCTCTAATCCGACCCTTTTCGGCAAAAACAAATGTTCTACGAAAAATAATTTTCTTACCCGACACAGCGCAATTATCAATGAAGTTGTCAAAAATCTAGCAAAAATTAAAATTTAATTAAAATAGTTGAAAATTTCAATATTAAAATACGCGCCAGAATTTGTAGTCGTCATTTCATATTCGGACCAGCTTTGAACCTCTATAATTTTTCGCCAAAACGGATAGTGTCTTAGGAATTTGAGAGGGAAGACAGTATATATAAGGATAAGACTTAAGCGATGATCAAAAACAAGTAACCTGATAAGATATAGAGGCGCATTTATTGCCATATATTAAAAAAAAGTCTAACTATGGTGATATGCTGAAGCTATCGATTTGATTGTATTAGTAACTTTAACTAACAAGGAAACCTCACTTGGGGTCACACCGATCTGGGAAAACTGACTGCATAGGATTGTAGTACTCGATGGGGGGAATCGAACGGTACCAAACTTTTTTCCTACTACGACCGAAAAACAAAATTTCACAAATACCTGAAAGTCAAAAATGGCAATTTAGGCTAAAAATGACCATTTTTGGCCAAAAAATGGTACTTTTTAATGCGATATCAAAAAACTAATAGCAGATTCGTGATCAGCGCATCGAATTATCCCTAAAAACACATTTTCCAGAAAATTCTGAAAATCTTGAAAAATCTCGATTTTTGGAGCAAAGGGGGGACCACATGGTGCTCGAAAAAAAAACGATTTTTTTAAATTGGTTTTTTGTATCCCTCAAAATATGGCATTTTTCGGCCAAAAACAGCCATTTTTAGCCAAAAATGGCCATTTTCAGGTATTTGTGAACTTTTGTTTTTCGGTCGCAGTAGGAAAAAAGTTTGGTACCGTTCGATTCCTCCCATCGTGTACTACAATCCTATGCAGTCAGTTTTCCCAGATCGGTGTGACCCCAAGTGAGGTTTCCTTGTAAGTACAACAACTAATGCTTGCAATATAAAACCAAAATAGCAGAATTAAAAAAACGTGTAAAAACCGTTACATACGCGATTTCTTCCCTGTTTTGTCATAGAAAAATACTATAACAATTATAAAAAGTGCTAATCCTATAATGTTTAAGCGATTGCAAAAATCGTAAGAAAAATGTATCATAAGCAAAATCGAGATGTTAACGAAATCCGATATAAATGAATACATTATATGTAAATTTTAACAGCACCGCTAATTTGCTGCTCTTAGTACTGATTTTACTAGAATAGAGGAACCAGTTGCAAAGGAATCATGTCTAATTATAAGGATCATTACAAAAATCAAACACTAAATTAAGGAACATTTTAGGCAAGACAACGAGACAGTTGGTCGACATTGACCCTAGCGCAACTTTTTCAATCTCTTACTGTTCGGCGGCGTCCGATGAGGCCAATTACTGCGCAGTAGATTCCACTTGCGCTACGATTTATAGTAAGTAATGTTGGTTATTGCTAAAACATCTACCATATGCCCTGTAATTAATACCCATTCATCCCCCTAATTAATATGGTAATTAACTTCGAATCAACTAATAACTATTTGCAATTATTTACAAATATAAATGTTTTTATATCTGAACTTTTAGGATGGAAAAAGGCACCAATCCACCAAGAATTTCTTGCAGGCTCCGGATTTGAATTTTTGCTCGAGGACGAGATCCTTGTCCCTATGGGCTGTACCTGCGTGATAAATGCGCTAAAACCAGGCACACCAAACCTGCCCGTTATAATTTTCTAATTACTTCTTGAATGTTTACTTGTCGATTGATTTAAGCTATCTTCTGCATCATATTGAGTCACTCGTGTTCTATTATTAAATTTCTTCTCGAAAATATCTTAATTATTTCTAAAATTCAAAATGAGAAAGCACTACATTATTTATATTGATATTATTCCAATGTTTAACTTTAAAATATTTGTGGAATTCCATCTCAAAGCTAGTCATTTATGCATAACACCGAAATTTTGACGCTTATTGTAATGTTTTAATTATCAATGGCAAAAAGGTTTATATTTTCATGTCAATAATTATACATTCATAATTACATGCATGTTTGCATCAATAAATATTACTGCCTTGTAATTTTTACACACACATAGTGTTTAATGCAAACATAATGCTCAATGAATAATTGTAATTTAGCATTCTACTACCAGTTACCTACGCTTTAAAGAGTTTCTGTGTTGTAAGATGACCTGTGCGAGTTATGTCTTTTAGATAGATAAATATCGGTATTAATCATAAGACATACGTTCGCGGCAATCTCTTTACAAAAAGTGGTATTTTGTATTTTAAACATTTATTGCATTTGTGTCACTTAGCTTTTAAAAATATTTCATTATTAAAAAGGTGTGTGAGAGAGGCTCGGGACTCCCGAGCCTCTCTGTATTTGTAAATATGCTTCCTGAGCAACAATTCTACAATATAATTTGCCATTTTCCCTCTGTCCGCTGCACGCAGTTAGGCCCTTTTTTGAGGCTCCCGGACCATAGGCTCGCGGCTACCCCCCCTAAATCGGCCACGGGAAGACGAATGGCGCAAAATTTTTTGGGGTGGTCCCGCCACGAAAATTGACTTTTTTATGATTTTTTGACCAAAATCAAGGTTCTACAAGGAAAATTTTTTACACTCCGCACCATATGCGGCGTGTGATAGCGCAAACGACAGCTCTCGATGTGCCAAGCAAAATGGGTTATTACTCGCCCGTAACCTATCTCGAAATTTTTGAGTTTTTCAGGATGGGAAAATCCTGGATTTCGGCCAAAATCGAGGTTCTACAAGGAAAAGTTTGACAACGGAAACGATTGACACCAATTTCAGCCAGAAACCCAACAAATAGAAGGCTGCGCCCGGCGAAGCGGCGCGAAGCGCCGCGAGGGCGGGCGCAGCCGAGCGAGGCCCGCAGGGCCGAGGTAAGGGGCGCTGGGCAGTCGGGAAAGGTAGGTCGAAGAAAAACCTAGAGGCAGTTTAATGCGCGAAGCGCATTAATTAAAATACCCAAAGGCATACGAATTGAATCTAAACCATATATAGACTCCACCATAATATAGACTCCACCGAATCTAGCCGGCGTTAGCCGGCTAGTGCACACATTTACAAGCGCCTCACGGCGCTTGTAAAAGTGTGTAAATGGGGAAGCCTATTAGCTAGCAAAAGCACCGCCGCTATCGCGGCGTTTCGCGACGAAAAAAAAATTTTTGTCTAAAAAATGGTCTAAAAAATTTTGTCTATATTTTGTCTAAATTTTTTGAAAATCTGTATCAGCACATCCGTACGAACATTTTAAGCTATCACTTGCCCGGAAATGAGCAGCGGAAGGGGTCTAAACGCCAGTGGACGCAGGCAGGCAGGCAGGCACGCACGGACAGACGCACAACGGTTTCTTAGTAAAGTATCATAAAGCAACATTTCTGTAACAGCATGACTTGATCAGTCATTAACCCTTCATAGCCGAGTGTATCCGATTAGATACGCTTTTGGTGAGCTCCATTGGTTCCTAGAGTGTCCGAATAGATACGCAACTTTGGAGCAATTTTTGGCCTATTTTTGGTCTCCTAGCTAAAATCTGCTACTACTCCTATAGAGTCAACTTTTTGTCCTGAATACAAATTTGTAATTAGTTTTTATGTTTTAGCTCAAAAATTTTCTTGCGATTTTTTCTCGAAGTACACTCTTGAAAAACTCGAAATTTTTCGGAAAAAAATTTTTTGAGACTCGACATAAAAACTAACTTCAGATTCGTATTCAGGACAAAAAGTTGACTCTATAATAGTAATATCAGATTTTAGCTTGGTGACCAAAATAGGCCAAAAATTGCTACAAAATTTGCGTATCTGATCGGATGCACTAGAAACCAATGGGGCTCACCGAAAGCGTATCTAATCGGACACTCTCGGCAATGAAGGGTTAAACCTTGGCCTAAAACTCTAAGTTAAGTGCCTCTAAGCCTGAGCTTCAGTTTAAACCATGGCTCAAAATTTACACTTACACTTCGCCCAAGTTATGATAGGAACTGTGAAAGAGCTTCTTGCCAAAATGAAATTTATTACTACACTTAACCAAGCTTGAAAAGAGAGCTAAAATTAGAGTTCCAACCTGATAGCATGATACCTCTTATAATCCCCCAACATTTACTTCCGTTTCTGTTTCAACAATCATAATTGAGCCTTTTAATACCAAACTCTCTGGAAACGGATATCGGCAAAGCATACTTGGCCGTGAAGCAAAAAAAGCGACATTTTCCCCATTTTTTCCAAAAAGGTTGGCATTTTTCTGCGTTGCGTGAAAAACTTTTTGTCGGATTTGTTAATAGCTCGCCGATACTTATCAAATGAGCTATCACAAACCCCTTTAGCGGGCCGGTAAAGTAAGTGCCCGAAAAGAGGTTGATGGTTTCTATAAAGGGCATAAATTTCAATATTAAAACGAAATATATATAATGTTCCGTCTGGCGCATGTCTTCCATGATATCAGCAGAAATGCACTGTGCAAACTTGAAGCAAAGCGAATTTCTTTGACAGTGAATCATCCGTTGCAGAGCCATTTCCTTTTTGTTTTGTCGTTCATTATCTTTGTTGGCTAAGTGCGTCTGAAAAACATCACACAATTTATGTGTCGAAGAACGAAAAAGGAAAGCGAATCACAGAGGTGGGATAAGATTATATTGGGCAATCTGGCTTCTGCAACAGCATTTTAGCTGCTCCTCCTTGTCAGAAAGGACTTCAGGTTTAGGGAGAGAAGTTGCGGGATACGTTTCGCTTTTGCTTTCCTTCCCATTTTCGCGGGAGATTTAGCGCAACTGCGAAGAACCTTAGCGTCTTTCCTTTTTATTTTTCTTAGGATCACTCTCTATAGAGGAATCACAACAAAAGTGTGGAAGGTATGAAACCTAGAAGTTGTGATTGATGTCTGTTTCTGCCAGCGCGTGGATTATCCTTGCTTCTTTCTCTTTTCGTAAGGTGCGTGCGCACCCCGCAGGGTTTGTGGCAGCTATAACAGACACATCATACCGTCTCTCCAGCTCAAGCAGAGCTATTATGTTCAGAGAAATCCACATTCAGCTTGCAAAGGCATAAAGAAAAAAAACTACCTCTCTACTAGTTCTCTACAATAACGCTGAATGGTTCGTCATTGAACGAATGAGTGGGAAATGTGTGTGCGTATGCACGTTCGCTAGAGTGCCTCGATTGATGAAAATCCACTCTGCGACAACGCGTGAGCGCGCTATGAGTTTCGATTAGATTGGAACCGAGATGACTGGACAGACTCACTTAAGATCTTTGCTATTATTACATATAATACATATTTAGTATTTAGTATTTATTTGTACTTCAATTTTCCGCGTAACAATTTTTGTAAAATGCATTCGCTTTTATTTAAAATTATTGACTAAATATTGTATGCAGTATAAATAAATTATTATATGTTTTTAGTTCGAATATATTGATTGGCTAAATTGAATATATTTGGGCCTTTAAAAAGAAAAAGGGTTATGTTATCAATAATCGGCAGAAATAAAGTTGAACACGATCTTTAATTTTTCCCAGTTAGTGACAAAATTTGCGTTCAGTTATATTGACTTATGCGTCAAAATTGAGGATAATGTGAATAGCAAAGTCTAGGTTAAAGTCAATACCTAATTATTTATACCCCCTTACTTTGGTTCCTAACAAAGCACTATTCAATTACCTATACATGCTAATGATTCGATGACTCATTTTATTTGGTATTGTTTCTGTTACACCACTTGGAAATTACACTTTAGTATTGTTAAAACAAGAGAACCCTCGGCGGATTACCGCCTCGAATCGGCGGGTTCTCTTGTTTTTTTTTCGCGGTTAGCGTGCATCCGCGGCCCCCTGGGGGGCAAAGGGGGTCGCGAGGGGCCACAGGGGGTCGTGCCGCCCCTGAAACCGGTACCAATCGTCTTGTCTCACCGAGACGAAACGATTGACGTATCACTCGCCAAAATCCGACTGGGGCGTGAAAAGTTTCCTTTTGTGGCCCCCTGGTGGGTAAAAGGGGTCACAGGGGGTCGTCTGGGGGCTGAGAATGGTACCAAACGTCTTCTCTTGTCGAGACGAAGCGATTGACATATCACTCGCCAAAATCCGAGTGGGGCGTGAAAAGTTACAAAACCATACCCCCCCCCCCCCCGACATCTATACTGCGAAATAGGTTAGAGTGGAAACCTATATGTACATTCAAATCATCATTAATGAGGGTTTGCTAATATTTTTTGGCATCAATAAATTTAGATGAGATGAATAGAAAGCAGTAACGTTTAAAGATAAGGTTATTCGAGTTAGACATAAAAGTTTGTGGCTACAGAAATTTGTAATCCCTGACATAATGATGTTATGCTTTTTATTATTCCCAAAATTCCCTGACATAAGATTTGTTCCCGTTAGAAACTTTATAATTATGCCTCTTCCTGCGACTTCTTTCAAATGTATGAAAAATGAGCATTTTGACCACTACTTTGAGAGATATTGTTGCCTGAGGATAAATCATACATTTTTATCATTGGGTGTCACGGCGAGCTTGTTTTAGTGCTTCCTTTGGGTTTATGCAAGCTCGTTTATAAAAATTATTACGAAGGGAAGGCTGACTAGTCGCGACAGGAAGAACATATTCGTTTGATTGTTTCTCTATTCTCGAATGGGGTTTTGCTTTATTGCGCAAGAAATCCCGAAATTCTATTTGTTTCGAACTGGTTATTGTTCCGTAAAATTTTTATCTACAGTTTTATCTACAATCAATACAAATATACGATTATATGGTATCTAATCTATATCTAACAGTAGAATGTGCAATTCGACTAAAATTGTTATCGAATAGTAGATTTTCGTAACAATCAGACACAAGTAGTAATAAGTATTCGATAGTTCCCAAAAATGATTTCTGGAATATACAACAACTAGCGGGATATGGTGCCCTTGGCACCAAAATTATATTACGGTGTCCTACAGTCGGGCCTCCGGCCCTCACTCGGCTTCACCCATTATATTCCCCATAGTCGAAAACCTATAACGGCACCAAATCCCGGGGATTTGGTACCATTTTCACGCTAAGTCAACGATGCATCAGAATCCGGGATTCTGAATCCAGATACCTAAAATCTGACTTCAGATTCGGATTCCCCGTAGCCGAAAATCCCCTGGTACCAAAAATTTGGGCCAGAATCCCGGAAAACATGAATTTCGAAAATTTGTAGTCTGAGACCGTGACATACTCAATCACCCAACCAGCCGATTACTATATAAAGGATAACAACCTAATATTATCAATGAAAATATTAATTTAATTGTTAATCAGGAGTTTCTTTTCTGACTATCATAATTTAGAATGATACAATTACCACAAATTATCTACCTCAACCCCCATCCTCTCCGTTAACTCTTCAGAAGAATAGTCTTTTCAATTTTCTGTGCTTCCTTCAAGAGTATTAATCCCGAATATGTCAGCCTGTATAATGAGATTCTACAAAATTTTAGAAGCTATTAAATAAAATTAGATGACTTACCGAGGAGGACTAAAGCAGAGGGTTTATGGTAATTGTATATTTAGATGTTTACTAGTGACCTGCGTATATTATGCTTTCTTACGCTATTGCTTTTTCTAAAATTTACCACTTAGGCATATCACTGCAAAATTGGGCAACAATTCTGGGCCAGCAATCACTTGATTCGTTTCTTACGTACTTGAATGCCACTTACATGTCGAACCAAAAATGAGAAAGCAAAGGAAGCGATTATAAACAGGATATCAGCTGATCAAAATTATATTGGACGCTTCCGGCAGACATTAATCTATTCTTCTAATATTTCTATGTGCATGTTACACATTATCCGGAACAATGAAATGAGTTCCGAAAACGATCGGCTTAATAACTCTTCAAGTAATAATGAAGCTTCCTCAGGGACAGTGTCAATCAAATCTCCAAGACGAAAAAGGCCTAGTTCGCCTCTAAATACTAGCTTCATATTATTCTCCCTGTTACTTTTGCTTGTAAATTTTGGTTGGTTCAGTAATTCTGGTAATGCCGTTGCAGCTCAATCGTTGGCAAGTAAATAATTTAAATTCTTTTTATTCACATTTAGTTTTACTAAACGTTAATACTTTTTTATAGCCGTTTTGTATGAAGAAAATATTGTGTTAACATAATAGTTCACCCAAAGCTTTCGAATTGCCCCATTTTTAAATTTTATGAACATGATCCAGGCTATACACGCAAGTTATATATTTAAAGTTTTTCTCAGGGTCTACATACAACGCAGTATATAACTAGCCATTACGCATCATCTTTGCCAAAAATAAAAACGCGTCAATTTGAAAAATTGTACAATCTTTTTCATTACCCAATAAAATGATAAATAAATACTATTAAGCATTTAATTTGGCCATGAGAAATTAGTCTCGAAACCATAAAAAATTATGAGAAAAAAGAGTAAAAGGCAAATTAATTTTTTTGGTATGTTAAATTTAGCCAAAATTTTCAGGGAAAATGTAAAAATATATTTTTTGTTGCGAAAGTGAAAACAAGTATACAAGAGACAACGACCACATTAGCACAAAACTGTATTAGCCATCTTTTTACGTTGAATATACTCTGGTTGGCCCAAAATTATTTGTGTTTCAGTTATTGATTTTGTCCCACTTATGCATTGAATGAAAAACTGTTTCCCTTGGTGCTTCAAAACTATCATCGGGCTTTAATCCGCGCCATTGCACCAACGACTTCTGGAAGATTCTAGAAGGGTGAGTAATGGTTCAAATTAATTATGAGGCTCTGGGCTTTCGATTAAGCCATTACTCATCCTTCTAGAATGTTCCAGAAGTGGTTTAGCGCAATGGCGACAATTTAAACCCAATGGCAGATATGAAGCATCAAGGGGATATTTTTAGATAGTTTCTTCACAGAACCGGATGTGCAGCCAGGCTTCTCATCCAGACTCAGTCCCAGAGCTTTCCAATTATTGGCAGATTACTTAAAACAACGGGTTTCCAAATTTCTTAAATTTGGCGCACTTCAATATAATTCTTCAGTCACTTTGACGCCTCTGGTAAGACATATTTATAATGTAGCAGCACAATGAAATGATGCTTTTATTAGCGACCTGAAACGTTAAAAACGTTGCATGTTTTTAACAAAATAGAGCAAGAAAATATTTAAAAAATTATAAACATACACTGTTACCAACTTGCCCTGTAAAATAATGTTTTCATCAGGTACAATTCCAACTTGCATCAGCGCCGGGAGCAAGTGTGATAAATTTTGACGCTACCGGTTTTCAATCAAAGTTAAATGTTGTGGCTGGGAAAGAAATAACATGGACGGTTAGTCATTTATTTTATCTAAATTTGTCTACATGAGGTAATTTAGGGTTCTAACTTGCGAACAACGGTGCGATCCTCATATAAAATGCTGAGCTCTAATGGTGAAGTAGTGGGAAACGTGCCAGTTACATTTGACAAGCGAGTTTGTTTGATTGTTAAAAATTTTAAAGGCTTAAGCATTATTGATCTCGTCAAATCTCTACCGTTTTAGTAAGTTATAACAACAAATAATCAAATTTAGTTCCTGGAAAAATGAACTTTTGGAGTTCAAAATTTCAGTTTTTCACTAATTTTGTGCGCTTTTTAAGTAGAGAACTTTAGAGTTTAAAGTTGAGAAATTATAAGTAAAAAATCTCTAAATATATGAATTGGTACCAAATCTCGGCAATGTATGAATATTAACACATTCGTTGTTTAATAAGCCTAAATATGTCTTCTCAGAAGCCTAAGGCCGTTCGAGCCTGAGTCATGGTTATGTCATTTTGGATATTATTTCAGCCACGAAAAAATTATTATTGATTTAGAACTAGCGTAGAAATTGGACTAAATACAGCCATCAATTCTGATGGACACCTGAAAACAGACCTAGAGCGATGTCGCGTATTGGTCGGAGAATTGCATCTGGAATTCACAACGGTAAGGGCGCTAGGTCAAAGTTTTAAAAACATGTAAAATTTAGATTTCATACAAATAACTATACTATATGATAGAAACACGCATAATTAAGCGCCCCCATTGTTCTCGAAATTAGTTTTAGTAATCCATCATTCTTTTAAAAGCTCAGAATATTTAAATATTTCACTTTAGTTTTGACAAGTTTTCAGTATAATAAGCAATTAAAAAATAAAATTTTAAAGAATAATCGCTTGAAGAATTTGCGTGTTCTTGAAAAACTGAAAATGAGATGTTTTGTTACAGGCAGACGCGGATGTATTGCGGAATTATTTGCCTCTAATACACCGGGCTATTCGAGATCAGCTCGACAACGTAAGCCGATAATTTTTCTAATAGTTCTCGATAGCAATTCGTAAGAACGCTTTACATCATCAATGGCTCTAAAGTGGGATGGGTTACGGGTGGGTGAACACGGAATAACCGACATATTGTATGAGATTAATATATTTAACCCTTCATTGCCAACCTTCATTGCCAAACATTAGCCCTTCATCCTCCATTAGTTGTTAAGCGTTTTAAACGCAAAAGATAGATGTTATAATATGGTACAAAATTTTAAGTAGCAAAAAACGTTTTAATTAAGATGTAATAATAAGTTTAATAATAGTCGTTTCGTCGCTAATTCTATACGACTATTACTACAAATTGCAAGTGCGACTCTTCAGTAAAATTTGGGCAGAATTCTGGCGTTACCATTAGCTTTCCTTTTGGTGAGCTGTCTTTATCAAAATCATGATGTCTGCCATTGTTTATTTCTCTTTTCTATGTGATCTATTTACAGACACACTCTTTGTATGAATAATGAACACTCATTCGTTTCTTTCTTTTTGTCAAGAAGAGAGCAAATCAATGTCGTATCCGAACGGATACACTCGGCAATGAAGGGTTAAATTTAAGCTTTAAAATTTAGTTTTATACAATTACGTAAACACCTGGTAGAACTTTTTTATTTCCAGAGTTAAACGTTATAAGAATATTTTAGTTGTTGTGCCCCACATTCCACTCCGAGCTCATCCCTGTAATAGCCAATCGTTTGTTCAACACGCCAATGAGTGCCGCTCTATTCGACCATTATTTCATCAATTATGGTCTCATTGGCTCTGTATTGTATGGAGCCGACGGGTCTGTGGAGATGCGACATCGTGGGAACGTGTTCGGTATTCTGCGTCAAGGGCGTACTCGACTAAATGACTTCCGATTGCCGTTTCGAAGTGCGCCATTACTAGCGACACAACTGGCTGAGCAGAAACATATGATCACGTTCTCGTTTTCAAATTACACCCTCGCTAGTTTGTTGTTCTGGATGGATCAGTACAGGTATATTTACTAAAAACGTTAAAGACGGTTAATAAAAATATGCCGGTACCACTGAGTAATTTCTGTTAATCATAACTAATAAAAGGTTTAACCAATGTAAAGTAATCTTTACAGGAAATTTGACTTTGAGATCAGTAAACAAAGCGTAAATGACTCGAATATTGCTGGTTATCTGAGAACAGAATGTGGTGCCAAAGATATTTGCGCAGGAACGCTATTCCCCGCACTAGCACAAAGTTTCTCGAATGGACTTGTGAATATTAAAACACATACGGTCACTTTTCCACATGTACGATTCGAGCATGGAAAAGCATTCGTCGTGGTGGACAGTCGCATAGATGCTTTTGTTAGCGTGAGTTTTATTTCCATGAATTTTATTCTATATACTTACTTAATATAAATCAGCCTAATTTAAGCAACCTGATAAAAATCGCCGATTCCTAACTGCCTCAATGCTTGCAGAATTAGTGCTAACCAAGCCCACTTTCAAAGATTATACTTTTAAAGCACAACTAGTCATCGACTCGTTTAAAATCTCAGATGTAGTCAGCTTGGTAGAGGGCATTGACGCTGGTTCAATCGAATTTCTTATTAATGCGCTCAATGAACTGATAGTAGCAGACGACATTTTAAAGAAACTCAAGGACGGTCAGTTATTAATTTTAAAATATTAATTATCAATTATTATCTTAGCTGAAAGAATACGAATTAAAAAACAAATGTTAACTATTGCATAACAGTTACTACAGAGTTACTACTTACAAAACTCAACATTTTTGACGATAACTTATTACGAATTTTTCATTAATTTTTTTTACAAAGTGACAATTATGTAAAATTTATCAATTTATAATAAATAACATATCTTTTAGGTATAAAGCTACCAATTCTGCTTGATTTTGAACAAAGCAGTTCGGAAGTTCACTTCGAAAAAGATCACATGTGGGTTGGCGCCGATTATTGTTTCGACGAACAATGCAAAAAATCCGCTGCGAATAATGCTGCTTCTAGAAGCGCTACTGGTAAAAGCGTCGGACAAAGTCAGGATATGGATGTAAACTACTATGATGCTGCTGGATAAATAAAAGCCATAGCTATGAATTCTTTTAGATACCGTATTACCTCTTGAATAAGCACCTCTCTATTATAGGCCTCCAGTAATATAAGCACCCTAAGGGATGTTTGAAAAATATAAGCACTCTAGCTAAGAGTATTTTAGCAAAGTTTTGCTAGAATTTTATTTTTATGAACTTCGATATAGCGCTTTTATGCATTTTACACATATTTGCACGTTTCGCGCCCCCTTTCAGCTTTTATAGATCTTCTCTCAAAGTTATGGATAAAATTTAAATACAATTGAAAACGAAATTTGCTAGTAATTAGGATTTTTTATTTTTTGGCTATATTTTTGCTCATTTTATGCAAATTTTCTTGATTTTCGGTTAAACATTGAATTAATTTTAGACAAAAAATTAGTGAAGTTTAGACTACAAATTTTGAATCGGAATGCCGAAAATTTCAGATTTAGTGGAGAAATCTCGAAATATTATCTCTCGCCGTCTTGCCAGCGAGAGGTTAAAATATTTAAGCATCCTTCATTGTATACACCGCCTAAAGTAAGCACTCCTCAATAGGGGAGTCGTAAAACATACGCACCGGTGCTTATTTAAGAGAGTACGGTGACACAATAGTTTCTATTTCTGTGTACAAAATCTGATTCGTATGAAAATAATTTGCTATCATTTATTGGGTTTTGTTCTTCTATATTGAAATTTCCAAAAATGAAGGACAGTTATGGAATAGGTGTCTCACGGTTCTGATCACAACTTTCTGTCTAGGAGTTAGTAATAAAGTGTATGTCGTTCTTGCAAATTTGTTTTATGTCAGTCATTCTTAAGGTCAGTCAAGTAATTAGACTGATTTGATAAATATATTTCATTGCTTGTTTAAATAAAATATTGCACTACAGCCATCCGCATTTTTATCCAGTATGTATGGCTGGATTAAATTTCCTCTTGAAAGTTGGAGAATGCTTACCGTGAAGGTAAATAAGTATACAAAAATATCTCCGCCTGCGCGCAATCAACAATTACATAATCATATGTTCGTTTGTTCTTGTCCGCCGACCTGAAAGTTTTTCCTGTGGAAAGGAATGAGTAATCAGTCCTTGGCTTGCAAAATAATTGAGCAAACATTCAGGATTTCCTTGATGTTGCACTTGACATTTAAGACATTATAGAAACTTGGTTTGGAATAGAGGCGGTTTCCAACATAATCTTGATCTGACCTTAAAATGGTCCAGCCGACAATGAATAATCGGCCACCCAACAAAAAGGTTTGGCCTTATGGAAAGACGATAATACTATTATTGGTGCTGACCTTGCTTTTTTATTTATTTTTCGCGCCTATAACAAGTTATTCCGAGAATTTTACTGAAGATGAGTGTTGTATAAAACTTACTAGCCAAATTTTTCGGCCAATAGGTAATACGAATACAATCGGAGTGTTCTGTTTAAACTCATGAATTTCTAGACATTTACGAGAATTCTATATATGAAATAGTTAGACGATCACGATCTCCAGATGAGTGGGCGCCTTGGGCCGACTGGTCCTTATGTAGTCAGGAAATTGGAGGTCGGTAATCGTTTTATTTTTCTCCGGTGTTTAGTTAACATTGCAAAATAAAAGCTTTACGAAGTTTTTATCGCCTGTTTTCCCACATATTGAATGGGATGTTATTCTCTACAATATTTCCTTCACGTCACTTAATTTTAGTTGCTTCCCAAACGCGCTCACGCGCCTGTCTTGGTCCTTCAGGCAACTGTCCCGGAGGCGAAGCAACGCAGGTACAAACTTTGTTTTATGAATTCTTACAAAAAAACAGAATAGATTAGAGTAATTTTCAGGCACGCCCGTGTCTTTCAAACCCGTTAGCCAGCTCTCCTCAACTTGATCAACAACAAAAGGTGTATATAGCTGCGGAATGGAAGCCATGGACCACGTGGACTGAGTGCAATAGGTTGGCTATTTTAAACGTAGTAATTTACAGTGTATTTTACGGAAAAGCGGGAAATTTACCAAAAAATTACAGAAGGCTTGGTTTGGTCAAAATTTAATTTATGAAAAAGATTTTTGAAAAATTTGTTTTGTTGGGATTTGTTAAATGTAATGCCATCTAACCGATTACTGCAGAGAAACTGGTACTTCTCTGTCGTTAATTCTATTTCTCTGTCGTTGATTATTCTCTGATGTTGATTCTAAGTAACGTGAAGAAACAGCTGATAATCTTCTTTACCGAAATAATGATTTCAGCATCCCACTTGGAGCTAGTAATGCCTTTCGAACGAGATGGAGAGAATGCGACAGGTCGAAGTGCAACTCTGTTCAAAATTCGGTATGCTTGCCATGTCAGGGAGCGACATATCAGGTTACACTCATCCGAATTTTTAACAACGTTTCAAGTGAAAGTATAATTTAAAATGATTGCTCTAGAACAAATAGAGACAAAATGAACTTCGTAAAAACGAAAATAAATTTTGTTTAATATAATAGTTAAAATAATTTGCTAATTATTCATGTTTCGATAATTTGGTTAACTCAGCGCTAAATCAACTGATTTGCATAAAAATAGAGTGAGAGTTCAGCTTGTATCAGAATAAACACATCATAAATTTATGTAACGTATTAAATTTTATCACTTGTTGGGACAGAGTTTTAAAATATAGTATTTCATTAAGGCAAAATAAAAAAAATTAACCCAGCCTCACGATTAAATAAATTAAATTTCGAATTATTTTAACAAAAAATTATTCCTTTTATTATATAAGTCACTGCTATTTTTAGCAAGTGCCATGTTCAGTGCCAGCTCCCAATACCATCACACCCAACGTAAATGGCGCTGAACCGTTTTGGGCAAATCGAAGAGTCTATGATTTCGGTCAACCACTCAGACCATCAGTAAATCAGTTTCAGCCTAATTGGAATTGCGAATGGTCGCAATGGTATGAAAATGACCTTAAAGACTAATAAGAGCAAACACTATTCAGGTCAATGTGGTCAACTTGTACAGCAACATGCGGGAACAACGCTAGAAGATATCGAGCGAGGAGCTGTAGTTGTCCAGGAAGAGTAAGAAGTTTGAAGAAATAGCTTAGTTCAAGTATAAAATTTCCTCCGGAAAAAGTTTTGATAATCAGTAGTTTGGGAATAGTTCTAAAAACAGGTTTATTTCTTTCATTTTGTTATTAATGAAAAATGTTTGACACATCACCCGGACTCTGGAGCAATGAAATCTTTGAAGCGCCGAAACATGCACTTTTTACCGTATCCATTTGGCGAGTGCTCACTTTTAGGAAAAATAAATGTGTATCTTCAAGTCAATGACACATACAGTCGAACCCCCGAATAACGCGCCCCCGAATAACGCGGATTTTCTCCGGTCCCGGATTTACGTCAAAGGATTTGCTTGCGTTAGGCCCCCCGAATAACGCGCCCCCGAATAACGCGGCCCCCCGAATAACGCGGATTTTTTTTGAAACTTGCCTTATAAATGACCCTCCGAATAACGCGGATTCAAATATTTTGAAAAAATTTTCGAAATTTTTACCACTTTTACAAAATTTTTAACAAAATTTCCGGAAATTTTTGAAATATTTTTGCCGTTTTTGCCAAAAGTGTTACAAAATTCGATAAAAAATACCAAAATTTTATGAAAAAGTTCAAATTTCACGCCAATAAATTCAAATTTACTGGCAAAAGATACAGAAACCCCCGATTAACGCCGATCTAACCAAACTTTGGTTAGAAACCTCCGAATAACGCGCCCCCGAATAACGCGGCCCCCCGAATAACGCGGATTTTGTCCGGTCCCGAGACCCGCGTTATTCGGGGGTTCGACTGTAGTTACAAAGATAGACTAAAAATTTTTAGTGCCCCGGAGGTTCTCCGATTGAAGACGAACTATGCACAAGCTTGCCACCATGTACGCCTACAATTTTAATAAATCAGCCGAATCCAATTCTGAATGAGCCTTCAACTAATCCCCAACTTGTAGGCTACCCTTGCTCTATGTGCCCTCCACAATATCCACTGCCTTGTTATACTTGCGTTGCTTTACCAAATCCGCAAGGTCGGAGAAAAAAGTAAAAACTTTTTACTAATGTAATTTATTTTGGCAACTAAGTTGACCTAAGGGTATATTTAAAAAGGTACCATATATCAGAGTATATTCAACATTTATTTTAGCACCATTATTAATATATGTTCGAAGCAATAAATAATTTTATTAACCATCAAATTACCTTTTCTAACTGTGAATTTTCTTTATCTTTCATATAATCTAACGCTTCGGCGTACTTGTTATTGTTATGCTGCATGCTGTTTAATTCAACCAATTTTTCGTTCATTTCCTTGAAAAGTTCTGTCAATCGAACGTCTTTTGAAACTGCAATTATAAAACTGTGTTATTGAAGCTTACTGCGAATAGATGAATACTTACTTCGGCTGTCACCAAAACTCCGAGAAATATTGCTGACAACGATGGCTAATCGTGTTACTAATCGGATTTCTTCTTTATCAATTGCTTGATTAAAAGCATTTCGAATATGTTCGTGTCCATGGAGACGAATAAATTTTCTAAAAGTAGTACATTAATTTTTTCTACAATTTAGTATTTTTAAGAAAATGATATTTGTGTCAAAGCGCAATTTGTGAGCTAAAATATGCGTTTTACGATACGGCATATTTTTAAGCCTTAAAAAGTTACCAATGAGTAAAGTAGCTTATGGGTTTGACTTTTCAGTAGATTAGTGGAATAATTATTGACAAAAGTTGAGTTAGTTTAGTTTTAGGAGTTCAGTTTAGTTTTAGAAAAAATTTAACCATGACATTGAACTCCATGATAATCATATTTGTTTCCTCCATAAAATATAACTTCCTATTTATAACAGATAATGATACAGATACTATACCGTATCCTAAAAGAAACTCACACAAACCCTGGTAAGTATCCTTTAACCATGGACGAAATTGCGCCAACACATTTCATTTTATATTCCTGAAATTAATCCTTATATTCGACCAATGAGAATTTAGCAATGTATTGTAGAATACTTTCCTTGATACAGATAGCTAACAGCATACGTGGATTAAATTGAGTTGGCAGCCGCGTTCATAAGCCTCGGCTGTTATCATGCTAGTATTTTAGAGATAGTTACAATATATTTAAAACTACTCAAAAATATTCCAGATTCATTCCCGGAATCTGACATGTTTGGGAAAAGCTGCTTTCGATGTTCCGAAAAATGAATAAATGACGATTCTCATATATTTACATGCCAGTGTGGTAAAGTTTTAATATTTAAGCTTCAAATAAACTTACCTCCGATGCCTCAGTATCCACAATGGTCAATAAGCAATGACGCAAAAAGCCAAATTCCTCTTCTTTTGTCACTAATTCTTGAACTTTCGGATTCTGCTGGGCGAGTTCTGCCAAAAGCCAAACAAGTAGAGCGTGTGATTTGTCGGTTTCGGAATTGGCACCGATACTTGTACTAGGAGCTTGCTAAAAGTTGCGTTTAAACATATTTACAATAGTTTGATAAAATTCAACTTGCCAAATACAAATGAATAACTTGAAGGCCACCTAGTTTGCAAAAGTCGAATGCTAAGTCCATATCACAGATCTGATCAATCAGTTGCTCCACAATAGGAGCCAATTTCTCATAGTCATGCGGGGTATCTGCAAGTTCCCTGAGTTGATTTAATAATTGCTTGACGACTTCTAACGGATCGACGAAACCAGCATATGGGTTAGCAGCTTCTTTTAAGGCATTCTCTAAGAACTCGCGATCCTGAAATACATTGGTAAGAAGTACTGAATACTGAGTAAGTAAGTATTAGGTTGTTCACAAAGTTTTGACACTCGAGGCAGGGTTTTTTACCGGAAAATCGAGGGTTCGGAAATTTTGCCGATTTCACCTATATAGGGGTTTTTCGATGCGGGGAATCCGAATTTGAGGTCAGATTTTAGGTGGTCCCGCCACGAAAATTGAGAAAAACGCTATTTTCTTCAACAAATGGCCATTTTTGGTCATAAATGGCCAAAATTGCCCATTTTTGATGCGATACGAAAAAACCAATTGCAGATTCGGAATGAGCGCATCAAAATACCCCTAAAAACATGTTTTGCAGAAAAAGTTACCACGTTTTCAAAAAATCGATTTTTTTTCGAAAACCATGTGGTCCCCTCTATGGTCAAAAAAATCAAAATTTTTCGGATTTTTCGGTAAACAAGTTTTTAGGGGTATTTTGATGCGCTCATTCCGAATCTGCAATTGGTTTTTTCGTATCGCATCAAAAATGGGCAATTTTGGCCATTTATGACCAAAAATGGCCATTTGTTGAAGAAAATAGCGTTTTTCTCAATTTTCATGGCGGGACCACCTAAAATCTGACCTCAAATTCGGATTCCCCGCATCGAAAAACCCCTATATAGGTGAAATCGGCAATATTTCCGGACCCTCGATTTTCCGGTAAAAAACCCTGCCTCGAGTCTCAAAACTTTGTGAACAACCTAGTACTAAATACTGTTTATAATAAAGTGGCTTTTTCAGTCTCTTTTACGAACAAAAGGTCTACTTCAAATGCATGTTTGGCATACCTTGCAAATATCGCTGGACGAGATCTTTCTTGTTAGAAAGAACATGCGCTGGATATGGGAATAAGATATTAATGCACGGTGAATGTAAGATACGGTGAACGTATATGCTTTTCGGGGTTTTTATTGGAGACGCCAGATTGAGTCTAGTAAATGAAAGGATAATAATTATCCTAGCCCTCACTTTTTAGCGGAATGATTATATATATATTTTGCAAGAAGTATAAAAGCAAAATGAGCGAATCATTCCTATAGAATATCTTAATACTATCAAACTAAATTGAATTACCCTTTCAATTTTAACCTCATTTCACCTAGGCATGTTCTGGATTTCTTTCACTTGACTCACTTTCTCACAAATATATCATAGCACAGCTACACATTAAGAAAAATAGACTGCTTCCAAATTTTCATGCAATTTTCATGTATCAATAGTCCTGTTAGTCAGAACAAAAATCTTACAGCATTGGACATAGGTTCCGGTGGATGTTTCGCAGCTTGGCCGTCAGTTGCTTGTGTGGCCATATCAAGCAATCGAGTATAGACATTGAGTTTTGACGTGACAAATTCTTGGTCACCGGATGGGTTCAAGTGATTTTCATCAGACATTTTGATCTAATATGATTCTAGAAGCTGTTTAGCGGGGTCGCTCTGATTATTTTATATTACCGATATAACAGAAATTACCAGAATTTTCGAGTCAGTTCAAAAATTTTAAAAGGTTGGGTCATTCGTTGAGTTTGGCGCAATTTTAAAGTGAGTATATTGTACCTGCAAAGAGACTTTGAATATTAATATTAATAATATTAAATACAATATCTTCGTACGAAGTATGAATACTTAATTAAATATACATCATACATCATAAGCCTAATTGCATTGAACATATTATTACTCTGTTTTGTTTGATACAATGAATGGAAGTGTAGATATTTTCTGGATATGAATATAAATTAATTGCAATCTTTGGTTTTTGCGTCGGTTAATTCTGTGTGAATATGTTTCAAATCCTCTAAGAAAGTCGCGGAGATACTCTTTTTCGTTTTGTCAATTGATTCTTTTAATTGTTGTGTTTGTTTTACGATAGCTATATATTTATTAAAAGGACACATGCCAGACGAGAAATGAAACAAAAGGGCCAAATCGCGTCATCAATCCCCACTTTTCACTGACTCTCTGCTCTTCTTTTTACGCTATTTTGACATTTGGCCCTATTCCTTAAATAGCAATTTCCCAGTAGGCCAAAGAATTGATGTGCGTTCCATCCGATTGAATGTCTTTGTTCGGAGATTTTTTGGCTTTTGTTTAACAAATAATAAATAAAAAGGGATTGAAGAAAGTGTTCGTTTGTTATGTCCGACCTAAATGCAATTTACAGCGATAAATTTGTTATAGGATGATTGTATAGCTTTATTTTACGAACTAGAATTTCATTGCCCCAAGATGTGCATAAATTAAACAAAATATTCGCCTAAATTCAATCATTTAATTGTGAACTTCATTATTGTTATTAGGACAAAACTCGTCTTGTTTACAAATTTTCAGAGACAGTGACATTTTCGAAAAATTATCAGAAATTTTAAAATTCAGGTTTCTTTTTTGCTAAGAAACAAACTGCTTTTTGCTATGAAACAAATTTCCCGAAAAATATTTCCTCGACTTTCAAGCTATATTTATTTTTGTACATACATAAAATTTTCTTTCAATCATTTATATTCGAGATAACAATGGAATATATAGAATAATAAAGTTTCCATTGCAGATACCTGTATGACTAGCATTTAAGCGTGAAGAACGTATAACGCGCAAATTTTCCGGAAACTCAAACAAATTAATTCACCTCCTTTAGAAATTTTTTGGTTCGATGTTTGACAAAGGGGATAATCTAAGCCGTTTGTTAGTTTTCAGAGAAGCAGCCCTCCTCCTTTAAGCATTAGATAGTAAATCTGAACAAACCATTCCAACGGAATGCAATCCGGAATGCTGTTCCTGAGGCACAGGTCTTTCTTTAGCACATATCATTTTTCAAACGCTCTCGGGACTGCGCAAACGTCGCAGCATTTCTGAACATGTGTGTCTTTTCATCAATTTCCCGTTCATTCGACATCCCCGAGCAGACATCCAGGCCGTCCGATTATATTTCCCCCTCAGCCGACCATTTAATTATTTATTCGCGTGTGCCGTATTCTTCGTTCACTTCATCGCTGCCAATTCAATTATCCACTTGGTTATTATTTTTAGTTCGCTACATGCAATGGGCGCAACGTAAGCGTCTCTTCGCAGCTGTTACCATTTATGCACTTTAACTATAAAAAGGTATCCCATTTTGTACTCGTGTGTTAGTAGAACGCGATGTTTTTTGCAGACCATCATCTAGGGATCCTACCGTATTTGGACTTATATTTTTCAATGTCCTAAATTGGCCTTAGGCTCTCTCTAGAGTGGGCTATTATTTTGCAACATTATTTTCGCGCGCCTGTGAAAATTTTTTCTTCAAAATTTCTTGGAAAAAGTAAAATTTTTGCCAATTTTCTCAAATAGTTATAAAAACGTAATTTTTAATTGGCGTGCAAACATTTTTGCCGAAAATTTGAACTTTTTAATTTTCCAGTCTATTTTCGCTATTTTACTGAATTTTTTTGCAAACCAATATTTTACTAAACTCCCAAAATTTGGTTAAAGTAGCAAACTTTTAATAAAAATTTTAATTGGCGCCAAAAAATTGGATTTGCGCCAAAAAGGTTTAGAAATTATGAGAAATGACACCAAGTTGTTCTCCAATATAGACCATGCGCTTATATCGGAGAAAATACAGTAAGAGAAAACGGAAAGAACGAGAAATCTTTAGATTCTAAAGATAACCCTTAGTTTGTTTCTGTGTTTATTTTAAACCTATAAATGTCCAGGTCAAAATTTTAAATCAGTCGCCCATTCACGGTTTATTACGTTGCGGTTTCGCTGAGCGAAAGTGAACCATATTCGTCGCCACTTTCCAATAAATCAATGGCCTCCTCCGCCATGCACATGACAATTTGTCCAGTTTTTCATTGATAAGCAGCCGTCCCCTCCGTAACAGTGAAGTTGACCGCCAGCGACAAAAGATACACAACAGGACGAAATTTATCATAAAAAACGGGCAGTGTTTCCATTTAATTTTATTTTCACCTTTGCCAGCTTTGAATTACTTCGTCATTGTCCGAGAAAAATTTATTCGCCTGTCAACTTATTAGAAAATTTATGTTAAAATCAGTTAGCAAATTGACCGCTATTCTCTCTTCTTAAATATTCGAATTTAATTGCAATATCAAGCATAGGTAGTTAGTGCTTCTGTCTATTATCACGTAAAAATTTCACAAACTTACCGAGGTGGTTAATTTGGCTTCAGCCAAATTTTCTACTTAGATATTTCTAAAAATTATTAGCCGACCTAAGTCCCAAAGTAAGAGCCTACGCTTGGTGCCTAGCAATATTTCCTAAAATTTACTGAATACATCTTGCATTAGTTTTACAAGCATAAACAAAAAAATGGTTGGAAAAATTTCAAGCTAAAAACTAGAGGCCGAAAATGTTAACAAAAATTTGTCAAAACCAATTTTGCTCTGTTTAGTTTTTATTTACCCATTGAAACCACGACCTTTTTTAATATTAGTTTTCACTGGCGTTTTCAGTCATTAAAGTGTCATCCTTGCTTTTATTACTTTTCTTTGATCCCTTCTCATCTCTGAACAGCTTTTCTCTCGAGGTTCAGCGAAGTGTTTTCGTCATAGGCCATTTGACTGCTCCCAACATTCTTGGCTGGGCATATGTTTTCGCTTCCGGATCATTAGTTTAATCGAACTCGATTAATTTATTTTCGTAATATCGAAAGATTTTTAACCAACGCTCAGAGCTTACATTCACTTGTAATTCGAAATTATATAATACCTCTTTATCCTACTCAATTTTTTCAAATCGCATTTTTGGCTAAAAATTTTTCTAAACGCAGAATACTGCGAAATATTAACACAAATTTTTCAAAAATGCGAAGATGAAATCGTGCGCAAAAAAGTCAGTGGTAATGTTGTCGAGAAGCTGCGAGGGTGTCTGCCCAAAAAAATTGTGTAATACGACACGAAAGCTCTTTTATCCATTATTTTCCTTTCATTTCGTTACATCTTACCAACTCTCCGGATTTTTAACAATTCATACTTGGCTAAACACGATATTAGTCTAAAATTTCATTCAATACCGTTATGTTAATCGCTGTAGTATTTATATATGCCGCAATTACAATTGATTCCAAAAAAATTTGAAATTCCGGCACACGCAGTGTTTCATTAAATCTGGCCCGAGCCAATTTACTCCGGGCTCGGGCGGGTCGGACCCCCAAAATTATTACCGAAATTTATGGCCCGATTTTCGTGTCAGTGCGAAAAAATTTCAGGCTTGTGAAAACTAACTGTCAGTTTTAACAGAAATTTGAAACGTGTGAAAACAGATATAACGAAAACAGCGAACGGTTTTAACAATTTTAGTTTGTTAGGATAAATACTAACTGTCAGTTTAAACATATATCATTCACATTTTAACGTTCAAAAATTATCATCAATTTTTAGTTTTTAACGAGATATTTGAGAAAAGACAACTTTTGGAATTCTCTGCTGATGCACTCGGCGCTACGAAAAGGCATGTTTGCGAATATTTCACAAAGGGAAAATAGTGGTGCCAATTGGGGTCGATTGTGGACAGGGGCGAGAAAGGCGCCTTGGCCGGCTAGATGGATGGTCGACCGGCGGCGGGAGCTAAAGGCTAATTAGGCGTCCTTCCTCGAATGGTGATGTGGGTGGGATGCAAGTAGGGCTAGGCCCGGTTGGAATTGAAACTCAAAAATGAATCCCAAATGAAGCGGCGACACTGGGAGCTGCATTGGAAAATGGGATGCGCTATGTTCGATTGAGCAGTCGGCAATGTCTTCAAATTTTAGGGATAATGTTTCAGAAATTTCGCGAGTGAGTTTTATCGACTATCGAGAAATTAGAATATGTGTAACCATGAGATATTATTTTTGGCAGAATCCATATTTAAAGTACGCTCTATAGCATGAGACTATAGCATGAATTGTTTCCTTTTTAACAGGGAACTGAGCAGATTTCATATATTCGGTAGTATACTGAGCGACTCGCCATTTGATAGTTATTTATTCATTTTGGTTAAGCAAATTGAATTTCCAGAATTTTCCCATATGAAAATGGTTTTCCAAATTTTACATTGAAGATGTAGCTCAGTAACGAGAGCCACTACATGTTTTGCAAAAGGTTTTTATTCGTATAAAAGCGCCCACACCTCTCCAGGAATTAGTGGTTAGTCAGTCGTCGTTATCCACTAAATTTTTGCGAGCTGACCTCTATACAATGATCGTTTAAAATTCGAAAAGCGCCATTTCTCCTCTATTCTGGCCCAATTCCATAGATAATAGGTGCCGTTTCTTGGTAGCAAAATTTCCTCTGACGCCTTTTTTGACTGAGCAGGTGACATTATTCCCTCAAGCTGTGTGCAGAGCTAATGCAATTATTGACATTATTTGGTGACGCCATTTTTATTGTGTCCGAGCAATTCGTTATTTTCGGACTTATTTTAGGCTCTATATTCGATTTGAATGAGTCTGGAAATTATAGAAAAGATAATTGACCTCGGAACATCCCATTGCACAACACTGATTTGAATATTCAAAGCTCTTCGCATCTATTCATACTCATTTTCATAATACGTTCCCGTTTAGTTTTGTAAAATCTAAAAATAACAAATAAGGTATTTTATCGTAATTTATTTTTCACGTAAGTATTGCATAAAAATGATATAGCATCGTTTTTAAGTTTTTCAATCAATTTGTAGAATGATTAATATACTTCATAATAAAACTTTCTTATGCCGCGCTTTACTATACACAATTTTCTATAGATTTCTTTTATTTCGTTACCGCGAAACTCTTCTTATTCGTTATTTATATATTTTAACATCTTTAATTTTTCTACGTTCTGTTTACATAAAAGTTTTTACGATTGTATTTTATAAGTTTGTTTATTTATTTTATACATTACTTATTTTTATCATACAGCATAAGGAAAATATTTTCTTTGTTGTGTAACTTAACTGGCTAAAGGTTCCTACAAGTCCGAAACCGATTGAATACTACGAAATGTTTCATATAAATTCAAATCAATTGTTACAAATGATTTGATTATGAGATTATTTGCTTATTTTAAATATTGAATTTACGACCAACTTTGCCTTTTTCGCTATATTCTCGTAATACCCATGAAATTAATTATGAGAATAATTACGAAAAATATTTTCAATTGAAAGAATTTATTGTTTATTTAGGACTAGAAAATTTAACAATTCAAAAAATTTTGTGATCAAAATGAGATCAACATTAGTGAAATTCATTCCCTTCCGTGTTCCGAGTGAGCGCAGTAAAATTCATTATTAGAATAGTTTTGTGAGTATCAAACGATTATCTTTTGTATTGATATCAAGCGGATTTTCATCATTTTCCCGGCTGTTGATCATAATCCTTTATCCGTACACTCTAAATCGTAGCTCATTTCAGATTCGAATTAAATTCAAGTGTATTTCCAACAACAGAGTTCCATTTCAAGTAGTGTATTCGGCGTAGGCGCCATTGCATAGGGCTATGCTGCTATGGGATGCCGCATGTCGCGTACCACCAGCCAGCCCGACTTGACCTCATCTTCGGCGCAGCCGTCCAATCCCAATTCTCTAACAGTTCAAAAACCTTTTACTAAAAGGTCATCAATTTCGTCTACGGGTAGTGCCGATTTGCCTCCAGCTGCGTGCTGTTCCAATCATTCTCACAATGAAATCGGCAATGATTGTGGCCAAAATGCCGAGGTCGTGAACATCACTTCTTCAGGAAAATTGGGAAACGGGTATCCTAGGTCGCCCACCTCGAAAGGTGAGGACAGGCGCATTAGTAACGGTCAATCCATACTGCACAGGCGAGACACTCCCGCTAGTGGTATTGTGGTACCGCCTACAACAATGCTCAATGGCGATGGTGTCAATCATCAAAATGGGTAGGAATTTTTATGAATAAAATTGAATTTAGACTTAATTTCGATAGGTTCGATTTTATGTGTGATCCAGAGAAAAATTCGTGCTTCGGAAAATTATACAAAAGTAAATCAAAAACCAAGTAGAATTTTATTTTATTACGAATTTTGTTTTTATAGAACTGAATTTTAACTTTTTGAACCGTTATTGCTTGATGCAAATTTGTGTCATGTTTGCATAAAAATGTTTCATTCATTTTTCTATAAACAATAACATTCCAGTTTTATGGTCACATAAATCCGAGCGTATAGAACAACTACAATACATATATTCTTCTTAAAATTATGTGTAAACTTATTTGTATTCCAGCACAGAACTAAACAATGATACTCTCAAATTGTTGTCTGTTACAAATGGATACTCTATAGTAACGAACGCTTCATGCGTGAAACCACTTAGGTATTATTGTGAAAAAACTTGGTTCTTATATAATACTCACGGTTTTAGTCAGATCGAAAGCGCTAGCCAGGCAGACTTCTTCCGGATGCTTGACGAGAAAATAGCTCAGGTATGAGATATGCGATCTACTGATAGTTATTATAAGATCATTTATTTTAGTTTTTAATAGAAATAAATTCGTACTGTTTAGGGGGCAAAACAGTTATCCTTGGACTCTGATCTGGATGAGTAACAGATTTATGATTTCATGATTTTTCTGATAGTTATTTAAATTGATGTACAAAGCATAGCCCAATTATACTTCAACAGGTCATTTTATTTACCTTTCCGGTGTTTTCTTGAATTTATGTCAGTGCATTGATAATTACGTTTTATAATAAAATTTTTATTGTAAGCTTACTTTGTGTTCGTGACATATTATTATGCCAGTGATAAAAGCAATTCATTGTCTGAAACGCTTGACTAAAGCTTAAGTAACTTCAAAAATTAGTTTTACCAAATATATTACGCAACATACATAGGCGAGTTAATTCTTTAAAAAATTCTGGACCCGATCAAGTATTTGGAAAACCCACTTATTGTTTCTTCAACAAAATTTATTAGATTAAATAAAACCTAATCATGGTTGGGAAGAGAAAACCCTTGACTATCGATTGGTATATAACACCCATAAGCAATCTTGCGTTACGTGAAAGAAAATTTACTTTAAAAAATGCCGGAGACTTTTCCGCCAAACCAATAGACGAAAAAGTTGTCTTAACATCAGAATCAGACACTTGTTACAAATTGTCCCCTCCTTATAGAGTAGTGAAACCCGTGCCAACAGCGGGAGCTCGATTCAGTTATTCCTATGAATGTGCCACTCCTCGCAAAAAATTACAAAGGGTACCTGAAGGCTATGGGCATATGTGGGATTCTACAATCCCATAGCGTACGGATAAGCTATGCAAAAGTTTCGGCTCCTGATACTGCGGGACTCTCTCGTCCACTTGGCTCTGCGAGCGGCTCCTGCCCAGAGGGTTTGGTTGTGGGCAATCACTGGAAAGGGCAATTTGAGTTGACTTCTTCCATATTTCATGGGAAAATTCATAAATATAATAAAAAAATGAATAGAATTTTGTTGGTTAATAAATAGTACAAGAAGTAACCGGAACGCAGGTATTTACTGATCCATAACCGGATCATGACTACGTGATAAGTGGGTTATCATATGCCGTAGGACATTTCTTATATGCCCTCAGGCATATAACGCATCTCAGCTACCTGGGACTATTTTTCGTGACTGGCATTACGATAGGTGTCGAATGACCTGGCAATTCTGACGGTGCTGAATTCCTACTGTAGACGAAATCCTTATTTATTCGAATTAGCCATTTTTAAAAATGGACAGAAATTTGAAATCCCGGTCCACTAAGTACTCCTACAAATAGCAATTTATATTAGTTTCTAGTTTTATGTAAAAAAGTAAATTTGCTGCAAGTAAACATTTTTGGTGCAAAAATATTTAAATTTTGGTGCGGACACTATGCTCCATAAGCACCATTGTTTTATGTTTCATTTTGGAAGCGGTTCTTTTATGAAAACATCACTGTGACTAACTAGAAACAGCAGCAGACCGTATCATTTTAAGCTCATAGCCGTAGAGAATGAGTTGTTTCCGTTTAATATCGTTCCATTTCTTCGCAGTTTTGGATGGTAAATAGCAAAATCCAATATTAAAGAGTGAGGAATGCATTAATATTTCGGTTATTAATATCGCCGCGATGTGTAAATTTTCTTTCACAGATGAGGCTGCAAATTGTATGAATACTATGAATCCGCTATACTATTTGGTTGAAGCTGTACTTCAAATTTTACGTAGTAATATCGGTTCCAGAAATTGTCGTATTGAAGAAAACGATCATTGTGATCATTTGTATCTAACTTGAGCAATTTTGAATTTTCAGTTTTAATAAAAATATGCCTTCTTCCCACCCTTTTCTAATAATAGGCTCCTACATAGTCTGCGTAGTCATTGCATTAATTACCTCAAAGATCCAACTGCAAAGACTCATGCGTCTCGGAAAATAATCAAAATTCTAATTATAATTCGCTGAGCTATAAATAAATGCGCCATTTTCATTATAAGCAACACTGACTCAGTCTGGCTCTAAATATTATTATTATGATATACGATGTACGAGTTTCTCACATGAGTCTAAACTTAAATGACATCACTCTAGCTGAGGGATGATGGATAAGTGGGGTAATATATCCCTTAGCTGGTCCAATATATCCCTTAGTCTTTTTTAAAGTTAATTTAGACCCAATATAGCTTTTTTTACAAAAATTATTTCTTGCTTCCACCCAAAAATATTATCGTCTCTCCATAATTCGCTGCTGAATGACACTCCGGTATCCTGCTGAACTCCACTTGCTCCGTTACACTTCGGGCCTCTCCGAAAAGTTTATAAGAAAGTAATATTGCTAAAGTTCTTAGTAAGAAATCAGTTTTTGTTTTTAGGAAGCTTGAATAAAAATTTCCCATATCCGCGCATTGCGATGGGAATTTGTGTGGAAAAAATTTCAACTCTAAATTGAACAAAAATAGGCTTATAAACATCGAACATCCGCGTGGTTTCTGCAAATAATACGAAAAAGGAAAGTCATTATTCTTTAAACTCCAAGTGTGGCATTCGGCGAATGTATATTTATCTCGGCAATTGCGTTATTAATGATGTAATTCACATGGGAAAAAGAAGCTATGTTGAACTGGTTTTATTTGATGCGAGGTACTACCTCACATCAACACTTGGTAACTTCATAGTTCCAATTTTCATGAACTATTTTATTTTCATAGTTTGAAACGGAATAGTTTTTATTTAGAACAAATCTAGTATTCCACCTGCAGATGCTAGTACTAAAACATAAATCAAAATCAAGATACCCTTCCTTTGTACTGACTTCCAGTTTGCATAGCCTTTAACATTGCTAGAATAGTTTTTTAATAGCAGCTTATATAATTATTTTGAATTTAATATTATATTTTGAATAAACTTTCGTAGCAAATTTTGTTGCAAACAGGTTAATCAGTATTAAAATTGCCTAAATTAACTTATTTTCTTCCAGCGAAACTCTGTAGTTGTATTGTACAAACAGGTTGGAGATGTTACAAATGTCAATAGAACCCGTTTCAATATAGGACCCCGTAAAATATCGGCCTCTCTGTTAATTAATCAATTTCACATATCCCCGCATATGTGGTCGGAATTTGGGTGGACAAATTTTTCAACTCAATGCTGTGCAGAAATATTTTGTGGTACAAAATTTTGACTCCAAAACTTTGGTACCTGCAAACCATATATGTCATAAAAGTTGTTGAAAGTCTGAATAACGGATCTTTGAACAATAAATTTTGCCTCCATAGTGGGAAGATATATTCACAATTTTATTGGGCTGCGGTTTTCTTACTCCAAGATATTCTCCGAACCCATACGGTATCGTGTATATTTACTTGAATCCCAAATAAGTGTTCTAAACAGGGTCTGTGGGTACGACAATATTATCCAGATATCAATTTCCATAAAAGCTAAATTTTCAGTTGCCATATCTATAAAAAATAAATTTAGCTTTTAAATAACTCCATTAGATGTTTAACGCTAATTATTGCTATCATTCAAAATCAGCTCTTTTTATTTTAAGAAATCATTTAGTATTTCTTCCTCTACGGTTTTTCACAGAGCTAAATAACACGCTTTCTTCAGCCCAACGTCTCTCACCGGGTTGCGGAAAATTCAATTATTCTGAACATGACCTAAATATTCCCATGAATGCGCTTCTTCGAACATTTTAGAATGTATGTAAAGTTTTAACACGATCCATAAAACAAAGGAAATCCAAAAATTGGGCTGGAAGGTGGTCGACGTCATCTAAACCCATTCGTTCCCTCAAATGGTGATTAGATCTGAACTTTTAAGAATACTACCTGTTCTAATTTTGAGACTCCTTGAGGAAAACGTATAAATAGGTTATAACGCATATATATGTCATACATAAATAGAAAGAGTACAAATATTCTTTGGTGACCTTTAGTTGGATGTTTGAGATCACTTCTTATAAATATGAACAGTATCTGTAAGATATATTACTACAACATATATTTTTAGACTGCTTATAAATTGTCCATTGTTAAAAGATATCTGCGCTTGGTGTATACCTGGTATTTTAGTAATTTTTGCTAGATTAACCTATTTGCTGCTCGCGCACGTCAACAAATTATTTTTGTAAACAAAAATACTAACGTTTGTGTAATTCCACTAAAGTACATAGACACTCTGAGTTAGTTTTAAAGTTCGAAGTCTATTTCGGGGAAGTAAATCATAAACTTTATCTTTAAACTATTTGCCACATTTCATTTTTGTCCCAGATTCAATTAGCGCAGACAAGCTGGCCAACTCGCCCACCTTGTTTATGCCGACTAGACCACTTTTCATACCTTCTGCTTTAATCATGTTTCTTTAACATTTTAGCTCGGAGTGTCCTTTTAAAACCGCCATATTAATGCATATTCATTCATAGCGCAACTATTTGACTAGCATTCCTTATTGTTGGGTGGGTGGAAACAATATCCTGCTATATAAATAATATCGCATTTCCTTTTGCTAACTCAAAAGTGTACCATATTTTAGACTTGAACGGACAATACTTAAAGTTTAGTGATTTCTCATGCTTCCGCACTTTGAATACCCGTTATGATCCCTTTTAATTTGTTTCTTTACATTTTGTATTGACTGTTGCAAAGTATAAATAAGCAATATTCGGTTGTAAAATCACTTTTGTAAGCAAACAAATACCGTGTGAAGAAAATTTCAGCCTTTTCATAGGCTTAACGTGAAGCACCTGAGTTAACCCCACCCTAAGTTAACGATTACAGTAAATTAGGGAAACTAATTACGGTAAACAAAAATTATGCTATCAGTAAATTTTAGTTCCTTGGAATTATGATTGCGATATTTATGTGTTTTTACAACCTTAATTTTTATGCTTTAATAACTGTTTACTTGAAGAATTCGTATAAGATCTCGTTTTTTGAAAAGATACGTTGGTCTGAAATAAGTTTCCTGCCACTTTTGTTGCCATTATTTTCAATCTGAGTTTCCCAAACAATTGGCGTTGTATTTATACAAAAATTTCGTACCTCGAATATGGTGCAAACACATAATGGTTTATCAATATGTGTAATTCATATCATTTGATAATTTACCTTGCGTTGAGAATCATATCGTCGCTCGCACTGCTAGTGTGATAACTACCATCCTGTATGGTCAGCTCTGTGTTATTAGTTACGATACAGTGTACCAAGGTTAATAAAAAAATGTCTGCGGCTACTGAGGTATCTTTTCCACTTGATTGACCTGAATAAAGTCATCAAATTAATCTATAAAGTGCAAAACAACAAATGGGATACGGTTATGCCAACCATAGGCCTAGGGACAAATCTAGCTATGCATACCTCTTTTCCTGAATAAACAAAATGTCAACAAAGCCACCTACTACTTCCTCCCTCGTCGTTCTTTGATGTTGTTTCAACGCAGACATCGGCAAATTTCGCATTTGCTACGATAAAATGTTTAATTAAGCAACTATATCACTCATTCACTAAAATAATTCTGGCAACCGTTTGTGTTTTGAACATAGCGTAAATTTAGATTTCTGTGGGAAAACTTCACCATATTTAGTCTTTTTGCAGCAAATAGTCTTTTTAATTTGTATTGGCGTTATGCACAAACCCTAAGGCTTGAACAACCTTTGGTTCATATTTACGCGACCTCGTGAAGGAAATTGAAATCGTATAGCTTAAACTTTTGCTAGCAAATGAGACTATTTCTGAAGCGCTCCTAACTTTTTAACAAATTTCAACAGCCGGAATGTCCTCAGGAATAGATTGAGAACACAACACAACCACTTTGTGTTTCTCCCCAACCCTTAAAAACATGTTTTTGTGTTTTGGTACGAATTCAAATTTTCGAATTCTCTTTTTACGACTCGGTCCTAACTTTTCGAGACCTTACCAATGACAGCTCTCCTGGTTATTTTCTATGAATTGGGGATTATACAGCTTAAGCTTTTGGTTGCAATTATGACTATTTTTGAAGCTCGGCTAATGACTCGGAATTACGAGTTCAAGAATGGTGCAAAGTTATACATTTCTACTACCTTTGCGAGCACTAATTTTAGCATTTGGGTGCTTGAATATTTAGGTCTTCGAGTTCACGTGAAGTAATTATGTCATAGACCGACTGGCTCAATATAGTTCCCAGAAAGCGTCTATAGACAGAACCCGGACGCGCAGGGAACCCACCCTTCAGGTCCCAGGGGTAATGAGGGGCTTAAAGAACGCCATACCATTTCTCTGGTAAGCAGTGTGGGAAACTTCTGTCACTTCGAAAATTTATAACGCCTATGTTATTATTTTTGAAAAATCTTGGTGAAACTCAAAATGTGTGTATTGATTTGTGACATTTCCCACTAAATACCAGACGGACTTTTCGGATTATCTTGTTGTTGATCCAACGGTAACATTTAAATATATTTGTTTTCTCTTAAATGTTGTTTGACGCATTTTTCTCTTCGAAAACAAATTATATATCCATTTTTAGATCCCAAATGATGATTTTAGACTATGCAATTTCAGAAAATTATTACGTAACCGTACATGACTTTTACGCCCTTTGTAAGAAAAAATTGGTTATACTAATAACGTGGCTCCCTAAAATAGACATTAATCTTTAAAACAGATCAAATTTTCCATAAGAAATTTCACATTATTAAATTAGTTTGCAGTCCTTATCGCTAATACCAGTTATTGATAATTTACTATTTTTAGCCTTAAGGTTTGTTAATAAAATCACTGGCGCTTAGATTCCCCATTTGTTGCGTAATGACAATTGTTTACAAAGACCAATTATTAATTCTTTTATAAGTGAAGGTCCTTTAAATTCGTGAATTGAAGACTATAATTCTTCATGTAATGTTTCATTACATTCCTACTTGAAACGCTTCTTCCTTTCGTACAATCCTTACTTACTTTTATATGCGCCCTACTTAAATGAAATGGCTTAAAACACTATCGCATCATTGCCCATATACTTCCGTCACCCAGTCTTGCTACCCACCAATCGTCATTCAATGCAAATTTACAGCTCCGCTTAAACTCATCGACTCGCCCGAAGCCAAACATAATTATTGGAAGAGCACACATACCTTCGCAATGTTCGCGTGATTCAATTTACATTCTATTATTCTGCCTCATACAAGTATAAGTGTTTATTTCGTATTTAACCTGAAGTGCTATGAAGAATAAAGAGTGCAACGACATGATAGCTCAGAATTCATCTCAGCATTTATATAGTCGAACTATTAGAAGGCATCAGCCATGCACTCACTTGATGCCGCGACATCTGTTACTGTTCAAAAATGGCCCACTGTTGACATTATTTCACTTATTGTGCCTACTGCTCACAATTGGCAGGACTTTAGCTGTAAGTGCCGAATCAGCGTCCACTATTGAAGGAATGAATCCGATTTTGAGGTAAGAAATTTTTATATTTTAGTCGTACGGATAATCTCGGCGGACAGTGATTTAATAACAAACTTGCCTTAGCCAGCGTTTTCAAATTTTCTAAAACTGTACTGGAGCTTTAAAAAACAAGGTTCAACGGTGAAGTACAGTTCGAATGAAGAAATAAGTGTCGGAACAGGATTACAGCTTAATATTTGTACATTTATTTTTTATGTGGTCGTTACTTTTTTCTTTCGAAAAAAGGAAAAAGAAGAGTGTTTCTGCCTATGAATCAGCATAGTGGATAAAAATGAAACAGAACACTTCATTCTTCGAAAATATAAAGAAGTTATCATCCACAAAAGGTGTACTAATACAAAGCTGTATTCCTGTTCTAAACTGTGATTTTGCTGAAGAAATGTATTTCAGCTCTGAACTGTAGTTTCCAACTGGATTATAATTTCGGGGGAACTTGGAAACATTGCGTGAAACATTCCAAAACTTGATACCAAACGGCGTTCTTCCACCTGCTAAATATCGATTTACACAACCAAGAGCTGGGGTACAAAAACGAGATAACCACATACCGATTTTAGCCCGCCCTCTAATTTTGACATCCCTAGAGCTCAATTGAATAATTATACCCCTGGGTCAAAGTTAAAGAGTTTACGGTACTCTTAGTCATGTGTCATATAATTCCGAAGAATCATAGTATTAGACTAATTAAATAACATGACAATTTCATCTGATTTTATGCTTATTTGGGTTTTACTTTTCGTAAACATTTATATGAAAATTTGAACATTTATTTCTTATTAAAATAAAATTAGTTTGTATATTTTCTCACCTGTTAAGAAAAAGACACATCTTCGATTACCAAAACAAATTAAATATTTACTCCTCTAGTTTCCCATTCAATTTTTTACATTTAATTTCCGATTACGTCTAATCAAGATTAAAAACCATTATCTTGACGTTATCTGGCCATGTTAATTATTAGTGTAGGTTGCTTTCTCACATGTTCGAATAAAGAAACAGGTGAAAGGTAATAAACCCATGACGCCTACGACGATCATCCAAATGTTGAAATTATTTTTCGTGTGAAATTTTCGTAAGCCAATAAAAACTCATTTTAATAATTAGTTCTGCGAAACAGCAGGAAACAATGAGTTTATTACTCGATTATTGCGTATTAAGACATGTGCTAATTTTATTATTTAGGTATCGCCTACGGACACAATTGCAAGAAAGGCTGAAATTGTTAGATCAGAATTTGAATAGGTAATGTAAATTTTGAATTTGTAGCAATAGACTTGAAACGTAAATAAAAAGCATCAAGGTCCAAGAAACAGCGCATACGGTAAAGGATAATAAACAACTTATGCAATATATCCATGCCAGTATTATAAATGTTTATCATAAACTCCCTAATTTATGCTTGAAACTCTTAAAAAATGTAACCGTGGCCCAGCATGCTATCGCTCACTCGCATTACAAATGGCCACAAAATTATTTTTATTATCACAATATATAATTAAATTTGTTTTTTAGGAAGCAACCGAAAGACTTCTCAGCACGAGTGAAGCCATTGCTGTGGCAAGGCAATAAAATGCAGAAACCGTTAGCCGGAAGAAATTGTTTCTTCTCCCCGATTCAGTGTCAACTGCCTGTTTTGCAAATCAGTCAGAAAATGGATAATAATGCCCCTATGTATACCTCTGCCAATCAAGCTACGAAAACCAAGAATACGGAAGAAAAAAACGAGGAAGAATCGGCTATGCAGGATTTTCGTCGTCGGCGGCGGCGTCGCTCTTTACCTCTTTGGGTACTGCCAAAAATGCTGCAGATAGTATCTCCAGGGCGCCCTACAACGAGCAACCAAATGGCCGATTCCTCAACGCTGTCGCCACACTACCCATACCCATTCCTATCAAAAATTCGCCCACCGGTGATAGTCCTAGCGCTCTTCAGTTCCTCAGTGAATGGCGCAGATTACAAAAGCTCTCCACAAATCGAGGCTGATCACGCTTTAACTATGGAAAACCTTAAGTCATCTGGTTTGATAGAGTCCTTACTGCATTAATGATATTTCCATTAGATACACGTTATATTATATGGTATAATAACATTTAATTTATTGTTTGTTTAAGTTGATTATTGCTCATTCTTGAAGCACAAAATTTAAAATAAAAATGCTTACATATGCGTAATGATGAACATATAAGTTATAACATACATAACATATGTGCATAATTTGAGGAAACATTTCAGTATATTTAAATTCTAGCAATTCCGAGCAATGGAAACGATGATGCATCGTTTCCAGTGTCAAAGTTTATTACTTTATGTCGTCAAGTAGGATTTCCTGTAAAAGGTCACCACTACTGCTGTCCAAATCCAGTTCTATATCCATAATTTCCTCCAACATGCCCTTAACATGATGGCTAATTGATATGGGCGGTTGAGTTGCCTGGTCCCATGGTTGTGGCCAATTTGTTGCTGAAGGTGGTGTATCCGTTTGTGTTGGCCAACTCGGATATGGAGGTACGGGCCATGGATTCGGTACGGGGCGCCATGTAATGGTCAGAGGCTGAGGACCTACATATGGTTTACTGGGCCACCATGGCTGAAAATAGCGATATTAAACCAGTGAAACAACTGAGTTAGTTGAGAATAAATTGCTATTACGAACTTCACTCTTAACGACTTCGGATAATTTACATTAATATTTACTGTATTAGAATAATTATCAAATGGACTACACACCAGCAGGTATAAAGGTTATACAGGTTACAACTATCACTTTTATATGAATTCACGAAATATGAATTCGTGAAATATACTCATTCACAATTCTGAAACCGAAATAATGAGTCTGCTTGGCTATGAACATTCTAGAGATTTTAACCAATTTCTGTATTGTTTTCATTTAAATATGCGCATGAATTTTGTTCCTACCACATTCTTAACAATGGCTAACCTCAGGGAAAATATGAGGTGGTTGGGGAGGTCTCTGAGTAGATGGCGGAAGAGTTGGTGGAGGAAACACAACAGGCTGTGGTGGAGGCATAACCAAAGGTGGTTCTGGAGATCCCACACCTAATGGCAAAGCCGGCGTAGTTGGCTGTGTTGGTAACGAGGATACTCCAGTCACTTGTTTGGTTTTATTTGTACTTGGCAGTTTGATTGAAATCTGAATTCGAAATGGTGTCAAAAAGTCTAATGTGTTTAAAATAGAACATCAAAATATAGAAAACTGCTATATATTGGCTATGTTGAGCTGAGATTGAAGAAAGTCGAATGAGATTTATTTTGAAATTTCACTCAATGTTGGCTCTGACAAGAAATCCTTCGGATTTTATTGTTTATTCGGGTGAGCATGCATGGTTTTCATGTCTTCTGGTGATGCGTAGTTTTTGCTTTATTTTCAGTTTGATTGATGCTTCAGAATGGATGATATTCGTCTTTCGCCCGCCTCAGCTCAATAGGAGCAATAGCAATCATTCCATAATAGTAACCCATCTATCCACCCATGGTAATCTAATTGTTACGCCTAGTATTTTTTATTACTGATAATAAAAACGATTTCCCAAATGGCAAATTAGTGCATACATTACCGCAATTTCCGTCGTCACCGACACTTGACCACCGCCAATTCCCGGATAAATAACAGTCACATTTTTAGCATTCTTTGGTGCTGTGCTAATTGCAATATTCGTAGGGCATTTGGTTGATTTACGATCGTCCTCATAGAGATTTGGATTGCAAAATCCACAAGAACGCCGACAGATCCGAAATGCAAGTGAAGCGCTTTCTCCGTTACAGCTCACCTAAACTGAGCAATAGCCGTGGATCAGAGTTAAACTCAGCTAATTCGGAATATTACTTACAAATATGTGCTTAGAACTTTACATAAAAACAGTTTTAAATATATTGCTCTGTGAGAATGTTTCTACAAGACGGTAAAGGTAAATCTGTATTTCCCGTTTGCGCTTATAAAATACACAAAATGTTATTTCTTATAACATTAAGCGGTGTTTTGAGAAGGAAATTCATGTCGAACCAATACGAAATACCCCGAATAATCATACTCACTACCTGTTTCTTCTGATTGGCAGCCCACATTCCACCCTGTAAATGTTTCAAAACCATCCTTCGATATGCAAATTAAAAACAAGAAACCTGATGAACAAAATGTTGGCAAAATTTCCGATTGTGTCGATCGAAACAATGCCTACAAAAATAGTTCGACAATATATGATATTTTTGTACGTATAAATTACCTGCTCCGAGTGCCTTGAGAGAACAATTCCTGACCAAGCTTAGAAATATCCGTTCTATGAAATAAATGCTTTTAAAACATCATATGATACAAAGAACAGATTAGACAAAACTGACCTGCAAGTTAGGCAACATCTGAAAAACCAAACAAATGTACTAAAGCTGGCAGTATAATTTAATTCCTTACTGAAGCATTCCAAAATCAGCGTCCGTTCTACAGAGTTAACGATTTTAGAAAGCATATTATGTCAACTATTGCCAAAAATTTATTTACTTGCATCGCGTTCTAAAGTGGTACGGCCTCCGATTGCGCAGCTCCACACATGCATGAGTTCCAATGCTTTCGCTGAAAATTTCAATGAAAAATGATCGTTATGAACGTATGGTGATTATTAACTTGATCGACAGTACGATACCACAGAAAATTGCCATATAAAACAACAAAATATTGTTTTGACGGGAAAGTTCTTGCGGTGTCTTCTAAACTAATTTTCTTTCATATGTCGCAATTTTGCTCATGAGTGTTACCGTACTCTCTCTAATAGAAGCGCCGGAGCTTCGATTGTTCAATCGTCTTCCAAAGGGCGCCTATATTGGAGAGATTTTCTCTAAACCATACTATTTCTCTTTCTCTAGTGTGCTTCGATCAGATGATTCTTCAATTAGAGAGAATACTGTATATACCATTCATTAGATCTTTTCCATGTACAGCCGTCTTTAGGTGTTATTTCTGCTTCGCAAAAAGAGTTTGATATTTTTCCATGAACAATTCCAAAGTCACCAATTTTGGGGATACTTTTATCCCCTACTAAGTATTACACTGATATCACTGTCTGACCGTCCTTCGCTTCTCAGTTAGGCCCTCTCCCTGGCACCTACGAGGGTGTGTGATAGCTCAAAATGTTCGTCAGGAGGAGTGAATCACGATTCCGGAAAAACCCGAGTGCGCATTTCACAAATTTTTCAAATTTTGGGCCAAAAAGTGGCTTTTTGTCACTTTTTTTGGGAAACCACTTTGCCGATGAGCTACGGAGGTGTGTAATAGCTCATTTTGTTCGCCTCCGAAAGCTAGGAACGAACCCGGAAAAAATTTTTTACGCACCACCCAAAATTTTCAAATTTTGGGCCAAAAAGTGACTTTTTGGTACTTTTTTGGGAAACCACTTTGCCGGGCAGCTACAGGGGTGTGTGATAGCTCATTTTGTTCGTCTCAGAAAGTTATGAACGAATCCCAAAAAACCCGGTTGCGCATTTCACAAATTTTTCAAATTTTGGGCCAAAAAGTGGCTTTTTGGCCAAAAATTGAAATTTTTGAACCAATGCTGCTGCGATGCTGATTTTTTGCACCCGGGGGTTTTCGATGGTGCTGAATCCGAATCGGGGGTCAAAAATTGTCCGGGGTACCCCGGATACGAAAAAATTTTTTTGGAAAAAATTTTTTTTCGAATTTTTTTCAATTCCGTGCAACTGGACTGGACTGGACCTGGGAACTGGACTGGACCTGGGGACTGGACTGGACCTGGGAACTGGACTGGACCTGGGAACTGGACTGGACCTGGGAACTGGACTGGACCTGGGGGATTGTACTGGACCTGGGGACTGGACTGGACCTGGGAACTGGACTGAACCTGGGAACTGGACTGGACCTGGGAACTGGACTGGACCTGGGAACTGGACTGAACCTGGGAAGTGGACCTGGGAACTGGGCTGGACCTGAGGTCCCCTTGCTCCCGAACAACAGCTGTTGAGGGCCGCAGGCCCGAAATAGTCTCATGCTGCTCTACTCCCGAACAACCCTTACTCCCGAACAACAGCTGTTGAGGGCCGCAGGCCCGAAATAGTCTCATGCTGCTCTACTCCCGAACAACCCTTACTCCCGAACAACAGCTGTTGAGGGCCGCAGGCCCGAAATAGTCTCATGCTACTCTACTCCCGAACAACTCTTACTCCCGAACAATAGCCGAGGGCATACTGATGGCGGTGCGCGAAGCGCCGCTGATGCACACTCCCGCTGTGCACGCTCCTAGGTTTTTTCCAGCGCCGAAGGCGCTGGAAAAAGCCTAGTATCTTTGATATCCAAAAGAACTCAAGCATTATATATACTTTTTACAAAATAATTTGAAACAGGATTTTGAACTTGACTTCATGGTAGGTCATACGCTATTAAACAATATTAAAAATCCCAATTCCAATCCTGTTTCAAGTTATTGTGGAAAATGCCAATTAGTTTATGTAATATTATTGCATAGTCGCTCAACAGAACTAGCATTATTTATTAATGCATTTTTATGATCAATGATATTGAACAGATTTTGAATTGCTAGGACAACCACAATATTAAAATTCTCCTTTTCCAGGACCTGTTTAATAATACTGTTTAAACAATAGTTTTAAATTCAATATTTGAGCTAAATATCGCTAAGAATCTTTCCAAGCCATTTTATATTGATAGCTAAACTGTAGAACATTTTTAGGCCACACCTTTGAAATTGACTCAATTTTATGAAATAATTTAAATCGAATAACAAGCTAAGAATTTAGATAAAGCGATTCCTAAAAATCCGATGTTCCCTCATTATGTCAATAATTAGCTTGCTCAGTGCTAACGTGAAATGCTTTTTCGCCATATGCCTTATCATTCGAAATTGCGTACAATGTTTAGTAAAATGGACTTCCTCACAGCATAGTTGTACTGGATATGTAGTTCCAATTACTTCTCGCATATTGATCAATATGAGTATTGGCATCATTTAGTTACTGCCCAAGTAAAGTATTAAATCGGTCAAGCAAAATATTCAAGTTTACGAAATATCAGAATGGGAGTACAATTAATGTCCAGTACTTTCATTAATACTTTTTATTGAAATGTTAAGGTGTCGCAAAATAAAGTCGGCAAAATGGGATCAATTAAGAAAGTCTTAATCATAGGTGACATTTTAATTACATGTTCTTATTAATGAACTTGAATAAGTATGTAAGACAAATAGGCGCAACAAAAAATGGAAAATTTGACGTGAAAAGTCTTATACTCCCTTAGTAATACAATAGTCCTCCATTGTATCAGATCAAAATGAACGAGCTAGTTTTTAAGATCAACTTAAAGTGGTCCAATTTTAGCCAGTCAAACTGAAGTATCTGTGCATACAGCCAATCATTGAGTGCAAATATGCAACTGCAAATGTTTCTGAAGCTTCAACTTTTTATTTTCGATTTATGTCGTATTTGGCAAAAAAGCGCGTTGTGCTCAGTCCTATCATTGCTAATCACATACTTCATTAAAGAATTGGCTCATTTGTTGCTCTATCATCGCACTGCGCTAACTACGTCGCCGAGAAGAACCGAACTCGTGATGTCTCAACTAATAAATGGGAAACAAACCACTCGGCCATTATAGTAGGCATGATAAAGTCGGTTAAATGCCTATTACAGATGAAACAACTTATGATACACATAGTGCAAGTTCGTTCATAGTGAACAATATTCGATGAAAACAATTTTTCATCAAGCATTTAATCATTTTCTTAAGATGTTATGCATTAATTCGATTCGAGTGCTGTATCAGTAAAATTCACAATAAAGCGGTATATCCACTCTAACCTATTTTGAAATAATAATAATAATAAAGTATAGTAATAATAATAAATTGCATATCGCTCAACAAACAATTGTATTGTTATTAATTGTCATTGTCCTTATGAGTCAAGTGATGATTCAAGATTCGGGCTGATATTTAAAAACAATATTAATATGTTCCGTTACACCCGTTATTTTGCACCATCTGGACCTGTCAAACCGGCCGGATTAATGAAAGCGGCTTCTAAAAATGGGTTTTCGATATAAAAATTCCTGTATTTTACTATTCTTATCTGTTATAGCCATTTTATATATGTATAGGCAAAAATTAGATAATTTGGCTACCTTTTAGCTAATTTTTAGACAATTTTTAATTTTACATCGTTCGTAATAGCATGCTAAGAAATTTGAAAGCGAATTAAAAAAATCCGATGTTCCTCAATTTATGGTCAAAATTAGCTTGATTCTCGTGTTCTACGTGAAAAGCTTGATACGTATGCCCATTAATTCGCAAGAATTTGGAAAATAAAGTTTAGTAAAAATTGCCTTGGCCAAGCACCTTTGAAAGCAAGAAAAACATAAGAGGAAGTTACGCTAAAAAGGAGAAAGTAGGAAAAATTAAACGAATATCATAAATGTGAAAATAGCAGAAAAAAATTTAGATTTTCTAGATAATTGGTTAACAAGCAGGCCGCTACCGAGCAAACCGGTTTTGCTGGGTTATCTGGTGGATTTTCTTTGTATTATGCCGGTTCGTTCGGGAAAATGCTGCCGCAGTCGGATTAACGGGTAGTTGATTGTATCAAAGTTTTACTATCCTTTATAGTATTGTAATTGACTTTCGTAATCGAAAATCGTGCGCCGCTCCTTTCGGGACGTGTGATAGCTCATTTTGCTCCTCAGGAGCTAACTAGGCGAGATTTTTTGGAATTTTGACCGAACTCGGCGTTTATCGAGAGTTATGGCCTAAGGCAGTTTTACACACTATTTCTCTTTTCTCTAACCGGCTAAAATGGATTTTTGATTTCAGAGTGTTTCCGAAGCTGATTTTTTGCACCCGGGGGTTTTTTGGGTTGCTGAATCCGAATCCGGGGTCAAAAAAATTATCGGGGTACCCCCGGGGTATGAAATTTTTCAAAATTTTGTTTTGAAGGAATTTGGGCCTTCCCGGTGCTAATTTTTTGCACCCGGGGGTTTTTTGGGGTGCTGAATCCGAATCCGGGGTCAAAAAAATTATCGGGGTACCCCCGGGGTACGAAAAATTTTTTTTCTGAAAAATTTTTTTTCAAAATTTTTTTTCAATTTTCGAACTCTGTTCTAGCGGCCGAAGGCCGCGACTGAGGGCCGCATAGTCTCATGCTGCTCTACTCCCGAACAACCCTTACTGCCGAATAAAGGGGCGCCGGAGGCGCCACCTCCAGTCGTATTCAATAAGTTAAAGAATATCTAATATTTGTAATAAATCTGACTTGAGCGAATACATACATACGGCATCATTTATATACAACAAATTGGCAAAGAATCAGCAAAATATAAATATGTTATGCACTTTTAAGAAATTCTAATAAAGAGTCGATTTCTTGTCGAACATCTAGCCGGTTCATGTATGTCTAAACATAACCACTACTATGATAATGATTTGTAATGTGTTACAATACATAACAACAAATGCAAACCTTAGTTGTCCACAACAACTTAACCAACATGTTGTTATCGGTAGTGTCAAGAGGCACTTCCGTTTCGAGCTGTGGAGTGAAGCGGAAAAATGGAGCTCTCAACGAGTGACACCAAGCCTGAGCGCGCTCTACCACCTGTCCATCCGAGCAAGCAACCTGTAGTTATTAAGATAAAAGTACAAATTTAAAATTACTAAAACGTTTTTTACAATAATGGCGTTGTACTTTTGCATAAATACCAGAAATATCTTGGCGGTAACGTATCAAGAAAAAATTAAGGTATATATTAAAACTAAAAATTATCATGTCCAATGTGGATAAAAGCATAGAAATTAATTGTGTATTATTGTATACATGCCACGAGAACAATAGCTTTTAAATTTATTTATAATAAGTCCCACCTGTTCTACGAGAATGCTTTTAAGGTTCTGAAGAGATTTTATGTTCTGCACGAGACTTCCCAAAGTTGACGGCATGGAAACATCAAGGTCAGTGACCGGAGTAGTCGGAGGTTTGCCTGTGCCAATAGAGACTAAGCATCCCACTTTCAAGGGTTTTAACGGTTTAGAGTTTGAAACTGTCATCGCTGTATTGTAAAGTTGAATATCAGCAAGCAAATCGACTGATGGGTTATTTGCAATTAAGCCACCATCCATTATAGAGCCGTCCACGCTTGGAAAATAAGTTGGAGCAGCACTGAAATGAGCAAGGTTACTATATGGTTCAGTTGAATAAGTTTGAGTACCGCGTATGAGTACACAAAATTGTGATAATTTTTATTTAGACAGAAGTTGAAGTCATATGCAAGACTGATCATACCTCATCGAAGATTGATTTTTAATCACTAAATTTCGAATGATGGGCAGATCAATGTCAGTTCATAAATTGTTTAGAATTTGCTTTTCTAGAAGCTGAAACATTTCACTTCTTCTATGGAAGACAACATATGTTTGAGGATCCATAAAGTAAACTGATTATATAAATATATTACCTTGAGCACCGAGCTGCTTTCCAGATAGGAACCTTGCTCGGCTCAATTACTTGCTTGCTTTTGCTTGAGGTGTGTTGTCCAGCTCCTTCTGCGGTCAATAGCTTTGAATCACAAGGCGGTATATAATTTCGGTAAAGGATCAACTCTGGCGGGCTGATATCAGCTCGCGTACCAGTAACCATGACTCTGGAAATAATGCATATGCTTAAAATGGTTACATGTTAGGGCAATTCCTATTCTCACGAGTTCTATTTTCTTGAATAAAAAATTTTTCATGAAAAATATTTAAATTATTACGGTTTTACAAAAATAGCAAATTTGATATAGTTAGCAAATTTTATGCACCTGCTTCGAATCTATTAATTGAATCGAATTTGACTGCTATTTTAATAGCTAAACAGAAGAAAAATAGAAAATCTAGCCGAATTTTAAACATTTTAATGGAACGTTCGATATAACAAAATCCTAGGTGGTGTTATGGTTGCGAGAGGTGCTATGGATAAAATTTGTTCCTTGCGAAAATTACCACTTTCTATTGCAATAAAGTCTCTTTTTGATGGAAATTTTCGCAATCCTTCGGGAGCCCTTCAGAACCAAAAATGCAAGAAATCTTATAAGTACAAAATCCTAGAATTAAAACTGGAGTTAAGAAAAGCGATAATATGAGCGCTCAAAAAACGCTCAATTTGGCGAAACATTTTTTGCAGCGCAAAAATTTACCCAATGTGTTTTTATATAGAGGTAGACGGTATTTATATAAAGTGCTTGAGGTTCATGTTACTCAAAATTGTTCGGATGTTAACCAGAACAGATGATTCAGAGCATAGTTATCCATTTTGGTATAACTCTATTAATATAAAAAATATACTTTATGCTATGACAAGCGGTGTTTTGTTGTGCACCCCGAATGTCGGCCATAGTGCGATCCTTTCCAAATTGTTGTTGCAGGAAAAATTCTATCTTTTCTGCTGAATATGGTCTGGGCGGATTAAATACTTCATCTTTTAGACGGAGATAAAGGCGAAGACAATCTCGCAGTTTCATACCGTCAGCAAGAGCCAAAGCGAGAATTGCGCCAGTGCTTGTGCCAGCTAGCCAATCAAAGTATGAGAGCAGTGGTTTTTCCCCGAGCCTTTCTTCTAGCTCCACAAGAATCTAAATAATCATTTTTGCAATTCCAGAATATAAACCACTTAAATTAGAATAAAAATCACCTGAATCAGCACAAGTCCACGAATTCCGCCACCATCCAAAGAAAGTAATCGAATCACAGGTTCATCGTCTTTCAGTATCAATTGGTGCTCTATTGCGGCTTTCTGTGCGTATTCCTTTAATGTTGATGGATGACGCTTTGCAATTGCCGTGTTAGTCGACCATGCTTTAGCTTGCTTTAATACGTTTGCAACTTCTGCTCTAAATTTCATATTTTTATACACAATTATGAACTCAAAAGATTATTAAAATTAATTTATTTAAATTTACTATGGGTATAAAGTTAGTCTTACAAGCACAATAAGTCAGCAGTCTAACATAAATTATTGGGTACTCTCTACATTCGCCCCCCCCCCCTCGAAAAACGCATCATACACCCATAGTGTCAATGTAAAAGTTGATTATCTCGACGAGATAAGTCCAAAAAGTGCGAAAAAAAATTAGAAGATTGCTTCTAGAAAATTCTAGAATTTTGGGATATACCTGTCCGTTAGGTATCTGGCACCTGACTAACAGGTTATTTTAACACAGTGTACCTACTGCATAGGTATGTGATCCTCAGGAGGTACATCCGCCATCCAACCTGCAGGTTAAAGTTAAAACAACCGTTATAAGGCGCCAAACAAGCCATTAGGCTTGGGGCCCCGCTGTATGGGGCCTAACGGGCTTAATCTTAGGCTTGGATCTTAGGCTGTCTTAGGCCTTATTTGGGGCTTTAGCGCTCGAGCCGCAACCTGCAGGTTGGGTGGCGGATGTACCTCCTGAGGATCACATACCTATACAGTAGGTACACTGTGTTAAAATAACCTGTTAGTCAGGTGCCAGATACCTAACGGACAGGTATATCCCAAAATTCTAGAATGTTCTAGAAGCAATCTTCTAATTTTTTTTCACACTTTTTGGGCTTATCTCGTCGAGATAATCAACTTTTACATTGACACTATGGGTGCATGATGCGTTTTTCGAGGGGGGGGGCGATTGTAGAGAGACCGTGCTGTACAATCTCAACATTGGTTGACTAACTTCATAATCTCCACCACTGGGATGGAGGTATGAAGTAACGTATATACTAACGAAAACGTTTTCGTGTAAACTATAAATTTCCAGTTTCCCACAACATCACACGTACTATTTAGCTTTCTATAAAGGTATGAAAAACGTTAATAATTAATTTGAGTGAATCAGCAAATTCCTGAATTTATACTGTATAAGATTTACAAGACTCTCACGTTGACGGCATGCTGTACACCATCATGCCTGCATTGTTCTTCGAAGTAAGACGCGATCCAAAACAAAGAAGCAACTGTACGATAGACAATTCGCCAGAGCTTACTGCAAAATGCAATGCGGTGTTGCTTTCGTTATCCTGTGCCTCAAGTTCGGCCCCATTTGAGAGAAGTTGCACTACAGCGCTCAAGTCTTTTCGCAATATGGCGCAGTGTAGCGGTGTTTGTCCTGTGCTCGGGTGCCGATAATCCAAAGCAAAAGTAGCCCGATGGGCAATTACGTTCAATATCTAAACTTGCTTCGCCGTTCAAAATACAGCTTGGATCATAATACGAACTCTTTGACCAATGCGTTGCAATTTTTGAGAATAATTGAAAAAATTTGTAAAAGATATGTAAATTGAACAATTGGAATGATATTACTTGAATAAATATGGAAAAGACATGTGATCAAAATATATTTCAAACAAAAAATTAAAACCATATACCTCTTTCTCGAATTTCTTGTGTAATAATAGGTGCGATGGTGCCTTTTGACATTTCATTAGCTCCGGATCGTGCTCCAGTAAAATATCCAAACAACTATAATTCGCGATAGCAATACTTATAAAATTGCAAACCATAACACTAAGCATTACCTCGGATCTACTTTGTCCATTCCGAAAAGTTCTGCAGCGTTTTTACGAGCACAGGTCGGATCAATATGCAAAAACAAACGGATAGCGTCAGCATTACCCGTTTGAGCAGCCAATTGTAAAGGCGTCAGATTTGACTCATCTGTTTTGGCAAGGGCTGAAGTGAGATTGACTTTATTTTTTGCGAGTTGCTAAAATATATCATGCTTAAATTATTTGCAAACATAAATAAATACCTTCAAGACCTCGAAAGTTCCGGGATCTGGACATGCTGCTATGTGATGTAAAACCTAAAATTTAAACACGTCATTAATATACGTCATTTTTATTTCCGCTGCTTGGTAAATTTTTCGTTGTAAACAACCAATATTGCCAATGTTTTGAATGTTTTTCAATATTAATTTAATGCAATAATTGCTATTGGTTGATCATAGCCATAACGATTGCAATAATAACTAGATTTGGTGCACTGTTATATAAACCACCAATAATCACAAAATAATGATGATATTATGTTTTGTTATTCAAAATTGTTGCTTATTAATAATCTGAGAAGAAAAAATAATTGCTCACATTACGACCATTCAAGTCATTTTTCGTGATATCCGCACCATATGAAATAAGCTGCCCAACTAAATGGATAAATCCTTTTTCAGTCGCTAGCTGAATAGGGAAAATCCCTTCGTCGCTTGTAGCGCAATTTACAATTCTAAATTATTTAGTTAATATATTAATACAAAAGAAAAACTGACGCTAGCGCATCTCCAGTCCGGCAAATCAAATCGACATAATGGCGAAGGCCCAAGCTGCACGCTAAATGGATATCTTCCCAATCGGGATGTTCTACGCACAATGCAAAGAATTTCTCCAATATGTGGTTGTCGGCTAAAAATAGACGTAGTTAACCCTGGACTAATTTCCAAATTTGCGTTTTACCTGATGCACGAGTTAATTGTTGCATATCATTGAGTCTTTTGCACTGCCGACTTACGAGCTCTAGATCAGGCGACTTCATAATGACCAGTTGCTCATCCATAAAGACTAGATGAAATAGATGTGATTGATGACCTGATGTCATGGAATCTGACGCACAACCCTCAAATACCCGGAAAATTGATGACGGATCATTTCGCAATGGCACGAGTTTTCCTAGGTCTGCTTTCTCGAACTAAAAGTGAAAGAATACTACAAAATATATTTTGCGTTGACTAATTATAACACTATATCATAAAATTCAACTTTTAAGGTAATAAAGTAAATTTCTTGCGAAAGGCCTTTCATTCTAAGAATATCGTTAAATTCAAGTTCCATACATTGTCTTGTGCTAATTATAGGCACATTGCCCTAATACATCTTGTTTCTAATATTTTACCAGTTATCTGTGATATTTTTTGGTTTGAGACATGTTAGACGCATGCCTGTATCGTTGATGAATATTACTCTTGGCGTTTTCCTATGACAGGTCTTTTTGTGTCATAAATCACAAAGGTTTCAAGTTTCGGCAATCGACAATTGAGACTTTGTTCAAATGTGGTAATCGCTTGAATTCCTTTAGTTAAGTATTTGACTACCAAAATCTAAGCGCTCACCTGACTGGATTTACTTTTGTTTGAGAACCACGACTTGATTCTCGATGGGTTCTGTTCGTTGCTTCTGCTTATTACACTGGTGGCTTGCTCATTTTGACCATTCCCGCTGTTTTGCTGCACGGCTGTCAGAGTGGAACGGGCTTGTTGAAAGGTATTGAAAACGACCGCACCGGTATCTAATGCCGATTTTGCCTGCTGAAGCCAATTCATACCCTATGCAATCAGTTTTATTGGAACGTTTTAAATTCTCAATTGAGTATAAATATAATAGTACCGATGAAAAGAATGGACAACTAATATGAAGTAGTTTTTTTTAATATTTTATTAGAAAATAGAAATTCAACAATGTCAATAAAAATTTCTACCAAGAAAACCACATGTGACTTTCCAGATTTTAAAAATAGGTTCAAATTTTCTAAAAACTGAGCCGGCAGCGCATTTATTCTAATAAAATTTGCATTACTTCTAATGACAGTATGGAATATAAATATGCTGCAACATACTCTAAATAATGCATAGTTATAATATACAGAATTGTTAAAGTCAACCATACTCAAGAAATATGCGGGATTTTGTCATTTCGTCTCGGTGTAAGTGCAATCGTAATGCGTAAGACTGTTAACAAAGGAATATTCTGATATAAAAAAACTCATTTTGTCTAAAAATCTCCAAAGGAATGAAGTAAAATAAGCATGTCATAAATCCTCTTACATATATAATTCCTATTTTCATAAAATATTTTAAATTCCACCTAAGTGTTTCAAAATATAAAATATAGCAGAACTTCCTTCGGAATAAGCTTTCACTCTACCAGAGGATTTAAGACAGTTAAGACAATTAGATAGGTAAGAGAAAAAGAAATACAATTACATTCACTGAAATATATTTAAAATAGACGGATTAAATTTGCTTTCTGAAGAATGGTCGAAGCAATTCCAATGCTTTCTTCAGATAGTGACAAGCGTTGGAACATTCGAAGAAAATGTTGGTCACTACCTCATCTACCTGAAACAAATAAAATTAATCGAGTCCCTCTAAGGCGCACTGTGTAAGTTGGCAACGAGCAGAATTTCCCCGTCGGGCCTCGGATCTGGGCGTATACGTCAATCGCTTCGTCTCGGCGAGACAAGACGATTGGTACCGGTCTCGCATGCGGCAAACCCTTATTCCGGAAGATATGGCTTCCGGAAAATCCTGGATTTAGGGTGTGGTCCGCGGCGCAGCCGCGGGTGGTCTGCGGCGGAGGCCGCGGGTGCGTCCTATGGAATATCTATTCTAAGGACATTGTTTAGCGGACATTGTTGCACCCGAGGCCTTTCTAATGTCATACTCTTAGCAAGATGTTTTGAACTATGGAAAAAGTCAAAACAGTTTTCAGGCAGATATCCTATATAGTATTTCAATGCATTCTGTCGCAATCAAGAAGTCTATCAAGAATTTTTCTATATCTCGCGATCCAACCGTGCTCCATTGGCGAGTGATAGCTCATTTTGTAGAGAAGAAATATCCCAACCGGATATTGACATTGAATAGAGAGTTATGACTCATCAAAGTTTTCAAAAACGCACTTTTTTGTTGTTTTCCAATTGTCTTACTCTGAGCCTCCAAGGCCGAGTGCAACATAAGGGGTCCAGAGGGGGAAATTATTTGAGGGGAGCAGTAAATTGGGGGGGGGAGTAATTAGAGGATTTACATTATATCATATAATGATGGAGAGGGGCTTGGCAAAAATGATGTCTCCTCGAGTTACCATTTAGTGTCTATTATATACTGAAGATTTACCTTATTGGACTGTTCCACCAGACTGAGTATGTTCGCATATTGCGAGGCGAAAAATGATAGTCTCCTACAGAGCAGATAAGTGAAGGCAAAAAGTGAGTCAATCTCGGGCAAATCTTTAGCGATCACTATCAGCTGCGCCAACTTATGAAGCGCCTGTATAGAGTGAGCCGTGAGTTTGGCCAGAGCTGTAATTGCCGCCTCATGAATTGCGTCGACCACGATTTCCTCATCAGCGTCAACTGCTGCCTGACGCAGAGACAATTCCTGAGTGAGAGTTTTATTCATTTCTAACACTGAATCAGGTTTGTATGGCAGAGATATGAAGTGAACACTTTTTTCGATTTCGTGTGCAAAGTCTTCTGAAAAATGATTTATTAAACTTTTATGTTAACCAAATTTCTTATAATACGTCAATTCTGGGAGAGAATATCTGTAGAACTGTTTTTATATTGCTTTTATCGCAGTAAATTACCGAATATTCATGAAGGTATTTCAAATATTTTAACGAGATGTTGCAATATCATCAGTTTTTATGACTTGATTATAAAATCATATAATAACAAAGATCTTACCAGTGGAACATTCGCTCACGTCTTCCACACAGAACTCCAGTAATTTTTCCTCGAAATAACTGAAGAAAACAATTATGAAATACGGTATTACCATGATTGTTGATTATCTTACGGTGAATTTGCACAGTGCTTTGTTCTCTTCTCTTGGTCCTTGGATAGAATCTCCAATCCTTCCAAGTGAACCATTCCTTCGCTTTTCTCAAATAACGACACAAAGTTGGTGTTGAATCGTTCCACTAAAAATATATTTATTACAACTTAAACATTCTTTCATAACAAACCCGTGGTACTCCCATATCCCATAAAATGACTTGGACGATGGTCGTCAGTTCTACCTGGAGCACCTTGTGATGACGCAATTTCCTGATCTCGGCTTTCGCGTAAATCTTTGAGTAATTCTGATAAATTCTGCGTGGAAGAATCCGGATTCAGAAAAAAGCGTCGTCTGTCGCCGTCATTCTAAAAGTCAAATTTTTAAATCAACATTATTTCATACGCCAAAGTTCAAAGATATAAAAATGGATAAACGCAAAATCATATATCGATCTGTCTTCTAGAAAGTAATTTCGAAGAATATTTAAAGTGCAATGGTTTTCGTTCTATAGCAATACGATGATATTACGTAAGAGCAAATAAATGCATGAAAACATGCTGCTGTATTTTAAAATTATGCTTTGCGTTATCACGAATACATTCATGAATTGTTCAGGTTTGACATTAGTTACTGTTAACAAATACTGAAAAAAATATTTTATCATTAAAGTTTTACTATAAAATGTCATATATTTGTGTTCGCGAAAAATTTAATTTATAGATAGTAAACATGGAAAAATTACACGAATGATTAAAATATCCCTATGAGGAAACACTTGTCTAACCGATTGATCGCATTCATCATCAATTGCATTAGGGTTTTCCATAAATTTGGCAAAATTGAATCGTTTTTAGGCACAATGTGTTATCAAAAATTTCATGGCGAGGAAGTAACAAACCATAGACATATTACATAACTAGCGCGCTAACGCGCGCTAGCGCGCGTGGAGTCTATATCAGTATGCCCTTTCTATATCAGTATGCCTTTTCTATATCAATATGCCTTTTCTATATCAGTATGCCTTTTCTATATCAGTATGGCTTTTCTGTTCTAACTTCACTCACATTCCAAAGGGGAAGGTCGGGCGCTCCGCGCCCGACCACAGGAATGGCTCGCCACCTGCGGTGGCTCGCAAACTCAGACTCAGTCTGAGTTTGGCTCAGTCAAATTTTGGCTCAGTCTAAGCTTGGCTCAGTCTAAGTTTGGCTCAGTCTGAGTTTGGTTCAGTCTGAGTGTGGCTCAGTCTGAGTTTTGGCTCAGTCTGAGTGTGGCTCAGTCTAAGTTTGGCTCGGTCAATAAAATGACCCTTCCAAAAATTCGGGACATTTTTTTGACGGAGAATTTACACTGGTAAGAATGACCCTTCCAAAAATTCGGGACATTTTTTTGACGGAGAATTTACACTGGTAAGAATGACCCTTCCAAAAATTCGGGACATTTTTTTGACGGAGAATTTACACTGGTAAGAATGACCCTTCCAAAAATTCGGGACATTTTTTTGACGGAGAATTTACACTGGTAAGAATGACCCTTCCAAAAATTCGGGACATTTTTTTGACGGAGAATTTACACTGGTAAGAATGACCCTTCCAAAAATTCGGGACATTTTTTTGACGGAGAATTTACACTGGTAAGAATGACCCTTCCAAAAAACTGGGAAAAACGCCTCGCGCGCGCGCTGCGCGCGCGCCTGCACGCGCGCGCGGCCGAATCCGACCTCAGATTCGGACTCAGCGCGAAAAACTACCTATATATCATGTCCCGCGCGCAAAAAATGGGAAAAACGCCTCGCGCGCGCGCTGCGCGAGCGCCTGCACGCGCGCGCGGTCGAATCCGACCTAAGATTCGGATTCCCCGTAGTCGAAAACCCCGGGACCCAAAAATTTCGACCTGGACTGGCGAAAAACCACGAACTACAAAATTTGTAGTTTGTAGTCAAAAATCGGGACACTTTTTTGACGGAGAAAATAAGACATCAAAGATCAAAACGTGAAACGGACGCACGGACATCACACACTTACTATAAGGATGCAATTGAAGAAACATTGGAGTAGCAAACCTCATTTTTTATAGTCAATGTTTCAAAAGTCTTCTTGCCCAGCGATTCAAGTACGTCCAGACCACCGGAAACCAATCCCGAAAAAAGTCCTGCGCCTGAGAATAAGCCGCCCGCCTCCAGCTTTGCTGGCAATCGTTTTTGTGCATCGGCAGTCTGTGAGGTAGGCGCAGAGAATTCTTCGTCGCTATTGTACGATCCCACTGACGCAGTTTGCTGATGATGTCGATTGCGTTTCGCTTTTAGACGAGCCAAGCTCGCCTCAGGCCCGCCAAGGCTCTCATCTGATGAAAGTGAAGGCTCAGGCTCTTTGATGTTCTGTGCCTCTTCTAGCAAATGGCGACGTTCAGCGACACTCAATTTTGCCATATGTTCAGGATTTGGTAAACCAAGTCCCGATTCCACAACATTAGAGAGACCCTCGCCTAAAATCACAGAAAAAATTGGCCCTATATGAGTATACGCGTCTCCCGGGAAAAAATGAATAGGGGGGACCCTATTGATTTTTTTGCAAAATTTTTCCGAAAATGATTTTTTCTAAATGATCGATTCGAAAATGATTGATTATTACCAAACTCCTATAGTTATACCAAAATTTAAATCAATGCGTTTGTTTAGGATGTCATACGTATGGTCGCAAAAGATAAGCGTGATAACTTTATAATTTTAATAGTGACCCTAATGCAAATGAATATACAACATCATTCGATTGTGAACTAATCATGACACCGTTGCTATAAGTTATTAACAATATCAGTGAGCTATAAAGTCAGCTTACCCACGGCACTGACTACTTCCTGGATACCCGTCCAGTCCCAAATGGACCTGCCTCCACTTGCTGTGCGCTTATGCATGGATTTATCTTCTGTCTTAACTTCAGAAAATTCAGATTTCTCCTTATTCTTTTCTTGTTTCGCTGAGCTCCCAAATTCGTCCATTTGCGCTTTAAACCAATCGTCGTCGTTTGAAGTAGAGTTGGAATCATTTTCTTTTTTCGCTGCACTCTTCTTACTCGCTTGAAGAGCAGGTGCCGCCGGCACTTTAAAGAAATCCGATGACTTCGCTCGACCTGTTTTCAAGTTTTCGAAGCCTTCGTCCTCTTCTTCGTCGTTGTAATATGAGCGAGGAGAATCGGTACTTTTGCTTGAACTACTGGCTTTCGAACTTCCCCTTGCTGCTTCGGAGTTTCCGGCAGCTAAAATAAATATCATATTTAAAGAACGTCTTAGAATGTTAATAAAGTCTTGTACTAAATTAATTTTCATTGCATTCTTGAGTTGAAAATTTAAAAAATTTTACACGGTTTAGGAATTAATTTGGATTATATACCGTAAACTCTCTAATTTAACCCCCGGGGGTATAATTATTCAATCGACCTCTAGGGGGGGGGGGCAAAATTAGAGGGGGGGGGTAAAAATAGAGGGTCGAAAAATACATACAAAATGTACGGAAATTAGAGGGGGGTATAATTATTCAATCGACCTCTAGGGGGGGCAGAATTAGAGGGGGGGGTAAAACAAGAGGGGGGGTTAAATTAGAGAGTTTACGGTATATACCGTAAACTCTCTAATTTAACCCCCGGGGTATAATTAATCAATCGACCTCTAGGGGGCAAAATTAGAAGGGGGTAAAATTATTCAATCGACCTCTAGGGGGGAAAAATTAGAGGGGGTAAAACAAGAGGGGGTTAAATTAGAGAGTTTACGGTAGTTGGTAAAAGCCAGACAGTAAACTAAAAGTTTGCCTATCGTACTGATAGTTGGTTTCCGTGGATCATTATTACTTGTGTTTGTATTTATTGATATTTGTGTCGTCAATGCTTTGTTATTTAGTGTTATTTTACACCTAAAGAGATCACCGTCAAGTATACACGTCGTGAAAATATGTTCTCATCGACTTTTTCAATCGATCTTACACGCAAAATCGCCAAATTAATCAAAATTATAGTTAAGTATTATTATCTCAGATTAAGCTAGATGGACATTTTTTTATTGCAAATTATAACTTGAAAGATGCAACAATAGCTGTCCAAACGTGTATAATTGTAAACTGGAATTATTCAAAGTAGCTTCGTAAAATTTACACTTAACATACCTTCAAAACACAGACCTTTTCTTTTGGGGAGGAGCAAACTCGAGACAAGGTGGTTCATTTGAATTGCAATTAAAATTGTTTTTGAAGGTACGAACTTTTTACATAGTTATATTCGAAGGTAGGTTTATAAAATTAAAACAAAACATACTTATTGATTTGCTAGAACTTTTCTGTGGACCAAGTTCCACGCCGCTGATTTCACTGCCACTGTTTAGAGATGAAGATGATGTCTTGCTTGTCATGGGGGACTCCACATCTGGTGATTTACTATCCATTCCCGCAAGGCCATCGTCTTCTTCTTCTAGCGATTCTTCTGCATGCTTTTTCGTTACGCCGCAAATTTTTGCCTTTTCACTTTCTGGTTCAATATCGGAGCCATCTGTTGCACTATGAAAGGAATCTTCATCGTCGTCATCCCCGATCAAATCAGTTCGGCTTACATACTCTTTTGATGACATCTTTTGCTAAAATTCACAATTACTCTCCTATTTGTTGAAATTTGCAAGCAACAGTCTATCTTGTATAAAATACATTGTATATTTTTCTTATAATTGGCAAAAGTAATCTTCAATAATTGGACACGGTAATTTTTAAGACCGAGATTCCCGGGTTTTGTCCCAGATTTTCAGCGAAAGCAACTTTCGCCACCCTTACATTGCTCTAACAAATTGCTAAGATCCAGTCTTGAGGAAATTTTGAAAGATTTCCAGTCTTTCTGATGTCTAATTTTTCGATAAAGGGTATTTTAAAGTCTAACAATTGTAACAATATGTGACACGCTCATTTAGAATATTTTGCACATAATAAAATTCAAAGAAAATCGATAAAAGAACGATTTCAAGTGAAATATAAATATTTCAAACATTTCACGTATGGTATTTAAAAGTAAATATTAAGTTTACAAAACAGATATTTTCTTGTTATGATTAAAGTCACCAAAGAAATATGAGAGAAAGAGTGCATCAAACAGCACGTCCATTTACTAGCAATCAATTAACATTCAAATAGGTGCTACTGCGCACACGTGTTTTGGCGATGTGTCCAACGGAGTGCGCCGCTTTTATTGAACACATTTAATAAGCAAAGTAAGCAGTATAACTTTAATAAGCGAAAGCTGTGTTTACGAAATATTATTACAAAAGAATGAACTGGAAAATGTACATTGAACCTTGCACAGTTTATTTTAATAAAGCTAACGGGATTTACGAACATTGTTGGAGAAGTTTGTGCAAATTTTGGGATATCGGGGTGATAATAATTAAATTTGCTCTTCTTTATAGAAGCTGGTATCTTTCGTGAAAATTACAATTTAAAAAATGGCAGACACGTTTTTATAAGGTTTCAGATTATTTCTTTGGAACTATATTTTGTCAAACAAACAAATTGTAAAATTTTATTTAAACTAACTAGCCGAGCAGAGCTCGGCTAGCTATCGGGAGTCTATATTCGTGGTTTAGATTGAATTCGTTGGTCAATAAATTTTAATTGGGTCAATATGAATAACAGTTTTGGTATTCGCTACGCGAAAAGAACTCGGCCTTCGGCCGTCTAGAAAGCAGCATAGATTTTAAAGGGTATAATACAGATATACCTATGTTCTAAGTTCCCTCACATTCCAAGGGAGAAGGTCGGGCGCTCCGCGCCCGACCACAAACGACCACAAATAGCTAAATGCCTCCAGGGCAAATATCTCCATCGTGTGTGGTCCGACCTCATAAATTTCAGTGCCATTCGTTTTGTCTCGCTGAGAGCTATCGTTTGACACCTTACTCGCCACTGTAGGTGGTCAGAAAAGCAAAATCCCGCCAAATGCCCTCAGGGCAAAAATCTCCATCGTGTGTGGTCCGATCTCAAAAATTTCTGTGCCATTCGTTTTGTCTCACCGAGAGCTAATGTTTGACACCTCACTCGCCTCTGGAGGTGGTCAGGAACGCCCAATCCCGACCAGATCCCGGCAAATGCCCTCAGGGCTTATAACTTTTTTTCTGTCGTTAGATCTCGAAAATTTCAATTTTCCCCACCCAGGCTCATAGAGAGGAATCGTTTGAGCTATCACACGCCTCTGTGCGCTTGCTGGATATTTCTAAACAATTCCGCACGGACAGACGGACAAAAAGGGGCGTGGCCTGACTTTTGAGGGGGCAAAAACAGGGGGTTCAACATGCGAATTTAAAAAATTTTTTCTCCGGGGGTCTTATCTCACCGAATAGAAGCCCGGGAACCAAAAATCCATGGGCCAGGTGAAAAATCCGTGCTAACGCTTTGTAACTCTCTATGGGGGGAGACAAAAACTGTTGTCAAAAATCATTGAAATTTTCTGAACAAAACCTTGCTCATTCTTAACTTTTGTGTCGGCTCAACATTCAATTTAACTAAATCTTTAAATATTTTTTATTTTCCTGTGAAATTGAAGTATTTAGCACATCGCTAAGTTTTAGGATGAGCATTTGCTTAGTATTTCGGAATAATGATGCGTCAAATTCGGAAAACAGATGCGTCAAATTCAGTATAACTGAACTACTACTTTTTGAGCAAAATACAATTTCATGAATTTATCTATCAAGTGATGGTCATTTATAATGGTGTTAGTTGTACGAAACATCAGTTCTGTGAAATGCCTACAATTAAAACATAAGTATTCGCAATAATACACTATTATACGAGAATGATTAATAAACCGATAACTTTTAAACAAACGTTTATTATTTGTAATAAATATTTTTACAAATATCACTGAAACAGAGCATTGTTTTCTGTTGGAGGGTTAAATATGCTCTTGTACGCTTAAAAATGCTGGCATTATTGATAACATCATGGATTTTAAATCGATTTACTCTGTTACTTCCCACGTTATTTAACGTTTGAGTCCGCAATAACGTAGTTTGTACTCTTCCAGTAAGTGGCTAAATTGGTGGCGGTAATTGATTAATACAAATTGAAGTTTAAATGAGTTCCCGCTCTGGTATTGACCATTATTGGCGTTGTGTCTCAGTGGGGGAATTTCAATGGAAAATTCATCGATATCCGGCTGCCTGAGGCTATGCCCTTTCATATGCACATTTCACATCTGAAAGGGTTTCCTTTGTGCCAAAGAGTGTGGCCACGCGCCAGATTTATTAATCTGGCCTTCCCCCTTTCGAGCATTATATTTTCCTCTTTTCCAACACAGAACGAATTATATCATATACATTGGACAGTTTTATGCTATTATGCTTTTAAATAACTAACTAACGGAACTTTTTATTTCACGTATATATTATTAGATGCCTCAAATTCTCTCTTGCTACACGGCGAGTTTTATATCCCAGCATATCATAAATTGATAGTTTTATGCTAATGTGATTTCAAAAATTGCCAAAATTCTGTCCTTGAAATGGTAATACATTTTTTCCGATCACCGTGTTGTATCATTTTACGTATTCCTGGAAACAAATTACCGGAATCCGGCATATATATAGCAATACACAAATTTTTTGCTCAAAATATTGTCAATTCATTTAAAAAATATTGATATTTTAATTCCTTGAAACCTCACCTCTAAACTTTTGTGGAGTGAATCGTATTTTGAATGAGAACTGTGACTATCATAAATATAATTGTGGAACACTTTGTTATTCTGACTGATTCATTGGTTGATCCGTGTTTAATTACAGGTAATGGCTGATCTGGAGCTACTTCCCACCGACCACGCTCAAAATGCATCACTGGCCAAGCACAATAATGTATCATCGAACGTCGGCCCATCCACATCGAAATCCGTGACAGTGACTGCCGCAGTGAATGACGAATACGAACTTCGATATGGAAAATCGCTGGATGGCGACTTAAATACAGAAATCGAAACAGGAAATTGTGAAATATCCATCAATATACCCACCGATGAAATTATTCAAGAAAGCGACGCGACTGAAAGCCCTTTGTTGAAACCAAAGCGCACTGGAAAGCAAGTTGCGTTTGTGAGAGGAGTGACCGGGAAAGCTGCCACACATGAGCCATTTGTAGCCCAACCAGGCTTAACCAAACTCTCAAGATTATCATCCGTGATTCGGAGGTCATTACGACTTGGACCTAAAAGGACAGTTTATACCACAACAGAGAGAAAGGCGCAACCAAAATATCCCGAAGGAGATCCTAGGGTATTATATTTTAATAATAATGTAACTATAATAACTAGAGTGAGGATTTTTAGGATCATAAAATCGCATTTTAGGATCCTAAAAAGGATAATAAAAAGGCCATTTTAGGATCATAAAATGGGGTTTTAGGATCATGCATTTATATAAAGTGTTGCTAAAAATAGAAATAAAATACCAGGTGGCGACATAAAATCGTGCAATTTTATTTGTCCGTTTAAATTGGCGCCATTTCATTTTAGCCCATTTAGAAGGGGGCTAGCTTAAATCTGATATTGCTAACCCCCTCTAAAATACGATTCTAGAGAGGGTTAGCAATATCAGATTTAAGCTAGCCCCCTTCTAAAGGGGCTAAAATGAAATGGCGCCAATTTAAACGGACAAATAAAATTGCACGATTTTATGTCGCCACCTGGTATAACATGGTTTTATGCAAAATAGGTATATACCTAAAATTTCCGAAAAAGGCCGAAATAGGATTTTTTAGGAATTTTAGGATGTTTTAGGGATATACCTAAGAATCCTCACTCTAATAATAACTAATAATACTGTAACTACTGCCTGTGTGTAGATAGGAGGACCGATTTGAATTGGCGCCGATAGCGCCAATTCAATTTACAAGGGGCCTAGCGCAAATCTGATATTGCTAACCCCCTTTAAAATATTATTTAGAGGGGGTTAGCAATATCAGATTTGAGCTGGCCCCTTCTAAAGAGGGAAAACAGAACGCCAAGCATTCAAACCAATTCAAATCGTCATATTCAAATCGGTCCTCCTATCTACACACAGGCAGTATAATAAATAATAACGTTGAATATGATCAGGAAATTAGGAATGTATAGAAAAAGGAATCATAGTGTCGTCTCTTTGCAACAAATAAACTATTTCCACTTATATTTTTGTTAAATATTTATTAGCTGAAAATGTATATTTTAAACCGAAATTGTATAGAATTTTTAAAATGGTATTAAACAATTGCTTAATCCTGTGTAGTGATATAAGTTTAAAACTAACTGCTATGCTGGTAGAATATAATAGTAAATATTCCAGGCTACTCCATTTTCTCCATTCACTGATCTTCGCCGCCAGCCCTGCGAGGAGCCATATGGAACCATTGGAGAATTACGATATATGCTACAAATGAACAGGCACACTCAGGTGATATTTTATGAGCAATGGCGAAAATATTTGGAGAATGATGCACTCATATTTTATAAATAATATAAGTTATTTAACCCAAATTGTAATAGCTTTTATCTTTATTAATAGTCACAAGATATGGATACGAATTTAGCAAAGTAATTTTTAAAACGAAAGGACGTTATAGTAATAATATAAATGTTACGGCCAATTCTGGAAATGGCCTGCCAATTTGGGAAATTCGCGAATTTCCAGAATTGGCCGGCCAATTTTGGAAATTCGCTATCTTTTATTCTCTAGCATGAGAGAGTATGTTATTTCCAGGATAGGCCAGCCAATTTTGGGAATTCGCTGCATTTTATTCTTTAGCAGGAGAGAAAGTGTTATTTCGCGCAGCCCAGTCTAGCTTAAGCCTAAGCTTAAGCCTAATGTAAGGGTTGTTTAGCCTAATGTAAGGGTTGTTCGGGAGCATAAGCCTAAGATTAAGCCATCCTACAGCCCCAATGTGACGTTTTAGGAAAGAATGCTCATGTTCTCTAAAACTATTTCCCACTGAAATGAAGGCGGAATACCCAAATTTTGACAAATGCAAAATCTGCTACAGCAGAGAAATTACCTTAGCGGATACTGACGTTTTTACAAAGCGTCAGAACTCGCTTAAAACTTAAGTTTAAGCTTAGGGGGATTGCTTAAAATGATCCTAGGCTACCGAACTACCATTATAAGGCGCCAAACAAGCCATAGGCTTGGGGCCCGCTGTGCACGTCTAAAGGGACTTAATCTTAGGCTTAAGCTCCCGAACAACCCTTACATTAGGCTTAGGCTTAAGCTAGACTGGGCTGCGCGAAATAACACTCTCTCTCCTGCTAAATAATAAAATACAGCGAATTCCCAAAATTGGCCGGCCAATCCTGGAAATAACATACTTTCTCATGCTAGAGAATAAAAGATAGCGAATTTCCAAAATTGGCCGATTTCCAAAATTGGCCGTAACATAAATATCGAATTGCAACGTAAAGAGCATAATTTTCTACGTTGATTCACCATCATGTTAAACGATTCACATCATCGCTTCTCAGACAAGATGTTTTTATATGAATTTTTGAGGGACATTTCTCTGCGAATGGATATATGTTTTAGACCACAGAACGGCTATGAATTGTCTTGAAAGAGTTTAAAATTCAATATTTCATTTATCACAGATCAATGAGTGATTATGAGTATTGAGCATTATTGCATACATTGTGCAAACTAGTAGCAATTTGTATAACTTCAAACAGTTTGGATAGCTAAATAGCACAGAACATTACCTCTCCATTATTTCACATTACCTTTCCGTTTAATTCGCTATTCAAATTTCTTGCGAAATACAATTGTTTGATCCTTCATTGTGTGTTTTTTACGTTTGGATTATTTTCGATGATAAGCGTGTCCCTATATTAAAAATCGGAGGTATGTGGCTCGCTGCCAGCTGACACGTATTTGCATTTTCGACAACAAATATTATATGTCCATTTCCATTGACTTCGTCCTGTTTTGTATGTGGTACTTTGGTTTGACAATGGTAATGGCATAGTATTACACTTATTCACGAAGAGTTGAGCCATGATGATTTTGAAGGTGGAAACTTTTTGAAAGTCGGTGTGGAAAAGCAATTTAGTAAAACAAAATTTTGAGTGAAAACGCAGGAAACTGATTCTTGCCGAAAGCTAAAAATATAGAATCTTCATACCTATTACAAATTTCCACCCTCCAAAATACCTAAATTCCGTTTTCCTCGGCATACAGCTTATTAAATGTTTAGAGACGTTTATTTTCCCATTGAATCTAATAATTTCCCATTTGCTCAATAACAAACGCACAATTTCCCGCAGGAGAGCAAAAAGAAAATGCCAATTAGTAATATATAAGCACGTTCCGTTATTTTGCGCTCACTCATTCGATTCATTTTTCCCTCAGTAGCTTTTGACAATCATAGTTGTTTAATAAATTAAGTCAAAGCATTTTAATCTAGTTCTAGTTATAATGTTTTAGATTTGGTTTTAAGGTCGGGATTTATAACTGTGGAAATCTGTTTTATTATTTTAATAAGCTAATTTAATCAGAATAGTTATTAGTCGATTACTTTAGCACTTACATTCCATAGGACTGCCCCCGCGGCTTCGCCGCTTGGCGGCGCCCTTGGTCATCCAGGATTTTCCGGAATCCATATCTTCCGGTGGAATCCCGAGTCGGGCTTGAAACCGGTACCAATCGACTTGGCTCGTCGAGAGGAAGCGATTCATGTATCACACGCCCAAATCCGAGCGGCGACGGAGGATCTGTGACATGGTCAAATCCAGGATTTTCCGGATTTCCGGAAGCTATATCTTCCGGTGGAATCCCGAGTCGGGCTTGAAACCGGTACCAATCGACTTGGCTCGTCGAGAGGAAGCGATTCATGTATCACACGCCCAAATCCGAGCGGCGACGGAGGATCTGTGACATGGTCAAATCCAGGATTTTCCGGATTTCCGGAAGCTATATCTTCCGGTGGAATCCCGAGTCGGGCTTGAAACCGGTACCAATCGACTTGGCTCGTCGAGAGGAAGCGATTCATGTATCACACGCCCAAATCCGAGCGGCGACGGAGGATCTGTGACATGGTCAAATCCAGGATTTTCCGGATTTCCGGAAGCTATATCTTCCGGTGGAATCCCGAGTCGGGCTTGAAACCGGTACCAATCGACTTGGCTCGTCGAGAGGAAGCGATTCATGTATCACACGCCCAAATCCGAGCGGCGACGGAGGATCTGTGACATGGTCAAATCCAGGATTTTCCGGATTTCCGGAAGCTATATCTTCCGGTGGAATCCCGAGTCGGGCTTGAAACCGGTACCAATCGACTTGGCTCGTCGAGAGGAAGCGATTCATGTATCACACGCCCAAATCCGAGCGGCGACTGGAAAGTTTCCTTTGTAAAACCCCCCAAAAACTAAAAAAATCATGTTTTCTCGATTTTCGTGGCGGGACCACCCCAATTCTGACATTGATAACCCCCCCCCTAAAATCATGGGTTTTTGGGTGGTACTCGCGAGTTTGGGGTCCGGGACCCCCAAAAAGTGGATTATTCTATTGGGGGGGGGGCACATTCACCTATCAACTTAGAGGGACCCGATTAATATATAATTCTTATTACTAGGGCCAGGATTTTTAGGTCCCAAAAATCGCATTTTATGTACCTAAAAAGGTCCCAAAAAAAGGCCATTTTAGGTCCCTTTTAGGTCCCACCAAAATGGTCATTTTAGGATCAAATTTCCCCAAAATTCCCCAAAAAGGTCATTTTAGGACCGTATTTGTGGGAGATTTTGATCAAAATTTGCCAAATTTTTAAAAATTTTTATAAAAATTCAAATATTTTTCGAGAAATTTTTCCAAAATTTTTTCAAAATTTTTTAAAAAAATTTTGAAATTTTTTTCAACAAAATTTTTTTCGGCGCCGCCTTCGGCGGCGCCGGAAAAAAAATTCCAAAGGGGGGACCCTATTGATTTTGGGACCTAAAATTTCCCAAAAAGGCCAAAATAGGTCTTTTTAGGTTTTTTAGGTTCGGACCTAAAAATCCTGGCCCTACTTATTACTCATCCGTGTATACTTGTAGAAATTACTATACTTTATTGCCATTTTTCTGTTAAGAGGAGGCAAATGGGTATAGCTTGCTAGTGCTTAAGTTTACCGGTCGAAAAACAGACTCTGTCACACTTTGTTTACAGCCATATTATCATTTGCTATTGAAGTGAAAATGTTACTCCCGTGACGGGTCACCAACGAAAATCTTTGAGAACAGAACGCTTTAAAATCGGCCTTTATTTTTAAAGTGCAGAAAAACACTTGCTGGAGTCATTTCCGTGAACTTCTTTTTTCCTAATTATTTATTTGAGATGAATTGTGTATTGTTATCGCGAAACTCATCCGAAACTTGAACATTCTTTTGCACTTCTCTACTTTCAATATAATGTACGCTTATAAAACATTGCATTCTACTTTCCAAGCTAAAACCTACGGTAAGGAGGAAATGTCGGTTAGGCTGTCAGACTCCTTGTACTCTATAATCCCAAGCTTTATCAAAGAACTTCGGTAAACTTCTTTTAAATTGTGAGTACATTGACGTATTACTTCCTTAGAAGTGTAACTTTTAGTAGGAAAGCAAATAGAATAATTCTAAAGAATTAGTACCTGTATTGACCCTCAATGAAAGATATGGTCAATTAAATATTTGAAGATTCTTATTACGTGTAATGACGTATGTAAAGTATGAAGCAATGTTTCTGTTCTCAACACAAAGCGTTAAAGCCTAACGCTGATTTTCATTACATTCCAAACACTTTAGTGCTCGATGTTTGTGCAACAGCAAAAGTTCAATGTTCCAAAAGTTCAATATTCCGTTAAAATTAAGCTTAGTCAAAGTTTTGTTCAGTATTTTAATAAGTATATTTTGGCTAACACATTTTTTCCAGTAAGGGACTTGCAACCCCAAATAAAAGCAACCGATCAATGATTCTGTCTAACGATATGTCCGCATATATGACTCCCTTGAACTGACCGCATGTGAACATAGTGAATACAGAATAAAGTTGGGATGAGTGACCAGCCCGCGCTGACCCATTTCCACCCAATCTTTCTCTCACTTGGCGTCCTTCGGCCTTGTACTGCCCAAGCGATGTTCCCGGCTGGTTATTGCTCACACCCAGACAAATACGTATCTTTAGCACCATGATCGATATTCAACAATAATTTATTCTTAACAATCTTTTGAACATTAACATTTCCATTTTTGTCTGATTTATTTTAAGAAAAATCCTTGATTCTGAATTTAAATCAAAGCTGAAAAGAGTGATATGAAAATAAATAAAAATTGTGTCAAAGGATTTAACAATGCTGCTATTATAATGTGACGTATTTTTTTCACAAACACAATAGATTTCTAATCATTGGTGAAGATACGGAAAAGTAAATTCAATAAGGCAAGTGTAATCTTACAGGTTACCAAAACATTAAGAAATTATTGGCTAAACAACTTTTGGCTCTAAATTTTACTAAAATATGGAGCGATTTTTAAGATTAATTTTTTCTATTTTTAAGATACGAAACAAAAGGTGCTGTTTTAATAACTGCTAAGCGAAACAAGTAAGCTACCAATAGAAATCAATAATGTGAGTGGTCAACACGGAATGGTTCTTCCTTATTTGTTTTTCTCTCTGACTTTGTCCATTTCCCGATTAGTCCGCTCCACACAATTACAGGATGACCTTTTCGTCCGGTCTTTCGAAAACTCCACTTTCCATTGCACATAATTTATGTAGACCTCATAAAGTGGAATGATGATAAAAATGAATCATTAGCTTGTTGGGTCACCGCCACATATTTACCTTTTTATTTTGTAATAAATGATGTTTATGTTTATTTCATCATATTTAGCGCGTGTTATAACTCTTGAGTGTTTGGATCTGCTCTCATTTTTCTGACACCGTTACTTTGAAGTGTGATTCCAATTTTTTCAGTACAAGTAAATTCTGATTTTTCGGTAAAAAGCATTATTGCTTTAATACAAAAAGCATTAATGCCAAGATAATTCGAGAAAAATCATAATTTACTTGTACTGAAAAAATTGGAATCGTGCTTCAAAGAAACCGGTATCTGAGAAATGGCAGCAGATTCAAGCCATTACCAAAAGTTACAATACGCGCTAAATATCAATCCACCCCATTTGACTCCCGTTGACTTTAAACCGTGGTAACTTAGGTATATTGTCACCATTTCACATTCTGTAAAAAGTATCTTGTAGCTCCATAAGGGTTAGATAGTACCACAAAAATTCCAATATTTGGCAAATTTACACATGAAATTGCCTCAGAGGTCAAACGGCCTGCTCGAGGAGTAAGCCGTTCGACCCCCGAGGCGAGTCAGTCATAGTCGCCCAAACCATATTTGCTATTTCTAATCTATTCATTTACATAAGCTATATTCCCAATAATGCGAAAATTATCATCCATACACTTGCATTGCAAGTTTTTTCTCGTTTTCCGAAAACCATTTCTTTACTTTGACTTTGTTTATTCCGACTTTGTTGTTTTGCATTTATCCGGATGCATACAAAAATATATGTTGAAATCCAGAGAGGGCATTTCGTTGAAGCACAATAACACTGAGCGACTATATCACTCTTGTTTATTGCCTTTTGTGCAGCAGACCGGTCATGTTTATCTTTAATTGTTTTCACGTGTTAGCTGTGGATGGGGCTCACCGTTTCACAACGAGAACACATTTTGATCTTTCCTTTTTGTTTTTCTTCTATTTGCTTAAAAGAATAACAGCTATAGTTTAAACCAAAATGACGCACGCGTCCACTTGAGATAAGTTAAAACAGCAAATTTAAAATTCTTCGATTTTAAATTGCGCCTTTAAATAACTGTGCTAAACTTCTTTTCGAATGCGACTTTAGGGTGAAACTACAAAATGTTCATTTAATTTACGGTTAGCAAAAACCTTTCTGAGCATAATTATAGATACTTTAGAAGATATGGTTTTTATCAAAATGATTTTTCAACTCTAAAGGTTGCGCAGTCTTAAGTAAGTCACAAGAATGAAAACCACAAGACGAATGAAAGCAGATTAGGTTTTCAAAAATCAAAAAATAGGCATATCGGAAGGGTGAAAACATAATATACCACCAAACTCTGGTTCCATGCGGCATGATTTGCGCTTTGTGAGACCCAAACTTTCCTCCTTTCAATACAACGTATCTCGATTATTACCCTCTTACTTCTGGCTTGTTGTTTTATTTGAGACGCGGTTGCTCTGTTTATCCATTGCAGTGGGCACCTTTATTCGTATTCCGCTCGGTTGTATTATAAGAGTATTATTTGATCCGCCGATTCGCTTTGACTTCACTTTCTCTACCTTTTTTCCACTTATGCTTTTCGTTTGCGGTGCCTTTACGTTTACTCGCTGATTTGACTTTACTTTTGATAATGCGACACTGGGAATGCTGCTTAGAATGGTGGGACTAATGTTGGGTTAGGGATCACGTTTGTGCCCTCTTCAAAAGTCGGCCCAAAGTTGTTGAAGCGGTCGGCAATTACACCAATAGCACAACACAGTTTTCTGGTCACGGTCAAAGCGGATTGGCAGTTGCGAGATTTCACCAGAAAAATCGAGAAACAACCGCGCTTTGAATTGTGGCTTTAACGCAGCAGGGAGTAAAGGGCGGTGTAGTGTGCGCTAGCGTTGAAATTCAATTTGACTAGACCATTTTCACGGAAACTATTTATTTAGAAAATATTTTGTTGTCAGCTTTTCTCTACCTGTTGCTCGGATACTTGAGTTACGGTGACATCGCAAATAAATTTTGTTATCGTGATTTTTGCTCACTTATACAAAATTAGTGTAGTCTTATATGTTTATTAGTTAACACACAATTTTGTAACACATCTTATTTTGTTACTTAAATTAAGTATCTGGCCAACATTTGCTAGATTGTGAACATTTTTGTTTTGGTGACAAAACACAAATTTTATTCTCCAACCAAACCTAACATTTTTCTATGCAGCTCTAACTTTCTAGCGAAGACTTTGAAGTAAAATTAATTCTTCTGAAATTAATTTTGTGAGATGCTATAAATCCAACTCCAAAGTATCACTTTATTAATCATGAAAGAATACTTATAAGATGAGAAATTCATAAAATAAATAGCCTGTTATTGTTATTCTTATTGATACATCAAATCACTATCCACTCTCTTCGACATGTTCAATTATGACTTTGTACTAAGAGTCAGTTATTTCTTGAGCTTAGCTCATACAATACTTTAAAGGATATTATTCTGCAAAGGATCTGATTCGTCAAACTCTTATTTTCTTCACAAACTATTTCTTTCGCAATGGTGCTTGGCACGTCTTCAACGTCCGCCGATGTGCTGAACGTAATTTCATCGGCATCGCCTGCCAACAGCACCTTTCATTTGGCACCTCCGCAATCTACGAGCACCCAAAAGCAAGAAAGCAACTCATCTGCAGGCGCTTCAGAAGATAGACGGTTAGTAATTTTGATTTTAATGCGTCCTGTTCGACTTTACGAATATTGTCAAAAGTCGAGAGATTGATTTTTTATTGAAAATATTTTTTTAAATTCCTCCTAATGCATTCCATGTACATTTTTTGTAAAGATGAATGGCTTAAAATTGCTAAAACTGCTAATTTCTTTTTCAACGTTGAAAATAATATTGGACAAATTTTTGAAAACACAAAGGAACCTGAAAATATGTTTTTATAAAAGAATGTGCATTAATCTTATGATAATATTCACCTAATTTAATTTCAGATCTGTGCTCAAATCGTCGGCATTTACCAGCCTATTCCAACTCTCAGAAGAATATTCAAATATGCCTGATAGACTGGACAAAAATCAGCTAGAAGAGGATAACTGGTCCCGTCGCCGAAGGCACTCAGTTGTCGACCCAAATTCTGGTTCTAACGACGGCTACTCCCCTGAAAGGTCACTTCTGGACCGCAGAAAATCTGTCGCATATTTTGACTATAAAGACAGTGGTTGTAAAGACCTTGTTGATTTAAAAGCAAAAGCCGAAAGCCAAAATGATGAGAAGTCAAAGCCTAAAGTGGATATTGTATTAGACTTAATTGACACCAATGACTCCAATGCACCGTCCACAAAAGGTCAATCCCAAATCATCACCTCAAACACCAACAAACACGATGGTCATAATGACGAAGTTGTAGAGTCGCAAAACCCTTCATGTGAAAATTCAAAGAGCCCCGGCGGGGTCATGCGTCATGACAGCTTACTTTTGCCAAATAGGCTAAAAAGAGGGAGCATCCCTACAATAGCCGTGATCAATAATCAGAAGGAAGATAGCTTGAGTGTATGTGAGGGGGCGGACCAGCTGCAACAATGGGACAATAGCGATGATTTGGCCGACCCTCAAAGAAAAGAGAACACTCCCACTGTAGTTGTGGCAGCACAAGCCGCTCTGTCCCATATAAGGGCAGGAGAGTCCGAGTATTCGTCATTTTCCCAACCTCATTCATCCACGGACCATAACCACAACAGTGTATTTAGAAGCGCCTCAAATCCTATTCGTTTTCCTCCCAAAGGAATATTAACCACTAGACGACTTGAAGAGAAGGATTCGGAAACACTTTCACCAGAGGAAGAGTCTTTGATGATGTTGAAACGAAAAAATAGCGGAAGATGTATGAGTGCCGCGTTTCTGTCTACTCATGCCAGAGGTCATACAACTGCGCGAAGAAGATCTTCCGTCACGTTCAGAGATGTTATTATTGAAGAGAATAATGAAGATTTGCTCAAGAGTGACAATCAGACCATCACTAGAATTGGGTCGATTGAGGAGGACGATACAGAAAACAAACGTAATGGAGGTGTGTATATATTTTCTATAGGAACGATGACACATGATTTTTCAACATTTTGTAATTTAAAGAAATTTCATAGACCAATTATAATTTTCTTTTTTGCAATAGCAGTCTCTAATTATTTGAAATAATTTTTGATAGAGCATATCATTTTCTATTTTGAATGATTTGGGTTAGTTTTAGTCATATAATATATTTAGAGCATTACTACGAGAATCATGAATACCATTCAGAAGGTGTATTAACGGGAGAAGAAAGTGGTGACCAAGAAATTCTTAAAAATTCGGACAATAATCCACCGAAACGACGTTCAATGTCTCTCTATCCAGGCTTAGATAACCCAGCGTATACTAGTGCTTTACGTCTACGTACTCTCGGTGAAAGCATTGATGAAGCCAACGGGTGCCATAGCAAGGACTCAGGCAATGTCTTGGATATCCTTCCAAAATCCTGCAATAAATCACGGAAGTCTAAGCGAGCTGCCTTAGGAATGTTCGGTCTGCCTGGTGGAGCACACTTAGCGGGATTACGTTCAGATTCCGTAGATTCTGGTTTTAGCTGTGCTTCGATTTCTTCCTGTTCATCAACCGAATCTTCAATAGACGATGGCCCTGTAGGATCACTGTCTGTGCCAAATCGCCAACGTTCTATGAGCATACAGCCAGGGTCGTCAGCTGCATTGCCTGACTTCAAAACAGACTATCCAACATGGCTGAGATCAGTAAAGAAGTTGGTGCAATTGGTAGAGGAGATGAAGCATGAAGTCGACGAGAATAAGGAAAATATCTCGACGTTGGACATGCTGGCAGCACAGTACAAACAAGACGTTGAAAATGTAGGCAATTAGGGAAATATAACTTTTTATGTCATACTTTTTATAGAGGCTTTAATGTCTATGCCTTATTAGGAATATAAATATGAGTGCATCTATTCACCAAATATAAAATTATTTTAGCAACATCTTAAATGCCCATTTAGGTGAAAAAATTCGTTCGCCATAATGACTGGCCTGTATCACATGAAATTCGCACTGATTTGTGGCGAGTATTGTGTCATTCCAAGGATTTCGAGTCGAACAAAGCTCTCTATACACAACAGCTCGAGGATCTCACAAAAAGTGGCGGTGAGTATAAACTTTTCACATACCGGTTGAGATAATTCGATAGAGAAAAGCCAATTTGAAGGCCTTTTCTTATTAACAACGGCTGACAGCAAAAAGTATAATTTTCGCTAATTGTTTCCTCTTTAGTGAAAAACCTGAGGCCATCATTCCTTTCGATGGATGGCATCGTTGTACACGACCATGGACTCAAACAAGAAGGTGCGGTCACTTTGCAACGCTTACTAATCGTCATCGAATGTGTGCGTCCTGAGATCCGATATGTTCCGGTTGGTTATTTTTTCCTTTACACGAATTTTTATTTTGGTGGAAAAGATGCCGATAAGGTCAATTGAAATAAACGAACGAATGATTGCAGTAAACAAATAAATCCGATTAACAATAGAGAGGCTTATTCTTTATAAAACGGGAGGTAAATGTCTTAAGACTCAAAAGCAGCTGCGCTTCCGCTGTCAGTAGCTACCTGTACTTTCCAGGAGATAAATTTCTTTTAAGTGCCCAATCATTTACAACGGCAACTGATTCTACAATTTGCTGATAACAAATAAAATTATTAAGCGCATATAATATATATATGGTCACACATCACCTCAAAATAAGAAGCTAAGTGTAAGCAATAGAATATGGAGAAGTTTGAGCTAATTTACCTTATTATCATAACTTATATATCTAAATGCAAAAACCGTTGTTTTTCAGAAGTTTCCTATGTAAAAATCGGTGCTTTTCATTTGGGATACATTTTTTCTTAAAAACATTTAATTTTAGCACCTTGATTGTCGCTCAATTTTTGATTAATTGAAGTTGAAAGTAGAAACGAAACTTCTTTGTGTTATAGTAAAAGCCGTTATTCAGCACTATTTGTGACGTAAACAACACTTTAGTATATAGTGGACGACTTTTATGTGTGCATATCGGCCACTTTGGCTGAGAGCCCAAGACTGCGCTTGGCTGGTATTGGGTTTCTTTCGTCACTTGAACACAAAGGAATTTTGGACTCTATGCACTTTTTCGCACTTTCCCAAAGTAAAAGATTTTTACGTAGATGGTTGATCAGGTGGGCCCATGGAAGATCCTGACAATGTCGAAAACAATGTAACAAGCAGCTTTCAAAATACATTACTTTTACAATTTTACATCTACAATTTTGATTTTAAACAAAACTAAAATTTAAAATTTAGTTTTAGTCATTCTCGCCACGCTATTGTCATCCAACTATTTTAAGCCAGGACCTATTTTTAGAAACAAACAACTTGCAGCACAACATAAAACGCTCTGTAAACAATACAAAAAGCAAACAATAGCGATGATTGATAAAGGGCAAAAGAACAAAAGTTGATTGCAACAATTTCATGAATTTGGAGAAAAAATGACAAACAAAGTGGATTATACATTGTATTTAGTTCATAGTGAAATAATGAGCGAATCATGTGTTGCATATCTGTAAATGTAAGAAATAGTAAACACATTTTAATAAAAATGCTGTAAATATAAAAGGTAATAGGAAAGATGAAATACCAAAGAAACTTTACTTAAAATTATAATTAATTATTACCCCATAACCAGCAAAAATGAAATAATACATACAAGCCAAACATTAATTTTCATCTAATAAAGATTTTAGATGCTCTACCCTCTATGTGCCATGTTTCTGCATTACTTGAGCGCCGAAGAGACATTTGCTTGTGTCATGCGCCTTCTTTCCACATCACAAGGCACTTATATTTTGCAGTCAGAACTGTCCGTCTTCGCAAGTTGTCACACTCTTTTGTCCCTTCTGAAGAAGCACAAGGTAAATTGTTTTTTTTTTGTTTTTACCAATTTCATACAAAATGATTATAGAAATCTGTGTACACTTGTTTGAAACGTAGAGCTGGTACTAATGACGACCTTAAGCTCGCCGAAATATTCTCCGACTGGAATGCGTGGATTTTCAAATATTTGCCATTTGAATATCTAGTCAGAGTCATGGACTGTTTTCTAGTCGAAGGTTTGTGAAAATTATATTGTAATAATAAAATGGTGTATATGGTGTTTTTCACTTCAGGTCATAAAATGCTACTTCGAGTTACTCTCTCCCTCGTCTATTTATGGTACAAACACATTACAAAGGATCAGTCATCCGCGGCTGAACAGGTAGCCACGCCGGCAGTTGGGCAACGACGGCACTTCCCTTTAATGCGCTCTTCGACACTGCCCTCGCGGCCAAAGCCAAGCTCCGCTGGACAGCCAACCAACAATGATGCGTCAGGGAAATCTGTAGATGAGAAAATTTCCGAGATTAACCATCAAATAATCGAAATGACACAAAACTGCCCTGTTTCTATGCAAACTCTGCTCGACATGGGCTTTGGTATAAGGAATTTCAAGGTAATTTTTCGATTTGGTTATCAAAGTGATTCGCTAGGCTCTCTTAATGAATAAGTTTACTAAGTAAAAACAGGCGAAATATGAAGTTTATATTCAGAAACGTAATACATTTACGAGAGGGGTACGGTAAACGTCCCATGGTTTTATCTGTGGGCTTTTAGCGTCCGCCCTACCGGATATTAAATCTTTTTTGGTCTAGGATATTTATTTAAACGTGTTATTAGTAATTTTTTGATCTGTTTAATGATTTGGTGTTATTAAACAAAATATTCTAAATTTATTACTCAAAAGTCACAAAATCCTTGACTTTATGCCTGAATTCAAGCAATCGGTTTAGCACTCAACATTCGAACAGCGCCAGAAGCATTACGAGAATAAATTTCGGGACGAAGTGGCTCGTCGCAGGGCGGACAAGCAAGGCCATGGAGTTCGACCTCAGAGATGCATTTACACCGCAGCATTCGAGTCGACCATAATTGACAGCACAGCAGCCAGTAAGAAACATCAGTTTTCGACTACTAGATGATTTACAATTAAATTATTTTAACAGATGAACTTATCGCAGCGCTTCCGAGCAGATTCCAGTTGGAAACACCGCAGCTCCTTTTTAGACTCTCGGAACATGGAGCGAGTTTCGTGCAATTATGGACACAGTAAGATTTTTGTCTAATCTGAAAATTTAAGGAGTGAATTTATCCCAAAATTGGTTTATAAAAGTTACCGAAAAAATAATCGTTTAATGTAAAAAGTATAGATATCAAACTGATATAGAAGGCATTACCAACCGAGTAATACGAGGAAAAAGTGACATATCTTTTGCAGTCTGGTGTCTCTCAAGCAGATTCCAGATTCCCCAGTGATTGGTGGTATTGATTGGTATTCTGTTACTTTTCCGCTAATTTTGAAGTGGAATATCACTTCCCCTAACATCAGCTTCCCTAAATGGGATCATAGCTGAAGCCTAAGAAATACTTGTTTAAGCCTTGTCAGTGAACCCATAGAAGGAAGTTATGCCCTCAAGAAAGTGTCGGGAACTATAGTTCTACCATCTTGAATGCACCGATAAAACACAAAAATAATGAGTAATAACAACAACAAAGTTGTATTTGAAAGTAAAATAACTGGACGTCTTAAAATTAAATTTGAAAATTTAAGAATTGACGACGCTGATCAAACACTATTTGTGATTCGCACAACCAGCGGAGAAGTGTTTGGTGCCTATTGTTCCAGCTGCTGGGTTGAACGTCGAGACGTGCGGGAACGCTCAAAAACACGCTACTTCGGCACCGGTGAATCGTTTGTGTGGAGTCTTCATCCTGAGCTGCAACTCCCCGTCATTTATGGCTGGTCTGGTCAGCACAGCGATCATCCCGACACTTGCCCACAAATGTTTATGACAGCCGGGGATAGATATCTCATTGTGAGTACATCTCTCAAATTTTTTTCAAAATAACAATTTGGTTCCAAATATTTGTTCAGCAATTAATGCGCGAAAATTGTTTTTAAATAAAACTGCAATGTAGGTATACAAATTATATAAATTTTATGCGTATAGTATATTACTAACGAATGACACGCCGCGTCAAGGTCCGTTTTTAAGCGCTCCCACTTTCTCCAGACGCTTTTGGCGACACTCGCGAACGACCTCTGAGAACAAATCCCAAATCTGACGTCGGATTTGGATTTAGCGAAAACCGTCGGGCACAAAAATTAGTCTATTGAAGGTTTAGTTCCAATAATGTCAGTTTTTGACAAATAAGTGGTCTTTTTCATAAACGTACCAAATTAAAAAGTGTAAAAAGCAAGGTTGCCCAGAAAACGTCTGGGATCAAAAAACGACCACTTGATATGGCAAAAACCTCCAAGAATACCTTTCCTGTTTTGGCGTGAAGTTTTAGTTAAAGGGTATTTATGTTTTAATATTCTGGAATATTCTCAAATTTATCCGCTGTTAAATTTCTATTATGATTTTTAGATCGGAAGTGGTGGAGGTGATGCCATAGCAATAAGAGACGAGCTCACACGTGGATTGAGCTATCCATGCGACACATTTGCCTCGCCTGCGCTAGTCTCGAGCAACGAGTTTGGCATTGACGAACTAGAAGTGTATATGGTTTTCTCAAAATAGATTACTCTAAAAATTAGGCAGATGCCTTGTTACCTTTTTCAAGACAGCGATATCCAAATATTTATCTAGCTTTTGTTGTAAAGCACTCTCATTCTCAATATTCGGTGGTTTTCATTTCGTTTTTTGTCTTTTTTATTGTCTTTCGCCCTAGTCATCACTTATGCATCTATTTAATTTTAAAAATTGTGTTAATTTTACTCTAATCTCCGTGAGTGTGGCATTTATTTCACATCTTTACGAATTTCTCTATATTTTGGTCATTAGAATCTAAAGCATTATAATTTTCATAGGCTACTCTGAAGAAACAATTGCTTAAGGTTGTGATTAATGTGAAATGTAATTGTTGCTAAAGTTGTAAATAAAAGTTTAAATTTGAGATTTTTATGTGACAATAAAACATTAAAAACTATTATTCGCCAGATTGAAAATACTTGTGCAAGAAAAGCAACCGTTATCTGAATTAAATGCATTACTGTTCCAAAAGCCGTGAGAAAGAAAAGCATAGTAAATATTTATGTGTTTATCTCGGATATATTCGATAAATAGATTTATTCTAAACAGTATCCTTTTCATTTCGAACAAATAGGCTGCATAAGTGTAACTTTTTTCATGTTGCTATATTTAAAATTCCCCTTTATATGAAACGAAGTACTCGGGAAGGACCACTTCTCATAACTTTGCTTCCGCAGCAGTGTTCCAGGCGATCTTGGTGTCAAACGATAGGTCTCGACCTCAGGGTCCCGAAAATCCAGGTTTCGTGGACGACATCGCCGTCTAGAAGGTTCTAGAAGGTTCTAGAGGCCCGGAGGGCATTTGGCTGTAAATCGCTGGGAAAGCATGGGAAAGGCCCCAAATTTTGTCCCTCTATAGTAAATCGACCCCGCTGATTCCGAATCCGGGCTCAGAATTTTTCCCGGAACCTTCTAGAAGGTTCTAGAAGCTTCCATGGCCTTCTTTTAGCCGTTTAAGCCCGAACCGTCATAACTTTGCTTCCGCAGCAGTGTTCCAGGCGATCTTGGTGTCAAACGTTAGCTCTTGACCTCGGGGTCCCGAAAATCCAGGTTTCGTGGACGACATCGCCGTCTAGAAGGTTCTAGAAGGTTCTAGAGGCCCGGAGGGCATTTGGCTATAAATCGCTGGGAAAGCATGGGAAAGGCCCCAAATTTTGTCCCTATATAGTAAATCGACCCCGCTGATTCCGAATCCGGGCTCAGAATTTTTCCCGGAACCTTCTAGAAGGTTCTAGAAGCTTCCATGGCCTTCTTTTAGCCGTTTACGCCCGAACCGTCATAACTTTGCTTCCGCAGCAGTGTTCCAGGCGATCTTGGTGTCAAACGATAGGTCTCGACCTCAGGGTCCCGAAAATCCAGGTTTCGTGGACGACATCGCCGTCTAGAAGGTTCTAGAAGGTTCTAGAGGCCCGGAGGGCATTTGGCTGTAAATCGCTGGGAAAGCATGGGAAAGGCCCCAAATTTTGTCCCTATATAGTAAATCGACCCCGCTGATTCCGAATCCGGGCTCAGAATTTTTCCCGGAACCTTCTAGAAGGTTCTAGAAGCTTCCATGGCCTTCTTTTAGCCGTTTACGCCCGAACCGTCATAACTTTGCTTCCGCAGCAGTCTTCCAGGCGATCTTGGTGTCAAACGATAGGTCTCGACCTCAGGGTCCCGAAAATCCAGGTTTCGTGGACGACATCGCCGTCTAGAAGGTTCTAGAGGCCCGGAGGGCATTTGGCTGTAAATCGCTGGGAAAGCATGGGAAAGGCCCCAAATTTTGTCCCTATATAGTAAATCGACCCCGCTGATTCCGAATCCGGGCTCAGAATTTTTCCCGGAACCTTCTAGAAGGTTCTAGAAGCTTCCATGGCCTTCTTTTAGCCGTTTAAGCCCGAACCGTCATAACTTTGCTTCCGCAGCAGTGTTCCAGGCGATCTTGGTGTCAAACGATAGGTCTCGACCTCAGGGTCCCGAAAATCCAGGTTTCGTGGACGACATCGCCGTCTAGAAGGTTCTAGAGGCCCGGAGGGCATTTGGCTGTAAATCGCTGGGAAAGCATGGGAAAGGCCCCAAATTTTGTCCCTCTATAGTAAATCGACCCCGCTGAGTCCGAATCCGGGGTCAGAATTTTTCCCGGTACCTTCTGGAACCTTCTAGAAGCTTCCATGACCTTCTTTTAGCCGGTAAGCGCCACTTCTCTTAACTTCGCGAGCGCAGCTGTGTTCCGGGCCCAGGCGCAGATGCTCCCAGGTGGAGATGCACCCAGGTGCAGATGGGCCCAGGTGCAAATGGGCCCAGGCGCAGATGGGCCCAGGTGCAGATGGGCCCAGGTGCAGATGGGCCCAGGTGCCGATGGCTACAGATGCAGATGGGCCCAGGTGCAGATGGGCCCAGGTGCAGATGCCCAAGGTGCAGATGGGCCCAGGTGCAGATGCCCAAGGTGCAGATGGGCCCAGGTGCAGATGCCCCAGGTGACTGAACCAAACTCAGACTGAACCAAACTCAGACTGAACCAAACTCAGACTGAACCAAACTCAGACTGAACCAAGCTCAGACTGAGCCAAACTCAGACTGAGCCAAACTCAGACTGAGCCAAACTTAAACTGAGCCAAACTTAGACTGAGCCAAACTTAGACTGAGCCAAACTTAGACTGAGCCAAACTCAGACTGAGCCAAACTTAGACTTAGCCAAACTCAGACTTAGCCAAACTCAGACTTAGCCAAACTCAGACTGAGCCAAACTTAGACTGAGCCAAACTTAGACTGAACCAAACTCAGACGGAACCAAACTCAGACTGAGCCAAACTCAGACTGAGCCAAACTCAGACTGAGCCAAACTTAGACTGAGCCAAACTTAGACTGAGCCAAACTCAGACTGAACCAAACTCAGACTGAACCAAACTCAGACTGAGCCAAACTTAGACTGAACCAAACTCAGACTGAACCAAACTCAGACTGAACCAAACTCAGACTGAACCAAACTTAGACTGAGCCAAGCTCAGACTGAGCCAAACTCAAACTGAGCCAAACTTAGACTGAGCCAAACTCAGACTGAGGTTTTTTGGGAGGATCATTCTATCCAGTGCTTATTTTTGTCTGTCAGTGAGGTTTTTGCAGACTGAGGCAAACTCAGACTGAATCTGAGTTTGCGAGCCACCGCAGGTGGCGAGCCAATCCTGTGGTCGGGCGCGGAGCGCCCGACCTTCCCCCTTGGAATGTGAGTGAAGTTAGAACAGAAAAGGCATACTGATATAGACTCCCCGCGCGCTAGCGCGCGTTAGCGCGCTAGTTTGATAAAATAAGACAAATAAGATTATAATTTCGACTAGGAAATTCCACAGTATAATATCTTTCAAACTAACGAGAAATATCAATTTGGCGTTTTGTTTTGCATTCGTGCAAAAGCAGCGTGGGTATTCAGCTAACTTTATACCTTTGTCATCCTAACAAAAGTGCACCTCTTATTTATAGGTGTACTTATGTGTTTACAATTTTTATACTGTCATGTTGTGTATTGTCCCTATTTGCTTTTATTGTGTCTAAAGTAAAGTTTATAAAATCGAACAAATGAAATTTAAACGAAAAACATTATGTTTGCAATAACAGTAAATTTGTTGGACATACAAACAGACCATGAAATATTGCTTTCACTTGAATTTATTCTGGAAGGATTATTGAAACATTACATATATTATTTACGTAAAAGTTAATATTAGCCCTTCAATATTGCTTCTTACGTATTATACAAAATTTCAGTTTAGTATTGAAATGCCTACTGCCAGCAATTATTTTCACCAAGCTCTGCATTATGTCTTTCCGGGAAACTGCTTCGAAGAAATCGTTGTGCGATTCAACTTCGCCCACGGTTAATTTTTAGCCATTTTATTTATTTATGAAAATAACGCACTATTTTAGAAAAATGTTTCCCATTGGTGCTAAGCCGTCTTTTGGGCATTGCCATCACTGTCGGCTCTTCGTTCCTGCTCGTGCCTCAGATTCTGAAGATCTATACAGCCAAGTCTGGCCGTGGAATTTCCTTATGGGCCCAAGTACTTGGGCTTTTGGCTGCAGCTGGCAATGCGTCGTACAACTATGAAAAGGGATACGTTTTCGGGTAATTTTTAAAAAGTTTATATAGAAGTTACTATTACTGTGGCATTGCTTAGCATCAGTATATGTTAACATTCGCAGCCTCACTATTAAATTTTATATAGATTTCAATGACAAAGGTTCATGAATTTTTACAATAGAATAGCCATATTTATAATATAAATATATGAATATTTTATTTAGCACATAGGCAACAATTATGTAATAAAAAGGTAAATAAAAATTACGTAAAATATATGGTTTGCTAAATATAATGTAGATTAAAAATTTGTATTTGTGTAATACATTGATTTGATTAAGTTATTTAGACAATGGGGCGATACTCTATTTGTGGCCATTCAAATGATCTTCATCATAATGCAAATTTTATGGTACTCTGATGCTCAACCATATGCGTTGGCTTTTATGGCTTGGTGTTGGTGCGCTTCTTTGGCAGTTTTCTACCATTTTGTTCCAATGGTCGTTTTAGAAGCTATTCAACTCAGTTCTGTCCCAATTGTCTTCATCTCAAAGGTTATTCTCGTTCTATATTTTTCATAATTGATAATTATGGGAAGAATATACTTAAAAGTAATTTCGGTTTATTTTTCTTATAAATTAATTTTTGCAGTGAGCTTTTGAATTGTGGAAAATGTAATATATGTGGTTAAAAAGTGGTTTAAAAACTGAGTTTATGACTTCAGCTTTGCTCAATGATAAAAATTGGGGCAACATTGTTTTGCTTGTCATAGGTAAATGCTACTTTCCCTGAATTTGTGGTAATTGGACCAACTGTTGATTTTAAACCATTTCCATGTTACGAATTTAAGAATTGCTAATTTTAATTTTGCAGAGCATTCAAGTTATCCAAAACTACAAAGAACAAAGCACAGGCCAACTCTCCATCATCTCTGTATCCATGCAATTCGGAGGCTGTATGGCACGCATATTTACAACTCTCCAAGAAGCAGGTGGTGAATGGCTGATTCTATTGCCGTACATTGTTGCCGCGGTGCTGAATGGAATCATATTAGCGCAAATTCTTTACTACGGTGGTGAACCATTGACTGTACAAAAGAAGGCAAAGAAGAAGACCCATTAAATTATTACTTGCATAAAATACACTTTTCACTTTACTGAAATCATGTTTTTATATTATACCTTGTGGATATGCGTCCAGCTGATATTTATCGATATATCAGCTTAATTAAAAACTTATTTTACAATTTTGCAACTCGGAAAACTAAACAATTTTGTGCATAAGCGAATATCAACCATTCTTTAGCTTTATGTCATTGATATTGGTACATAAGGTATTTTATGCATTCCCATTGTGTCATATACAGAATAAATTTTTTTTAATGCAATCAATGTTGTTTACTAATTTGTGTTTATGCCATATCTCGGTTTTCTAAAATTCGTATTGAATTACTATTTACAATTTATAGATGTCGTTTGCACATCCGACACCTTCGCAATATCCCGCAACTTATGCGGATTTATCTGCTGGAACACTAACTCTTGAGGAACAAAACGCTTCCGAGACATCAAAGAAAGTCAGTCGATTAAGGAGAATTGGTATCGCCACAAGCAATTATATAAAGGTATTGCTGTCGGTTTTTTGTTCCAAAAAGAGAAATAGATTGCCTTCTGAGTACGTTAGGAAATACCAAATAAAATGTGCCACTCCAAAGGGGGATAATATCTGCTTCATTTTCGTGTCAGGATTACTTATATCACATTCTATTGAAAATTGCCCGTAGCTGAGGCCTTTTCCTGAGTGTAATCCACCCATAACGTCAATTTATCCTAAAATGCAAAAACACATTTCTGGCTCGAAAAATATGTTTTAATGGCGCCAACCCAAAAAGTCAAGTAATCTCGTAATTCTGGCCTAGTGTAATGGAACTTTTATAAATATTCAAGTAAAGTTAGTTCTAGGTAGTGTGTGTCGATCATATTTTCCTTTAGATATATTTCACTTTTTCATGCAAATTTGCAGATTTTTACATTAGTAACATAGGCCACTGGAGAGAAACACCCCATAATATGAAAAATATACTAAATTATCGCTACTGGGAACATACATATGTAATTTCAAGACAATCGCGACTGATTACGCCACCGTTTTGAAGGACATATGCAAAGATTCTCGTTCTCGGCCGTTAAAAGCAGCAAGTTATGGCGGTTTGTTGGCAGGCGTTATTTATTCGTATAAATCAAACCCCGACATCAGACAATTGAGAAGCAAAGTTGTTGATCTTCGACAAGATATGACTCTTCTACCAGCACCAATCCATAATAAAAAAGCTGGTAGGCGTGTTATTAATTTTAATGTTTTTATTGATGAGTGTAACTGCTTTAGAACTAAACACTATTTTTCGTTTCAAACGATATTGTTTTGGTTTTCAGATGCACATCTTGAGCGGTTAACATCACTATTAAATAATAACAGACTTGATCACTATAATTGCTTTCTATTCTCTGTACTACTCCAGAGGCCATATGATAGAAAGGTGAATTTATTTTTATATTTGCTGATTAATAAATGTAGCCATTTTAGTGCAATATATACGAGGCTCAAGACAAAACTACGCGCAACTGGTGGTGGCAAGAAATATGGAATAACCTGGTTGACATTGGAGCATTCAATCGTTTTTGGTATTTGGAACACACCTTCAAGGACTATGACGTGAACGAGGACGAATTTCAGCTCAATTCAGTCTCATCTGACGAAGTAAAATTGTAGATTGGGTGTTTGTTTCGGAGTATTATTTAGGTGTAGTTTCGTTTTTGTTGATTTGTTCTGTTCAAATAAAGATATATATCAATGAAATGCTTAACTACGAATTGGATAAATTTATATTTGTCATTTCACGGGGAACTTCACTTTAGGACATTATTGGGTCATTGCAAGCGACTTGCGAATAGAAGTAAACAACAAGGGTGGACGCGGACCGACTTTTTACCCGGTCCGGACCGGACCGGACCAACCTCGTGCCCGGTCCGGTCCGGTCCGGACCAGGCAAGGGGTCGGTCCGGTCCGGTCCGGTCCGGTCCGGACCGCGGACCGGACCGGAAGTAAATTTTTCTCAAAAAATCTGAAAAAATTTTCCGAAGTCAAATTTCTTAAAATTTGTAGTTTTTATTAGTTTTCGGCATTTTAAGCTTAATTAGAACATTTTTTGCAGTCTTAGACTTAATTTGCAACTTGTAGAACTTTAGATGTTTTCCTTGAATTTTTGCCAACTTGTCATAAAAAAATTCACATTTTCTGGTGAAATTGTGATAATTTTTCAAAATTAGCGTAAAGTGTAAATGCCTCAATTGGTGTAATATGTCACAAAAATTTTAAGCTAGAACACTTTTGAAAAAATTTCATTTGCTTTGTTAAAATTCCCTCTACTTTCAGAAAAAAATTATCATAAAATTTTATAACCGGGGCAAATTCTGTCGGAAAAGTTCGAGTAACCAAAAATTGTCTAATTTTTTCTGCACCTTCAAGAATGCACTCGGCCGTGCCCGATAGGGCGCGGCCGAGCGAAAAATTTTGAATATTTTGCCTCAACTTTGAAAAATTTCAAAGGAAATTTTCTCCAACCTCTCAAAATTTTTCAAAAATTTTCGCAAAAAATTTGGCAAACAGCATAATTATTTTTAATTTTCGCCTGCGGCGCAATTATTAGTACTAGTATATACGGTGTCTATGAAACCATTATTGTTTATAAATTATTCTTGAAATTTGCATCTAAAATTGCGCCGCTATCTAAAATTACAGCAAAAACTGAAGCATAAAATCGCGCCGCAGGCGAAAAAATTTTAAAAATCTCTAAGATACAATGTAAAGATCAAAGAGAAAAGTTTTTAATATGTGAGGTTGGAGATGAAAATTTTCAGTGTTGAGATAATGTTATATATATAATTTCGGTAATTTTTTTCGAAAATTTTTCAAAAATTTGCACCAAATTAGGCACCTTTTAAAAAATTTTTCGTCGTGCCCGGTCCGGTCCGAAAACGGACCGGACCGGGGGGGTCGGTCCGGTCCGGTCCGGACCGGCTCAGGGGTCGGTCCGGTCCGGACCGGACCGGTCCGGACCGGACCGGTCCGCTCCGCTCGTCCACCCCTGGTAAACAATGATGACGAAATTCGATTTGAATATGCCTCTTTTCGCGCCTTTGGCATACAGTATGTGAGGTATTTTGAGGCTTTACAAGGACTCTTGAGTCAATATGATAAAACCCTTTTGGGAGTAAATCGAGTCCCGGACAAAATGCCCCCATTTTCAGAAAATCATACAAAAAAATGGCCAGAAATCATAAAACAGCCCATTTTTTTCGCTGAATTCGTATTTGTTGGGTTGTTCAGCCTAAGACTGCACAGCAGCCTAAGCCCCAAGCCTAAGACTAAGTCCGATTGTGCATGCACAGCGGGGCCGCAAGCCTAATGGCTTGTTTGGCGCCTTATAAGGGTTGTTTAGCCTAACGTAAGGGTTGTTCGAGAGCTTAAGCCTAATCCGATTTAATGTGAAATACGAATTCAGCGAAAAAAAAAGGGGATTTTCATGTTTTTTGGCCATTTTTTATATGATTTTCTGAAAATGGGGGCATTTTGTCCGGGGGGGCATTTTGTCCGGTTCCCGAGTAAATCGACCCCGCTGAGTCCGAATCCGGGATCAGATTTGACCTTTGATTTTTGAACTTTTCCTTTTAAAATTTGGATTTTTCCAGGATTTAAAGGAAAAAGTTCAAAAATCAATGATCAAAGTTCAAATCTGATCCCGGATTCGGACTCAGCGGCGTCGATTTACTATCCAAGGGTTTCATCATATTGACTCAAGTGTCATTGTAAAGCCTCAAAATGCCTCAAAATACCTCATATACTGTATGCCAAAGGCGCGAAAAGAGGCATATTCAAATCAAATTTCGTAACCACCATTCGCAAGTCGTTTGCAATGACCCAATACTTTTTCCAGTTACATCGAAACAAGCAATTCGCAACATCCAATTATTGTTTAGAAATTTTACTTGAGAACAAAAAATCACACGCAAATATTCTCTGACATAAAATAAGAGTAAATGAGTTTTAAGATATATTTTTTGGTTGATAGAATTTGTTGAAAATTGAGATAAGAAAAGTTATGATAAAGTATATTGGATAGCTAAATTGGTGAAAGGGTGAATTCATTGTTTCGTCTATTATCTCTGACAATGAAATTCTACGGAAAAACGAGTTCAAAAGGGTTTAGGCATCTTCAGAGAGAATCCCAATTGAACTTTGTTATGAAATACACGAAAAGAAATGCTTCAATCATAACACTTTTTGAAGAGTGAAGCAAATATTTTTAAATTTACTTTCGTAATGAGACAATTGTGTTTTGAAAACTTTGTCGTAAACTAGCCCTGGATAGTATTCCTGGGTTTGGGGAGTATTCCTGCGGTTGGGAATCCCAAAACCAAGTTAGAATATCGTATGGGCCTCGCTTACGATTCCTTTTAGAATTCCCACCTATCACAGTTCACTATCAGGCCTTTGAGTAGCTTATGAGACTCGGGTTTGAAGGGGGTTTTAATAGAGGGTCCCCACCTATCTCAGATCACTAGCTAAAAGGACAAGTATAGTGTATGCGACTCGGTTTTGGACGGGAATTATGGGTTTTCCGGGCCTATCTCAGATCACTATTCAGCGATTGATATAGCTTATGAGACTCGGCCGAGGAAATAGGGTTTTGGAAAACTTGGGGGCTTTTCCGAGGATAGTTTTCCTCAAATCCGAAAGGGATTCTGAACTTTATTCTTGAAAATATCCAATTCTGAATGGCCATCTTAAAGGTCCTTTCGATGTGGGACTTGTATAGCTCTTGAGCATGTGCCAGATTAGTGATTTTAAGCTTAATGCACGAAACTGTCGAAATGACAACTCTGCATTCTCGCGATTTCTGTTCAGAAAAGGTATAGGCAATTCCAGCGCGAACCAATTCTAGGATTAAAAAGAGAACTCTCTTTCGCGGAAGTATTTTGTAGTCCTACAAAAAGACACAAGTCCAGCAAATATATGCATTTATTCAGAAAATTATACCATAACATGTGAGATTAATTTTCGAGGGAACAAGGCCAGAATAGTAATATTTCACACACTACCATTACTCTTTTAGCTATTTCCGCAATGATTCAGAGATTTCAAGATTTTGGCCAAAAGAATTTAAGACCAAACCATTTTCATAGAGAATTTACCAAAAATCACAGGCCGAAGTGAAACAAGCCCCTAAAAGGGCAAAATGAGCTGCGGTTTTGATCACATGAGCGAGAGAGATGAGAATAAGGGGGCAATGTACCAAATTGGACTGCCGGGCCCCATGGAATCAATCTGGAATGATCCCATATAGGGCGTTTATATAGGCGTTGAAGCCCACAGATATGAGAATGATTTCGCCGACATCACAGAGATTTGATCTCAGTGATGGCCCGGCTGTCCCCGCAATGGGACAGTCCCGGAGTGAGCTGAATGGCCTGTGATGTTTGGAGTATGGGATGGGGGAGGGATTTTGAGTGGTGATCATTTGCGAATGTAAAAGAGTGATGTGAAAAAGGGTTTGTGGATATCCAAAAATAGCCCAGTGTGGGCTGCTCACATGCCCAAATTCAATCAGAACGCTTCCGCGATTTTGGAGAATAATCCAAAGTACAAAAATTGATCGCAAATTGTACAGAACAATTCAAATATTTGGAACAATAAAATAGAAAGCTATATGAGACTGCAAGACAGAACAAGTTATATGACAATCGTAACATTTTAAATGCACGCAACAAACACAAGATTTCAGTAATGTGAATTTAATCAAATGGGGTCGCGTTCGCGACATTCCGGGCATACTGGCGGCAAACATGAAGTCACTCCACAAGTTTTGTACAATTTCGAACCACCTGCAAATCAAGAAAACGAACGATTAGCGGGGGAATTTTGGCGAAAATATTAGATGTTTTTTGAGAAATGTGGCGGAGACCCAAGTGTTCAGAAGAAGAGATCTTCATCTTCTGCACACTTTTGTATATGTACCCATTTATTGAACCCGACACATTTTCGTTGAAATGCAGAAAGAAAATGAACAATTGTAGATGTTTTCTGAATTTAAGAAACGCATAATTGCAAATATGAATAACATATAGACAGAAAAGAAATGGCGACGTTGGCCACATGCAGTATATTGAATTTTAGGCGATCGTAGTTTAACCTATCAGGAGGCTTTCTCGGAGGTCGGATATAGTTATCGGGCCGTATTTGTACTAAGCCATATGCCAATAGATTGGATTTAGGACAAGTGAATTTTTCAATATCACATTCCTTGTTCTTGATTGGCAAATCTGAATATTGACCGAGGGATTTCATGTGGACAATGGCTAATATTTGCTTATGTGCGAGCCCGTGTGTCTGTTGGGCTATTTCGGTGCGTGAAGCTAACTGGAGAGATTTTTTATTGGGGTCTTCAACAGTTTTCTTCACAGCGAACGGTACAGGCGTAGTCTCTTTAGCAGTTTCATTACAATTTCCGTCAAATCGGCCCGAAATGTTTCTCATTTTACCGGACAAAACACTTTGTTCAGGAAATGAAAATTCCCTTATCGAGTGGCAATCGGAATCGAGTATATCGGCCGGGATATCGTGATATACTGATTTACGCTGTGATTGGTTATCTTTGCAAGGCGGAACGGTGTCATAATTCCTGACAGGGTCAACATTCTCAATGTTTGAAATTGAATCTGCTTTAGCTGATGACGAAATTTTAGTTAGCTGGGAATTATCTACTGGATATTGCTGGGAAGAAGGAAATTGACATCTGGCCTGGAATTTATTTTTCGAAACTTCCTCTTTAACAGAAACTATTTCTTTGAGTTTACTCAACAATAGAGCAGTGGTCCAGAGACTGCTTTGAGGCAGAGAACACCGAAATTCCACTATTTTATGGATTAGCCAACGGGGTAGCTTTTCAAGAATAGCTTGTTGGGTGTAAATATTTTCCAAAGACTCACCAAATTTCAAGAGCTGGTGCATGATACGCTCAAGTTCATTAATAAATTCCCAGAGATCCAAATTAATAGGGCGGATTGCGCGAAATTTGTACCATAGCGCGTCCTTGACTGCAGTAGTATTGTTAAATTCTTCTTGTAATAAATTCACAGCCTTATAATAAGAGACTTCGCAAATAGGCAAATATTTAATCAAATTAAGAGCGTGCCCACTCAAATAGTGTCGTAGATACATCAGCTTTCTGAAAGGGGGCAAATAGGCCGAATCAATATTGTGGATTAAATCACGAAAAGACTCCCAAAATTCAGGCCACTGTAACAAATCACCGTCAAAATGAGGAATTTCAAGCTTTGAAACATTTTCCCAGACGTTACCGCAAACAGGAGTGGAAAATGGCTTTGATAGATCAAAGGCCGAATCGTATTCTATTTGAACGTTATTAAGTTCAGCCAAGTAGTCCTTCAATTTAATGAGAGTCACTGGATAATTGCAAATATCCAGAAATTGGGCTTGTGTTTGGAGGTCCAACATTAACTCAGTTTTGGACATAATTAGTCTTATTTTATTCCAATTCCGGATCTGTTCTTCCAATTGCGCTATAGTTAGCTTCACCTTGGAAACAGCTTTGGAAATTTCTCTGATTTTGGGCTGAGAGCGTTCCACATCAAGCGGAATGGGAACTTTACTGAATCTTTTATTTGCAAGAATATTTTCAGCTTCGGAACTAATGTAGGAAATTGCAGCAATTATAGGGGCTGACATTTCGCGCTGATATGAGAGGTCTAGTGGTACGAGGATTAAGGAACGATTTCCCGGTTCAGCTTGTCGTAAACTAGCCCTGGATAGTATTCCTGGGTTTGGGGAGTATTCCTGCGGTTGGGAATCCCAAAACCAAGTTAGAATATCGTATGGGCCTCGCTTACGATTCCTTTTAGAATTCCCACCTATCACAGTTCACTATCAGGCCTTTGAGTAGCTTATGAGACTCGGGTTTGAAGGGGGTTTTAATAGAGGGTCCCCACCTATCTCAGATCACTAGCTAAAAGGACAAGTATAGTGTATGCGACTCGGTTTTGGACGGGAATTATGGGTTTTCCGGGCCTATCTCAGATCACTATTCAGCGATTGATATAGCTTATGAGACTCGGCCGAGGAAATAGGGTTTTGGAAAACTTGGGGGCTTTTCCGAGGATAGTTTTCCTCAAATCCGAAAGGGATTCTGAACTTTATTCTTGAAAATATCCAATTCTGAATGGCCATCTTAAAGGTCCTTTCAATATAGAAATGTGGGACTTGTATAGCTCTTGAGCATGTGCCAGATTAGTGATTTTAAGCTTAATGCACGAAACTGTCGAAATGACAACTCTGCATTCTCGCGATTTCTGTTCAGAAAAGGTATAGGCAATTCCAGCGCGAACCAATTCTAGGATTAAAAAGAGAACTCGAGAAATTGAAAATAATTTTGAAAGTATATGAGAATGTAAAATTGGATTAAAAATTTTTGATAAAGAAATATTTTTAGCAAGGCAGCTGTAAAAAAGAATATAAAAATATACGTAAAACATTATTGAAATAAAAAGCCAAATCTACCTAGGTCAGGGACACCTTAGGTATCTCCACATACCAAGGGAATTTGGAGTAAAATAATAGTAAATGAGTTTTAAGGTATATTTTTTGGTTGATAGAATTTGTTGAAAATTGAGATAAGAAAAGTTATGATAAAGTATATTGGATAGCTAAATTGGTGAAAGGGTGAATTCATTGTTTCGCCTATTATCTCTGACAATGAAATTCTACGGAAAAACGAGTTCAAAAGGGTTTAGGCATCTTCAGAGAGAATCCCAATTGAACTTTGTTATGAAATACACGAAAAGAAATGCTTCAATCATAACACTTTTTGAAGAGTGAAGCAAATATTTTTAAATTTACTTTCGTAACGAGACAATTGTGTTTTGAAAACTTCAAATGAATGAAGAATTTCTGGCACTGCGATTCTCAAATAGCCAGTTTCCTGACTAAATGAAAACCCGTGAACAAGAGCTAGGAAGTCCGTGAAGACAACCTATGATACTGCGATTCTCAAATAGCCAGTTTCCTGACTAAATGAAAACCCGTGAACAAGAGCTAGGAAGTCCGTGAAGACAACCTATGGCACTGCGATTCTCAAATAGCCAGTTTCCTGACTAAATGAAAACCCGTGAACAAGAGCTAGGAAGTCCGTGAAGACAACCTATGATACTGCGATTCTCAAATAGCCAGTTTCCTGACTAAATGAAAACCCGTGAACAAGAGCTAGGAAGTCCGTGAAGACAACCTATGGCACTGCGATTCTCAAATAGCCAGTTTCCTGACTATATGAAAACCCGTGAACAAGAATACAAGATAGGCATAGAAACAATGTTGTAAAAAGAGAAAATTTTTTTTAGGTTAAAATAAATGCCTTTATGATGAGCGGTGAAATCCCTGCCTCTTGTTTTGTTGTTCTCATAATGAACTCTTCTCGCTTTATGAACAACAGGTGTTGCTCTGCTGAGCTGATCAAAATGAGGAAATGACGATGAGCAGAAACACTTATTTGAGTTTTATGTTCGCATCAGTTCTAAGTTGGCGCTATGTTAGTGCGATTCTTGTTTACATTTTGCATGATAATATCAATTAATTTCTTCTCTACAAATTTACACAGTGCATATGCGAGAAATCGATGCGTGAAAGCCAGTGGGAAATTGGTAACATTCCGTTATTTTTGCAATAGACTTGCCTCGTCAAAAGTTTTAGTTTTGTCCAACCGATCCAGACCGCCATTTTAACGTTCTTGTTAAGTTGCTAGACAAAGATCGTAAGTTGTTTAGGTTTTAACGCGAAAATGACGTCATCTTATGTGATTTTAGCATTGCCTTGGGAGACAGACGATGTAATGGGAACGGGGTACGTGGCTATGTTAAATATAAATATGTATAGTGTTACATTTATTTTGGACCTTTTCTTTTGGAAATTTAAATGCATATAAAGTTCATTTAGTTGCAACATTAACTTATTTCCAATGTTTCTTAGCACAAAGAATCACTTAAAAACCACGCAAAAATTACCCTGCAAGAGTGTGCTAAACAAATGTGCTAAACATAAATTCTGCCAAATATTGATTTGTTTAATAATTAATTTTAATTCTACGCGAATTCAGGTATACCGATGAGTTTGGAAACTTCACTATTCATGGTTGCGCAGACGATTTCGGAGCGTAAGTCAACTTTGAAGTACATAATTTGAACTTTCCGAATTGTACATTTGCGATGCCGTCATGATTATGTCTGTATTCAGATGGAATGATCCTGATCTATTACTATTCATTATGCACAGATGTCCCGAACCAGGACACACGATATCAATTCCACATCGCTTTCGCACGTAAGACCTTTGATTGCGTTGCAGACGTTGGAAAGATAAATTCGTGAACCAGTTAAATTTATTATCTCAATTTGCGTCGTTTGGAATTTTTTAAAGGAATTCTGGAACGACAGAATTCAGACATGTTTATGTGAATTTTGAGAATCCGAAATTAAAATCATGTAATATATTAATAAATTTTGGCTATCTGGGTTGCAATTATTTTTACAATAATCCCGAATTAATGCACTCAGTTTTCTAATTGGTTCAATGGCTAGAAGATAAGCGATAAAAATTAGTAATAGGAGTTCATTGTTATAGTACACAAACTGTAAAGATTTTCCTATTGCTATTTCATAAAGGCCCTTCAGAGTACCGTTGGAAAGGAAGTACATGCCGGACGAAATTGATGTACCATTGGTCAGGTTGGATCACGAGTAACAGTGCATTTAGTGTGCTATTCATTGTGTAATGTGAAGATTTTACGTTTGAATGTAGTTTTGTACACGCTAATTTCAATAAATTTTATACGAAATAAATTCCAACTTATACAAAAACTGTTACAATAATTAAAGGAAAGTAATAGGAGAACATATCACAAGGAATGGGTCGAATGAACGAATTAAAAATTGCAAATTAACAATTGTCTAATATTTATTATGCACATATTCATTCGAATAATTCACAAAAAGAAAATGCTTCTCTAATTTTATTAACAAAATTAACGAATAGCACTAAAAATAAATAATCGAATAAGGCCATCATATAAGAAGATTTAGTCAAAAATTGTTGAAAGACGAGAAAGGCCGCAGTAGAATAGTGAAATGAATTTTGCGAATTCGTTTAAGGCATAAAGTGCAAGATTTAAATTATATGTGTGCATTTAAGAAAAAATTATCACACTTCTAGCTGGTTGGACTGATATAAGCAACGTGAAATAAACAAGAATTAAGATTATTTAGACAAGAAAAAGAGATGAGAAGAAACGATTGAAAATATTAAGGCACAATAAAAGATCAAGCCTTATTGTCCAGTAGGGTGATTAGGAATTTGAGTATAAAAGTCGTTAGAGATTGTCTAGAAATTTATTATTGCTAGAATTTCATTCTCGAATTTTAACTATTGGAGAATTCTGTATGCTTTCTCCAATCTCAAATTTTTCACCATTGCACGCATTTTCAGCGTCCCTTCTCTTTAAAATATTAATATACTTCTAGACCAATCGCAGATATGAAGTAATTTTACCAGGGCTTAAGCCATTTAGTAAAATGACAAGTAGAAGTATTCTTGACACTATGGAGTAATTGGCCGAATAAGTCAGAAAAAAGTAAAAGGAAATATCATAATCCTTTAATTAAGAAATGTAGTATTCATTTTATTATTTTTGAAGAATTGTCCTATCAAAAAAGGAAAATGACCTTAAGTTTGATTGAAAACTTTCGCTTAAGAAATCAAGAAACTAACTTAAAGGATTAAAACATTTAGATAATAAAATTGAATCGATGACAAAATAAAATGACTATAAATTTTCAACCATATAAGTATCACTTTGGTATGAGACCGTGCTCATTTCTCCACACTTGCGAGCGATGATGATGAAGCCAACGAAGGCCGCCTTCTGGCACAGGTTTCTTCGGAACAGCAACAAACCTTGATGATTCGGCATCCACATTGCGTTGTTGCCATTGTAGCTCCACCGGCTATTGTGTTGTGGTTATTGCCCCCGAGACATGCACTTGGCCGGATGACTTCTAAGCGACGCAGGCCGCCAGTGGCTTCTTCAACATCCACAACAAGTTCGCCATCCTCACTGTCCAAAACAATAGTCTTCGCATCTTTCTCCGTATCATTTTGTAAGTCGGTAATCACCTAAAAATACGTCTTGAAATTCAACTTCTCACTATTCCGAAAATATTTTAAAGCATGTGTATTTCTGAAATTATTGATAAATATATGGAAAATATCCTATGAAATCTCACGCCCATTTTTTTGGCATAGTTATTTCAATTCTGTAAAAAGAAACAAGAAATATAAAGCTAAGATTATTTATTCAGAAATTAATTAAGAGCGCTTGCGAAAAGGGAATACGAAAAAAGTATGAATAGCCATCGGCAATTTATATTTTAAACATAACCAAGCGTTTCTTACCAGTTCATCAGCAGCATCATCCGCACTGTCTGTCTGCGTTTCCACACTGATCAGTTTGGGTCGACCCTCAGCACATTTATCATCGCATTTGTTGTTATTTTCTTCATTTGCCACAGCTGCCGCCGCTTTAAACGTTGCCAATTGGTGTGCTACTGTATTAATACTCGCCGATAAATGCACTGATGATATTTGTTTTTTCCGCTTCTCAACAATCTTGTTAAAGGTTGATTGATTACTGGAGAGTGGGCTAGCAAAATATTGAATTTGCGAATTCTGACTGAGATGTCCGTTTGAGTCATTTCCATTTGAAGCAGAACCAGGTGGAGGTGTGGTAGAAGAAGCTGCTGCGGCTGCTTTATGAGACAATCTAAATATTCAGAATGATTTTATATATTTTTCTATAGTGCGTTTTTCACGAATTGCACTTTAAAATGATACTTCCAAAGTTTGTAGTCAGTTAATTATAAAAATATGCGACTAAACCCAAAACAAAATTTTACGTGATATTTTACGTAATCTCACGTGATATAAGCATATCAAACTTCTATATGTTAGTGGATAAATCAATCCACTTACTTGTTAAAAATGTTATTGACCCTTGCCGTTTTCTTTTGCAATTGCACCAAACTCGCTCTATGCGGACTGGTCAGAAATGCGCCAACAGTCATATTTTCATCGCCGTTCGAAGGGGCAAGTGAGGCCGAAGCAGCGTTTCTTCTCCGATTACTGGACACGCCAGAATTAGCAGAAGTAGAGTGAAAGTATCCAGAGTCGTTAGCATCAGTACGTCTTGTCGAACCACATTCCAGACGAGCGGATTTGGCAGGCGGCGGAGATCCACCAACAACATCTACCTGTAAATGTTGAAACTGTTTAATCAATCTTTTCAATTTTACTTATTCTTCGCTCAGAATGGTTTTGTATTTGCTTTAGGGACCAAAGACTGTGAAATTATTGCTCCGCTATAGTATTATGGAACATTGTGCAGCATTTTAAGACATGTCCTAGAACATTTTAAAATTTTTCGGAACATAATTTTCATATAAGGAGAAAATAGTTTAAATGACGCAATTTTGGGCCAATAAGAGAAGGTGAAGATTAAACATATCTTTAATTACAAATTCCCAAAAGGATGTAATAAATAGGCAACAATGTTTTTGTGAAAACAGTCTACAGCTATTTTGAATAACTAAATCATGAAGATAAAAACTAACCATCAAGTCGGCTAATCCCGAATCTGTAAACAAATCCGACGATGAAGCGTCGGATGCATTCGAGCCTGTATTGGCGGCCCGAGAGGCAAAATGTTGGTTCAGTATTGACGACGAAGAGTTACTTGATGAAGCGGATTGCTAAAGTCATAAGGTTATAAAAGAATCAAAATATAAAAATTTTACGTCGTTTTGTGAGTCGATCAAAGTCAGACTATTTTCACCCAAGTTGGAATTGTTGAGCAAGAGCGCGGCCGCCGCAGCGGCTGCTGCTGCGGTAGCAGCATCCGAATTCTCGGCCCCTTCTCCAGCTTGTTGTTGACATTGTCGAGCTAGAGACAACAAGGAGAGCATTGTATTGCCATTGTTTTCGAATAGTTTCAAATCGGCAGGAAACTGAAATAATTTACATACATTAATGGTTATAATGAAAGCTTTGGTTTAAATTAACCGTCTTACAACTTACAAGACAATAATAAGATACCGAACCGATACATTTGCAATGCTTATGATGAAAATTTTGATTTGCTCAATAATCCGCTCAAAATATTAGGAAGGTCATATTCACTTAATATGCAATAATAGCAATTCGACATATCATATGTCGAAATGCTATCACGTTGTCACACGTGAGATTAAACAAAAGAATTTTTATTTTGTGAGTGTGAAGAAGACAATTGAGTGAGCCCGAAAGATTATTCGACCCTAATTGATGCAAAGGCAAACAGTTCCTTTTATGAACCTTAATTTCAAAATTTATCATATCTTTTATCGTCTTGTCAAAAATCAATAAATTCATTTTATAACAAACGAAATTTAGGTAATAAAAATTGCGCACTCAACAAAATCTATAGACAACGACACACATATTCACAACAGCAGGTACTCACAAGCACTAGACACCCAATTAACGCACTAGACAGCTATAGCACTAGACACTATAATACACCCAATTAACCTATCTGCGTTAATGGTCAGTTATTTCCATTTAGCTACTCTATAAAACTGTAAAATACATTAAATGAAAATGCAGCAAATTAATTTGTCAAGTGTTGAAAGCAAAAAATTACCAAATTATTCCCGTTCATTTGTTTATTGGATTGTTTTGGTACTTTGGCACTGCTAGAGGACGATAAGTTTGCATGGGATGCCGGATCCGAATTTTTGTAGCATTTTAATTTGAAGCCTCCGTTTTCTGCGCTCTTTCGGGCAACTGTAAGCGATTTCTTCAAAGATTCGCGACTGCCGAAGGTAACACCGGAGCTCATAAAGGTAGATGCCTCATCAATGAGATCATTTAGTTGTGCTGTGGGATTGGCAATTGCGGCGAGAATAAGTTGGCTCTAAATAGTATATTTAGACGATAGGTATATTTAAAACTACACTTGTTGGAAATAAAACTAGGTTCTTTCAAATTAATAAGAAAGAATTTTTTCGGGTTTACGATCCTATATTATTTAAATAAAATGAAATAAAATTAAATAAAACTAAATTAATTCAAACTTAATTACTACTGTATTAAGTCATTTCGCAGGGAAGAGAAATGTTAACATCATTAATATTGGCCTAAATTTCGGAAGTATTATATCCAGCATTTTTAGCTCGTAACGATTTTGGATATTAACAATTTCTATAAAGTAAAACAGAATAATGTGACTTTTTGTAATGCTTAGAATGCGCATACGAAACAGATACTTTACAAACAAAAACCTCAAAGGTAAGGAGTATGGGCAAACAATATCATAATCTCACAAATATTAAGCTCCACAATTGTCATACCTTGAAATACTCCAGTTCTGCCACCTCGTGCTCAGCAGGATGATTATGCTCGCCCTTCGAGATTCCATGACTGTCGTTATCCCAGGTCTCGGCTCGCCCTTTGCACCACGATCGGGCCGATGTCAATTTCTTGGCACAGACACATCGCCACGTTTTCACACCTTTAGTTGGCACTATGTGGTGGATATTGTAGCGATATCCTTCGAAGATTAATTTCTGATTCCCTAAAATTAAAGTGATAAACATTTTATACACAATGATTATAAATTATTATTTGTATTTAACAGCCGCACAAGGTATACATTTCAATCCCTGCCAAATTTTTCGATTCACAATTCCCTATTAATTTTGGTGACTTTTCATACAGCAAATTGGGTGTTTCTTTTAAAGGTGAGCATTGTTTAAGGGCCCGAATAAATTTTTTTATATAAATGTAAAATAATTACATAAAATATCAATTTTTAGCCAAAATGATATTTCATTTTTAAATAATGAAAGTATAAAGATAATCATTGTAATACTCGAAAGTTATTTTGAGAAGCGCAAAAAATACCTTTGAAGGATGTCACCATTCGGGGCCTTTGCGGATCATAAGGTTGGAACTGGAACATCCTCTCTGAAATAAACATTAAAAATTATCGACATTTTAACTTTTCCGCTATGTGTACAAATAATTTCGGGAAATTCTTGATGTAAACCGAGAATTCATATTTTTAATAAGAATGAAAGCAGGGCACAAATGGATGAGAATTATATAAAGGAATACAAAGAAGTATAGAAACGGCTCGGACAGGCGAAAAGTGTTGGGATGGAATGGCACAAATGGGACAGAAAGGCGAAGGAGACGAAGAACAGTCACCGCTGCACGCCGCCATTCCTTTATTTGCCCACTTCGCTTTCCCAATCACAGTTTTGCCCGGCACAGTAATGACAGTAGTGGTGACGGGAACGCAACTGCTGGCATGCAAGGGATAGCGCGCCATGGCTCAACTTTTGAAATCTTTACCAAGATGAAAAGTATCGGAATACCTCAGATCATGAAAGTAAAGGGCTAATAATCCCATTTTGGCTAGCCATTGAAGCTACGAACAAATGTAAAAAGAAATTTATACGAGTAAATAAAACATTGGGCACCAACGAACATTACAAAGTTTGGGTATATGGCCAAGAAAATTACCTACGCTTGTATGCGAAAGACAAAATAATCTTTTCTAGTTAGCATAGAAATTTAAAATGCCAAAATGGTATACTGTTGAAAATATGAAATATAGATTTTCAAGTTTAAACTTAGTCAAACTTCGGCTTAATACATTAACCCAATTTTTAGCCAACCTTTGGATTTAACACACCTGCTGGTTTCAATTTTGAAGGTATTTTAGTAACAAAACACGTTTTGGGTTAAAATAATGATATCGCTTATGGCACTACAAAATGAATAAATAAATTTCATAATGGAATGCCTAAACAGATCTCTCTATAAATACAGGAAATCAGGATTTGCGCCGCTTTCCCGTACAATGCGGGAAATGAGCGTCACCACAGCGGCCCTTTTTACACCCGTTCCCTGACGGTGGTTGTTTTGGCCTTTCGCACTGTTGGGGAATGGCGCCGCCAGCCACCCTCACCGCTGCCGCCATTGTTGTAGCGAGCGGCAGAGGCTCTGGCTGTCCCCAAAATCACACCAAACTCATTCCCTCGGCCGCCGCCGTCACCTCATTTGCTGGCCTGGCCAAGACAAATAAATATGGCGGGCGAGCCATCGCTATCCTTACTGCCGCAATGTGAGCACACAGCACTGCCAGTGACCGATGGCAGGGTAAGAGGAGGACGAGCCGGTGATCTGCGAAAAGCGGCAGTGTGCCCCAAACATCCTCACTGGGTTTTTGGAAGTCTAGATCATATAGCTTAGAGGGCCAGACAGGCAAAGGAGCAGCAACTGCCACTCTACGCTAACGACAAAGGTTGATTGCCACGGCCCGTCACTGCCGCCATCAATGTGTCCATCGCCGATGTGCCCTTTGCTGCCATTAGTATGCCTCTTTCGACTGCCACTGAGGAGTGCTTAATGCTGATAAAATTGGAGCGAATGAGAGATAAAACGGCTATTTGCCATAAATTGATGACGGAGACGAATTTCTAAACGAAATACACACAGGAGGAGACTGGAAGTTAAACGGAAAACTATGAGGGAATAAGTTCAGCTTATATTTGAAAGAAGTATAAGCACTATAAAATTGATGCATAGGCAAGACAATAAGTGGTGCTTTAGAAGAGCAATAATTGGGACGTTTTAGAGCCAGGACACATTTAGATACAATTTACTATGAGTAATTTTTATAAATTGAATGAGTAAAAATTTTTCGATTGATCATAAGAAATGAGAAGAAAAGCCAAAGATGATTTAATCGACTTGAGTTTTCGATATTCCATAAAAAATAATAAATTCCCTTAAACACTTGCTGGATTGTGATAAAGTCAGTAAAGTAAAGGATTTGGTCATTCTTCACTACTTTGGTCCACAAGCTCGCATGAGTGCTTGCCCAATCTCAGATTGAGAAATACTGCCGGGAAGGTGTGTCGAGAATGTGTGCGAAGAAATAGCCGTCAGCGTACAATAGGCGAGGGATGGCGGTGTAAAGGGTACTCAAATTCCTCCCCATAATTCCTACGCGTATGCGCGACGGGCACGGCAGGGTCCCGTCCACAATACGCACACTGTGAGCAAACAAAAGAATGAGGGCCACACTAATTGCTCACTTCTGCGCGGCGCGGCTGTCGCACATACACAAATTCGTATTGTGCAAATTCCTTTGTCCTACGCCGCATATCCACGGCCCCTTTTGCCATCATGATCTGAGCCATTCAGCACCTATATTTGCCAGCTGGGCCCAAAGTGACCTAAAGGCCATCCTGGATCGGCGACTCTTCTCAAATTCCACACCGTCAAATCGGAATGGCTGTGACCCGACTGTCCACACTCGGCCTCTACATCCCAACTTTTCTATGTACTGATTGAACAAACAGTTCGTGACGGCGGTCAGAGTGGATTGCGTCGGCGACAAGGTATTGGCCTTGGCTAGCACGAGCTGACTTGGCCTGACTTTAGGGTGAACAATGGCCCCTTGGATTTATTTCTCAGACTTAAGGGCGACAGAATGATGGGTCAAAGTGAAAATAGGTCACTGATGGTTAAAAACTATGAATTCATTTTTCAAAAGAAAACTGCTTAAATTATGGCATCTTTATAACGATTTTGCGATTTGTATGTTAAAATTGAATGAACTTACCTGAGTTTTACTCTCTTATGATGTTTTAATAAATTCGAGAGCAAATCGGCGTTTAGGAAATTTAGCAAGTGAATCTGTAGAATATAATATGTACTCCGAAATTAATAGGGTCTCTGATTATTCGAATCGATCAAATCACAATAGTGTTGTCCAGTCAAATGACCAGAAACAAAATACCTTAAATGAAATTAGATTAACGTTATGCGATTACCGAACATTAACATCAATCGCAAAATATGAAAAAGCATTAATTACCAAACGTAGCTATAATATAGTAAGTAATATGTTACAAACTATCAAGAATTAATAATGTAATATGCAATCAGCGAAAAATGCATGAATTCGTTGAAAATATGCAGAAAAATTAAATCAAATGATTGAAATTGTTTAGATTGCTATATTAGATGGCTTAAAAGAAAGCCTTTGTAGAAACGAATCGGCAAAGTGACAATAAAATCCCGCAAAAGCGCGCAGGCTAACGCCATTTTCGGCGTCTCAAGGAGCTACCATGCGGTGAAAAGCCCTGCGGGCAATACCAATCACACGGCCTCCCGCGATCGAGTGATCACGAAAGAGAGGCAAAGTCCGCCATCCTACGCACTGTCTGGCAGAGAAAGGTTCTCTCTGCCGACGCCGAGTGCCACCGCTAATCAACAAAACACCATTCACCAACAAGTTTGTACAAAGGAGGAGAAACGGGCAATTTCGAAAACTCACTGATTGCAGAAATATTTACTGCACTAAATTGGAGAAGTGGCATAACTAGGATGTGGATGGGCGCGTAATGATATGCGTGGCATTTTAAAACCTTCTTTCAGTTGATCGAGAGCAGAGTTCAGAAAGTTGAGAAATCATTTGAGAAGGAAAGTTGAGAAGCATTTCAGACTTTTACTTAATTATTTGGAGAAATGTAATTGTGAACATATATTAATCGAGTTAAAGCTAAATATATGAAATTTATTGGAGGCTTAATATAGACATTGGTTTAAGCAAATCTTATTAACGCTTATTACTGCTACTACGTCATAGATACTAATAATTCAGGAATTTCAGGAATTTTTTTGCACCTTTGTCCCAGCCTGAAATACTGAGTCTAATGTCCTGAAATTTGACATGATTCCTTTGGCATATGAGACTTGATATCGTAAAATTATGGCTTCCTTTGAAATCTGTTCACGTTTAAAATATAAAAGCTTTACAACCCCCATTTCTGTTCACGTATAAAAGAATTTTGGCGGACCCGCCGTCCCCACCTAATACAGGGCGAAAATTGCCCGCCTCTGGCGGCCCAACAATGGGAATTGTCGCCACACTATACGTGACGCTGCGCCGATATCATCTGTGTGTTTGCGTCTGTTGGGTGTGGACTCTCCCCTGTCTTCACCACACGGCGAATGTTCCCACAAATTGATTTGGAGTGGAGTGCGGCGCTGCCCAACTTTACGGCTCTGCTGCCACTGCCGCACTTCAATCTCATGATTCAACACCTTTTCGGCGGAGAGGCTGAATCGCCATTATTGTTCTGCTGCCATCGTTGATCATAGGCAGCACAAGACTACACGGCATAGAATGTGTCGAATATATACAGAAAAAATTTCGTCAAAGAGCAAATGGTTGCTAAAAAATAAACCGTTTGTTGGTAATGCGAGCATTATTAGTTCAAATATATTATTGCAAGGAGTAAATAATAAATTAGTTAATGCGAGTTTTTAATAGATACATAGATTTGGACAAAGCCCAAATATTGGACTACTCCCAGTACTGGCAAGGAATTAGATAACGGAATTAGAAAGGCTTCTAGGAAGAAATAGAAAATGTTGCATAATATTAGATTCTTATGCAATTATGAAACTGAACTCATTGGCAATTTGCAAAACATCAAATTTTCAAGAACAATAAGTTTGGCGCAATACCCAAGCTACACCTTCGCCAATAGTTCGGCGAACCTGATTTAAGGGCGCTGCCCAACTTTCCAGCTCCATTGCCAGTGCACTCCAATCTCATGATTCAGCCTTTTCGGCGGGGGAGGGAGCGGTTGAATCGCCATTATTGCTCTGCTGCGCCATCGTCGTAGTTTTTGTGTGTGACGAAGGAGGTGTTGGTGGGGCACTTCTCCAGCAGCTCACAAACCTGTTGTGGTGATGCGAAGTCCTGCTGGCAAGGCGAAGTTGGTAAGAGGAAAAGAAAGGATGTGGGCCTGAAATCCATTTTACTACCCGAGGAATTGTGCTGCTTGCTCCTGCCGACCCGATGATTGCATCTATCAAGCATTGAAGTGGGACCCATAGTCATCGTTGGGACCTACGACAACGACTTTCAACTGACACATTCCTCGGCGAACACGGCTCGGAGATCGGGGAAGCGATGGGCTCCATCGATGTAAGCAATCAGCTACAGCTCCAATTGCTCGCGAAAAAGGCCAAACTTTTTTGGTGGTCGTTGAGTGGAAGAGTGGGGAATAAGGACAGGCAATTATGACCAGGGGTGCGCCAAAAGTACAGTAAATCGTACCCTGATACACTTAGTAACCAAATTTCGACGAAGGCAAAATCGTTATTAACAATTACATAAAGAGTTTACTCAAGTCTTAAATAAATTAAAAAAGGTTATCAAAAAGTAAGTCAAATATGCATATATTTTGTCTTTATATTAATCTGAACGTAGAAGAAGGTAATTCTAGATCTTTTTGCTGTAGGATAATTTCATGAAATGACCGCTACTGTTAAATGTTGCACTTTTCTAGTATTATATTGTTATACTTTTTTGTATGGTGTCTTAATGAAACTTAAAAATATAGAAGAGTTTTACTCTCCGAGATCTATAGAGACAATGAGACGTATAGGAATTGTCACGAATGATAGTAGTAAAAATGGGGACTCAGATAATGGTACAATATGTAACAAATTCTGAATCCGCCTGCTTAACACTTTCACTAATTCATACACTATTGAGGTAATATTATGGAAAATTGGACGGATATATTATGGAAAATGGAAATAATTTAAAGAAACGGCTTTTAAATCACTGATTAGTAGTAATGACTAAGAAGTTAATCTGAATTAATATGAAAAAATATACATTTGTTGTCCGTTCCTTCAAGAAATCGACTCATGAGAAGTAATTTGTTGTTGTTCGTATGGCTTAATAGATACCAACTTTTGAAGTCAGGGGCACACTTTCAGAGCCAAATGAATACGGGGATTGGTTTTTCCACGCGGCAGCGGCTTCGCTCGTCGCCGATAGGGAAATCCGGTTAGACGAAGGAGCACTGAGTGCCTCTTTGTATGTTGTGCGCGAATTCACCGCCAGAAAAAAAATCACTCCCTGCCGACATCGTCGTCGCCGACTCCGCCGCTTTCGCAGCTTCTACTTGATTCTGCACGCCCCTGCTTCTCCTATAAACATAATTAAGAAGAGCTGGCTGGCGGTGAGGGGAGAAGATTGGATTGAATTGGATAATGGATCCCATTCCCCTATAGGGAATGGCGGGCCGCCATCGCAAAGAGCGACTGATTGGCGGAATGATCGAGGAACTAGCATAAAAGGGAGCTGCGCCGTAAATATACGGCCTTTGCACGAAAGTCCGCTAAGGATGCTAATAAACGCACAGCAAGAATGTTGTACAGACTTTGACGAAATTTGCTAGCTCAGGCTTTTTAGATCCTTTTTCATTGAGCTTCATTTCCTTTAGCTGATGTTATAGCAAAACGGCTATGCAGGTGATATGAGTAGAGATAATGCTATGATTTTGAAAAAAGGAATACTTAACATATCAAAAGTCAATGTATCGGGATACTTTTATTATTATTAAAACATGCGGATTTATGTTGCTTTTCTTATCATTGTAAAATAGCAGTTCTATTGAGTCTTTTCGCCAAATTCATAAAATGGGAGAATAATTTGCGCGCGACAAAATGATTGCAATGTATTCGCTCTGACCATTGTCCAAATATCATAAATGGCCGGCGATGGGCCTTTCGCACACTGAGCATAATCTCGCGAATGAAGGCCTTCACCATTCTTACATAAGCCAAAAGAAAGTACATTACCTTGGTTTGACTTTGTTTGCACTAGGCCGGCCGGTGTTTTACTTTGCGGCTGACCGGCGGTCAAGTAAAAAGTGAAAAGAGAACTCAACCTTCCATCGCGACCGAGACTCAAATTGCTGTTCTATTTGATAGGCCACAAAAAGGAGTGCTGGAATTGCAAAGTGACATTTGTGGTGGCAAAGGGTTCCCCTTTTGATCCAACGAAAGTCAAACACTGGATTGGGAGAAGTTGGCCCAGAAAAGATCGGGACAGAACAGGAGTGCGCGGCCCAGGCCATGGAGAATAATAGTGCTGCCCAGTGGTCGTCAGAAGGCCATAAGTGCGGGGGAGGTCGGCGAAATGAGGTCACCGTATAATGGAATTGCCAGCCAGAGCAAAGGATAGTCGAGTATCGTAAAGAATGTCAGAGGTTTTAGAAAAGGCATACAAGAGTTTCGGAATTTGGACATCAGAAAAATGACAAAGGTTATTATATATCCATCAACACCATATAAATTTAAACGAAAATAAATAAGAAATTTTTGAACCTGATCATAATTTTCCAAATTAAATTGTTCCCTAAACAATGATGAAATATCATTTAGACCATTAAATTAGCTACCCGCAGGTACTAAGTGGTAAAATATGTTTGAATGCAAAAATAAAGAAACTAGCCCAAATTTGACAAATGTAAAAAATTATAAGCACATAGTAAATTGATAGCATCGCGTTGCTAAAATGGACAAGGGCCTTCGACAAGTAAACTTGTCTGTTCTGTGTTCGGGATTGGGCAGGAATCTATCGTGTTCACTGTTTTACAACTGATTTGCGCCAAAACATTGAGTATAATAAATATAACTTTTGTCACGCATGTAAACAGTTTCGTCATCATGGCCTAAGCAAATCGGGAACTGTAGGCACCTTCTTGGTTGGGCCAGACCAAACCAGCACAATAACAATCCTGCACACCTCACACAAATTTGCTGAATGAATGAAATGGTTGCGGCGGCAGCGGCGGTGAAGGTTGAATGCGGGCAGGCAAAAAGACGGCAGCGCCCTCTCACAAATAACCCGTCAATAGTTTAATGTGGGGCATCGAAGCGCCGAAGAACAGACCTGCCATGGCCCTCTGATCAGCGACGGCAGCCCTTCCGTCACACACACTTCGCCGGGTCCAGCCAGCCTCTGCCAAAGTCACATCACAGGAAAGTGTGCTCTGGTATGTAGAGTGGCACGACTCTCGCCGTCACTGATTGTCCCTCTTTGTGTACGTATCTCTCTTATTCTCACCCTCCCTAATACTCTACTCGTTTCACGACAGTGGCACTGCCAATCGCCTGATAGAATTCCACACTTGGCCCTTGGTTCTAAGTGGGAGGCCTTTGGACATTTCTTATAATGTTTTTGTGGCAAATCGCCAACACCGCCCCTCCCCTTAGGCCACCTACTTGGTTTAATTTCCTAATGATTTTCTAAGGAAATTTAGCTCATAAAAAAGAAACAATTACCAAATTATGTAATTCAAACCACCATAACATGAAACATATGATAAAAATTTGCACGTTTTTTGGCACAAAACATGAAAAAATACGAAAGTCAAAGAATTAGCAAAAATTGTGCAAATGTGTACATTAAACTGAAATATTTTATTGTTATAGGGTTTAATATAAGTTTACTTATATGGGTATTATATGGTTTTATAGTACATAATGTATTTCGTTTATTCAGGATAACTATTACTGTTCAAGTTTCTCTTAACCAGTTTTATTCTTATCTTTTTACCGTGGGAAACAACTATAAAATCAACTATAAAATAATAAAAAATTAAAATCCAAGTTCAGTTTAATTTCCGAAATTTGTTGACCCAAAATCAAAACAGTTACGTTAAAACCGCTTAAGCCTAATACCACGTCAAAGCCTAAATGTAAAATCTAAACCTAAAAGTATCCTATAGGGTTTCAACTTAGTCACGATGTAGGCAAATAATTACAGGGAGAAATCGTTAATCCACCAAAAATAGGATAGCTTCAAATTAACTTTTACTGTGACAACATATTGTTCTCGTTGACATTTTGCAGGTATTTTGCCACGTCACTTCCTCCGCTTACGCCCGTAATTGTCTTAACCTTAGTTTTCAACATTTGTTATAGCAAAAGGGACCAGTGTCCAATATCATGAGATGGCAATTCATGCCTGCTGGAAGAAACAGTATAGTTGATTCACCTATGGTTGGGCGTGACGAGCCTCCTGCCAGCTGCTGCCTCTCCTGACCCGTTATGTGTCTACCGCCGCCTCTTTCAATTTACTCAACAATGGCCCTGCCGCCGCCGTCGATGGATCAATGCCCCAGCAGCCCACATTGGGGCGAGACGAGAGCGCCGTAATTTGTTTTGCTGGTCCTCGGCCTGCCTAACTCCAATTCCTTTTCGCTGTATTTTGCGGAGAAGGGCAAATCGTGTGGGGGTGACCGACTACTGCGACTCCGACGGGTGATGACTTGTCGCAGGAAGTGTAGGACCGATTGGCGGAAAATGTTTTGGTGACACATGTCTGTGGCGGAAGGGCTTGGTAATAACAGCACGCTGAATGTTAATGGCACCATTCACTGATTACATCGAAAAACGAAAGAACAAAGAACGTGGCATCGCGAAAAGAAGTTGTACCTGTACAGTTAGACTATTGTCGTCGATATACCGTTCTCCATAGGCTGGAACGGGAACTGGGATTTTGCATTCTGCTTTTCCGGGAAACTTCGGTGTTTGTGCACAACTTTTGGCATAAGATTCGCCAGTATTAAAAACGATATATTCTAAAAATCAGTTTTTGTTACAAGTCCAATCTAGTAAATATTTTTTTCAACCATTTTTTTCAAAATGTTTTCTTTTGTATTTGTCGATATATCGTGTAAAATAAGTCTACGAAAAAAGAGAGTTATCAAACAATACTGAGTACTTTTTTTTGTAAAATACTACTTGTTATACTTTGGACTATTAGGCCAAAAATTTGAGAATTGAGACCATTGGAGTCTGGGGTGATTGCCCAGCGGAATATGTTGAGCGGAATATATTTTTAAAACTTTTTGATCTTCCTTCGCCCTGCCACATCGGAAATTTTGATCGGAATTTTGATAGACTTAAAGGATGGTATAAGATGGTGACACAGCTATAGAGAAAATTCAAAAATTAATTTTGGTTTGGCTTCAAGCGTTGGCTCGTTGCGAGCGGAACTCGTAACAAGCCAACAACCCTCCCTCGCCTCCGGCTCGGTCGTCGGCCAAATCAAAACCAGAGGTCGGGTCCCCACTTAGGAATAACCCTGAACGCTGAAGGCTGTTCGCGAAGCGCCGCAGATGCACCCTAACACTGATTAAACTTGACCGAGAACGATAACCGAGCAAAAATCGAGAAAAAATGATATTTGGGGAAGTTGGCGAAATTAGTTGGCAAAAAACTTTTTATAGGGCGAAAACTCTATTTGGGGAAAATCCTTTTTATAGGGTTTGGCAAAAACTACTTTTGTTTTTGTGTTTTCAAATGTCCTGTTCCCTTTAGAAATGTTGTATATGCGTCTAAACAATGCAAATTTTTATTCCATAAACTTTATTTCGACTTGAACTAAAAAATGAGGATTATATCATATGTTCATGAGGACTAATAACTCCGTTAGGACTACCAACGCAAACACAAATTGTAAAATCAAAAACGCTGACATAATAAATGTGACGACTAAAAAATGAGACTAGTTAACTTTGAATTTTTTATGTGCAAAATATCAAGTCCAAAAGCGCGTCCAAATCAAGTCGGCGCGAAGGTGGACAAAAAGCCATTCCATACAAAAATACGTATGATACGTCATATTTTCTATAAAACGCAAGTTTAAGACGTGCTCCACCATACTCTGTGGTTGAAATCTTAGTGCCTGTGAGTTGGTTTTCTTTGGTGCGCTGAATCCGAATCTGCAGTTAGTCTTTGCATAAATTCATCAAAAATAGGCGTTTTAAGTTAAAAAGGCATCTTTTGACCAAAATTGCGATTTTCATAATTTTCGTGTCGGGTCCAGCCCAATTCTGAGGTCAAATTCGGCTATTAGGTCAATTTAAGATATATCTCCATTTCCCAGGAATACCCCACGGGCAGTACACATTTTGTCCATCACTTCCATAGAAACACGCCGACGGGGTATGAAAGTAAAGATCCTTGGATTTCTAATAAAAACAATCAGCCCGATTCGTTGTGTATCATGTGACAAACGATACATTTAGATTTTCAGTTAATTTTGAGGTAGTTTTTACTTTACAATATCTGGTGGTCTTGGCTTGAAAGCATACCCCGGCACGTTATACACCAAATGGGCGAGAATTGTACTACGAATCGAGCTGATAATTTTTAGCTAAAAAAATCTGTATTTTCATACGATGCCAAACTGCCTTTATGTTTTGCGATTTTACTTGACAAAAATTGACGAGTCATTTTTTAGCCATCATACGTTATAATAGGTATTGAGAGGTGTAAAAATACATTTATATGAATAAAAATGCTGTAAAATAACGGCATATTCGTTATGACCATGTTTCTTTTCACGCTCAGCGCTTGAGAAGCTTTGTTTGAAGAAGCTTTTGTTTGAAGAAACTGTCCGTGTTTTCTATCATACCATCTCTGCTCACCATTTTCACATCCTTTTTAATACCATGGCTTACTGCTAAAAATTTATATTTTGATTACAAACAATCATAATGCAAGTAATGGAAATAGCTGTATCCGTAGGACATCAGTCTCAAAGGCGCAAGTAAATCTCATTGAAAATCCAAGTAAAAAAATCACCAAAAATTTTAAAGGGATTCAAAATTCTCTTAGAATGTTCCTAAATGTACTACATTGTTATAGAATTGATCTAGAGTGTTTTGTGAAATTAAGGACAATGTAGGCTATCCCCAAACACTAAAGGGCAAATGTCCGTAGACTGTTAGTACGGAACGCTCAGATCTCGCGATCTAGCCGTTAGCCAGAGGCGAGTGATTGCTCAATCGATAGGTCTCGAAAAGTTAGGATGGGGAACCGAAAAATTTTTGAAATTTGAATATTTGAATTCGGTTTTGGCTATGGGAAGTGATGGTTTTTATGTTCCCAATCGATTTCTGAGGCGATTTTGGACAACTTTGCTTTTTACACTTTTCGGTTTGGCGCATTTTTGAAAAAAAGCCACTTTTTGGCCCAAAAATCGGGTTTTTTGATGCAAGGTGCCTATGGGTCTAATTTTTTGCACCCGGGGGTTTCCGGATGCGCTGATCACGAATCTGACATCAGAATTTGAATTCGAAATTTGAATTCGCGCCAAAACGTAAAAACGTGTTTTTGGGGTTTGGGCCATGGGAAGCGGTGTTAACTCGGCACCGACGTGAACTTAAGCCTACAGGGCGGCGCGGAGCGCCGCCCTGTTTATTTGGTTTAGGCTAAACAACCCTTACGTTAGGCTAAACAACCCTTACTTTAGGCTGAACAACCCTTACGTTAGACTGAACAACCCTTACTTTAGGCTAAACAACCCTTACTTTAGACCAAACAACACTTTTCATCACAAAATAACCCTCCTCGCTGACGCAGCGACCGCTTCGGCGCCGCCACTAGTGTAACACCTATAGTGTTAGTTTTTGGAAAGAATACTTAATTAATAAAAACCCGTATTTTACCTTGATACCAGGTAAAATTGGATTGCCCGCCTAAAAGTACGCCCGTTTAAGCCTAAAGCGAAGCTGCCTAACCTGAAGTGCGCGCGTGGTGATAAAGTTAAGAGTGCACTGGAGGAGGCACCACTTGTTTATTATTAAAATTTAAAGTTACTATAATTTAAAACAAAATAGTTTTTATTGCTCTCCTACTTAAACAAAGACGTATTATATAGATTTCAGCACATTCTGATTCTTTGTTTAAATAGGAAACCAATCAAAAACTACTTTTTTTAAACTATATGAAGCTTTTTTCCATAGATATTGACATCATTGGAAGGCACTTTTTTGGCTACAATGGCACTTCTCTTTTTGAAGGTTGACAAAAACTTGAATTCCTAGCCAAAAAGAACCACATATTTGTACTTTGGTTGAATTTTCGATTTTGGAAAATGGCAGGTTTACGGTAACCCTTTTTGATTATGCAATTATATACGACTTACCGCGGATCTTAAGAATAACTGGTTCCAAGTCGTGATTTAGCTTCCAAAACAGCATTTCTAAATTACAGTAATTAGTTATATGGCAGAAGGTTCAATGTGTGGTAAATGTTACATATATAAATTGAAAATGAACAATACAATTTATATACGTTTTCTTAATTCACCTGATCGTTATATGGGAATTTAGTACCATTTTTTAACCCATCGGAAATATGATTAATTATGCTTTCGAAAATCTTCACTATCGTCTGAATTACACTGACTTTGGCATTTGATTACAATCCGAGTACATTCGTCAAAATGAAACGATGGTGAAGATTTTCGTTAGTATAGCGATATAGTTCAAGCTCCTCAATATATAAATTATTAGTTATTGCTGTAACAATGCAAAGAGCACTACGTGAAATATGTCTAAGGAAATATTAAATTTACAGGGGAGTCAATGGGTTTCAAAAAAGGGTAAATATTTTGAATTATTTCTGATTCTTCCGAAGTTTATGCAATGTTGCATCTTTTTAAGCTTAAGAGTTATTCTCAGGATTTTACACATTTAAAATCTCACGTGGATCTAAGTAGCTAACAATAGCCATGCGTACGTCAATTACAGCGATTTTTGTTTGCTCGTATTTCTCTTTTACATTTTCCCAGTCTATCGTGAGTGGACTTTCTCCGTGCTCACTAGATTTATGCCTGTCATATAATGAAGAAGCTTCATTTTTCACTTCTTCTGCTTTTACGTAAATTTCATTGAGCTCCCCGTCCATTTTCTTCAGACTTTTTTTGTGTGCCCGAAGCTCGTCTTTATTGACTAAAGCAGTGTTATTATTTAAGCTTAACTATGTATTGTTGAGCTATATCCGTTTTTGCACGATTACATGTAAAAATATGCGATATTGCATTATATACTGAGTGATTACAAATAACTACCACATGGTTTCGTAATAATACTATGTTTATTTTTTTGTCACTTTTGACGTCATATTCAAATGATTAGAAGGAAAGTTTTATACCAAATCAAAGCTTTGATTCACAGTTTTTATTTGGTATATAACTTACTTTCAGCACATTTGAGTTTGGAAGAAAAATTAAAAATAAACATAGCGTCATTGCGAAACTATGTAGCTAATTTTGACTCAACCTGTATGCCCTTCTGACGCAAAACTAGAGTAAGGAAGTAATAATATTGCTGTCTATGGTTTCCGAAATCGTACATATTGCAGTTCAAATTAAATTTTAGTTAAATCTCATACAAAACAGTTCGTATCGAGTTAAACGTAAAACAAACCTGAACTGCCATAAACGCAAAACATTTTACATTCAAAAATCGTAAACTTATATGCTCTATTATAGCATTTTCGGAAGGTTAAAATATGATAATTGCCGGGATATATATGTATATGTTGCAGTTAATACTGGAAATCAGTTAATACTGGCGCTAACTAGTAAATATTGATCATTTCGATTATTTTGTTTCATTTTTCGAACTGATTGTCCATTTTGGACCATTTTTCACTAGGTTGGCTATAAATCTGATGTTACTCCCTCTATATTAGGCTTAAGCTCTATGTTAGGCTTAAGCTCCTGAACAATCCTTATAAGGCGCCATAGTAATGAAAATTGTAATTTTTTGATATAGAAATCAAAAACTAAAAAATTCTAAAACATGTGTTGGAATCCGGATAAAACGTTGATAACTTTGGGCAGCAGCTGTAAATTTTCTTGTTAATTAAACCGAGCAAATACCATCGACGTTATTATTTAGTTGATAAAAAGTGCGAGCACTAAAATAAAAAAAACTTACGTATAAGCAAATTGTAGATGGCTTTTGGTAGAAGTATTCCTCTGAGGTCGTGAGCGCCATTATAAATTATGCCCCTGCGAGCAGCTTTCTTTTCACGCAGTTCTTTGCATTGATTACCGATTGGGTGTTTATAATGGAGCAGTTCGCTTATGTCAGGATTTTTGTTTTTTCCGCCAAGGTGCTCTATAGCCTTATACATTTTTCGTATTTCTGCCTCTGTTTCCTTGATGAATGTCTTAACAGCTTCATAATGATCCGTGGAATTAGTACCTGAAAGAAGTATCTTGTAACTGCTAAACGTTTTTAATAGAAGCTTAATGCAACAGTTTGCAGTATTTATAGAGTTATAATAATTTATTATAAATAAATTGTTATTATTAATAAACAATCATACTTGGACTTTGCTCAAACAATTCCTGCTTCCGTTTCTCATACCATTTCTCGGCCCATTCATCTTCGTCATAATTTTCAGTCTTCTCGAGATAACCTTCAATTGCTTTCATGTTCATATCCATTTCTGGAATTGTATAGTGTATTTTGAATGAAAAGGTTTATAAAAAGAATCAACATCGAAATAATTGAAATATGTTTTCGTCCAATTTGCATATTAGACGTGAGACGCATTTCATAGTTAAAGCAAAGTTGCACTTCTTTGGAAATAGCTAACAAATTCCTCAAGAGGGGATACCCCTCAACGACTAAACCCAAAACGACTAAAGTATACCGGGGTACTAAATGAACATTTGTGTAAAAATAAGGATTTTTGTTGTAAAAAACGATATAAGAGTAAAAAGTTATGGGAATCTTTTTGACCATTTATTGAAAAAATCGCAACTTTTTTTCGATTTTTTGCCATTTTTCTCGGTTATCGCTCTCACAATTTGCCTACTACCTTTAAAAACGGACATTTCGCCTATTTCTCCAAATGTGAATTTTTTTAAATTTTACACATTTTTTCTCGGCCAAGGTATGTCAGTGTTAGGGTGCATCTGCGGCGCTTCGCGCACCTCCGTCAGCGGTCAGGGTGGGGTTGTTCCCGAAATTTTTGGAGGGTTGGGGCCAATAGAAGCGGAATTCGCTTGATTGCACTAGATTTATAGCGCAATCAAGTCTAAGCTTAGATTTTTCGGGATCTTAAGCCTATGCCTAAACCTAAATCTTAAGCCTAATGCCTAAGCCTATAGGGTGTAAGCTTAAGCCTAATTCTAGGCCATAAGTGAGTGATTGCACTAGAAATCTACGCTTACGGGTATTTTCTGGTGCAATCAGTGAACTCCGCTTCTAATGGCCTCCGCTTCTAATGGGTCTAAAAGTTCCCGCAATTTTCCCCATTGTGCACGGTGAGAGTGTTAGACGAGGCAAAAATAGTCTTTTTGCTTCTAATGGGGTCTCTCCGAAAAATCCTGTTGGCGAAAAATTCTTTTTAAAGCGAGTTGGCGAAATATCCACAGCATATTGCAGGAAATTTTTGGTGGCTGAATCACCGTAAATTGCAATTTGAAGGCCTCCTCGCGCGAGATTCAAAATCCTAGGGTTTTGAATAGGGCCCCGCCTAGGAAAAATCCAACCCTGACCGCTGGTAGCGGTGTTCGAAACGTCTCAGATGCGCCCTAGCACTGATATACCTTGATCGAGAGCGATAACCGAGAAAAAGTTGCGAGTTTTTCAATAAATGGACAAAAATTGGATTCCACATAATTTTTACCCTTATATATTATAATATATATATTACTATATATATTATATATATTTTTTACCCTATAGTATTTTTGCAACGAAAATCCTCATTTTTACACAAAAGTTCATTTAGCACCCCGGTATACTTTAGTCGTTTTGGGTTTAGTCGTTTAGGGCGCACCCCGATAGCCCAACCCATAAAGGCGTGATTCAAATTTGAGACAAACGGGCGAAAACAGCTTTCAAAAACGAGCATCAAAGGCGAAAATGTTTGAGAAAATTTGGTTTCTTTGCCAATATTTCTGGACCACTCTCGGGGTATTTATGTTTTTTAGATTTTACTCTTAATTTCAAAACATTTCTAAATATCCAGCAGAAGTCCTACAATTTAGTTTTGTGGCTCCTAAAATGGCAAGTGAAACAGGGTACGCGACATTTCGTCACTCGGACTCCTCGACCCGCGGACACTTCCCCGGGGCACCTTCATTTCCGGGGACGAAGTGATTTTCTCCCAATGAAACATATCTTACTTTCCTCAAATGACACTATATGCGCCTTTAATTCTTCGTATTCTTTCTTCAATGTTCTTATTTCGTCTATTTCTTCTTTCTTTTCCTTTTGTAATCTGGCGAGAAAAGAACCTCCGCTTCCCTCTTCTTCAATTTTTTCCACAGTTTCTTCATAGCGACCCAGTTCAGCTTCGTAACGTTGAACATAGTTGGTGTACCATTCTTGAGTTGTGAAAAAATCCTCTAAATTTACGACACCAATAAAGTCTATGTCTTTCCACTCACAAGACCAAGTGTAGCAAATTAAGGGTACTAAGAAGCCAATGACTATAGGGCTTTTAAGTATTCAGTTGTACGATAAGTCTCGAGCCCCAAAAATGTCACGGCGAAAAAGTGACGGTTTTTCGAGCAACACTCCGGAGTTAATTGCATATTTGGAATTAGCGCAAAAAAGCTATCCATAGCATTTTTTGTGTAACTGTTTGCGCTAATTCCAAATCTGCAATTAGCTTCGGAGTGTCGCACGAAAAACGTCACTTTTTGGGCATTTATGACAAAAAGGGATTTTTGCAGATGCCAGAAATCCCAAAAATTTGAAACCCAAAAACGGATTAGTGATTCGGAATCTGTATATCCGAAAAAAAATTTTCGCATGACGTTCTTCACACGACATAAAAGGCCACTTTTTTCCAAAAAAAGATATTTTTTGGAAAAATGGCATTTTCCAACCCCTATATTTCCCGTCGAGTTTGATAGAAAAAGTGCGCTCAGAAAAGTGATATTGCTTCAAAAATACATAAATTTGAGGGGGCTCTTATCGTATCACAATCCTACCAAAATGCCCTGGTATTTGAAGGCCCAAAAGAATACCACAAAGCTAAATATTTTTAATTTTTTTTTACGATTCGTCTCTACTTTTCAATAACTTTGATTAGCTACTTGACTTGCTACGCTTGGGCATGTGAGTGTTAAATTTATCTAGAAGCTATATTTAATGGGTTATGGTAAAAGCATCAGGTAAATCGGTGATTCTTCGAAAAGGATCCTGGTGTTCAGAATTGTTACATAATGGTTCTATATTGTGCTTGAAGCAATCAAAATGGTTGAGTTTTTTATACGTATATCCTTATATACTTTATATGGAATTCTCTCAAGATTGACATTCTGTGGGTACTTTTGACGAGTTTAAAATTTTTCTTGTACTTTTTAATGGTAAATGGATTCACATATTTAACCAAAAGAGGGCCATTTCGCTAACATTTTGCTTTTTCCTTTGGATGGCTTAAGAGCCATCGTTCACCTAAGCCCTTAGGTAAACAACTCAAACGCCACCATTCACCCACTTCTTAAGCCAACAAACCCTTACAATTGCAAAAAGACCTAGGCCAAAAATTAGTAACTTTTTATTCCCTTTTCGGAAAAATGGCCTTTTGATGGTAAATCGATCCTAAAAAGGGATAAAAATTTGGTGTTGGAACTGAGATAGGAAAAGGCAAAAAATTAATTCTACTCGAAAGATACCCCTGGAGGATCCCATTTTTTATATTGAATAAATAATCTGGATTTCCCGCCTAAAGTACTCCTATGAGGTAATTTTTGGAAATCCAATAAAGAATAAAATAGTAACACTCAACTATTTATATGACCTTCTAGAAACATTCTCAAACCAGTTCTACCCATTCAATAATATTTTGGGTCATCCAAATACCTTTTAAAATTTTTTGGAGCTTTTACTTGGTGGTTTTTTCCTAACTATGATATGCTAAAACAAAAATCAAGTCGTTTTTGATTAATGTTATAAATAAGCGACTGAATTACTTTTACAATTGTAGACTTTCAATAATAGTTCAGAATCATCATCTTTCCCAATGTACTCTCCTCGTATTTCTTTTGGTTTATCCGGCATCCATTCGTTTTTGCGCTTTTGTACGATTTCGCGTAACTTCTTGATGGCTTCGATATTTCTAGCGTCTAAAATGTTTCATTAAATTACAATAAAATTCCTTTAACCCATTATTGCCTAGCCGTGGGCGACCCTTATATGACGAAGCGTGTGATTTTGCTGATTTTTTGCATAGAGGGCCCATTTGGGCCCCTAATAACGGGGAAAATATTATTTTTTTGAAATTCGACGATTGCGTTGCGTTTTCGCAACACTGTGCTCCATTCGGTGCAAACCCTCCAAAATCCATGATACCCCTATGGTTTCGAAATTGTCAAAAAAATTTCGAAATTTTTAAAAGCCTAAGAAGCATTTTCTGTTCAATTTCGATGCACTGAGCAGGAATCTGAAGTTAGTTTTTGCGTTGAGTCTCAAAAAATATTTTTTTAAGTTGATTCTTGGATTTTTTGAAAGTGCATCTTGAGAAAAAAAAATCGCAAAAAATTTTTTGAGCTAAAACGCAAAACCTAATTGCATATCCTGATTCAGGACAAAAAGTTGGTTATATAAGAGCAATATCAGATTTGAGCTAGGAGGCCAAAAATTGACCAAAAATTAGTCAAAAGTTGTTGTGCATTTTCGCAACGCTCGGATAAAAAAGGGTCAACATTTTCGTTGCGTTTTGGATAACACTCGGCAATAATGGGTTAAAATAAATAAATTACAAGTTTAAGTATTTCTAAAAGAGGAATAGGAAAAGTGAAATTTTACGTAAATAACTATATAAGCTTTATGGAATTGCAAGTCTTCTCATTCTTCTCAAACTTCTCTTTGACGGCGCTGCCAAATTGGTTTCTATTATCGAGAAGATATCAAAATGGAAAAAAAAAACGTTTCAGTTAAATGCTATATAGCATGGCTAGTTTCATTTCAATTTTTCACATTTTTTTAACCAAATTTTCAGGTGTTTGTCACAATTTCGGATCGAAGGATTGTACACAACAGTCATTCGATCCGCGGTCTGCATCTTCAACATATTTTAGCTAACGAATACAAATTTTAACTTTTTGATATGATGGCTCATGGGCTTCTGTTATACTGGTACATGAAAAAGCTCTCTAAATATTCGTATAACGGTAAATTTGTATAAAAATTATCCCCAACACTAACCTTTGTAGATTAGGGAACACTAGATTCGGAATGTAACCAAACATATAAACAAAACCTCGGCCGGAAGTCGCTTAAAATGTGGCATTTCGCGAAATATCGAATTTACCGGCTAGTGTATGATTTTCTCAACCTTTGTTTGACACGGTATCAGGTCCATCCTTTTTCATTCAACACACAACGCCTAGCTTTTTGGTGTTACCAAACCATTTGAACGGGAATAATTCTTTAAGCTTAAATGTAAACTTAAGCATAGAGTCTCTTAAAGCATCTTCCTAAGTTGTTCGCCTAAAGCTTAAGTCGGCTGGCGCAGACGCGTAAAGAATAAGAAGGGTTTACAGTATACCAATTCGAGATCGAGCTTAAACTTATGCTTAAACAAACGTGTTAAATCTTTAACCAGGGTAATGTCTAAACTTAAGCTTGATCTTGGTTTGTATACGCGTGCTCTTATGCGAAACAAATTAAAATCCCTGAGTATGTTGAAAAAAGGACGGATCCAACCACTGGTCAAATGTAGGGAGGGGTCAGAAATAAACCCCAATTAACCGTCATACGAATATGTATCAACTAGGTAAGAAGATGTTCATGTGCCAGGTTAACAGAAGCCTGTGAGCGATTATGACAGCCATGAAAAAACTTACTGACGTAACCAGTGCTTCTACTTTTGTCAAAGCATCCTTTCACAGTTATAAGAGAATCCCTGAGCTTATTCAATTTTTCAAGAATGCGTGACTTTACAGGATTCACCTTCTCGTGCAAGTCCTTCGTAACCTTATTTAAATTTTGAGCCATTCTGACATTATGATATGGAGTAGTGCCAAGCTCCTCGCCAGTTGTGGAAATGTGTTTCTCCAGTTCAGTCATAACTCTTTTGTATTCCTCATCTACCGGTGCACATACTTTTGCAATCCGTTCCGCTGTAATAAAATAGTTTCTGTGAAAAAGACTTAAAATGTATATGAACTATTTGTGTAACGAACTCACACGCAATATACTTATCGGGATGTGGCAAATCATCAGTATCCTTCGGCTCGATGCCCACACCTGCGAATCTGTTTTCAATGTCTGGAATGGTTACCTTCTGTAACGTGTGTATCGCTTTGCCCAAGGAGCCTTCTTTTGTTCCTAATTCCTCTTCCAAATTTTTTAATTCGTTTTCCAGTTTTTTGGTTGCTTCTTCTGAAATTTTGCATATATGCTAATTATTGAACAACATTCATTTTTGTTATCCAAACAAACAAACAAACAAACAAAGCTTCATCTAGAAATTACAAAATGCGAGGAAGCATCTAAGAAATCTAACAAGTGAATGCCTGAAACTACGCTTCGGTAGTTTTTTGTGGCAACCTTTCTAAATTTTCAAAGTACCAGCCCCAAAAATATTCAATAAATGCCAGCCCATCAAAAAATCTAGGCAAAAGCTCCGGATGGAAAAATCTGCCCCAGAAACGCTTTCCATCACAAATGCTATTCTCATAAAAATGGACATGAACACAAAAAGGTTGCGGGTATTTTGACGTTCCTTAGTATTATTTTTATCACTCCTTTTTGAAATAAACCGTGTATGGAAACGCTTTAGCAAATCCCTGAATTTATTCAGACTGGCGCAATTTTTGCATCTAGTCATAAAGTGCATTTTGGGAAAATTATAAAAATATTCGCATTTTAATCGGAGAGGAATTTGTGGAATTCCTTTGTAGAAAGTGTAGCTTTTCAAGTACACTTACCAGCCTTGATGATGCTACGGAGTTCCTCAATTGTGGCAACGTTTAGATTATGTTGGCTGAGTACTCTGTCAAATCTGGCCTTGATAGTCAATATCTCGTACTGCTTATGCAACTTGGATTCTTTACTCAATGTACCAAACTGCTTAAAGATACCGTCAATTTCATTTCCCATTTTCTTAATCTCCTCTGCGTGTTCATTATTGTGATTGTACGCTTCTTCGTGGACTTCACCTGGCTTATCTATAAAAGTTCGAATTATTAACACCCAGTATTAAGTTTTCAATGATAAGCTTACATCCATTCTTTATCTTCTCATTCGTTCGCTTCAAAAGTTCCGTCTGCCTTCGTGCTACATCTTCCATATTAACCGAAACAGTCTTAAGTTTTGCTCGGATTTGGTCTTCTAAATATTAAATTGTTAATAGTCCCAATTTTGCTGCATGAAATAAGTCTGGATTTATTAAACTTGTTTAAAAGATGAAAATAAGCTTAAGCTGACCATTGTTTGCAGCTTCAAGGTGCTTTTTCAATTTTCCTACTTTATCCTCGATAGATTTGGCATATTCGACTAATTGTTCGATTAATTTAGTCTTCTTTTCTACATGTATTTTGGCCTTATTGAGATCATGCGATTGCTCTGGCACGGCATAGCCTTCTATTTCCCTTTTAATTTCCCTAATTTGTTTGAGCGTTTCTTCCAACTTGTCTCGCAGATCAGGAATCAATCTATTGTGAGTCTCCGCATAGTCCCCTAAAAATTATATTTTGATAACGATTTATGTAAATTAACTAGAGTAAACCAATTTACGCTAAATGAAACTAATTATAAAACAAGGAAGAAGTACATGAAGGGAAGTTTTAGTTATTTTTAATACAGATTTCTGATTTTATAAACCCGCAATAACGTCCAAATTGACTCACAGTCGTGGTGCACCCTCAGCACCTCGTCGGCTTTCTTCTTGTGCTCATCGATAACTGAGGCTAACTTAGCCATCCGATCCCGATAAAAATTAAACATTCTAATCATCTGATGCTGCGCTTTATGGAGTTTGATCAATCCGTCCAGGCGTTTTGTAGTGCCGCCAATCTCGGTTTTAATTGTTTGTAAAAGCGCTTGAGCTGCCGTATGTTGGGCCACAAGATTAGCATCGCTTTTATTATCTGCGGCTAAAGGTGGTAAGTTTAATTCATCAAGGTTCTTCTTTTTCTTCTCTGCTTCGCGTTCTACATTACCAACTCTTTCAACAAGATCGTCTAGGAGTGCCAATTGTTCTTCTTTCAGCGCACCTAAAAACAGTTTCCATCTTTTGCTTTTGTTATTAAAATAACATGGAAAGATCGGCTATTGTACAAGTAATTTGGAATTTGTTTTTTAGCTTCAAATCTTCTGCAAATTTGGCGAGTAGACGCTTGCCTTCGTAATGGTAAAACCTGGTGTTTATCTGTACGCGTCTACTACCAAGTAGACCCGTCCGGCATACACCCTATTCGCCTAAATAGCAAAAAATTCATAACCTAGCTAAAATTTAAGCCTAAGGGGGAGTAATGGCTTAAATTGAAGCTAGGCTTAGGCGAACAAATTAAAGCTTAGGCCAAGGTTTCTTATAAGGTTTTAGGCTTTTAAGGCTTTGTTTCAGGCTTAGGCTTAAAGCAGGGACTTTGCTTAGGCTAAAGCGTGGGCTTACTGTAAGCTTTCCAGTAAGCCATATGAACATCAGTTGTGGTTCATCCATATCCTTACTTTAATAACAAGCATACCTTTTGTCTCATCGTCCAAATGGGTTTCTAATTTTTCGAATTCCTTTTCCATTGTTGCAGCCTGCTTTCCAAATTCACCAACCGAATGTTGCAAGTCACGTACACTTTTAATAAATTCCTGCACTAAACATTAATAATTCAGTAAAAATATACAAGTAAAACAGTTATACAGGGTGTCTTAAAAAATTCGTATATAAATCAAGATTCTTTGATTTAGCACGTTTTTGGCGTGATAGAAAGCTGAAATTTCACCCCTAGGGGTTTTTTGATGCGCTGAATCCGAATTTGGCGTAATTTTTGACCCCAGCACTACGCTAAGGCCATGATACGGGGTACGGTATGTAAGTTTTTTTCGGTTTTACCCTGATAGTGGAAAAAAGCCGAAAATTAGGAATTCCCATTTATATTTAAAATCCTAATTTTCGTTGTAGGACCAAGCAAAAACTATTGTCAAATTCGGACTCAGCGTAGTCGAAAACCCTATAAAACCATGTTTTGGGGCATCTTTTTGCGAAAAATAAAAATTCTGAAAATTGGGCCTGACACGAAAACTGAAAAAAAACTGTGTCAGATGAAAAAAATAACCACTTTTTTGAACTCAGCGCACCAAAAAACCCCTAAAAACGTGGTTTCCTTAATGTTTTCCAAAAATTTCTGAATGGCCTAAAAGATACCGTACCGTACCCGTATCATGACATAACGTAGCGCCAAGTAAAAAATAACGCCAGATTCGTGATCAGCGCATCAAAAAACCTCATATTACCAAGAATCAGCTCACTATCAGGGTAAAAACCGAAAAAAACTTACATACCGTACCCCGTATCATGGCCTTAGCGTAGTGCTGGGGTCAAAAATTACGCCAAATTCGGATTCAGCGCATCAAAAAATCCCTATAGGTAAAATTTCAGCTTTCTATCACACCAAAAACGTGCTAAATCAAAGAATCTTGATTTATATACGAATTTTTTTGGGACACCCTGTATTTTACTTAATTAACAGACACAGAAAAGGGTTACTACAGGTCACTGCGGATGTTGTCGAAACAATTTGGCAGCATTATTTTCTTCACTGCTCAGCGAAGCAAATTAAAGAAATAAACTTAAATAAATTCGTCTATTGTAATCTAACAAGGTATTATTGTGACCTAATATTTTCGGATGTTTGTCAAAAATATCCTAACAAGTATAACGTTTGACGTGACGTTCAGTATTCATGAAGAACCTAATTCTAATTTAAACGAACGAACGTAAACCTATTTTATCATGACATTTTTTCCTTTACCGGAATTGGAAGCGTTTTTGTTCGTAATCTTAAACCGTTTACCCTCTGAGAATTAACAAACAGTCCGAAATATTGAGGAACAAGTCTCTGATTTTAAAACTTATGTACTGTTTACGAAAACTTTGTCTAATATTATCGTCGGCCAAGGAGAGTTGCACAGAATCTTCACGAAGCGTTTGATTTTTTTTTCAAATCTTCCCTTAGACAAAGGGAAGATTTGTAAAATATTTATATTTATAAATATAACTAACGTTTTTTGACATCAGGAAGAGCCTCTTCATTTCTGGGGACTACTTTCGCGAGATGCTTTATCTTCGGGTCTATTTCGTTCAATACATTATTCAAACTGGTGTGTTCCTTATGTTTCAGCAATTCTTGGTGGGCCTTCATCAGTGTTGTGTGTGTATCCACTATGCCAGAGTCTCCGATCGCCTTTTTAAGCACATCATACGCGTCCAGTAGCTCTTTAAGCTTTTCAGCTGGCACTGAAGATTAAAAATTACGCGTTTGATTTCAATAATATCCCACTTACCTTCGGGGAATTTTCCTTCCACCTCCATTTTCAGCAGTTTCTCATACAAGTCTTCAAACTTGTTCAGGTGCACCTTCAATTCCGCGTGCAGCTTCGCCAACCTTACCATTCCTTGATGATCTGAAATTTTGGCTATGCTTTATAATATATGTCACACATTTATTATGGGCGATTCATTACCACAATTTTATAGTGAATTACGAGATGCCCTGAAGCTACGCATCGGTCGTTCTTTTCAGAAGCCTTTATAAATTTTCTAAATGCCAGCTCTGGAAACATTCAATGCTAACTCAGTAAAAAATAAAGATGGATACGAGAACATCGTGGTAAAAAATCACCGGGTAGAAAAATTATTCCCGGAAATATTCCTAACAATTGATTCATATAAGCTGAAAATTTTCAAACGCAGTTTTCTGAAGTCCAGAATGTCCCAGAAAAAGGAATGCAAGCATAAAAAGTAAAAAAACACATTTTTCCCTTAAGCGCGAATTCAAATAACGATAATTTTCCAGGACCAATCTCTAGGAGACCTGTCGAATGATATACCAACTGGAGGTGGTCCGGATTGTCCAGAACCATCTCCAGTTGATCTCCAGAACAGACAAAGAGTCACGCTTTTGTAAAGGGATTTTTATGTTAATTATTACATGAGAGTTGATTTTATGGTATTTGCATTAGTAATTTATAAATTTTCGAATAAATTTAAGCTGGAAAATGTGGAATCAGATTTACACGACAGAAAAAATTTAGAGGTATATTTTTCCTAAATCAATTTTTCAGAACTACAAATTCCAATATAATAATTCAAAATTTAAGCAAAAATTTTAAAGAACATACTTTCTAACGCTTTCTTGGTTGCCGTGGCATTCGTTTTCAACCTTGTCTGTTCACCCTCCAAACGTTTTACGGCGTCTTTTATTGTTTGATCGTCTCCAAATTCTTTTTCAAAAGGATTTACAACGTCTTCAATAGCATCCCTCAGACTATTCCCATTTTGAGTCACACCTTCCAGATGTTTCTTGGCCGGTTCCTCATACTTTGCGAGGAGATCGTGAAGGTCTGTTCCTAAAACTGTTATATAATTTCTGTGCAATGTTATTTCCAATCAGGATATAACTGGGTATGTTTTATAAAAATAACTACCTGTGTGAAGTATATCCAATTTTGAAAGTAATAGTCTTAAAGGACTTTAACATAACTACTGACCTTTTTCATGATCCGTTTCCATTATTTGCCTTTCAAACGCTTCTATTTCCTCCAGCTTTGCTTTAGTTTTTTTAGCAAGTCGATGTATGTCGGCATGGACTTTATGCATAGCAGACAGTTTCGTCGCTACAGTATCCAAGTCCTTCAGCTCAGTCGCAACATTTCCTTTTTGCTTGACGTATTTATCCGAAAGATTTTTGAAAGTTGCGTGTTTCAGTTCACCATGATTGATTTTATTGTATTCGGTGCGCGCACTTTTCAAATTTTCGTTTCCATTCTCTATCACTCGCAACATTGGCGATGGATCTGTAATTGTTCTGATAGCTTTTTAGGAGATAATGTACTCTTTTTGGCTTAAATTTTCAAATTGGCATCTTTTATTATCGAACGCCAATGATTGGCAAAGGCTAAAATGAGCTGTTTAAGCCTAAGAAAATTTTCCTGCGGGAATTCAAAATTGGGTTAATTATTCAATAGTTTTGTTAAAATTGGCCAAAAATCCCAAAAATTTAACCCTTATAACAGATCTTTTACAGTGTGTTAAAATAATTAAGCCGACGAGGGCTTAATTAGAGGAAATACGGTAATTTATAATTATTTGCTCCTCACTAAACTTGATTGCTTACAAAAGTCATACGATTGCATACTTTAAGTATAAGACGTTAAGTTACGAAAATGTATATTAAATAAAAATATATCTTAAAAAACATATTTCTATTTTGTACGTTTAATTAAAAGACCAGTTCCATAATAGTTCACATACCATTATCAATGTGATCCGGCGCCTTCTCCTTCATCTCCGCCTCGGCTCTACTAAAATCACTTCTGGCTAATTGCACATATCCGTATTCCAATAAGTACAAATCATAGAGATATCCAGCAATATGCATGTTATCCATAATTCTATTCAATTGTTCCATAATGCCCGACAAATATGATATATCAGCGATACTGCGCTTGCGCCTGTTCACCCCTGCTACAGGTCCATATGAATTAATCGCGTCTTGTATCATCTTCACATGAAGTTCCATTTTCGCCACGTTGCCCGAAATTGACACCCGTAATTTTTTCATGCGTAACGCTTCCAATTCTTTACCCAATGCATTGTCTTCCTTTGTATCTTTGTCAACTGAAACATAATTCGCATTTGTTTAACTGAAAACATGTTACTTTCAGTTTTAAAATAAGAAAATGCAAATTCTGTACTTAAGCTTCATCTTCAATCAAAACACAAAGCTTTAGATTTGCTAACAACCTCGACTGGGTCAAGTGATGGTTAAGTTAACAGTTACACTTTATATTTGTTCCTTACCTGCTCGTGCAAGTTTTGCAACAACGTCGCCCAGTTCTTTCTCTAGCATATCCTCACTATACTCCTTCATGATGGCTTCCGATTCTATATGGGCATCGAGCAAGAGGCGTCGCAAGTGCATTTTCTTTTTCTGATCCTGGAGACCCTTCAAGTGGTTCGGAATATCTTCAAAACCAGGCGGTTTTGAGTTTACATTCTCGTAATGCTCCATAGCTTTGTTACATGCATCAATTCCCGATTGATATAGTGTTTCCAATTCCACCACATTTTTCAGTATGTCAGATTTTTCTTCCAGAGGAACTGAAATGTAATATTTTATGCTTTTCAATTGACTTTAGAGTTAATTTTTTCTGTATCATATAAATTTAAAATCACAATTCTTTCATCCAAGGCGATGCTGAAAAAAGTGGGATTTCTGTTCCCGAGTTTGTTTTAGAAACAATGTCGCAATTGGAAAGTGAAAATTTATGTCATTGATTCGATTGTTTCATTAAACATAATTTAGGCTGAAGGTTCAAAAATATCAAAGCTTTTAGTTTCCAAACACTTAGAGTAGTAAAATATTTACCGTCTTTGGAGCTTCCAGAAAGTATTCGGTCTACTGCCCCCATTTTGGCCTTGAACATAGTAGGAAGTAAATCGTAGTGAGCCTTGGCCGCTGCAACGGCATTCTCACCAACAGTCTTGTCAAATCCAGACTTTGCTTCGGCATGGGCTTTTAACTTTCTCTCCACGTCTGCTTGAGTCTCATTGAATTCTTTTAGTAAATTTGCACTTTGTTTTAACAGAGGCCACGATTTTGCATCACGTTCTTCTTAAATGCATGATTTTAGATTTAAAAAAATCTTCCAAGAAAGTTAGTATTTTTGGACTATTTAATAAAATCGAATTTGGACTCACTTATATCCTGAATTTTCATTGCTTCTTGGATTTCGGTTGCATTTCTCTTCATTTTAATCTGGAGTTGCTTCAAATTCTTGAACCCAGCCTCATATAGTGAGGGTAGTTCTAAAATATATATTTACATCTTTTCAAGTTTGGAGCAGTGACAATGGCAGCGCAGCGGTGGCAATTCCCGACACTTTAATGACGTTTTCATTATTTTAAAACAAACATTTAAGCGTTTAAAATTAAAGCTTCTCAGCCCTTGAAGCAATCAAACCTGTTGCGTCACTAGACTCGAGACTCGAATGATATGCGCTGTATTCAAAGTCTTCCATTCTGACTGCTGTTGTTTGGCGTCGTGTGAATACTGAAGTGACTGCTATTTTAAATCGCTCTGACAGGCCTGAATGTTACAAAATTAATTTATAATATTTTTAGTGAAAAAACGGTTGAATTGATTTCACGGCTGAAAACTATTTTCATAAAATTATGCTGAAATATAGTAGAATATTGATTTGATAGATAAAGAAAATTATTAAATTTCCAAAAACAGATCACTAATTTACTTTTATAATTATTGGTCAACAAAATAATTGATATGTAGCAAATCTCACTCATTTTCGTTGTTGTTGGGGTGAACAATGGTGGCGCATAGACAGGTGCTGAAACGTTTCTCCATCCGGTATGATTGAATTAGTCCGTTTGATGAAAGGAACGGTTAAAGCTGACGATAAACCACAGATACTGTTCGGAGGGTTTAACTCCGGTATTTAATGAAACCCAATAATTAGACCTTATCATTTGATATATGGAGAGTCAGAGTCACTTTTGCCAGGTATACGTATATGTTTACAGCTTTAAGCTGACCTTTGGGACAACTTTTGCCTCATTACCTTCAGAGTCAAGTGCCATATTTTACATTTTAACAATATGTTGTTTATAATAAAAGACTTACCGCATCACTTACCTCGAATTGTACAAAATTGATCTACCGTGTAACACACCAATTGTTCGATTGACTAACTTACAGTACCATAGGTCGCATTCGGATTTGAAAGCCATTGATGAGATATTTTGGAATTGTAATTCTCTAATCAATTTAAAAAATAAAAATACTAGCTCGTAGAAAAACACTAATGTTATTATCGAGAAATTTGGGAAAAAAGTAAGATACGCGAGAGCCAGTCTCGAGTGATGATACAAAATGGCTCTAATAGGAGAAATGTTTATAGTGACGTAAATGGAGAAGAGTGATATAACAGAAAGTAGAAGGCCTTCGTAACGTTAAACCTGAGTGTAGTTGGAGAAAGTGGGGAAGCGAGTACGCGGACCAAGAACTAGGGATGCCGCTCTAAATTTGGCGCAATATTCATGCGCAGGCAATTTGGCTATAGAATACGCAGGACGCACAATCTGCCAATGAAATATGGATCGCATCCAGCGAGCTCATATGACTTCCAGAAATTTCAGACAATCACACGTCTATAGGTTGAGAGTTAATCAATCCAATGACTGATCAAAGACGCGAGTGTGTTGTTTTTGATTACTTTTCAAAATAGTGGAAAATTCAATGAAATTTTACATTAAAACTTGCTCCTTAAGCTCGTCAAGCTTGGTCCTTTGGACAGCCAAGTTACGACCAATGAAAATCCTGATTAAGTTGCAGTTTTTGGTAATAACATCTCGCAAATTTAAAATAAGATGAAAATGATCTAATATATAGCAAAATAGCCGATAAATAAGCTCAATAGAGAACCCAAGTTTTGGAACTATATTTCGTAGTTATTGAGCTTTTTGAAGAGATGTCTGACAAAGAAAATGTAGATATTTTATTTATTATTAGAACAAACCGATACAAATTAAAACCGATATTTTAAAGTAATTCATACAATTTTTAGTTCATAAAAATAAAGAGCAAAATTATTCTGTTCAGAAAGCAAAATTTTGTCAACTACCTCATGAGAAATAATGCACGAAAAGTTAGATGAAGCCAACCTTAAAATTTCCTCCGCTGCGCTTTCGGACTTCATAGAAGAATACAAATTTAACTTACGTATCAATATATCGAATTCTATGCCATGTACCGCAATGTATTTCATAATTTCGCTTTCAAAATCGAGATCACGAGCTAAAATTTACTCTAGCAATGGCTAATTATATCGCTTACGTTGTTGAAAGACATACAACATGGTGTTTTATATTGTAATTTCCTGATTGTTTATAGTTAAAATTAATTAATTTGCAGACATTAAAAAAATTAAACATTTTGAATAAAAGCGTCATTAAAATATTTTCAAGATTTATGTTTAAATTAAAACTTTCTCTTCCAAATGATAATTTTATCTAAGGTCTATATTCTCACCACCTTTATTAATTGGGGAAAATGCAACAAATATTGAAATTAATTGTTTTCAAGTCAAAATTTTCACAACGTAGAAAATTTCGTCCCCGATAAAAAAGTAAACTCATTAAGGAATAAATATTTATGAATATATACGAGTCAGCTTTCTTCAGCTTTAAAAACCAATGTTTCGAAATTTATTAAAAATATGTGTGATTGATAATTTCTTTTTATAACCGTTGTTACTTATAATCATTATACACTATTAATTTATCTTATTATAGCTTATAATAACTTATTCAAAGCAAATATAAATTCTCAATTTTATACTTTTAGCTCAAATGTAATAAAGTTAGCTCACATAAAGCATTTTGTGAATGATCTTCCGGTTTCTCGGATGAAGACTGTGAATTGCTTGGTGACGTTTCAAACGAACCTGGATATGTAGGTGAAGTTTCCCTGTCGACGACAGATGACGGAGATTTAGCTTTCATGTCGGTGTCGGATGGCGATACATGTGCTGGAGATGTTACCTTTCCTTCATTTGCATCATTAGAAGACATAACTGTATCGTTTGTGCTGCCTGTCGAATTTGCCATCGGAGACGAGTTAGCGTTCACAGGGGACGAGACTTCCGAAGCAATAACCGGCTCAGGAATCTTGGGTTGAGGCGGTAATGGTGGACTTGATACACCGGAATTCTGAACAGAAATTCCGGAAATTTCACCCGCCTGGTCGTTCACATCAACAGCTGGAGGTGTCTAAAAAATCAGTGTTATTACTTATGAAGAAACAATGTGTAAGGATTACCCTTAATTGAGAAATTGCTTACTACATTGAAAGTTTGGTTAATGTTTTATTACCGTATTTTTGCCTTATATTAGCATAAAACAAAGGTACACGTTGCAGTTATATTAACAATCAGTTTATGTCGACATGAACAAATTTAACTTGGTAGGGATTTTGCAAGTTACCGAAGATTTTATGAGCTCGAGCCAATTCCTCCGAGCTGATACGGAAGCCTAATCCATCAATTCAGGCCACCGACACGGCGCAAATTTACGGACCGGCCATTTCCCGGACAGGGCGAGTAGTTCAGTATCGGCAACCGGTAGTCAGGTCGCACACCGGATCAGGCCCACTGTTGGCATAAACTGATTGTCCAGATAAACTGCATCTTATACACTACCATGGCAAATACAATGTTTGAATTGCCCGTTTGAATTTTTCCCGTAACAAATTGAGTGGTGAAGAATAGAACGGGACGGGCCGTTTAGAATGGAAAGATCACCCCTTTCTATTTTATGGTTATAGCTTTGGCTAATGACAAAACGAACATTTTATGCGACACTGCCTACCATAATAGAACTATTAAAATATTTACCGAATCTATAGGAGATGACCCTTCGGGCGAAACCACAGTTTGGTTTTCAGGTTGCAGAGGTGTTAATTGCTGTTGATTTTGTGCCCCGCCATTAGGGTTACTCTTTTTTTTCTTTGCTTGCTGGGTAATTTGTACACATATTATCAACAAAGCAACCACTATTGCTACCCGTACGGTTATTTTGCACCGTTCCATAAAGCGACGTGTAAATTAATTCAATACGAAATATCGATTCTTGTTTTGCGTGCTAATTTTAAAAGCTGAATTTAACAACAATTATTCATGTCGTGCTTGTTCACAAGACACAGCTTTGCAAATAGCGTCACATACAATTAGCAAATCAGTCAACTAACAAATACATAAAAAGTTTACACAAATGGATAAAAATGTAGATTATGGATACCAATTGGCCTGTAATTTTTTGAGTTAAGCTTTTTTGCAAAACTTTCAGCGCTTTTGGAAGTTTTCTAGAACAAAAAATGTGGGCTGAAGAAAAATAATATAAACTATTTTGTGGAAAAGAACTAAATTGGGACCCAAACATGGAAAATATGAGCGCTCAAAAATATGAATAGTCTATTTTAAAATTACATGTTCATGTCAGACACCTGGAGTCATGAAGCTGACGTCGAGAATTTTGGAAACTTTGAGCTAATATGTGGTTTTAAAATAGACATGTTCTAGGATTAAACAGAAACATAAAGATAGTTCTTAAACAAAATACCGGCTTGGTATGCCTGTAGGCGACAAATCATTCGATAATTCCGACCCGGGGCTGTCATACATTTCTTGTCATGTGCAATTAGTTATAGTACGCAACAATTAAATTTTATGAAAGTAATATTCCAATGAAAGTTATAAGCAAATTTTTGCAACGAACAAACAAGGTTTGACAAAACCGTTTGAAGTACGGCCGAAGGAAAGGTCGAAGTCTGCCGCAAAAACAGCGTTACTTGCCAAAATTTGAGAAAGACATCACTAAATAACCTTAACTGACAGCTCGCGTACCATTTTCTTAACCCATAATTGCGCGTCAAAGAAAATATTTTGGTAAAGTAGGAGTGGCGAGACAACTATATAGCTTGAAAATCAAGCACGGATAATATTGATTCCTCTCAAGACATTCGATTTCCTTGTTAGACCATCGCCTGTCTCGACTTGTTGCGATCTGTGCACTTGGAAATATTTTCGTCTAATATAGAATGGCGTATTCTTGCGTATGCATGCTGTTATTCTATGACCTTACCAGTTGGGCGTGTGACGTAGTGGTGACAATTTCAGGCTTGCCTTCACTTCATTTCTCGACAACACTTGGTCAACAAAAATTCAATCATTTTTTGTCATGCTTGCCAAACTAAAAACAGGAGTTTTTGGAGCCGTTTTTTAACCAGCCATCCATGATATATCATCATGTCACATGTGACAGCACGTTTTTTGCGATATGCGCATGTACGTTTTCATTCCCCACGTTTTCATTTTGAAATGACGTGAATCAAAAATAGACATGAATGCAACATTGATTTGTAATAAGAAATAACATTTTGTTGAGTACTGTCGGCGTAAATCAAAATTTAATAAAAATATTGCGAAAATGTGAGTAATTAAAATTATTTGTGAAACTAAATTCCTCTTATTTTAATGTGTAAAACAGTCCATAACAGGAAGGTTATCCTAAATTGAATGAGACAAATATTCAAATAGGAAAATGAATGGTTAATTCACCAACAATACGGTCAGTTTTCGCATTCTTCAGCCTAGCCGGTAAGTGAACAAATCGGTAGTGAATTTAATTAAATAAATAATTTCAACAGGCATGAACATTAGATCACACGCTCCTCAGCACAGCAAATTCGTTCGTGCGTATGCTTCGTGATAATGCATATGTCATTCTCGCTTGCGCATTCTTGCTCTGGTTTTAATTGTCGTCGAGACCTCCGGCCGCATAATTCGCCAGTCTCAACGAAACCTTTAGGACACCCTAAACAAAAACTAAAAATGAGCTTCCTAGGAATCTTGAGTGCCTCGAAGCCTTATTCTATTATATCTGACGACCTGGAACACGTAGAAAGGTGAACGATGGCTCATTTAAAAGCTTAGTAATTGTAGGCGCAGGATATGTGAAATTCGAAATTATAATTTTGTCCAAAACGAAATAAGTTCGCCTTCAGGATTTTGAAGAGTCACCTGTTGTCTTTTTGCTTTAGAATGTTAAATGAGAATATCCGAATATTTAATTTTCATATTTTTTTGAAAATGATCCACTTTTAAGGAGTACACCACTGCTAGGGCTAAAAAATTGATCTTTTTTACTTCAAATGCTAAACCTAAATTATGTATAAGAGGTGTCTGAGCTTTAAATTACAAAATTAGATTATTTTAAAAAGTAATTTTATGTCAAAAATGGTTTTTTTTCCAAAAATAGGGCATATTTATATCTTAGCTATTTTAAAGGCGAAATTTAGAGCTGGATTTTAAGACCTTGCTTTTAAGTGTTCCCGTTATTACTGGCTTATTTTTACCTATCATAAGGTTATGGGTGAATAAGCTGTTCGGTTTTCATAGCTTCGATGAACTTTGGCTATGAAATTTAAGCTTTCCTTAAAAGTTCCGTAAAGGTTTTTTTTTTGCAGCGCATGTAGTGATAAGGACCTAATATGTAAAATCCATTCGGTTGAAAAAACTGATGATCTAGGATAGCGAAAACCTACGATTTTGACCTTTACAGCAAATATGATGCGTGGGATCGCACATTGCGGATTTACCGCAGTCGTGCGAATTCCGGCATCTGAGCAATTGCCCTGAAGAGTCCACTGATGGCTCGCCGTTAACCCCAATCCGACATTGTAGTCCTAAACGGGGTATAATTATTAGTTAATACTGCAAGTAAAGCAATTAACGTTTCAGAAACATTACTGTTAACTTACTTTTGCACAATCCTTGATATAATAAATAGCCCATAGGACAGAGACATTTTCCCTGTCTACATTCCAAATCCATAACTAGTCCTTGTGTCGAAGACGAAGGTATTATCTCCTCAATTGGCTCAGGATTAGATGGAGGGAACGGTTTTATATTTCTAGCTGATCTCCACTGTCGCTCGTGAATTTCGCTATCAGTTACGCGTAAAGCACGATCATTTGATGGATTTTCAGGAAGGCATTGCTCCGACACCTAAAAACTAGTTGAAGGAAGTTTGATAAATAAAAGTCCATTACAGTGCAAGCATGGCCATGATAAGCTCGAGGATAGCATTGACCATCGACGTAGACATCCTCAGGGCTCAAACATGGTTTAGGGCAGCATATCTAAATATGGCGAAAATTAGCCATTCGTATAATTTGGTTCATTGGGCATTTTTGGTAGTAAAATATAAATGCAATACGTTCTTATGTTTAAGTCCCGATTATACTCTATTCATATGTTGCTTGTCTGGAATCTGAGATCTCAGGATTCAGCCGTTAGATTTTTATGAGTAATACCTCATTCCATAGTTAACGGTTTCAGGGTTTCCCGAAAATTATTAGATTTCAAATTCGAAAATTTAAATTCGCGCCTGAACGGAAAAACGTGTTTTCCGACATTTTCGCTAAGGAAGACGTTGTTTTTTGTTATTCCAATCGCACAAGGAGTTCCGTGCGGACGTTATTGCTTTTTACACTTTTTAAATGCTGCCTGTTTACAAATATATTGCCAAAAAGCCAATTTTTTGGGCAAAAATTGCTGTTTTAGGTGTCAGAAGGTTTTCATATATGCTGAATCCAAATCCGATTTCAGATTTGAAATTCAAAATTTGAATTCGCGGCAAACAGTGAAAACGTGGTTTTAAGGGTTTCCATAGGTAAAAGTGTAATATTTTTGATTTACATCATGAAGATAAGGTATTTAAAGTATTCCTGCTTTACAGCTTCGAATTTCTTTTTTGGGTATCATTTTAATGATTTGAGTTATTTTTTACTGTTTTACAAAATGTCGAATTTTGTTGCGAACGAATTTCCGTATGCAATTGCATACGGCATGTTTGACATTTTGATTTTTGTATTTGATCACTAAAGTCATACTTGGATTCGCGCCAAAATGTATAAATGTTTACATAGCGCGCCTTGCGCGGGTTCCTGCCGGAGCTATAGCTTTCTATTCATATGCGCATTCCATAATATTGATATTGTAGATTTGGGAAAAATCATTCAAGGAATTAAGCTTTGTTTATTATGCTCTCTTCTAATTGCATTTCGCGATAATATAATACCTCCATTTGCGTTGACATTTCGTCCCTGTGGCAGTAGTGATCCCAGGGACAATTTTCGCAACCAAATCGTGGTGGATGGCTAGAGTCATGAGGCTGGCCTAAAAGTTATTGGTATCATTAATTATTAAATAGATTTTATAGACAAAAACAAGAAAAATGCAAATACTGGAAGTAATTATATTGATTATGCGTGTAATTAGTTAACTCAAAATTGCTTTTTGGAATATATATTAGAAATTAATACTTATTTTAATTTATTTATTTGTTGAGTTATTTAGAAAAATATTTACTCACCCACAGGGCACTGTGGCCGGTCGGGCTGTGGTATTGGACAACAGAAGCCCTGAAAACGCAATATTGCTGTTTCCTATTGACATGCATACTACAAATTTATCGGTTTGCTTTTACTATTGATAGGTTTTACTTGATAAAAATTCGGCCTTCTGGGCAAATCGAATAATGCCACACAATAATACTGATTCGGACATGGCTTCTCGTCGGAACGACTCGTGGGTTTCCACCTTTTTGAGCGCTTCAGTCGATATGTTTTATTTTCTCCTTCGATAGACTTCGAAAGTGAGTCTTCCATAGAAGACTCTTCTTTTGAAGAAGACCTTCTAGATGCAACGCCTTCTGATGATTCCTTATCAGATGATGCTGATGACGCAGATGCGGTTTGCTCGATTTCGGAATTTTTATCCTTATTGTTCGAACTTGAAAAATCTTGATCCAACGAATCATCGTAAGATGAATGCTGAGAAAGGTCTGAAGATTGAGCTGGGTGTCGTCGTGTTTGGAAATTGAGAGACATGGTTTTTTCTCTTTCAGTAACACATCCAATAATAGTACCCCCGGAAACAAATGGAGGAGCCTGATTGATGCATTTATAAGCGATTGGACGGCACCCTCCATGGCTATCTCGTTGAAAGCCGTTCTTGCAGCGACATCCATTTGCGGTGCATTCAGAATAAGCAGCTTGACATTCATGATCCCAGCGACATTTTTCCTATAATAATCATCGGCTAATTTTAGTGCCTAATATTTTTCGCAGTGAAAATAGTAACATTTCAGAAATTATTCCGTAGAGCACGGTTGAGAGTTTAGACATACAATAAAGAAAAATATGTCTGTGCTAAGACATATTTTTGCTATAAGAAACAAGCAAACAATGATATTGACATAATTATCCTTTTTGGAGGTCTAAAATGCTCACCTTCAGTCTCCTCCTAGTACGCTTGCAAGTGCGACCATCGGCGTCAAGACTATATCCCATTTCTTTCGGACAATCACACCGACACGCCAAATCTTCTGTGGAATTTTGTACAGGTTTCTCTGAATATACCGGCATTTTGGCTGTGCATTGGCAAACTGCTCCTCTATCACATCCAGCCAGAGGATTACACAAATGACCTATTATAGGCAATTCCGCCTGCTTTTTAGACAAATTTTCCGTAGACGACGGTACGGCAATTATTTGAGGCGTTGTCGCTCGAACATTTGCTATTGAGTTTATGCCTGAAAATTTAATTTAAGAAATAGCAACTTGATTTAAACACATGATTTTCGAAGAAATCGAAATTTTTTTCTTGGAAATATTCGTGTTTTGAATGTCGTTTGACCCACTAATCAACTTTTTATGCGGAGGTATGGTCATCTGATGATTTTTTGACGAGTACTTTATGTACGATATTATGTGTATGGATTTTTACTGACACAAAATGCGATTTTTGTGCAAAAAGACGTTTCAGAAAAAACCACCCGTCCTACCCACCTATTTCCCGTCGAGTTAGGTCGGAAAGGTGCCCTCATAGAAACTATATCTCGCCAAAAAATATGAGAAAAAGGCGAGCGAAAGAACGGCACGAAGTTTCGGAACAACCCAATAGTTTATTTTAATATTAATTCATTTGAACTTCATACAAATTTATACCTTGAGGTCCTAGGCGAGATTGAGTATTGTCTATAACCACAGAATTTGTTTCAACTATTCCGCGTTCCGATTCATTATCTGGCCCATCTTGATCAGTGCAACAAAAACCAGAGTCAACCTCACAATGACTACCTTTTGGACATTCAAGAACGGGGCTGCCTCGGAGGTGACACAAAATGGGTCGACCCGTCATTACCTCCGCTATGGGCAACATTGGTTGAGGACATGTGCGAAGCTCTGTTTAATTGCTTTTCAAACGCATTATATAACAAGGAAACTTACTAGAGCAACATATCCCGAAGACCGGATTACACACTGCCATTCCCGAGCAAGTTGACTCAAATCCGCAGGTTTCATAGAGACCATTCCCGTTGGGATCGGACACGGGAGTGCCACCACCGGGACACCATATAACTTAAAAGGGCGACTTTGCGAAACTTCAAAATAATGTCGCAGGATTGTTAATACTTACAATTCTCGAACTTTTCGTCATGCATAAAAAAACACCCATCATGGAATTCATTGTCTACCTTGCCGAAGAAACATAGCTCGTGCTAAATTGAAACCCTATTTAGATAAATTATTCCCCTTATTTGAATGCAGGAAATATTAAGAAGTTAATTATTTTATCATCAATAGATTGTGTCAAATTGTTGACATATTTCAAAATTATGCCAACGTATATCGTTAAAATTACTGATCAAATGTAATTGCAATAAATGGTCTTATATCAATTGCAAGACTCCCGAAGTACTATTTGTCTGGGTATTTGCCGTGTTTGGGATTCTTGTCCAGTTTTTAAAATGGTCCGGTTTTTCGAAATATACCTTTCAATAACTGGAGTGTGATTAAAAACAATGACATAGATTTTTTAATTTAAATCTACTTATTTATTATAAACATAATTTTTGTCGGAGATGTCAATCTCTGAAATTTTTTTACCATAAATTTATTTCTTGCACCTCACAATTTTTCAAAATTTTCGCCAGCGGCGCGCAATGTTGTACTAAAATTGTTTTCTGTCAATGCAAATCAAGAGAAACTGTCGTGAAAACTAGAAAGTTACAGAAATGTTTTAAAAATAAACCAAAGAATTGAGTAAAGCTGTCTTGAAAATATTTTGTTTAAGACAATATGGTTAATTTATTTCGAAAACCGAGAAAATCTCGAAACTTTTCAACGGCGCGACCAATCGGCTATCTAAAATACAAAAAAAAATGGAAGAAATTTAAAATTGGCATTTTTGGGAAAAATATCACTTTTGAAAAATTATTATATATTATTAAATTATCAATGGCTGAAAAAACGTCCGATTTTTTACAGCTTGCCCGGTTTTTAGAAAACAACCCAAGAGCCGTGATCAAACGTTTAGCGAATTTTATTCTTTACTTTTGCGCACTCGCCGTGAATTTGACAATGAGCTCTTCGACATTTCCCATGAGAACAAAATGCGCCCAAAGTACATTGATCGGATGTTGTGCATGGAGATCCAATTGGTGTAGAAAGTGTTCCTGGAATATACTATAAAATAAAATCCTAATAATAATTTATTGTAGTCTAACCGTGTGGAAGTGTAAAGCCAATATGTAATATCAATATACAAATTAATAGCATGTGAAAGACTGTTATAAATTATATTAGAAACCTATTTGCATCATAAAAATAGTCGGACTGCGCTTTTCATAATAAGGGATCATTGAAAAAGATAGAGGATAAAATATGTTGGTCAGTTTTGCTTGCGCAGCTGTCTCATCATGGACTTCATCATTCAATAATGTGCACTATGAATGGGTCAAATTATGTCGAAGCTTGAATTTTGCATGAAAATATTGTAGAACGGGAAATAAAACGGGAGTATAAATTAAACAAATTGTGCTGTTTCTATTGTTCGTGGTAACAATCTTTCAATACTTTCACTGTTTATCTGGTTTTCAGGTCTAAAAGTTATGCAAATAAAATATGCAATGTCAAATCCAGAAAATAAGATTTTCTCAGGTAAAATTCTTTTGACATGTGTTAAACTACTATTTCGTATTAATCCCACAGATATAATCTATAAAAATAATTAGCTCAATTGACTCAATTTTTAGAGAAATATGACCAAAATTGGGGCGGTCCTATAGTTTTGAAGCGCAGTTTAGAAGATATTTCTAACATAAAGTTCACAGAGAATAAAGACTCTTGTAGTACTTGCTATGGCAAAACCTGCTGGTTTTTGATCAAGCTTTTCTACCAGTTTTCAAGTAATATCAGCGACAAACAATCTATTTCAGGAACATATTACTGCACCTTTGAACTAAGGCATATATTGAGATAACAACTTTTCCGCAAAAGATAATCTTGCCCTTTTATTGTTCGACTGCGCCGAATCAGTTCCCTATTAAGCCAGACAAATACACCAAATTGTGTATATTCGAAGAGCACCCACGCATGCACATCTCCTGTTACACTCCTGCTCCCTCACTGAATCGATCACGGGCCCATTCCTGGTGACACGCTCCTGAGAATCCTCTTTACTGCCCTCTGAAAGCAAATCTCATTAGGGACGCCTGTGTACACGACTGCGCCTTTCGCCTTTAACTAATAAGCGCCTTCCTGCTCGTTTTGCCAAAATAGACCTCCCGTGCCTTTATTAAGGACCTCAAGCCCATGTAAGGCATCGAAATGGCGAAGAAAGCGCACAAGCCGGTTTTAGTATGTAAGAGTACATTTCTGATGTTATTCCGCTGGATCGATTGACTTTTACAGATGGTCCTCAATATGGTTCGCCCATTATGAGGACATCGGGACAACCCAAGAATTGGCACTATTTGGGCTTTTCAAACAAATTAAAAAATAGACGCTGTGGTGGCCATAGACCATAAACTTCATTTTTGTTTGGTACTCTCTCAAAATTTCATTCCAATAATGGCTAGAACGCACATCCTCTACTGAAACGATTGTTCTCTGAATTTTGTTGATAAATACAAGTCCTTCAATATTCACTCATTTTGTGCAAATAACAACTAAAGTATCAAATGTTGAGCAAATTTTCGTCAAAAGCAAAAATAATAGTAATTATTTTCAATTTCTTTACAAACATAATGCTGATTTTTCAGAATCCAAAAATTACAAAATGAAAAAAGCCGGAGAAGAAACTTCCCTTTCGCAAAAGTCGACGATTACAGTAATAAATATCCAAATAGTAAAAAACATAGATTTGTGCCGAGTATTTTTTATAAGAACTGAAGTACATTACATTAATAAAGGTAATAAAAATGCGCTAGTGACCAAAAAGTCTGCGAATTTCATTTTCTCAGTTTTCGTTGATCAAAAGAATTTAATGAAAATACGAAATGAATAACTAAAGTAATAAAAATACTTTTTTGTTTGCGTTACTATAAATCTTGCATAAATTCAATTTTTCTCTTAATCCGCTCCAAAATATTTGATAAGAATTGTCCTTTTCTCCATGAAACTTTATCGTTCACTATTCGGAATATGATATTATATTTTGTTACTTTCTTTACCGCGAGATATTACTTCCAAAGGTTAATCTTATCCTCCATCTCTATAATATTGTAGACAATTCTAAGATCATTTCTAAATTTCCGTCTGAAACTAGGGTTATCTATCTGAAATTTCTGGTTCTCTAGTTATAAAAATCTAGCCACATCGTAATAGACTTAGTATGAAACGATGGTGGTCACTCTTTTTCAATTTCTGTATTATAAACGCTATTATTTTACGTTATTTTTCTTATATTATTTAAGTGTTATTGAGTGACAGTTATTGAATATGCTAATACTGCTTTTTATCGCTAAACACAACATCGCTTTTTTTGATGAATGATATGGCGATTATTGGCCAAACATGTTGGACATAGCGTTGAATATTCAATCAAAAAAGGGTGAAAATGGTGTCCATTTTATGGCGCGGTAGCACTGTTATAGTATCTTTGAGTTATCGAGATTGAATCCAACTTTAAACCTTATACCGGTAAGAACAGGGTGTGGAAGGATTTCCGGATAACCCAACAATTTCATTTAAAACAATAATAAAAGTTAATCCTATTCATTTCTGTTTTAATTACAGGCTGGCTGGTTTTTATAAACCCCTGCTCCTATAACGGACGGCGAATAATTCAGAAATATTTGAAAAGTGAATTTATACTATATTTATGCGAAAAAGAGAAATTTAATGCCAATATTTTCACCAAGAGGATATGACGCGAGTCTCTGTGGATGTGCCCCTTCAACAATTAGGCCCGCATTGCCGAGTAGACTCCCTTATTCTCGAAATAGAGCGTTTCAATAGGACAGCCCAAGGAGTTTGTTAGTGTAGTTCCTTTGCGGTCAATTTTAATTTTTCACAGAGACGACATTCAGGAAAAGATAAGGGCCAATGCAAACAAGCACGGACTAAGCCAATGTCCGGGGGATTTATCGACTCGATCCAACATATATGACTTTGCCTCATTTTTTTCTTGGAAAAGTGTTGATAAGCAAAGCTTTGATAATAGGAGTATATTTTTTTAATTTTCAACATTGTTATAGATTAAAAAAATTGTAAGGCGAGGCTTTATTTTTTAATTTAAAAATAGTTAAATAACTTCTAATTAATAACTAAATATTACTTTTTATTGCTAAATATTTATTGTTATCTGATATATTATCACCAAACCTGTAATACTTTTCAGTGTGGGGAAGCGGTCAAAATACGCCCGGGACGATTTTGCCATAGCTTTTTTATGGAACGTTCTAGAACAGTGATCATTGACTCAAACAAAAGCTAAATAATTGAGCTTTCGATTAAGCCCACGCATGCTACATCTCGACACAAGCGTCAGGATATGAGGATTTTTATCCCAATTTCGAGAGTTTTGGGAAAATTCTAAAAATTGGGATAAAAATCTTTATATCACAATGCGTCTGTGTCAAAATGCAGCATACATGGGCTTAATCGAAAACTCAATGATTTAGCTTTTGTTTGAGCCATTGCTCACATTTCTAGAATGTTCCAAAAAAATTATGGCAAAAATCGTCACTGGGGTATTTTACCGAGGTATTTTGACCTATCCTCAGCAGTGTGGAATGTATAACCCTTCTAAACCGTAATTTTTTGGAAACTTAATTTCCAATGTAAGTAAAAATTTTTGGGAACAGCTTTTTAAGAAATGTTCTGTCAGACTGTTGTCTTGTCAAATTTATATTCACTTTAGCCAAAAAACATTGAAAAAACTATAAAATAATTTATTACAATAAACAGTATTTCTGTGAGAAATTTTAAATTGAATTAATTTTTTCAATATGCGAATTATTCTCATAGATATGCTTTAGTTTTGGTGTCGCTTTTGTTTTATTCGAATTGACATTGCATTCGGTTTTGATTCTACGTGTGGGAAATTTGTCTGCCCAGACATATGATTGTCGCACAAAAAGTTCAGCTTCCTGACAAGTGTATGCATTTTAAAGACGATTAGAAGCATCATTTCCTTTTTGTTCTGCCTCATATTCCGTACTTTTATATTAGAAAATGAGTTATGAATTGTGAGGATTTTGAAAAATATGACTACAATTTCGAGTCCAGAATTTGTGACCATTAAATTAACCTTCTGTACATATTTTTTCATAAATTCAATGCTTAGACTTAAATGTCAAGCAGGCCCGTAACTAGGGGGTTGTAACCCCCCCCCCGAAATTCGGAAGCCAAAAAAAAACAATAGGGTCCCCCCTATGGTTTAAAAAATTTTCGAGAAAATTTTGAAAAATGCACCCCTAAGAATGCGTTTTTTTCACTTCTCCCCCCCAAAAAAAAATCTCAACCCCCCGCCCCCCCCCCCGAAATTTTTTCTGGGTACGGGCCTGATGTCAAGTCTTTAATGCAAGCAGCAACAAAGCGCGTAAATCTCTTTTAATTTTATTAAATATATTTGCGAGGAATAACCATTCAGGTTTTAATACGCGCTAACGCTTCCGGAAAAATCGTCATCTTCGTCTTTTAAGTGTCTCAATCACATAAATCTCTGTCACTCCTCTCAGGATGCATAGGAATACTAATGTCAACTAATAAGTCAACTATCTGATCACTATTATTCTTTCTAATTTTTCATGGGCCTTGTATAAAATCATTACAACATGTAATATGATATTGTGCATATTGCTCGAGATATTACTAATATCTCGAGCAATATGCACAATCTTCGCCTTTGAATGACGAGGCATTTAACAAAACAAAACAAAACAAATATGTCACAAATTAATTTCATTCTCCGAGCATTTCTTTCATTATATTCCTTTCGAATGTGTGTTGGTCAGAGTGCCTCTATCATATGGATCCTACCAATAATGTCACAAGTGTTCTCCCACACGTCGAAATTATATAAAAATTCGCACAAAATTTAATGAGCTAAATTTCCTGTATAATTCCGTAAAAATAACGTTCGGGAATAAAATCGCTATGCTAATTCCTCCAGTTAAATATCGCCTACCTTGCAATACCTGGTTACTGGCTTGGATATGTGGTCTGTGTTGAAATAGCCAAGTTTTATACAATCTCTCTGGAAGTACGCCGAGCATGGTCTGCCTAGTTCGGTTCCGCTCCACCTGCCACTCTTTTTGGTTTGCATGGCCCAAAAGTTCATTATCCCGCCTCGTCATACTGGCCGTCCTTTACACCATATACATATATGGCTTGGTATGTGTGTACTTGCTTAGTTATTGTTTGTCAATTGCTAACCCTGCCTACAACAATTTTAGCAGAGGCGTTGGCCAAATGATGTCTAGTACAAACAAACCCTCAGGAGCCATTGTGCCCCTTTCATTGTTTTGAGGAGTGTTTTGGGTGGGAGGAAAATAGCTTTCATTGTGGGGTTTCTTTGATAGATTTGATGTTTTAAATAGAATGCTAAAATACTTGAAAGCGACAATTATAATCTGTATTATAATACTACTTTTAAAGGGCTTGTACAATCTCAGCATCTGAAGATTGTCGGTTTAAAGTACTTTTCATTTCACCCACATCCAGTGTCGCACTTATGAAATCATTTGAAAAATACACCGTGAGGATCTCATATGTATAACTAATCTAAATTCCGCTGCTATCTTTTATTCACAGTTTCGGTAGCAGGATTCAGTAGTATTTGCAAAATGCTTTCACTTATTCTGATTCGCACACCCTATTCTGATTTTCCGAATTACCTTCCATATTTAGAGTATTTCCTGGTGTATCGCAAATTCTTTGCATTCATTGGAATTTGCTGTTCTAGCAGCATATTTCCGAGTAAAATATCTTTTTCAGCTGCTCTTCTACCTGCAGAAAGCGTATCCTGTTCCCCGCACCACAAAAATATTTATTTCGTAAATGTTATCCAGATTTCACCTGCTTTTTTCCGAAACCAAGGCACATTAGATGACATTCGTTCAGCGATTGGCAAATGTCATTTACATCGGACAAAGAAGGAAATCGGAATTTATCTTTCCGTTTCTGTTTTCAATATTCCTTCCATTGACTATGGACAGCGTTTCCCTAATTTATTGACGACTGGATTTACATAGTAAACGACTGGCCTTGTCTTGGTGGTGTACGGAGAGACACACATACACGCCATAAAATAATAAGCATAATTTTCGTCGCATTTATTCGTTCGCACTTCGCTGGTCCAATAATTTCGGCTTTTGCGTTTCTCTTCCGGGTTTGCTTTTGAACGGAGTTATGAGCTCACAACAACGCGTTTGTTGCTATTTGTGGGTAGAAAACATGTTACATTTATTTTTAAGCGAAGTCCCGTCTACCTGGAATTTCATATGAAATGTTAAAGGCCGAGCTCATGCAAAAGCATATACGATTTTGGACATTGAGCCAAAAATAAGTTTGAACGAAGTTTTCTAATAAATAACTTTCGGAATTTAGCCTTTAATATTTTAACGTTATATTTATCTGAGAAAATAATCTTACAAAATTAATTCCTCTGCAGAGGAACGAAAAAGTCTTTTTTTGCAAATTTGAATCCGATGGCTTATATTTTATTACATTTTGAGTATAGGTTGAACATTCGCACACACGGCATTAAGGCTATTTGATATTGCTCAAATTTGTCATCAGCTCATCGAATTACACATTTCTGCCAAACAGAAAATTCAATTCGTCTGTCAAATTCTTGTTTGGTATAGTAAAATGGTATTGAGGATAGCAATAATATGTTTCTATTTATTCAAAGATCTTGAAGAGCTCCGTTTTCTTCCATCGTGCCCTATACAGACATAAATGTGCGCAATGCACTTTATTGCGCAGCTTTTTATTCAGCAAGGAATCTTCCTTGCTCGAGGCACTTAACCATTTTCTTATCACACATGCACACATTTTCTTGCCCTTTATTCATTTAGCCTTAGGCCCAATGCAACGGTAGTAGCAATTCTGCGGTTCCCGGCAAATCCCTTGCGATGATAGCCCCAATTGTGTCCATATTCTCGCTTTCATCCGAGTATTCCACCAATCAGCCGCTCCACACTTAATAATTCCCTCTTTCGCTGTTTTCTATTTTTCATTGCATTCTTCTTATTCAGACTCCGAGGGAACCTCCATATAATAGCAAAATTGGATTGAAAAATACAACAAATCGAGCTGCTCTGAAAGTTGTGTCTCCGTTTTAGGCCTCTGTTTGTTGCGGGTCGATAATCGCTTTTAAGTAAAACATTTATTAAAAGACCAGAGTACGAAATGCGAAATATGACACTTTTGTTTCCAGAATAGATTCTATCAGTGAAAGAATATAATCTTCTAATTTTATCCAGAAGAGATTTAAATACAAATTTGGTCAATTCAATAGAACCGAAGTAAAAACAAACAGTAATTGGTACTTATTTGTCTTTACTGTGTGCATTGCTAGCGAAAACTTTCCAAAATTTACAGCAAATTACTAAAATTTGGGAAAATTTTTACTATTAGTCTTATTTATTGTAAATAATTCTATTTCATTTTCTTCGCTTCAGTATATTTTTTAAACTTAACTTACTTAAAGTTTTTTAAACTTTTTAAATTCAAACAATCTTTAGCCAAACATTTCAATATATTGAGTCAATTAATCTTCAAGCATTAATAGAATGCAACATTATTAACTACTATATTATTTTCTCACGAGATGTGTCAACTGAAATTGATAGGCATTTCGGGAGAATTGGCTCAGAATGCCCGGGTTCCCCCTCAGGATGCCAACGATGCTGCCTATTTGTTCAGGGAATTAATTGTGCGCCGATTTCTGAAATTGGGTCGCCTCTTTTTTGGCATTTGTTTCTATTTCTATCTGAGAAAATAATTATTTATTCCGTCGGAAAAATGCCCTCCACAATAATTCCATCCGGTATCTCACAATCTCAAATTTCGCGCTCTATAAAAAGATGTATGTCTCTAATAATAACAAGTTTTGCTCTTCCGGCGACACAGAGCTTCCTAGCACGGATTTTCCGTGTAACGACCTGTGGGGGCGTCTAGGTTGGGAAGTGTTTGTCGCTCATTTATGCCAATTATGGCGAAGAGCACGAAATCTCCAGGAAAAGCTTTAGAACGTGTGAAATTGATGGTCATTCACGAGAAATGAATAACAGCTCCTTTATTTTAGCAGAGCTTCGATTTTCCGAGAGCTGTATTTAAAAATTTCACAATGTACATTTTCTCCTTTATTTCGCACAAATAATAAATCTATTATAGTATTAGGATTGCGTCCACGTTTTTCTCCGCGCTCTAAATCGCATTTTTCGACCCGGATTTTTTCTTTCTTACGGACTAAGGAAAACCTTCATCCCGTTTTTTAAACCGAAATTATATACCAATTTTACGTTGAAAATTTAAATGAAACGTTCATTTGTGGAAATTAATCAATTTCTGAAATTAAGCAGTGTCCGTAATAAATTTTACATAACATTTTTCTTTTATGTTTCTGATTTGCTTATTGTTGCCAACTTTTTTCCCGCTTACTGTCTTTACCTTTTTTCTAACGTCAGATATTAATCTTTGGTTTTTCAAGGGTTCTGAGCGAAATGCTAATGGCCATCACCTTGATTGTCCAAAAGACTATTTGCATTTCCGTTAATGCTTGCCGCTAAAGGAAGCTCGAGGTGAAATTTGACTACTTTGTTCTTGCAAACCAATTCCTATGCAAGATCTAAAATTTTTCAACGCTAAATACCTCCTCTTTCACTCTCGAAAATGCTAAAAGAATTCCAGCAATGCCGTCCACTGCAGCACAAAATTAGCATGATTTGCTCGCTGTGTAATGCAAACTTTTTTGTTATGTCACGCATAAATTTAGCCACTTATTCCAGCCTCGCACTATTTCTACAGATATATCAAAAATTTTGCCACCTATGCAACATGACTCTCGCTCTTTTACTCCAGCTTTTGTGCATTGAAAATGTTTGAACTCAGAAATTTCGTTTATCATTCAAGGAGTTTTAAAATGACGTCTTAATTTACTCTTTTTGTCTCCGAAAAAGGTCGCCTCCCAAATTAAGCTTTGATTAGTGTTGACAACGAGTTGCTACATTCCGTTTGGGCGGCTAACGGCCCAACCAAATTTTTCTAATTGCAGCAATAAGCGAATTATGGGAGAAGCGCCGCGCCGGAAATATTGACGAGAACACTTCATTAGACTAAAAGTTGGTTGTATCCTTCTGGGACAGAGTTGTTCATTTATCAAATGAGTGTTTTACGGAAAGTCCGAAACTCTTGGCCCATTTTGATATTTTTAAGAATTTTGAACTTTTATAGAAATATATGCAACCAAATAATTAACTGGCTGTTTTGCGTTTTGCAACGGGTTCTCGAAAGGTTTCGCATAATCACATTAATTTAGGGACCACTAAACGAAAACACCTCGTACTATGTATGTACACAATATGCATATGCTTAATGTTTCCTGATCGTAGTCTGTTACCTTTTGTCCCACACATAATTTCAATGTTATAACTGATACCTTGAAATGGAAACTGACACTAAACCTTGATTTATGTCACATTATAAAACTGCTCTTTTTCCTACCTAAAATTAACTTCTCGTGTAAATAACCCTTTTTAGGAAAGACATCAATTATGTTCGCTTTTGAATAAACAAATGAGTGAGGATAAGGATTAATTTTGGACTGCGGCTTGGTGACATTTTAATTAATATTAAGGATCACCACGCGTTTCATTAATCATCGCGCCGACTTTATTATATTCAGCGCGAATTAACAAACATGTTTATCGTGGAATAATTGATACTAATTTTGGTGTTTGTTATTATTAATTCTTAATGCCACACTTTATCCTAAAGTAAAATGGCGTAGAAAAGAGTTCCGACAGGGCAAATGGCGATTTGTATTTGCGCCAAAACATAATTGCATGCCAAAGGGGTTAAAAGGGGCCGCTGAAAATTTTTAATGGGGGATTACTCGGCAGGGGTCTCCTCTAAAGATTGGTAAAAAAATTTTGTCTTATTAGAGTAAAAATTTTCACAGTCAACACTTTTCCCTATTGAGACTCTTTTCCTGATGCTCAACAGAGCCTCCTCTAATAGGGAAAAGTGTTGACTGTGAAAATTTTTACTCTAATAAGGCCTCACTCAAATTTTTTTACCAATCTCTAGAGGAGACCCCTGCCGAGTAATCCCCCTCATTAAAAATTTTCAGCGGCCCCTTTTAACCCCTTTGGCATGCGATTATATTTTGGCGCAAATTCAAATCGCCATTTGCCCTGTCGAAACTCTTTTCTACGCCATTTTATATGGCTTTATTTATTGAGCCAAAATTGGGAAATTGTTTTAATATTAATTCAGAATTGAGCGGACGGTCGGTTGAGAAAAGGAAACAGGAAAAGGAAGCAAATCCTCGAAAATCCACACGGAATGGGCTTTTTTAGCCATTTGGTTTTGAGTGCCGACGATTCATTTTTCCCAATTAATACTAGATGTCCTTTTCATCTAAGTATCGCGGCAATTAAAGACATTAGTGTCTTTAAGATTATTCCTTCCCTTATTAAGTATTTTGTTCCTCATTCGTGATAAGCTTCTTAATTGTTATAAATAAATTAAATGCCTCAAACATTAAAACAGAAAATGCGCGTCCAGTTCGATGATGTTTGAATAGGACTAGTCATTTTGGTTTTGGCTATATAGGGTATGATTTAGTCAAAATTACTATATTTCTTGCGGCTAGACGTCCAGACATAATTATTTTTTATTACCTTTTCTATTTTGGACTTAAATATTGAAAACTGAACAAAGTACCTAATTTTGCCTAAAGTATTCTTTCATTAAAAATGTTATATGTATAAAACCAATTAAAAATTTGTGTATTATTGATAGTGGGACCGTGCTACCATACAATTTTGTTGCTACTTTGTGCGAAAATATGAACGTCTTTAGTATCTGATACCATACCGTCTTTGATACAAACAGCTAGCTGTTACTTTCGATTATATTTAAACACAAACTCTTTTTGTATTATTTTGTGATGCTAAAAGTACATACTTATGGAATTTTAATATTTGTCCAACATCACATTCTATCGGACAGGAAATTGTACTCGTAATTTCTCCCATTGTACTCTAAAGCCGATAACACCCTGCCAGTATTGCCACTTATAATAATGTCACATGTATCTCGATGAATTAAAATAGAAATGGTTTTCATCAGCGTGGGAAACGGTCAATTTGATATTGCTCTATTCTACTGGGCCAATTGCCATTAGTATTTTGTAGTAGATTCTATGCCTTGTTATTTATTGTGTTGATTCATTGAATTCGCTACAAATAGATATGTACGCCTATGTACCGTCTTACTTAACCGGGAAAATTCTTTTCTATTACATGCATCCAGAAATAAAAAATGAGTACCCTGTGGTCAAAACAAGTACAGCCCGTATATATACCGCTATCCGCATAAAATGGTCAAGGGAAAAACAATTTTGAATTAAATGTTTTCCCGCCAACAATTAATTGCGTTTTTTTAATGAGGTGGTCACCAAGGGATTCCTCTAGAGATTGGTAAAAAAATTTGAGTGGGGCCCTATTAGAGTAAAATTTTTTATAGTCAAAACGTTTTTCTATTGGAGGAGTGACCTGGAAAACAGCATCGATTAATAAGAAAACGTTTTGACAGAAAAATTATTTATTCTAATAGGACCCACTCAAAATTTTTTCCCAATTTCTAGAGGAGTCTCATAGCTAGTTGTCCCCCAATTAAAAATTTCCGGTACCCTTTTTAACGTAATCATGTTTTTCGGGAAAAAATTCAATACAAATTTGTTTTTTCCTTGCACCGTTTTTAATGCGGACGACGGTATATGGAATTCGATTTTAATTTTAGAATAACCACTTTTTCACGAACAAAAATAAATTTAATGGCTTCGAGTGTCCCTATTCTGGATACGCTTTTAATTTAACCCACGTTTCATTGTACACTCCTGTACGTTAATTTATGTCGTGGATTGTAACCGTGACACACATGACTAAGAGAGGCCCGGTGCCAGGTGTTGGCGTGATTGCATTCAACTTCCTCATCTCACCTCTAGACCATCGGTATTCCATTGTCTTGACGTTTAAACATCCACCACCTCTTTTTGAGGAAAATGGGTTGAGAATAAAAGCAGAAACGTGGGTGGATTGCTTGCTTGTCTTGAGAGGCAACGCCAACATTCGTAATGCGCTCTCGGGTCGGGAATTCCTTTTTTGAATTTACACAAATGTCTTTTCGGCACTGAAAACGACAGCCTTTGAATGCTCACTGTTTGATATGTCCATTTAGCGAACGCTCGTGAGTGCAATTTGTTAGAGTATTATATTTATTTGGACGTGATGACGGAGATTTTGTTTACTCTTGTCTGAATTGAACCTAAATTTGTATAGATTTGGCATTGTTTCTGAATTAGAACATACTATTTCTGAACCGGAAGCAGAAGCATCTATTACAGGTGTTTCAAGGCTAGTCTATTTGCTAGCTGCCCTACCTATAAAGTCGGTCACCAAAAACGTAATCTTGTGTATTAATACTCCCAATTTTAGTCATCCATACTCATGCGTTTTATATTTTTGATTACTGACTGTCAAATAACTGTCTCTATGCATACCTCATAACAAGGTAGCTGCTTTGCTAAGTTCCGACCAATCGCAATTTCTTTACCTTTGCGGTAACAATTTCTCACATATTTCACGGAAAACCCATATAAAATGTGTGTGATTAAATTGTAGACATTTTTCAGTATATGAGAATAATAGGAAGCCAATACCTCTTTAGTTATATAATGGGTCCTATACTATTGAATTTATCATGTTATGTCAAGATAAGTGAATCATCCTGCATAAGCTAAAACGTTGTTTCTGCGTTGTTTAGTGAAACTCATTTGGCTTCACAACTAACGCTATCATATCCTAAAAAAGTTTATGGCTTAAACAAAGAGTCTATAATTTTTTCTCTCAAAGATCCCATTTACGTAAGATGTAATCACGTAAGATCACGTGGCCACCAATAGGCGTGCTTTGATTTCTCTTGCACTTTTAGAACCTACACTTTTTTTGTCCTGTCGTTCGTAATGTTTAATTTGACTTATCTTTTTATAATCCGAGCATATAATTTACTTATATCGTAATTTTAGATCTAATTTGGGCTGAATGGAAACGCCAGCTGAGCCCGGCGGTGTGGCCCTATTCACAACAAGTCCAACCTCGACTATATTCCCCTTACTGTTAGCTCAAGACATAATGGTGCAGGCCACAACAAGCATGGTGTTCGGATTGAGCTCCACAACTACGACTGTACTCCCAGCACTGCTCGTGGATTCGAGCGAGACCGAAGAGTGTGTATCTATGAACGATCTATTGTGGGAGTATCGACAGGACTTAACGACGAGACCATTAGTGATGACACTCTTCGCTATATTGTACATTGTGATCATCATCTTCGGCGTCGTGGGCAACGTGTGCGTCATATTGGCTATTGCTAGGACAAGGTATGCAACTCTTCTATTTATATATCCTCATTATGTAGAGCTCGTTCTATATGAGTGAAATTTACTCAAATTTAGATCGCTTCAAACGGTGCCCAACATGTTCATATTTTCTTTAAGTTGCTCTGACGTTGTTGTATGTTGCACATCTGCTACTATTACACCCATCACTGCCTTTCAAAAAGGTATGAGAGAACCCGTTTATAATAAATAAAATTGTTACAATAACCGATCTTAATAAACGAATACACTAAAAAATTCCCTGTTTAGAATGGCTGTTTGGCCGTTTCTTGTGCTCAGTAGCTCCGTTCATCGCCGTAAGCTTTTTTCATTATAATACTATATTTTTCAAAAATCTAAAGCATAAATACAAATTACTTCTTGTTTCGGAAGACTCACTGCCATTTGATATCATAGAAAAGAGGCATACTCTGTTTCGCTTTTTGCTACAATCGAAAATGCTAATCGACGCCAAATAATGCGGATTTGCACAAACGTTGTAATGGTTCTCTGTTTTTTATACCGGACGACCGCAGTGACAGCGGATGTGTCGCGTCAAAATGAATAATTCATCAACAAAAGTCAAAGAGAAAAAGAAAATACTTTTAATCTCGCTAATCCTTTTCGCTTTCGTTGGCGCATTTATCGGCCAAATAATGAATTGAAGAGGAAGTTGGACCGAGAATCACGTTGATTTTGTCGAAAAGCTTTTTCGAGCTTTTCAGAAAAGCCATCCTCATTTCCACAAAAATCAAAGCAGGAAGTGTTGCGAAATGCTAAGAAAATAAAATTAACAGAATTTTGCTTTAATAACATGCAAGCGGAAATGCATTTTAAGAGAAGAAAATATTTTTAATCCGAGTTACAAATGTGCCAATAATAGTTGGACTTTCTTCAAACTTTCGAAAATTAGAGGTCACTTTTTAGGTATTTAATATTTAATAATTAATTAATATAATATTTAATACAAATAATACGGAGTAATCTTGAAAGTTGGGAAAAAGACTCGAAAAATACTTGGAACTATATAATAAAGTGCAAAAATTAAGTGGTATATGTTAAAATTATGCTTTCAAATTCTAATCCTGCCTAAAAATAAATTTGCGTATAACAAAAATATTTTTATTTTACTATGAAAAGGAAAAACTTGAAGAATATGAACCGTTTTCAGGGTGTAAGTCTGTGCTTCTCAACATTCACACTGGCGGCGATATCTGTGGACCGATTTATGCTCATTCGATTTCCTATGAAGAAACCGTTCACCCATGGACAAGCTTTTTTTATCATTTGCGTAAGAATTTCTAAGATTATTTTATATATTAATTCAAATCGCTATTTCCGTATGTCATGGCTTTGATAAGCCAGAGTTGGACTTTTTGCGGTAAGGCAGGAGGTTTTTATAAGTGCTGTTTCCTTCCTGATCCTTCTCTAGGAGGGTTCAATGCAGCTTGACTGTTATAGATCCATAATCTATTTCTTCCCGAGCAGTTCTTCTCGGAGCTAGATGTTCAGGCCACCGCTTTATAAATCAAAAGACTAGTAACGAAATTATGTAGACGATAGACAGTCGTTAAAGCATCGTTCGCATTACATATTCATTTTTCTTGCGACAAAAATGTTCAACAAAAGACGACTTAATTTTCATTACACAACAAAATGCCACGTCTCATTATTCCCGATACTCGTGACTCTCAATTTTCGTCTCTAAAGTTTCCGCGAAAAAGTCACTGGGGACAATTAATTATCGCTACACACTCTTCACATAATCCATTGGGAGCCGTTCCAAAGCAGTCTAGTCATAATTTAGACTAGAAGCCAAAAGAAAAATGTTCCTCGACGCAGCCTTAAAAATTCGTTAAACAATGCCAATTGGCTTAAGCCGAACCATAAATAGTAGTAAAGTTTTACTAATGAGATGGGAAAAATAAGTCACTTAATGTATTTGAAAAGAAAGACAACGAAAGAAGTGAGGAGAGGTTAAAGGTGAAAAAATGAGTAAAACTTATTTTAAATGTTCCACAGCGTTATAAAACACGATTAAATAAGTGGTGTCTTAATAGGTCACACAGCACATTTGTATAATTGTGTGTTTTAAAGTATTGGGTGGTAGATATGTTCACTTAGATGGTTGAGATGAGTGAATAATCTTAAATTTCTCGTTTCTATGACTCAAATTTAAGAACCAATTGTTTAGATAATATGCGTATTGGCGATGGCAATGAGTGTGCCTGTGGTGTTCATGCAGACGCTCAAACAAATAGACAAGTATTGTGGACAATTTTGCTTCGAGGATTGGGGTTCCAGTGGCCACAGCCAGCGACGGGCCTATGGTACCCTTATGCTGGCATTACAGTTCGTCATACCGCTCGGTGCGATTGTTTTTTGCTATACAGCTATCTCCCTAAGATTGGGCCAGAGCTTATTACTCAAAAGCAAGAAAAAGCAAGGTGGCGGGTATGAATGGCAGCTCCAGATGACAGACCAGCAAAGGGCCGCAACAAAGCGACGACAACGAACAAACAGGATGTTTATTGCAATGGTGGTTGCGTTTTCGGCTAGGTATGCTTTTTGGCCAGATACCGTAAACTTTTTTAAACTAATTTAACCCCACCTCTAATTTTAGTTTACGATAATTACTATGATCATGACAAATGTTTTGTCCAAAGAAAAAGTAGATTAACATAATAAGGTCCTCATACCGGTTTTAAGCATTCCACGCCGATTTTTTCACGCAGGTGTGTCAGGCTCGCTTATCGCAATGCGTAGCGGTATTACAGTATGCAAATCAGTTTTGGGCGTTCGGCAAAACAGACTTCTGATTTGAGATCAGCGATCTGGAAAACCCTGGATGCAAAAATCTCGGTTGGAAATAGGGTGGGATGCTCGAAACCGTGTCTGGGATTATGTTATTAGGTGTATTTCTCTCCCATCGATGTAGCCTCAGAAATGTTCTGAATAATTGATATCAGAATTATAGCCCAGGTTCTAAAATAGCGATCAAAAACATTTGTCAAAAACATCAAATTATTTTTGAAAATTTATTTTTGTATGGATTTGGTCCGTAAGCTTTTTGACACACTACGCACCGGCGTGTTACACATCCTATCGGGAGAGGTGAGCTAAAGAATTAAAAATAAAATACTACATTTATAGACTTAAACGATGAAGTAATAAGAAAAAAGAGGAAAAAATGGCCCAATTCTGTTTATGATTGCGCTAAATCAAATGCAATAAATATAAAATTTTAGCTGGATATGGACGTTACTCTTTAACTTGCTCAGGGATTATGAGATTCTGCCTCAATTTGTCAAAGACCAAGAATTTTTCTTCGGGATATTGACGCATTGTATTGCAATGACATCCACTGTACGTATTTCCTTTGTTCTTCTTTCATTCAAAATTAGCCGTTATTACTTTGAACACACGTGTGATATTCAGGTGTGGAACCCGCTGTTATACGCTCTGCTCAACTTACAGCTCCGAGCTGCTTTTGTCCAACTCATGCCTGAGTGCCTCAAACATTGTGTGCAATCCCATTGCGCTAATTCCAAAAAATCACAGCGTGCAAACCAGTACAGGGATGCCGGCGGCAATGGGTCAAACGACGTTCCTCTTTTGGCAAATGACTCGAGCAGGCGACGCTCTTCTCCCGCAAACTGCCATGCTACTGCTCTAACTAATTGCAACAATAGTACGTAATTTTATGTTATTATTGCCCGTAAAATGTTGGCTGGGTGACTTCACTTCTTGAACGTCATAGTTTAGCTATTTGCTTAGAACAATGGATATTAAACATTTTATAAAAGTAACTTTGTTCGTTTTCGCAATTTAATATAAGAATATATTGCAAAATGTAAGTATACAGCTTGCACAATAGTACATTATCATAACGTTGTCGTTCAGAAAAAAATAATTTGTTCACTCCCTAAAATTATATTCCTATATATAAGTATACTCTTTTAGCAACATATTTCGACAGGAGGCCTAGTCAAAAAGCTTCCGGTGGGCAACCGACCAATGGGAAGCTTCTTACAACAAGATCCAAAGGATACGAGGAAGAGACCACTGTGACTATGAATGGCTACGGCTTCCATCCGAGCGTCGCTGGGTGTGAATACGATTGTTCTCCTACGACTCCGTCAAATCAACAGAGACTTTCTTTGTCAACAACGACAGCAACATCGGCTTTGCTGACCGAGCAAAATGGGAAAATGTCAAACACATCGAGTACTAGCAAGTACGGTTCTTTGGATATCGCGAAGGGTGCGGGTCCATGGGCTCCGGTTGTAGGAAATCAAATGCTAGCTGGCGGCGACATAAAGGCGGTTGGTTGAGTGGCGTGTGAAAAACGTGTGCCTAAGTAGGACATAAGCTTAGGAAAATATGTGACTGTAACGCTATCGTGTGGCACTAACTCATCATTTACCACAAACCTGTTATCCTTAGTTTGCCAACTTATTATGTTTTCAGGTGCCAACCAGAAAATAATAAAGGGCAATTTACCATTGGTAAATCTATGTTAATTTTGACTGATATATTACGGACTAAAATTTAACATTCCTCTACGGGCTCTAAGCTAGCTCCGAGTATGTGAATTAACATATCGTACTTAATTTCGTAAATTTATAAATCGATGATATCGCACACTAATTCATGAGCCAATCAACCAATCGATGAATGTCCACAGCGGATTACACTCAAAAAGAGAACCATCTCTATTTCATTGTAATCCTATTCTGTATGCACATGAAATGCCCATAACCCGTACCTCTATTGTCAACTTTCCAAATATTTACATAACTTTTTATTTTAGCACTCCAACATGGCCTATAACCTGGCTTATCAACCGGTTGCCGACATTAGTGCGTTTCCTTCCAACAGGACAGCATCACAGATACCACAGACCACGGCCTTCTTCAATATACAACAGGAAAGGGCGGCCAATGGAAACCGGCATAGAGCGCTCCATCGTCAATGGACAGTGCAGCCAAATGAGGTCGGCGCCGATTGTGGTAGTTTCATCGCCCACCCACCCTTTACAAACAGCGATCAGCAACCAAAGACCGTCATACAGGTAAAATTTAGACTGGTGAAATTTGTCACATTTGCATGATTTAATCTTAAGTATGCAACATGCCCAAATCTGAATCCCAGTTTATAAAATGGAATCGTTGATGTTTTTCGAAATTTATAAATTGATGCAATTTACGATTAAAAAGCATTAGAATTGGTCGGTGATAATAAACTAAAAGCAAATATTGGTTCATAGTTGGACAATATAACCTAAAATAGTTATAGGAGCTGGTCAGTAGCTGGCGCACCGCCTTCGAGCACAATCAAAGCCGGCATATGGGGCGAGCCCGAGCATCAAGTTTGGGTCAATTCACAGAGCCCGTTCCCGGGGCCTCACTCTGGGGATGTGTGGCCAAACGGCAATCAGACGGCAACAGTGGTGAATGTGCGTCGTTTTTCGGTGGCCGGGGTGAGCAACTCTCGACCAGCGTCATCGGTGAGACAGTCCCAACAGACGCCAGTTGCAATGTGGACGAGTCCCAACGTAGGCGAAGTTCTTGGGCCAAGTGTCAGTCACATACCATCAACACGGCTAACAAATATCACAGATCAGAAAATGGTATGATCATTATTAAATTTCCTGATTGTAAAAGGAAGTCTGATGGGAACAGGGCAACACTGGCCAACTTTGCGAGAAGCCATGTGATGTCTGTGATATCTTACTATATGTCTCCCCCCATGTTTCTAGGGGGCTACTACGGCTGGGGGCCTCCACCCAAAACAGCCCCAAATCGTACCCAAACGCCCTAATTCAGCGTTCTAATGCTGTTTCAAGCATTTTCTAGCCGGGGCTGACCATTTTTAAGCTATATTGGCCTGGGGCTATTCGCGAGAACCATGATACCCCCCTATGGTCCCAAAAAAATTTTTTTCACATTTTTGCCTGAAAACGTCTAATTAGGGGTTTTCGACCATGCTGATTTCTAAAAAAACATTTTTAGGCTCCGCCCACTTTTCAAAATTCAGCCAATCAGCGAAAAATCGTCCAAAATCGCCTAAAATCGTCAAAAGTCTATATAGCGGTAAGCGTGCCCGTTTTTGCATCCGGCGCCTCGCGCCGGATGCAAAAACGTCGGCGAAACTTTTTAAGTGGGTGAAGGGTCCCGCTGCCGCGGGACCCTTCACCCACCTTGCCGCGTGCCGCGGACGGCTTTGGTAGGGGTTTTGGGTAGGTTTGGACAGGGTTTAGTGTTATAAATCGGTTTTTCGCTGATTGGCTGAATTTTGAAAAGTGGGCGGAGCCTAAGTGGGAGGAGCCTAAAAATGTTTTTTGAAATCAGCATGGTCGAAAACCCCTAATTAGACGTTTTCAGGCAAAAATGTGAAAAAAATTTTTTTGGGACCATAGGGGGTATCATGGTTCTCGAGAATGGCCCCAGGCCAATATAGCTTTAAAATGGTCAGCCCCGGCTAGAAAATGCTTGAAACAGCATTAGAACGCTGAATTAGGGCGTTTGGGTACGATTTGGGGCTGTTTTGGGTGGAGGCCCCCAGCCGTAGTATAGCCGTTTCTAGAGTAGCTAGACAGTTAGAGATCCGTTCTCTCTCTTCTCTAATTAACTAGCAGCAAAGCTGCTAGTTAACCGTCGGGTCAATGAATTCGTTGAACTCAATAAATTTTAACGCTTTGCGTTAAAAAACTCGGCCTTAGGCCGTCTAGAACATAAAAAACACCACTTTCCTTGGTCAAAACCCTTAAAAACACGTTTTTGTGTTTTGGCGCCAATTCAAATATGCAAATATTGAAAATTTTTGGTTTCCCCACCTTAACTTTTCGAGACCTATCAATTGAGCTATCACTCGCCTCTGGCTACCGGCTGGATCGCGAGATCCGTGTGCCCCCATCCATCCATCCGAACATTTGACGTCTCTTAGGGCCATCAACTTTCTTGTTTGGGGGATTAACTAGCAGCAAAGCTGCTAGTTAACCGTCGGGTCAATGAATTCGTTGAACTCAATAAATTTTAACGCTTTGCGTTAAAAAACTCGGCCTTAGGCCGTCTAGAACATAAAAAAACACCACTTCCCCCCGGCCAAAACGGCTAAAAACACGTTTTTGTGTATTGGCGCCAATTCAAATATTCAAATTTTGAAAATTTTTGGTTTCCCCACCTTAGCTTTTCGAGACCTATCAATTGAGCAATCACTCGCCTTTGGCTAACGGCTGGATCGCGAGATCCGCGTGCCCCCATCCATCCGCACATTTGCCGTCGGTTAGGGCCATGAACTTTCTTGTTTGGGGGATCAACCACAAAGTCGTAATATCTAATTTATCATTTTGCAGAATCAATCCTCACAAATACCGATGCCAAATCGAACATCCAACACGTCGCCTGCAGCCAAAGACGCAATTCATCGGCCGATGCTTTGTTCCCGAAATCGCCCATCCACACCAACCAATCGCAAATGGTCAGGCGCGGACGGCCAAGCGGGAGCTCACTACGTCAGCAACTGTCTCCCCTCGCCCGCAGTACCACCACGGCGCCGGTCCTCCAGCCCAGCGGCGGTGGGTCCCATGGAAGACGTCATCCCCACACAAATTCAACTTCAGTCGATAAGGTCACCTCAGTTGACGTTAACTCCGCAGTGTCGCACTGTTCCGTTTGTGACCATCACGCCACCACCCAATGCGATTACTTCGGATGTGAATGCTGTTGTGGAGACGGCCCCTTGGAGTCCTCTGGTACAGACGGCATAATACCGAATGAATGTCAAACTGAATGTTACCATAGCTTGGGATGGAGCGGGCCGACAACTCCAATGAGCCCAAAAAGGTATGCTAACTGATTATTGTGAATTATTGGGATTTAAATTATTGGTATTAAAACGAAACTAGAACGCATACCATTTCTATTGTCATATAAATTTTGAATTTAGTCCATCCATTTATTCCCATTCAAGAAGTGATAAAGGCAGAAGTCCAAGTTGCTCACGTGGGGATGTGGAGGAGTATCTAATGAAGCGGCTATCAAATCCTCCCGAATGGTCGTCTCAAGAAAATCAGCCGTCACAGCAATACCCGAACTCTCTTCAACCGATTAACCTCACAAATCCATTTTATACACCTGAAAGCTAATCAATATTATGGATATTCTAATTTGTGTACATATCAAATGCTCCAATGTGCTTGCTCAAGCGGGTTTCGAATTTCATTTATCAGAATTAAATTATTACGTATTAAAATACTGTATTCTGTGACTTCTTTGAAAGCCTCATAGAGTACGGATACCTTATAAAGAAATAAAATATTGGATTAAAGTGCTCATGAACAAAAAATGACAATAAATTTGAGTCGATAAATATGAAAAATGCATAATCATAATCTTCGAGCTATTCCCGACGTATGTGGAAAAATAATTGGGATTCTGTATTTAATTTGTGGATTGATGCGCAATACAAATTTGAAAATCCTGTCCAGTAAATGAAATGTAATACATTAATTTTTATACACCGTTCGAAAAGCGCAGTATTCTGTATTAATGACATTAAACAATTCAACAAATGTGATATTCTGAACTACGTGGATTATTAAAATATAAATTTATTAAGTTTCAGAACAAACACGATACCCGTAGATAATATGAGACTGGATGTTCAGTTTCAACACATACCCTATTCCCTCTAAAATAATCCCCGAGAGTTTTTTTCGGGCAATTTAGAGCGAGGGCTATTTCAGAGGGAATACAGTATTCGTGAATGTGAAGATGAAATATCAATAAGACCATATGCGATATAAAAAATGAAATATGAACTAATAGCCAAGATGTTATATTGCTTTATTGTTTAAGATTCGGACACGGATAGTCTTTCGGTGAATTTGCTTCCTGATTGTGAACATTGACGAAAAGGTCCGTGCTGGGAATGGACATCGGTGTTGCTAGTGCTGACTGGTGCTAAATATTTTGTTTTTAATGTGTTTTAAGTCTGAGTCTGATTTTGAGTTAGCTTTTGAGATTTGACAGTTCGTATTCTCCGCCTTCTTTTAGAAGCCTAGGATCATAGCTTACGAAATTGCGATGTGCTCGAACATCGAAACAGTTAATTAAAGTTTTAAGCGAATCCTTTAAATGTGTCATGAAAATAAACATCCTTTAAAAAACAGACTTTTTGTTCGAAATGTAATAGTAACAATATAAACGGTTTCTATAGTAGATAATTGCATTAATAGGAAATTAATATACTATTAATTACCAAGATTTTCTTTACTCTCAAAAATTGTCTTTTTTAGATTCGCAGATTAACCAGAGAAAAAAAGTAATCGTTTCGGTCGTTTATAAACATTATCTGTTAAAATATTTCGCTCTCAATAAAGATTTACCGTGCTATTGCATTTAAGAGAATCAAAGAAAATGTAGCTTATGAAATCGCGATCAAACGAGAATTAAACAAGATTTTTTTCTTATAAAGTCCTATGAAATGATATTAACATGCGAATATTTTAAAAGGTAATATTGTCATTTAGGCTACTGCAGAATATTATAAATATATACGGTAAATAAATATGGTTCTTAACTAACTTGAGAATATGCAGGAGGAGGCTGTCCGAGCAACTCCTCTTGCTCGTCAACAGTGTCATCGTCTTCTTCTCTCCCTCTAGCTCTTTGACGATCTATTTTATATCGTTTTTCTCGGCTCATTCTACTATTTTTCTTTTTACGCGGTGTGGAAGCAGCCAAAGGAGGTCGTTTCCTGATGTTACTTATCGCGCTGCTTGTAAAGCTCGCTGCTGCACAGCTTGAAACGGCATTATTTGACTCTAGGCGATGTCCACCTCGATGTCGACTTTGTGCAGAACTATGTAATAGTCTATCTGGTCGATGTGCCACAAGCATTCCAGTGGGTTTTGCCACTCCGTAAGTTGACAAACTAAAATATTCGAAAGTAAATTTTATGCAATGTAAATATGAGGCATTACACACTCCCTAACAAACTGCGCCACTCTCCGCATTCTTTTTGAACAGCTGTAAATTTATACCGAATTTTAAATCTTTATCTAAATTTTAATTTATGGGCGTGAACTATATAAAATTTCGTGCTATAACCTGTAACGCTACACACAACCAATTTCAACAATTTTTTCAGTGACGGCCATTTACTACTCTGGTCAAACCTGATTAAATTTATTCGTGATGCTATATTATTAAATTTATATAAATGCTACTGTATTTCCTCTACTTGAAGCTTCGGTGCGTTAATTTTTCAAATCACCTCGGAAGGGGCGTTATTTTGAGAGTGTTAATTGAAGGTAGCGCTAGTTTTTCATTCGTGACGCCGAAGCATATTTCGGTTTCGAAATTACCTCGAAAAGCACTAGTCATTTTTATGCGGGGAACACGAATTTGAATCTATTTTTAAGTCAAGCCAATGTTTGTTCCACGTCCCCTATTAAACCTCTGTGATATTGCCATATTGATATTAGACCTAACGCCCATATGTGGGCACTGGGACAAATATTGGCTATAAATAACAGAAAACAATTGTGTTCCCTATAATAACGAATGTTGGGGTGCTTGAACTGGTACCTATAATTCTCACAACATTATTACTCTATAAAAAGACGTGCAAAAATCAGCATACCTTGCTGCCGAAGGCGGTGGTGCATAAAACATTTGCATGTGATGCACGTGGCCTGCGGTCTCTGGCCCGTTACAGCTACTTACTACAACACTTTCTCCGTTATTATGAAAATGTCCAGGTGGAGGCAATAGCACCGATGAATCCGTACTGTTCTCGGGAAAATGCTGAATATTTTGCGCAACCGTGTGTGCCTGCTCGCCGATATCGTAATATTGGATATACTGATGATGCGGATTCTGTTGTCCAAGGAAAACCGGCGATGAACAACTTTGACACGTTGATAGCATCATCACTGCAGGAGGAGCACAGGAAATGTTTACCGGTTCTATGCTAGTGGGCATCCGTCTCACAGAACGATAGCCGCTGCAGGTGCATACTTTGCTCGTCTTCCAAGGGAGAGAGTTGTGACAACTTGGGGCTGGGTGGCCTTCACAATCACGTGTGCATGTGTGCAATGCAACCTGAATGAAACCTATTATTTAGTCCCAATAGATGAAATTTACCTCCACTCTAGTGTCATGCTTACCAGCATCATTGAAAACATCTTCCACATTCTTACTAGTTGTTGGAGGCAATAGGTTTGCCTCAGTTGAATGGCACTGCTTCCCTGCTATAGCAGTACTTATATGGTGATAATTCGGCGTTGAAGTCATCGAAACAAGGGTTCGACTTATCCTGCCAGAAGAAGACGCTACAAAATGCTTAGGCGATTGTATTGAATCATTCATGGTAACTGATTTACGACGAGAATTTCGCCAGCATATGTAACAGAGACAGTAGAGTGGCAGTGCCAAGATCAGCAACAAAATGAAGAAGACGGATGCTACCACATATCCATTCTCAAGCAAGCTCTGCAACGATTGTAAATTGATTGTGGACGGTTCTGGGAGAAATTTGCATATCTGAAACAAAGAAACCGGTGTAATGAACACTCGCAAATTTTAGGAAAATATAGAAACTGATTGTACATGTTACAGTAAATTTCAGACATTAGTAAATCCTGAAATTTACTGGCAAATTTAGCAGTAAATTTCACATGCCATGTTTGCATGCATTAAAGAAAAATTTTCATTTGTTCAACTTTGGATGGAAATGTCGGCCATGTAAGGTATTCTATACATTTTTGGTTTGACTTGTTACTAGTTGGAACATGGCTGAATCGTAGTATGTCTATGGTCATATTATAAAAAAATTTTCATACTTGTGATCTTTCGTCTGTGCCAAATCGGCAATGTTGTCTTCCGTCACACAGCATTGCCCTCAGTACACAATCTGCTTCAATGACCTGGTCATGTTCCTTTTTAATATTTCCGGACAAGCTAGAATCATATTCCCATGCTGTACAATCAAAATAGTCCTTCGGATGTTCGCATCTGCAGTGCAGTTCATCTGACTCATCTGCACAATCCACGTTACCGTCGCACAATAAATATTTCTTGATAGCTGTTTTACCGTCGTCGCAGACCCAATCGCGCATGATAGAGGACATAAGAGTGTGATCAGGAGACTTGTCATTTTTAACGGCTGATGGAAACTGCGCGATTGGAGGAAATGTGCACATTGTTGGATGTTCGTCAGTACGGTCTGGACAATCAATCCATCCGTCGCATTTTTTGGCCATATGTACACAGGTCTTTCCATCCTGGCAGAGAAATTCCCATGAAGCACAGTGGACGTTTTGTATGCATTGTGTCGCGCTAAAGTAGAGAGTGTGAAATTTCTAATATTTGCATCACAAATTTGAATATATTATAAATGAAAAAAGCGTAAGTAATATATTTCAACATTGAAACTGAATAGTTGTCTTATAAAACATTGGAGCAGGCTAAAAGTTTCTAGACTCTGCCCGGAAGTACTAAGATCGCAATAATAATATATGTCCTCGGATATATTAAAAATCTTTAATGGAAAATTCAATTCTCTCAAAGCACTATAACGTATAGAGCACTTCTGATTTTTAGTCACATTAACACTAAGAAAACAGATGTGGTTTTCAATAATGTAACATACCCATTTTCGATGTCCAAAATGAAGCCAATGGGGCACAGACATTCGTAATTTCCCGCACTAACTGCGATTAATTTTTCGCTTGCCCATGTCTTTCTGTTCATATCTCCTTGTATTTCGCGTCCGAAGTTCTTACCATATTCATCAAATGACATCCCATCTGCTGTTTGTTTTTTATTTCGTCGCTTTGAATTAATTTCGACCACTGGTCGGCATATATGGGAGCAGTCGGAATTGGTACATGGTGAATATGCTTCAAAAGATATCCGACTTTGTTTCACATTGTGAATACTTTTCGGATTTCCTCCTTGCCTGTTGATGTCGTTTTCCTCAAAATTGCCCGAGAAACGGTAAGTACCAAAGCTAGGATCAGTCATAACTGCAGTCGCTGCTGTAATAGATTTTTCCTGCATAACATCCATGAGCCTTGACGCCCACGCAGGTTGCGGCAATATGCTGAAGTTGTTGGCGACAGTGTTATCGGTGTTTGGAATGAGTTTGAGGATTTTCTCACTAAAAGCATAAAATATATAAATTAATTTCTAACAAAACTCTTAATTTCTTCAATATTTTGTTATGTTGCAGTTAATACTGATCCAGCCCACGATCGGCCACGAGCCCAAGCCGGAAAACCAGGGCCGGCCCGGGTCCGTCTCGGCAAATTCGGGCCCGGACCGGGTGCTACCATACTCCGCGTTTTCGTGTCGGGATCATGGCCGTTTCGCACATGGCCCAAGGGTACTCACATGGCCCCGACTTGTTAGCATCAGTATTAACAGAAATTCAGTATTAACTGCAACATGTACTTATGCAGTTTGCTTTGTTTTGAAAATAAACGATAGACTAAGAATTTAATAAAGCCAATATGAGCAGCCAACTTTAAACTTTAGAATTGAAATATTTACTCCTTCCAATTCGAATAACATAGCAAACATTTTCTGTCTCAAAATTTCGGCACACAAGTTACATTTCAAGAATAGCAAAGTTTGAACGACAGTTACTTTAATTCGTGAAATAATTTCATCTTACTGCAATCATGTAACTACATTTACCAATTCTTAATACCAAATCTTATGTCTTAATATCTTTTTAATTTAGCAATATAAAACAGTCCTTACAGTAATGAATCTCTTTCCATAACAAAAGCCATAAATAACATCATGATTGCGTCATTGTCTTGCAGTGCCACAAGCGTATTGAGGTATCCACCCAAATACCGGCCAGAACCTCCTCCATCAAAATCAAAGTGATGCAAGATATCATTTGCTGATTTGAAAGCGTTGCTCGTTCGCTGATCTTTTTCAATTGCTTCATCCGCTATATATTTGCTCCCAGTATGAGATGTAAAAGAATCACTGGGATGTTCTTCGTTGACTTTTCTTGACCAAATTCCTGTAGCTGTTGAGTACACTAACCGGCTGTTTTGGGGATGTTTCGCAAAGTCGGAAGTTGATGTCAAAATAATGGCATCAGAGTGGAAAGGCAATCCAGTGGCTACTACGACGTAACATTTGTGGCCATTCAGTTGGCAACGAACGATGGACGGCGATTCCAGTTGACGGCTGTGGTCCACATAGAATAGTGCACTAAATATGCGTCAATTATTCAGTTAAAGAATATATCACTTAATAAACGAAAATTAACAATAATTCCAAAAGCTTTTTGAAATGTCTCATGCATCCCAAGTCATTCCAAGAAAAAAACATACGATTCTAATAGCGAAAGCATTATACAGTCGAGCATTATACACCCGTTACAATGTATAGCCCGCGATAAGGTACTTTTTGCCAAAAACAGAGAACCAGTCGAATTTACAATTACATTTACTTAAAATCTATGCATTTTGTCAATATACCATGTACAATTTTGCTACTTTCTCACAAGTATAGATATCCCGCTATAAGGTAGTTTTCCAGTGCCGCCGAAGACGGCGTTGACTGTATATTCTGTTGTATATTAATTGCCGATAAGAAAACTTACTTCATATGACTGAATACAGTCAATTCCTTGGGGAAAGCATAAGCATTTGTCGCCGATGATTTTGCATTACCGCCGGCAATGTGGCCAACATATTGAAGTTCGTCGTTGCTCTAAATTTGTTGATAATAAAATTATGATTGTTACTAGATTATAATTATGAGTAACACCATTACTATGACAAAAAATACAAAGGTTTGAATTTGTGGAGTAAATTTTGCAATCAGGTAAATGTATCCTTTTATTTATTAAAATTTCCAATGTGGCCTAATAAATCACATTCTTATATTTCCCGTTTCCATCTAAATATTCTTAGAAGTAGGAAATTGCGATACCTCTCAATTTGAGAGATAAATGATGGTTGAACTGCAAACTTTAAGTTCGATATTGAGTGGAAGAAAAGACGTTTTTCAAATATTATAGCAAATGCTACCTTTATACTCCATATATGTACCATTGATAACTGTCCATGACTGATGGCACATGAAATGAATAATTGTCTTCCTAAAACATCCAATGCCAAGTCGAAAACTTGAGTGCAATTGTTTGTATCAAATTGGAAGGTCTTCGCCTAAAGCAGCCTAAGTGGTTTAGAATGATTATAAGAACAAAACCTCATTTTCTCCGGTTTCGCTCGCACGCTTGAACTCATTTGTAGAACCGTCGGCTAAAACTTTAGATCCCTGACTGATCCAATAAATGTAGCGCTTTGACGACAACCAATCCTAAATTACGTAACTATATGGTAAGACAGAAGTTAGACTTTTTCCAACATCACAAAAATATTGTATATGTTGCAGTTAATACTGACGCTCAGGAGGGGAACAGTTCCCCCCTGCTGCAAGCAGACGAAAACAACCCTTATAAGGCACCAAACAAGGACTTAGGCTTAGGCTTGCTGTACAGCCTCAACCAGGACTTAATCTTAGGCTTAAGCTCCCGTACAACCCTTATAAGGCGCCATAGTAATGAAAATCGTAATTTTTTGATGCAAAAATCGAACGCCTAAAAATTCTGAAATATGTATTGGAATCAGGACAAAAAGTTGATATAGAGACAGTAATATCAGATTTATAGTCAATATAGTGAAAAATGCTCAAAAAGTTCGAAAAATGAAACAAAATAACCAAATTTATCAATAATAACTCCTTAGCGTCAGTATTAACTAGTTAGCGTCAGTATTAACTGCAACATATATATGTTTAAATCATATTAAATATTTCTAAATAAACTTTCATGAAGTTTTACAAAAGGGGCATTATAATTATATTACTTAACTCAGCAACAAAACAATTGTAAAATCCGACAAACCTTTTAGCATAAAGTAAAACTCATGTCTTTTCTTCTTGTTTAAAATTTCTGATGAAACAGTTATTTTTGTAATGAACATTCTCGTACGAACGACTGTGTACGAAATGTAAAACAAACGCCAATTAAAATTTCTTAAACTAATGCGAAAGGGATTTTCGGTTATTCTTTAAACTTCATGACATTGTTCGATATAATTTTGTACTGCTCATGGAGAATAAAAAATTATTGTTACCACAGCCAGACGAGAAACACGTTTCTCAATATTCGCGATGGGCAATATCGTAAAGGGTTCGACATCCATTCGATAAAGTTCACTGCGGTTAGCAGAATAGTGAATAGTTACTCGGGCAAAACGATCTCCAGCAGCTAGTAATAAATAATTTCGCGGTTGCACACAACTTTGAGTGACAGAGTCATAATGAAGCTGATCAGGACAGACGCATTTGTTTGAATAATCCTTTGTTGCCCGATTTTGATAAGTGCTGAAAATACAAAGCCATAACAAATAACATGCAAATAAACTGTCACACTGCAGAAAATTAAATGTTTAGTTAAAAGAGCAATCGCATGATCAGGCCATAAAATATACTAGCTGTTACGTCGGCGCTTCGCGCCGACTTACAGCTAGGAGCGTGCACAGCGGGAGATTGGGTTCGTCATCGCTTCGCGCACCGCCATCAGCGGTCAGACTTGGGTTGTTCGGGGTAAATAAGTATGCCCTCAGCATCGCGGCCTTCGGCCGCTCGAACGGATCTCGAAAAAAATTTTTCAGAAAAATTTTTTTTCCGTACCCCGGGGGTACCCCGATAATTTTTTTGACCCCGGATTCGGATTCAGCACCCCAAAAAACCCCCGGTGCAAAAAATCAGCTCCCCAGATGCTTTCGTTCAAAATGGCCATTTTTGGCCAAAAAAGCCACTTTTTGAGAAATGCGCCAAACTTTTTTTACGGATTTGTTCTCAGCATCTCCTGGGGAGCATTTTGACATATCACACGCCCCGAAAGGAGCGGAACAGAGAAAGTTTCCTTTGAAGGCCAAAAAGTGCCAAAAATGACACATTTTTGGCCAAAAAAGCCACTTTTTGAGAAATGCGCCAAACTTTTTTTCCGGATTCGTTCTTAGAATTCCGAGGGGAACATTTTGACATATCACACGCCCCGAAAGGAGCGGAACAGAGAAAGTTCGAAAAAGTAGACACAGAATCACTCCTTACTATAAAAGATAACGAAAATAAAAACTTGGTAAAAATTGAATTGTACCGAGTTTTAGTAAATTACATTTTTAGGAGAACAGTTTTTTAAATAATAAAAGTATGATAACTTACGCATCCAAACTCCATTGCGAAGGCATGCACAAACATGGATTATCTACACTCTTGAGCTTCACTCTATGACGAGCACTTAACCCACTATGTGATGGGGATAATACGTATGAATTACGGCAGCCAGTTGGTATATCTGTAATATGAATGAATATGTGGAAATATTATCGTAGCAGAGCGAAATTGAAAATAGTTTCATATTATCAAGAAATGGCAAAGTAGAATAATAATACACGTCGGCGCCAACTGTGACAAAAAGTGTACGGCCGATTTTCAGCCAAAAATCAAATTGTTTGATGTCAAAGATTTTTTTTGCCAGGAAGCAAGTTCAGGTGTTGCTCTATCATACACGGAAGGTGAAATATTCATCCGACAATTTAAAATTAAGATTTTGGGCTCCAAAGTTGGTACACTTTGCGTTTTTCAGTGCAAAATGAGTGCAAAACTTTGAGACTCCATATTTTAATTTTAAATTGTCGGATGAAAATTTCACTTGTACAGAATGTTCGAGCAACACCTCAAATTTTACTTTTTCATAAAATTTCGAACCTATCAAATCGTTAGCGCCCAATACGATATTTTTTAGGTTTTTTGCCAAAAAATGGCCATTTTCGTGTATTTTGCTGAAAATGTGAAGTAGAACGTTCGAAATGGACCGGGATTTTTGGTACATACCCTATTTCGGGAATTTGACCTCAGATCGAGGGTGGTCCCGCCACGAAAGTTGAGAAAATTGTGTTTGTTGGCGTTTTTGGGCGAAAATTATCACAAAATGGTGCAAGAAAATTAGTATTGATGGTATTTCATTTTACAGTTCCAAATTTTTAATCAATTGTGGTCTGGTAAACAAGAATTTGTGGTTATTTTGAAGAAAATTCCGTATTTTCGCGAGAAAAAAATTGATTGACGGACCTGGGGTTCGAACCTGAGACGAAAAACGCTCAACAGATCGTCCGAAAATGGCCATTTTTGACGTGATATGAGAAAAATAATTGCAGATTCGGAATCAGCACATCAAATTACCCCTAAAAACACTCATTGCAGAAAAATTTTCCACATTTTCAAAAAATCGATTTTTTTCAAAATCCATGTGGTCAAAAATGACCAAAAAATGAAATTTTTTCGGAATGTCAGCAAAATGAGTTTTTAGGGGTATTTTGATGCGCTGATTCCGAATCTGCAGTTATTTTTAACGTAACGCGTCAAAAATAGTCCTTTTGGGGCCATTTTATACCAAAAATGCGATTTTCCCAACTTTCGTGGCGGGACCACCCATGATCTGAGGTCAAATTCGGATTCTCCGTACCTGATTTAGAGTATATACCAAAATCTCGGCCAACTCTCGACAAAAACATGCCTTGTACACTTTCTGTCACAATTTCCCTTGTTTGGCGCCGACGTGAATAATCGAGTAAAATAAGATTGTACGAAAGAACCAATAAACACGGCATGAGGTATATGTATACCGATTCAGGTCACATAATTTAGTTCCACACTTTTCGGAAATCTGATAATGTAATAGTCAAGAAATACAAATAATTTTTCAAATTAAGCAGAATGAGTCTTATAATTTACAAGATATAAATTTGTTTACAAAAATCGTAATATTGTTTGCTAATATTGTTAACCATAATACTAACCTTTTTTATCGCTGCCCAAGTTATAAGCCACTGCTAAACTTAAAATTCCGGAGATATTATGAAGCCTCTTAAGTTCCGACCCGCTTTCATCAAGAGCTAGCGTTTCAATTGAACCAGAAAACTTCCCGTTTGCGATGTATAATGTTTTGTGGAACACAGCTATCGACAAAGGCGCTAGCAATGGAGATTTATTAATCAACACTACTTTGTGGTTATCTAAAATTTACATATAACCCAACGTAAAATTGAGTGGAGAAGTGCAAACCTTCTATAGTTGCTGAAAACACAGATCCATGACCATTTTCTATTGCAGTCCAAATTATTCGATTTGTTTCCATATCCACTGCAACAGATGTCATGTTTCCTGCATCAGAGACTAGCACGCGAGTGTTGACTTCACCATTGATTATACCGGCCATATCTCCCACCATAATCCTGCTGCTTAGTTGACTTTGTTCGAACACAGCGAAGAAAAACAGATTACGTCCAGGATGGATGGCGATAAATTTTAAGCGATTGAATGGTTCAATGTTCCACACCATTGTCCGCCTGAACTGGCCGTTTACAGAAATAACTTCAATGCGATTGAGGAAGCCATTACAGCTGAAAAAAGACTGTTTATTATGACCGTTAAAACTTTACATGGTTATAGGCTATAGTACCAGGAGAGAACCGAAAATCGCGGACTGAGATTTTTAAATTTTGAATTTTGCCGCTCGTTGGCGATTCGTTTCTCTTATATTTTTTTTAGCAAACGGAACTGAGAGAAAGCATTCTCGATGCTTTTTAAGGTGTTAAAGACGATATTGAGACATCTAAATATGTTACATAATCAAAATAAAGCTGAAACATAGCCAATAATCTCGCTTTATCTCACTTCCGTTTGCTAAAAATATAAGAGAAACGAATCGCCAACGAGCGGCAAAATTCAAAATTTAAAAATCTCAGTCCGCGATTTTCGGTTCTCACCTGGTATAATAGGGACTAGTAGTGTCATAATTTGACGTTCAAATGGTATAATAATTCACCAAAATTTATGATTAGTCAGCAATTATATTATGGTAAACATTTTATTTCAAAGTATACAATCGACATTTTTGGGTTCCTTAGCGTAATTATATAACTTTATTTATATGTCCAGCCTAAATTTTCTTCATTCACTTAAATTTTGCAATCAGTCGAGCATAATCAAAATGCTTTCGAACAACAAAAATTGTGTGCTTAAAGTGAAACATTTGTAGTCCTACAACCCAGATGTTCTGGCAAGTTTGCTGATAAAAGAATATAAAATAAATTAACGTAATTAGGATAACGAAATCGAATTTTTATAGATATTTGCCGATTGTTTGCATAATAATAGTGTTTAAAAAAACTTACATGAAAATGTTGCCAGTTATATTCCAATCTATTGTCAAGCCGCATATTGATGCCAGAGAAAAACTTTTGTAAATTACTTCTGAGGCTGTGCCGTTGAAAGAACTTCTAGCAATGTATCCCTCAACATAAGATTCCTTGTGGATATGTCGAGTTCGATCACCAGCCCAATAAACCATTTTAAGACGAAGATCCAGGGCGATAGCTGTAGGAGACAAAGTGACGTTAGCCAAATGAAGATATTCCAGAGTATGGTTGCTTTGTGGATCAGTGGAAATTCTCATCAAATCATGGGAGACATCAGCTCGCGAGAATATCAAAAAATTTGTAGACTTTCTGCACGATTTCTCGTCATCTAACAATTCAAAGCCGACAGAGCAGAGACATTTTCGAACATCTCGGTCTCTAAAACAGCAAACCGTGATAATTATTATGAAAAAATTATTACTACTTTACGATACAGATGTGCTCGCAGTCGCCATTATTTAGATCACATGGGGATAAGTTTCTGAGCTTGAATTTCAGTTCGATTGCTTTCAAACTCGTTTGACCTAAAATTTATCTCAATTAACTTTAGGGAATTACCAAATAATGATTTGCAGACGGAAAATGATATACTAAGTAGCTATGGACATAGTCATATAAATTCATAGTTTTCCCACTATGACTTTTAGCACTAGCTACCAACTAGTATGCCCTTGTTTTCCCCAAGCTTGATATACATACACTCATGTCCTACTAAATAATAAATTGAGTAAAACCTTTCAGACTGAGTACTGGATTAGAAATCAGAATATCAACGATCCATAAATTATGTATATTTTATATCCGTACGAGTTTTTCTGTTAGAAGGTGGTAGTACTGTACACAGAATGCCATATCTGACTTCATATTCCTATTCATCGACACCAAAAACATCGGATGTAAAACGGTCTGGAATGTTCAAATCGCATGCCCAATGCATTACCGTATACCAAAACAAAAAATGATGTCAGAGTCGAATTTGCCGCATCGAAAAATCACAAGGGGGTGCAAAAGTATCAAAATTTAAGGAACCTTTATATTGTAACTTTAAACCCTGTCTCCGGTCTCAAAACTTTGTTCTCAGTCTAAGGAGTGCGCCCAATTTGTTTAATGGCCGATAATTATTAAGTTTCAAAGAATGTACAAAATATTTGCAATATATATTTATAACGATACTCACTAACCATATATTTCAGATTCAGAAATCTCATACTCTCTAGTTATTGTATTGCCTTTGAGGTGAATGTCACTGTTGTCGATGTCTATTGCCATTAATGATCGCCCTCCCAAAGAATTGCAAAACATCGTTGATCCTGTAATTTACAGCATTACCATAAATAATATCCGAATTATAAACTAACCCATTTTCGATATAGAATATGGATTTTTCAGTTTGTTTGAAAAAATTCCAAGCTTCGTTCCATCGCTTAAGCGTGCGCTCATGATTTGGGATTTGTCCGTTTCCGACCAGTAAATTTGATCCTCGTCAGGTCGAAGCTCTATATCCGAGATCCAAGAAGATTTTGATAGAGTCAACTGAAATGCCCCGAAATTATAGGTTAAATTAATTATACTGCCAATAATTTTAACGAAATGGCAAGTAATTTTCATTACAAAAACATTTAATTTTAACCGGTGATGTACAAAATATTGTTTACAGCCAAATTATGTATAACATTAATGTAATTTGAATCAATTATGCTATCAATATATGCATAAACATTTGCGAAATCAATTCAAGTAATAATTCTGAAAACGTTTTACTATGACAAAATTTCCGTATTAAAAGATAAAACAAACCAGAACTTTCCGATCGTTTCCGTCCAATTGAACACTTTCAATCTTCGATTCTTGGTCGTAATAATTGGCAAAAAATATACGGCTATTGACATTATCAACGGCCAACCCTCTCGGCTTGTACAACATATGCGAAAGAATTGTTCTTCTGAAAATAAGATTTAATTGAGCTAGTTCGTTGATAGTAAAACCTGAAAGAATTAGGCCCGCGGTCAAACTTCATCAATTCAATCCGACCATTGAAAGAATCCAACCAAAGCAAATTTCGGCCTCGTATGTCAATCGCGATTGAATCGATTTCTCTATTGATTCCATTATTGACAATTTCCTAAAGCGTTTTAATTAGAAAACAAGTTGGTATTCTATTTTATTTAGTATTGTTAGTAATCAAAATATCTCACATTTATTGCATTAATACCTAATTGGTAATTAGATCATAAATATTATACCGTAAACTCTCTAATTTAACCACCGGGAGTATAATTATTCAATCGACCTGTGGGGGGGCAAAATAATTCAATCGATGTTTCGCGCCGCGAAAAATTTTTGGGATTTTTGCTCAAATTTGCTCAATTTTTGCTCAAAAAGTTCAAAATTTGAAATCCCGCCCAAAAAATTTTGAATTTTTTTCGAAATTTTTGCCATTTTTTACAAAATTTTGGCTAATTTTTAGCAAAATTTGGGAAAATTTTGCAAAAAATGGTAAAAATAGGTAAAAAATTCAAATTTTTGGCAAAAAATTTGAATTTTTGGCATTTTTGGAAAAATTTGCATTTGGGGGGGGGCAAAATTAGAGGGGGGTATAATTACTCGATCGACCTCTAGGGGGGTAAAACAAGAGGGGGGTTAAATTAGAGAGTTTACGGTACCTCATATTCGCTGCCATTTAGCAAGCATCGCTTGATTCTTTTCGCCTCTTTGTCGATCCAGTAAATTTTTTCCTCCACCGGATCAAAATCCACGTCACCATATCTTTGAATATCGTTTGCTACCGGTGTAAGATCTTCCGGGAATTCATTGTCATGCTCACGATCTCCAATCGGTTTAGTTATAATGATGGGCTGTGGTATAAAATCCTCAGTATCCAGCGAAATAAAATAAAGACCACTTGAAGCTGCCACGATTAGTGCCTTTGTTACGCCCTCTTTGTTACAAGTTTGCCCATCTTCCGTTATACGAACACCTATTGGACAGATACAGCTACGCCAAGGAGCGCCAGGAATTAGAACGCACAGATGTGAGCAACGCCCATTTTCTTCAGCGCATGGATTCGGATTTATCCCTGAAAAATGTATTTTAATAAGTTAGTCTCCTCGTTATATATTTTGCATCTTTACCCAACGAAAATGCTCATTATGTGAACATATTTGCGCATTGCATATAAGAATATGGGGCCACTCTGGTTTAGTCCCGCATCAAAACCTTATTATGTACCCGGTAAATCTTTTCCCCATCTGCTGTAAGGCACTAAATGAACGCTCTTTTTGACGCAGAAGCATCCAGCACATACATCTTATCAATTTTCAAAAATTCATCAATCCTACAGTGTAAAATTATGCCGGAAGTTACGGTAAGAAAACGTTTTGCAGCCGGAACAGTATTATTTAGACAGAAAAATGAGAAACATTTCCTTAGAAAGTGGCTTCACACTAAAGTTCTCTGAACAGGACGTATCTGCGCTAAAAACGAGCGTGCATATAATACCTTACAGCTCAAAAGAAAAAGATTTATCGGTGGCGCAATAAGATTCCAGTGCGGGACAAAATCAGAGTATAGCATGAATATTCTCATAACCAGAGCTAACGAAAATTCAATTTATGTTATTAACATCATACGAAAAGTTTTAAGTGAAGTTTGGCCTATTCTATTTAGTCTTACTGTGGTTCAGTGTTGTGTTATCAATTTCTAAAGAGAATTGACCATTGCTTACAAAAAATTCAAAATGTATCAATCCATTGTCTTGCTGATTTTACAGTAACTAACTTTGCGGCTGTTTAGATTCGTCCAGTATTTTTAACGACTCTACAAAAGTGGTGTTGGCGATTGTTGAAACATCAGCGGTGGTGCAACGATCAAGTTGACAAAATTTAAGTCCCTTCTCGCGAGTGTGACCCATATTATCACCATTTCCACCACTGGCAACTGATGACCATAACAAGTAGTTCTAAAATGGATAAATGACTCTCTATACTCATATGATAATCAAGGTACCTCGAATATATCCAAATCGTAGGCTTCCACATTCCGAATCACAATTGTACAAGAGGTCCTGTCATATAATTTGCACATGACCAATTCAGAACCTTGCGACATGTCCATATAGGTCCGGATAAAGAATAGCGCCCTTCGGTTTACGTCGAGAGTCAATCCGTTAGTAAGGGCGACTTGTTTAGCGAGATCTACTGGCTCGTGGAACGGATTCTTATCAAGATGCAAGCCATCCATCCAAGCCCGCTCGATACGCTTGTGAATGCGATTAAGCCAGTACATATACCTGTAATAACATCATAATTATACTTCGGATATAAAATGGCGTAGAAAAGAGTTCCGACAGGGCAAATGGCGATTTGAATTTGCGCCAAAACATAATTGCATGCCAAAGGGGTTAAAAGGGGCCGCTGAAAATTTTTAATGAGGGGGATTACTCGGCAGGGATCTCCTCTAGAGATTGGTAAAAAAATTTGAGTGGGGCCTTAATAGTAAAAATTTTCACAGTCAACACTTTTCCCTATTAGAGGAGGCTCTGTTCAGCATCAGGAAAAGAGGCTCTGTTCAGCATCAGGAAAAGAGCCTCCTCTAATAGGGAAAAGTGTTAACTGTGAAAATTTTTACTCTAATAAGGCCCCACTCAAATTTTTTTTACCAATCTCTAGAGGAGATCCCTGCCGAGTAATCCCCCTCATTAAAAATTTTCAGCGGCCCCTTTTAACCCCTTTGGCATGCAATTATGTTTTGGCGCAAATTCAAATCGCCATTTGCCCTGTCGGAACTCTTTTCTACGCCATTTTATTGCATTTTGTTGTTAACGTTAGCAGCTATGTTTGGTACCAAACATCAAGCTTTGATGTTTCGTATTTATTTGTTGTCAAAAAACTTACCACATTCAGTCAAAAACAACTGTAAAGCAAAATTCAGAATTTCTGTGAATGCTTTGGTTTACGCAAGAAATGTAAATGGAAAACAGAGGACGGTAATTTGTGATTACGAAGGGCATGCTAATTAAAAAGAAGTAGAAGTTATTTATATATTTTAGTTATTGTTAAGAAATCTTTCTAAAATTCAGAGGCTTAAATAATGAATGTTGCCTATATGATATCTATGGAATAATTAAGATATAAATTTTTACCCGTCGATTGGATCTAAAGCTAAACAGTGTAGACTGTCGAGATCACGATGTATCAAGATACCACACAGTGGCTCTCGTTCAAGATCGCTTATGTTGCTTGCGGAACAGACTTCGATTTTGCCCAAATTTCGTAGTCCTGTAGTTCTTTCGACTCCCATATACAGTTTTGATGTCACCCAGTCATATGCCAAGCTTGTCAATACTTCTTCTGATATTCCAGTTTTGCGCTTGAATTCTCGTCGCGAAGGCATACGGTTACCTGGAGACCCGAAGTTGCTTATTTTTATCCGATCATGGTTTTTTTGAGACCATCCTTCAACATGGAACACCGATTTCTAAATTATAGAATTTATATTAAACGCGTAGTAATAATTAAGGTATATACAATAAAGAATTAACTTATTTTATAAAAAGTTATTTTTCTAAAAATTTCTGAGAATTCAGTGAAACTTTTGTTCAGTATAGCTTATTACTTAATATTAAATATCTATGAACACACTGTTTCAAAACGCACTTCAAATTTTCACCAAAGTTATTTAAAGTATTTTTAAATGAAATGATACACATGCAAATACATCTTTCACTGAATGGGGAAACGAAGAAAATTAGACGATTTTTGCAGAAAGTTCCGTCCGATTAAAGAAAGCAAAATTACTTTAAAATTAATAATCTATATTACAAAATCTCCGTTTTTTCATAAATTGTCTAATTTATTTCGTTTTTTAGCTTATGCCTTCCTCCTTCATTTTATGATAAATATAACGTAACTGACCGATTTAACATCAAACGCCATTGAAATAGGAAAATTTTCGTCCAGTCCTGATATTATTGAGCGCGCCGAAGTTACGTTTCTGCTTGACGGATCAAGAGTAAGCAGCTGAAGAGTTTGCCAATTCCGTGCCAATACAGACATACCTTCACCTGAAAGTTTACTCCGTGATTGTTTTGTTACATAAAAATACTTACAATGCGATAAATCGATCCTTAAAAAGATGAATAAAATCAGGAAAACGGCACCCATTTATTGCGGTACATAAATTGTCGGCCTCAAAATTGCAGAATACAAAATTTGACACTTGGTTCACATCGTAGTAATTAAAGGCTGGATATGCACTTACTATAAAATACTGATTATTTGGCGATATATACCAAATTAGCTAAATAAAATAGAAGAATAGAATTGCAAAAATTCTAAATGGGAGCCCTTAAAATTTTTGCAGTTTGTTCAGGTAGAACATACGTTTTTCGGTCAATATTTAGCTCGAGCATTAGCAAAAAAGTTTGGTAAGAAAATAGTATCCTTTTCCTTCCTTGTCTTCTCCAGTGACCACAACTCGACCTCTAAACACTCTTTTCCTCCCTTTTCTTAACTAATTTATGTGCACTGCCGGCGCTGCGGCCCTCTTTGCCCCTTCGCACATTGAGCGGTTCAGCCAGGAAAAACCCACGGACACCGAAATCAGCGGTGCTGGAAGCGGGGCCCATTCCACACATACTCGCTTAAAAACATTTGTCCATAAATATTTGGGCCAACCAAAAGATGACACCAATAAAATGTACTAGAGGAGATTGTCGATTGGAAAATGTAAAATATTTATAAAATTATCTCTTATGCTGAAAAAATGGAAATATCTGTTATTTAAATTTTGTAGATTTAAAAATTAGACTATACTATTAGCATTTTAAATAGTTTTAAATAGAATAAATGAATTTTAAATATCCAAAAGAGTGAAAAGTATCGATTTTTCACAATCTATTTAATATAATTTTCTATAAAAGGTTTAAAATTAGATTCCATTGGTTTGATTCCACAAATTGGAAGTGCAATAATAACCTCACCGAGCTTACGCCGTGGCAGCAGTAGTTCGTCGAATCCTCGATAGATGAAAGAAAAGTGCCGATATCTTTAGCGCAACATTTGACCCGACAAATTGACATTTGAATAGACGAATAACCGGAGGCATTTGATTGTCAACACCTAAAATTGAGAACAAAGTTAATTGTTTACATTTAATTCCGTACGGTGCGCACAAAACAGAAATATACCCTTCAACATTCATATGTTAATCCGACTTTAACAAAAAGGCAGACGATTTCAATAATTCTTGACAGAGTTATAGTTTATGTAACGCCCTGACACATTGCATAACACACAGAATAAATTTGGGATAACAATTGAAAGTCTTTCAACCATCAAATGACCATTTTTTGCTTGTTTTTTTATTGCTAAATTTAAACGGCGAAAGCATTTTAAAATAAAAAACTCGCACATGTCAAAACTTGAATAAAATTATCAACATTATGTTTTCTTGATAATAGTTTCTCGATAATAGTACCACGTAACAAAAATTACAGCCTTAATCATGGATGGCAAGAGGGAAGGAGGTCATGTTGTACAATGAAACTGGACTCGTCAGTTAGTTGTGTTGTCAGTGCCCGACGGTGAGGAATTTTGACCCCCCGGTACTTTTCAAAAAACAAAAGGGGGACCCTTTTGTTTTTTTGTGAACTTATTTTTGAGATATTCTTAGGGGTGCTTGTTCCAGAAGCTGACCTCCCGGTAATTACCGGATTTACCTATATGACGGTCGGGCCCTGTGTGTTGTTTCGTTTTGCCGAATAAATTTTTTGATAAGTATCGATTTGATGGTTGGATAAGGAAGTTATTTTGTCCCATAACTTGAAAATTTTTGCATTAACATATTGATAACTAGAAGGTTCGTCTGGGTTCGACAGACGAAATATTATCCTCGTCCAGTACCTCGGGTCTGCGGCCCTTGTCTAGTTCCTCGGGCATTCGTTGTTGAAAAAAGATTTTTACCACCAGGGTACCCGCGGATTTTTTTGACCACGAATTTGGATTCCCCTCAGCCAAAAAGCCCGGGTGCAAAAAATCAACGTCAGAAATGCTCGAAAAAGGGGCCAAAAAACTGTTTTTGTCAAAAATAATTTTTGAAAAAAAGTTTTTTTTGCCCTTTATGGCAAACGTTTTAGTTCAAATGCATTTAGATTTATCAAGATCGAATAAAGCAGATCAAAATCAATACAATTATGCTTTTATTCGTTAAAATTAACTAATTTTACATCGTATTTAGTAAAAAATTCAAACAAAAGAACAATTTCAAAACATAAATATGTATGCAACTGGCAATAGAATTTCATGGGCTTAATTGAGGATTACAATATATCAGTATTCAATTAAAAAGATAATTTTATAATCGACTCATCGAGAATAGGATATGCATTGAGCCGTTTTAGTGCACCAATTTCTGACAGCAGATTCGCTCAGGACAAAAAGAGATCAGGGTAAAGCAAACAGGTGTACAAAAAATTAGTTAATCAACACTAAGAGAAAATGATAAGAATATTTCACTAATAATAAAAATTATAGACCTTTATATATCGTGGAAAGGAAATACTTCCATATAGCGTAGGATAAAAATTCTGAATGGAACATTTATTGTTGGCAATTGAAACAGAAAAGTAACTAACGAAAAATGTATATGAATAAAAATAAAGCATAAACATCATAGCTTTCAAAGTCCGCCTTGTTTGCGTAATTCGTTGATTTCCCAGAATTTTCCTCTTTTCATCACCTGGAATTTCTTTTCCAATTTTCTCCGGCGCAGTCGTCGTTGTTGCGACGCAGAAACTTCTTTGACATCGATCTTGCCCATAGATTCAAAATCCTGAAAATTATTTGGAAAATAATGCATTTATCAAAATTTTCGTAGTTGTAAAAATGTTTAAAATTAGAATGGACAATAAGTTGAATATTCTCGTTTAGGATGTTCTCTTTCCTAAGTTTCGGGCTTCATAGAACGACTGCACTCGAGTTCCGCCATATCGGAAAGGACAGTTCCGTCCACCCCGTAAAGGGGCGGAACTGTTCATTTACCTTATAGAACGGACTATCCATCGTCAAATTCTATGAAAAATTGAATGGATATGTCAAAGTTAAATTTCATGAAAATACAAAATCCTACAATTGTAGTCGTTGAAATTTCCTCCTCCTCTTCGTCGATATCTTCATCTCCGATATCTTCCGGTGTCCTGCCAGCACTGTGAGTTGTGGTTGCGATGGATAGCGTGACATTGTTCTTTCCGATACTCGAAACACTATTATTCATATAAGGACTGGAGTCGGCGGAACCCGACATTTTTGTGGCCGAGTATTGCTGTAGCGCAATAGCAGCGGCAGTCGCTGTAGATCCAACTACCGATGGAGACAAGAAAGTAGACGAATGCTGCGCTTTTGTTCCATGTCTGGCATTTTGGGGTACATGTGATTGAGATGTGACAGCGGCGTACGGTGTTGAATAAACCTGCTCAACTCCTTCAGCAGCTTTTTTGAATTGCTAAAATTCATGCGATATTGAAATGTAAGCATTGAATTTATAACATATCGCATGTATTTGAATAGTGATCATGGTTCGTAAATGTAAGTATTAACTTGAATCCAGTTGTAAATAGTATTTTAATTCTTCTTCAAAAAACTTCTAATTCTATACCAAGCTTGGAAATCGCAGCGGGGAAGTCTGCCGGTTTCTGGAAAGTCTGCCGGACTTTCCAGAAAAACAAAATTAGCATGGCTATGAATTTTTTAAAGTCGCATTTTTAAAGTCACAAATTTCTTCAACAAAATGGGTTATTTCGATCCACTAATCACCAATCTGCAATTGCTTTTGATGAGTCATGCTCTATATAATTTATTTTTATTCAAACTAGAATTCTCAAGTAAAATTTACGGAAAATTTTCCAGATGAATTAAATAACGAACAGCCAATGACATAAATTTTGCGTGATTATTTGAATTTGATCGTGAAATCATTTGTTTGAATATGAATGTCTTGTTTGCCTTCATGTTATTAAATGCTTTTTCATAAATAATAACCTGTTCCATTTGGAAAAATTGCTGCATCATTTGTGCCGTTAGTGTAGGATCAAAAGCGCTCATGTCACCTCCGTCGACTAAACCATTTCCATCTGCTGAGTCGGCTTCTTTCCTGCGTTTTCGTTTGTGCTTTCTGTCCTTTTCACTGTGTTGATCTTCATCTTCCTCATTGCTCCCAGCTTCAGGTGTGTTTTCCGTCTCGGCACGGCGCCTGTAATTAAAATAAATAAATAATGACTAACAGTTGCACTTATGGTAATGCACATATTAATATCGTCAGACATGATCATAGTATATTTTGGGGATAAATTACAATACAAATTTACAATACAAGTTTCTCAATTAACCAAATTAAAGGTATGTATAAAATACAGCATCTGGAATTTAGGTAGGATATCTTTGGTTACCTACAAGAGGAAAATTTTTACTTTTTTAGTCTTTTTTCTTTATCCGCTCTGTGTAGCGCCTGGACATACGACCCTCTTTCGATGGGATATCCACGAGCAGTTTCAAATGCTGAAAGTTATAAAAAGTACTGTGATATATTTATACGTTCTTTATAAGTTACCTTCCAATGCTTGATGAGAACTCCAGCCTAATCGGTCAATTAGGTAGCGACATATAAGATATCCAGCACGATTCACACCGTTTGTGCAATGAACGCCAATTAGTAATTCTAAAACAAAAAACAATAAAATTGCATTCCGAACTAATTCCTGAGTAATTCAAAGTTTAAATGTGCAAATCCGAAAATACATTTTAAATATGTGATATATGCGTTATCCTGATAATAACTTTGACTAGATGTACTTAGTATTAGTGATGTTTGCTGCAACCATCAAATATGTTACGTTACACTAGCTTTAGTAAGTTTGAGCTCACACCGTAAAAAAAATTCACTACCACAAGACTTCTCCGAATAAATTGCTCATGAAAAGCATATTAGGTACATTTTGGTATATGATCGCTATCGAGATATGTTGCTTAAATTATATCATATTTTTCATGTTTACGACTAAAGAAAGTAAAACTGTTGCAACAAAACTGACCATTGTCTTGATTATTAGCTAAGAAATCTTCGATTGTTTTGCAGAATTTCTTGACCAAATCGTTGCGATCCAAAAAGCCTCGGCCAGGACAAAGCACGTCCTTGTAGCTAATGCACATCCCTTCAATGTCTGCGCGATCATAATATCGTTCTGTGTTCGCAGCATTAATCAACAGTCCCAATGCTAGTCCTGATTCTGCCAACTGAAAACACAATAATAAATGATAATGAATAGATTCAGAGTCATTGATATCAGGAATGTTTTAAGAAGCCCGGATATTTATCATGTGCAAAGGTTATCTGAACAATAGCCGGATTTAGCCGGTGTGCTACGCCTTATCCAAATTGCTTGGCAAAGCCAAATGATTTAGCCTCAGACTTGAAGACAATATTCGTGATGTTTGTCGAATATTGTCAGTTAACAAATTCAGGCATTCGATTTCATTTCAAGTTTTGTTAATTTTCACCACTTGTTCGGGTTAATAAATATTTTCCCGAAAATATGTTGAAATTATTTCCTAGTTGATATTTGTCGAGCATTTATTCTGATTACTGGGACTTCAGCTTGAACGGGTTTTATGAAATAGTTTAAACTAAAAATGTCGCGGTGTACATTTCAATACTCGGATAATTTCTACTGAACATAAATATATGATAAAATGCCAACCTTCCTGAATAACTCGCAACTGGAAAATTTTCGAGATTTTGGCACCTTCGTTTGCAGTTCCAATCTCAGCGGAGTTTTGAGCGCGAAAATTCGGGTATTGGCAATCACAGATCCAATTGGCTCATATCTCTCCCATCTAAACAAAAACATAATTACCATGAACGAACATCAAAGTTAATATAATACATACTACCATACAATCATAGTCATAATGAAAAATTTACATCTATTTCATAACAGCAATTAAATGGCCTACGTATATAACAGTACCAAAGCTTGAATTTCCTTAAGGAAATAAGCTTGAATGCAAAATGCACAGAAATGTCGTTATCAAGTTGGCATACAAGTCAAATCAATTATAAAAGTACATTTGTGTAAGAGATATTAAAACCTTATTTCATTTCATCAATAAATGCGCAGGAGAAAATGCAAAAATCCTCACTCAGTGGGCACTTTGCGATTTGTCCGGACCATTCTTTTTCTTTCGGGAGTTAAAAGCTTCACACAACGGAATAATATAGAGAGTGTTGTATGCTGACGTCTGTACAAATGTAGAGAGTTGGGGACGCTGTGTTCTTTGATGCTTAATTTCTAAAAACAGTGAACATCTATACAGAACGCCATTCACATACAGTAATGCCGCTCAAAATTTGCGCGCATTTGATTTGAAATATATTATGGAGCTTATGTAATTCTGAAATCATTTAGCATGTACCAAATATGGAACGATATAACCTGGCACTTTATTTGAAAATCGCTTTAAAAAAATCGCTTTTTCTAAGTTACCGTATTCCCTGTAATTGCTACCCCCCCTGAAATTATTACCCCCCCTCTAATTATTACCCCTCCTGGAGCTCGAACGATTTATTATTACCCCCTCTAATTATTACCCCCCCTGTAATTATTACCCCCCCCCCCAAAATGTGCCAAAAATAAGCCAAATTTTCTATTTTTGTTGTGTTTTTAGCTATGATTTCGTATTTCAAACTTAAATAGACAAAATATAGACAGTTTAGTCTATTTTTTACTGCTTTTAGCTTAAATTTCGATTATTGCCATATATTTTTGCAAAATTTTCCTAAATGTGGCCAAAAATTGGCCAAATTTTGAGAAAACATGAGAAAGACGATGGAAACAACCGTTATTTCTGTTCTCGTTTTTATTATTTATTTAGACATTTCAGTACTGTTTTGTACTATTTTTTAGATAAATGTATATTTTTGCCACATTTTTTGCCAAATTGTGATTAAAAGTTGCAGAATATTGCAAAAAAGTAGCAAAATTTTAGGAAGTTTTGCTTTTTAGTTTTAACTTCAACTAAAGGTAAAACTTTTGTGAAAATTCCTTTACAACATTTTTATGTAAAGGTTAATTTTAGGGATTTAAATCTGATATTATTATTCAAAATTTAACAAAATTTTGGCAAATTTAAGCAAAATATTTAAAATCTCCTGAAAATTGCCAAAAATAAAAATATAATTATTTTTACTAGACCTTTATTTTGTTTCGTTATAAGAATAATAGAAAAATAATTCGTATCTTCGAATAAAAACGAAAAATTATCTATTTTTGATAGAACTTTCCATTTTCGATTTAGTCATTTTTATATCATTTTCAAATTTATATTGAAATGTAGCTTTTTTAGCTCAATTTTGAATTCTACCGTTTCTTGATCAAGGTTTTTATATCATTTTCAAATTTATATTGAAATGTATTTATTATAAACTAGAATCATTTATCCTGCATTTTCAAGATTTTTTGAGAAAAATATTATCCATGCCTTTAGCCTTCAGTCAAATTATAAAAAATTGTGAAAACTGAAAGGAAAAAAATCGGTTTGAATTTTGAAATTTATTTGAGAAATATAGCTAAAAAAGTAAAATTCATAGTCAACAATGATTCAGAGCAATAAATGCGCTTAAAAATTTAGAGATTAATTTTAAAATCATTCAGAAAATGGTAAACTTTCATAAAAATCTCACGAAAATTCGTAAAATACTGATAATAAATTAGAAAAATTCAAATCTTGCCCAAATAATTTCGGCCGCCAATTCAAAATGGTTTAAATTTTGAAAATTATTCGAGAAATTTTGACAAAAATCCGAAAAAGTTTCAGAAATTTAGCTAAAAAGGTAAATTCTGACGATAAATTTTTGAAATATTCAACCCCAGTACATTGAAAATTTATAGTTTTTCGTAAAAAATTCTCAAAATTTTCGCCGCGCCTCCGGCGCGGCGACATTGAAATATTATTACCCCCCTGTAATTATTACCCCCCCCTCTAATTATTACCCCCCCTGGAGCTCGTTTGAAAAATTATTACCCCGGGGTAGTAATTACAGGGAATACGGTAATTTTAATTGAATAAATAAAAATTTACATTCAAATATAAACAAAAATAACGCAAGAGGTCTAATTTTTGTATTCAGTGACGGATATTTAGCGAATTTTTATTTGAAGTATTATTTTTGTTCTATATAAAAAACGTTGTTCTGTTCCGTGTAGTTATTAACTACCGTATTTTCTTCAAAACAACCCCGGGCTTATATTTTTCAATGTCCCTCTAGAGGGACTCATTTTGGAGAGGGGCTTATTTTGGAGAAAATACGGTATCATTTGTAAGCAACATCAAAGTCTAATTACAGCGTCATCTCGGAGTGATTGTATTTGAACAACGTTTTGAGATGTCAATTCCATGGTTAGTCTATATTAAATCTTCGAGTTGAGCTAATGCATTGCTTTAGGGTAGAGAAGTACAGGCCTCGGACCTTAAAGGACATAGTGGGCAATGCGATGATGATTCAACGTTTTATGGAATTCGCCAAAGTTGGTAATGTGCCAAATTTGATTATTAGTGGACCTCCTGGATGTGGCAAGACAACAAGTGTTTGGGCGCTTGCTAGAGATATGCTCGGTGCTCAGGTTAAGGATGCTTGCCTTGAGTTGAATGCATCGGACGAGAGGTAGTTTTATATTTAGATTTGCATTAAGTTGAGTTGTTTGTAGCAGGGCTGGGAACTTTGATCGCGGGTCCGATCCGATCCGATCCTCAGTGACCCCCAATCCGATCCGATCCGGAGCCCAAAAAAACCGATATTTCCGATCCGATCCGGAGCCCAAAAAAACCGATATTTCCGATCCGATCCGATCCAAAATTTTTCACCAAATTTGGCTGTTTTTCAAAATTTTTCCCAAATCACCTAAGTTTGCTGTTTATGCCCAAAAATGGGTAAAATTTGCAAGTTTTTGGTAAAATATGGCAAAATTAATGTTTTTTCATGAAATTGTACAATTTTTCTATTTTTACTCAATTTTGCTAAATTAAGAAAAAATTTGGAAAGAACACTTTTTTCAGGCAAAATTTTTCGCGATAGCGAAAATTTTTGCAATTTTCGGCGTTTTTAGCTCAAAAACAGTAGTTTTGGTTACTAAAAACGACAATTGCCGTTCAATAACAACGGGTAAATAAAGAAAAATCAGCGCCGCAGGCGAAAATTATTCTATTTTTGGCGATTTTCATATAAAAATTTGCATTATTTTTATAAATTCTTGGAGGAGAAGTGGTATCTAAATAGCGCCGCAGGCGAAAATTTTCTCATTTTGGAATGGTGGTTCATTAAAAAATTCTAAAATTTTTCCCGGCCGTACCCTATCGGGCACGGCCGCGGGAATATAAAATTTGAATCCGCCGAGTGCATTCTTAGGGGTGCTTGGATCGGATCGGAAAATGGCCAAAAAAACCGATCCGATCCGAACCCCAAAAAAACCGATATTTCCGATCCGATCCGATCTCCCAGCCCTGGTTTGTAGGCAATGTTGATATTCTATAAGAAAATTAGCAATTGAAATTATGTAAACAGGTGATTTATATTTTAGTATCAAATTCTCGTCGAAATTTCAAACACTTCCTTCGATTCCATAAACAGAAATATGGTAAAATTACTATGACAAAAAAGAATTATTATCCGTGACCATTGGTTTCTGTCACTGTTTGCTTTTGAGAACTGTCTTATTACAGAGCGACACACTTTTATAGAAAATACTGACCACTAAGCTTAGGTAATTGTTTCTATTTTAGAGGCATCGATGTTGTCAGAGAGCGAATAAAGCAATTTGCAAGCCGTAAAGTCACACTCCCGCCTGGAAGACACAAAATTGTTATTCTTGACGAGGCTGACAGCATGACCGAGGGAGCGCAGCAGGTAGATATTTTTTAAATTTTTTTATTTCAAGCGCTTATTTGCCATTTAGGCTCTTCGTAGGATCATGGAAATTCACAGCGGTACTACTCGATTCGCATTTGCTTGTAACCAGTCTGACAAAATTATTGGTAGGAATTTATAGACCTTTTTAAATATTGTAACTTTTTACCTATTGACAAATATTTCCTACGAGAAAATCCGTAGGCTACTTTATATAAATTTGGCTTTTGCAGGTATTATCAGCTTTGAGTTTAATTCTCCCAAAATACAATACGACCTCCATATATAACTACTCGTCAGCCGCGATCACTTTAACCATGGCCTCCCTCTAAGGATATTAATATGGATACCTTATATTACTTCACTACATAAATTTGGCTTTTGCAGAATTGTCATCTTTTAGTAGTATCCTTCAAAAATTCAATATTTTGTAGCATTTCGTTTTGCCGATATTCATTCGGTAATGAAATTTCTGGAATGGTCTTTGACATACTCTTAATGAAATACAAATATCCTATTTTAGAACCACTGCAATCACGTTGTGCGATTGTAAAATATGGAAAGTTGTCGGATAAGGAAGTCCTTTCCCGCATTATTCGAGTATGCAAAGAAGAAAATGTCGATTATAGACCGGACGGCTTGGAAGCAATTTTGTTCACAGCTCAAGGAGATATGAGACAGGTATTTTCATATTTCTATTTGCTGCCCACCATTTTTCTAATGTCTTTGGAAAAATGATATAAATAAGTTCTTAAACTTTAAAATAATTGACCGTTCAGAAAAGAGTTCTTTTTTCGGCAAATTTCATGATTATTACATTGCAAAATCGAAACTAAATGATATGCCTCTCCAACTTGGAATGTGTTACGGGTTGCCGAAAATCCACGTATATATCAACTCATACCATCCCTCTTGGCACCGCCGTTGACAAAGTTAACAGTAGAATATTTATGTGGTGTAATAAAATGAGAAATATTTGGTGAATTGAACATAAAAATTCTTGAAATAAAACAGAATTGCTTTTTTTCATTTTTCCTCATTTAAATTCCGTGCCAAATTCTGCGATTTACAGGCGCTCAACAATCTTCAATGTACTGTAGCCGGTTACGGGAAAATAACCAAAGAAGCTGTCTTCAAAGTATGCGACGAACCCCATCCAGAAAAATTACGTGAAATGTTCGAATTATGCGTCCATGGTGAAGTATTCAAGGCTTTCGGAATTATGAACGAGTTATACCGTTTGGGATATTCTGTAGACGATCTCATGACTTCTATGTTCAAATTAGTCAAAGTGGTTGATGTACCGGAAGCACTTCGGCTAGAATTCATTATGGTATGAGTGTGTTTAATATTTCTTGCACTTATGATAAAAACCGTAATCTTAATTCACCATTAAATATATTTATTCTTTTAGGAAATCGGCAAATGTCATGCATTGGTAGTACAAGGATTGACTACTCGTGTCCAGTTGGCTGGTTTAGTCGCCCGCCTATGTCATGCTCATCAAAAATTGGCCGACTCGTAATTAAAATGATCTCTGCTTGGTTATTTTTCACTTTATGTTACGATGTTGTTGTAGCAATGAATTTTGCAATAAAATTTCGGTATTAATACAACAGCACATTAATATAAAGCTAAAGGATTAAATAAGAATACTGCATTTTAGTATAACAAAATTTATATCACATTAAACAAATTTTGGAACTTAACAAGGCACATTACCGTTATTAATGGTAACAATAGGAATGATCCTTTCTCTGTACCGACGCGACATATCCACTTTACACTTCTGTATATGAACCCATGGAGTAACTGGAAAATAAGTCCATAATAATAAAATTAAGAAGCTGTAGTCTTACCGAATGCGCCACATTGCTTGATATTGGCAAAAGATGGACATTCATTATCACCCATGCACATTCTGCCTCCCCATATGTACTGACCAAGTTTCTCACCACATTTCGGGCAGTGTATCTGAAATTAATAATTTTGTTAAACAAAAAGTTCATTAATACAAACATTTGAAGTAGAACATTTTGCAAAACGTAACTAAATATACTATCATCCAAAAAATCGATAAAAAAATTTATAGCCCAACTTTATTACCATCTTCATATTGTATAATTTTGGAGTTATTTAAGTGGCCTCTTCAAAATTAGGATTTGGAATAAAACTAATGGTCGTTTTGAAAATAATACAACTTATTAAGGTAATAAATATCGAATAGACATTTTTTCTAAAGTATTTTCCCCAGGAACGTAAATACGATTATTTCTCGTTGAAACACACCTTTCCAGAACTTTCATTTACCTTTCCTTGATATTCGGCGAGATCCATCCATTTCATTGGCGTAATCAAATATTCGAATCCACATCTTTCTTGTGTGCTTCCTCGTCTTCTAGTGGAATCCCGTAAATCGCTGTCGAAGTTTAGGCCACCTTTCGTATGATACATAATGTGCATGTCGTAGAACAAATCATTCCTGCATCGCCTGCAACGAAAGCTGAATTCGGCGATTTTCTCTGGGTCATCAAGGGTGTGCATCTTGGTACTTGGTTGTGGGTCTTCAGTGCTGGGAAGAGAACCTCTCCTGGATGACGTTAATGCTGTGTCACTATCCATCCTGCTTGTTGGCCGAGATGATGCTGGAGAGAGTGTTGCATGCCCAGAGTCCTGGCTTGCTAAAATAAAATTTATTGTTATTGTTAAATTTATTTTTCACCAGATTTGTGTTCATTAGAGCGGAAAAATGATTAGTATGGCATGCTTTAGGGGTGTTGAGAAATTATGTGCAAAGAAACAATTTTGCGGATTAGTATCTATATCGAAATTTTATAAATGATGAACAAAGCTCCTAATAATTGTTGTTTACACACTCACGTAGCGCATTTTTCCAAAATAAGCCCGGGCTTGTTATTGCCCTGGGCTTTATATTGTTCAACGACCCTCGACGGGGCTTATTTTGGAGAAAATACGGTATTATGAGATGTATCAAGAAAAAATAAGTAAAAAAATATCCCATTTGATTTTAATATTTAAGACTTTGGCGTAATGTTGCCGGACAGGTCTTTTGAACAAGAATATATCTGTTGATGGACGGGTCAAATAATGATTTAATACAAGGATTATTCATGAGACATAAAATGTATTCCAGTGGGAAAGATGTACTTCCTGTTGCAATGGTCCAATGAAGACATCATATAAGCAAATTATTGTTCCTTGATAATTCCTTCAATATCGCTGATTTAGAAGGATATCGTATTTTCAGGGTATCATGCAAAGTCTAAGAAATGTGAGAGAACGTCAAGCACCTGCACTGTTAAACAAATTAGATTAAAGCGAAGAGAAGAAAGTGCAAAAGCTATGATAAAGTTGAATGGACCCATATATGAACCTGAAGGAGCTGGAGAATGTGTGTTGGTGAAGTCTATTGGCCGATTGCTCAGTGTCGCTAGTCTCGGTAAAGACCTTATGCGAATTCTACGAGACGCATTTCCAGGTTGACTTCGTCCCCATGCAGATTCAGTGGCCATCTTCGCGGCCAGCCATTTAGAAGCAGGGGCCTCACCGCCACCAAAAATGTTATGCAATACTTATTTATAAATCCTTATAATAAGTTAGTGACATAATTTCTCCTTCTGTCACGTGACAGAAGGAGAAATTATTTGTCGGTCTGTCCCGAATTTTTGTCCGTGAGTGACTTATTTTTGTCCGTGAGTGACCTCATTAGGGTAATTTTTAGCGGGTAATCCGAATTTGAGGTCAAAATTTAGCTAAAATGTAGACAAATTTAGACAAAATATAGACTAATTGTACCAAAATTTTGGGCAGATGCATTCTTTATAGTGCTTATTTCTGTATGTCCAAAATTTTGCGCAGGTGCATTCTTTATAGTGCTTATTTCCGTCTGTCCAAAATTTTGGGCAGGTCCATTCTCTATAGTGCTCATTTCCGTCTGTCCAAAATTTTGGGCAGGTCCATTCTCTAGTGCTTATTTCTGTGAGTCCAAAATTTTGGGCAGGTCCATTCTCTATAGTGCTTATTTCCGTCTGTCCAAAATTTTGGGCAGGTCCATTCTCTATAGTGCTTATTTCCGTCTGTCCAAAATTTTGGGCAGGTCCATTCTCTATAGTGCTCATTTCCGTCTGTCCAAAATTTTGGGCAGGTCCATTCTCTATAGTGCTTATTTCCGTCTGTCCAAAATTTGGGCAGGTCCATTCTCTATAGTGCTTATTTCCGTCTGTCCAAAATTTTGGGCAGGTCCATTCTCTATAGTGCTTATTTCCGTCTGTCCAAAATTTTGGGCAGGTCCATTCTCTATAGTGCTTATTTCCGTCTGTCCAAAATTTTGGGCAGGTCCATTCTCTATAGTGCTTATTTCCGTCTGTCCAAAATTTTGGGCAGGTCCATTCTCTATAGTGCTTATTTCCGTCTGTCCAAAATTTTGGGCAGGTCCATTCTCTATAGTGCTTATTTCCGTCTGTCCAAAATTTTGGGCAGGTCCATTCTCTATAGTGCTTATTTCCGTCTGTCCAAAATTTTGGGCAGGTCCATTCTCTATAGTGCTTATTTCCGTCTGTCCAAAATTTTCGGCAGGTCCATTCTCTATAGTGCTAAACTTAGACTGCTAAACTTAGACTGAGCCAAACTCAGACTGAGCCATACTCAGACTGAGACAAATTTAGACTGAGCCAAACTCAGACTGAGCCATACTCAGACTGAGACAAACTCAGACTGAGACAAACTCAGACTGAGACAAACTCAGACTGAGACAAACTCAGACTGAGACAAACTTAGACTGAGCCAAACTCAGACTGAGCCAAACTCATACTGAGCCAAACTGAGACTGATTTTGCGAGCCACCGCAGGTGGCGAGCCAATCCTGTGGTCGGCCGCGGAGCGCCCGACCTTCCCCCCTGGAATGTGAGTGAAGTTAGAACAGAAAAGGCATACTGATATAGAAAAGGCATACTGATATAGACTCCCCGCGCGCTAGCGCGCGTTAGCGCGCTAGTATAATGGTAATTGAAATGCAACATATACGTAATATAATATTTCAACGATACCTAAATTAAATTAAAATCTATTCATGACAATTGAATTTAAAAATAGATTTCTAACCTAGCAAACTTTTTCGATAAGTAAAATAGAGTTGTAAAAAGACGAATTATGCGAGATGTTAACACAATATTGCAAAAGTATCTATACCATGGAGTTAAATTTCTTTATGACAGAAACTGGACCTACCTGGTGTGGGAATATTCCCCGTATCTGCACAATAGTTTCGATATAACGAAGATTGTGCCAATGCGCGAGCGTCTGCTTTATATCCCATTTGCTCAAAGATGCTCAACTGCTGCAGGAATGAGAGATTCGGACTGAAATGGACGTGATATAATCTATCACAACAGAAAAATTAGTCGTTTAAATTTTATTTTTTCAAGTTAAACCGCAAACCCTAAAAAACAAGTTGGGTGTCAAATGCAATTCATACGACAAATTCCTCTGTATTATCATTTGTACATACATTGTATGTTGGGTTTTAATATAAAACAATCAGCTCATTTCGTAGTGCGCAGCGTGACTAACGGCATGTTTAAAGTAACCATTCTTGTTTGCGGGTCGTAAATGAAAAATAGGAAATTTGGAAAAAATGGTGCTACAAAATAAAGGACTGTGATTTGCGATAAAAGTAAAGTAGGCCAGGCCTTTCATATTAAAGTTGCCCGGGATTATTTTCTACACCGCTGAGTTAGATATCCGGTTTCTTTTGGTGTAATCACCAATTTTGCAGATATTTCTAAAAATTACACGCCTCACTAAAAACAATATTTTCTGATCTAGATAAACCATTTTCCTAATTCCATTTTCCTACCCTACCAATAAAGAAAATGGAACAAGAAAACAATTTACTACGGGTCATCAGTATGGGGTTTTTATCATTTTTGATGCTAACGAACATACTGCCATTACTCGACGGGTCGTACTAAACTATTTGAATTAGAGCCATTCGCACTGATTTTAATTTATACTACCAATGGATACGGACTTTTTGTTAGTAGTATTTTCCTTATCATAAACAGCTCTCAGCATATTATCCGTTTTAAAATGTTTCTCTTTTGGGCGATTTCTTCAGGATACCAGTGAAGAAATTTTTTTTAAATGAAATTTTTAATGAAATTAACGGTGAATAACGAAATTAAAATAACTTGAAGTTGAAACGAAATTAACGGTGTGGGCTAATAATTTTTAAATAACAAAGCATACCATGCAATTGGGCGAGCTTTTTGAACAAACATTATAGCTTTGTCGACACTCCATTGAAATTGACGCATCACATATGCCGCCACCACCGTAACACTTCTCGAAATGCCAACTTCACTAAAAATATGAAGGTAAATTTCACAAAATAAAACAGAAAAATTATGTTGTCCTAAAAGTAAGCGTAAGAATTAAATCATGCAGCCAATATTTGTGTTGAGGTGCTCCGATCTGTGTTTTATCCAGTGAATAGCAAATTTCAACATGAATACAGTATGCGAACCAAAAAAAATATAGCGAAGAATATGATCCTTTGATGTAGGAAATTTTAATAATGTGAGTGTTGATATTGATTGTGTTAGTAATTTGTGAGAGTAATTGTGTAACGGATTTTTACTCACCAGTGTACTAGGACATTGTTACCATCTCTGAGTGAGGTGTTAATAAATCGAAGACATTCTTCAAGAAGTCCGTTACCCAAGATATCTTGCGTCGTCATGTCCATCATAAATACGAATTTGTAATCAATCCCTGGCAAGCGATCAGTCTCCTTGATAGGCATCGCAGAGACTGTCAAAACTCGGTGGACCTAAAATAAAGTATTACATCAATTGTGATTATAAAGGCGAACATCATTAGTACCCGGTGCAGGGTTACTGGCCAAAACCGCGTACTATGAAGGTACGCTCACTAACGAGGAATAACTCAAAAATAGAATGGCCCAAAGTGACCCGAAATAGGTATTCGCGAGTTCGAGGTCGTATCGGGTCTAGAAAGGGTCGAAACACGTGACTAACTAACTAGCTAACGTACATTTAAAAATACTATGAATGTCATGCGGATGTTATAACTGGTTCTAGATTGGACCTGATTTCAATTACACTTCACGCCAGCCAAATATGTGGGTAAGGTGATGCATTTTCTTAGGTTTCAAACGTTTGTTTACCTCTTCTTACCTACAGATTTGGTTGGCGTGAAGTGTAGTTGCAATTAAAATAGCATGTGAGGTGGGTTTTAAACCACAAACCGAATTCGAGAATTCAGGACAAGTCCTGAAATTAAGCCGTCGATTTGCATTTAAATTGTTATAGATCATAGAAGTAATGATAAACATTTTGGGCTCATGGTACTGAATTTTGAGGACTGGGATATATAGACTGGGATACTAGAAGTATACCCATTTTGTCTCAGAAAGGAAAAATTATTATAGCCAGAAGAATACAAACGTGTGTTCTTTATTTTAAAAGTTAGATTTCGTTTTGAGACGTAATTATTTCATTTTTCATGTGCATGGCAGGGTTGAGATTTTGGACCAAAAATAATGGAAAAGGACTTAAATGAAGGTCCAAATAGAGACTGTTTATCAACAGAAATTACATACTCTTTTCACTGCTCTAGCCAGTCTAACAATTATATTTAGTCGACGTCTAGCCACATGTTTATACTGTGTAACATCCAAAATCTCATCTCAGGTTCATGGAGAAAAAATTTCGATAATTAGAAAGGTAAATTATTTATTGATATGCAATCAGCACTCAATAAAGACCCCATTATGATTGAGCGAAGACCTGGGATGGATTTGAATGCTTTACATGAATTTTTTTAAACAATGTTATTTAAAAAAGAACTAGTTTTAAATTTGCAACTTACATTTAATTCTTTCATTCTGCGCTTTCCCCGTTGACTGATTACGCTTGCAGCGTCGCTAATAAATAAGCCATCCATGATTTTGTCGATCATTGTACTAGCTGTTCGTATGCTAGAAATATTTCAGTCTTGTACTTCCAAGTTCGAAATGGGGTATTAATAGAATGACGACACCCACTTTCACCGATAGTATTAACTTTGAAAAATAAGCAGGAAATAAACTAAAATCAAACGCTTATGTAAAATTGTCAGACTGAAATGTCACTGGCAGCCATAAAATTATTAAAGTTAATACAAAGAAAGAAGATCATAAAATTAGCAAAGAGTCTCCGTCATTTAAACTTCCCATACGGGATAGTCGGTCATCCACTTCTCTCTGACGGTAAAACATTCCTCAAAGGACTGAAAATTCAAAAGAAATCACATTGCTTATTATTGGTTGTAGATAACACTGAACACAAAATTCCACACGTTTCTGTGAGGAGTGACAAACCATCTTACCTTTTATTATTTTGGGACAAGAGTCTTATCTTTGAGAAACATCTTTTTGGAAGGTCTTCCTTTACTTTCATAAAATGAAAAAAATTAGTTCTATTCCAAACCGGAAATCCAATCAAAAATGAAAATTTCTGGAATGAAAACTAAACAAATTCCATGTAAAATGTAACCAGCAAAGGACATGACAATGAGTAAGCATTTTATTATTTGGACGGGCGAGGTAAAAACTTTCTGAGTAATCATTTGTTGTATCGGAACGAGCATTTGTACATCAGGTTACAGCACAGGTGTGTTTAATCCGCTTAGGACCGACTTAAAGTGAGACAGAGGTGCTGAAGCGTGGCCTCTGCAGCGCAATCAATACTGAAAGTGATCGCAAGAAGGGATTATTGTGACCTCGTTTTGCACGATAATTGCTCACGTTCCCACACTATCGATTTACATAAACAAAAAAAAACAACTGCTTTTACAGAAATTTATATGAATTTAACGAAGATTATAATAAAAACTAACGAAAGGTAATGTAGGCATGCAAATTACTATTTTAATATACATGTTACGGCCAGGCCCGTACCCAGAAATGCCTGCTCTATGACGCTCCTTTGCGTTGAGTTAGTATGTCTTTATCGCTTCTGCCTCTCTCTGAGGGGGGGTTGATGAATCAGACACATGCAGTAAAGCAGACTATTTCGTCACTATTTCTCCATTATACAGAGATTTCGCAAAATCTCTGTATAATGGAGAAATAGTGACGAAATAGTCTGCTTTACTGCATGTGTCTGATTCATCAACCCCCCCTCAGAGAGAGGCAGAAGCGATAAAGACATACTAACTCAACGCAAAGGAGCGTCATAGAGCAGGCATTTCTGGGTACGGGCCTGGTTACGGCTAAAGCTGGAAATCGGTTAATCCTAGGATTAACCGGTTAAAGCTGGTAATTCTAGCTTTAACCAATTTCGCCGGTTAAAGCTGGTAATTCTAGCTTTAACCGGGCAAAATTGGTTAAAGCTGGGAATTCCCAGCTTTAACCGATTAACCAGTACACCCGGTTAATGTTAGGGAAATTGTATGTTACATAAATTTTATGGAAAAATTTTGGAATTTTTTTGACAAAATGCTACAATTTTTCGTGAAATTGGGCACTAAATTCAGAAAATTTTCCCAAATTAACTCAAAATGAGTGTTTAACAATTTAGCCATTTAGATTTTGGATGTTTTTTGGCAGGGCATTTCTCAAGTATTTAAAAACTCGTTTCTTTAGGTTAGACAAATTGCACAATCTCTCGTTTTTTCCAACATTCTGCTCTATTGTTAGGAAGAGCACACAAAATAGGTACTTCTTTACTTGGGGGGCAGCTTTGAAATTGTCTATCTCCTTGTGTTTCCGGTAGGATATCAGGATTGACGAATTTTTTGAATTATGAAGTAAGCAAAAATTTCGAATTTTAGTTAATTTGGGAAAATTTTCTGAATTTAGTGCCCAATTTCACGAAAAATTGTAGCATTTTGTCAAAAAAATTCCAAAATTTTTTCATAAAATTTATGTAACATACAATTTCCCTAACATTAACCGGGTGTACTGGTTAATCGGTTAAAGCTGGGAATTCCCAGCTTTAACCAATTTTGCCCGGTTAAAGCTAGAATTACCAGCTTTAACCGGCGAAATTGGTTAAAGCTAGAATTACCAGCTTTAACCGGTTAATCCTAGGATTAACCGATTTCCAGCTTTAGCCGTAACATACATATATCAATAAATGGCGCATTGTTACTTATCTCCTACTGATAGCTCACTGTTATTTATGACGAAAAACCAAATACCGCTTAAATTAGGACAAACACCATAAAAATTCCAGGTATGATCTTCATTTAGTCCAATAACCTCCGAAATTCCCCTGAATATGGGCCTTTTTTACAGTATTTTAATTAGGAGTTAATATGTTTTGTTAAATATTAGTGAACTTAATATTTGTATGAAGTAAAGCCACTCAAAGTATAACAACGGTGTATTACCATTCCGACAAAGCGAAGCACAGTTATTAAATTTATTTAAATTGTTATTATCATTAAATTATTATAACACAGTTATAGCGAAAGGTATATCACAGGATAGTGGATATGGAGCAGGAATAGTGATTGAATATTTTGAGCATAAGTAATCCCAGAAACATAAATGAAATTTCTAACTTTTAAGTGATTACAATCGGTACTCTGTGCCATGCATTATGTAGTAGTCCTCGCACATTCCATAGACCTGTTGCTGTCTCAGGTTGAGTGTTGTATGCTCTGTCGGTAGCTTTACAAACAAGCATGAATTTGTCGCCCTCTTTGGGGATTTTCACTTCGGCCCGCCACAAGGTCCATGCCCACATGTGATCGAGGTCTTGATCTGGGTCTTGCTGCAATGCTGCTGATTCCCACGTTTTTCCGCCATCCACGGACACCTCAACTCGAATGATTCCTCGTCCTCCACCACTCCAAGCATAACCACATACTTCTATAGCTCCGTTTTCTAAAAATATAACACTAACTGCACTTAAAATTATTCGCAATTTGCATTTCATATTTATTTGCCAAAAATTACTTAACCAGACAAAATGTATTCAGGAAATTATATGTGAGAATATTATTGCTAGAAACACGAAGTTGAAAAATTAAAATATGAAATCTGACACTCTAGTAATCTAAAATTGTGTCAGATAGAATCTCAATCCCACTTAAGATTGAAAAAAATTTTTAATCTGCATTAGACATCTTCTGATGAGACTCGACTAACGTGGTACTAGCATAATTCTAAGCGTCTAGAGTTATAGTCGAAACGGTTAGTAAACGAGATTCATTTACAAACATTCTTTCGTAACCCTAATCAAAGTTACTTTAGTAACTAAAACATTAGGTAAAAACATAAATTCTATTAAAATTTTTTAAAGAAAGTACAAATAAGTTATAGATTTACCTCTATTTACTTTTGCATTGGGCGCTGGAACACAAATTGCGCTTTGAACCGGATATTCTTGAATTGCGGGCACAGAATTAAAGTCAGGAGTGTCTCCTATTTGAACGTTGGGCGGAAAAGCTCTAAATATTATTTATACGGATATGCAAATATTGTATTTTTAAACTCACTTATAGTCTTTTTGTTGCCAATGGCTGGGACTCTCGACGTCACTGATGTGTATTTTTGTGACCCATTTTACTTGTCGAGCTCCAACAACCCCTGGGGCAATTATCCTGATAGGATAACCATGATCTGGTGGAATATCTGCGTCGTTCATTTGATACGCTATTATTACTTCTGGTTGCATTGCTTTCTCGAATGGAATTGAGGCGCCATAGCATGTGCCTAATTGTGAATCTGTGACAAAATGTAAAAAGCTGAAATACCTGTGGGATCAGTGTCCGCCCCTTCAAAATGGACGTGTTTTATGCGTCGGTCGTTTGGATCGACACCGGCAACCATTAGGACGTCCTGGAAGATGATCAAGATTTTACAGTTTGCAAATGTTTATGAGATAATTAAAATTTGACTATAACTCTCTTGGATTAAGAAGCCAGTAATAATAATGAATTCCAAAATACTATCCCGGTACTTGTTTAGATCCTCCCCCATTCGATGGGGGGGGGACTAAACAATTTATAAGGCATTTTTGTTTAGTTCCCCCCCATCCTACACATTCAACTGAAAATTTCACTGTCTACATCAAAACAATGACGTTCTTTATTTAAAATTTTTAAATGAAGAACGTCATTGTTTGATGTAGTGAAATGATGTAATGAAATTTGATGTAATGAAATTTAAAACTCCGCAGACTGACAAAATGACTTTGTCAAAAAATCAATAGGGGGGACCCTATGGATTGAAAAATCATTTTTCGGAAAATTTTGTCAAAAAAATCAATAGGAGGGACCCTATGGATTGAAAAATCATTTTCTGAAAATTTTGTCAAAAAAATCAATAGGGGGACCCTACTGATTTTTTGGCGAAAAATGTAGGATGGGGGAACTAAACAAAAATGCCTTATAAATTGTTTAGTTCCCCCCATCGAATGGGGGGGGGGATCTAAACAAGTACCACTATCCCTAACTTTGGATCATCAAGATGTTAAAATTATGCAGAGATAGTAAAACGATCTAGAATTACAAAAACATGCAATGTTATTCAACCTGCTAGTAGTATTTCTTTATATTTATATACCAATACTTACCCTCAATCTGCATCCGGTCCACTTAGCATTGCTAATAGCTGTTCCTGTCCACATGAGGCCCTGAACCTTTTTGAAGTCATTCATATCATTTCTTCGATTCCCGGCACACTGAACTGTGGAAGTTACAGACACCGGTTCGTAGTTCATCTTCAAGTCTTTCACCGAAAGAGACACTGATCGCTTAAGTCCAATTCCATCCAGTTGTAGTTTATGCGTATCTGCGTTTGTCTAAGCCAAAATTGCCTCTTTATTTTCTGGAAGTTTGAAAATACCTGTGGAACAGGCATGTGATTGCGCACGAAGAACAGCTGATTCGGAGTGCGAAAGTCGTCAATTAAAAGGGAAGGAGGCGTCTCGGCATTGAACGGCTTTTGAGAATTAATTATCAGAGCGGGATGTCTTATTGGATCTGTGCTGAACGGGTCATTTACATCCCTCTTCTAAAATATTAGTTAGTTTTTGTGGCACATTTATATTATTTATGTATGTTATGGCTCAGGTAAACAGAAATGGCAATGTAAAAATTCAATTTATGTACCAAATATTTTTTGTCTTGAAAGTATATTACTTGAAAATGTTCGTATTCAAATGGCATATTCTCATCTGTCCTGATCATATCCGTACGAAAATATTCATATTAAAAATGCTTTCTGCTCTGGAAAAATTAAGATTCAAATTTTGCTATTTCGCGCTGCTTAGCCTTCTATTAAAAAATTATAACCTGTGCCATTGACGCCTTCAGATCCTCGACATCCAAACTGCCTATTCTGAGCTCCTCCAATATTTCTGCCACTTCCTTTGTATTATGTTGAGCATATATTGCCCAAAATGGCTCGACAGATCCTCCTGCTGCCAACAAAATTTTATCTCCACCTGGATGAGAACCCGCGAAGTCGGTCACATCGTACACACCCTAAATTGTACAGGTTTAGGCAAGTCACAATAAACAGAGTTCTTACATTCTTGAACGTAACCCAAATTCTCTGTTTTGAATCTTGGGTTTGGTTGTGTTTCTTCACTTCGTCCATTCTGAACACAGGAAGGTCGGGCCTTTCGGGCGGTTGAAACTCAACTGTCTGACCTGTACCGGCTTTGTCTGTTTGACTGGGACTGCGTAGCCCAATAGCAACATTTGTTATATCTCGATTGGGCGTGGAATTCGTGTTGATCATGGAATCGGCCATATATCCAATTCTAAATAGGTGATTCCTAGGTGCGTAATGCTGTCGTATTTTATGATTGTATGCACCCTCATCGTCATTCATGCTCAGGCTATAGGCAACACTGGCTGAAGCAACAAGTCCACCGATTGCGGGATAATATTTCCGAACGAATAGATACATTATTGGACGAGAGACCTAAATAGATAAATATTATATATCTATCGATGAACTGTTTCTCTTGAAAGATGTCTTGATACTATTGTTTTTATACTGTCATACATTGTTGATATATACAAATCATTACACACAAAATATTGGAATAAAGACATTCTGGAAAATATAATTTCCGTAGAAACTTTTGTAGCACGACATTTGAATTTGCGTTTCGCATTTTGTGATTTTCCAAAATATGGTCCATTATTTGCAATGTTTTGGCTAAATCACAAACATGGGACTGGAAAACAAGAAGTATAGATTATTTCTTTACAGTAACATTGGACGAAATCCTTTATCACTATAATATGATCTCATTTTCATGGATTAAAATTACGGTATTTCACGCATAAAACGGTATTTCACGGATTAAAATTACTAAGGTAAACTTTTACCGAAAGGAATCATTTGCTTGGAAATATGCTTTAAATCAAACCTTCTTTGATTTGATTCCACCAAAGATCACTCGGTAAATTAACCGAAAGGTATTCTCTTAGCAGGTAGATTTGCTGAGATATAGTAGGTAAATATTATCCTACAAATTACCCAATTTGGCCATGTTCACACCGTTATCATCATCACGTGTTTGTAAGGCGTAATCATAAAACTGAACGTGCGAAGACTTTGTTCTTCCTAGAGAAAGTTGTCGCACCAATTAAAATCGCCGGTAAATAAAATGTAGGAACGAAAATATTGTTCATTTTGTAAATGTCTCAAAACGAATAAATTTGGCGGTCAAATTTAAATTAATTTATTTTAAAATTAAATCTTCCAAACGCTCTATAACATCGATAATATACAATATGAGAAAAGTTGGGTAATTTATGAAGTATGTGACCCATTTTGCATTATTGTTGAGCATATTCGTCGCTTAAGTTGCCATCTATGTCTGCTAGTATTTTTATTGACCTTAGAAGAAGGTTATATAAATGAAAACCAAAGTCTAATAATATTTTCGTCCATAAAATTTGGCAACTCATAAAGCCGATCGGAAAATTCCAGACTAAATATATTTATATTTTCGACTCTAAGAGAAATGTTTTACAAGAAAGAAACTAGAACGTTTTTACAAACCTGCCCCTAAATTCCACTTTGTAGCGCTAGATGTGGACTAGAAATATGTCCCATCCATGTAAGTTGTGGAAAATTGGAAACATTTTTAGTGTTACATTTTTTTAACAAGAGGGAAAATATTTTGTTATTTACATTTTCAATCTTTTGTCAAGAATGAATGTAATAACTTTTAAAATTTAATTTCCAAAATTTTGGTAATGAATGGTTAATACTGAAATTATTGGAAATTCCTCTATTTATTATGAAGTATTATATATTGTTACTAGGGGTCGGCAATTGTTACTAGAGCCCGAGCTTCGAGCCTGACCGACCTGTTTTTTGGTCATCAAAAATTGGTCTTTTTTGTTGTTTTTTGCTAGTATTTCGTATATTTAATGGAAATAGACAAAACTGAGACGATTCAGTTAATTTTAAAAATAAAATTTACATGCAAAGTCAAATTTTATCTGTATTTTTCCAAAAATTTTTCCGGGAAAATATCAAAATGTCCAAATTTTTCCATTTTTGCTTATGGTTTTTGCAAAATTTTTCCATTTCTGATGATTTTCATATGAAAATTTTTAATATTTTTAAAATACTTGATGGAGAAGAGATTGACCGCACTGGAAATTTTTCAATTTTATGCCGATTTGTCACAAAAAATTTGCACTATTTCAAAAATAATGTAAACCTTCTAATTTAACCCCGGGTGTATAATTATTCGATCGACCTCTAGGGGTGGCAAAATTAGGGGGGTAAAAATAGAGGGGGCAAAATTAAACCGCTCGATTTTTCGCGCCGCGCCGGAGGCAGCGAAAATTTTTGAGCTTTTTGCTTAAATTTCAAAAATTTTCGTCATTTTTTGACAATTTTTCAAAAAAATTCAAAATTTGAATTCCCGTCCCAAAAATTTTAGATTTTTTTCGAAATTTTTGAAAAATTTGGGAAAATTTTGCAAAAATGGCAAAAATAGGTAAAAAAATCAAATTTTTGGAAAAAATTTTGAACTAAAATTTTCGCCTGCACAGAACTTAAATTTTCCAATTTTCGGCTTTTTTAGCTTGAACATCGGTAGTTTTTGTTACTGAACACGACAATTTCCGTTTAGTAACACTGGCAAAGGAAATAAAAATCTGCGTCGCCGGCGAAAATTATTCGATTTTTGGCCCTGACCATATGATTTTCCCTGAAACTGGTCATTGAATGTTGCTCAAACTGCTCAGCTTTGTCGTATTTCGTCGCATTAGTACAAAGTGAGACGAAAACAATGGAAGGAAATACAGAGCCGCAAAAGCGCCGCAGGCAAAATTTTTTTGAAAAATTGAGTAGTTTGCAAAAATAAACATTGAAAATTTTGCTTGTTCTTCGAAATATTTAGAATTTTTCGCTCGGCCGCGCCCAATGGGCGCGGCCAAAAATGACCGAGCCCGAGTCCGTCAGGCTCGGGCTCGGCCTCTTTTTTCCGAGCTTCGAGCCCGACCTACCCGGGCTCGGGCTCGAAAGCTCGGGCTCGCCGACCCCTAATTGTTACATATATAAAATATATATAATATCACGTAAAAATACCATAAAATTTAATTATTTCATTCCAGGCAATCAAATACACAAAAGAATGAACGGCACCAATTCTTCCTTGGAAAACATAAAGGTTGGTGCAAGCAATAATTTTATTTCTTCTCCCTCTCATTACCCCTACGCCGACTACCGTAGTATAGCATTAGGAATCAGCCGATGAATCTGGTCTTTTTCCTTCATTAATACTGTTTCTTTTTCTTGACCAGACTTCTGAATTTTTACCAGGACTTCTAAATTTCTATGTATATTTCTCAAAAAATCTTTTATTACATTTGCTCAAAGCAGATCAATTTATGTCTTTTTCTGATTAAAAAATTGATTTCATATTGCTTCTATTTATTTGGATTATTTGTTAGAGGGCTGCTTTTCTTCACACATCTCAGTTACAAAAACTCTTAGCTACAGGAAACGTGAAATTACTATCACATTTTCAGAGCTTAGCTCAAAAAAATTGTTGCTACCTAGAAACACATTTTTTCTTTATACGATTTTTATCTGTATCCTTTATGTAAAATAATAATATTTTTTTAGAGTTGCGATACCGCAACGTCGCTCCGCTTTGTTCGCATGAATGAAAACGCTAATGCACCGACATATGGCTCGGCAAATGCAGCGGGCGCTGATTTGTGCAGTGCTGAGAACTGCGTTGTCCCTCCACATGGTATTTTATTTTTAAAATTATAAATTACATTCCTTAATTTGAGGTCGTTTATTGGTGTCAACTGGACTCCAAGTGGCTGTGCCTCCAGGACACTATGGTCGAGTTGCGCCTCGCTCTGGCCTTGCCGTTAAGCATTTCATTGACGTTGGTGCAGGAGTCGTCGACGAGGACTATCGCGGAGAACTTAAGGTTCTCATATTCAATTTCAGCGATGCAGAATTTCAGGTGAGGTTTTATTTGTAAGGTGCACATTTAATCATTCAATGACGACAACCTCGCACTCTATTTCGGCATGAAAATATATTTATATCCTCTCCAATATTCCAATTTTGAGCAAGCATAGCTAAGTCTAATACGGTTCACTAATAAATTAGAACACACAGAAGAGTTCGCTGTTATGTGCACGAAAATGATTGTATATAGGTTAGCTATCAATTAGTTTTGATGAATATACGCCTACAGTAGTTATTTTCGTTTAGGTGAAAGTTGGCGACCGTATCGCTCAGTTCATATGTGAGAAGTGTACTCGAGCAGAAGTGGTCGAGGTTGACTCTTTGGACGTGACTGCTCGAGGCGCCGGCGGATTCGGTTCAACCGGCATAAACAACAAGGTTGCCTAAAGTGACCCAATTGATTGTATTTAAATATTTTTTCCGTTTTACTGCCATGGCTTTAATAATGCTCTGTTTGCTTAATTTATTGTTTCAATAAATGCAATTGAATAACGTTTTCCACATACATTTGCAACTTTCTGTAGTGTCTGAGAATAGCGTCGTGATTTAAGTGCCGTTTGAATTTCGAAAGTAACACCGAATTTTAATAGTTGCGTCAGCATTAACATTTGTTTTCTCATGACAGTTTCACACTTCTCTTACGACAATATGCTTGTTTTCTGAAATTGGTTCTATGTCTAAATTTCCCACTTCGATGTTGTTAGTTTGATTTACCACCACGTATTGCGAAAGCACAAGTGCTTGCCAACAAGATTTTACCTGTTGTTCTTGGGTGTCAAATCTGAGATTGCTAACCCTTTCTTAAAATCGTATTTTAAAGGGGTTAGAAATATCAAATTTGAGGTAGCCAAACAAAAGTAGGCTTCAAATTTGAGGTATCTAATCCCCCTAAACCGCAAGTGAGGGGCGGATGTCCGGAACGCCCAGAATTGTGTTCCGCCGATACAGAGACGCGAATTTAAAAATATTGATAAAATTCTGCGAATTTTGTTAGCCACCTGGTATATATTACATGAGGGAAACCTTTAATCAACGCTGTAGAGAACATGGTTAACATGTGTTTCACTTATTTACTTTATTACTGTCTGTGTTCTGTTTCAATTTTAGCTTCTACTTTGTACGAACCAGAAGAAGGAAATGTTTTCTCAATTTTTATAATTCGACTTAAAAATCTGGAAAATAAATTTCGCCTTATTATTTGTGCCTAGTTTTCAAGTACTAGTGTCATGTACTTGAAAACAAGATATTCAGAAGTTGTGATCTCAGATAGCAACGAAATTTACTAAATAATTTTCAAATTAATATTAATAAAAGTCTAAACAGAAGTTTAGTGAATTGAGAAAAACAAAAGGAAATTGTTATGTCAATAATAATAAATATAAATGTAAAATAGTTTCACTTTATGGACTTTTGTTGTTTGTTCGGCATAAAATGTTATCCATAACTTATACGTCAGAAATATGGATTGAGGAAAAATTGAATGACGATGATGGGGCTGAATGGTCAATCGGATTATCGATTCACTATTTTATCGTAGCTCGTTTCCGATTTCCCTTTGCAAAACCATTTAATCTATTTTGGGCAACATTCTAAATAAAGTCCATAACATGTTCACTTCATCCAGACTTTGCTATGAAGATGCTTCTGAGACTACTCAGAAATTGGCTTTTTGATTTCATATTCTCAAACCATTAAGTATGGGAAAATCTCATTAGCCTAGTGGCGCACTTAGCCAGGTTATCTAAAAAGGGCTAAATCTCCCAAATTTTCAAGGGATAAACCTTTCTTGGGATAAACCTTTTTTGGCAGGACCTACAGCTCGCCTAGGGGCACAGAATAAGTCTTATTTGGAATAAGCCTTATTTGGAAAGTTATCGCTTAAAGCAGTTCAAAATTCGTTTTTGAGATTCCAAAAACGGTTTTTAAACATCCTTGGGCCATTACTTAGGCTTAAGCGCCAGTTATTGCCAGTTTTATGTTACCAGGCTAAGTGCGCCACTAGGCTAAAGTGGTAGTCTCCATAAATATGACCTTTACATCTCTCAGTGTTATAATTCTATTGAAAAGATGATGATCCTATCCTTCTATTGAAAAAAATTTAAAGCGATAACGGTTTAGGATTTTTATTGCGTTTCGCTAACCATAAATTTTCACTCATATGAACTTGGGATGATTTTTCTAAAGGTAGTTCTAACATGTAAAAGAAAAGCCGTTAATCAACAAATAACCTTTTGTAAGTAACTAAGCCAACGCGCGGTGCTTTTTATACGTTAAGTGGGGATTAATAGTTTCTAGGCCCACCCTCGCTTACAAATCAAAGCGGATTCGGTCGATCGGTCAAAGGACATCCAAGGAATGAGCCAGCCACAGCAGAAATGATTTGCAGAATTGACAGCCGATAAGAAATATGAGAGAATGCGAAGGAAATGTAATCGGGGTCTTTCCCGACACTCTGCTGGGCCATTGGGCCGCAAAGGGGCAGCTGTGATCAATGGCCGACGCTGATGTGTGGGAAATCCAAAGATTGATTTCAATGCCCGTCTCGACTTTTGGTTTTGACTCATAATAATAATTTCATAATCCGCGACTTGGGTGCCTGTCACGCTAAATATTGCGATTAATATTGCGAGCTACTTTGCGACTCTCAAGCGAACGGCGCGCGAACACGGCTGATAGAGAGACGCGAGCCGAATTCAGCGACATCAAGCGAATGTGGGTCACTAATTTGCAATTCTCTAAAGCATCAAGTAAAACTTTTGTTACAAATCAACCATTTACTTTTATGCGTCTTCTTGTTTTCATCGCTAGTTTTATTTTTGTTCAAATTATTTTTAAGTCCCCAATTCACATGGAAAAACTATCTGAGTATAATAATGAAGTAGAGCCATACAGGCGTATATGTCCCAATACGTTGTCCCAATAACTTGTTTTATGACGGCTGAAAGTAAATTAATGCAAAGTCCTTTTTCGATCCGAAACTGCGACTTTTCACACCAATCCGACTCTATTGAACGACCGAAGCGAGGCTTGACAGCAATGATTATGCACTCATCAATGACGACCCCTAACACGACCACCACTCCGACTTCGAATATTTCGACGACTAACTCACAGCAATTTCCGGCCAACATTACCCAATTCAGCAGTTTTGATGGCTTTCGACCGGAATGGCAATCTCATCAGCCTCCGGTCTTTCAGAACAATAATATGGGAGAGCAACAGATGCAGGAGAAAATGAGTATAGGTTAGTCGCCTCGCTTTAGAGTTAGAGCTAGCCTCATTTAACATGCAGCAGCCTTCAGATCCAGAAACGAAAGTTATTGCCGAAGATGTTATTATTTTCCGCAATAATTTAGAACCACAAATTCTAATTTATCTAAATTCAGCACATAGTTTCTTCGCCCAAAAATACAAATTTAGCAAAATATCTAATTTAAGTGTGCATTTAAGCAGAAAAGTGTTCTTGTAGAAACTATACCAAAATATCCGGAAACAAAATTAAGATCACTTGCTGCAACTAATGAGTCAAGTAAGTGCATCGATCAAAGCGGGTGACTTTTCTACACATCTCGCCGACAACATATTTGTCTTGTGCCAACAGCTTAAAGTATACGGTCAACACTTGGAACAAAGTTACAAAAGTGAGTAGATTCGTTCTTAATTATGAAGCAGTTACTTAAAACTTATTTTAAACATAAGATTCCAGAAACTAACTCTTAGACTGTTTTAGATGATTTAAACAAAATATTCGTTTCATTACGACAGGCGTGCTGCCGAGACAATGGCCAGTTAGGAACGCCGTGCCGCCTAAAGATGATGGAAATCGTTGAGCTTCGAGCAATGGGCTGGCGCCCGAATTACTGTAATTTTGAATTGAAAAGCTTAAATTATATACTATTTTGTTGATAAGATAGGCTTAGGCTTCCTTATGCCTTAAGGAAAATGATATTCTGGCTAAAATGTCCGAAATGCATAAATGACACGCTGAGCCAATTTGTCCCCGCTGGACACCATTTTGAACTTTTATACAGAAACACAGCGGTCGTACATAGCAGTCATTAGCTTTTAAAAACTAACTTTTAAAATCATGTGCTACACGACGTGATAACTATTTAGCGCATACGCAATACTACTTGAATCGACCTGAACAAACTTCGACGGCCAATAACAGTATGATTTATTTGAAACCATTAATAAAACCGCACTCAAAAAATAGATGCCAAAATTACCCAAACAGTGAACGATCAAAATCCCTCAACGGTACAGCAATTTGGCTCAAATATATCGTACAAAAGTGCTACGTCTCAGCCACCAATTTCGATGACAACGTCGACACCGTCGCTTCCGTTTAATTACTGTGTGCCTCCGCCACAGGCACAGGTGCAATCGCCTTCGAATTCGCAATATGTGTTTGTGTCGGCCGATAATTCACCAAATCCAGCACCGGCGGCAATCCCCACTGGTCCCGGATATATTTTAATACCTGCAGCCGGTAAGCTTTAGTTTTATAATATTTTTTTCGAGATATTCTCAGAAGTTGGAGAGAATTATATAAACCGCATTCCTAAAAGTCTTATGCAAACACAAAAATGTCAACCTCCAGAGTGCGTCAGTTGTTCCAACTCATCAAATTTAACCCTTCATTGCCCGACCGTGGGATTTTGCTGATTTTTGGTATACTGGTACATCTCGTGATTCTAACAGATGGGTATTTTTCTTTTTCCGAAATTCTTTCAAAATCCATGATATTTTTCCGAAACCATTCCCTTCTATGGTTTCGAAATTTTCAACAGAATTTCGAAATTTTTAAAAGCCTAAGAAGCATTTTCTGCTCAATTTCGATGCGTTGAGCACGAATCTGAAATTAGTTTTTGCGTTGAGTGTCAAAAAATTTTTTTAGCTCATTCTCCAATTTTTCGAAAGAGCATCTCGAAAATATCGCAAAAAATTTTCAGCGAAAAGGCAAAAACTAATTACATATCCTGATTCAGGACAAAAAGTTGGCTATAGAAGAACAATTTCGGATAGGAGACCAAAAACATGGCCAAAAATTTACTCCAAAGTTGTGTGCATTTTCGCAACGCTGGGAAGCAAAGGGGTCCGCGTTGCGTTTTTGATAACACCGGGAAATGAAGGGTTAAACATAGTTTTCTTGGATCAAAATAAATTCAATATTTATTTGAATTTATTTTGATAACTGTAAATGATAATTTTAGGCGGGTGGTCTAATCCAATGGTGTCAGTCGCAACTCCATTCATGCCACAATCGCCCGTACTTCCACACATGGGTAATTTGACTCGCGCACCGCCTCTTATATCTCCGGATGTCGATTGGCAGCACCGTCAAATGATCGGATATTTGCAAAGCAACAGCGCGAATGCAAGTCCTGTTATGGGTCATAAGCAATTTCCTGGATTAGCCAGCAGCCAGAGACCAAACTTAGTACGAATGGACAGTTCGAAGTCGAGCAAGTCGCAGCAATTTCGCGAAGAGATGACTATTAGAAATTGCGACTCAGGAAAGAGTACGTGTTTCAGATTTTAATGAGGGAATCAAAAGCTGATAGCTTATACTATAGCGAGCGGAAAGTTGCCTACACATTTTCTTGCTACACTGTTCAATCAAATCTCCAGGCTGATACTATTTTTGACTTATACACAAAATGGCAATAATATACACACATTTTCGTTTTAGTCATGGGCGTTAAAGGGAGGCGTGTCGCATTGGTAGAAGAGTTGAGTAAAACTGTGATCAGTTTCCAAAAGGTTGAATCAAAAAGCAAAGACCGTGTCTTGACAATCACAGGACCTACAGAGGAGGCTATTCAACAAGCGAAAAAACTCATTGAAGAAACAATTCGCAAAAATGTGTCACCTACCAGGGTTGGTGTTTAATTTCTTCACTGCGTAGAAGAAACGTAAAAATATTTCATTTGTCAGGAGGGTACTGAAAGTGCAAATGCAGAAACAGAGGACGAAGAAGACGACCCTGGAATTTCTATAGAGACTACCACGGACGGAACTCTGAAACTATGTTGTGCAGACCCAGACGTGCTCCAGGTAAGCGAGGAAATAATTACTGTCAATTTGGTGAGCTAATTTACGAATAAATTGGGGTCTTATGTTTAGTATTATTCATTAAGATTTATTTATAAGTCCTATGCGAAATGAAAAGACCGTTTTCTTACGTAAACCTTTTCGATGTTACTGATTCGCCTTATTTCTGCCATTGATTTCAAATATTTCCCGCCCAATTCAAACAATAATTATAGATTTACCCCTGAAAATAGGGTCTTAGTCTAAGCCTAAAGTATGCCCTTTTAAGGGTTGTGCATAAAGCCACATGCCAATTCAGTGACAAAAATAAGTCGAATCAGTGGCACCAATAAAGTTTCCGTATTTTCTTTCTGTCTTTTCGTCTGTTTCTTTTCTCATTTCTTAACAATTTCTCTTTACAGGCAGCCCAAGTTGCTCTAAGTGACTATTTGAATCGCGCCCACCGCTCATCTCGCATGAGCGCGGGCGAGCGCGAGCTAAGAAAGGAGAGACGAAAATCCATGCCATTACATACCGCACCCGATAAGGAAAAGCAAAGCGAAGAGCCAAATCAACAAAATAGCGAACAATTAAATGAAACAAATAATCAGTAAGTATTCTCCGAGATCATCGCTTATACTCGTAAATATTTTGTTTTATTTTAGAGAAGTACGCCGTAAATTGACCGGAAGCACTCCAAATTTGGCCAATGAAAACACATTTGCTATTCCCAAAGAATCAGTGGAATCCAAGTCTCATGGAAATGAGCCAAATAAGAAAGCTATTGAAGAAAAAACAATCCGTTATGATCGTGCCACCTTACTGACCATTGCCGAAGGATCTTGTACTGAAGAAAAGTCACAAAATGCCGCTGACGAAGTCAAGGGCGCAGCGCCGGAAATTTTACGAATACACGAATAAAACAAAGAAAATCACAAAAAAACGAATTAACTTTTTGAGAACGATAATTGGCGTTTTAGTATTATTTTGTTTGTTAATCAGTCTAACGACGCGTTTCGTAAATATATGCATAATAAGCTCAAAATACTCTTGAATCATAATATTACAGTGAAAACAAATAATCCTTCCGCGAAATTGACGTCCTAAATTTTAAGTTTATCTGCAATAAAACTTTAGTATTGACTGGTGACGTGGAAAATATATACAGCACAGGCATATCTATCCAGGAGAAACGAGATCCCAGGATCTACCCTTTCCACAAAATTTTCATAATTTGTAAAAACATGCTTCTCGGCCCATTTTGGGATATTTTTCAAAGATATTCCTGATCTCTTATCCTGGGATGAGATTTATGTCTCTCGCCTCATAAATTTAAGACAAAAATTTTTCTTATTTATCCCCAAATATCCCGGCTCCCAAAACTTCCCAAAAGACCTAAATTTATCCCCGAAATAGGCCAGAAGGACACGAATGTTCCTAAGTAACATTCGTGTCCCTACAATTTTTGTTCTTTTTCGTGCGATATGACCATGACTTTTTTCCTGATTCCATGAACCATTTGTTGCTTAATTATTTTGATTTTCAGAGGTACATCAGAGTGTGCTATTTTATATGAATACAAAAACACCATAATAGGAAAATGGTTATGTTTTGTTAGAATCCAGATCAAATTTGTACCTAGAAAACGGTATATGAACTTTGAGAAGGAGAGAACGGAGGAATAGCATTGGTCGAAAATTAACTGTAAAGGGGAAAAATGAAAATGAGTGATCTCACTATTTTGTTTATTTGACAATGATACTTTTGACATATTTAGCTATATTTACAAATGTAAACTTTTATAGACAAGTCAAATTTTCAAAAATAGGGGGGCAGCCTGAGTTTCAGCAAGAATGTTATTAGCTCCAGTGATGGCCAAAAATCGTTGATTCTTTTGAAGGCAAGTAATGAACAGGTTGTTGGACAACAGAATAAGAGGGTGACTGTTGTAGTCGGCAGGCTGGATATTTCTGCAAACGCCCGTTTCAGAATGAGGACAACACTTAATGAAAATTCCTTGTAATTTATGTTTATACATAGTAGTAAAAATTCTTTCCAAACAAAACAGGATGTATGCATTCCACTGATGCTGCCACATTCACGTTCTGGTGATGATCGTCAAGAATTTAGTGGCGAAACGGTTATTATCTTTTGAGACAAACAGATACTTTTCAAACTTAATATCGTCTTCACTAATATATTCTTTCAATTATAATACAAATTTTTCATTTTTCGCGTAAAACTACGCTAAATTATTGACACATTCCACATATTTTAATTTCATGCATTTTAATAAATTCTCTATAGATTTATTATTCAAATCCTTGTAATAATAGCAAACAATAATATAAAAGCACATATAACTTGCACAATCTCTAATAATAGAATTATAATGGAAAGATTTGCGAATAACATTCAGCCGGGATGTATAAGGTACTTTCCAAACTGAGGCATTGAATGGACCAGAAATCCTTTGAAAGCATTATAAAAAAATTTTCTAGCATGCCGGTAAAATGAAGCAACTATAAAATAAGTTCATTTTGCCAACTCGTAGTTGGCTTAGGGTTTTGCAGGATAGAGCGGTATGGTATAATGATTGCGAGCGCATATTCAGCCGATATTCAAATAATCAGTTCTGGCATGCATATATAGTGAAACCTCTTCAAAGATATATTTCCGGAAAACATTTCGTAACGCCTCACTTTGGATATGTAAATGTGAACAAATTATTCAAAACAATTTTCATCATACTAATAATTAATAACAATAGTAACAAATAAATGAGATCAGAACGGTGGTGGTCCGTTAGGGAATTCCAGTTGGGCTTCAAAACTTCTGGCAAAATTATTGAGTAGATGACAACAATATTCGTCGTCGCAGTGAGGAACCAAGCACGCTGCTCCAAGCAATAGCACTAGCATTGCCTACAACACAAAGTTGAGGAAATATTAATGATTGATTAGTTTACCTGTAAAGGCAATGCTGTACGCAGCACGCGTCTCCAGCGAGAACGTTGTCTAACATAACTGGCATGATCAACTGCGGTGCTTGGAGCTGGGTCTTCCGGAATAGGTGATGCTCCAAGGTCTTCTCTAATTTTATCACCATTTGTGGAAAGAGTCTCCGGTTCAAATTTGGAACCTGAATTTTACAAGGTTGAGGAGCTGTCTTACCAAAAAAACTCGGAATACTAAGCTTTTAGTGAAAGTTGGGATCCGACTCATATCAAATTAACAGGTTTTTGGTTTTAGCCTATCTTTTTGTTTTTGTTTTGTAATTGTATTTTAATACTTAGTATCAAACGTTATAAGTCGCTATAAATGCATATAATTTAACTCAAAATAAAAATATTAACGGATATTAGGATTTTATGCTGCTCAGACCCATCTGCATGGATCATTCACTTTTTAAAATATAAGATGGCCTATTGCAGAAGCTATATACCGGTGTATGAAATTTGTACAAGACAAATAACGCTTACTGTGTCCAAAATCACTGCTCATATCACTTGAATCTATGTCGATGTCGTCAAAGCCATGTTCTCGTAGTACATCTCTGGGTCGCTGATCGCGGAAAATGGCAGCAAAAACTTCTGCTGCGGCATCTACATCATAATCTTCCAATGGTTTATACTCTAGAGGAGCGCGAGCCGGTGGCTGTCCTGACATTTCTTCGATAGCTGCTTCAAGACGAGATTCTAATTCCACAATTTTGTCTAAAGCTTCAGCATAGGTTGCAGAAACATCAACCATTGCGATGTACTTTCTGGTCGTTTTCATTGCTTCATAGTCTGCCGTTATTTCTATCAAATGGGCTTTTAAGTCATGCAAGTCCGCGAGAATAATCTAAAAAGAAAAACTTAATACACATGTAAATTTAGAGTGGGTACATACATTCACAATTTCGGGCTTCCCTGAACGCAATGCTTCAGAAAACCTAAGTTTCAGACCTTCTAGAGCAGACAAAATATTTCCTGCTGACTGCGATAAATTATTCTCCTGGCCAATTTCTTGTAGCAATCCATTCAATATTTCCTGAAAAATGGTTACTTACTTCACAACACGGAAGATATATGACGTTTGAAGCGACAAATTTTACAAATATATTGGAATATTTTACAAACAATATTTGGCCAGTAATGTTTTACTAATATCATGTTTTTAAGAAAATTCCGCGCGTCAATTTCTCTAGTCTATGCGCACCAATAATACAGGGTGTACAATAAAAAAGGTCCTCACTTCAAACTCTCCTAAAATAGCGATAAATAACCGATATGACGAGCGGTCTTTTGTATATTCGTCAGGAGACCTGTTTTTTCAAAAAAAATTTTTTCAATTTTTGCGAATCCATGTGGTCGAATCCATTTTTGCGAATCCAGCCATCCCCCCATGGTCCAAAAAATCGGTTTTCTAAAAAGTTCCGAAATTTTTTGGAAAATAGTGTTTTTAGGGGTATTTCGATGCGCTGATCACGAATAAGATGCGCTGATCACGCAACAAGATTTCTGATATCGTGTAAAAAGGGACATTTTTCGGCGAATAATGACCAAAAATTCGTATTTTTGGACAAAATTGATAATTATTCGCCGAAAAATGTCACTTTTTTATGCGATATCAGACATCTTGTTGCAGATTCGTGATCAGCGCATCGAAATATCCCTAAAAACACTGTTTTCCAAAAAATTTCGGAACTTTTTAGAAAACCGATTTTTTGGACCATAGGGGGATGGCTGGATTCGCAAAAATGGATTCGACCACATGGATTCGCAAAAATTGAAAGATTTTTTTCTCGCTGAAATTGTGTTTTTCGGGTAGTATTCGACCCACTGAACAACTTTTTCTTCAGCGGTATGGTCGTCTGAGACGATTCGCCTGCGGGTTCGCGTCTTTTCAGTTTTACCCCAAAATTCCCCCCAAAAATGGCCATTTTTTAGATATTTGACCCCTCGGATTTTTAAGTTTCCGACATGATTTTGGGGTGATCTTTTTTTTTGTTAGACGCGTTAATGTCTCCTGATGAATATACAAAAGACCGCTCGTCATATCGGTTATTTATCGCTATTTTAGGAGAGTTTGAAGTGAGGACCTTTTTTATTGTACACCCTGTATATCATGTCACTTATAGCATAGAACGAAATAATAATGATAGTTTTACTATCTAAAGATGGATGCAGAGATTGCTAAAATATACTATGTACTAAATGAACTATAAACAAAAGAAAAAAGTTGTATTGCATATCATGTTTCGAATGACATACATTATAACATAATAAGAGACTAAAAAATTTGATCAAAGAACCATAATACCTCGTAATTCGCCTCCAATCCCTCTACTTCAACCAATAAGAAACGCACTTCGTTAGCAACAAACTGCATTGGCTCCAGTTCGAAAACAAATTGGCCTAACTGATCAATTCTCTGATGGATCTCTCTTACATGGTCCAAATCGTCCTGAAATAATAACTGAATAAAAGAAACACTAAACAAAAAATTACTTTTAATGTATTGAAGAGTTCGGTTCCAAGTAGGAGAGGTACTTTGTTCTCGAAATTCAACAATTCAAGCGGCTTGCGAGCGGCATCGAGGAATGAGTTAGCGGACTTTCGCTCTTCCACAAATTTGAGCCAGGTTGCCCATCGGTCGTCTAGCCTTTGCTTTGCTAAATAAGCTTCAGCAATATTAGACTGGAGGGTCTCAGCGCTAGGATCTTCTTTTGCTAGCTGCTCGGCTGCGTTCAGAACTTCAGCAATTTTGAGGGCCAAATCCTCGTAGCTCTGCGGAATGGCAGCAGCATCGTTCAACAGTCGGAAGGCCTGCTCAATCAGAGACACGAGTTCGTTATTTGCCCTGTTGACTTTGCTCTTTTGCAAGTCAGCCACTTTCTTCAATGCTATTTGGCGTTCGGCCGCTTCTCTCGCGTTGGCTATTTTTACCAGCATAAGTTCGAGAGAAGTCATCAACTGGTCAAATTCGGCACTCCTCTCTTGGTCTAGGCTGTCCGGCGCGATCTCGACGCGCAATTTCTCACGCAATTTTTCCACTTTCTGTTGTTGCTCAGCGAGGGCGCTTATGTTCGGCTCAGCGCTAACATCTTCTCCTTTTTGCTGCTCTTCTAGCTGGCGACCAATTTCTGCCAATTGAGACTCAACTTCGGCTTTAGCGGCGAAGAAACTGCTAAGGGCTGCGACCTTCTCTCCAACTGTCTCTCCGAGCCGCTTTATCAGATCAGCTAATCTGCCCAATTCCCACGTGCTCTTTTCTTTAATAGTCTCCGCTTCTTTTGCATCTTCTGGAATGCTTTCGAGCAAAGTCGTGATCTTCTGCTTCTCTGCCTCAAGCATTCGCAATGTGGATTCTTGTTGATCGAGCGACGCCGGTGGTGCATTCTTCACTTCGTTAACGGTGCTTTGTAAAGAGGCTGTGAGTGCTTCTATTTTTTGCTTATTTTCTGCTTGCTGGTACTCATTTGACAATTGGCTTCGGATTCGTTTAAGTTGCCCAATACCGGCGCTGATTTCCACATTTTGTGATGTTGACGGCAATTCGGATTCGAATAGCTCGGCTTCATGAAGGACCTCATTGCATCGTTCGATAGACTGCTTCATTTGACCAATTGACACAGATGGATCGCTCACTACGTTTTGTTCCACTTCGATAGCTCTTCTTAGTGTTTCGAGCAGATTTTGTCTCCTTTGAACTTGATTGCACTTCTCGGTGATCTCTGCTTCAGCCAACTGAATAGTACGATTAGGATATTCCAAAGTTCCATAAAAATTTGGTTTGTTGCTTGAATTTACTTAAATTAAAAATGCACATAACGGTACAGAATTATTTTATGGGAACTTACAACGAACACTCACCTGGTGAAACGTGATACACAGGAATTTACCCCCACCTTGTGGGCATTTGAACGGTGCCAATCATTTTGGCATATACGTTACAAAAAAAGTTTTACTTATACGGAAAGTTGGACTTCAGAGGCCGTTTTCGGGCATTTTTTTCTATGAAAGTCACAAAAATAAAGACATGTTCGTGTTCCCCGTAATTTTTGGGCAAATAGCGACTTTTTCAGAATTTTTTGAGATAAAAATTTTTTCACGCTTTTTTGTTGCCAGGTGATGCATGTTTGTAGGAAATAACCGTTATTTACTACAATCATACATAGACTATACTTACAGTCGGCAGTAACTATATTTATTAGGCAGCAATTTTGAGTAACATCAATATATAGAGCACATACCTCCAGTCCTCGGACTAATTCAGAAACGGCTTCTCTCGTATCACTGCTATCTACACCAGCTGTTTGCAGTTGATCATCATGTTGTTCTAATTTCTTTAACTTTTGTGTTTGGTTCTAAAATTTTAAAAACAGTTGACTGAATGAATTGATAACGATAGATTGATTACTTTGACAGTTCTAGGTAGGCAATATCAACAAATACATCCACTAAGTTTTACACAGTATCAGACAGAAATTTTTAGACTCTAGGTAGCGACCAAACTTTTTCTGTTATTGCTCAACAGTTTTGGGGATAACATTTTTCGAGAGTTGTGTAAATTATTATGATCAGTAGTTACCTTGCATTGTGTAAGGAGACCCGCGAGGTGCTCGGCTCTATGTTCTTGTGCTACGTCGACTTGCATAGATCTACGAACGAACGCTAGAAGATCCCGAGCCATTTCGTACTCCACGGATGCTGGCATCGGTTCAAAAACTTCATGGGTTGTCGTGAATGTTTCTTCCTCAGCCTTCATCTTGTCAGCTTCGGCCTTTGTTTTGGCCTCGGCTTCAGCCTTCTTTTTGTCAGCCTCGGTCTTATTCTTGGTCTCAGCTTCAGCCTTCTTCTTGGCTTCTTCGTCAGCCTTCTTTTTGTCAGCCTCGGCCTTAGTCTTGGCCTCGGCCTTAGTCTTGGCCTCAGCTTCGGCCTTCTTCTGAGACTCAGGTTTTGCTTTGAGTTCAGCTTGGCCCTTCTTTTTTGCTTCTTCCTCAGCCTTCTTCTTGTCAGCTTCGGCCTTAGTCTTGGTCTCAGCTTCAGCCTTTTTTTTTGCTTCTTCCTCAGCCTTCTTCTTGTCAGCTTCGGCCTTCTTCTTGGCTTCTTCTTCAGCCTTCTTCTTGTCAGCTTCGGCCTTTGTTTTGGCTTCTTCTTCAGCCTTCTTTTTGTCACCCTCGGCCTTAGTCTTGCCCTCAGCTTCAGCCTTCTTCTTGGCTTCTACGTCAGCCTTCTTTTTGTCAGCCTCGGCCTTTGTCTTGGCCTCAGCTTCGGCCTTCTTTTTGGCTTCTTCTTCAGCCTTCTTTTTGTCAGCCTCGGCCTTTGTCTTGGCCTCAGCTTCGCCCTTCTTTTTGGCTTCTTCCTCAGCCTTCTTCTTGTCAGCTTCGGCCTTCTTCTTGGCTTCTTCTTCAGCCTTCTTTTTGTCAGCCTCGGCCTTATTCTTGGCCTCAGCTTCGGCCTTCTTCTTGGCTTCTTCCTCAGCCTTCTTCTTGTCAGCCTCGGCCTTCTTCTTGGCTTCTTCTTCAGCCTTCTTTTTATCAGCCTCGGCCTTAGTCTTGGCCTCAGCTTCGGCCTTCTTTTTGGCTTCTTCCTCAGCCTTCTTCTTGGCTTCTTCTTCAGCCTTCTTCTGAGCCTCAGGTTTTGCTTTTAGTTCAGCTTCGCCCTTCTTTTTGGCTTCTTCCTCAGCCTTCTTCTTGTCAGCTTCGGCCTTTGTTTTGGCTTCTTCTTCAGCCTTCTTCTTGGCTTCTTCTCCAGCCTTCTTCTGAGCCTCAGGTTTTGCTTTGAGTTCAGCTTCGCCCTTCTTTTTTGCTTCTTCCTCAGCCTTCTTCTTGTCAGCTTCGGCCTTCTTCTTGGCTTCTTCTTCAGCCTTCTTCTTGTCAGCTTCGGCCTTTGTTTTGGCTTCTCCTTCAGCCTTCTTTTTGTCTCCCTCGGCCTTAGTCTTGGCCTCAGCTTCAGCCTTCTTCTTGGCTTCTTCGTCAGCCTTCTTTTTATCAGCCTCGGCCTTTGTCTTGGCCTCAGCTTCGGCCTTCTTTTTGGCTTCTTCTTCAGCCTTCTTTTTATCAGCCTCGGCTTTTGTCTTGGCCTCAGCTTCGGCCTTCTTCTTGGCTTCTTCTTCAGCCTTCTTTTTGTCAGCCTCGGCCTTATTCTTGGCCTCAGCTTCGGCCTTCTTCTTGGCTTCTTCTTCAGCCTTCTTTTTGTCAGCCTCGGCCTTAGTCTTGGCCTCAGCTTCGGCCTTCGTCTTGGGTTCTTCTTCAGCCTTCTTCTGAGCCTCAGGCTTTGCTTTGAGTTCAGCTTGGCCCTTCTTTTTGGCTTCTTCCTCAGCCTTCTTCTTGTCAGCCTCGGCCTTTGTCTTGGCCTCAGCTTCAGCCTTCTTCTTGGCTTCTTCGTTAGCCTTCTTTTTATCAGCCTCGGCCTTTGTCTTGGCCTCAGCTTCAGCCTTCTTCTTGGCTTCTTCGTCAGCCTTCTTTTTATCTGCCTCGGCCTTTTCTTGCCTCGTCAGCCTTCTTTTGGCTTTTTCAGCCTTCTTTTTTAGCCTCGGCCTTTGCTTCCTCAGCTTCAGCCTTCTCTTGGCATCTTCTTCAGCCTTCTTGTGAGCCTCGGGCCCTTTGCTTGTCACTTCTTCCTCAGCCTTCTTTTTGGCTTCTTCCTCAGCCTTCTTTTTGTCAGCCTCGGCCTTTGTCTTGGCCTCAGCTTCAGCCTTCTTCTTGGCTTCTTCGTCAGCCTTCTTTTTATCAGCCTCGGCCTTTGTCTTGGCCTCAGCTTCAGCCTTCATCTTGGCATCTTCTTCAGCCTTCTTCTGAGCCTCAGGCTTTGCTTTGAGTTCAGCTTGGCCCTTCCTTTTGGCTTCTTCCTCAGCCTTCTTCTTGTCAGCCTCGGCCTTTGTCTTGGCCTCAGCTTCAGCCTTCTTCTTGGCTTCTTCCTCAGCCTTCATCTTGTCAGCTTCGGCCTTTGTTTTGGCCTCGGCTTCAGATTCTAATTCCACAATTTTGTCTAAAGCTTCAGCATAGGTTGCAGAAACATCAACCATTGCGATGTACTTTCTGGTCGTTTTCATTGCTTCATAGTCTGCCGTGATTTCTATCAAATGGGCTTTTAAGTCATGCAAGTCCGCGAGAATAATCTAAAAAGAAAAACTTAATACACATGTAAATTTAGAGTGGGTACATACATTCACAATTTCGGGCTTCCCTGAACGCAATGCTTCAGAAAACCTAAGTTTCAGACCTTCTAGAGCAGACAAAATATTTCCTGCTGACTGCGATAAATTATTCTCCTGGCCAATTTCTTGTAGCAATCCATTCAATATTTCCTGAAAAATGGTTACTTACTTCACAACACGGAAGATATATGACGTTTGAAGCGACAAATTTTACAAATATATTGGAATATTTTACAAACAATATTTGGCCAGTAATGTTTTACTAATATCATGTTTTTAAGAAAATTCCGCGCGTCAATTTCTCTAGTCTATGCGCACCAATAATACAGGGTGTACAATAAAAAAGGTCCTCACTTCAAACTCTCCTAAAATAGCGATAAATAACCGATATGACGAGCGGTCTTTTGTATATTCGTCAGGAGACCTGTTTTTTCAAAAAAAAATTTTCAATTTTTGCGAATCCATGTGGTCCCCCCATGGTCCAAAAAATCGGTTTTCTAAAAAGTTCCGAAATTTTTTGGAAAATAGTGTTTTTAGGGGTATTTCTATGCGCTGATCACGAATAAGATGCGCTGATCACGCAACAAGATTTCTGATATCGTGTAAAAAGGGACATTTTTCGGCGAATAATGACCAAAAATTCGTATTTTTGGACAAAATTGATAATTATTCGCCGAAAAATGTCACTTTTTTATGCGATATCAGACATCTTGTTGCAGATTCGTGATCAGCGCATCGAAATATCCCTAAAAACACTGTTTGCCAAAAAATTTCGGAACTTTTTAGAAAATCGATTTTTTGGACCATAGGGGGATGGCTGGATTCGCAAAAATGGATTCGACCACATGGATTCGCAAAAATTGAAAGATTTTTTTCTCGCTGAAATTGTGTTTTTCGGGTAGTATTCGACCCACTGAACAACTTTTTCTTCAGCGGTATGGTCGTCTGAGACGATTCGCCTGCGGGTTCGCGTCTTTTCAGTTTTACCCCAAAATTCCCCCCAAAAATGGCCATTTTTTAGATATTTGACCCCTCGGATTTTTAAGTTTCCGACATGATTTTGGGGTGATCTTTTTTTTTGTTAGACGCGTTAATGTCTCCTGATGAATATACAAAAGACCGCTCGTCATATCGGTTATTTATCGCTATTTTAGGAGAGTTTGAAGTGAGGACCTTTTTTATTGTACACCCTGTATATCATGTCACTTATAGCATAGAACGAAATAATAATGATAGTTTTACTATCTAAAGATGGATGCAGAGATTGCTAAAATATACTATGTACTAAATGAACTATAAACAAAAGAAAAAAGTTGTATTGCATATCATGTTTCGAATGACATACATTATAACATAATAAGAGACTAAAAAATTTGATCAAAGAACCATAATACCTCGTAATTCGCCTCCAATCCCTCTACTTCAACCAATAAGAAACGCACTTCGTTAGCAACAAACTGCATTGGCTCCAGTTCGAAAACAAATTGGCCTAACTGATCAATTCTCTGATGGATCTCTCTTACATGGTCCAAATCGTCCTGAAATAATAACTGAATAAAAGAAACACTAAACAAAAAATTACTTTTAATGTATTGAAGAGTTCGGTTCCAAGTAGGAGAGGTACTTTGTTCTCGAAATTCAACAATTCAAGCGGCTTGCGAGCGGCATCGAGGAATGAGTTAGCGGACTTTCGCTCTTCCACAAATTTGAGCCAGGTTGCCCATCGGTCGTCTAGCCTTTGCTTTGCTAAATAAGCTTCAGCAATATTAGACTGGAGGGTCTCAGCGCTAGGATCTTCTTTTGCTAGCTGCTCGGCTGCGTTCAGAACTTCAGCAATTTTGAGGGCCAAATCCTCGTAGCTCTGCGGAATGGCAGCAGCATCGTTCAACAGTCGGAAGGCCTGCTCAATCAGAGACACGAGTTCGTTATTTGCCCTGTTGACTTTGCTCTTTTGCAAGTCAGCCACTTTCTTCAATGCTATTTGGCGTTCGGCCGCTTCTCTCGCGTTGGCTATTTTTACCAGCATAAGTTCGAGAGAAGTCATCAACTGGTCAAATTCGGCACTCCTCTCTTGGTCTAGGCTGTCCGGCGCGATCTCGACGCGCAATTTCTCACGCAATTTTTCCACTTTCTGTTGTTGCTCAGCGAGGGCGCTTATGTTCGGCTCAGCGCTAACATCTTCTCCTTTTTGCTGCTCTTCTAGCTGGCGACCAATTTCTGCCAATTGAGACTCAACTTCGGCTTTAGCGGCGAAGAAACTGCTAAGGGCTGCGACCTTCTCTCCAACTGTCTCTCCGAGCCGCTTTATCAGATCAGCTAATCTGCCCAATTCCCACGTGCTCTTTTCTTTAATAGTCTCCGCTTCTTTTGCATCTTCTGGAATGCTTTCGAGCAAAGTCGTGATCTTCTGCTTCTCTGCCTCAAGCATTCGCAATGTGGATTCTTGTTGATCGAGCGACGCCGGTGGTGCATTCTTCACTTCGTTAACGGTGCTTTGTAAAGAGGCTGTGAGTGCTTCTATTTTTTGCTTATTTTCTGCTTGCTGGTACTCATTTGACAATTGGCTTCGGATTCGTTTAAGTTGCCCAATACCGGCGCTGATTTCCACATTTTGTGATGTTGACGGCAATTCGGATTCGAATAGCTCGGCTTCATGAAGGACCTCATTGCATCGTTCGATAGACTGCTTCATTTGACCAATTGACACAGATGGATCGCTCACTACGTTTTGTTCCACTTCGATAGCTCTTCTTAGTGTTTCGAGCAGATTTTGTCTCCTTTGAACTTGATTGCACTTCTCGGTGATCTCTGCTTCAGCCAACTGAATAGTACGATTAGGATATTCCAAAGTTCCATAAAAATTTGGTTTGTTGCTTGAATTTACTTAAATTAAAAATGCACATAACGGTACAGAATTATTTTATGGGAACTTACAACGAACACTCACCTGGTGAAACGTGATACACAGGAATTTACCCCCACCTTGTGGGCATTTGAACGGTGCCAATCATTTTGGCATATACGTTACAAAAAAAGTTTTACTTATACGGAAAGTTGGACTTCAGAGGCTGTTTTCGGGCATTTTTTTCTATGAAAGTCACAAAAATAAAGACATGTTCGTGTTCCCCGTAATTTTTGGGCAAATAGCGACTTTTTCAGAATTTTTTGAGATAAAAATTTTTTCACGCTTTTTTGTTGCCAGGTGATGCATGTTTGTAGGAAATAACCGTTATTTACTACAATCATACATAGACTATACTTACAGTCGGCAGTAACTATATTTATTAGGCAGCAATTTTGAGTAACATCAATATATAGAGCACATACCTCCAGTCCTCGGACTAATTCAGAAACGGCTTCTCTCGTATCACTGCTATCTACACCAGCTGTTTGCAGTTGATCATCATGTTGTTCTAATTTCTTTAACTTTTGTGTTTGGTTCTAAAATTTTAAAAACAGTTGACTGAATGAATTGATAACGATAGATTGATTACTTTGACAGTTCTAGGTAGGCAATATCAACAAATACATCCACTAAGTTTTACACAGTATCAGACAGAAATTTTTAGACTCTAGGTAGCGACCAAACTTTTTCTGTTATTGCTCAACAGTTTTGGGGATAACATTTTTCGAGAGTTGTGTAAATTATTATGATCAGTAGTTACCTTGCATTGTGTAAGGAGACCCGCGAGGTGCTCGGCTCTATGTTCTTGTGCTACGTCGACTTGCATAGATCTACGAACGAACGCTAGAAGATCCCGAGCCATTTCGTACTCCACGGATGCTGGCATCGGTTCAAAAACTTCATGGGTTGTCGTGAATGTTTCTTCCTCAGCCTTCATCTTGTCAGCTTCGGCCTTTGTTTTGGCCTCGGCTTCAGCCTTCTTTTTGTCAGCCTCGGTCTTATTCTTGGTCTCAGCTTCAGCCTTCTTCTTGGCTTCTTCGTCAGCCTTCTTTTTGTCAGCCTCGGCCTTAGTCTTGGCCTCGGCCTTAGTCTTGGCCTCAGCTTCGGCCTTCTTCTGAGACTCAGGTTTTGCTTTGAGTTCAGCTTGGCCCTTCTTTTTTGCTTCTTCCTCAGCCTTCTTCTTGTCAGCTTCGGCCTTAGTCTTGGTCTCAGCTTCAGCCTTCCTTTTTGCTTCTTCCTCAGCCTTCTTCTTGTCAGCCTCGGCCTTAGTCTTGGCCTCAGCTTCGGCCTTCTTCTGAGACTCAGGTTTTGCTTTGAGTTCAGCTTGGCCCTTCTTTTTTGCTTCTTCCTCAGCCTTCTTCTTGTCAGCTTCGGCCTTAGTCTTGGTCTCAGCTTCAGCCTTCTTTTTTGCTTCTTCCTCAGCCTTCTTCTTGTCAGCTTCGGCCTTCTTCTTGGCTTCTTCTTCAGCCTTCTTCTTGTCAGCTTCGGCCTTTGTTTTGGCTTCTTCTTCAGCCTTCTTTTTGTCACCCTCGGCCTTAGTCTTGCCCTCAGCTTCAGCCTTCTTCTTGGCTTCTACGTCAGCCTTCTTTTTGTCAGCCTCGGCCTTTGTCTTGGCCTCAGCTTCGGCCTTCTTTTTGGCTTCTTCTTCAGACTTCTTTTTGTCAGCCTCGGCCTTTGTCTTGGCCTCAGCATCGCCCTTCTTTTTGGCTTCTTCCTCAGCCTTCTTCTTGTCAGCTTCGGCCTTCTTCTTGGCTTCTTCTTCAGCCTTCTTTTTGTCAGCCTCGGCCTTATTCTTGGCCTCAGCTTCGGCCTTCTTCTTGGCTTCTTCCTCAGCCTTCTTCTTGTCAGCTTCGGCCTTCTTCTTGGCTTCTTCGTCAGCCTTCTTTTTGTCAGCCTCGGCCTTTGTCTTGGCCTCAGCTTCGGCCTTCTTTTTGGCTTCTTCTTCAGCCTTCTTCTTGGCTTCTTCTTCAGCCTTCTTCTGAGCCTCAGGTTTTGCTTTGAGTTCAGCTTCGCCCTTCTTTTTGGCTTCTTCCTCAGCCTTCTTTTTGTCAGCCTCGGCCTTTGTCTTGGCCTCAGCTTCGGCCTTCTTCTTGGCTTCTTCTTCAGCCTTCTTCTGAGCCTCAGGTTTTGCTTTTAGTTCAGCTTCGCCCTTCTTTTTGGCTTCTTCCTCAGCCTTCTTCTTGTCAGCCTCGGCCTTCTTCTTGGCTTCTTCTTCCGCGTTCTTTTTGTCACCCTCGGCCTTAGTCTTGCCCTCAGCTTCAGCCTTCTTCTTGGCTTCTTCGTCAGCCTTCTTTTTATGAGCCTCGGCCTTATTCTTGGCCTCAGCTTCGGCCTTCTTCTTGGCATCTTCAGCATTCTTCTGAGCCTCAGGTTTTGCTTTGAGTTCAGCATCGCCCATCTTTTTGGCTTCTTCCTCAGCGTTCTTCTTGTCAGCCTCGGCCTTTGTCTTGGCCTCAGCTTCAGCCTTCATCTTGGCATCTTCTTCAGCCTTCTTCTGAGCCTCAGGCTTTGCTTTGAGTTCAGCTTGGCCCTTCTTTTTGGCTTCTTCCTCAGCGTTCTTTTTGTCAGCCTCGGCCTTATTCTTGGCCTCAGCTTCGGCCTTCTTCTTGGCGTCTTCTTCAGCCTTCTTCTGAGCCTCAGGTTTTGCTTTTAGTTCAGCTTCGCCCTTCTTTTCGGCTCCTTCCTCAGCCTGCTTCTTGTCAGCCTCGGCCTTTGTCTTGGCCTCAGCTTCAGCCTTCTTCTTGGCTTCTTCGTCAGCCTTCTTTTTATCAGCCTCGGCCTTTGTCTTGGCCTCAGCTTCAGCCTTCTTCTTGGCTTCATCGTCAGCCTTCTTTTTATCAGCGTCGGCCTTTGTCTTGTCCTCAGCTTCAGCCTTCTTCTTGGCTTCTTCGTCAGCCTTCTTTTTATCAGCCTCGGCCTTTGACTTGGCCTCAGCTTCAGCATTCATCTTGGCATCTTCTTCAGCCTTCTTCTGAGCCTCAGGCTTTGCTTTGAGTTCAGCTTGGCCCTTCTTTTTGGCTTCTTCCTCAGCCTTCTTCTTGTCAGCCTCGGCCTTTGTCTTGGCCTCAGCTTCAGCCTTCTTCTTGGCTTCTTCGTCAGCCTTCTTTTTATCAGCCTCGGCCTTTGTCTTGGCCTCAGCTTCAGCCTTCATCTTGGCATCTTCTTCAGCCTTCTTCTGAGCCTCAGGCTTTGCTTTGAGTTCAGCTTGGCCCTTCTTTTTGGCTTCTTCCTCAGCCTTCTTTTTGTCAGCCTCGGCCTTTGTCTTGGCCTCAGCTTCAGCCTTCTTCTTGGCTTCTTCGTCAGCCTTCTTTTTATCAGCCTCGGCCTTTGTCTTGGCCTCAGCTTCAGCCTTCATCTTGGCATCTTCTTCAGCCTTCTTCTGAGCCTCAGGCTTTGCTTTGAGTTCAGCTTGGCCCTTCCTTTTGGCTTCTTCCTCAGCCTTCTTCTTGTCAGCCTCGGCCTTTGTCTTGGCCTCAGCTTCAGCCTTCTTCTTGGCTTCTTCCTCAGCCTTCATCTTGTCAGCTTCGGCCTTTGTTTTGGCCTCGGATTCAGATTCTAATTCCACAATTTTGTCTAAAGCTTCAGCATAGGTTGCAGAAACATCAACCATTGCGATGTACTTTCTGGTCGTTTTCATTGCTTCATAGTCTGCCGTGATTTCTATCAAATGGGCTTTTAAGTCATGCAAGTCCGCGAGAATAATCTAAAAAGAAAAACTTAATACACATGTAAATTTAGAGTGGGTACATACATTCACAATTTCGGGCTTCCCTGAACGCAATGCTTCAGAAAACCTAAGTTTCAGACCTTCTAGAGCAGACAAAATATTTCCTGCTGACTGCGATAAATTATTCTCCTGGCCAATTTCTTGTAGCAATCCATTCAATATTTCCTGAAAAATGGTTACTTACTTCACAACACGGAAGATATATGACGTTTGAAGCGACAAATTTTACAAATATATTGGAATATTTTACAAACAATATTTGGCCAGTAATGTTTTACTAATATCATGTTTTTAAGAAAATTCCGCGCGTCAATTTCTCTAGTCTATGCGCACCAATAATACAGGGTGTACAATAAAAAAGGTCCTCACTTCAAACTCTCCTAAAATAGCGATAAATAACCGATATGACGAGCGGTCTTTTGTATATTCGTCAGGAGACCTGTTTTTTCAAAAAAAAATTTTCAATTTTTGCGAATCCATGTGGTCCCCCCATGGTCCAAAAAATCGGTTTTCTAAAAAGTTCCGAAATTTTTTGGAAAATAGTGTTTTTAGGGGTATTTCTATGCGCTGATCACGAATAAGATGCGCTGATCACGCAACAAGATTTCTGATATCGTGTAAAAAGGGACATTTTTCGGCGAATACGTGGACATTTTTCGGCCACTGAACAACTTTTTCTTCAGCGGTATGGTCGTCTGAGACGATTCGCCTGCGGGTTCGCGTCTTTTCAGTTTTACCCCAAAATTCCCCCCAAAAATGGCCATTTTTTAGATATTTGACCCCTCGGATTTTTAAGTTTCCGACATGATTTTGGGGTGATCTTTTTTTTGTTAGACGCGTTAATGTCTCCTGATGAATATACAAAAGACCGCTCGTCATATCGGTTATTTATCGCTATTTTAGGAGAGTTTGAAGTGAGGACCTTTTTTATTGTACACCCTGTATATCATGTCACTTATAGCATAGAACGAAATAATAATGATAGTTTTACTATCTAAAGATGGATGCAGAGATTGCTAAAATATACTATGTACTAAATGAACTATAAACAAAAGAAAAAAGTTGTATTGCATATCATGTTTCGAATGACATACATTATAACATAATAAGAGACTAAAAAATTTGATCAAAGAACCATAATACCTCGTAATTCGCCTCCAATCCCTCTACTTCAACCAATAAGAAACGCACTTCGCTAGCAACAAACTGCATTGGCTCCAGTTCGAAAACAAATTGGCCTAACTGATCAATTCTCTGATGGATCTCTCTTACATGGTCCAAATCGTCCTGAAATAATAACTGAATAAAAGAAACACTAAACAAAAAATTACTTTTAATGTATTGAAGAGTTCGGTTCCAAGTAGGAGAGGTACTTTGTTCTCGAAATTCAACAATTCAAGCGGCTTGCGAGCGGCATCGAGGAATGAGTTAGCGGACTTTCGCTCTTCCACAAATTTGAGCCAGGTTGCCCATCGGTCGTCTAGCCTTTGCTTTGCTAAATGAGCTTCAGCAATATTAGACTGGAGGGTCTCAGCGCTAGGATCTTCTTTTGCTAGCTGCTCGGCTGCGTTCAGAACTTCAGCAATTTTGAGGGCCAAATCCTCGTAGCTCTGCGGAATGGCAGCAGCATCGTTCAACAGTCGTAAGGCCTGCTCAATCAGAGACACGAGTTCGTTATTTGCCCTGTTGACTTTGCTCTTTTGCAAGTCAGCCACTTTCTTCAATGCTATTTGGCGTTCGGCCGCTTCTCTCGCGTTGGCTATTTTTACCAGCATAAGTTCGAGAGAAGTCATCAACTGGTCAAATTCGGCACTCCTCTCTTGGTCTAGGCTGTCCGGCGCGATCTCGACGCGCAATTTCTCACGCAATTTTTCCACTTTCTGTTGTTGCTCAGCGAGGGCGCTTATGTTCGGCTCAGCGCTAACATCTTCTCCTTTTTGCTGCTCTTCTAGCTGGCGACCAATTTCTGCCAATTGAGACTCAACTTCGGCTTTAGCGGCGAAGAAACTGCTAAGGGCTGCGACCTTCTCTCCAACTGTCTCTCCGAGCCGCTTTATCAGATCAGCTAATCTGCCCAATTCCCACGTGCTCTTTTCTTTAATAGTCTCCGCTTCTTTTGCATCTTCTGGAATGCTTTCGAGCAAAGTCGTGATCTTCTGCTTCTCTGCCTCAAGCATTCGCAATGTGGATTCTTGTTGATCGAGCGACGCCGGTGGTGCATTCTTCACTTCGTTAACGGTGCTTTGTAAAGAGGCTGTGAGTGCTTCTATTTTTTGCTTATTTTCTGCTTGCTGGTACTCATTTGACAATTGGCTTCGGATTCGTTTAAGTTGCCCAATACCGGCGCTGATTTCCACATTTTGTGATGTTGACGGCAATTCGGATTCGAATAGCTCGGCTTCATGAAGGACCTCATTGCATCGTTCGATAGACTGCTTCATTTGACCAATTGACACAGATGGATCGCTCACTACGTTTTGTTCCACTTCGATAGCTCTTCTTAGTGTTTCGAGCAGATTTTGTCTCCTTTGAACTTGATTGCACTTCTCGGTGATCTCTGCTTCAGCCAACTGAATAGTACGATTAGGATATTCCAAAGTTCCATAAAAATTTGGTTTGTTGCTTGAATTTACTTAAATTAAAAATGCACATAACGGTACAGAATTATTTTATGGGAACTTACAACGAACACTCACCTGGTGAAACGTGATACACAGGAATTTACCCCCACCTTGTGGGCATTTGAACAGTGCCAATCATTTTGGCATATACGTTACAAAAAAAGTTTTACTTATACGGAAAGTTGGATTTTTACAAGGAAAATGCGAGAAAATCCGACTTCAGAGGCCGTTTTCGGGCATTTTTTTCTATGAAAGTCACAAAAATAAAGACATGTTCGTGTTCCCCGTAATTTTTGAGCAAATAGCGACTTTTTCAGAATTTTTTGAGATAAAAATTTTTTCACGCTTTTTTGTTGCCAGGTGATGCATGTTTGTAGGAAATAACTGTTACTTACTACAATCATACATAGACTATACTTACAGTCGGCAGTAACTATATTTAGTAGGCAGCAATTTTGAGTAACATCAATATATAGAGCACATACCTCCAGTCCTCGGACTAATTCAGAAACGGCTTCTCTCGCATCACTGCTATCTACACCAGCTGTTTGCAGTTGATCATCATGTTGTTCTAATTTCTTTAACTTTTCTGTTTGGTTCTAAAATTTTAAAAACAGTTGACTGAATGAATTGATAACGATAGATAGATTACTTTGACAGTTCTAGGTAGGCAATATCAACAAATACATCCAGTAAGTTTTACACAGTATCAGACAGAAATTTTTAGACTCTAGGTAGCGACCAAACTTTTTCTGTTATTGCTCAACAGTTTTGGGGATAACATTTTTCGAGAGGTGTGTAAATTATTATGATCAGTCGTTACCTTGCATTGTGTAAGGAGACCCGCGAGGTGCTCGGCTCTATGTTCTTGTGCTACGTCGACTTGCATAGATCTACGAACGAACGCTAGAAGATCCCGAGCCATTTCGTACTCCACGGATGCTGGCATCGGTTCAAAAACTTCATGGGTTGTCGTGAATTTTTCTTCCTCAGCCTTCATCTTGTCAGCCTCGGCCTTCTTCTTGGCTTCTTCTTTAGCCTTCTTTTTGTCAGCCTCGGCCTTCTTCTTGGCTTCTTCTTTAGCCTTCTTTTTTTCAGCCTCGGCCTTATTGTTGGCCTCAGCTTCGGCCTTCTTCTTGGCTTCTTCTTCAGCCTTCTTTTTGTCAGCCTCGGCCTTATTCTTGGCCTCAGCTTCGGGCTTCTTCTTGGCTTCTTCTTCAGCCTTCTTTTTGTCAGCCTCGGCCTTTGTCTTGGCCTCAGCTTCGGCCTTCTTTTTGGCTTCTTCTTCAGCCTTCTTCTTGGCTTCTTCTCCAGCCTTCTTCTGAGCCTCAGGTTTTGCTTTGAGTTCAGCTTCGCCCTTCTTTTTGGCTTCTTCCTCAGCCTTCTTCTTGTCAGCCTCGGCCTTTGTCTTGGCCTCAGCTTCAGCCTTCTTCTTGGCTTCTTCGTCAGCCTTCTTTTTATCAGCCTCGGCCTTTGTCTTGGCCTCAGCTTCAGCCTTCTTCTTGGCTTCTTCGTCAGCCTTCTTTTTATCAGCCTCGGCCTTTGTCTTGCCCTCAGCTTCAGCCCTCTTCTTGGCTTCTTCGTCAGCCTTCTTTTTATCAGCCTCGGCCATTGTCGTGGCCTCAGCTTCGGCCTTCATTTTGGCTTCTTCTTCAGCCTTCTTTTTATCAGCCTCGGCCTTTGTCTTGGCCTCAGCTTCGGCCTTCATCTTGGCATCTTCTTCAGCCTTCTTCTGAGCCTCAGGCTTTGCTTTGAGTTCAGCTTGGCCCTTCCTTTTGGCTTCTTCCTCAGCCTTCTTCTTGTCAGCCTCGGCCTTTGTCTTGGCCTCAGCTTCGGCCTTCTTTTTGGCTTCTTCTTCAGCCTTCTTCTTGGCTTCTTCTCCAGCCTTCTTCTGAGCCTCAGGTTTTGCTTTGAGTTCAGCTTCGCCCTTCTTTTTGGCTTCTTCCTCAGCCTTCTTCTTGTCAGCCTCGGCCTTTGTCTTGGCCTCAGCTTCAGCCTTCTTCTTGGCTTCTTCGTCAGCCTTCTTTTTATCAGCCTCGGCCTTTGTCTTGGCGTCAGCTTCAGCCTTCTTCTTGGCTTCTTCGTCAGCCTTCTTTTTATCAGCCTCGGCCTTTGTCTTGCCCTCAGCTTCAGCCCTCTTCTTGGCTTCTTCGTCAGCCTTCTTTTTATCAGCCTCGGCCTTTGTCTTGGCCTCAGCTTCGGCCTTCATTTTGGCTTCTTCTTCAGCCTTCTTTTTATCAGCCTCGGCCTTTGTCTTGGCCTCAGCTTCAGCCTTCATCTTGGCATCTTCTTCAGCCTTCTTCTGAGCCTCAGGCTTTGCTTTGAGTTCAGCTTGGCCCTTCCTTTTGGCTTCTTCCTCAGCCTTCTTCTTGTCAGCCTCGGCCTTTGTCTTGGCCTCAGCTTCAGCCTTCTTCTTGGCTTCTTCCTCAGCCTTCATCTTGTCAGCTTCGGCCTTTGTTTTGGCCTCGGCTTCAGATTCTAATTCCACAATTTTGTCTAAAGCTTCAGCATAGGTTGCAGAAACATCAACCATTGCGATGTACTTTCTGGTCGTTTTCATTGCTTCATATTCTGCCATGATTTCTATCAAATGGGCTTTTAAGTCATGCAAGTCCGCGAGAATAATCTAAAAAGAAAAACTTAATACACATGTAAATTTAGAGTGGGTACATACATTCACAATTTCGGGCTTCCCTGAACGCAATGCTTCAGAAAACCTAAGTTTCAGACCTTCTAGAGCAGACAAAATATTTCCTGCTGACTGCGATAAATTATTCTCCTGGCCAATTTCTTGTAGCAATTCATTCAATATTTCCTGAAAAATGGTTACTTACTTCACAACACGGAAGATATATGACGTTTGAAGCGACAAATTTTACAAATATATTGGAATGTTTTACAAACAATATTTGGCCAGTAATGTTTTACTAATATCATGTTTTTAAGAAAATTCCGCGCGTCAATTTCTCTAGTCTATGCGCACCAATAATACAGGGTGTACAATAAAAAAGATCATCACTTCAAACTCTCCTAAAATAAAAATTTCGGAACTTTTAGAAAATCGATTTTTGGACCATAGGGGGATGGCTGGATTCGCAAAAATGGATTCGACCACATGATTCGCAAAAATAGATAATTTTTTCTCGCTGAAATTGTGTTTTTCGGGTAGTATTCGACCCACTGAACAACTTTTTCTTCAGCGGTATGGTCGTCTGAGACGATTCGCCTGCGGGTTCGCGTCTTTTCAGTTTTACCCCAAAATTCCCCCCAAAAATGGCCATTTTTTAGATATTTGACCCCTCGGATTTTTAAGTTTCCGACATGATTTTGGGGTGATCTTTTTTTTGTTAGACGCGTTAATGTCTCCTGATGAATATACAAAAGACCGCTCGTCATATCGGTTATTTATCGCTATTTTAGGAGAGTTTGAAGTGAGGACCTTTTTTATTGTACACCCTGTATATCATGTCACTTATAGCATAGAACGAAATAATAATGATAGTTTTACTATCTAAAGATGGATGCAGAGATTGCTAAAATATACTATGTACTAAATGAACTATAAACAAAAGAAAAAAGTTGTATTGCATATCATGTTTCGAATGACATACATTATAACATAATAAGAGACTAAAAAATTTGATCAAAGAACCATAATACCTCGTAATTCGCCTCCAATCCCTCTACTTCAACCAATAAGAAACGCACTTCGCTAGCAACAAACTGCATTGGCTCCAGTTCGAAAACAAATTGGCCTAACTGATCAATTCTCTGATGGATCTCTCTTACATGGTCCAAATCGTCCTGAAATAATAACTGAATAAAAGAAACACTAAACAAAAAATTACTTTTAATGTATTGAAGAGTTCGGTTCCAAGTAGGAGAGGTACTTTGTTCTCGAAATTCAACAATTCAAGCGGCTTGCGAGCGGCATCGAGGAATGAGTTAGCGGACTTTCGCTCTTCCACAAATTTGAGCCAGGTTGCCCATCGGTCGTCTAGCCTTTGCTTTGCTAAATGAGCTTCAGCAATATTAGACTGGAGGGTCTCAGCGCTAGGATCTTCTTTTGCTAGCTGCTCGGCTGCGTTCAGAACTTCAGCAATTTTGAGGGCCAAATCCTCGTAGCTCTGCGGAATGGCAGCAGCATCGTTCAACAGTCGGAAGGCCTGCTCAATCAGAGACACGAGTTCGTTATTTGCCCTGTTGACTTTGCTCTTTTGCAAGTCAGCCACTTTCTTCAATGCTATTTGGCGTTCGGCCGCTTCTCTCGCGTTGGCTATTTTTACCAGCATAAGTTCGAGAGAAGTCATCAACTGGTCAAATTCGGCACTCCTCTCTTGGTCTAGGCTGTCCGGCGCGATCTCGACGCGCAATTTCTCACGCAATTTTTCCACTTTCTGTTGTTGCTCAGCGAGGGCGCTTATGTTCGGCTCAGCGCTAACATCTTCTCCTTTTTGCTGCTCTTCTAGCTGGCGACCAATTTCTGCCAATTGAGACTCAACTTCGGCTTTAGCGGCGAAGAAACTGCTAAGGGCTGCGACCTTCTCTCCAACTGTCTCTCCGAGCCGCTTTATCAGATCAGCTAATCTGCCCAATTCCCACGTGCTCTTTTCTTTAATAGTCTCCGCTTCTTTTGCATCTTCTGGAATGCTTTCGAGCAAAGTCGTGATCTTCTGCTTCTCTGCCTCAAGCATTCGCAATGTGGATTCTTGTTGATCGAGCGACGCCGGTGGTGCATTCTTCACTTCGTTAACGGTGCTTTGTAAAGAGGCTGTGAGTGCTTCTATTTTTTGCTTATTTTCTGCTTGCTGGTACTCATTTGACAATTGGCTTCGGATTCGTTTAAGTTGCCCAATACCGGCGCTGATTTCCACATTTTGTGATGTTGACGGCAATTCGGATTCGAATAGCTCGGCTTCATGAAGGACCTCATTGCATCGTTCGATAGACTGCTTCATTTGACCAATTGACACAGATGGATCGCTCACTACGTTTTGTTCCACTTCGATAGCTCTTCTTAGTGTTTCGAGCAGATTTTGTCTCCTTTGAACTTGATTGCACTTCTCGGTGATCTCTGCTTCAGCCAACTGAATAGTACGATTAGGATATTCCAAAGTTCCATAAAAATTTGGTTTGTTGCTTGAATTTACTTAAATTAAAAATGCACATAACGGTACAGAATTATTTTATGGGAACTTACAACGAACACTCACCTGGTGAAACGTGATACACAGGAATTTACCCCCACCTTGTGGGCATTTGAACGGTGCCAATCATTTTGGCATATACGTTACAAAAAAAGTTTTACTTATACGGAAAGTTGGATTTTTACAAGGAAAATGCGAGAAAATCCGACTTCAGAGGCCGTTTTCGGGCATTTTTTTCTATGAAAGTCACAAAAATAAAGACATGTTCGTGTTCCCCGTAATTTTTGGGCAAATAGCGACTTTTTCAGAATTTTTTGAGATAAAAATTTTTTCACGCTTTTTTGTTGCCAGGTGATGCATGTTTGTAGGAAATAACCGTTATTTACTACAATCATACATAGACTATACTTACAGTCGGCAGTAACTATATTTATTAGGCAGCAATTTTGAGTAACATCAATATATAGAGCACATACCTCCAGTCCTCGGACTAATTCAAAAACGGCTTCTCTCGCATCACTGCTATCTACACCAGCTGTTTGCAGTTGATCATCATGTTGTTCTAATTTCTTTAACTTTTGTGTTTGGTTCTAAAATTTTAAAAACAGTTGACTGAATGAATTGATAACGATAGATTGATTACTTTGACAGTTCTAGGTAGGCAATATCAACAAATACATCCACTAAGTTTTACACAGTATCAGACAGAAATTTTTAGACTCTAGGTAGCGACCAAACTTTTTCTGTTATTGCTCAACAGTTTTGGGGATAACATTTTTCGAGAGTTGTGTAAATTATTATGATCAGTAGTTACCTTGCATTGTGTAAGGAGACCCGCGAGGTGCTCGGCTCTATGTTCTTGTGCTACGTCGACTTGCATAGATCTACGAACGAACGCTAGAAGATCCCGAGCCATTTCGTACTCCACGGATGCTGGCATCGGTTCAAAAACTTCATGGGTTGCCGTGAATTTTTCTTCCTCAGCCTTCATCTTGTCAGCTTCGGCCTTTGTTTTGGCCTCGGCTTCAGCCTTCTTTTTGTCAGCTTCGGCCTTAGTCTTGGTCTCAGCTTCAGCCTTCTTCTTGGCTACTTCTTTAGCCTTCTTTTTGTCAGCCTCGGCCTTATTCTTGGCCTCAGCTTCGGCCTTCTTCTTGGCTTCTTCTTCAGCCTTCTTTTTGTCAGCCTCGGCCTTATTCTTGGCCTCAGCTTCGGCCTTATTCTTGGCTTCTTCTTCAGCCTTCTTTTTGTCAGCTTCTGCCTTTGTTTTGCCAGTCTTCTGAGCCTCAGGTTTTGCTTTGAGTTCAGCTTGGCCCTTCTTTTTGGCTTCTTCCTCAGCCTTCTTCTTGTCAGCCTCGGCCTTTGTCTTGGCCTCAGCTTCAGCCTTCTTCTTAGCTTCTTCTTCAGCCTTCTTTTTGTCAGCCTCGGCCTTTGTTTTGGCTTCTTCTTCAGCCTTCTTTTTGTCACCCTCGGCCTTAGTCTTGCCCTCAGCTTCAGCCTTCTTCTTGGCTTCTTCGTCAGCCTTCTTTTTGTCAGCTTCGGCCTTTGTTTTGGCTTCTTCGTCAGCCTTCTTTTTGTCAGCCTCGGCCTTTGTCTTGGCCTCAGCTTCGGACTTCTTCTTGGCTTCTTCTTCAGCCTTCTTCTGAGCCTCAGGTTTTGCTTTGAGTTCAGCTTCGCCCTTCTTTTTGGCTTCTTCCTCAGCCTTCTTCTTGTCAGCTTCGGCCTTCTTCTTGGCTTCTTCTTCAGCCTTCTTTTTGTCAGCCTCGGCCTTATTCTTGGCCTCAGCTTCGGCCTTCTTCTTGGCTTCTTCGTCAGCCTTCTTTTTATGAGCCTCGGCCTTATTCTTGGCCTCAGCTTCGGCCTTCTTCTTGGCTTCTTCCTCAGCCTTCATCTTGTCAGCTTCGGCCTTTGTTTTGGCCTCGGCTTCAGATTCTAATTCCACAATTTTGTCTAAAGCTTCAGCATAGGTTGCAGAAACATCAACCATTGCGATGTACTTTCTGGTCGTTTTCATTGCTTCATATTCTGCCATGATTTCTATCAAATGGGCTTTTAAGTCATGCAAGTCCGCGAGAATAATCTAAAAAGAAAAACTTAATACACATGTAAATTTAGAGTGGGTACATACATTCACAATTTCGGGCTTCCCTGAACGCAATGCTTCAGAAAACCTAAGTTTCAGACCTTCTAGAGCAGACAAAATATTTCCTGCTGACTGCGATAAATTATTCTCCTGGCCAATTTCTTGTAGCAATCCATTCAATATTTCCTGAAAAATGGTTACTTACTTCACAACACGGAAGATATATGACGTTTGAAGCGACAAATTTTACAAATATATTGGAATATTTTACAAACAATATTTGGCCAGTAATGTTTTACTAATATCATGTTTTTAAGAAAATTCCGCGCGTCAATTTCTCTAGTCTATGCGCACCAATAATACAGGGTGTACAATAAAAAAGGTCCTCACTTCAAACTCTCCTAAAATAGCGATAAATAACCGATATGACGAGCGGTCTTTTGTATATTCGTCAGGAGACCTGTTTTTTCAAAAAAAAATTTTTCAATTTTTGCGAATCCATGTGGTCCCCCCATGGTCCAAAAAATCGGTTTTCTAAAAAGTTCCGAAATTTTTTGGAAAATAGTGTTTTTAGGGGTATTTCGATGCGCTGATCACGAATAAGATGCGCTGATCACGCAACAAGATTTCTGATATCGTGTAAAAAGGGACATTTTTCGGCGAATAATGACCAAAAATTCGTATTTTTGGACAAAATTGATAATTATTCGCCGAAAAATGTCACTTTTTTATGCGATATCAGACATCTTGTTGCAGATTCGTGATCAGCGCATCGAAATATCCCTAAAAACACTGTTTGCCAAAAAATTTCGGAACTTTTTAGAAAATCGATTTTTTTGACCATAGGGGGATGGCTGGATTCGCAAAAATGGATTCGACCACATGGATTCGCAAAAATTGAAAGATTTTTTTCTCGCTGAAATTGTGTTTTTCGGGTAGTATTCGACCCACTGAACAACTTTTTCTTCAGCGGTATGGTCGTCTGAGACGATTCGTCTGCGGGTTCGCGTCTTTTCAGTTTTACCCCAAAATTCCCCCCAAAAATGGCCATTTTTGCGATATTTGACCCCTCGGATTTTTAAGTTTCCGACATGATTTTGGGGTGATCTTTTTTTTGTTAGACGCGTTAATGTCTCCTGATGAATATACAAAAGACCGCTCGTCATATCGGTTATTTATCGCTATTTTAGGAGAGTTTGAAGTGAGGACCTTTTTTATTGTACACCCTGTATATCATGTCACTTATAGCATAGAACGAAATAATAATGATAGTTTTACTATCTAAAGATGGATGCAGAGATTGCTAAAATATACTATGTACTAAATGAACTATAAACAAAAGAAAAAAGTTGTATTGCATATCATGTTTCGAATGACATACATTATAACATAATAAGAGACTAAAAAATTTGATCAAAGAACCATAATACCTCGTAATTCGCCTCCAATCCCTCTACTTCAACCAATAAGAAACGCGCTTCGCTAGCAACAAACTGCATTGGCTCCAGTTCGAAAACAAATTGGCCTAACTGATCAATTCTCTGATGGATCTCTCTTACATGGTCCAAATCGTCCTGAAATAATAACTGAATAAAAGAAACACTAAACAAAAAATTACTTTTAATGTATTGAAGAGTTCGGTTCCAAGTAGGAGAGGTACTTTGTTCTCGAAATTCAACAATTCAAGCGGCTTGCGAGCGGCATCGAGGAATGAGTTAGCGGACTTTCGCTCTTCCACAAATTTGAGCCAGGTTGCCCATCGGTCGTCTAGCCTTTGCTTTGCTAAATGAGCTTCAGCGATATTAGACTGGAGGGTCTCAGCGCTAGGATCTTCTTTTGCTAGCTGCTCGGCTGCGTTCAGAACTTCAGCAATTTTGAGGGCCAAATCCTCGTAGCTCTGCGGAATGGCAGCAGCATCGTTCAACAGTCGGAAGGCCTGCTCAATCAGAGACACGAGTTCGTTATTTGCCCTGTTGACTTTGCTCTTTTGCAAGTCAGCCACTTTCTTCAATGCTATTTGGCGTTCGGCCGCTTCTCTCGCGTTGGCTATTTTTACCAGCATAAGTTCGAGAGAAGTCATCAACTGGTCAAATTCGGCACTCCTCTCTTGGTCTAGGCTGTCCGGCGCGATCTCGACGCGCAATTTCTCACGCAATTTTTCCACTTTCTGTTGTTGCTCAGCGAGGGCGCTTATGTTCGGCTCAGCGCTAACATCTTCTCCTTTTTGCTGCTCTTCTAGCTGGCGACCAATTTCTGCCAATTGAGACTCAACTTCGGCTTTAGCGGCGAAGAAACTGCTAAGGGCTGCGACCTTCTCTCCAACTGTCTCTCCGAGCCGCTTTATCAGATCAGCTAATCTGCCCAATTCCCACGTGCTCTTTTCTTTAATAGTCTCCGCTTCTTTTGCATCTTCTGGAATGCTTTCGAGCAAAGTCGTGATCTTCTGCTTCTCTGCCTCAAGCATTCGCAATGTGGATTCTTGTTGATCGAGCGACGCCGGTGGTGCATTCTTCACTTCGTTAACGGTGCTTTGTAAAGAGGCTGTGAGTGCTTCTATTTTTTGCTTATTTTCTGCTTGCTGGTACTCATTTGACAATTGGCTTCGGATTCGTTTAAGTTGCCCAATACCGGCGCTGATTTCCACATTTTGTGATGTTGACGGCAATTCGGATTCGAATAGCTCGGCTTCATGAAGGACCTCATTGCATCGTTCGATAGACTGCTTCATTTGACCAATTGACACAGATGGATCGCTCACTACGTTTTGTTCCACTTCGATAGCTCTTCTTAGTGTTTCGAGCAGATTTTGTCTCCTTTGAACTTGATTGCACTTCTCGGTGATCTCTGCTTCAGCCAACTGAATAGTACGATTAGGATATTCCAAAGTTCCATAAAAATTTGGTTTGTTGCTTGAATTTACTTAAATTAAAAATGCACATAACGGTACAGAATTATTTTATGGGAACTTACAACGAACACTCACCTGGTGAAACGTGATACACAGGAATTTACCCCCACCTTGTGGGCATTTGAACGGTGCCAATCATTTTGGCATATACGTTACAAAAAATGTTTTACTTATACGGAAAGTTGGACTTCAGAGGCCGTTTTCGGGCATTTTTTTCTATGAAAGTCACAAAAATAAAGACATGTTCGTGTTCCCCGTAATTTTTGGGCAAATAGCGACTTTTTCAGAATTTTTTGAGATAAAAATTTTTTCACGCTTTTTTGTTGCCAGGTGATGCATGTTTGTAGGAAATAACCGTTATTTACTACAATCATACATAGACTATACTTACAGTCGGCAGTAACTATATTTATTAGGCAGCAATTTTGAGTAACATCAATATATAGAGCACATACCTCCAGTCCTCGGACTAATTCAAAAACGGCTTCTCTCGCATCACTGCTATCTACAACAGCTGTTTGCAGTTGATCATCATGTTGTTCTAATTTCTTTAACTTTTGTGTTTGGTTCTAAAATTTTAAAAACAGTTGACTGAATGAATTGATAACGATAGATTGATTACTTTGACAGTTCTAGGTAGGCAATATCAACAAATACATCCACTAAGTTTTACACAGTATCAGACAGAAATTTTTAGACTCTAGGTAGCGACCAAACTTTTTCTGTTATTGCTCAACAGTTTTGGGGATAACATTTTTCGAGAGTTGTGTAAATTATTATGATCAGTAGTTACCTTGCATTGTGTAAGGAGACCCGCGAGGTGCTCGGCTCTATGTTCTTGTGCTACGTCGACTTGCATAGATCTACGAACGAACGCTAGAAGATCCCGAGCCATTTCGTACTCCACGGATGCTGGCATCGGTTCAAAAACTTCATGGGTTGTCGTGAATTTTTCTTCCTCAGCCTTCATCTTGTCAGCTTCGGCCTTTATTTTGGCCCCGGCTTCAGCCTTCTTCTTGGCTTCTTCCTTCAGCCTTCTTCTGAGCCTCAGGTTTTGCTTTTAGTTCAGCTTCGCCCTTCTTTTTGGCTTCTTCCTCAGCCTTCTTCTTGTCATCTTCGGCCTTCTTCTTGGCTTCTTCTTCCGCGTTCTTTTTGTCACCCTCGGCCTTAGTCTTGCCCTCAGCTTCGGCCTTCTTCTTGGCATCTTCTGAGCCTTCTTTTTGTCAGCTTCGTACTTCTTCTTGGCTTCTTCCTCAGCGTTCTTTTTGTCAGCCTCGGCCTTATTCTTGGCCTCAGCTTCGGCCTTCTTCTTGGCTTCTTCTTCAGCCTTTTTCTGCGCCTCAGGTTTTGCTTTTAGTTCAGGTTCGTCCTTCTGCCTTTCGGCTCTTCTCGCCCTCTTCTTGCAGCCTCAGGCCTTTTGCTTTGAGCCTTCAGCTTGGCCCTTCTTTTTGGCTTCTTCCTCAGCCTTCTTTTTGTCAGCCTCGGCCTTTGTCTTGGCCTCAGCTTCAGCCTTCTTCTTGGCTTCTTCTTCAGCCTTCTTTTTGTCAGCCTCGGCTTTGTTTTGTTCAGCTTCGCCTTCTTTTGGCTCTTCTCAGCCTTCTTTTTGTCAGCCTCGGCCTTTGTCTTGGCCTCAGCTTCAGCCTTCTTCTTGGCTTCTTCAGCCTTCTTTAGCCTCGGCTTTGCTTGGTCAGCTTCAGCCTTCTTCTTGGCTTCTTCGTCAGCCTTCTTTTTATCAGCCTCGGCCTTTGTCTTGTCCTCAGCTTCAGCCTTCTTCTTGGCTTCTTCGTCAGCCTTCTTTTTATCAGCCTCGGCCTTTGTCTTGGCCTCAGCTTCAGCCTTCATCTTGGCATCTTCTTCAGCCTTCTTCTGAGCCTCAGGCTTTGCTTTGAGTTCAGCTTGGCCCTTCTTTTTGGCTTCTTCCTCAGCCTTCTTCTTGTCAGCCTCGGCCTTTGTCTTGGCCTCAGCTTCAGCCTTCTTCTTGGCTTCTTCGTCAGCCTTCTTTTTATCAGCCTCGGCCTTTGTCTTGGCCTCAGCTTCAGCCTTCATCTTGGCATCTTCTTCAGCCTTCTTCTGAGCCTCAGGCTTTGCTTTGAGTTCAGCTTGGCCCTTCTTTTTGGCTTCTTCCTCAGCCTTCTTTTTGTCAGCCTCGGCCTTTGTCTTGGCCTCAGCTTCAGCCTTCTTCTTGGCTTCTTCCTCAGCCTTCATCTTGTCAGCTTCGGCCTTTGTTTTGGCCTCGGCTTCAGATTCTAATTCCACAATTTTGTCTAAAGCTTCAGCATAGGTTGCAGAAACATCAACCATTGCGATGTACTTTCTGGTCGTTTTCATTGCTTCATATTCTGCCATGATTTCTATCAAATGGGCTTTTAAGTCATGCAAGTCCGCGAGAATAATCTAAAAAGAAAAACTTAATACACATGTAAATTTAGAGTGGGTACATACATTCACAATTTCGGGCTTCCCTGAACGCAATGCTTCAGAAAACCTAAGTTTCAGACCTTCTAGAGCAGACAAAATATTTCCTGCTGACTGCGATAAATTATTCTCCTGGCCAATTTCTTGTAGCAATCCATTCAATATTTCCTGAAAAATGGTTACTTACTTCACAACACGGAAGATATATGACGTTTGAAGCGACAAATTTTACAAATATATTGGAATATTTTACAAACAATATTTGGCCAGTAATGTTTTACTAATATCATGTTTTTAAGAAAATTCCGCGCGTCAATTTCTCTAGTCTATGCGCACCAATAATACAGGGTGTACAATAAAAAAGGTCCTCACTTCAAACTCTCCTAAAATAGCGATAAATAACCGATATGACGAGCGGTCTTTTGTATATTCGTCAGAGACCTGTTTTTCAAAAAAAATTTTCAATTTTTGCGAATCCATGTGGTCCCCATGGTCCAAAAATCGGTTTTCTAAAAAGTTCCGAATTTTTGAAAATAGTGTTTTTAGGGTATTTCGATGCGCTGATCACGAATAAGATGCGCTGATCACGCAACAAGATTTCTGATATCGTGTAAAAAGGGACATTTTTCGGCGAATAATGACCAAAAATTCGTATTTTTGGACAAAATTGGTAATTATTCGCCGAAAAATGTCACTTTTTTATGCGATATCAGACATCTTGTTGCAGATTCGTGATCAGCGCATCCCTAAAAACACTGTTTGCCAAAAAATTTCGGAACTTTTTAGAAAATCGATTTTTTGGACCATAGGGGGATGGCTGGATTCGCAAAAATGGATTCGACCACATGGATTCGCAAAAATTGAAAGATTTTTTTCTCGCTGAAATTGTGTTTTTCGGGTAGTATTCGACCCACTGAACAACTTTTTCTTCAGCGGTATGGTCGTCTGAGACGATTCGTCTGCGGGTTCGCGTCTTTTCAGTTTTACCCAAATTCCCCCCAAAATGGCCATTTTTGGATATTTGACCCTCGGATTTTTAAGTTTCCGACATGATTTTGGGGTGATCTTTTTTTTGTTAGACGCGTTAATGTCTCCTGATGAATATACAAAAGACCGCTCGTCATATCGGTTATTTATCGCTATTTTAGGAGAGTTTGAAGTGAGGACCTTTTTTATTGTACACCCTGTATATCATGTCACTTATAGCATAGAACGAAATAATAATGATAGTTTTACTATCTAAAGATGGATGCAGAGATTGCTAAAATATACTATGTACTAAATGAACTATAAACAAAAGAAAAAAGTTGTATTGCATATCATGTTTCGAATGACATACATTATAACATAATAAGAGACTAAAAAATTTGATCAAAGAACCATAATACCTCGTAATTCGCCTCCAATCCCTCTACTTCAACCAATAAGAAACGCGCTTCGCTAGCAACAAACTGCATTGGCTCCAGTTCGAAAACAAATTGGCCTAACTGATCAATTCTCTGATGGATCTCTCTTACATGGTCCAAATCGTCCTGAAATAATAACTGAATAAAAGAAACACTAAACAAAAAATTACTTTTAATGTATTGAAGAGTTCGGTTCCAAGTAGGAGAGGTACTTTGTTCTCGAAATTCAACAATTCAAGCGGCTTGCGAGCGGCATCGAGGAATGAGTTAGCGGACTTTCGCTCTTCCACAAATTTGAGCCAGGTTGCCCATCGGTCGTCTAGCCTTTGCTTTGCTAAATGAGCTTCAGCAATATTAGACTGGAGGGTCTCAGCGCTAGGATCTTCTTTTGCTAGCTGCTCGGCTGCGTTCAGAACTTCAGCAATTTTGAGGGCCAAATCCTCGTAGCTCTGCGGAATGGCAGCAGCATCGTTCAACAGTCGGAAGGCCTGCTCAATCAGAGACACGAGTTCGTTATTTGCCCTGTTGACTTTGCTCTTTTGCAAGTCAGCCACTTTCTTCAATGCTATTTGGCGTTCGGCCGCTTCTCTCGCGTTGGCTATTTTTACCAGCATAAGTTCGAGAGAAGTCATCAACTGGTCAAATTCGGCACTCCTCTCTTGGTCTAGGCTGTCCGGCGCGATCTCGACGCGCAATTTCTCACGCAATTTTTCCACTTTCTGTTGTTGCTCAGCGAGGGCGCTTATGTTCGGCTCAGCGCTAACATCTTCTCCTTTTTGCTGCTCTTCTAGCTGGCGACCAATTTCTGCCAATTGAGACTCAACTTCGGCTTTAGCGGCGAAGAAACTGCTAAGGGCTGCGACCTTCTCTCCAACTGTCTCTCCGAGCCGCTTTATCAGATCAGCTAATCTGCCCAATTCCCACGTGCTCTTTTCTTTAATAGTCTCCGCTTCTTTTGCATCTTCTGGAATGCTTTCGAGCAAAGTCGTGATCTTCTGCTTCTCTGCCTCAAGCATTCGCAATGTGGATTCTTGTTGATCGAGCGACGCCGGTGGTGCATTCTTCACTTCGTTAACGGTGCTTTGTAAAGAGGCTGTGAGTGCTTCTATTTTTTGCTTATTTTCTGCTTGCTGGTACTCATTTGACAATTGGCTTCGGATTCGTTTAAGTTGCCCAATACCGGCGCTGATTTCCACATTTTGTGATGTTGACGGCAATTCGGATTCGAATAGCTCGGCTTCATGAAGGACCTCATTGCATCGTTCGATAGACTGCTTCATTTGACCAATTGACACAGATGGATCGCTCACTACGTTTTGTTCCACTTCGATAGCTCTTCTTAGTGTTTCGAGCAGATTTTGTCTCCTTTGAACTTGATTGCACTTCTCGGTGATCTCTGCTTCAGCCAACTGAATAGTACGATTAGGATATTCCAAAGTTCCATAAAAATTTGGTTTGTTGCTTGAATTTACTTAAATTAAAAATGCACATAACGGTACAGAATTATTTTATGGGAACTTACAACGAACACTCACCTGGTGAAACGTGATACACAGGAATTTACCCCCACCTTGTGGGCATTTGAACGGTGCCAATCATTTTGGCATATACGTTACAAAAAAAGTTTTACTTATACGGAAAGTTGGATTTTTACAAGGAAAATGCGAGAAAATCCGACTTCAGAGGCCGTTTTCGGGCATTTTTTTCTATGAAAGTCACAAAAATAAAGACATGTTCGTGTTCCCCGTAATTTTTGGGCAAATAGCGACTTTTTCAGAATTTTTTGAGATAAAAATTTTTTCACGCTTTTTTGTTGCCAGGTGATGCATGTTTGTAGGAAATAACTGTTACTTACTACAATCATACATAGACTATACTTACAGTCGGCAGTAACTATATTTATTAGGCAGCAATTTTGAGTAACATCAATATATAGAGCACATACCTCCAGTCCTCGGACTAATTCAGAAACGGCTTCTCTCGCATCACTGCTATCTACACCAGCTGTTTGCAGTTGATCATCATGTTGTTCTAATTTCTTTAACTTTTCTGTTTGGTTCTAAAATTTTAAAAACAGTTGACTGAATGAATTGATAACGATAGATAGATTACTTTGACAGTTCTAGGTAGGCAATATCAACAAATACATCCACTAAGTTTTACACAGTATCAGACAGAAATTTTTAGACTCTAGGTAGCGACCAAACTTTATTGCTCAACAGTTTTGGGGATAACATTTTTCGAGAGTTGTGTAAATTATTATGATCAGTCGTTACCTTGCATTGTGTAAGGAGACCCGCGAGGTGCTCGGCTCTATGTTCTTGTGCTACGTCGACTTGCATAGATCTACGAACGAACGCTAGAAGATCCCGAGCCATTTCGTACTCCACGGATGCTGGCATCGGTTCAAAAACTTCATGGGTTGTCGTGAATTTTTCTTCCTCAGCCTTCATCTTGTCAGCCTCGGCCTTATTCTTGGCCTCAGCTTCAGCCTTCTTCTTGGCTTCTTCGTCAGCCTTCTTTTTGTCAGCCTCGGCCTTAGTCTTGGCCTCAGCTTCGGCCTTCTTCTGAGACTCAGGTTTTGCTTTGAGTTCAGCTTGGCCCTTCTTTTTTGCTTCTTCCTCAGCCTTCTTCTTGTCAGCCTCGGCCTTAGTCTTGGCCTCAGCTTCGGCCTTCTTCTGAGACTCAGGTTTTGCTTTGAGTTCAGCTTCGCCCTTCTTTTTGGCTTCTTCCTCAGCCTTCGTTTTGTCAGCCTCGGCCTTATTCTTGGCCTCAGCTTCGGGCTTCTTTTTGGCTTCTTCTTCAGCCTTCTTTTTGTCAGCCTCGGCCTTATTGTTGGCCTCAGCTTCGGCCTTCTTCTTGGCTTCTTCTTCAGCCTTCTTTTTGTCAGCCTCGGCCTTTGTCTTGGCCTCAGCATCGCCCTTCTTTTTGGCTTCTTCCTCAGCCTTCTTCTTGTCAGCTTCGGCCTTCTTCTTGGCTTCTTCTTTAGCCTTCTTTTTGTCAGCCTCGGCCTTATTGTTGGCCTCAGCTTCGGCCTTCTTCTTGGCTTCTTCTTCAGCCTTCTTTTTGTCAGCCTCGGCCTTATTCTTGGCCTCAGCTTCGGGCTTCTTCTTGGCTTCTTCTTCAGCCTTCTTTTTGTCAGCCTCGGCCTTTGTCTTGGCCTCAGCATCGCCCTTCTTTTTGGCTTCTTCCTCAGCCTTCTTCTTGTCAGCTTCGGCCTTCTTCTTGGCTTCTTCTTCAGCCTTCTTTTTGTCAGCCTCGGCCTTATTCTTGGCCTCAGCTTCGGCCTTCTTCTTGGCTTCTTCTTCAGCCTTCTTCTTGGCTTCTTCTTCAGCCTTCTTCTGCGCCTCAGGTTTTGCTTTTAGTTCAGGTTCGTCCTTCTTTTTGGCTTCTTCCTCAGACTTCTTCTTGTCAGCTTCGGCCTTTGTTTTGGCTTCTTCTTCAGCCTTCGTCTTGGGTTCTTCTTCAGCCTTCTTCTGAGCCTCAGGCTTTGCTTTGAGTTCAGCTTGGCCCTTCTTTTTGGCTTCTTCCTCAGCCTTCTTCTTGTCAGCCTCGGCCTTTGTCTTGGCCTCAGCTTCAGCCTTCTTCTTGGCTTCTTCGTCAGCCTTCTTTTTATCAGCCTCGGCCTTTGTCTTGGCCTCAGCTTCAGCCTTCTTCTTGGCTTCTTCGTCAGCCTTCTTTTTATCAGCCTCGGCCTTTGTCTTGCCCTCAGCTTCAGCCCTCTTCTTGGCTTCTTCGTCAGCCTTCTTTTTATCAGCCTCGGCCTTTGTCTTGGCCTCAGCTTCGGCCTTCATTTTGGCTTCTTCTTCAGCCTTCTTTTTATCAGCCTCGGCCTTTGTCTTGGCCTCAGCTTCGGCCTTCTTCTTGGCTTCTTCTTCAGCCTTCTTTTTGTCAGCCTCGGCCTTCTTCTTGTCAGCTTCGGCCTTCTTCTTGGCTTCTTCTTCAGCCTTCTTCTGAGCCTCAGGCATTGCTTTGAGTTCAGCTTGGCCCTTCTTTTTGGCTTCTTCCTCAGCCTTCTTCTTGTCAGCCTCGGCCTTTGTCTTGGCCTCAGCTTCGGACTTCTTCTTGGCTTCTTCTTCAGCCTTCTTTTTATCAGCCTCGGCCTTTGTCTTGGCCTCAGCTTCAGCCTTCTTCTTGGCTTCTTCGTCAGCCTTCTTTTTATCAGCCTCGGCCTTTGTCTTGGCCTCAGCTTCAGCCTTCTTCTTGGCTTCTTCGTCAGCCTTCTTTTTATCAGCCTCGGCCTTTGTCTTGGCCTCAGCTTCAGCCTTCATCTTGGCATCTTCTTCAGCCTTCTTCTGCGCCTCCGGCTTTGCTTTGAGTTCAGCTTGGCCCTTCTTTTTGGCTTCTTCCTCAGCCTTCTTCTTGTCAGCCTCGGCCTTTGTCTTGGCCTCAGCTTCAGCCTTCTTCTTGGCTTCTTCTTCAGCCTTCTTTTTGTCAGCCTCGGCCTTCTTCTTGGCTTCTTCTTTAGCCTTCTTTTTGTCAGCCTCGGCCTTATTCTTGGCTTCTTCTTCAGCCTTCTTCTTGGCTTCTTCTTCAGCCTTCTTCTGAGCCTCATGTTTTGTTTTGAGTTCAGCTTCGCCCTTCTTTTTGGCTTCTTCCTCAGCCTTCTTCTTGTCAGCTTCGGCCTTTGTTTTGGCTTCTTCTTCAGCCTTCGTCTTGGGTTCTTCTTCAGCCTTCTTCTGAGCCTCAGGCTTTGCTTTGAGTTCAGCTTGGCCCTTCTTTTTGGCTTCTTCCTCAGCCTTCTTCTTGTCAGCCTCGGCCTTTGTCTTGGCCTCAGCTTCAGCCTTCTTCTTGGCTTCTTCGTCAGCCTTCTTTTTATCAGCCTCGGCCTTTGTCTTGGCCTCAGCTTCAGCCTTCTTCTTGGCTTCTTCGTCAGCCTTCTTTTTATCAGCCTCGGCCTTTGTCTTGGCCTCAGCTTCAGCCTTCTTCTTGGCTTCTTCGTCAGCCTTCTTTTTATCAGCCTCGGCCTTTGTCTTGGCCTCAGCTTCAGCCTTCTTCTTGGCTTCTTCGTCAGCCTTCTTTTTATCAGCCTCGGCCTTTGTCTTGGCCTCAGCTTCAGCCTTCTTCTTGGCTTCTTCTTCAGCCTTCTTTTTGTCAGCCTCGGCCTTTGTTTTGGCCTCGGTTTCAGATTCTAATTCCACAATTTTGTCTAAAGCTTCAGCATAGGTTGCAGAAACATCAACCATTGCGATGTACTTTCTGGTCGTTTTCATTGCTTCATAGTCTGCCGTGATTTCTATCAAATGGGCTTTTAAGTCATGCAAGTCCGCGAGAATAATCTAAAAAGAAAAACTTAATACACATGTAAATTTAGAGTGGGTACATACATTCACAATTTCGGGCTTCCCTGAACGCAATGCTTCAGAAAACCTAAGTTTCAGACCTTCTAGAGCAGACAAAATATTTCCTGCTGACTGCGATAAATTATTCTCCTGGCCAATTTCTTGTAGCAATCCATTCAATATTTCCTGAAAAATGGTTACTTACTTCACAACACGGAAGATATATGACGTTTGAAGCGACAAATTTTACAAATATATTGGAATATTTTACAAACAATATTTGGCCAGTAATGTTTTACTAATATCATGTTTTTAAGAAAATTCCGTGCGTCAATTTCTCTAGTCTATGCGCACCAATAATACAGGGTGTACAATAAAAAAGGTCCTCACTTCAAACTCTCCTAAAATAGCGATAAATAACCGATATGACGAGCGGTCTTTTGTATATTCGTCAGGAGACCTGTTTTTTCAAAAAAAATTTTTTCAATTTTTGCGAATCCATGTGGTCTCCCCATGGTCCAAAAAATCGGACGATCGATCACGAATAAGATGCGCTGATCACGCAACAAGATTTCTGATATCGTGTAAAAAGGGACATTTTTCGGCGAATAATGACCAAAAATTCGTATTTTTGGACAAAATTGGTAATTATTCGCCGAAAAATGTCACTTTTTTATGCGTTATCAGACATCTTGTTGCAGATTCGTGATCAGCGCATCGAAATATCCCTAAAAACACTGTTTGCCAAAAAATTTCGGAACTTTTTAGAAAATCGATTTTTTGGACCATAGGGGGATGGCTGGATTCGCAAAAATGGATTCGACCACATGGATTCGCAAAAATTGAAAGATTTTTTTCTCGCTGAAATTGTGTTTTTCGGGTAGTATTCGACCCACTGAACAACTTTTTCTTCAGCGGTATGGTCGTCTGAGACGATTCGCCTGCGGGTTCGCGTCTTTTCAGTTTTACCCCAAAATTCCCCCCAAAAATGGCCATTTTTTAGATATTTGACCCCTCGGATTTTTAAGTTTCCGACATGATTTTGGGGTGATCTTTTTTTTGTTAGACGCGTTAATGTCTCCTGATGAATATACAAAAGACCGCTCGTCATATCGGTTATTTATCGCTATTTTAGGAGAGTTTGAAGTGAGGACCTTTTTTATTGTACACCCTGTATATCATGTCACTTATAGCATAGAACGAAATAATAATGATAGTTTTACTATCTAAAGATGGATGCAGAGATTGCTAAAATATACTATGTACTAAATGAACTATAAACAAAAGAAAAAAGTTGTATTGCATATCATGTTTCGAATGACATACATTATAACATAATAAGAGACTAAAAAATTTGATCAAAGAACCATAATACCTCGTAATTCGCCTCCAATCCCTCTACTTCAACCAATAAGAAACGCGCTTCGCTAGCAACAAACTGCATTGGCTCCAGTTCGAAAACAAATTGGCCTAACTGATCAATTCTCTGATGGATCTCTCTTACATGGTCCAAATCGTCCTGAAATAATAACTGAATAAAAGAAACACTAAACAAAAAATTACTTTTAATGTATTGAAGAGTTCGGTTCCAAGTAGGAGAGGTACTTTGTTCTCGAAATTCAACAATTCAAGCGGCTTGCGAGCGGCATCGAGGAATGAGTTAGCGGACTTTCGCTCTTCCACAAATTTGAGCCAAGTTGCCCATCGGTCGTCTAGCCTTTGCTTTGCTAAATGAGCTTCAGCAATATTAGACTGGAGGGTCTCAGCGCTAGGATCTTCTTTTGCTAGCTGCTCGGCTGCGTTCAGAACTTCAGCAATTTTGAGGGCCAAATCCTCGTAGCTCTGCGGAATGGCAGCAGCATCGTTCAACAGTCGGAAGGCCTGCTCAATCAGAGACACGAGTTCGTTATTTGCCCTGTTGACTTTGCTCTTTTGCAAGTCAGCCACTTTCTTCAATGCTATTTGGCGTTCGGCCGCTTCTCTCGCGTTGGCTATTTTTACCAGCATAAGTTCGAGAGAAGTCATCAACTGGTCAAATTCGGCACTCCTCTCTTGGTCTAGGCTGTCCGGCGCGATCTCGACGCGCAATTTCTCACGCAATTTTTCCACTTTCTGTTGTTGCTCAGCGAGGGCGCTTATGTTCGGCTCAGCGCTAACATCTTCTCCTTTTTGCTGCTCTTCTAGCTGGCGACCAATTTCTGCCAATTGAGACTCAACTTCGGCTTTAGCGGCGAAGAAACTGCTAAGGGCTGCGACCTTCTCTCCAACTGTCTCTCCGAGCCGCTTTATCAGATCAGCTAATCTGCCCAATTCCCACGTGCTCTTTTCTTTAATAGTCTCCGCTTCTTTTGCATCTTCTGGAATGCTTTCGAGCAAAGTCGTGATCTTCTGCTTCTCTGCCTCAAGCATTCGCAATGTGGATTCTTGTTGATCGAGCGACGCCGGTGGTGCATTCTTCACTTCGTTAACGGTGCTTTGTAAAGAGGCTGTGAGTGCTTCTATTTTTTGCTTATTTTCTGCTTGCTGGTACTCATTTGACAATTGGCTTCGGATTCGTTTAAGTTGCCCAATACCGGCGCTGATTTCCACATTTTGTGATGTTGACGGCAATTCGGATTCGAATAGCTCGGCTTCATGAAGGACCTCATTGCATCGTTCGATAGACTGCTTCATTTGACCAATTGACACAGATGGATCGCTCACTACGTTTTGTTCCACTTCGATAGCTCTTCTTAGTGTTTCGAGCAGATTTTGTCTCCTTTGAACTTGATTGCACTTCTCGGTGATCTCTGCTTCAGCCAACTGAATAGTACGATTAGGATATTCCAAAGTTCCACAAAAATTTGGTTTGTTGCTTGAATTTACTTAAATTAAAAATGCACATAACGGTACAGAATTATTTTATGGGAACTTACAACGAACACTCACCTGGTGAAACGTGATACACAGGAATTTACCCCCACCTTGTGGGCATTTGAACGGTGCCAATCATTTTGGCATATACGTTACAAAAAAAGTTTTACTTATACGGAAAGTTGGATTTTTACAAGGAAAATGCGAGAAAATCCGACTTCAGAGGCCGTTTTCGGGCATTTTTTTCTATGAAAGTCACAAAAATAAAGACATGTTCGTGTTCCCCGTAATTTTTGAGCAAATAGCGACTTTTTCAGAATTTTTTGAGATAAAAATTTTTTCACGCTTTTTTGTTGCCAGGTGATGCATGTTTGTAGGAAATAACTGTTACTTACTACAATCATACATAGACTATACTTACAGTCGGCAGTAACTATATTTAATAGGCAGCAATTTTGAGTAACATCAATATATAGAGCACATACCTCCAGTCCTCGGACTAATTCAGAAACGGCTTCTCTCGTATCACTGCTATCTACACCAGCTGTTTGCAGTTGATCATCATGTTGTTCTAATTTCTTTAACTTTTGTGTTTGGTTCTAAAATTTTAAAAACAGTTGACTGAATGAATTGATAACGATAGATTGATTACTTTGACAGTTCTAGGTAGGCAATATCAACAAATACATCCACTAAGTTTTACACAGTATCAGACAGAAATTTTTAGACTCTAGGTAGCGACCAAACTTTTTCTGTTATTGCTCAACAGTTTTGGGGATAACATTTTTCGAGAGTTGTGTAAATTATTATGATCAGTAGTTACCTTGCATTGTGTAAGGAGACCCGCGAGGTGCTCGGCTCTATGTTCTTGTGCTACGTCGACTTGCATAGATCTACGAACGAACGCTAGAAGATCCCGAGCCATTTCGTACTCCACGGATGCTGGCATCGGTTCAAAAACTTCATGGGTTGATATTCCGGAAGTTTCTGCTATATCAAGATCTGCCTCGAGATGTTCCAGCCTGTGCATTCCCCGTTCCGTTTGTGAAGTTGAAATTTCAGCCCCGAATTCCTCTCTAGTGGAGTCGTTCAGATGCGACAATGTACGATGTAATTTCTTTAATTCACTTTCAGATTCCGATTTTCTTCTTTGCGCCTTTTTGGACATCTGACGCTTCAATTCGTTTTCAATTATTTGGATGATGGTAGTGACGTTATTGGTGATTCTCAGGATGACTTTGGATTTGCGTGTTGGTGAGGAACTCCTTGAGCCATCTACACTCATTTCTACGTATTTCCTTGATTTTCTACACTGTTTTTTAAGGAGCTCAATCTCAAGTTCAACTTTGGCCAAACATTCCTGAGTATTGGGAACACGGCTATGTTCTGATGCTGAAACCACTTCAGATTCCAAATTTGCCAGGTTGCTCATGAGTTGCTGGTAATTTACTCGTAGAGTTGTCTCATCTTCGATTTCTGAAGACAGTCTCTCGTGGAATTTCTAAATTATGTACGCTTAACTGTAGTAAGAAATACTGTAGTAGTTCTATTAGGTAGTACCGTAATACCTGTAATTACTGCCCTCCCTATAATTACTCCCCCTATATGGATTTTTACTCCTTGTTTCGACCCCGCTCGAAGCCCTTGCCACCTTTACCAAAACTAAGTGCATATTCGTGCAGATCTCATCGAGTTACGTATGTTTAGCCAGTTTAAAAATATTTTGCTCTCAAAAAATCGGAGAAAAATTGCTTTGAAATTTGGAGTGGTTTCGAAATTTGTTGTTTGAAAAATTACTCCCCGCGGGAGTAATTAGAGAATGCGGTAGTACCTTGTGTTATGCAATATAATTTTAAACATTTCCAAACATACTTTTGCCGAATTTTTCTCCTTCTTCAGTATTTTTATAAGTTTATGCAATTGTCTGCTTTGTTTATAGTTCCCATTTTCGGCCAGCTTCTTTGTTTCTTCTTTTAGCAAATCCAACTCTTTCACATATATCTGAAGAAAATTTACTTTGAACATCTGAAACATTAGCACCAAAAATACCTTTAAATTTTTGATGTCTCCTTCAGCTTCATGAAGTGACTTCAAAGGTGGCATGGAATAATGTTTCTGAATTTGATGAATGTTGCTCACGACGGAATTTATTTCTCCCTCTATCCTTGCCAAATCTAGCTCTCCCTGAAATCGGATTTTTTTATAACATACACCAGGATTATACATACTTGCGCCATAGATGTTGATATATTTTGAAACATGTCAGAAATCGATTTTGCTCGTTGAAGGACATTCTCTTTTGACCATTGTATTGCCTCAGCACGAGAGACTTCGCTTTGAACAGATGCCAGGTCACTATCGAGATCTTCGCTTTCATCTGTCACAGTGCTCGAGGAAGCCAATGACTGCTAAAAGGCCAATGATTGCTAAATTTGCAATGTGGATAGTTTTTGTACCTGAGAAATCATTGCGGATGAAGAAGCGAGATCACATGTTTCTAAGTGAATTGGCACCAATTTGGCTGTGGGTAAATTCAAGCTGTTCAACTTGTCCATTAATTGTCGATAGCGCTCGCAACTTCTTACGGAAATTTCTTTCTGACGTTTGTCCTCGAACTCGAATGCCTCCAATTTTTCAACGAGTTTGGAATGGCTCGTACAATTCTCTCGTAGCTCAATCAGTTTGGCCTGTCTTTCGTGTATATCCAACTCGGCAGAATTTGAAACATTTGTAATGTCTTTTTCGACCTGAAAGTTGTAGACATAATAGATTCACTAATTGAGCATAAAAATCATTTTATGAAATTTTGAATTATCCAACTAAATTTCTTAATAATATTTTATACAAAAATATATCTTACCAGATCCAGCCATTTCTCAAATGCCGAAAGATTTTTCAATAACCTCTGTTCCCTCCTTGCATTTTTGGCCAAAGATGCCGTGAATTTTTTTATTTTCGCTTCAATATTGAAGGCCATCATCTCCAATTCACCGAAATTTGAAGTCCATTTCGCTTTGCGTTCCGCTAGAGGTTGATGTTGGCTAACAGCTTTTTTGACGACACCAATTTTCGTTATACACTGTTTGAGAGCGTTTTCTTCAATAGAACTCACTTCGGCCAAGCTATTTTTTTCCATTGCACATATTAGGTTGCTCTCTACAGATGACAAGGATTGTTTCAGCATATGGATGCAATTGGCGACAGCAGTGTCAATAGTTTGATCTAACACACAACGTCGTGTTGCTACAGAGATTCTCAAAGAATCTATCACTTGAAGAATATCAGGATGCTCTCCTGATTTTGCTAGAGAAACAAGTCTGTCGATCTCTTCCATTTGTGCTTTGTCGGATTCTATTTGTGTCTAAAATGGCATGAATTAAAAAGTATTTTATGTTTTATATTTTTTGCTTTTATCCATCCCAAGGTATTGCTACGTCCACTGGAACCGCGGAATATTTAAAGCCCGCCCAAGCAGGGATTCCAATTTTTTTGTCAAATATTTTACAAAAAAGCCATTTTTTGTGGAAAAATTGTTTTTCTAACATTACTCAACATATCTCAACTTTTAAAGTTGACATACATTGAGTGATATCAGTTTTTTGAAAAATTGCCAATTTTTTCCCAAAAAAGATGATTCTTCCAAAATCTTCCCAAATGTCTTTATATATTTATTTATCATTCAGATGAAGTCGAGCCCAAAATCCTCCCTTATGCAAACAAAGCCAAGTGGTTCAGATAAGGGAAGGGCGACTGTAAGTGAAAGAATTATCCAATTCAAGAAAGAAAAAACACATGTTCACTATAATATAAATGAAATACTTTATTCTCTATTCATTTTCGATCAAAATATAATTGTTCGTTTTTTTCTTGAATAAATTCCAAAATATGAACTTCGAGCATAGGTGCTTTAGGCTTATCGGGGGGGGGAGGGGGAAACGGTTATCTGGGGGGGGGAATTTTCATACATTTTTATATAGCAAAAAATCAATAGGGGGGACCCTATTGATTTTTTGACAAATTTTTCAGGAAAAATAATTTTTCATACCATAGGGTCCCACTATGGTATTTTGCGAACAAAATATTTTTCAGCCGAAAATTCTATAGGGGGTACCCTATTGATTTTTTCACAAATTGTCAGCAAAAATATTTTTTCAGTCAATAGGGTCCCCCCCTATGGATTTTTTGAGAAAAATTTTTTTTGGAAATTTTTTTGGAGATTTTTTCAAAAAATTCATAGGGGGTACCCTATTGATTTTTTTCACAATGTATGTCAAAAAATAAACTAAAATCAATAGGGTCCCCCCTATTGATTTTTTGCTATATAAAAATGTATGAAAATCCCCCCCCCCCCCACAACGGCGCCACAGGCTGAAGGAGGCGACAAAAAACGTACGGACCGAAATACAGGCAAAAATCAAATTGTTTGATGTCAAAGATTTTTTTTGCCAGGAAGTAAGTTGAAGTGTTGCTCGATCATACCCCGTGGATGAAATATTCATCCCTACGTTTTAAATTAAAATCTGGGGCTTCAAAGTTGGTTCACTTTGCGTTTTTCAGTGTTAAATGTGTCAACTTTGAGACCCCAGATTTTAATTTAAAACGTAGAGATCAATATTTCACTTGTACAGTACGATCGAGCAACACCTCAAATTTTACTTTTTCATAAAATTTCTGACCTATCAAATCATTGGCGCCCAATACGATATTTTTTAGGTTTTTTTGCCAAAAAATGGCCATTTTCGTGTGTTTTGGAGAAAATGTGAAGTAGAACGTTCGAAATCGTCTGGGATTTTTGGTAGTTACCCTATTTCGGATACGGCGAATCCGAATTTGGCCTCAGATCGGGGGTGGTCCCGCCACGAAAGTTGGGAAAATTGCGTTTTTTGGCGATTTTGGGCCAAAATTATCACAAAATAGTGCCAGAAAATTCGTATTGATGGTATTTCATTTTACAGTTGCAAATTTTTACTCAATTGTGGTCCGGTAAACAAGAATTCGTCGTTATTTTTAAGAAAATTCGGTATTTTCGCGAGAAAAAAATTGATTGACGGACGTGGGGTTCGAACTTGAGACGAAAAACGCCCAACAGATCGTCCGAAAATGGCCATTTTTGACGCGATATGAAAAAATAATTGCAGATTCGGAATCAGCGCATCGAATTCCTCCTAAAAACGCTCATTCCAGAAAACGTTTCCAGATTTTCAAAAAATCGATTTTTTTCAAAATCCATGTGGTACCCCTATGGTGAAAAATGGCCAAAAAATGAAATTTTTTTGGAATGTCAGCAAAATGTGTTTTTAGGGGTATTTTGATGCGCTGAGTCCGAATCTGCAATTATTTTTGACGTAACGCGTCAAAAAAGGTCATTTTTGGGCCATTTTGTACCAAAAATGCGATTTTCCCAACTTTCGTGGCGGGACCAAGCAAAATCTGAGCCCGGATTTGAACTCCCCGGGGTCGATTTAGGGGGGTAGGTCGGATTTCCCGGGCATTTCTGATTTTCCGTACGCATTCTGTCGCGTCCGGCGCCGTTGTGCCCCGATAAGCCTAAAGAACCCAAGCATATAATAAAAATTTTCGAAAATGTTTTCGTTCCAAAATCACTATATATATTATTCTTCATCCTAAACAAATACGAGAAACTTCTATGATTTGATTGGAAATAGTTCCGTTTTTGGAATAAATATTAAAATGTTACCAGAATATTTAAAATGTAAGTGGAAATATCCATCATATGGGTTGTGTCAAACTCCACGATCGGTGACGCCAGCGAAGCGCGCAATCTTTCAGTCTGAATTACGATCATCTCCATATTGGTCTAAAATTTGTCTATTATCACCATCCTAAAAAAAGCAACAAACCAAAGAGCTCGGGGTCGGTACTGCTATTTCTTCGAGTTCCTTTATAGCGTCTTCAATGCTCAGATCAATCACGTTCATCTCAGCCGAATGTTGAGCCATGCACACAGCCTTAGCAATTTCGTGTAATTTTGTTTGAAGATCGCTCAATTCAACTGTCTAAAAAGCAAAGTCCTTAATACCGTATTTTCTCTAATATAAGCCCCGGGGCTTATATTATTTCAATCCCCCAAATTTGGGCAAAATTTTTCTCTAACCTCTCATTTTTACACACTATTTCTCTTTCTCTAGGGGCGTCTACTTCAGGAGGGGCTTCTATTATAGGAGAGGGCTTATATTAGAGAAAATACGGTATTGGTTTTAATTTGCTGAGGGAAACGTTTCCAGAACTGACCTAGATAATAAATAATGAAACCAAATCAACCAGGTTTAGTTTTGAACGAATGTCCTATTTGACTTTTGTGAATTAATGAACAAACTGCTCAAATCAATTTTCGTGACATTTTTAGTTTCCATCCATCACCTTTATACGTCCTGTTTCCTAAAATGAAATGCCATGTGTCGGGGTTGGGTATTGATAACATAAAAGGTGGTGCGCGGGCCCATAAATTGTCCAATTGGTGGGAAGGACTTGGCGGTGTGATATGAGTTAAGTGAGAGAATTCTTTCCCAATTAAGAATTTGAAAAATGATAGTAAACGTAAATAATCGGTGGCAAAAATCATTTCGATTTAGATTATCGCGCAGTTAAAATATATTTATGATCTGAATTAATTTCTATATTGTATCTGTATCGGAATAAAGTTCATTAACTATGCTCACACCAATTCTATGTTGGTTCCAACCATTATTCAATACGAGCGCGCTGCGCGCACTCGCGTGCGAGGAAGTCTATGTGCTCGGTAAATGTGCTCTAAGTTCCCTCAAATTCCAAGGGAGAAGGTCGGGCGCTCCGCGCCCGACCACAGGACTGGCTCGCCGCCTCCGGCGCCTCGCAATATTTATGGGGTAAGATTGAGTTGTGCCTTTGAAAAAAGCGACATTTTTGACGTTTTTGGCTAAAAAAGCCACTTTTTGGGATCACCGTTAAAAATTTTTTCCGGATTCCGTCTCAGCATCTCCGGGGGAGCATTTTAACGTATCATGCTCCCCAAAAGGAGCGGAACACAAAAACTTTCAAATATACAGCCAGCCGAGGGACTGACAGCTATAGCTTACTATAAAGGAAGCTAAGCCAACGCATAAATGGCATATTTAGTCAGCGACTTAAAATATTTTACATGCCGCCTTCTTCCAATTGTATGAGGATTAAATGTTGTATTTTAAATAAGTAATATATTTAAATTAACCTACCATTCTCTGTACTTCTTCTTGATTCGTGCGTAATGTCTGACTCGCAGCCAATATTATCTTTTTGCATTTTTCGACGTATGCGTAAAATTCTTTTAAGCGAGTGAGAAACTCCTTTCGATGCTCAATAAGTGCCTTCATTTGGGAAAGTTGTTCAGTTAGCAATCGAAACCTAAATTTCACTGTTTAAAACAAATGCCTTTAGAGTTGCTTAAAAAGTGCTTAAAAATTTTTGGAATTTATTTTCCTGACTATTTTTGATGTATAACATTCATTTCTCTTCCCAAAATAGGGAACCGGTAAAAATCCCCCCCGGTAAAAATCCCCCCCGCGGCCATTTTTTGGCATAACTTTTTACTGGAACATTCTAGAAGGATGAGTAATAGCTTACATCAAAGCTAAGACTCTGGGCTACAAATCGGTATATTACTCGCCGCATCTCAATTCATGATTCTCGAGATTTAATTATTTTTGTCTCAAAATTTCAACTTTTTTTGCAAATTCGAGAATTTGAGACAAAACTAATTAAATCTCAAGAATCTTGAATCGAGATGCGGCAAGTAATATACCGATTTGTAGCCCAGAGTCTTAGCTTTAATTTAAGCTATTACTCATCCTTCTAGAATGTTCCAGTAAAAAGTTATGCCAAAAAATGGCCGCGGGGGGGATTTTTACCGGGGGGGATTTTTACCTACACTCCCCAAAATACTGTATTCTTCGTTTTATTATAAACGTATCCTTTAAAAACAAATCTAAATCAGAAATTACAGTAAAATTTTATAAAGAAACAAAAGCGAATTTTCCTCTCGTTTAAACATTGTTTCCGATCGTAAAGTTGAAGCGTATAAAATTAATTTTGCGCCATATTAATTGTTTTACGCATTAAATAAAACTCAATTCTCACTGAAAATCATACTTTCCTTTATTAGGTTATCTTTCTCAAACTGTCAGAATGCTAAATCTTACTTTTCTCGGACTCTGTCGTGTTCCAGCTGGAAGAAACTACCTTCTAATGACGCAATTTCTACCTCAAGGATTTGCATTTCCTGATTCAACTCTTCTGAGATTAAAGAGCGTTCCTCTTCCAACGCACTCAGTACGGTATCAAGCTAAAAAAGGATGTGCATGAACAAAGCTAACCAGCACTTAAACTCAAATGTACAGACCTCAGATGATGTAATGGCGTTCCATTCAGTGTTCTGCTGTCTGATTTTCTTGACATTTTCATGAAAAACCTGAAGCCTATTGAAAAAATCCATTTTCTGCGTGAGATTGGATTCTAGCCTCTGTGCTCTTTCGAAAACTTCAGCATAGGATGGCTCCGCCAAGTGTAATTCGTGAGCCTCTTCCTTTATTTCCTAAGAAATATTGTATTAAAAACAGTGTAGAATATAGTTAAAATTTATTTGAGAATATATCCAGGAAGTAAAAAATGTGCGCTTAAGAGAATGAATCAAAATTGCACAAGGATTTTCTAGCAATTTCAAAATAACAGCCATATAAAATGCAAAAAATAGATTTGACCAAAAGAGGCATATTAAAAACCGGTTCGACATTCCTTTGCTGTCGTCTTCGATTTATTTGCGAAATTCAAAAGACCTTGAACATAACAAAAAGTAGATTTTCATAGAGAAGGATAGCGGAGCATTCAAGAAAAAAAAATTAGAAAGTAATATTTTAAATTTTCGAATTTCTACTCAGCTAAAGGTTGAACGTTATCCATATGGAACAACGGTGAAAGCACAATAGATCAGTACTTTCGTAATTAGATCAAAACATGAGTGATTTTTGGAGGGAAAGGGGGACCTCAAATTGATTCTTTGTTGTTGATAAGGGAGCGAATGTTGCAAAGTGATCGATTTTCTGTAAAATAAATAGTCCAATTTGTTTCAGCGTGGGTTTGGCTATAATTATAAATTTACTAGAATAATGCAAAAAATTTTGCATGTAGGGAAACATTGTTTGATATAAATGGCTAGCATAAAGAACTTTCTGTAAAATGAATTCATGTTTTGAAATGATTTTGAAAAAGAACAGCGGTTGAGTTTTGATTACTCAATACTGGTTCGATGCAATGACGCCTGGAGGTTGATCCGTAAGGGAAGAAATAGGATCTCTTTTCCCTCTTTGTTGTTTTCCTTTGAGTGTTTAGGGGCTTGAAAAATTACGTCTAGTGGATCGATTTTTCCCTCCACCCGGTCGCTCCTTTTGTTAAATTAATCAATGCAAAATCACCGAAATAACGTTGGAAATAACGGATGTTTGTCATGTTCAACTGCAACTTTAGTGGTTCTCTTTAACAAAAACACCTCTAAATTTTCGGATAACGACAAATAAAAAAGTGGACTGTTAGTTTATCACTTCCTTTATAATCCAACGTTCCTCGATGATTATTGAAACATTTTAGTACTCATTTGATGGACAATTACTATGACGTATTTCTACATTTATGCTCACTACCGATCCCTTTTGCCATGAAAGTGCTGATGATTTTGAAAAGGAAGAAAAAGTTGATATTAAAAAATCAGTCCAAAATTCCCCCCAAAGTAACTTTTACTTTAGGAAAAGTTGTGAAACTTTTATCATGGCAGTAATATCCTACCTTTACAATATCAAGCCCAATCCTTAAGTCATCTTCGGAAGTCATCTCGAACGCACCAAGTCTTTGCTTAATTGCTTCCTGTTTTCGCTTGTGTTCATCCAAAGAGCTTTGCTCCAACTTTTTTAAAGTATTCCTTAACCTTAGTCGCGTGGCATCCATAAGCGGAACATTCAGTTTAATTTCTGAGTCCAAAGCACGTCCGATTGACTCCAAGTTGGATTTTAGCACCTCTCGTTTCGATGAGGGCAATTTTTGACCTAGCCTCCTCTATAGTTTTTTCCAATTTCTTAATATTTCCAATCATAAGAAGCAGTCGATCCAAACCAGCCAATTTCTTGCGCCATTCAGCCTCAAGGCGCTGGTATTCAGTGTTAGGTTTTCCTGAAGAGCATATTATTAGCGTGCTTTAATTACAAAAGATATTTAGTATTATAGATATCTATATATTTTACATAGACATTTTAAAATAAGAAATTTTTTAATTATTCTGGAATAATTTCGAATTCCAAAAAACGTGTTACGAAATTTTTAACACTCGAAAAGTTCAAATTCTTTTGGCCGGAATTTGAATTAATTTTCAAGTATATTCAATAAAATTTTGAATTCCTGCCAAAAAATTGTGAATTTTTGGGTGTTACAAAATGTCGAAAATATTCTTCTGAAATTATAATCTTTTATTCTGCACTAATTTTAAAATATTCCTTATACGAAAATCTCTAGAAAAACCCGCCATTAAACCACTTGTCCCCACGTTAACCATATCGAAACCTATGTACAGTCTTCCCTCTCTAATCGAGCGTGATCCGTTTTGGCCAAAATGTGCTCGATTAGAGAGGGAATGATTAGAGAGGGAATTTCCATACAAAAAAAAATCCATGTCAGCCGAAATGTGCTCGATTAGAGAGGGTGAACCAAAAAAGGGGCGAAATTGCGCAATGTGTTTTGTCGTAATATTGAATAATTTTTTATTAAACTATGTTTAATTAAATTAAGTTATTTTTTTTGCTCTTTTCAGCTAGTATTTCGTATGCCTAATAAAAATTGACAAAATTTAGACAATTTAGTCTATTTTAGCTATTTTTTAAAGAAATTTTTCAATGTTAATAAAATATAAATAGATAAAATTTTGACAGTTAAGTCTATTTTTAGATATTTTTTAGATTTTTAAACCAAATTTTAGTGAAATCAAAATTTGGCTGTATTTGAAACTTGAAACTTTGTTGGAAAAAGGATCAGAACACACAAACAATGTTCGCAAAGTTTTGAGAAAAATTTGAAATTTAGGTAAAAATTTTACTTGAAAATTTGAATTTTTGGTGAGAAATTCGTAAATTTTCTCCGGCCGCCGCCATTGGCGGCGGCCGGGAACAAAATTTTTGAAAAACAATAGGGGGACCCTTTCGCCACTTTTCGGGCCTGACCCCCAAAATGTGCTCGATTAGAGAGGGAGCGCTCGATTAGAGAGGGAATTTCCATACAAAAAAATCCGTTTCGGCCAAAGTGCGCTCGATTAGGGAGGGTGCTCGATTAGAGAGGGACCGATTAGAGAGGGAAGACTGTATACCGTATGTAAAAACAGAAGGTTGGAGTCCATTAACTTTTAATTAATATATATTTTTATAAATATACATCTTATTCATTTAACAAACATTAACTCCTATTAGCTGTCAATACCAATACTCCATGCATAGAGTATATGCATGACTAAACCAAATAACCTACCTTTATGTAATTGTATGGCCTCATTAAGCATGTCCATTTCGACGATGGAAGTCTTTGCTGATTCTTCTGATTGCTCCTGCCTGGCCAGTACCACGGCTTTTCTTTCAAGCAGTTCATGCACACGATCCATCGGGGGTGGTAGCGAATCTCCTGCTTGATGTTCCACTAAAGTGAATTAATTATGGGATAACCAGATAAACTTTTTTGCATTGTACTTATTTGTTTTGAAGAGAAAAGTAAACCTTTAGAAGGCCAAATTTGCCGGTAAAATAATTCAAATGTCTGATACAATAATTTCGTAAATTTTAGAAACTTTCTACAGATTCTGCAATTTTATAATACTCGTGAAAAAAAGTAGAGGAAGATCGAAGTGTAATAACTCAAACCTTTAATTTGTTTTTGGTTATGAATTTTCTGACGCAGAGAAGTAATTCTTTTGACAGATTCGGGATCCCGAGCATGAACTTGGTCGAGGCTTTCCAAGACATCTGATATAAAGCTGTCTTCCGGCTATAATACGTATTATTACAACAATGCTATTAAGTTATCAATATGTATAGTCTTCGACAATTATAAAGAAGGAAATATTCTATAATACTACAGTGAGGGATACATTGTTAAGACAGTACAGGTTAATATCGAGACAAACACAAATGCACTGCACACACACACACACACAAACACATCGTATCAGGAATGGGTACCTCTTCGGTTGGAACACCTGGCTGTTGTGTTGCCGTCGGAGCCGGCCGACGACGCACTAGGATTCTCGTTTCAATAACTTCGACGCTGACTTCGATTCTACGGATCTCAACCAGCTAAAAACACTCGAATATCAAGCCCAAAGCAATAAAGGGCAGCAATCCACACACCCGTAGCAACATAAATGAGACATAGGACATGGACTTAATTTTTTGGTTTGTTGCAAATGTACACTCTGATAAACATGCTCTGTACTTTCATGTTAGCATTAGCTTGATGAAGGAGATTATTGGAAATCAAGTTTTTGTTAAAGTCCTATGTTTATTTCCAGTAGAAATTCAATATTTTTCGACAAAAATTGCATCTTCCAACACAAACCTTTAATTTGGATAAAAGGCTAACATTAGTTAATAGATGCTGTCGTTAAAGCAGAATAGCTGCAGAAACCATTATTAAACTCAAAAGCTGCACACCCAAAGAATGTAACTCATTTCTAGAAAAAAAGAGGTATTCGAAAATGAATTATATTGTCCAAACAATAATTGCTCAATGTCAGGCGAAATTAAATTTTATATTACAAAAACCACTCAAAAGCTTCATGAATTCATTAAAATTATTGGCATGCATCTGTCCAAACTAAAAAACGCCGAAAAATACTCACCGCAAAACAACTGCTCACGACCACATAAATCTCTTTCAATTTAGCGGTATCCAACAATTCTTGATTCGCAGGCGTTTCCAAATTATCCAACATTATCTTGATTTGGTCCACAATCTCGGAGCGTTCTTTTATTGATTTCTTTGCCTGAAAACGGCACGAATGAAGTTGTAAGCGAAAATAAAATTATTCACCATTTCTGAGTCAGGATCATGGAAAGTAACCCATTTCTCCATTTCCAATAGGTTCTTCTCAGCAGAACACAAAGTATGGTACACAATTTTGAAAGCGTCCAAACGATTTCGAATTCGTTGATGGTATTCGTGGATCTGGCGAGTGAATTCCTCTTGTTGTTGCTTTTGGTGTTCGTTATGGCCATTTTGTTGAAGAGATTTTTGGAGATCCCGCTCAACTGCGGCATAATCTTTTCCTAGGTCCTAAATGGTATAGAAATAATTTAGAAAAATTTATATTTTAGTGCTATATATCCGTTATATAACTGAGATAATTTCCGTATATATCTATATATATATATATATCCTCTGTACCTCTTATCTTAAAACGATAATACATTATTTACCAAAAATTTTGGGAAGAGATAAAATATTTTCCTCTAAAATATTGCTCGAAATTTTTGAATTATTCCTATGGGTTTCAATTAATAATTACAATATACCACATAGAAATGAATTTTATTCGATTGATTCAAATGAGATTTAAGAAATCTTTTGAATGTCAAAAATATAATAAAAAGGTTTTATATTCATAATTTTTTAAATAATTATTCCGGAATAAATTACTTCAGACTAATAAGTGGGTAATATAGAAGGACCATTTTCCTTTTACACTTAGAAAGTCACAGTGTGAGCTAGAATATAACAGGACAAACCGTCAACTGTTGTATTATATCTGTCGCCGACTTGACGCTATCAGCTTTCTTTTCATCTAATGCCGCGGCGCTTTGCATCCATTGCGAACATTTGGTGGATACCGTCCCTTCTATTGCTTTATCTATGGAAATTTCAACCTTCCGCGTGGGAATCTGACGCTGAACAGGTGTGGTTTGGTCCGTAGCAGTTGTCTGTCCCTAAATATCAACAATTGTTAATTAAAAATTTTGGAATTAAACATCTAAAATAAATTTAAAAAGAACTGCTTATATAAATGTGTGAGCTATGTTAAAAACTAAAACAACTCAATTATGTTTACAGCAGCAAAAAATTGTTGATGCAAGACATTTGGCACATGGCAGGGAATGATGCATTTTAAATTTTAAATTATTGCGTATAAAATCGAACGGAGAAAATATCCAATCAAAAATTTGACAATAACCCGATTCGCGAAAACCCACCTTTTTTGAACTACTATCGAATTGCTGCCTAATTTGAGCCAATCGAGTTTTGGCCGCATTCCCCACAGCAGGTGATGTCTGTGATTTCTCGATTGAATCCGCCAAAATTGTGCACTTAGCCAAATGTTGTATTCTGTCTTCTAGTTCCAACGCTCTCTCACCGTGAGTAATGGCTTTCGCAGCTGACTCGTCAAAATCGGCCCAATATTGACGAAGCTGTGCGAGTTTGGCGTCTAAACCGGAGAATCGACTAAGGATACTGCGACACTCCTTTTCCATTTCTGTATATATTGATTGACCGCGGTTTTGTAATTCTCCTGAAATACGTAATTATGCTTTAGCTGAAAAAATTATAACAACAAAATATACCTGGTTCTTTGTCAACTGCATTTTGAAGACAAAGCAGAAGCTTTTCCAGACGAATCTCTGGGTTCTCGTTAGCGGTTTTCTGAAATTCAAATCGGATAACTTGGAATATTTTACGAATTTACCCCCATTTGAACAAAAATTTATTACAGGAATTTTCTCAAGTGTTATTTTACTCAAAGAAACTTTAATTAATTGGTATTCAAAGTTATGTAAGCAATGTAACATGGATAAAGTTGCATCAAAATATAATTACCTGGTATTCGTTTAGCCACCTTTTGGTCAACGACAAACTCGTTGCATTTTGCCAAAGACGCATTCTTGTTTTCAGCTCAGCTTGGAATCTCAATATCCTGTAGTATGCTTGATACAGCAGAAGGCGTTTAAGTTCCACGCGAAATTTTTCGGAAAGTGATTCAAATCTGCTTTGAAGTATTTCCAGTATTTCATCAGTACTTTGAGATTGGCCATCCAAATGACTTCGAGCTTCGTGAAAGTTCTGCAGCGCAGTATAAAACGTTTCTCGCTGTTGAGGATATTGGTTGAACATAGCCTGAATAATTTTAATGTATCGTAACCAAAATTTTTCGTTGAGAAGCTTACTTCGAAGATCTCAATAGCGTTCTCGATATTTTGTAATGATTCGTCAATATTCTTTGGGTCAATAACTACTGGGGTCCTCGTTTGGATGAGGAATTCACCATCGTCAACCCATTTTGCAATGGAATAGAATGATGGTGGAAATTCCTTTTGCAACTTTTCAGACCATTGGTGGAGTGAATCCGCAACATGCTTCCATCTATAAATGGACGTTTTTATCTGTTTGCTATTATTTCAACGAACTTACTCTTTTTCGATCTCATTTAATTGCTTTTTGTGCTCCTTTTTAGCAACCGGCATATATTCGAGAATTTCTTTGAAGATCATTCGCTTTTCCAAGAATTCCTTGCGCACTTTCACGTACCACTAAAATGGGACCAGCCAAGTACAAGGAATAATGAATTTTAACGTGAATACATTGAAGGAACCCTTTTTTGCTAACATGTGTCATGAAAATCTTTCATACCTTATAGTCATCTACATTAGTATCCTGTCTGTCTTTGTCTTCTTCTGCAGGCGACGTCTGTATCCTTCTATCCTTAACAATGCCGTCAAGCCAATCGACGAGAGGTCGGTAGAGTGCTAATTCTTCGCTCAATCTATGTAATGCCGTCTGATAAGAGGGTACTGACATGGATACAATGGCAGTTTCACTCGGCGGTTGGGCATGCAGTGGGCGAGATGTGCCGACTGGATGTGAGATTCGAATAAATTGAGATATGTAAGTGATAACGGAACGTTTGTCGGGTCGGTCGCGTAGCATGTCGTCAACATCAAGCAGAGGTCTGTAGGTTTTTTAGTGTTAATGTTACTATCTTAGGTTAATAAAGTACGATGGGTGATTACAGCTGGATTTTTTAAATTTCTCTTAAATACAGGGTGATGCAAAAAAGATTCCAAGTTTAGGCCATTGTATTATTTAAAAATGACCTATCCCAAGTGATGTTAATATCGTAAAAACTGTTGCTACGCAAGTTCTTGTACGCAAAAGGGATCTCTATCAGAGCCTATTAATTTCGTGGGTAACGGAGTGCCGGAAAATGCAATAAGTCAATTTTCCCATACAAAATTAAATTTCAATGGTCAAATTTTTTTTCGCCAAGAAAATGTGGATTTTGGGAAGTACTTGACGAGTTATGTATCTTTGTTTTTGACGACATGTCGTCTGGGACGATTTTAGGTGTGTCAAAGATGTGTCAAAAATGAGCCAAAATATTGATCCAAAAGTAATTGTCCTACCCTACGCAAAATTTCCCGCCGAATCCGATATGTTCTAGCGAATACTCAAAATTGAATAACAAATTGCTTATCAGAAAATAATTGATTACAACAAAAGGCATAAAAATCTTTCGCTTTTTCCCGCTCATTTGCCTTTCAAAAGGTGATTTTTAAAGAGTGCGAAAGAGTTTTAAATATTTTTGCTTGCGTATTATCATTTTACGTTTCACAGAGAATAAATAGGTAAAATAACTTTTTCATCGGCAAATAACGTCATAATCGACACATATTATAATTATTAGTTATAATGACGCATATATTTCATAATTTAATTGCTGAATTTACCTAATATTTAAGTGTAATCGAGCAATTTCAAATGCCATCTCTAAGTTTTGCCTGGGTGTCGTTGTCGGCGATCGAACAATGTCCATGTTGATAAGAGGCGGCCAAAATCGATGCACAAGTGCGCAAAATGCTATCCCGTCTCGCCAACTTTGATCAAAGTCATTAATTGGGATGTTATAGTTCCTGAATAATTCTGCTTTTATAATTATCATACCATTGCAAAAAAATATCAATACCTTGAGATCTCATCGTTAAGCCATTTGAGTAGCATTCGTTCAATGGATGCCTTGGACAGTATTGATGTATTGCCAAGGCCTGGCTGTTGTGATGATTCCGGTTGTTGGGCTGCTGGCGACGGGCTTTTGGTAGATCGCAAATGCAGTCCTCTATGGATCCAACCAGGAATAGAGGTATGTCGCGACGTAGAAGGGATTGCATGTCCAGGCTCCGTCGAGATTTCATGGCCTGTTATCGTAGAAGTAATTGGTTCGGATAAAGACGGCCAGCTGTGCTGGCTGAGCAATCGAAGATTCGTCTCAACCTTAAGATCAATTAATTAAAACGGCAATATTTAAATTTCGAATTACTCTTCCGAAAGTGTTTCCACACAAGACAAATTACTACTTCCTTATTTAAGGGCTAGGTTATTATTTGTGAGTTATCAGAAAAAATATATGGAGTGTATCTTTTACCAAAAATATGTGCCGACGTTACTTATGTTTTTGTCGATGTTTTTGGAAAATAAAATTAGTTTCGAATCCGGAAACACTTTACCATTCCAGGATATGAGCGATGACATTTGTAGTCGACTATGCTAGACTAATATATTTAGATATTGGATGTTTAGTTGTTTAGATAAATATAATGTTTTTATCACGTGCTATGTGATTTGCTATATAATTTGGATCAAAGGTAATTCGTAAACGGTTTTTACAATTCTGCTTATGCGACCGGTATTAATGATCCGTGTTCTTCAATTACTTATTTTGTGTATTTATGAAATTATTAATTGGACTTTGCTGCCTATTAATATATGTCTGTATTATTTGCTGAGAGGTTCTCACTAAATCGTTATTTTCAATTCATTCTCATTAATCGCAGTTTTTACGCTCGTATTCCTTAATAATTATTGCTGCGCAATGATGATCAGCGAGCAGTCGCCACGGGAATCAGCGGTCATTAATCAATGTTTATTACCCGACAAATTCCTCCTGCAGTATCACTCTTCCGATCAAATTGCAAATTTGAGTCGGAGAAATTTTACACATTCCATATGTGTTTCCACCTCATAAATTTTGATAAAAATGAAAATACTCACCTGAAAGTGCAGGATGATTTGCCAAATGAGACCGAGAATGATTCGAGGATTCCCATCTGCAATGTCCGCCGGATTATTGTTTATAAGATCGAGACCACGTCGGCGAAGAGCACTCAGTGCTGTGGTCAAGTTGCTGATATGGTGAATGCGCTTGGGAACACGGGCTTTGTTCACTTGCTAAATTTTAGATGCACGATTGAAAATATACTCGCGAAAAGTTGATTTTAAACACTAACTAATTTTAGTATGAGTTCAATGTCCGTGGTGTCATTTAAACGTAAAATAATTTGTAAATAAATTTATGTATTAATTTATACAATTAACTCTAATTTTCTGCAAATTCCGTTTTGGTAGTTTTTTGCGTCAAAGGATATTGTTTAGTTTTTCCTCCTAATTAGATAAATAAACTAATGACTCACCAAAGCGTCTCCCGTCAATACTTCGATCAAATGGCATAACAATAATCCATCGCTTAGATCCTCGTACAAATCATGCACTCGGCCCGAGGATGAGTGCTGGTCGAGATGGTAATTGATCCACTTCGTGAATGTTTTCTTCTGCATTTGTTCATGATCATCTAAAGCTCTAGATTTTAGGGGCGAGCCCAATAGCCGAGAAACCGGCCACATAGTTTCGACCTCTTTATTTCCTAAATTTTTGAATTTGTAATAAATTTGTTGTTTTATTACATGAACAATAGACATGTGAATAGAGATGTAAAAGAGACATAAGCAATAATATTGGTTTAGCCGGAAATTCCTGTCGGTGTTTTTAAAGTCTATTTTTATTCATCTAAAGCAGTGTTTTTCTTGAGTGTTACATACCATTTCGTAGCCCATTCAGTTCTCTTTCAAACCGTATATAGCATGCTTTATCATTACATGAAACTATTACTTTATGGTAGTTCTAAGGAAGCACATCTAAAAAATTGTTTTTTGGTTATTTTTAGCAACTTCAATGGATAAAACTTTTTATTTTTTGGCACTATTAAAACAAGTGGCATTGCAGCATTTGTAGGCAAGGTCTAGCTCTACAACATACCTTTTACAGAATAACTTTTGTTTTGAAATCCTGCGAGATATGATCGCTCAAAGTTGAGACATAAACCGAAAAATTCGCAAAAATCAAAATTTTCCATTTTTCGAGTGATGTCATTTCTTAAAATTGTCATATCTCAGCAACTACCAAACGAAAAAATGTTCTGTAAAAGGTAACTATTAGAGCTGAAATTGCTCTACAGTATTGCACAATTGGAAATAGAATGCCTAAGTTTTTTGCATACAAAAGATATAAAAATAGCTCGAAATTGGTGATTTTGAAATTTTTTATGCAATCACAAATATCTAATAGTTTTCTGCAAAGTAAAAATATAATTTAAGTATGGTTGCATGGAGAAAATCCTTAGCTATCATATGGTATATAACACTCATAGGCACTCTTGCGTTATGTGAGAAAAAATTAGATTTAAAAACACCGACAGGAATTTCCAGCCAAACCAATAACAGTCTGGAGCATAGAACAGTGAAGAAAATGAACTTTTAAGACTGGATCATTCCGTGGGTTACGCAGAAATAAACAAATCGAAAGGACCAGCAAGCAATCAGATAAGAGTTCAATTTCTCGATCATGTTCCATAAGAGACTCAAATGTATAAATGAATATATTAGCACAAAATGGTAAATATCCAGCTTAATTGCTCGGTCATAGCTTAACAGTGATTCAAAATGATGACTGGACTGTGTACGAAAGAGACTGCAGACAGCCGAAAATTTGCTGCTGCGGGTGTTGTTGTTTTGAATAAAGGGAAATAAATAAAAAGAAGACCATTCGTCGCCGCGAACCCATTATAGGTGATGGGTGCGCTTCTATCTCTGCCCTTTAAGACGAATTTCTTATTCAGATTGCAGCTGGTCAGAAATTGCAATTGGAGGGTAACGCACAGAGAAAGGAAAGAGAGCGTAGGTTGGCAAAAGCAGTAAAAGGATGAGTTGGGTAAAGAAAAGTGAGACCGAGGTGATTTCCATTAAATCTTTGGTGCCGGCATAAAATTCGAAGGTTAAAACGGACACCCTTACTTTCTCATTCCTATTCATTGTCCCAGCGTGCAAGATCATTGCTTGTAGTCTATTTTTACTATCAATTTTACATGAAGATACGTTCGGAATTTCTCAGGACGATTTGTGTTGAGGAATAAATTTTTCTTCGCCATGAATAACAATTAAAACGCTACTAAAAACTTCCTTTTCGACTTTTTAAAATATACTAAAAACTGCAAAAAATGTTTGGTTGATAATTTGTGAGTTGCCAAGGGAAGTACCAGAATCGCTTTTTAATTGCAACTGTCCAAAATACGAAAGTAGCTGGCGCTTTTTAGTCGAGCTGCACTGTTTCCTAATTTTCGGCATTCGCTCAAAATCAAACTTTCTAACCACTTTTCCGACATTTTTTCACTAAGAAAGATCCAAAAATAATGTCCGGTTCGGATTCGACTCCGAAATATACGTAACGCGCTCCGAAAAGTTATAAAAAAATTTTATCTTACAGCAGAGGCTGTTTATAAAGAAGTTTTCATTTATAAGAAAAGCTCATTTAGAAAACACATTTACTTGGAAGTCGGAACTTTTACTTTTGTTTTGATCGGAGAATGGTTGGTCATACCGCACATCTGGTAAATAATTTGTTTTCCTGGCAATTGATTTCGTGGCCACTGATACTTTGCGATAAAAATTTGATGCAGCAAAGCTTATAAAACTTTTTACTGATGAATGATGTCAAGAATTATGTTGAGATGTTAAAAAGGAAAAGCAACGCGACATATGGGAAGGCAATGAATAAAAAGCAACATTGAAAATTGATTAGACACTAATATTCAATTGGACAGTAAATTTATGATCAATATGCAGGAACAACAATATATGCACCAATTTTAGGAATATCGCATTTGTAAAATAATTCTAAAAACGTTCCGAATGTCAAATTTGGAAGGTATGTTGACTTTTTAGTTTGATGGGAAATGTTAGTAACTTACTAACATTTCCACATGCTTATTAATAGCAACTAAAAATATGTTACTAATAGTAAGCATATTTTTCAGTATTTGCCTTAATTTTCGGCTAATTTTTACAAACGGCAAAGAAAATTTTCCTTTATCTTATTTTCTTTAAAATTTGTCACAATAATTCGAAAAATTTTTGGATTATTCGATATTCCAAAAGCAACGACTAAAGGTAACTTTAGATTAAAGAATTAAATATAAAGGAAATTATAACATCTAAATATAAACATTTCCGTGAAAAATGAGGAAAAGTGGCATGACGTTTTGAACTTCAATTGTGTGTAATGGCCATTAGTTTTCTATTTTTGGTAACGATTTTTGACAAAAGTGACTTAGATTGAAAATTTTGATTGTCCACTACCCTAAAAGGGAACATTGATAAGAGAGGTGACAGATGGAAAGCTTGTCGCATATATTTGACCGTCGCACTCTTTCATGCCGCTTTTCGACATTTTATCAGTTTTTTGCACTTTTCAAATGTTTAAACTTAAACTGACCGTTAAATGACATGGTTGCAGGGCAGAAACAGCAAAAGCACGAGGTCCTGCCTCGCCTTCTTAATCTGGCTTGTCGTCTGCGATGTGAGTTTCGCTGTCGTGAGGAGTTTCGTGAAGTTAACGCGGAATATACACTACTACAGCTACTAGAAGTACTATTAGAATTATTATTACGGGCGTGGGTCGTATTCGGGTTGTCGTTTTCTCTCCGAAATCGGCGGCGAAAACGCATTCGCGACCGCTGTTACAATAAAAGTAGTAAGCCGATTCGGGTGGAATTAAAATAAATTCCAGTTGGTCTAAAAATAAATAATCAAAGCAATTCCTTAATTAATCAGTGAAATGAATGTTAAAAATGTTTGCACAAATATACAATACAACACAACAAGCACGTAAGATCAGGGAGAATTACTAGGGCATCCTCTTATAACTTTATGATAGTACAAAAATTTGGTGACAAATTAGTGTTATTGTAATGTGTCTCCATATAATCGTGTGTTTTCAAATTAATATTGTTCTAAATTTTTGCACAAAATCGATGTTATAAATTTTTGACATTGCAAAAAGCAAATATGCGTCTTTTATGTGATGACAAATTTTATGGAGAATAAATAAATAATTTAAAGTCTAATAATGCTGCGTCTGGAAGCAAAAATGCCAAACGTTACCAAACATATTTATACATAAAAAAAGTCTCATACGATGGTGATTTATTTCCTATACAACAATTTGATAATTAATTACTTATTCAGAAAATTGACGCGGTAAAATTAATAAAATCATAGATGACTGATCATTCTTTGACGTCCAGAAATAAACATAATGAGGGAATACAAGAAAATTCGAGGCAAAGTTGACAGTTGACTCAAGCGACAGCGCAGGTTTTCTCATCAAACTTTCTCAGTCTCACCATCTCTCTTCCCAAAACATAATTCGGCAAGAAAGAGACAGGAACCAGCCCACCCCACAACATTCCGGAGCACGTGAACCTCTCCCGCAACAACTGCAGACACGCCGGGAATATATTTAGTTGTTATGAGAGAGTGAAAATAACTCTCACAGCACATAGATTTGTTGCCTCATTCGCCATGTTTTCCCTTTGATGTTGGTCCAACCTGCTGGCAACCGCACTATATCTTTGATCTAGGCGGCGATTGTGTTGGGAGGGAGCAATGGACTCTCGCTTTCCTTTTCCTCACATATTACGTATATTTTCGCAACTTTCAAGGCACCAAAAAAACAGCCCTGGGGAGGTGGCTGAATGTTGCACTCAAGCTGTTAGATTCTTGAAAATGAAAGTGGTGTCATATAGGAAAGAAAAAATTTATGTGCATTCGTTCTGTGTTAGATGAATTTTTGAACGATTATATTTGGGTTGCAATAAAACTATCAGAGTAAACAAATGGCGGCTAAGATAAAATGTGAGATTTTTACATAATAACAGTAAAGAATTAAAGAGAAGACAATCATTTATGACAATGTGTTTTTAAATGTCAAAGTATTTGAGATAACAATGGCTAACAGTGAATAAATTAACCCAATCAATTAAAGCAGTCAGTTGTTGTCTAAAGTACGGGCTGCATTATTAAATAAACTTTCGGGCAAATTAATCAAAGCTCCTATCAATCAATCTGAATTTGCGCTTTAGTAACCATAAAAGATGCAACCACAGCATCACTGCTCTACTGGCGGAGAGATGCCTAAGACGAGAGAGCGGCGAGAATTCTAATGGATTCTTTCAGCTAATGGAAGAGTGTTTTGAATAAAAGTTATATTTAGTGAATGTTCGAGATATCAAGGAGCGCTTATACTCGGAGTGTAAATTACCTCTTACATGATTGTAACATCAGTATCAATTGTTGCGCTAATCATAGTTTAGCTCTTAACAGAGGGTCAAGACTACAACATACAAATTCACCATTATTTATCACGAGCGCTACGTGAGTCCCTGCATGACTCAATTAGTAGGTAAAGGGCGCAAGTCAATGTCAGTGACCTTTGGCCTGCGGTCTCATACAGTAGCAACATATATATATTTACATATTTATCATTAATTCCACAATTAATCACAAGTGCAACAACATAACCATTTATTGTTTTTATCGCCAACTACATTCGAAATATTGTATTGCTTTTAAAGAGGAAAAATTTTTATTAAGCGCAGTTTGTATTTGGTAACGGTTCTAAAATTCAAACAGAATATAAATGGCCTTTTATTAGAATACAAATGTTACTTATAATTCAGAAACCGGACAACGCTAAAGTTTTACCGCCATATATTTGTTTGGTGGTTTGTTTTTTGATTTATTAAAAAAAGTGAATGTTTGACAAATTTTATCTTTGTTGTGTTTTTCGTAGTATCCATAAACGTATACAAAGATGGGTGCCCAATGTATTAAAAGGTACATTTGTACATAGGTATAGATTTCTATATGATACGAATCACGACTCCTTCAATCATATTTGTGGTAACATTATTGCCGACAAAGGGATAGAAAACGAAATGCGGGAAAAGATGATAATAAGGGAAATCCGCTAATTTGTATATTACGACGTTAACGCACTGATGAACAAATTATCAATCAAAGGAGTGCGAGTGATCATCGTCGCCGATGAAGTAATATTTCTAGAAATTTTGTAGTTATTTTTAATGTAACGAAATGTATATTCCGACACAGAAAACAAAGAACGCCAATGGTATAAATTCCACCTCCAATCTGCATTTTAATCTAATTAACAGTAAAACAAATGTCTAGCGCAACTAACTTCTAGAGTGGATGCGGAAACAATAGCAAAACATAAATGGAACGAAAGCCCCACTGGGCTATAGGGCACAGCTGATTTCGTGAGTATTTACGGGGTTGTTGGTTCCAAGGGTCGATATACGAGGCTAGCGGGTGAATGAGGGGGTCCCATCCAGGCATAGTCCACAACAATAATGGAGGGAAAGACAGCAAAACTGGCACAGAAAGTCAGAGGGCACAAACGCAGCACTCTTGAATTGAGAAATATCCAGACAGCCGGCTCTTTCTGCATCCTATATGGTCTTTACAATTCACTCTGCTTTCAACCCTCTCTTCTTTCCCGCACTCGTTCCCTTCACACTTGCTTTTCTGTTACATCATCAGAGGAGGAGTTGGAAGGAAATAGACCGTTGACCAGGCGCTCAAGTTTAAAGCGACATACCATATGTGGTGATACAGGCGAGGAGAATATATTCGACGAAATAATACAGGCAAAGACTGCGTATGTGAAACGCGTGATGTTTACTATTTAGGCCATTCGCAGCCCACTATCCAAGCGACGAAATGGCTTAAGGAATAAAATATTGTATAGCGAATACATTTCCGACTTGGTCACTTACACTCATCCTCCATTCATACTATTTATGATCATGATTAACATGGCTGAGCGACCAGAAGATAGACCCAAAGGGTATATTTTCAATCTCTGCACTTAGGCTCTCATTTCTTAAATAAAAGCATAGAGAATCAGCTTGACCATGAGCAAGGCAATATAGTGTTTATATGTGTGTGATTGAGTCACATAATATGAGGAAGGCTATATGACTAAAGCACATGCATACCAGGCGGGGACATAATTTCGTGGATTGATATTTAGGCGTTTAAATTCGTGCCATTTCAATTTAGCCCCTCTGGAAGGGGGCAAACTCAAATCTGATATTGCTAACCCTCTCTAGAATACAGTTTTAGAGGGCTAGCCCTCTTCTATAGGGGTTAAACGCGAATTTAAACTCTTAAATAACAGTCCGTAAAATTATGTCCCCCACCTGGTAGTGTTGATAGGGAAATGGATTTAGCAGGGCAAAGTCAACAGCTTGTCTTCTGTCTCTCAATCAACAATTCATTGGGAACCATCGAACCAAATTGAGTAAACTTTAGCTCCTCACATCAAAAATTCGGATATATATTTCGGTAAACAAAATTAAATGAATATGCCAATAAAAAGTTATTAATAAATACTTCAAGTGCAGTGAAAATCAGGAAAAATACGAGATGGAAATGATACAAAGCCTACTACAAAACGATTTCATGATCGAACAGTGTCAATTAATATACGGGAGCTAATAAATAAAAATTCGTATTCTTAATAAAACAGAAATTCAAATACGACTTCTAATTCAATATTCAGCCTAAATTTCATAGGACCATTGGGGTCAATGATTCGTCTCCCGACTTCGTTCTTTCAATTTGAAGTCGAGCTCTGATCCATGATGTTGGCGTATTTAACCTTATTCAAGGTCAATAACAAGTCAATGAAGCCGATTATTGTACCTCTCTGCATCGCCTTTCCCAATTTGATTTCAATCAACAATTTCGCCCAGCAGAATTTCCTCCTTTAATTAATTATAACTCTCGCCCTTTGCAAGAGTCATTTTTCATTTGCTGAGACGGCAAAATTGATTGAAGAAAAATTAATTTAATTATATCTCTAAAATTGTATTTCGAAAATTGTGAATGATGTAAAATTATTGTACGTTCAAATTCAGATGTTTACTTTTTGCAAAATTTTTAACCGTTAAAATATTACTATAAAATGCATTTTTATAAAGCCCTAGGTTTATAAAAAATATAGCATTGTTACACGTTATACAAAGAGTTACTCATTTGTTTTGCTGTTTAGTGCTAAATAGGTTTATGCGTCCTTGTTGCTTGGCAAGCAGCCAGGCTTTCCGATGCGCAGACACTTATTTAGTTTATCGCGCGCGTATCCTTGCTTACAGCGACATCCTTCATATAGGCAATAATGAACGGTATCCATTGACATTTCTATTTTGTAACTTGCATTCATCACTACCTTGATTTCTGCGCAATTTACGTCATTCCATTGCGGACACTGTTCGAAGTGTGCGTTTGGTCCGCAATCTATAAAATGTGAAAAATGTATGTTTAAAGAAGGAATTCATGGCGGGGATGTGCAAGGAAGGGATACATCCCGGGGCCAAATCATCGAGATATTTGAGTTTCTCGCCTATTGTCTTAACGCATACTGATTTAGGCCTAGGTTTAAACAACATCTTAGATTCTCGAATGCCCCCGTCTCGGTAGCGGCCCCGGGATTGTATACCCCATCTTGCATACTCTAATGCGTATTTCTCCCGTTTAACCCTTCATTGCCGAGTGTATCCGTTCGGATACGCTTTTGATTTGCTAATGACTTCAGAAAAAGAAAGAAACGAATAAGTGTTCATTATTCATACAAAGAGTGTGTCTGTAAATAGATCACATAGAAAAGAGAAATAAACAATGGCAGACATCATGATTTTGGTAAAGACAGCTCACCAAAAGGAAAGCTAATGGTAGCGCCAGAATTCTGCCTTTTTTTCTATAGCTCCGGCAATGAAGGGTTAAAGGTATGATTAAGTCCTTAAGCTAATCGTTATAAATCCACTGTTTTAAACAGAGAAATATAAATATAAAGGTTATACTATTTTCTATCGTAAGCTTAAGTTGTGACATATATGACGAAAATTTTGATGATTTGAAATATGAAAGCGTAATATGGGCGGAATATATTTGATCGATTCTATGAAATTAAACTATTTAGTTTAAACATTAATTTGCTTTTGTACGGAGTAGACAATGATTGAAGCACAATTAGTTAATTTCAACAACTCCCGATTTTTTTTCCACAAACTAAAGAGAACAATTTTTGCTAATAACCTGGAAAATGGCACTGCGCATAAGATACGCATGGACCTGTTTTGTTACCGAGACGGGCATATCCTTGATTGCAGTAACAGCCGGATTCAAATACGCAATTCTCTGTAGTGTTCTTTGACCTCTTGGAGCAATCGTTGTTGGAATTTTCTCTTTTCAATCGTTTCGCATTTACACGATCACATGTCCATTCAGGACATTCTGGACATATCTCATAATGTTGATTTTCTGGACACGCGTTATGTACTGCAAAAAAAAATTCAGTCTAGAATATAGAACAAGCTTATACTTATACAAGATATTACTTTGCCCTGAAGTGGTTGTAAATAGCTCCTGTGGTTTGGTAACAGCACTACTCTGCGGCGGTGTAGCTGTAAATTATGCAAATATTGAGCGCACTATTAATCCAGAGTGATGTAAACATTAATAAGTTTCTTCGTCTTTATTCGGACTTCAAATTATTTTCACTCCTATTATTGGATTTGGACGCATTTTATACCAGTAAGTTTAATGATGATGTTGATATACCGCTGTAAGTTTTTATGTGTGTTATAGATAAAATTATGACTGACTAACCATCTTGTCTGCAGCATATACCATGATAGGGATTTCCAGGATGATTTTGAACACATACAAAATCAGGGAAACAATTTTGTGATGTACTGCTGTTAAGTATGCAAACTAAATTAGCTTTTATTTTAAAATGATACGATGATATGAAAATGAGTACAAAAACACAAAAATGCAAATTTGCGAAAGTTGTTACAAACTGTTACAATTTGTCATGAAGGGATCGTCGTTTTCTGGATGAGAAAACCCCAAACGACGGCATTCATTCCAATCCTGACAGGAAATGAAGTTGTAAGTAAAGGTAAGAGTGAATACCATTAATATGGAAAGGAACGACATTGTTAAGGCAAACTCCGAAATTAAGATTCTAAACTGTAAAATGGCGAATGCATTGCTCAATCGTATATTAAATGGCCCAAAATGAAATGTCGCAAACCCATTTATTTTATTATGCCGAGCGTGTTCTGTTTCTATTCAATACGTTATTTTTATTCCGCCTTTTAATTTTCTATTTTCCTACCATAACCTATCTTATCATTCTTGAAGAACTGTTATTTGTAAGAAACTTCTCAGAAATTTATGGATAAAGTCTCAGAAATGTTCTAAATTTTTGTAGTAGTTTAGGGCGTTGTTGTTTACTTATCGCCTGGTGTAATACCGGTACTAATTTTAGCCGAGCCATGGATGGATTGACAGTAGAGCGGACTGTGAGAACTCTTAGAAATGGTCTGACCGACCTGCGGACTGAACTCCAGTCTAATTCCGAAGACCTAGCACTCGGCCACTTGGCTCGACTTTAAATATTTGAGAAAAACGGAATCACTATCTTATGAATGTGTTTTTAATTAGTGTTGCATTAGTTACAAATCGACAATAAAAAGAAGAATTGGAGAGTGGAGAAAGGAATGTGGCAAGAAAATTTCAGAAAAAAACTTTAAAATACGCCGACTGTAACCGGAGATAGAATAAAATAATCCCTGGGGATGTTTCAGAAGGAATTTTCCACTCTAACCTATTTCGCAGGATTGATGTCGGTCGGGGGGTCCCGGTTTTGGAACTTTTCGAGTTCCCTCGATACAGGGACGCATGATAGCTCAAAATGCTCCCCTGGGAATTCTAAGAACGAATCCGCAAAAATTTTTTGGCTGCGATCTCAAAAAGTGGCTTTTTTTGGCCAAAAAGTGTCATTTTTGCCAAAAACGGCCATTTTGAACCAAAGCATCTGGGGAGCTAATTTTTTGCACCCGGGGTTTTTTTGGGGTGTTGAATCCGAATCCGGGGTCGAAAAAATTATCGGGGTACCCCCGGGGTACGGAAAAAAATTTTTTCTGAAAAATTTTTTTCGAAATTTTTTGAAAAATCAGAACCCCGTTCGAGCGGCCAAAGGCCGCGAGTCTCTCTGACAAAATGGCAAGAGGTGCGCGAAGCGCCGCGGATGCACGCTAATCGCGGAAAAAAAACAAGAGAAAACCCGCCGATTCGAGGCGGTAATCCGCCGAGAATCGGCGGGTTTTCTCTTGTACTATATTATTTTGCAGTTTTTTGCTTGTCTGAATGTAACGCTAGGATCTCGCGATCCTGTCGTTAGATTTTGATGAGTAATAGCTCATTTTGTAGGTAATGGTCTGGTAGGTGGCATAAAATTGTCAGATCGGAAATTTGAAAATTTGAATTCGCGCCAAAATGGAAAAACGTGTTTTTAAGGGTTTTTATGAGTGAAGGTTTGCCGTTTTTTGTTTTAGATCGTAAATATAGGTGATTTAGAGTATTTCTGCTTTTGGAATTTTTCGATTTCGTTTTTTGTACAAATTTTTATGAATTTTTTGGTCATTTTTTGGTAAAAAATGGGTTTTTTGGTTCTGACGGTAAAAGTTGCTGAAAATTTGCATACAGGGGTTTTCGGATATGCTGAATCCGAATTTGAAATCAGATTTGAAATTTGAAAATTTGAATTCGCGCCAAAATGTAAAAACGTGTTTTTAAGGGTTTTTGACTGAATGTTTGTTGTTTTTTGTTTTAGATCGTAAATTTAGGTTATTTAGAGTATTTCTGCTTTTGGAATTTTTGGATTTCGGTTTGGTACAAATTTTTTATGAATTTTTTGGTCATTTTTTGGCGAAAAATTGGGTTTTTTGGTTCTGACGGTAAAAGTTGCTGAAAATTTGCATACAGGGGTTTCCGGATATGCTGAATCCGAATTTGAAATCGGATTTGAAATTTGAAAATTTAAATTCGCGCCAAAATGTAAAAACGTGTTTTTAGGGGTTTTTCCACTCAATGTTTGTTCGTTTTTGATTTGTATTGTAAATTTAGGTTATTTAGAGAATTTCTGCTTTTGCAATTTTTGGATTTCGGTTTTTGTACAAATTTTTATGAATTTTTTGGTCATTTTTTGGTAAAAAATTGGGTTTTTTGGTTCTGACGGTAAAAGTTGCTGAAAATTTGCATACAGGGGTTTTCAGATATGCTAAATCCGAATTTGAAACTAGATTTGAAATTTGAAAATTGTGTTTTTAAGGGTTTGTAGAGTATTTCTGCTTTTGGAATTTATGGATTTCGTTTTTTTGAAAAAAATGGTTTTTTGATAGGTTTCAGGCTAAAGAGCTGAGAATTTGGGGTTATTGAAGAGAGACCAAGATTTTAAGATCCAGGGAAGTTTCTGGAGAAGTATTCACGATTTTAAAATAAAGGCAAGTTTCTTGAAAAGTATTCAAGATTTTGAGATCAAGTCAAGGTTCGTGAGAAGTATTCAAGATTTTAAGATCCAGGAAAGTTTCTGGAGAAGTATTCAAGATTTTAAGATCCAGGAAAGTTTCTGGAGAAGTATTCAAGATTTTGAGATCAAGTCAAGGTTCGTGAGAAGTATTCAAGATTTTAAGATCCAGGAAAGTTTCTGGAGAAGTATCCAAGATTTTAAGATCCAGCGAATTTTCTGGAGAAGTATTCAAGATTTTAAGGTTAAGGCATGTTTCTTGAAAAGTGTTCAAGATTTTGAGATCAAGTGAAGGTTCGTGAGAATAAGTGAGTAAGTGGGTAAGTGAGTAAGTGGGAAAGTGAGTAACTGGGTAAGTGAGTAAGTGGGTAAGTGAGTAAGTAAGTAAGTGAATAAGTGAGTAAGTGGGTAAGTGAGTAAGTAAGTGAGTAAGTAAGTGGGTAAGTGAACAAGTGGGTAAGTGAGTAAGTAAGTGGGTAAGTGAACAAGTGGGTAAGTGAGTAAGTAAGTAAGTGAACAAGTGAGTAAGTGGGTAAGTGAGTAAGTGGGTAAGTGAGTAAGTAAGTAAGTGAATAAGTGAGTAAGTGGGTAAGTGAGTAAGTTGGTAAGCGGGTAAGTGAGTAAGTAAGTAAGTGAATAAGTGAGTAAGTGAACAAGTGGGTAAGTGAGTAAGTGAGGGATCCAGGGAAGTTTCTGGAGAAGTATTCACGATTTTAAAATAAAGGCAAGTTTCTTGAAAAGTATTCAAGATTTTGAGATCAAGTCAAGGTTCGTGAGAAGTATTCAAGATTTTAAGATAAAGGCAAGTTTCTGGAAAAGTGTTCAAGATTTTGAGATCAAGTGAAGGTAAGTGGGTAAGTGAGTAAGTGAGTAAGTGGGTAAGTGAGTAAGTGGGTAAGTGAGTAAGTGAGTAAGTGAGTAAGTGAGTAAGTGAGTAAGTGAGTAAGTGAGTAAGTGAGTAAGTGAGTGAGTAAGTAAGTAAGTAAGTGAGTAAGTAAGTAAGTAAGTAAGTAAGTAAGTAAGTAAGTAAGTAAGTAAGTAAGTAAGTAAGTAAGTAAGTAAGTAAGTAAGTAAGTAAGTAAGTAAGTAAGTAAGTAAGTAAGTAAGTAAGTAAGTAAGTAAGTAAGTAAGTAAGTAAGTAAGTAAGTAAGTAAGTAAGTAAGTAAGTAAGTAAGTAAGTAAGTAAGTAAGTAAGTAAGTAAGTAAGTGAGTAAGTAAGTAAGTAAGTAAGTAAGTAAGTAAGTAAGTAAGTAAGTAAGTAATATAAGTATTTTAAGATCCAGACAAGTTTCTTGAAAATTTCTAAAGATTTGAAGATCCAGACAAGTTTCTGGAAAAGTTCTAAAGATTTTTAGAACCAGACAAGTTTCTTGAAAATTTCTAAAGATTTGAAGATCCAGACAAGTTTCTGGAAAAGTTCTAAAGATTTTTAGAACCAGACAAGTTTCTTGAAAATTTCTAAAGATTTGAAGATCCAGACAAGTTTCTGGAAAAGTTCTAAAGATTATAATATCCATACAAGTTTCTTGAAAAGTAATACAGATTTTAAGATCTGATATGAAGTAGATAATTACTGTAAAGCTATGCAACAGTTGTAGGTTTTCTGTAAGTGTGAGTTAGAAAAAGGTATCGAAAGGTATGCCGCGGGCTTTGCCCGCGGTCCACCGAAAACTAGTATGGTAAATTATTTAATCATTTATAGAGTACATAGAAGTACTTTTGCCGTTTTAGGTGTTTTTGTTAGGAATTCATAGCACGAATCTGACGTCAGATCCAGGATTTCATCCTATCATGTCGGATTGTTATTCTTACGAGGTCTCACATAAGCTCAGGACTTTCGTGAAGCCTTTATAAACCCTTATAAGGGTTGTTTGGGGATTGAAGCCTAAGGCCAAATCTTACCTAAGGGTTGTTCGCCTAGGATCATTTTAAACTATTACTCAAAGCTTAAACTTAAATCTGGGCTTAGTTATGAGCCATTGCACGTTATTTTTTGGCGCTCAATTGTCCGGCGCGCAATTGTCGTGTATCCCGTAAAAATTCTCATCATCGTTAGATAAAGATTGGCTAGATAGATCGCTAGATAAATATTGGCCAACCATTGTGACAGAATCTTTTTCTGAATCATTTTCGTGGCTGCGAAAAAAGTCAAAAGCAGGAATAAATTATAGGCAAAATTCTATGTAAGATTTAATTAATACGATCGTCACCACTCCATTTGCAGTGGTATGTAATGTTGTAAGTAGCCCACTTATGTAGAATATGGCTGAAGCCAACGTTCTGTGTATGTTTTTAGATTAAACTGCGTTAATCAATTTTTAGCCGAGCTCCCTAAACAATCCTGAAAATACAAACACGCTGAAAATTCAAGCATAATTAATAGAAGCTCTAACTGAAAACAAAGACATCAAATCTCATTGGAATATAAACTTGAAAATTCAATATTGACAGACGACAGAGAAAGTTATTGGGTGTTATTGCTTGGTGATTACTTTAGGAACCTGGAAGAGGGTATATGGACGCCACGACGCCCCACTCTGCCTCTGCAAAGTCGGTCCGTGGTAACATGGCCGGTATACCATTTGCGCAACCGCTCATGTTGTCGTTCATCTGCAACCGTTCATCTTTGTCATACTACCTATTCGAAATCCTAATTAAATAACTATGGTTCTCTTCGCCGATTCGAATTCTCTGTTGTTTCATGTCTTGAAATCGAAACAAAATAGCCCAAAATAAATAGTGTCTGCAATGCAGTTTTTGCTCGAAAGTTTTGATAGCGCATTTTTGGTTTATGACAGAGAACACTAAATAATAGAGAAGTATTGGAGGCTTTTGTGTATTTTTAGGAAACTAACTAACCAACTGACTAAGTAGTTTTACTCCTATTTGAAGTAATCTAAGTAACTACTTCATTGTTTCGTCCCAAAATAGGAACTTTTTGGAAAATCGAATTTTTTGGCCACTAAAAAAGGCATTTTCAGGACCATAGGGAGGACCCTATTGATTTTTTAGTGGCCAAAAAATTCGATTTTCCAAAAAGTTCCTATTTTTTTCGGGGTAAAGTGGTTTTAGGGGTGTTTCGAGGTGCTGATTCCGAATCCGGCGTTAGTTTTTTGATATGGCTTCAAAAAATTAATTTTTTGGCCATTTTTTGGATTTTTCAAAAATCCGGACTTTTAGAAATTTTCAAAAATCGGCCATTTCTCAAAAATTTCAGTTGTCCCCATGAAAAATTTTTTTACAGAAATATAGTAGACGTAAAAGTAGCGGACACGTGTTCCAGGGTTTGGCGGAATAGTGAAGCTATAAAAAATTTTTGCGGTGGCGAAAATGGTACACATGCAAAAAAGTGAAAAAAATTTTCAACACGAAATTTGAGCCACTTTTACTCAGAAAACAGGGTCTGAAAAAAATACGTATACATCTACTTTTCTGTCCTCTACCTAATAGGACAAAGAAAAAATAGCCTCCCTTGAGAAAACAAGTGATTACCAGAGCTTTTTTGAAATGACCTCATGTCACTCAACCTGTACTTTCAAGTCAATAAATAAAAATATTTTATTAATCATATAACAATACAAGCACAAGCAATAATGTAGAACTCGGCGAGTACTACATACTTACAAATAACATTAGTGGCCAATATGGCTTACTATTAAAAATATCCCGCCAGGAGCGTTGGGCACAGCAGTGCACTGCCCCTTTAAATTTTCAAACGCTCATTTGGCGCGCGAATGGCTAAACGCTTATGTTTCCCTCCTCAGCAAGGCTCGTTCATATCGACTATCACTCTGATATCTTTTGCAGCATTTTCCCGTCCGGCCGAAAGCGAATGAAGCAAGGGTAAATTACCATAAATTTTACATCCTAAATGCGCATGCAGCAAAAAACCGCGTTAATCTAGGGGACGCTTTAAATAAGGGCTTTACTTTAGTACCAAAAGTGTAGTTTATATCTTTAAAAGTTGGATGAGATTTTAAATTTAAATTATCATGAATTACTCATTTTATTTATCCAGCAGTCAGCCGTAACATTTAAATGATGGTTCGTTGAAATAAAATTATTTACCTATTTAGTTACTGAGTAATTTTTATTCATGATTCCATAAATCTCTAGAATAAGTTAATTTTATCCGAGGATGAACGAATTATTTTTCAAGTTGAAAAATTTGCCATTCTTTTTAATATACATTAAATTCCTACAATCGGATTTAATTACTGACACCTTGGGACAAGCCGACAGCAGTCCTCCAGAGTCATGGAATCCGTCGACAAGTGACATTGACGAGTAGACAGACCACAAAAATCGATTTCCGGGTATAATAATGACGTTTTGCTAATTTTCAAATCTCTCAAATTGCGCTACTTTTATCCAATACATAGGATATATTTATGTTGTGAAATTCAAAGGATCTCCCAGACTCTGACAGAAAATGAATCAAATTTGGAATTCTGGAAACTACCTAAACAACAACTAAATTATGTTGTACCTATCTCAAAAAAATTGTTTTTGAAGTTTATTATATCAAATGTGCAAAATATGCATAATTTCTGGTTTAATGTTTACTCGCTTAATGTGTTAAGTTTTATATTAACTTTATAGATTTTGAACTATAAATGTCATTCCTAGTGCCATTTCCAACTTTTCTGTTTATAAATATGGTATTTAAAGCTAAACTTTTTAAACTCATTATTCATTTAGACAAATCAAATAATGCGGATGAGTCGTCGAACTTCAGCCAAAGAGAGCGAGTATTTGCTTTTCTTTCATCAAAAAAGTTGGTTGAAGATCATAACAAAAAGTTTAACGCCGGGTTGGTCAGCTTTCAAATGGCGCTAAATCATCTTGCGGATGTGGTAAGCCATAAACATGTGGAGTAATCCCATTTGTAACGCAAAAAAAAGAACACTTGCCAAAAATAGCAAGTTAGCCCAAATATAATGAAAACTCCTGCAAATTTCTCAGTAATAAAAGAAAGCTCAAATTTAAAATTGAGCGGAAGCCTTTGTGTTAGGGATCGTAGACAAAATTTTAGACTAATAAATGCGAGGAACTATACTTTTTCTGTCGATTAAGTTTCATACTACTGTCCGTCTTGCATCTCTTCAAGGTTTCCGCTCTATTTCTCATTTTCGGCTGACTCTTCTTGCTGATAGTGCTAGAGTTTTTCTGTAATGTGTGTGAGATAATAAGTATCAAACTTATAAAGAGACTTTATATGTGAATCCAAAAAAGTTCATAGTGATGTTACAACTTGGGAATAATTTTAGCCACGGTCTTATATTCGGATGCGGAACAATTATCGCGTGGAATCAAACAAGACTAAAATTGATGGAATGCCTCGTATTATGAATACTCAAAACCCATTAACAACGTTGGATCAGAGAAAGAAAAGAGAAACACCTGATTCATCGGATTATATGAGATATATGTCACCTATAAGGAATCAGGTAATGGTCCAAAGGTCGGAGAAATCGTTTGTGAATTACAATATTTATTGACGTAACTGATTTTTCCTCTGCACATGCCTCGATTCACGTATCGTTATTTTCAACAGGTTCAAACATAAACGGATCTATATACTATGGCACATAAACATCATAACCGAAGGCGAACGTACTCTGGAAACACGGAGTAAAATAAAATACATAATTTTAACTCATTTGAAAATAAATTTTCTAAATACATGTTTACCATGAAAAGCCCACTATTTATGAATGATCTGATCATATATCATTCATTTATATACATCGTAACTTTAGGGTAATTGTGGATCATGTTGGGCGATTTCTGCTGCAGCAGCTTTAGAATCACATTACCAAATGGCACTGGAGATTGAGTCTATACAACTTTCTCCACAACAACTGCTCGACTGCGCTATTGATCATGACGGCTGCCAAGGAGCCTCCGTAAAAAAAGTATATTCTAACGATTTAGTAACGGGTAAGCAGTGGAGCGCCGCGCCTTCGGCGCGTTCATGGTGTAGCGCAATGTTAGGGACTAGACTTCAGTTTGCAAGAAATTAATATCGAGATAAAACTCTCGAGGCCGCCGCTTTTTTATGGGTAATACTTTTTAGGGTATATTGTCCTATATATAATGTGCAGGTGGAGTCTGTGTGGAAGGGTGAGATCTCGAGATCTGTCAAGCGGTGGAAAAAAGTGACGACGGATTCGGATTCAGGGTGAAAAATTATCGGGAAAAAAATTTAAAAAATTCATGGGGGGGGGGCTTATTTCGATTTCCAGGGGGGGGTCCCGGGGGGGGGGTCCAAAACCAAAAACTCTCGGAATGCAAGAAAAAGTGATCCTAAGACGTTTTGAAGGTCAGATTCGGGATTTTTGACCCAGAAAGTGGCTTTATCCAGAAAAATCCATTTTTTGAAAATTTGACTTTTGAAATCTGAAAAAGCTGAAAATTGCAGGAATGGGGTATTTCGATACGCTGAATCCGAAAATGGAATCGGTTTTGGATTTTTGACCCAAAAAGTGGCTTTTTCCAGAAAAATCCATTTTTTGAAAATTTGACTCTTGAAGGCCGAAAAAGCTGAAAATTGCAGGAATGGGGTATTTCGATACGCTGAATCCGAAAATGGAATCGGTTTTTGGATTTTTGACCCAAAAAGTGGCTTTTTCCAGAAAAATCCATTTTTTGAAAATTTGACTCTTGAAGGCCGAAAAAGCTGAAAATTGCAGGAACGGGGTATTTCGATACGGTGAATCCGAAAATGGGTTCAGATTCGGGATTTTTGACCCAAAAAGTGGCTTTTTCCGGAAAAGTCCATTTTTTGAAAAATTGACTTTTGAAGGTCGAAAAAGCTGAAAATTGCACGGAAGGGGTATTTCGATACGCTGAATCCGGAAATGGGTTCAGATTCGGGATTTTTTACCCAAAAAGTGGCTTTTTCCAGAAAAATCCATTTTTTGAAAATTTGACTTTGAAAATTTGACTTGATTTGTGACTGAAGTTGACAGAGCCCTGATTTGTGACTGAAGTTGACAGAGCCCTGATTTGTGATTGAAGTTGACAGATACCGATTCGAGATTTAAGTTACCAAACCCATGATTCGAGATTTAAGTTACCAAACCCATGATTCGAGATTTAAGTTACCAAACCCATGATTCGAGATTTAAGTTGACAGAGACCGATTCGAGATTTAAGTTACCAAACCCATGATTCGAGATTTAAGTTACCAAATCCATGATTCGAGATTTAAGTTACCAAACCCATGATTCGAGATTTAAGTTACCAAACCCATGATTCGAGATTTAAGTTACCAAACCCATGATTCGAGATTTAAGTTACCAAATCCATGATTTGTGATTGAAGTTGACAGAGACCGATTCGAGATTTAAGTTACCAAACCCATGATTCGAGATTTAAGTTACCAAACCCATGATTCGAGATTTAAGTTACCAAACCCATGATTCGAGATTTAAGTTACCAAACCCATGATTTGTGACTGAAGTTGACAGAGACCGATTCGAGATTTAAGTTACCAAACCCATGATTCGAGATTTAAGTTACCAAACCCATGATTCGAGATTTAAGTTATCAAATCCATGATTTGTGACTGAAGTTGACAGAGACCGATTCGAGATTTAAGTTACCAAACCCATGATTCGAGATTTAAGTTACCAAATTTATGATTTGTGATTGAAGTTACCAAATCCATGATTCGAGACAGAACAACTGGCCAACCGGGGGAGGACAACTGGCCAACCCGGGGGAGGACAACCGGCCAACCCTGGGGTGGACAACTGACAAAAATATGATAACTAATACCAAACCACCAGAGATTCTAACGGAAAAAACCGAAAGAATCCCGAAGAATCCTGAAGAATACTGAAAAATTCTAAAAATGGAAAAAATAAAACTGAAAAATCGAAAATTTGAAAAATGGAAAAATATGATAACTAATACCAAACACAAGAGAATTCGACGGGCGCGGCTTTGCCGCGCCCTTTCAACTTGACTAGTTAATACGTAATTCTGTGAAACCTAATTTTTGTTGTTTAAACCGGTACCTTTCGTATTCTATCCGGTGAGAGCTTTGAGTATCACGAATTTGAAAGCTCTCACCCGATAGAATACGAAAGGTACCGGTTTAAACGACACAAATTAAATATTCGAAAAGGGGTGAAAGCGGCGGCCTCGAGAGTTTTATCTGGATATTAATTTCTTGCAAACTGAAGTCTAGTCCCTAACATTGCGCTACACCATGAACGCGCCGAAGTCGCGGCGCTCCACTGCTAGTACCCTGCAGAAGAAAAGCATCATTCGCTTCAAAAACCTTCCTTTTCGCCATTTTTGGCCAAAAAGTGCCACTTTTTGACATCTCCGGGGAAAAATTTTTGCGGATTCTGTTTCAGCATGCGCAGGGGAGCATTTTCATGTATCATGCGCCCCTCTATCGAGGGAACTAAAAAAGTTTCCTTTGTAACTTCAAAAACCTGCCTTTTTGCCATTTTTGGCCGAAAAGTGCCACTTTTTGACATCTCCGGGGAAAAATTTTTGCGGATTCTGTTTCAGCATGCGCAGGGGAGCATTTTCATGTATCATGCGCCCCTTTATCGAGGGAACTAAAAAAGTTTCCTTTGTAGCATCAAAAACCTGCATTTTTACCATTTTTGGCCAAAAAGTGCCACTTTTTGACATCTCCGGGGAAAATTTTTTGCGGATTCGCATACCAACTTTTTGAGACCTACAAAATGAGCTATCACACACCCCTGTATCGAGGGAACTAAAAAAGTTTCCTTTGTAGAGTCAAAAAACATGCATTTTTCCACTTTTTGGAAAAATGGATGGACTTTCCACCCGGAGGTATCAAAAAGTGCCACTTTTTGATACCTCCGGGGAAAAATTTTGGAAAACCCGGGCCCTACAGCTCGAGACCTACAAAATGAGCTATCACACACCCCTGTATCGGGGGAACTAAAAAAGTTACGCCGTGGGACGAACGGACGGAGAGTTGCGACTTAGGTAGAGTGGATTTAAAACATTAGATGTTTTAGAAATAAAATTAATGCTAAGAATAATTGGTAAATTGATTGTCTAAATAAATTTATACTCTAAATTACTCGTATATTCGTTCTTGCACCAAAAACTTGTTATAAAAACCAAAAATATTGCGTTTGTATAAAACAAATTAACAATTTCTGTGTATTTTTACTTTCTGTCAAACATTAAAACATTGAATTCAGGCCTTCCGCTACGCGAAACGAAATAATGGCATTGAGGACGAGACATCATACCCGTATATGGCCCTCGTATGAATTTAATTAACTTTTTCGTTGACGTTCGTACATAGTGGTTATCTATTATTATATATGCCGCATACAATCCGTAAAACTTATTCTAATACGTTCTACATTAAATTTGCCCGATTGCAACGATAGACTGCGTCATATATACGATTAATAATAGCTGAAAGAATATGTAACGATTAAAAACGGAGCGTAATGAGCAATTTCAGAGCGAGGACTGTCGCGTTGACTCAACTGACAATTGGCGAAATGTACGGATCAGTAATATTAAAAAGTTGCATGACATGGATGAAAATGATCTCAAGGACACGTTAGCCGAAGTGGGCCCTATTGTGGTTGCCATAGATGCGAATGCGCCTAGCTTTTCACTATACTCTGGCGGTGTCTACTACGATCCTGAATGTACAGATGATGTGAACCATGCGATGCTTTTGGTGGGATATGGAAGTGACCAATATGGAGACTATTGGTTGATCAAGAACAGGTTATCTAAATAATATATCCGTTGTTGTGCTAATCTTAGATATTAGAAACATATCTAAGCATCAGTGATTTGATATTAAGAAATAAGTGACACGTTTAGCTGGGGCATTGCTTGGGGAGAAGAAGGTTATTTGCGACTGGCACGTAACCGAGACAACCATTGTGGTGTGGCAGTTGAGTGTTCATATCCAGTTATTGTCAGCGATTATAGAATGGCAAGTAGTATCGAGGGTGAAACAGGTTCGGTTTGATAAAACTCATAAAATATTTTAAAAACTGAAAAGGTATAAACATCTCAACGAACGGTTGCAGGTATTTTTTGAAGGGTAGTAATGTCCTTAGGGATTCAGGTTATAGTAGAGCTACTAGCTGTGCATCGCCGCCGCTCTCGCGGCGGCCAGCGCCGAAAAAAAATTTTTGTCTAAAAAATTTTGTCTAAATTTTTTTTAAATCTGCATCAGCACATCCGTACATTTTTCGCTATGTTGGTCATAAATCTGATGTTATGCTATGTCTACGCAAGTGGGGGAAAGGGGGAGGGGATTTTGTATTTTTCTATCGCTTTTACTGCACAAAAATACTCTCTCATTCCCCCGGCCAATATCCCGGCGGATTCGCTTTGTGTAATGGTGAAAAATCAAATCGATTTGATTTTCTAGAACAAAGGAGTTTGTTTTGGAATAACAAAAATGAAATTGTCTTCTCTGTACAGAGCATTTTCGCACAGACATCAAATTTTGGTTGTGTATGCCATTGTGTATGTCGACAAAGACAAGTTTTATGTCTGCTTTACAACGCTTTCTCTTCGGGGGATTGGATGAGAGAGTACAGCGCTGTGATTAATCTATAAGAAAAATACAAAATCCCCCGGGGGATTCCCCACGTGCGTAGACCTAGTGTAAAGTAACATACTAAACGTCACGAGACAAGTATATTTATAATGTACATCTCGATATTTTGCTGTTTTATTTACTGCTGTTACTGAAAATTTTGTTTTTAATATATTGTACCGAATATTTACAACTCATTATGTACAATATACATATTTCAAAATAGATTAAATTATTCAGACATTGGAGGAAACGACGGTGTCTTTCCGATAGGGGGTATTGAAGAAGGTGAAGACGGATCTGCACGTCACGAGTTTGATTCTCGTACTGACGATGATGACGTAAACGCTGATGCTGATGATAGTGTCGACGATTTGGATGATGTTATAACACAAGGAAAACGAGAAATTCATTTACTTGCTGCCGATACCGAAAGTAAGTTGATAAATTCTTTCAGTGACACTCTAAAATGCAAACAAACTACGAACCTTTTTGAGGCGATAAGAATAGGTCATTTTTTGCTAAAAATACGTGTTTTGACAAAAATGCCAAAAATCGAATTTTTTAGTAAAAAACATATAAATGTAAAACTTTTTAACACATGTTCCCCCCCCCCCCGGCTCAGAATACACTGTTTTTCAAAAACTTCAAAAAAATGACATCATGGACTAAAAGTTATAGGCCGGCGTACAAATGTCCCGGCGTACAATGTACGTGTCCGAATAATTATATATTGTTATTTAGACGTCAATGATAGAGATTATACTGATGTGGATGATGAAAGTGACGCTAGCAGCGATGAAGACAAAGAGATTGATGCATAATTAAAGGGTAATAAGGATATATTGTAGGTTAAAGCGGGCCCAGTTTAATTTTTGAGTTCCTAGAACAAGATAAAGCGGTCTTAGGCCGACCTTTTTTGTTGCATTTGATTTTCTGTTATTTATACACACATCTTAGTTCTGCACACACATAAAATTGATTGTTACGGTTTATTATAATTCTGCTGGTATATTTTGACAGAGGAATTTCAATCTTTTACCAAAGTAAATTAAATAGATAGATACATTTTTCGCACATCGATTTGGTTAATAAAAAGTTGGGTCTGGCGCAGTACAAATATCTGAACTTAAATCTGTATGCCTTGAAATATTCTGGTAAACTCCGCAACAATTTACAAAGGCTATAGTTTGATTTGCATTCGTTGATAACACATCATCGTTTCTGGCACTGAATGGTCGCAAATAACATGGAGTGTGGAAATTGGTAACGGCGAGAGATTTTACCGCCATGCAGCTTGAAATTATTCCAATTATTACCGATGTCACTGGAATATGATGAGTTAAGAGGTATTAATTCAGTATAACATACCGATTATCGTGCCAAGAACAAACAATGTGCTTCTGTGCGTTCTCTTTACCATCCTAAAACAATTTTAATTTTGGCTTAAATACCACAACCTACTCCACGAAAGAAATAGGAGTTTGATTTTTTGGATCTTCACTTTCTTGCGATCTTTTGTCTGCTGCGGAGATATAGAGATAAAACACACAAGGAAAGACGGCAGAAGTACATGTAGTTGTGGAACTGCCTAAAAATGTGAATTGAAACTGAAACATTTGCAACGTCTAATTATAATTACCTATCAAATTGAGGACAGAGCCAAAATTTGGTATAGTCGCGGCAGTGAAAACAACGGCTAGCATGGTTATTGAACGAAGTAAGACGCGTTTGAGACCAAAACCTAAATTACATTGCAATGCTGTGATTTGGTTTTAGTACAATCTAACCTTGAGGAACGTGAAACAAATCCTCGAATGTCTAGAAATGATGTTAATTATTATAATGAAAATTGAGTGGTACCTGGCTAAAAGGGTTAACTACCAAACATAATGTGAATAAGCAATGTAAAGTAATCATTATATTAGTCGCTTGCTGTATCCAAAAAGATTGGATGGAGTTCAGCACGGATGCTCTTAATGAGCTCCCATAAGCTAATCCGCAGGCTGTGACCATAATAATGTTGAACATAGTGATAACTGAAATATAAGAGCTTATTTTAGGTCTGTGACGAGCGGCTCATACGTGATATAGCCAATATTGATGATTTATCAAAGCTTGCTGGGTCTCGCATATCATGCTGTATAGTGGGAAAAGTTGCATGTCCTCCTGTAAATATGTGAAATTTCATTCCTACTTCTTCCGAAATTGTATACTTTTATTGGCTAATTTCAGAATAATACTCACCATAAGTGAATCGAATCGTACCCATGCCCAGAAGCATGTTTGACCATTTTAGCTCAGGCATTTGGCTTTCTGGCGAACAATCCGTATAGTCTGCTACTGAGCCCGCAATGATCAAAACATAGGCCAAAACGGTGCTTGCCATTCCGAGAACAACTGCGTGCCTGAAATTGATATTACAATACGGTCGAACTCCCGAATAACACCCCTCATGGGACCGGACGAAATCGGCGTTATTCGGAGATTTCTAATCAAATTTTGGTTAGATCGGCGTTTCTGAATGGTTCGGCAGTAAATTTGAATCTATTGGCGCAAATTTCAACTTTTTTACAAAGTTTTGCTATTTTTTACCGAATTTTGTAAAACTTTAGGCAAAAACGCCAAATATATTCGACTGTAGCACATAAAGAACAACATTTTGTAAGAAAATGATATAATTTAATAACAAGAAAAATTTCTCACCAAAAGTCTTTCGGAGACTTTAGAAACGTGACAGGCAATAGTGCCTTAAGTGATGTGAAGTTTTGCACAATGTATCTGATAAAAAAACATACGAACCAGTGCAATGATTAACATCAAGATACATTCGCTCATGTCAACCTATAATCAATGACACAATTTTGCGCATAAACCGGGTAAACCGGCAGTTTGCAGACCGCGTCAGTTTGCAGACTGCAGTTTGCAGACTCCGGCAGTTTGCAGACCAAATCCAGAATTTCGGATCCTAGAAAAGGCGCCAAACAAGCCTTTAGGCTTAAGCTCCCGAACAATATGGGGCCTAAGGGACTTAGTCTTAGGCTTAAGCTCACGAACAACCCTTATTTGGGTGTTTTTCTAGGATCCGAAATTCTGGATTTGGTCTGCAAACTGCCGGGTCTGCAAACTGATAGGCGTTCATAAACCGAGGGTACTATTCCAACATCAGCGATGAGTGTGCGGGAAAATTTTGGAGTGCCCTGGTATCGTGAATTTGTGTGTATTATGTTTCTCGACATTTTTGGACATATGGACCAGACTAATCCAAAACTTCCGCTACCGACATTGGAATCGCACTAAGTCGTGTTTACAAATGCAAGAACTTTTTGTCCTAAAAATACCTCCGAAAAACTTTTGTCCTATACACTATTTCTATAAAGCTCTAATTTGTTTGCCAAAATCATGTATTTTTACACAGGCAATATTCAAAAATTTTCTACGTTTCTTCAAAGAGCCGCTTTGAACTAAAAATTACCTTTTATGCAAAAATATAATTTTTTCGTGCGCATTAAGGTTAATATAATTTTATATATAATTCAAAATTTGATTTACCATAAAAATTGATTTATGAATAATAGTGTATTGGAGAAAAAGAGATTTTAGGCCAAAACATTTTGCACAAAAGCAGGAAATTTAGGACAATAAAGTTTTTGCTATATATTTTACCTTACTTTTAAAAATGCGTGAAGGAAATCTCGAGTGTTTTTGGCGCATAATAACAAGAAAACCACAGTTACCCCAAACATTGAAACATTAACGCAAGCCGTAACGATATACCTAAATCAAAATTGGAATACTTTCAAGGGTAAAAGACAACTGGGGAGAAGCGATATCTAAGCTTACATAATTGCCGCGAGCCTTAGGCCAACACGCTACCTTAAATAGATCCTATGAGTCATTCTCCTGCCCAATTCCTTCGTATTGGCGTTGGGCCTAAATAGGGGGTAAACGGACCTTAGCTCCCGCACCCTCTCCCCCTCCTCCACTTAGCCTTACACTTAAGTTTGGGCATAAGGATAAGCTTAAACTCGAGATCTCGCATCCCCTAGTTGGTATGCCCCCTATTTTCGGCAGTTAAATATTAATGAAATGAAATTAAGATTACGAGGAAGATATAGAGACTTACTTTGCTCTCACACCCATAGCACGCATTGCTATCTGAAAAAAAAAAAGAAATATTTAAAATTGGAGCTCGTTTAAACCTCAGGATATGGCCGTCGACAGTGAGTGCGATATACGGGAAATCGTTTCAGCAGTATTACCCAACTTTTCCCCAACAACACTGCTGCAGTTATTCCCATGAAAGCCATGATGAGGAGGATCGCAAGACCCGGCCAAAATCCTGCGGTAGAAAAGCATAGCATTATTACTGTGAAAAAAATTATACAGTAATATATACTGTAGTAGTATTTTCTTTTTGTACATTTGCGTTTGTATTTAATCCTATTCTCCGTTTAGGTGAAGCTACGTCTCACGTGAAACCAAGCCGAAAGAAATTTTGAATTATCCAGACAGTTTTTAATACAATTCTCCATCTTCTATAATTTAAAGATACCAATTATAAGCTCCAAATGAACGACCTCTCAAACACAACCACTCCCTGTCATAAAAAACATAGAACCTTTTTCGTCTATTTGGAAGTTTACACAGTGATTTCAATTAATTCAAGGCACAATGAAAATATATTTTTGCTGAGCATGGATCAATTGGCTTTGACTGATGCACCATTGTGGGAGGATTTGAATTAATAAATCCACCGGTGGTTCTGCTAGAGAATTTATGGTATATATAGTTAATGACAATATTATTTCTGTGTTATCATATCCGTTATCAAATTTGTAACTTTGAAAATCTCTTACCACATCGAACAATAGCTGTGGGTAATGCGACGATACCGCTGCCTAAAGTAAATAATTTGTATGCCATTCGGGTTTTACCGAAGGTCACATGACCTCACTATATTAAAATTGATTTTGTGAAAAATTTAAATGAAATCTCATTAATCATTTTTGGACCACCAAAAAACTCGTTAGTCCATGTTTTTGTCAGAAAAAATAACATACCGTAAATCCTCTAATTAATCCCCCGGGGGAATTATTATTTCGTCAGGTTCTAGAGGGGGATTATTTGAGGGGGGAATTAAAATTTTGGGACTTTTTGTCAAAATCTTTGGATTTTTGGCAAAATTTGGGGAAATTTTTGAAAATTTAAACCAATTTTGAATTGGCGACAAAAATGTCGCCAAAAATCTGAATTTTTTGGATTTTTAATTTTCGGCAATTTCTACCAAATTTTTCCATTTTTTGACCAAATTTTGTAAATAATAACAAATTTTGCAATAAAAATACAAATTTGCGCTAAAAAATTTGGAATTGCGCCAAAAATTTGAAATTTGGAAAAAATTGGAAAAATACCCATTTTTGGGGGGGATTTATTTGAGGGGGGATTTATTATTTCGTCAAGTTCTAGAGGGGGGATTAATTAGAGGATTTACGGTACCTGCCATTTCTCCAACAACCAATAGACCAGTCAGGGGCCATCCGAGCCCGAACTTCTTTTTTAGTCTACTCCCTTTCGAGACGTAGTCGCCAATATCGCCTTGTATGCCATTTACTGGCTCCTCGGTCAGCATTCGATTAACCGAATCATCAGGCCGTTGTATACAATGCTCGTTGTTGATTAATGCCGGTGAATTCTCATCAAATACAAATTTGTCATAACCCATCGAATTAACAAAGCCAAAGAGAAGAGTTGCCGTGCAGTAATCGAACGCCTACCTGAAAAAGCAACCGAAACTGAAACGAAGGAAAGTGATACGAAAACCCTCGAGAAAATCGCCAATGCTTCAGAGAAAGAGTTCAAGATCATCACAGACGATAGCCATAGAAGTGGTCCCACTCGTCCTGGCCGAAATCGTATACTCAAAGTGCAGTTCTCAACTCAGAAAGAAAGAGACACATTTCTCCGATCGTTCCGAAGTTCAGTCAAAAAATGTCCAGAAGTACATCAAAAGATCACCGCTCGGCGTGATATGACAGACACAGAATTAAAGCTACTCTACAACCTGCGCCGTCAATGCTTCGAACAGAACCAGAAAAGCGGCCTATTCCGATACATCGTGCAAGACCTCGAGATCAAAGAATTACCGGATCCGAAAGAATTCAAAGTACACACAAGCGCATAGGACCGTTTTGACAAGCCAAGTAAACCTTTAAATTGTTTTAATGTATATAAAAATTTTCATTGTTCTGATGGGGAGCCAAATCACTTAGGGGATGATAATTTCTCTTGTTTATATTTCAATGCCCATAGCGTAATGAACAAATTAGATGAACTTAGCATTATCCTAATGTCTCGAAGCTTTCAATTAATTTTAGTAACTGAGTCTTGGCTAGGTAGTAAAACAGATGATTCTTTAATTTTACAAAACTTACCTTATAAATTAATTAGATGTGATAGGGAAACCACCTCAAAAGGAGGTGGCTCTTGTATTTTTATCTCGGATCTTTTACCTTTTCAGTTAGTCAAAATTCCTAAGATTAAAAACTCAGATATTACATGCATAGATATTTTTTCTTTAAGTCATGAAAAAGTTCGTATTATAAATGTTTATAGACCAGTTACTAAAGAAACCACAGAAGATTTTTACCGTCTTTTAGACACACTTTCTGAATTCATAACCGTAGATTTCCCTGTTATCATAACAGGTGATTTCAATTTTCGCAACATTACCTGGTCAAATTTCAAACCTAAACCATACTGTAGAGGCAAAGAATCATCTTTTATAGATTTTATTGAGAACTTTGATCTTTTTCAACTAGTTGAGAAGCCTACACGAGACCAAAACATTCTCGATTTAATTTTTTGCACCTCAGAGAAACTTGTAGAAAGTATAGAAATTAAGCCACCTTTAAGTTCATCTGACCACAATAGTATTTCGTTCTTAGTTAAAATTCAGAAAGAATCGGAAATTAGTGTTTATAAAAGGAATTTCAGTAATGCAGACTATGAGACTATTAACAATTTTCTATCAAACATTAACTGGAATGTCATATTTAATTCTTGCTCAAACATCGACTTTATGTACCATAAGTTCATGGATGTTATTTCTGAGGCTATAAATTTATTTATTCCTAAGACCAAAATAGTTAGTCCAATTTCACGTCTACCAATTCACATCCAGAATCTTTTCGACTACCGGAAAAAACTTTGGGTTAAAATACCTCATCCAGGAATAAGAGAGAAATTCATAAAAGCTTCAAATGATATTGACTATCATACAAAGAGATTTCTCAAAAATAGAGAGAAAACTAGAATTTCCAACTTTAAGACACGCTTTAAGCATGTAGGCGCATTCCTTAAAACAAAATCGAGTTTAACACCTACTCTTTTCGACGAAAAAGAAGAACCAATTTTTTCAAACCAGAAAAAAGCAGAAATTTTTGGAGATCAATTTTCATCAGTATTTACCACCGCTAAATTACAAATCGAAGACATAGAATGTCAAAATTTTGGCGAACTTAGCTTCATACCGATTACTTACTCAAAAGTCCTTCAACTTCTTTTGAAAGTCAAAAACATGAACAACACGTCTCCGGACGAAATTCCGAATATTTTTCTTAAAAATTGCGCTTACACGCTCAGCTATCCAATTTATTACATTTTCTCTTATTCCATGATGACAGGGCAAATCCCACACTTTTGGAAAGAATCAATAGTTCATCCGATCCCAAAAATTTCCAAACCTTCAAAAGCAGAAGAATTTAGACCAATTTCGTTATTATGTTCCACGGGAAAAATAATGGAAGAATTAATAGCCTCAGAAATCACATCATTTATAGAACACAAAAAGATTTTACCGCACTCCCAACACGGTTTTAGAAAGGCAAGATCGGTTACCACCCAACTTTTAGAAGTTGTGGATGACCTTTCATTTGCTTCTGAGCAAAAATTTCCTGTAGACATGATTTACTTTGATCTAGCCAAAGCATTTGATTCTATTCCTCACAACCGTTTAATTCGCAAATTAGAATCTATAGGCATCAAGGGCCCACTTTTAAAATGGATACAGAATTATTTATCAGATAGGTTATTCAAAGTCAGGGTTGGATCATGTTTTTCGCAAGAACTCTCTCAAACAAGCGGTGTTCCACAAGGATCCGTCCTAGGTCCACTCTTGTTTCTCATCTACGTTTCTGATCTCCCAAAACTGTGTGAAACAGAAGGAGTTATTTGTAAACTTTTCGCCGACGACCTAAAAGCTTACCACATTTTTCGATCAAATTACGACTCAAACAGTTCACTCCAAACATTTATTACCAGATTTTCTAACTATTGCGAATTAAACGGACTCAAAATTGCGGTTAAAAAGTGCTCTATACTACACTTAGGAAAGAAGAATCAAAATTTATCATATAGTCTGCAAAACTGCGAAATTCCTTGTATAAATCCTAGTACCACAGTACGAGACTTAGGTGTTTATTTCTCAGCTAACCTCAAATTCGGAGAACACATAGAGATTATTTGTCGAAAAGCCCAAAAGGCTTCTTTCGCTCTCTTAAAAGGACTGAAATCTTGTGACCCAAAATTCTTAGTTGACATGTTTACAACATACGTTAGACCGATCTTAGAATTTGCCTCTCCAGTATGGAACCCTCATTTTAAAAAGGACATTCAAAAAATTGAGAAAATACAAAAACGCTTCTTTGAACTGGTCTATAAACGAACTCAATATTTTAGAAAGAATTTAGAATTTCCATCGTATGATCAATTATTAGTTCTATTCAAACAAGAATCTTTAGAAGATAGAAGGCTAAAAGCCGACCTAAAAATGTTCCATGACATAATTCATGAGAAAATTTCTATCAGACATAACAACTCTTTTTACTTTGAGAAAACTATTACTAGAGGTGATTTATATAAGATAAAAACAAATCAATGTTCTACTAACGTCCGGGCCCATTCTTTCTTTATCCGTACTGCTAGGCTATACAGTAAATTACCAATTCATATTCGGAAAACATTCCCCAATGAATTTCACAATTTAATTAGTACAAAAGAAATCCAAGAAATCTTCCCCCTATATTGACTTGGCTTGTCATATATTATCATTATTGAGATATGTTGTTTTGTCTTCGCTTTATGTATTGTTTTGTTCTTTATCACTTGTTGCATTATGACATCGTAATTGTTGACTTTATTGTATATATACCCATCGCTCCAAGAAGAGCAAATAAATAAATAAATAAATAAAAGATAGTCAAATTACGTGCTAGGTATAATGTTGTAATAAAGCAACCATGAAAACGAAATATTTGTAGTTTATATAAATATTTTCATCAGTGAATAGCAGACAAAGTGAAGCAAAACAACTAATAGAAGTGTGTATTAACATCAAAAATGTTGCTAAACAGACACATGTGCAATTTTTTGATAATTGGAAGGAATGTCGGCAAACCAGCAGATAATTTTTCAAATGTTTGTCAGAAAAGTTTGGTTAAAAGTATTGGGCCATGTGACTTAAGATGTTCCGTAAAATTTGCAATTTGATTCATAATTCCATCTCACATTTTGACAAAAATGTTCTTCGAAGTGATATTGTTATAAAACTGTGAGCTTCTTTTTATCACATAAAAATACTGACTGTTTGAATTCGCAATATTGAGATCAGACAAAGTTACTTTTTTTTAAATTTACGATCGGTTTAAAAAGTTTCCATAATAACACCAGGGAAGTAATAACGTAAAAATACCACGGTTATACAAATTGCATTAAAATAAAATCAATAAAATCCACAAATAAATTTTAGTTTCGATTGTTGTTATTCGCCGCGGAAAAGAGAGCCTGATAAAAATCTTCCTGTGGGAATTTTATTCGGCCAAAACGTGTGTAGCGATCTGCGTAGGCACGTAAATGAATAATTGCAACAATACTAACATTAGCTAAGATTTATTAAATACACTCGAAGTTTTGCAGATAAATCATTTGCCGGCAAATTATATTTAACGTAATGTACCGGGTGGCCCAAATATTTTTTAAGATTTAAATCGCCTATAAAATTTGAGTTTTGTGGTCATGTTGGATCGATCTTTTTTAAAGATGTAGTACAGAATGTGGCATTTTATTTGAGCACAAAACCAATATGACATGTCAACAAGATAATTATCAAATCAACAAAATAGCGAGATCACTCATTTTTTCATGCAACTTGTCCGTTTCAACCCAACTTTCGTGTTAGGACCATGCCTTTGTCAGGTTTTATTTGCCTCACTAAGTAGCAAATTTTGTCAGGATTCTAGAAAGGTATAACATGCCCTAGGTCAACTAGCTTCCCTGGAGAGCTGGAATACTTCAAAAGCAACTCATTTACACAATTTTTTGGCAAAACTGGTGATTTCACTAGGTAATGAACACTACTTTTCCTGACATAGAAAAATGAATGATCTCGCTATTTTGTTGATTTTATAATTATATTGTTGACATGTCATACTGGTTTTGTGCTTAAATAAAATGCCACATTCTGTACTACATCTTAAAACAAAGATCGATCCAACATGCCCACAAAACTCAAATTTTATAGGCTATTCAAATCTTTAAAAATATTTGGGCCACCCGGTAGCAATCCTTAAAAAATGTCATTTGCAGCTGTTATTTTGAATTTTAGGTATGAAGTGCGATAAAATACAATCGATTTGACGACATCGACTTTGGCAACATTAACAGACTGTCTCCAAAATTTGATCACTCAATTATTTGTCAAGTTTCAATAATATTTTGAATAATTTCCCACTATTTAATTTCCAATTATTTTGAATAATATTTTGAATAATGCTCAGCACATTCGTCTTTTTTAATCCGACAGCATTATCCTCTAAACCAAAAAAATTATAGAACCATTTATGGACACGCGTGTCATTAGCAGATGTTCACCATAGCAAATCCATTTTAGTACTAAACTTTATATTTTTTAATCTTGCGGATGTGCTTGCATTGCCTACGTCTTTTCCGTCTGTCTTGTCTTATGTCTCTGTTTTGTCTATGAGAATATACATAAAAATATATTTTATTAAAGCTGTGTTTTAATTTGATTTAATTGAAACTTGTCGTTAAACTTGAAATTTTGAGAAGAATGATATTCAGTTAAAACCAGCAGATTTGAAAGTTGTGTTTTTGAAAGAGATTAAAAGTAAGAAGAAGCTAAAGTTAATTTGAATGACACACCATAAATTTTATCTTGACGATTACAATTATATTTGCAAAATTTTTTATTCATTTTATTCTAATGCGAAACCAGAGAACAGGTAAAGACCAATTTTCTCCCTTCCCGGTGAAGTGTCGTCACATTTCCTAGCTCTTTTTCCCAGTTGCTGTTCTCAGTTGCCATTTAAGCGAAATAGCAGAATAGGGCATCCTTTTCTTCGCTGTTTGAACTCGACCTTTTCCCGTAAATGTTTTCTTTTCAATTGCTAAAAATTCAATAAAAGAACGTCAGTGACAATTTTGGCACTTTTTCAGTCGATGCTGCTGCCGGAGCACGTGCTCTTTCAGCTAACAAGTCTGTTATTTTTATTTACTAACGGATACTTTAGCCTGAATTGCTTACATTGTGCTTCTGACATGTCACAAATGGTAACAACACAACTTTGGATGCACTTCTCAACAAATGGCTGCCCCAAACGACAATCAGTCGTGTGTCATGAAAAGTCTCACAGATGTTTGGTGGCAAACGTTATACATACGAATTCGACGAGTTTTATCATCACTGGGTGCAGCAAGGAATTGTTCGAGGTAAGTACTCAATACCTTGAAAGGGCATATTTAAATATGAAGCAATGTCACAATTTTTTTGGTACAAAATAACTTTCGTTTGGGCAAAATATGTTTTAGTAAAAACTTGTCCGCATTTTTATATGAATTTTGTTGCAATGAGTTTGATGTCCACAATTACTAAAACATACTCGTAATCGCGTAATTATATGGCGAATGTAATTTGGTTTCCAAAATCAATCCCCGAAAAAAAATTTTTGCCTGAAATATACATTTTGGATTTTTTGAAGAAAATTGCAAAATAAAGCTGAAAATTGAATTCCTCATAATGTTCTTGGCATAATCGTTATGATCTGTAAAATCAAATATTTGCTTTGGGAAATTGGCTATGTAATGTTACTTTTACGTTACATATCACTTTCTATGTTGATGGAGAAAGTCACTTGTTGAAGTTTGTCTTCACGACTTTTCTTTGACGTCTCACCAAAAGTGAGTGTTGCAAAATAAAAGCAGTCAACCAAAGCAAATATTGGATTATATAGACCATATTTTCCTAAATGTGTGAGAATATTTTTAATCCATTTTTCGCCATAAAATTCCGTCGTAAGAAGATACGGTCGCAAGTGAGATTCATTCAGAGTACATCATTTCAGGGCTGTCGGCATTCCAAACTGAGTAGCACTCCAAATGCCTCTGTGACTTTTTGCCAATGCTCTTCTGATAATTGCAACTTCAAATTTCGCCTAAATTCGACCAATCGGCGTTTTCGTGACATGGACAATGATTGGCTTCAAAGAGTCATTACGAGAAAAACTCATGAAAATTCCGAAAATAGTCTTCAAAATTCGTTCACAATCATGCGAAAATCAAACTCACCAAGTATTTCCTCGAGAAAATTATCAGTAAATGTATATGGGTATATAATTTGTTACATTATTTCCATTTTATTTATTGTATAGTTATTTTCATTGACATATATGTTGTTACTCAAAGTTAGAGTCAGTATAAAGTGACTCGGGCTGGAATGACAGTCTAAAGAGGGCGCAGATTCGTTCAAACTCATTGCACTCTCATGAGGATTGAAGGCCTCCATGAACGCGCTATGTTCGCATTAGATAAAGTATTGTTCTGGGTAGTGGGAGAATTTAGTTTTTTCGAAAAGTTTTTGTGGGAATTCTCCCATTAACCCGAATAACCCTCCCCCGAATTACCTTACCCAATTCAACGTGTCCATTGAAACGGATCTGCGTCACTTTAACCGATTTTAAGTTTGGACTACAACATATATCATTGAAAGATTAATATTAAAGCTCATTACACTATATTTTTTCCGAATATGCCTGGAGCTGTGTAGTTTTATTCAGAATTTGATATCTCACAAACTTTCAATTTTCCAAGTGATTTTAAGTCTAATTCAAACATCTTAGCCCACTTTCATGAAGCAGACATTTAAATAAAGAGTCGAATTTGAATACAGGACATTGGAATCACGGGAGCAAAAAAATTTGCAGAGCTCAAAGCTAGAGTTATTTTGGTTTGTGGAAAACTTGAGAGGAAAGTAAAATAAATTCGAAGTAAATACGAAGAAATGTCCGTAATGAGCATACGAATTAATGCACAGAAATTTGAATATTATCCTATATAATAAGTCAGCCCGCTGAGTATGTCCGATCGAAATTCGGTTAGGTACCTTGCCGTACCGTTACAGGGGTGTGTGATAGCTCAAAATGCTCCTCTGGATGGGGGAAGACGAATGGCGAAAAAATTTTCCCACTTTTCGGCTTCTATCGAGAGTTATGCCCTGAGGCAGTTTTACACACTATTTCTCTTTCTCTAACCGGCTAAAATGCATTTTTGATTTCAGAGTGTTTCCGAAGCTAATTTTTTGCACCCGGGGGTTTTTTGGGGTGCTGAATCCGAATCCGGAGTCAAAAAAATTATGGGGGCACCCCTGGGGTACGAAATTTTTCAAAATTATTTTTTGAAGCAATTTGGGCGTTCCCGGTGCTGATTTTTTGCACCCGGGGGTTTTTTGGGGGTGCTGAATCCGAATCCGGGGTCAAAAAAATTACCGGGGTACCCCCGGGGTACGGAAAAAAATTTTTTTCGAAATTTTTTGAAAAATCGGAAACTACTTTCGAGCGGCCGAAGGCCGCGAGGCTCCCCTGACAAAGCCACTGAGGGCGTACTTGCGAGGCGCCGCTGATGCCGAGACAGTCCTGTGGTCGGGCGCGGAGCGCCCGACCTTCTCCCTTGGAATGTGAGGGAACTTTGAACATATACTCCCGAACAACCCTTACTCCCGAGCAACCCAATCTGACCGCTGATGGCGGTGCGCGAAGCGCCGCGGATGCACGCTAACCGCGTACAAGCTTAGGGGGAGGCGCGAAGCGCCTCCCCCTAAGCTTGTTTTTAGAATAAATCGAGATTAGCACTCGTATTCACGCGGTTAACACCCTAGGACACATTCAAACATATCTATCCAATAATTTGGCATAGCGCCCATTCAAATGGTTCCGCTATAATTTCTCATTTTCTCTTCTCTATTACTATGACCTCGCTATTTTTTCACAAGATCCCGCATGTTTTATAGCATGACCTTTACAAAGCTACATTCTCTAAACACAATCTAAGTATTTTCCCAAAAATGGACGAGCCCGTTCCGTCCACGAGCAATTCCGATGATCCACCTTTCAACTTTTTGGCAGTTGGCAATGAACCCGAAAAACTTAAATACGTCGTTTTGCAACATGTTGTAAGATATTTTTTGTCAAACATAAAAAACCCATCCGTTTCTAGAAAAATTCATCCTTCCGGAAGCTTTTCGGGCCACTCAGCGTCGATAACCAATACATGGACGAAGTAACATGCGCCGAGGCTTGCACAATTCTCAAGGCATTGGTATATTGAAGTTAAGATTTTTACGTATTTTTACGCAAATTTAGGAGTCGTCGGAGGCGTTGGAAAACTGCTGTTACGCGATGGCGAGCTTATTGACGACCGAAAAGAAATGTCTTCTTTCGCTGGACCGAATTATAACGAAAATTATATTCACTGCTTACGAAGAAGGAATCATACCATTGCTGTAGGTTTTTAAATAGTACTAAAATTTTTAATAGAACTGTGACACAGACAATTATGACAAGATGACATCGATCATTAGAATCATTTAACACATAATTAGGATCTATCGCAAAATCCTTAAAATTGTTGAGAGAATTCCATTCATGCCTTTTTGATGTTTTGATGCAAATCTAGGAGCAAATTAGTATTTTTCAGAGTTTATTTTCTTGTAATTTGTTAAACGCGAAAAAGCGCGCATATCGCGGACTGACGATTATATTCAAACAAATTGAATCGTAGTCAAATTTTCCGAAAGATTATAAAGATATATGAATACCATTTTACACGGGCAGCTAAGGCACACGTATGACATAGAAAAGCAATGCTAACTTTGGTGTAAAATTAAGAAATCAGTTAACTTTATTTTTCATGTGTCATAATTGCGTTAGTGAGATAGTGCCATATTCGAATTCTAATTTGGCCAATACGTGCCTAGGGGCCTTCTCTAGAGTCTAGAAAAAATTTTTTCGCCCTCTGTTTAATACATAGATTAATTTAATTTTTCTACTTTAGATTGGCATGTCAGTTACTGGTAACAAGCGTTGACTTCAAAAGTAGCATTCCCTTAAACCCAGAAAAAATTCGTTTTGTTCGCGAAAGAATGCATCAACTCGATTACAAAAATATGCGCGATCTACTCAAACTTTTGTTAGTTGAGAAATTGGACAAAATGCAATGCGTTCTGAGTGAATATCAGCATCAACAACTCATGCCTGTCGAAGAGGTACGTGACTTCCCTTCTTGCCATTTGAGTTTAAGTTTCCAAGTTAAAATTTATGTTAGCAACACTTTTTTGTAACTTCGTAGTATTTTCTATATGCCATAGTAAATGTTTAATTAACATTATAAACAATAAGTTTTTGAGTCAATCTGGTTGGCAAAATTTTGATTTGTCAAACTTTTCATAATTAGTGACATTTTTTGAATATTGGTAATGTTCGCCTGTCACGGAATCAATTATTTTTCCAATAACCAAGTATTTAAAAAAATCGAAGGTTATATTTTTGGACAAATACCTAAATTATTTATATTTTCTAATGCGTTTAGCTTATGATTGACCTAATTGATCGTAAGAAGAACTTTTGTCCTGCTCTCTTCTTCATTACAGAAATCAGTCGAATTGCTGCGAATTCCTCAGTCCATTTTTTGCCGGTTTGTTTATTTGATAATTTTTGCGCTAATTCAAACTTTTTAGAGAGTTTCCTTGAAAATTCGTGAAATGGTAGCTTCATTTCGGCCGTTAGCCGAGATTGGAAGCATGATTGGTCGAAGCTGGCTATATCCGATTACAACACAAGCGTTGTTTTCTTGGTCGTGGAATACTTGGAGTACATGGAAGGTTTGCTCCTTTTTAGTAGCATGCCAACATTATACATGCGCCATCATTGCGTTCCCGGGATTTTGAGTGTCTCGGGAATCGCGTTTTCCGACTTTTTGGTCTATATTTCTATAAATTAAAATTGTAAAAGAACATGCCAATATTCTAGAAAAAGACAACATAGAACAAAAACATGAAATTCTAAATATTCACTCACAGGTTTTTCATAATTGTTTTTGAGTGAATTTTAAAATTCAAATAGAGGTCAAGTCACTAGCGCAACCAGGGGGGTACCGGGGGTACGTACCCCCCCCCCAAATGGGAAAATTTGAAAAAATGAGTGTAAATCAGTGCAAATTTGGGCGTACCCCCCCCCCCCAAAATCCAAAAGTCGGTCGCCCCCTCCACGCGGTACCCCCCCCCCAAATGGCCATTTCCACTGAAACGTACCCCCCCAAAAAAAAAATCCTGGTTGCGCCACTGGGTCAAGTTAGTCCAAAGTATTGAAAAATCGAAGCTTTTGCTATTTTAAAATCGCTTTGCGATATAGTTCCCACTAAACAATTCGATTATGAGGAACGATTGAGAATATTTTCGCTCTACCATGCATTCAAAACCATTTGCCTGTGAACGAAAGTCTAAATTTTTCATTTTTACTCTAATTTCGAAATATTGGTTACGATTCAAAATGTAATTTCTGGAATATTCTATGGACTGTCTTCAACCACTTTGATTTATGATACTCTATAGAACTATTATCATCCACAGATATGACACTGATGAAAACTAAACGCTTTTTCAGCTTCAAGAGACAACCTACAGACTCTACTTCAAAACACATTTGCCTTATTCTAGCGAGGTAATTTTCTTGTTTATAATTTAATTCAACATTTTAATATTTTTTTATCTAGAATATGGCTCCTCAGACGTACTTCCAATATATTTTACTTAAACAACCGCGCGGTCAAGAAAACTTGTGTGTAAGTGTAAACATTTCCTATACTCATTAATAATTCGCTCCATTTTAGCACATGCTTCGCTCGTCTAGCAGTCACAGTGGTACGTCATCTCGTATCCAATGTAACGAGGTGATCCAAATTCTCCTCCTCGAGGCTATGGGTGCTATGGAGGAATCAGAACTGGGTATCTCCACGCCGATGAACCAATACAACTGGATCCACCTGTCACATTTGGTCACCTATGCACTTTTTATCGGATGCTGCTCGTTGCAAAGTTTACTATCGCTTCTACAAACGCAACTGAAGAATTGTCATTATAATAAAGCTAAAGGGGAATTGATGTGGATAGTATTACAATATGTGGCGCTGACCAAACCTAAAGTTAATGCAACCGGAGCATCAACGAAAAACCAACTTGACGGAAAAAATCGAGACTTGAGTAATTCCATTTTAAGATTTATTATATATTTTGGATATGTTTAAGATATGTAATTTGATTAAAAAATTGCCAACCTCATGGAATTGTATATGTTGAAACTGATGTCAAAACTGATTTGCAGTAAAAATAGATATTACTAAATTTAGTAAAGCGTAGCTTCTACTAGGCCAAACTGGTTTAGTCTCCAAATAAGCCTGTGAGCCACACATTTTCGAAACGGCATATCCATATAAAATGTTCTATATTTAGTACTGGAGATATTCAACACGTTGTACCCTCATGAAATGGTCTGGGCAGGATGCTCCACCGATACCTTAAATATGGTCCGATTCTTTACTCCGGCAGCGATTTGGATGAATCTCTCACACTACCCTGCAAACACACCGATGGCCATACCGCCAAAAGTTCAGCAGCACATTGACTTTCTCCAAACTCAATTGGACAGTAGACAGCTACCGGAAAACGGCGTATTGGCTGTAATCGCTAACGGATGTATGATTTTGAAATGATTGAATCGTAAATTATGAAGCATTTTTAGATAGCAACAATCCAGAAGCGTTCGAGACCCACGTAAGTCGGGCCGTATTAAAAATGTTAGGCGCCAATATCGATCAACCACAGCCTTCACCGGCCCCCATGGCGATGCAACACACTCTCCCACATGGTAGAAAAGCGGAAGGGTGTGTTTGTGCATTGGATCTTTCGCTTCTTGATTCGCTAACTTTTCATGCGAAACGGATGCTCTATCAAAATTTGACGAATTATCTTCAAATATGCACGCAAAACGGAAGACTTCCAAGTCCGGCATTGCTGGGTAAGCTTTCTCAAAAGTCAATTATGTATTAGCTTCAGTATATAGTTGTCACTAAGCACAGGTTTAGAAGGAAAATCGTATTTTCAAAAAATTCTTACCCTTAGCTCCAATTTTTCGCAAATGATCCATGTTTTTTGTTATTTATGTTGAACAAAATTACTTGGTGAGAAGTTACGCTTGGTAGTGTATTAGTTATTTCTTGGGCAATTTTTCAGAGTTGTTTAAAAAATATATTTTCCTTCTCAACTTTTTACAAATGAGCCTTTACTTGACGCTTTACTGTAAACTGTAGACTACGGCCTAAAATGTTTACTGAAATGCCATTTTAGTTCTAAGTTAAAGCTATTGTTTGTGAGCCGAAAAGTTAAGTTTTGGGAATTATTCTGGGGTTCTATCGTATAATTAAACAAATTTTATTTTTTTGCTTTCTTTATATTTAAATCTGATTATGCTTATATATTTAGAAACAATTGCTCGATTGCTGCTGACGACAGAGATGTTTGTTTCAAATTGGAGCATATTCTCCAATTTATTTAGCAACATAATACGAGCTGAGCCAAAAAACGTTGACTTGATCGCAATATTTGCCGATTTGCTCAATTACAGACTCCAAAGCGCCCAACTAAATCCTCCGATTCGAGCTCAACTGATTTCTTGCGCGTTTGAAGCACTCTGCGGGCAAGCTTCCTCCTCCGAAAGTCAAGCGGTAGCCATACATACTGTTTGTGAACAAATTATTATGCGCCAAACAATGCTCGCCTCACCACTAGATTTCATTTCAATGGCCTTCATTTTGATTTCTAACGTGCAGAGCAAAAACTTACGTATGTGATCTCAATTCATTAGTATAGTATTAAAGAAAAGATAAAGATATCATATATATATATTATCAAGATTAGCTAACATTTCTTTCTTATATTTAATCTAATTTTGTTTAAAATTCATTGCAGTGTTGTTTTAGTTTTCATTTCACGAAAATTTTCTTTTCATTTCAATATACTTAAGAATTCGAATTTCAATTACTTTTGCTGAATTTAAATTAGAAAATACGCCATGGAAATTTTTTAATTAGGTTGCTACCAGGTGACAACATATGTTCGTGCACTGATATTTGTGCGTTTAAATTCGCGCCATTTCAGTTAAACCTCTATAGAAGGGGGCTAGCTCAAATCTGATATTGCTAACCCTCTCTAGAATACGATTTTAGAGGATGTTAGCAATATCAGATTTAAGCTAGCTTCCTTCTATAGGGGTTAAACTGAAATGGCGCGAATTTAAACGCACAAATATCAGTGCTATTAATAAAACTTGCAACTAATTATCATGATTTCAGCTCACGCGAACTTGTTCACGCACCCCGAGGCATTCGATAGAGCAGATTATATGCATGAATCTCATGCTTGCCCAGAAATACATCGGATGATATTGTTGAATTTGTGCAGAGCGCATAAAATGATAGGTATATTATAATTTCATGGAATTTCCTTTCGCTATTAGGAAAACAAAATGTTAAAAGAGGGAGCAACCTTGAAAATAGAGTAAAATACAATAGTATTACGTTTTCTATTTTCAAAGTGAATAAAATAAAGGCATTAATAATAAATATTCCATTTTCAAAGTCAGCCGCAATATAATATTTCCAGAATTATTGTTACTGCTGCTTAGGCTTAGGCTACTTAAGTTTAGGCTTAGGCGCCCGATTGATGGAAATTGTTTTTAAAACATTCTCTAGGCTTGTAGAATCTTCCAGAACGGTTTAGAATGCGCTAGAATGCTTTTTCTATACTGGGGGGCCAAGTGTCCCAGGGGCCAAGTGTCCCTGGGGACGAAGTGTCCGAAGGATGAACTGTCTTGCTCCCCTATTTTCAAAGTCAGCCGCAATAAAATGGCGTAGAAAAGAGTTCCGACAGGGCAAATGGCGATTTGAATTTGCGCCAAAACATAATTGCATGCCAAAGGGGTTAAAAGGGGCCGCTGAAAATTTTTAATGAGGGGGATTACTCGGCAGGGGTCGCCTCTAGAGATTGGTAAAAAATTTGAGTGGGGCCTTATTAGAGTAAAAATTTTCACAGTCGACACTTTTCCCTATTAGAGGAGACTCTTTTCCTGATGCTGAACAGAGCCTCCTCTAATAGGGAAAAGTGTTGACTGTGAAAATTTTTACTCTAATAAGGCCCCACTCAAATTTTTTTACCAATCGCTAGAGGAGACCCCTGCCGAGTAATCCCCCTCATTAAAAAATTTCAGCGGCCCCTTTTAACCCCTTTGGCATGCAATTATGTTTTGGCGCAAATTCAAATCGCCATTTGCCCTGTCGGAACTCTTTTCTACGCCATTTTATAATGTTTTTCCAGCATTATTGTTACTGCTGCAGTCTGACATACCGTTTTCTAATCTAAAATATATTTTAGCCTCCACGTCAAATCATATCGCGAGTGAGTACAACACCGATTTTACGCAATTGCTTCGACCCACTAAATGGCCTGCGTCGGCTGTCAAATGGTTTCCCATTGCGCTTCAAAATGCAGTTGACGTCGACCCCGGTCCCGACCCGTCGTACATAGATAACCTTAACAACATGTCAGAGCAGGAACATCAGGCCTTTCTGCAGGGTTCTGATGTATGTTTCTCGACGCAGTTCAAGAATAGCAGGACAATTATGATCTCAATTTTCCGGTGTATTTACGAATATTCCAACTTTCCGACTATATCTTACAAGTGAGTGATATTTGTTTATGTTATAATACTTTAATTAACGCGTATGCGTTTTCAGGATTCTCGCTCAACTGAGTGCTAATGAGTTGATTCTGAATACAAATTATTTCGTGGATTATATTATTTCGAAAAGCGGAACTTTACACGACATGGAAGATGAACAAGGAATTGACCGGGTTGGTGATTTTCGTTTATCTATTCGCACTAAGCTGTCACTGGTATTTATGAGATAGCCTCCTCTTATTTCAGACTCGCCCATAGCCCTGTGGGGGTTAATAGTTCGACCCATTGCCGCTGAAAATGTAAAAAATTTGTATGGAAAATAAAATTATGACTTTTTGTATAAAAAATTGCCAAAATTGATGTTAAGATCGGATTACCAACAAACTTTTGGGTCTTATAATTATTTTTATGCAAATTTTTGGAGACATAAAGAAAAAAATTTATTTGCACTAAAATGCGTTAGAAAATTACTATTCTGCCCAAAATTTTGCGAGCACATTCTTGCGAAAATAGTTGGAAATTGACCTCAATCGTTTTACTGATGGGTCACTATGGGTCGTACCTGGTAAATACGAAAAACTGGAGCTTACAAATTTTTGTCGAGGAATATTAAAATCAAGCCTTTACAGTCACTTTATACAACTATACCAATTTTTAGCTTTTGAATGTTGTAAATGAAATGGTATTCGTCCATCATTGCATTCCCATCGAGCGTTTTCTTTTATCAATTGTTCTGCACCCCAATGATGACCGATCCATCGAAATGGCGCTTTTTTTGCTGAGTGGAATGATCCGAAAGTCACCCAACTTTACGCAAGGCATTCATATGTACTGTAATAGCAGCAATGCGATGAATACAAAGTCCGAAGATTTGTTTACCAAATTGGCTGATTATTATAAGGTTAGTTTTGCAACTTGTTTATTTTATTCCATAACCATACGCATGTTTAGAAATATCCGGAATATACATACTCGGAACTGTACAAACGGTCCGTTAGAGAAATGCCGGAAAAATTTTCGGAACCAATGGAAAGGCGTTTGCCAATTTATTATGACAGCATGCCCGAGAGGATACTGCCGGTAAAATTAATATTTGATTTAAAAATACTATCCATTTATTCAAATCTATTTGGTCTGATGTATTACATGCTATTTAGATAGTTGACATTCTGCTGCAGCGTTCACTGGAAATTGCCATTAATCCAGAATACCTCACACTATTTTTGAATGCGTTCTCTCCAATCTATAAATTGCACCGTTAGTTAGCGAAACTCATTTCAAAAGTACATTTTTTATTTAGCTCAACCTATTACGTTCCTTTACAAAACTATGTATTCATTGGATAGTCTGAACACCTTCTCACACACTACACCGGCTCGGAAATTCGTCGTGGATATTGTGCAGAAAGTGGACGACGAAAGAAGCCCAAAGTATTGTGTCGTTACCCACGAATTTATCGCAAATGGACATAAGGTACGAACGATGCATAAGTTGTAATTAGCTCCACATTGAATTGATTGCATTCATCTGTCGATTATGAATAATTTCCCACCTCTACAAATAATGGAAAATTACAAATTTGTCTAAGTTTTAGAAAGTTAAACATAAACGCATTGCAAATAACCGAAAAATATTTTATGGCTAAGGCGCATTTGGAATAATTTTGAAGCTCATTAATTAAGAGTATTCAAACAAAATTTTATATGTGCTTCGAAGTGATAAATTTTTAAACTATTGATTTCAGGCACCTATCGTAGAAGTTTGCCAGCAACTTGTAGATCGAATAATTGCGGGTTCCACCTACATGCATCAACCACCCTCATTCGCTTTCAAGGATTGGAGATTTGCAGTAAGTACATTAAAGGCGTACCGAAATAACCGTTTCTAAATAATTTCTTGTAGGAATACCCACCTGCAGCACAAGCGCTCACTGGAGCCTGGATTGAGCTAATGGCAAGTCCTTACTCCGCAGCTCAGGTCACCGAAGGAATTGTTCAATTGGCTATGACGAGACCAATCACACGGCCGTATGATACAAGTAAGTTACTTAAGTGAATACGAAATTATTCGAAAAAAATTATGATCGCATTTAACCCTTCATTGCCGGAGACATAGAAAAAAGGCAGAATGTCTGCGTTACCATTAGCTTTCCTTTTGGTGAGCTGTCTTTATCAAAATCATTATGTCTGCCATTGTTTATTTCTCTTTTATGTGTGATCTATTTACAGACACACTCTTTGTACGAATAATGAACACTCATTCGTTTCTTTCTTTTTGTGAAGTCTTTAGCAAATCAAAAGCGTATCCGTTCGGATACACTCGGCAATGAAGGGTTAAAGCAGCCGATTTTCTTTGAAAAGAGGAAGAATTTTCCTCCGATACCCTGTTTAGTTTTTAGGTTTTAAAAACAAATACATAATAATTTCCGTTATAGGAATTATAAATTTAATCTTTTTGTAATTATTTTTATTAAATCAAAATGTTCTCTTGAGGTCAACAAATTTTTGTCCTATTTTCAGTGAATGCTCTTGGATTGCTGCTGACGGGGCTACCTAGTTCATTCCAGACTGTATTTTTTGATAAAATCGTGGAATCTTTCGAATGGTCGCAAGTTGAAAATGGCCAGCCATCGATGTTTTTCGAATCGTTCAGCCAAGAAGTGTATCTATATTCGGAGAGCCGCGTTCTATCTATGCTAGCTCTAATACATTCATTTTGTCAACACGCTGGAAATGTATACCGATCCTTTTAGTAAAAATCACTAATCGTTAATCTTTAGAACACATTATCCTTAATCCCAGATCTATTGGCCGATAGATTAACGCCGAAAGTGCAAAATGAGACACAATTAATGTATTTTCTCCGGATCCTTGTGCCATATCTGCAGAGAATTAGCGACAAAGAAAAGCTGAGGCATATGAATGAGGTTAATTTTTCCTATGTTGTCAAAATTTATTTTCGAAAAATTGCTTGCCAATTTTCACTACAAATTTATATCCATGAGTTATTTAAACTAAATGATTTAGTATCTCAAAGTCGTCATCTCAATCTATGACGTGCTTGGCAAGTTGGTAGAGAAAATTGGGCCGCTCAATTATGAAGATACAGTGTGCGATTTGCTTTATCAGTTGAAATACATGTTCGTAGGCTATTCACTCAAAAATGAAGTGGAACAAGCCATTGAGAAGTTCCCGCGGTCCATGAGGGAAAAGCTTAAATTTTTGCTTACTCATTCATCTACAGCCGAGAACATTCAACAACAGCAGCAACAACACGCTCAACAAGCGCTAAGCCAACAATCGCAGCATCCGCAATCATTTGCCTCGTCTCAGCCAAATATCCACCTTTTGCAGCAGATGTTGCATCCAGCTGCAGTGGGATATGGACCAGGAATGGGTCCTGCGCCAACTCGCCCAGGTGTAATGGCAGCTCAACAACAAATTTCTAATGAGCCGCATCATAATCTGAATGGGCCTATGGGTGGGAGTATTAGCTACGAAGGCCAAGTTAACCCTGGACTTATGCACCAGGTGAGTTTTAATTGAGTTGATATTTTATTTAATGACATGAAGAAAAATATATAAGAGAAGGTATGTATAAAAGAAGAGAAAAAATAATAATAACACATTTTTACGTTAAATGTTTCGTAACTCTTGAGTCATTCAAGAACGAGTCACCCTTGACTTCTTATTACATTATTAACTTCAGCCACCATCAATAACGATACCACCCAATGTACCTGGTCGACTCCCGTCTATGGGTAGCAATAACACCACTCCTGGATCGCAACCTGGCTCTGTAAGCAACGCAAACCCCATGGCAAGTCAAGTCCACAGCACAGTGCCGCCTCCACCACCTTACACACAATCTCAAATGCCAGGAATGCACCCAGGCATGGGGAATATGTTTCCTTCTTCAATGTCTGGTGTGAATCCCATCGTTACTAGTGGTATTGGTTCATCGCAAGGCCCTATTGGATCTATGGCGTCTAGCATGATGCATAACGCAGGTGGCTTCCCTGGAATGGGTACCGGACCAATGCACCCGCATTCCGTGTCAGGTTTGTGAAATTTTATTTTAGACATTATCTAAAATGAATGATTCAAGAGTTACTTTTGGCTTAACGGGGGGGGGTGGAAACTGGTTATCGGGGGGGGGGGAAATTTTCATACATTTTTATATAGCAAAAAATCAATAGGGGGAGCCTATTGATTTTAATTTATATTTTGACATACATTCTGAAAAAAATTCATAGGGTACCCCCTATGAATTTTTTTAAAAAATTTCGAAAAAAATTTCAAAAAAAAATTTTTTCTCAAAAAATCCATAGGGGGGACCCTATTGATTGAAAAAATATTTTTTGCTGACAATTTGTGAAAAAATCAATAGGGTCCCCCCTATTGATTTTTGCTATATAAAAATGTATGAAAATTTCCCCCCCCCCCCGATAACCAGTTTCCCCCCCCCCCGTTAAGCCAAAAGTACCCATTATCGATATTACTTCAGATGTAAAATTGATTGGAATTATGTTTTACAACAAACAAGGAAATAGCTTTCCGTTAGTAATAATGCACTAAAAGATGAATTTTAATCATTTTAACAGAATGTTTAATTCTGCGCGATAATATAAAAATTACTCATAGTCATGTACTATTTTTAGCACTTCGCCCCACAGGACACCATATGAACCCAGGTCAATCAATCCCGGGCAGTGGACCTGGTCCTAACTTCATGCCAGGGCCTGGCCCCGGTGGTCAGTTCATGTCAGGTCCACCTCCGTTCCCTGTGACAACCATGGGTATGCATCCAGGGCCCATGATGCATCATCCCAGCCAGCAGATAGGATCTCACGATGGATCACATCAGGCAGCGATGGCCGCAGCTTTCCAGGAACAGCAAATGAGACATCAACAGCAAATGGCGAATATGAAACAAATGGGACACAACGGATCGATGGATGGAGGACAAGGCAACTTTGGTGGGATGGGAATGCATCATCCGGGCCATTCTATGTAGTAAAATGATATTATAATTTATTTTTCATATTGTACATACTTTGTTCTGTAAAACAAATTTATATTTGTTTATTTGCATACTAACGTAACATAAAATATTTTAAGTTTTATCGTGTAAACGTACGTTTTATGTTCTACTGGTATTGCATCCAAGTATTTTCCGCATTACATTTAAAACAACATAAGCACGTGCATATAAAATTATAGATGGGCTATGAAGACCAGCCTTCATGCTCCAAAGTCATGACATCAGATTTAAGTCACGAGGGCCATGGAAGATTTATGGAAATGAACGCTTCGCAACAGCAGTTTGAAAGCGATATATTCACTTCTTTCGGGAAATCAATGACTAAATTGAGGAAGGTATGTTTATTCTAGACTGTAAAAGAAAATGTAGTGGCCTAAAAAATGCGCCAACGTATTTGTTTGTTTTTACGTTTCTGAATCTGTAATTGATCCGTTACTGAAACGTTAATTTGAATCTGTTCTTTATATAATATTTACTGTAATAACCGACGGAATTACTACTAAGTACGTTTGACATTAAATTACTAATCGTAAACATCTGTGAATAAGAATAGAAAATAAACTAATTCTCGCAATACCTTGTTTGAATTCATATTTATTTATTTATTTATTTCAGGAGCAGTGGTATTGGGGAACAATAACGAGTATGCATGCATGTCGATTGTTACGCGGTAATCCTCCTGGGACCTTTCTGGTATGTATGAATTATATTTTTGATGCATCATTTTGGAGTTTTCATGTTTTAGATTCGAGATTCGCAATCTGAAAACTTCATCTTCTCAATTTCATACGTTGCACATGATGGAAAAGTATATCATAGCCGGCTTTCAAGATTCCAAGGGCACTTTTGTTTAGGCGGTCCAAATGCTCTTATAAAGTCAAGCTCTCTTATTGATTTTGTGGAAAAAACTATGGAGTAAGTTTGATTGATAAATTGATTGAATTGAATGGTTTGACAACACGTTATTAGCGAAATTCATACATAAAAATGTGATTAACATCTCGATGATACGTATTTTGTGAGCGTTTCATGTGAGAATCTATGAACATATCATTTTCTATGTGAATAATTTGACTTAGGTTTCGATTTTCTGCATAAAAATTCGCCATAATTTTTCGAGCAGAATATGCGATTATGTATTTTAAACGTGACAAACATATAATACCCAATTTACTTAATATTTTCCAGTACTTCAAGAGATGAGAGGCATCAATTACGGATCCTAATGCACCCGTCCAACATGGAGACAATCGAAACTATCGAGATGAAATATCCACTGCGTCGCAACCAATTCATGCCTTCTCTCAAACATTTGTGCAGAATCACCATTCGACATTCCATTCGTGATATAACACAAATACAACAGTTACCCGTACCTGGAAAACTGAAAAAGTATCTCTCTTCTTCGACGTATATGTTGGTTAATGAATAACCTTATATAAATAATCGGTGGCTAAAATTTGTAAATGCGTATAATAAATCTATAGTAAATTCCTCGATAAATTACAATGGCCCAGTACTATATATTTTTCGTTTATTAATACTGAAAACGTACAAAAACATATAAATATAATTCAATGATAATTATCATGATAATATCATACATGATAAATCAATGAATACATTGATTGTGAAAACACAGCTTTGGCCGTGAGTCCGATGATTATTTAGAAATATCTCAAAGCAAAATTGTGATTTTGAATATTAAGGAAATTTTGGATATATAGGCAATTATATATTTGTTGCATTTGGTAGCGCACTTTTGAGAGATACATTAAGTTACAAAAAAAGTAAAATATACTTTAAAATTTCTTTTACATCTTCAAGTGAAACCATATTTTGGATCTAAACTCCGTTTCCTATAAAACGTTTGACTTATTGTTTTTTACCATTGTAAGGGATATACAATGCAGGTCCGTTTATTCGGCCAGAATCGTCCGGATAACGGAAGTCCTGATAAGTGTCTGTCCGGATAAACGATGAAAATTTGTATGGAAAAATTTTAGTCCGGGTAACTGAAAATCCAGATAAGTGTGTGTGTATAAACGAAGTAACAACAGCTTAGGCTTACCGGTCGCCAAAAATGCTTTCCATTTTGCAACATTAACTATTACTTGTTATTTCCGCTACTTTTTTTCACGCATACCGTTTTATGCTGAATATGGTATATCATTTTGCCATATGTTCAATATGGCAGGATTTACTACATTTATATTTATTGTAGCATTTCAATAACCATTAAATATTCATAATATTGTCTTTCGAGTAACCCATATTTTTAGGAATCCCTAAATACTAAGCGGCGTCGTGCGGATGGATGTCGTGACGCCCAAATTAGACTTTCACTTCGGCACCTTCCCATGGACAGACCGGGGCGAGTGATAGCTCATTTGAAAGCCCTGAGGCTACTGATCCCGAATAAAATATCAGAACCAAAATTTGAATATTTGAATTCGCGCCAAAACCGAAAAACGTGTTTTTAAGGGTTTTGACCTGGGGAAGTGATGTTTTTTATGTTCCCAATCGATTTCTGAGGCGATTCTGGACAACTTTGCTTTTTGCACTTTTTGGTTTGGCGCATTTTTGAAAAAAAGCCACTTTTTGGCCAAAAAATCGGGTTTTTTGATGCAATGTGTCTACGGGTCTGATTTTTGGCACCCGGGGGTTTTCGGATGCGCTGATCACGAATCTGACGTCAGGTTCGAGATTTGAATATTTGAATTCGCGCCAAAACCGAAAAACGTGTTTTTAAGGGTTTTGACCTGGGGAAGTTACTAACGGGCGGGATGTTGCTTGGTACAACTTCTACTCCCGAACAACCAAATCTGACCGCTGATGGCGGTGCGCGAAGCGATGACGAACCCAATCTCCCGCTGTGCACACTCCCGCTTCCTAGCTGAGAGGGGCCGCGAAGCGGCCAATCTCAGCTAGTAGTGTAGTAAGTAGTAGTAATATTGCATTTAAAACTGCGTTTGTCTTTGAGCGATTAGCTTTTATTTAAACTTGAATGATTTCCGCGACAAAGAAGAACTGTTTTCGTGTATGCTTATTGCACTTTCCCTCGGTCTTTAGTCATTCGTAATAATTGTTATCATTCTGAAAATCCTGACTATTTATTTTTCCAATAAAGCATAATGGACGCCGACCAAGGGAACACGATAATTCATCAAATTACCTCCAACATCCAGCAATTAAATCAAAACGGTAAGTCAGTTTATTTAGACAACATTCAAACAACTTTCATACGAGTTATTATTAGAAACACGAACATAAGCTGAATGAATCTATCTATGTGCAGTGAAGTTAGGCCTATATAAGGCATGCACAATAATATCCTCAGCGGGAGGCTATATACATGTTAGCTTACTTATTGGCTTAGCTACAAAATCACAGGGAATATGAATAAGTCCTTATTAGTTTCCAACACTTTAAATCTTACTCAAATTTATAATTATAATAATCCTTTTTTGACAAGGAATCAAAACAAGTCCACTGTTGTAAAGTCGTCATAAATTCAAACAGAAAAAATTATAAGTAATTTTGGTGAAAAATGATCTTAAACTTGAAAGTTTCTCCAATTCCCGAAGTTGTAATACAGGAGTGAAATCCAGAGAGTGATTCTCTCTTCCGAACGAGTTGATTTTTATATATTAATTCAGCTTCTTTAGCTAAGTGTAAAATCTCCCATATGTAACATTTAATTTTTTCGTTCTCAAATTTTAGCGCAGATTTCACCTACCGGGCAATTAGACTATGAATTCACCTTTTCAGTCCTGTAAAAGCAAATTCAACTAATTTTTAAAGACTATAATTTCATATTATATTAATTAGATCTCAAACGCCGGCAAATTTTGTAATAAGGACAGTGTAAGGAGATATTAAAATGCCGTTAATTAAAACACTAAGGACAAGGTATGACCAAAATAAAGTACATAAGAATATTTATTACATGTCTACAAGTGCTATTTTTCAGTCCAAAATCTCAATGTATACGTGGAAAAAATCGGCGGGCCCGATGACACGGACACAACCAAAGACGCCATGGCCCAGTTAGTACATAGCAGCAACCTGGTCTCCAAATCAACCAGTACTTTGATAAAGAAACTTGTGACACTCTCAAGCGACAACGTACGTTTAAGCTCAATAATACTAATTAAACATACATATGAACTATTTCCAGAGGCAATTTCGCGTGCAAGGCGAGCGTTTAATGAATGACTACATGGGCGTATTAAATCGGTTGCAAGCAGCGCAACGCCGGGCGGCATTCAAGGAGAAGGCTCAAATCAAAACAGTAACTGTTGAAGATGAAATGCTTTCCAAACAGCAGACGGAGAGAACAGCGGATGACCAAATGCGTTTGCAAATTCAACAGCAACATCGAGTTCATTTGAATGAAATCAAAGAACGACAACAGGTTCGTCCAATTTATGTCGTTAATATGGCACCTTATTTAACGATCGCTTGATAAAAGTAATATTTAATGTGATTCATCATAAACCTAATAAATATGAAAATATCATTTTTTAATCTAAGAAATATTCGCTTGAACATAGAACAATTCGGTTATAACCCGTTATATTTCTAGCCATCAATTCCTTACATTAATAAGAAGGCTATTATTAAAATTAATTAACAATACAAAACCGATTTCATGTTTTCATATTGTATCTATTCAGTATTTTAGGCCCTTTCACAATTGGAATCCGACATCAACGATGTGAATCAAATCTTCAAAGACTTGGCAAGGATTGTGCACGATCAAGGCGAAATGGTGGACAGCATTGAGTCAAGTGTCGAGCATGCATCAATATACGTGGAGCAAGGTCACCAAAATGTGCAGCAAGCGCTCCGATACCAGACTAAAGCAAGGCAGAAGAAACTGCTCCTTCTGATTTTCTTCACAGCATTGATTTTAATATTTCTTCTTTTTGCTTACTTATGGACGCGATAAACATACGCGGGAATATGTATAACATATCGGTGTAAAGACTAACAAATACTATGTAATAATTGTATAATATATTTTATATTAATAAACTGATTATTTCAAAAATATACTAGTGATCGAAAAACGCTCTGCGTATATTTTGTAACTTTTAAAGATTTTACACACTGTTGATCGATGTGTTGATTTCTGAAAATTATTATTTTTTATTTTTCAAACACCATTTTTATTATATTCAGAACAAATTCAGCGAATTCTGAAAATATTTTTACAATTCGACAAAGCCCTCCATTAAACAGCATAAAAACAAATTAATTCCTAGAATCACGAGAAAATTCGTGACCATTGCAAAAAAATATGATATTTTGCCTCACATTATCCAACGTACAATTTATTTCACATCGCCGTTTGTGTGAATATTAGTGAACTACCAATGGTACATGAACTTTGTACGGATGTTTTGGTGGGAAAGTTTTAGTAACCAAAATGTTCCGATTTTTTATGTCCCAGTTGTGTAACGCTAAAATACTACAATATTTCAAAGAGATCAATCCACCAGAAGGTCAGTTAATACTGTCATGTTAAAAGAAAGTGAAAAATAGGACGGATAAGTAAAATAGTATTGTTCGACAAAGATAAAGCCGGCAAGGCGCTTTGAATTTAATCAACTTATTTGAATAACAACAGAAATCGTTTATGAAATCACATTTTATACCGTTAAAACACAAAAATGTTATTTTATGAATCGGTTTGGCTTCATAGAATCACAGAGCATCACGGCCTCCCAAACAGAGTCATAAATAACATCATGCTCAACATAATCGAGAATCCGTTAAAGCTGGCAATGATGGCGTCATTTTCGATCTGCTGCACGGTTAAGTAATCATTCAACTCCAAGCACGCAGCTGGCCTACGCGAAATGGTCGGACGGAAGCGAGCGAGCAATCTGAAAAATAGACATTAGTGGCTTTACGTTCTGTATATGTTCTGAGAAAAATTAGGATTATACCAATTCCCGTGAAGCAGAGATATACATGATATTGGTGTTGCAAATATTCACATTGTATTCCCTCTTATGTGCAAATGCCAAAAATTCCTTCGCATTTTCTTTTAAAAATTTGATATCCGGTTTTTACTGGAACTCAATAAAAAGCACTTTTATCTTAATTACTGGTAATTCATGAACATGATCTTAATATTGTCTGAGAGAAAATTTTACTGCGTATATGAAACCATACCCGTTATAATACAGTTCAAGAAATTTCAGCCATTCGCTGAGTTTATGCGTCTTTGCTTCGGCGGAACATTTCTCTCGAGCTATCGGTTCTTGGCACTTGATGGCATCATGTTGACTCCTGGAAATTAAAAATTAAACGTCATGCGCCTGATTGATCGAATTATGACACAAAAGCCGTATTTCTGTAGTTTTTAATTTTGTTTTACAACTTAATTTTCCATGTTTCTGTGTTTCAAAATGCAATATTTAAGTATATAGGCCATAAATACAAAAATTACACATTTCAGATTCTGGAATACAATACTATAATTTACTTGCACAACAAGCTCATCGTCCTGTGGTTTGGCTGGTCACGAAAGTTCGTCCACGCATAACTTAGTGCGTGTAAATCATTAGGGCATGATTTGCTAAAATGAAATGTTATCATATAAATTTTAGATAGCGTCAGACCCGTGAAAACATATTTGATTCCACACTATCCCTGAAAAATACATTAATCCAACTGTGAGAAACATAGTGCTTACCTGAGCGTTGGCGACAGAACTTCAATAAAGCCCAATTAACCTGTCGTGCCAAATGGAGGTCTCGCTTGTTACTGTTAGAGTCCTCACAGCGTTTAAGGCAGTTATATAGATCCTCGGTTTTTCTATAAAATGGTATTATTACGCAAACTAACGGTCTAATCAATCATAATACATTCTGGCATTTAAACGTTTTAACTTTTACTGAACATACGCAAGAGGTAATCCTTTAAATTAACCCTGAGCAATTTTGGATTACTGATTTTTGGAGCGTCTGTGAGAGCGATTTCTCAGCCTTGAGGTTTTCGGGCGGGGAAACTGAATATGACGTTATTTATTAGGTATGAGTAACTGCTAGCGCAAAGTTTTGGGTTCCGCGAAAGTTGTACATTTTCGGGTTTTTGGAGGCGTGGAACATGAACTTGTGTTGTCCGAATTATTGAGGGAATATCGAAGTCCCGCCCCGTTTTGGAATTAAAAATGGTGGTCAGTATAGTAGTACTAATATCATATACTAAGTAACACTAAAATAGTGCATTTCGTGCTAACAAACGAAAAAAACATACGGACAAGTTTTATTATGTATACTTTCAATGTCAGTCAAGAATTGATCTGGTGTTTGGCCGTAATCCTTCGCCTATAAAACTTTCCGCCTTTGTTCAGTTAAAAAATACCTATATTGTACGCTTATTACCTTCTCATATAGCGGCTGGCAATTGCATGGAAGTCCATTGATTTGTTCACTGTAATTACCGTATTGAGCAGGTTCTGTGATGTTTTCAATGATCGTCTCGGCCACACTGGACAAAAGTGTACTTGGAGTTGTGGCTGAGGACAAATGTGTACTTGGAGTTGTGGATGTGGACAAATGTGTACTTGGAGTTGTGGATGTGGACAAATGTGTACTTGGAGTTGTGGATGTGGACAAATGTGTACTTGGAGTTGTGGATGTGGACAAATGTGTACTTGGAGTTGTGGATGTGGACAAAGTTGTGGATATCGATGTCTGACTCTGAGCGCCGACCATTGAAGACAATATGGCGCACAACCAGAAGGCAAATGGTAACAGACGTAACATTTTACAGTACAAATATTGACTGGAATAAGTATGCAGGAATCGAGGACTAGAAGGCATCTGAAAACCGAATAAAATGTTACAATTCACTAAAACGACTACACTGGGATAGCATCAGCTTTGCGTTAGGATAATGAATTTTCTGACAACGAATACGACGAAAATTAGGTTACAAAAGCTATTGTAATTTTAGTAAAGGTACTGAAAAATTTGAAAATATTATTCGCATATGGAATTTCAGTAACTTCTTTAAATAATCTGTTAAGTAATAATACCCATCGATTCTTATCGTATATAAAACAGCCGTCGGCGAAATAATGTTTGTATGTGACGCTTAAATCGACTTAAAATGTATCTTTTTATTATCGAATTTTGGTATATTTGTCAATTCAAGTGTGCTGAATAATCCTGTAAAAACAGAAATTAAAAAACTTTTGAAAAGAAAAAACTTTTTCTTTTACGATCGGCAAAAAACCTGGATTTTTTGACTGATTTTGAATGTGAATTTAGAATGTGTCTGAATGTTTTTGAATGTGTCTGAATGTTTTTGAATGTGTATGAACTAATCAAATGTAAGTTGAATGTGGAATTTTCTTAATGTGGATAAATTATCGAAAAAATCGATTTATGTGTGGAAATCGATTGTAAATCAATTGTAAAATGGATAAATGATTTGTAAATCGATTGTAAATGAATTGTAAAATGTAAAATGAGTTCTAAATCGATTGTAAATGAATTGTAAAATGTAAAATGAGTTCTAAATCGATTGTAAATGAATTGTAAAATGGAAAAATGATTTGTAACTCGATTATAAATGAATTGTAAAACGGATTAATGAGTTGTAAATCGATTGTAAATGAATTGTAAAATGGAAAAATGAGTTGTAAATCGATTGTAAATGAATTGTAAAATTGTTAAATGAGTTGTAAATCGATTGTAAATGAATTGTAAAATGGAAAAATGAGTTGTAAATCGATTGTAAATGAATTGTAAAATGTAAAATGAGTTCTAAATCGATTGTAAATGAATTGTAAAATGGAAAAATGATTTGTAACTCGATTATAAATGAATTGTAAAACGGATTAATGAGTTGTAAATCGATTGTAAATGAATTGTAAAATGGATAAATGATTTGTAAATCGATTGTAAATGAATTGTAAAATGGAAAAATGATTTGTAACTCGATTATAAATGAATTGTAAAACGGATTAATGAGTTGTAAATCGATTGTAAATGAATTGTAAAATTGTTAAATGAGTTGTAAATCGATTGTAAATGAATTGTAAAATGGATAAATGATTTGTAAATCGATTGTAAATGAATTGTAAAATGTAAAATGAGTTCTAAATCGATTGTAAATGAATTGTAAAATGTAAAATGAGTTCTAAATCGATTGTAAATGAATTGTAAAATGGAAAAATGATTTGTAACTCGATTATAAATGAATTGTAAAACGGATTAATGAGTTGTAAATCGATTGTAAATGAATTGTAAAATTGTTAAATGAGTTGTAAATCGATTGTAAATGAATTGTAAAATGGAAAAATGAGTTGTAAATCGATTGTAAATGAATTGTAAAATTGTTAAATGAGTTGTAAATCGATTGTAAATGAATTGTAAAATGGAAAAATGAGTTGTAAATCGATTGTAAATGAATTGTAAAATGTAAAATGAGTTGTAAATCGATTGTAAATTAATTGTAAAATGTAAAATGAGTTCTAAATCGATTGTAAATGAATTGTAAAATGGAAAAATGATTTGTAAATCGATTGTAAATGAGTTTGTAAAATGGATTAATGAGTTGTAAATCGATTGTAAATGAATTGTAAAATGGAAAAATGAGTTGTAAATCGAATGTAAATGTATTGTAAAATGGAAAAATGAGTTGTAAATCGATTGTAAATGAATTGTAAAATGTAAAATGAGTTCTAAATCGATTGTAAATGAATTGTAAAATGTAAAATGAGTTCTAAATCGATTGTAAATGAATTGTAAAATGGAAAAATGATTTGTAACTCGATTATAAATGAATTGTAAAACGGATTAATGAGTTGTAAATCGATTGTAAATGAATTGTAAAATTGTTAAATGAGTTGTAAATCGATTGTAAATGAATTGTAAAATGTAAAATGAGTTCTAAATCGATTGTAAATGAATTGTAAAATGGAAAAATGATTTGTAAATCGATTGTAAATGAGTTTGTAAAATGGATTAATGAGTTGTAAATCGATTGTAAATGAATTGTAAAATGGAAAAATGAGTTGTAAATCGAATGTAAATGTATTGTAAAATGGAAAAATGAGTTGTAAATCGATTGTAAATGAATTGTAAAATTGTTAAATGAGTTGTAAATCGATTGTAAATGAATTGTAAAATGGAAAAATGAGTTGTAAATGAGTTTGTAAAATGGATTAATGAGTTGTAAATCGATTGTAAATGAATTGTAAAATGGAAAAATGAGTTGTAAATCGATTGTAAATGAATTGTAAAATGGAAAAATGAGTTGTAAAACGATTGTAAATGAATTGTAAAATTGTTAAATGAGTTGTAAATCGATTGTAAATGAATTGTAAAATGGAAAAATGAGTTGTAAATCGATTGTAAATGAATTGTAAAATTGTTAAATGAGTTGTAAATCGATTGTAAATGAATTGTAAAATGGAAAAATGAGTTGTAAATCGATTGTAAATGAATTGTAAAATGGAAAAATGAGTTGTAAAACGATTGTAAATGAATTGTAAAATTGTTAAATGAGTTGTAAATCGATTGTAAATGAATTGTAAAATGGAAAAATGAGTTGTAAATCGATTGTAAATGAATTGTAAAATTGTTAAATGAGTTGTAAATCGATTGTAAATGAATTGTAAAATGGAAAAATGAGTTGTAAATCGATTGTAAATGAATTGTAAAATTGTTAAATGAGTTGTAAATCGATTGTAAATGAATTGTAAAATGGAAAAATGAGTTGTAAATCGATTGTAAATGTATTGTAAAACGCATAAATGAATTGTATTTTTTAATCTGAACTTAAAATGCATCACAAAATTAGTGTCAATTTTTTTGATTGATTTCTGCGTAGTGTGCTATTTAATGGTGCGAATAAAAAGATTGAGAACGAAATATCTATTTAAAGCGTCAATCATCGTTCTTTCTTTGTCCTGTGTGCATAAATAAAGTTCTGATCAAAGAGAACTATATAAAGCGCCAATCGTCAATTTATTCTTTGTTCTATGTGTTTAACGTTCTGATCAAAGATATGATTATTTTTACTTCGCCCTAAAAATATTTGTTGTCCATGTATTATCTGTTAAGTAATAATACCCATCGATTCTTATCGTATATAAAACAGCCGTCGCATGAAATAATGTTTGTCAGTAACGCTTAAATTGACTTAAAATGTATCTTTTTATTATCGATTTTTGGTATATTTGTCAATTCAAGTGTGCTGAATAATCCTAGACAAACAGAAATAAAAAAAATTTTGAAAAAAAAAACTTTTTCTTTTACGATCGGCAAAAAACCTGGATATTTTGACTGATTTTGAATGTGTCTGAATGTTTTTGAATGTTTTTAAATGTGGATTTACGAATCAGTGAGTTGAATGTGGAATTTTCTGAATGTGAATAAATTATCGAAAAAATCAATTTATGTGTGCAAATCGATTGTAAATGAATTGTAAAATGGATAAATGAGTTGTAAATCGATTGTAAATGGATTGTAAAATGGTTTAATGAGTTGTAAATCGATTGTAAATGGATTGTAAAATGGTTTAATGAGTTGTAAATCGATTGTAAATGGATTGTAAAATGGTTTAATGAGTTGTAAATCGATTGTAAATGGATTGTAAAATGGTTTAATGAGATGTAAATCGTTTGTAAATGGATTGTAAATGGATTGTAAATGGTTTGTAAAATGGTTTAATGAGTTGTAAATGGATTGTAAAATGGAAAAATGAGTTGTAAATCGATTGTAAATGGATTGTAAATGGTTTGTAAAATGGTTTAATGAGTTGTAAATGGATTGTAAAATGGATTAATGAGTTGTAAATCGATTGTAAATGGATTGTAAAATGGTTTAATGAGTTGTAAATCGATTGTAAATGGATTGTAAAATGGTTTAATGAGTTGTAAATGGATTGTAAATGGATTGTAAAATGGTTTAATGAGTTGCAAATCGATTGTAAATGGATTGTAAAATGGTTTAATGAGTTGTAAATCGATTGTAAATGAATTGTAAAATGGATAAATGAGTTGTAAATCGATTGTAAATGGATTGTAAAATGGTTTAATGAGTTGTAAATCGATTGTAAATGGATTGTAAAATGGTTTAATGAGTTGTAAATCGATTGTAAATGTATTGTAAAATGGTTTAATGAGTTGTAAATCGATTGTAAATGTATTGTAAAATTGCTAAATGAGTTGTAAATCGATTGTAAATGTATTGCAAAATGTTTTAATGAGTTGTAAATCGATTGTAAATGGATTGTAAAATGGTTTAATGAGTTGTAAATCGATTGTAAATGAATTGTAAAATTGCTAAATGAGTTGTAAATCGATTGTAAACGGTTTGTAAAATGCATAAATGAGTTGTAGATCGATTGTAAATGAATTGTAAAATGGTTTAATGAGTTGTAAATCGATTGTAAATGAATTGTAAAATTGCTAAATGAGTTGTAAATCGATTGTAAACGGTTTGTGATATCTTAGGTATCTTGTGATATCTTGAGATAAAAGCTTTTTAAGGTCAAGAAAGGTATCTTGTGATATCTTAGGGATCTTGTGATATCTAAGGTATCTTGTGATATCTTAGGGATCTTGTGATATCTTAGGTATCTTGTGATATCTTGAAATAAAAGCTTTTTAAGGTCAAGAAAGGTATCTTGTGATATCTTAGGGATCTTGTGATATCTAAGGTATCTTGTGATATCTTAGGGATCTTGTGATATCTAAGGTATCTTGTGATATCTAAGGTATCTTGTGATATCTTAGGGATCTTGTGATATCTTAGGTATCTTGTGATATCTTGAGATAAAAGCTTTTTAAGATCAAGAAAGGTATCTTGTGATATCTAGGGTATCTTGAGATAAAAGCTTTTTAAGATCAAGAAAGGTATCTTGTGATATCTTAGGGATCTTGTGATATCTAAGGTATCTTGTGATATCTTAGGTATCTTGTGATATCTTGAGATAAAAGCTTTTTAAGATCAAGAAAGGTATCTTGTGATATCTTAGGTATCTTGTGATATCTTAGGTATCTTGTGATATCTTAGGTATCTTGTGATATCTTAGGTAGCTTGTGATATCTTAGGTATCTTGTGATATCTTGAGATAAAAGCTTTTTAAGATCAAGAAAGGTATCTTGTGATATCTTAGGTATCTTGTGATATCTTAGGTATCTTGTGATATCTTAGGTATCTTGTGATATCTTAGGTATCTTGTGATATCTTAGGTATCTTGTGATATCTTAGGTATCTTGTGATATCTTGAGATAAAAGCTTTTTAAGATCAAGAAAGGTATCTTGTGATATCTAGGGTATCTTGAGATAAAAGCTTTGTAAGATCAAGAAAGGTATCTTGTGATAGCTATTTTTTCCTAATAAAATTCGAAAAATAATTATATTTTCTCAACTTTTGTATTCTATTCGATTAGATTTATTCTCGATTCGATTCGATATCTTCTAGATTTGAGGACCGGCGAATGCCGGTCCGAGAAAGCTAGTTATTGTAATATTAGTATTAATTTTATTAGTATGTTAATATATTCATGGATAGAATGGCAAATATTTGCAACCATTCAACATGGCATGGGTCATCAACGTTAGTCATTATGTATCCTATCCAGCAAAAGACCAAAAATTATCGAGTTCGATATAGCTTTTTTGTTACTTGTATTGCATATTGCCGGATCTAGCAATTTGTCATCGAGCTCTACAAAAAATAAAAAATTCCGGTCCACATGAAATGATAAAAATCAGCAAAACTAATACAGGATCCTATTAAATACTCTTTAAAATACGCAAATCTTTGAAGAAAAGTACAATACCTCTTACTTAAAGCGCAAATGAGCCCGCTAATACGCCGGTGCGCTGACCCTCGTAAGATATTAACTTCCTTGACCATGTGTATGTGTCTATATAACGAAGCTTCATATTTTTACAAATAAAGTGAATAAATTTTTTAAAGTCTTATTGTGTTTTATATTTTATGCAATTGTGTTTAAAATTCCACAATTGTACCAATAAATTGCGGTGCATATTACTATATATATTTATTTAAAAAAAATAAAATAATAACGGTAAGGCACAATTGGACAATCAAAATGAGACATAGCTATAATACCCACTTTCAAACAAACATCTGAAGGGCACTGTTAGTTTATTCTTTTTACAACTTCTATTAGACTTCAATTATAAGTCATAAATCTATACAGGAGATAACTTCTCCCGCTAAATATCTCTTGCGCATATGAGATACTTTTTCACGTTTTATAATGTTATACGCTGGAAATTTGGTTATTTATCATGTCTTTGATGAGCACAAATTCGGGTAACTGATTGTTATTATCATCCGCGAATGAGTTTCCACTGTCCTTCCCACTGGAAGAATTTCTAAGCATAAAATTCCGCAACATTACACGCTTTAGCTCCGAGGAAGATCTTTTGCAAGCTGGCAATTTGCTGAGCATTTTCGACTTGCGGCCAATTACAGTGACCGTTTCGCGCAGTTCTCGATTCATTGCAGCGTAGAAGATCCAATTACCTGCACTGTTCAAGTACGGTAGAAAGCTGAAAATAACTGGTCTGAATGAAATGAAAGTATTTCAAGAACAACAAACCTGGAAATCATGCGCATAGTTTGCCACTCTTTTGTATCTTGGAATGGAAAGTCCATAACACCGAAGTAGGAAAGCAACGGGACGAATACAAACATCCAGAATGGCGTCCAGCAGACAAAGTGAAAGATCACCACTCGCAACACTGAATGAACCACTTTGGTGGTGTACGAGGTCACGAACATATTGCGTCCTTAATATTCTGAGTTATTGGGATTAGACTTACGGACAGTTGATAAGGATACGGATTTTGAATTGGCTTGGTTCCGAAGCAAAAACCTTACTGGTGAAGAATAGAACCGTTTCACATACCCCCCTCCCACCTTTCAAAATCCCTTATTTCACTCAAAACCCCGTATCCATCTTAACTGTTTATAAGTATATAAGAACAATTAAGAATGTTTTAATTTATCACATTTAAAAAATTATTTCTTGCTTTGTTTCCTGTTTCTGGACCCGAAATATAAAATATTTCGTTTAAATTATTAGGTTGATCATCGTCGTTTGACACAATCCGATTTTGAATGTGCCTATTTTGGCATACTTTGAGGCTTTACAAGGAATCTTGAGTCAATATGGTGGAATCCCTCCATAGTAAATCGACGACGATCAACCTAATAAAGCGAACAATAATGCCTTTAATAGCATATGGCCGCACTTCTGGGCTAGTATTCTGATAATTGAAATGACGCATAAAGTTTACAAGAATTATCCCTAATCTAGAAATTAATTCAAAATGATGTAAAAATAAAAACTAACTAACCATCATTCTTCTTTAAATGACGAATAAGGAAATAGTAGCATATTGTGATGAAGAAAACAGGTGACATAAATCCGAGGAAAAACATGTAGGTGATAAATGTGGACATAACCTAAATTAAATCACATATATATGATATCCCATAAAATGAGTGTGTATTTTCATACTTCGTCAGGCAGAGCTGCTCCACATAATATCACTGAGACTGGCTCATTTTTTTCGAAATCATAATATGTCGTTGGAGTCGTCTCAGCATAGTGAATGATCGGCAAGCAGAGCAAGATAATGGCAAACAGAAGTAGGAACACGACAACCAAAACATTGCTCACGCGTTTGCGGCGAATTCTAAAATGGGATTTTGTAATTTAAGCGTTATTTTGAAAGCTAATTTTTAAGCGCAGTGTAACTAGCCCGGCATGCACTATTATACTTTTGGATCCGAATGAGGTATAAGACACCATAGATTATTGTACAACAAAAATATTGTTTTTAACAATGTTATTTTTCATTGTTATATAAGAGAAGTGGAATATGATACATTAATGTCCTCTAAATTGCTATGGTAACTAAAATTTGTTTAACAAAAACAATATTCTGTCAAGGATTGTCATAATGTTGCAAGGTATTGGAAGAAAGTAATATGTGTAATATCAAGATATGCCTCCGGATTACAGCTAACACCTAAGCTTTGACAGACATTAAGCTGAAACAGATATAAAATAAATGTCAGTAGTGGGAGTTCACATTAATATCCTAAATGAACCTGAGCTTCTTAAAAGTAAAAGATTTCGCGTAAAATTGGGTTACTTTGTCTAATCGAAATTTCGGTTTTCATTCAAAGGTCATAGAGATCATAGGATATCCTTTGTAAGGTTAAGGGTGCTAATTATAAGCTACAAATTTACGTAGCTCAATTATCCATAGTAATTTAAGTAATAGGAAGGACAGATAATCCGAAGGACAGACCTGCAACAACACCAGTTAAATGGCCGTGATATAGCCAGAAACCGTTCAAAGCTCATCACAGCCAGGATTGCGACAGACAATAATTTATTAACATTTTCAACCGCAAAGAATAGCTTGCAGCCAATAAAGCCAAATCTGAAAAATTTGGTAGCTAATAAAAGTTTATTTGATACTTTCTAAAACTCACTGCCAACTGCCACCGATAAAATAAGTGATTAGGAGTGGAACCATGCACAAAACCTACAATTGGATTGTACACGCCTCGATTAATAATTCGCACTTTAATTATCGGTCAGCGTAAATGGCTAACCCAACATAACTATAGGATTTTTGGTTTACAAAGTTTTAGAGAAATAGTACTTTAATAATGCATTTGCATAATTTTAGAAAGCTTTGTCAAACACAATTTTGATTTAATAGAGTAATTAACTTACAAACATATCGGCGATACTCAGAATGAGGATGTATAAAGACATATGCTTGAAGACGTTATTCACCGGAGACCACGTCTTATACAATATTCGGACCACAGAAAATATCACCCACATATTGCCGGCAATACCAATAATAACTATTGGAATGAAATATACAAGTGTGAGCATTTTACCCAACGTACCCACAACTGCGACCACCATTGCTTCGGGAGTTCTATAAATTGAGCTATTATTTTAACATAAAATAAATAAACTCATACGGCCACATAAAAGATATGCAATAACAAAAAGGCAAAGGGCACAATGTCCTAGAAGCGAAAATACCGTTATATTCGGGATGGACTCAATGTGTAAAAATTGAATGAAATAATAAGTACCTTTACTGATATTGAGAATATCTTGGAAATAATTCATAAAGGAACAAAATCCAACCATTATAGTCTTTAGAGGACAAGTGAAAGTAACGCTGCAAAGGACTAAAGTGGGGACTTTTAACCACGTAACAAATTTTATGCATAAGCATTTTGAAGTTCCCATGTATAAATGCTAAATTTAATTTATTCTACGCTTTTATTTTTCTTTGTTTATTAATAATTTTAGTACCAGACAACGGTCGGCTCCAATTATTTTTGTAAGTTGTGGGAATATATGACACTTCATAAAACATCAAGAATCAAATTAAAGAACAGAGGCAGAGTAATAAAAATTAATAAGAGACTTTAATTTATCTCCGGATTAATTCCGGAGCAAATTGCTAGCGAAGGCGCCATTTTCAACGCCTGCGAAATTGATAACAAGACCAATCTAAAATTTGGTACTTTCATCGGTCATTGGCCATTAAGCTGGAAGATAAAGTTGTGTTACGCGTTGATTAAATTCATGCTCGTATTAATAGATGTTTGGCTATTAACGACTAATAATGGTTAAATAATCTACCAGAATTCCCACACATCTTCTCTGTTTCAATTTTTTTAAATTCCTTTTCGGCCCTGATTCTAAATTTGCTTGAAATTTGGCTAATTAGGAGTGCTAAACAATAGCAAATCATGACAATCACATAACATCTGAGTATTTTACTGCTTATAAGCGCTATTGAGTAAGTGTCACATCATTAAGAATTTATTGAGAGATAATTGTATAGACGAATCAAAGTATCATCATTAATATTATTATCACTATCTCAAATTTGTTACAAATGAATGTACACGTCAATTACATTGACGCAAAAAATGTTGACATTTGAAAGTCCGATAGGTGAAACTATTTTATGAAGCTTTGAGAAGAATGAACACATCTGCTAAACCAACCAAGAATCGGCGGTGAGTCCCGCCCTTCTGCTACAGATACCAACAGATATAAACAAGAATGCGAGGACATATCGTTTTTGCAAATCGTACGTTATACTGTCAGTCACCGCCCAAGCTCGGTCACGCCCTTTAAGAAAATACTCCAGCTCTTGATAACATGAGTCACAAAAATGGATGTGGTTTACTAAGAAGTCTTCGGGGTGGAATCTAGCAAACTGCGAGTAAGGAGAAATCAGAAGATGGCAGCAGGAATATTACTCAGTGTTTACAGTAAAGGAGGATCAGTATATAAAATAACTTCAAAACTCCGGGAGTAGTACGCCTTCGCGCATCTATATTTTCTAAATAATTCCGGAAACAACTGAAAATTTTTAGAGCATATTACGCTTATATCACTGATTAACTTTCACTTGGATACATTACTAGAATCTCTTAAGCATGTTCTATGGCGTTGATGTATAAGTGAGATTTAGACGACTTGCCACTAATGAACGGGAAACTAGACTTACAAGGAATAAGTTTTTATAGGACACCCAGAACTCGTAAATTTCTTCTTAATCCCTCCTTCCGGCCCAATCACCACCTAGGTGAAAGGTTTTTAAATTCTCAGTTCTCGGGAAAGCGAGAAAGCTGCAAGGCAAGCAACGGCACTTCATTGCTCTCATACGAATAACTTCTTCAGAGTAAAATTCTTAGCGTTCGGAGTTTGCTGCTAATTTCTTATTAATGCGGGGTTATCTCATTTTGCGCTGCGAAAGACCATCACATTCTTGGCGGATTTTGATAACGACTTTTAAGAACGCTTATCCATTAATAAATTAGATGAGCGGGGATTTAGGAAGTAAACAGGTGAATAAGTCTAAGGCTGCTTAGGGATTGTCTGCATTTCCCCTGATTTTGGTTTGGGCTTAGAGGATTTTCCCACTTCATTGGATTGCATGCTCTCAGCCGGGATTGTCGTTTACACCCATTTAGCGTGATTAGAGTGATTATCCCGTCATTAGCTGCTCACATTGAATGGATGAGGAAGGTATGGGTGCGACTGAAGCAGAGCTGTTTATCCTAACTTTCCTATATGCCACTGGACGAGCAAAAATGTCAAGCAACGATCTCGCGAGATTGTAATATCATGAATGGCATGTACATACATTTATATATGGTTAAAGCAGAATTCAAGCGAGAAATCAAGTAAGTTGTAATTCGGCAGATAGCAGACAATTAAAAATGATGAATCCTACGATATTTATAAGAAAAATTACCACATTAAGCTACAAGTAACGTAATTAGTCGTATGTGGTTTAAAATGAGACCGGGACAAATCCCACCGCGATATCTCCCATCCCGTAGTAGCGTCGAGAATTTTTTTTACCTAAATTGGAATATTGGCTCTTTTCAATAAAATTCGTTTAAAAGAGCTTTGTGCGATATGAGAAACGCGATTGGGGGCTTTCAAAACAAAAGCTTATATACTGCAAATATGACTTTTAACCCAGACGAACAATAATCAATAAAATTGTATTTTTTGCAAAAACTAGGGATACTATTAATGAAGGATTTCCGTAAAATGCATTTAATACGAAAGATGAGAGATATTGTTTCCCGGAGTCTGGACTACAATGGTACTAATGACTAATCTTTAAATAAATGGCACAAATTTTGCACTTTTTTGAAGGTTTTCACTTCACAATCTTCTTTTCACTATTATGATTACAGTACTTTATTAACACATTTATATAATGATGAGCGTTATATTTAGTCAAAAACATTCTGCATTAAAACTTAAAAGCTCTAACGATCTTGTTATTTGGCCACCGCCTGATGCAGTACTTTCTCACTTCGTTGTAGCTGAAAACGAACATTCCAACCACAGCGACCACAGCCCAACTTTGCCATGGAACGGGGGCACCTCCTAAGAAAGAGTTGACTCCTGCAAATTTTTATATTTAAAACGTACATATACGGTAAGTCAGTGATATTTATAGAAAACAAATAATACCTAGCAAAATATTGGGTTGTCAGGAAAGCTCCCCCAATGCATCTTTACTCTATTTACACAACATGAATTTGTTAGTGAAAAACTTAAGTAATATATTTTTAAAGGTGGATAGTCTCTATTTTCAAATATATTACAAACTTTTTTATCGTACCAAATTCATGATTACGTAATAGAGTAAAGAAGAACTTGTTGTAATGGAGCTTTCCTGACAACCCAATAACAGCGAAAACATCAATTAACACGAATACTAATTTTCTTTAACTTTTGAATATGGGTGAGAAAAATTACCTGGCGCATACACGAAAACGAGCAGCATTATGATTTCAGCGATTATGGCAATGTTCATCGCCTACAACACTGCTTATTATTATACGGTAGTTGACCAAAAATAGGAATTTTACTTACCATATTAGAAAACAGACCTTGGGTGAAAATTGATTGACGAAGTGTTCTCGCACAGAATACATTGAAGACCTGAAGAAAATACAGAAATATCAAACAAAAAACCGAATAAACAACGTTATACAACACAGTCTTCCCTTTCTTACCTAACATCTCTTATCCGAATCCCTCCTGTATCCGAATTTCGGATACAGGTTCGGATTCTGAGCTTGTGTAAATTCCCTACCTTATGTGAACAATTTCGCCATCTTTGTTATAAAAAGACATCTTGTTTCGGATAAAAAGGGGGAGACTGTAATCATATACTGGTTCATGCATCAAAATGTTTGTTATCAAGAAATTAGTTATCAACTTAACTAAAACTTTTTAACGTTGTTTATAAAAGCAAAAATGTTTGGTATCTAATTTAATCCATTAAGTATTTCATTTATCATTTGCATAAGGGAATACTTTGCTTTTAACATTTATAGCACAACAATAAAATGACCGAACACTTGTTTAATCTCCTGGCACTTTTTTGTGAGATTAAAGACGGATTAGAAGTGTTTCTTTTTCATTAAATCCTTATGTTGAATTCTAACTGCGTAGGTGCGCAATCAAAAGCAAAACAAGAAAACAATTTCTTTGCAGCAAAAAAAGCATTTTTATATTTCCAAGAACGAAATTCAAGAGTTTATACAGAAGATTTCCCACCTGACCGAAGACAATTCCGACTTGCCAAGCAGAACAAGCCTGTCTATTAATGTAAAGCTGTTCTTCGACAGAGAAGGTGCGACCATTGCTGGTGAATAGAGCTCCGCCGTGTTTCCAGGAACCAAGAGCTGACATCCACAAATCAGATATATTAATGTTATGGCTCCTAGAAAAGCAAATTATTTTCATACAATTTTACATATCTAATTTATTATGTTTGTTGTGATTAAGGCGGCTTAAAAATTCAACCGAGCTACCTAAGAAATTTAAAATAAATTTACGTACAAACGAACAAAACTTACCAAAAAACAGTACAGTAGGCAAGAAAACATCCAACGACCTGTATATGAGCGTTATACCCATACACGTATGCAAGTAGCGCTTTACCGATCAATATTTTGCCCTCTTTTCTGGGTGGTCGCTTCATTACATCGCCTTCAAGCGGTTCTTTGCACATTGCAATGCCAGGTAATATTTCCGTACCTAATATTTTTTAAATAATGATTATTTGATATTTTGAATTTATAAACTAAAACATACCGAGATCAATGGATAGAATCTGAAATGAATTTATGAGGTTAGATAGTCCAACAAATATTACATCCAACTTTTGTATTTATTTAAATGTGATCGTAAATGTAGAAAAAATTGCACTTAATTTTTCACAATTATGATTATATGTCATCACAACATGTCACAAAATGGCTAACAACTGGAAGCATTTGGGACACAGTTAAAATACAAGCGAATTTACGCCGCTTCGCGGCGAAATTCACTTGGAAGCGGGAGTGCGCACAGCGTCATATTGGGTTCTTCATCGCTTCGCGCACCGCCATCAGCGGTCAGATTGGGTTGTTCCTAAGCGTGACTTACCTACTTATTGTTGGTGGGAACCCTACGAATAAGTGTGGATTTGTGGGTCGTTTTGGGGTCCTCGCCGCTCAGTATGCCCCTTAAACATCACGCCCGTTAGTAACATCCCGCCCGGGAAAATTCTGACCTCGTCAGAGACCAGGTGAGAATAACACGACCTCGTGAGAACAAATCTCGAATATGACGTCAGATTCGTGATCAGCGCATCCGAAAACCCCCGGGTACCAAAAATCAGACCCGTAGACACATTGCATCAAAAAACCCGATTTTTTGGCCAAAAAGTGGCTTTTTTTCAAAAATGCGCCAAACCAAAAAGTGTAAAACGCAAAGTTGTCCAGAATCGACTCAGAAATCGATTGGGAACATAAAAAACATCACTTCCCCAGGTCAAAACCCTTCAAAACACGTTTTTAGGTTTTGGCGCGAATTCAAATATTCAAATTTTGGGTCTGATAGTTTATTCGGGATCAGCAGCCTCAGGGCTTTCAAATGAGCTATCACTCGCCCCGGTCTAACCACGGAAAGGTACCTAACTTTTAGTCTCTTTTGGTCGTGACGGACATTTGCCCTTTAGTGATGGGGGATATATGCTGTAGTATAAAGTGAATAATCGGCTCTGACCGGGTCGGTTCAATTTACACGGGTCGGGACCGGCCCGAGACATAAAACTATGCGATAGCGAATATGCCAAATTTTCATGTCGGTACCAGGATTTTTTATGCTGCAGTGCCAAAAAGTGTGACTAGAACCGGATTGTGAATTGCAACATTAGTAATGTAATTCTTACAATGAGAGAAGTGGTTCCAATAGGCATGCCGAAGCAGAAATGGATGATAATGGCCCACAATTCTGGGAACGTATGACATAACACGTAGACCATTAGTTTCTTGATGTTGTCAAACATGAGCCGTCCTTCCCGCACGGATCCAACCATGGACGAGAAGTTATCATCGGTGAGAACAATCTATAAATCATTTGTGTGAATGTATAAACAGATAGATTCCCTAAGTAAATCGAAAAGGTTATTGGCGTCACTGAAGAGGTCCTTTCTTGTCACAGACTTGATATTTGGCGTTGTGCAAGAACAGTTAAAAGGGCATACTTTTAGGCTTAGGTTGAGGCTTGGTCCTCGGGAAAGAACCAAATATGGCCAACTCATAGGGGTTAAATCCATAATTATTTGTTGAATTTGGCGAGAAATATTTGTGACGTAAAAGAACCTCTTCAGTGACATCCACAACTTTCACGCAAATAGAATTGGTAACAATAGTGGTATCCATTGTATATAGTGTCATTACTAGGGTGCGGATTTTCCGGACATGAAAAATGCCATTTTCGGACATATTTCTGGACATGAAAAAAGCCATTCACAAAAAAAGCCACACACAAAATCGGACATTCCCGGACATGTCCGGGAAATCCGCACCCTAGTCATTACATAAAATGTAATTTATAATATTATTATAAAAGTCAAACTCTTACATCAGCGGCTTGTTTGGCAACGTCGCTTCCTAAAAAATTTTCATTATATCATTGTTACGCATAAATTTAACGTACCAGATCCCATTCCAACTCCGATATCCGACTTTTTTAGAGCAGGCGCGTCATTTACGCCATCGCCTGTCATGGCAATTATTTGTTTGCGCTTTTGACATTCCTCAACTATGCGCAATTTTTGCTCGGGAGTAGTACGGGCAAATACTAAACTGCGCTTGGCGATAAGTTTGTCCCATTGCTGATCCGTTAGCTTGGGGATGTCTTCACCTTTTACCACATCCCAGTCATGACCTTCCTGAAGGTATATATACTTGTGATAATAATATGGTAAATATGAGTGAAATGTTCCATTGCACGGTTTTTAGTTTAGCCAAAGTCATTTTTGAGTTTGCTTTTCACATGACTTTTAACGCAATTTGAATAAATGCAACATTCGGTAAGAAAACTATGAACTTTTTGTTCTTCTCATAACAATGTTTTGCACAGTTAGACAAATCTTGCAAAAAAGGTACAAAGAGCACAGTTACATTTGAAAATCATATGTTAGACTATAATTACCTTTCCAATAAGACCAATTTGTTTGGCAATTGCTGTGGCGGTTATATGATGGTCTCCTGTAACCATAAAAACTTTGATTCCTGCTTCTTGACATTCACGAATTGCACGCTCTGTTTCATCTCTGAAATTTATAATTTTACAGAGAGAGCAAAGATACATTAGAAGATACACACGAAATCGATCGGGAATTATCGAGATCTAACTGCACATGCACTGCCTCTATTTTGATGGCAAAAAATATTTTAAAGAGAACTCATTGATATCAATTTCCCCAGAATTTTCACCCTGTTTAGCTAGACAACAGACTGAACGTACCTCGGTGGATCCATAATTGCGCATATCCCTACAAATACCAAATCTTTCAAAGGAAAATTTCCTTCATCCACGTTGAATTTGATTGACGCAGGCGCGTTGAAGTGTTTGTGAACAAATCCGATCACACGTCGACCATGCTCACCATAGGTATTGTAGGCTTTCTTAAATTGTAATAAAGATATTTCAAGGAAAGACAATGCGGTTTATCCTATTTGTGGGGCTGAACTAACCTGGAATTCATTTCTTTTATTTTCTGTGAGCTCTGTTTCTTCATCGGTGGTGAGAATTGTGGAGCATTTTTGAATCAGAATTTCTGGAGCGCCTTTCATAATCAGAAGATATTGGTATTGGCCATTTCCAATTTCATGCATTTTGGCAATAATCAAATGGAATTTTCGCCGAGAATTGAACGGAATTTCAAACACCACCTGTAATTTCGTTTTATATATTTTCAACAATTTTCATGTCGACACATTACATTGTATCTTTTGCGAAAATCATGCACATTGATAAGTTGTTCGGCATACTTGATCAAAGCCACTTCAGATGGTGCACCGACCGCTTGTTTTCCTTGAATTTGTTCGATACGTTTCCGTCTTCTTTGAATAGTATTTTGCACGCCTCGACCATAAGTATCCTGGACGCCTCGGCCCACAGTGTTGTACCGGTTTACAGTATTTTGAACGGTTTCCCTAAAACAGAAAATAAAACTGAATAAAAATCCTTTTAACTATGTAGAATACAAAATAAATTATTTTTGCAACTAATAACGATTTGATGTTAATAACGACACGTTGATTTCAATTTATTAACTTCTTTAGCAACTTAGCCTTCTCCTTTTTCTTTAATATCGAAACAAGAAAAACGCCTACTTGGACAATTCTCCATTTTCGTCGAGTGTGGGCATATTGATACGAACTTTGCCTTCCTTGTTGTTGTTTCCTTTCTTCGAGTCAATAGACTCATCAAAACTGGCAGTGTTGCAAATGGTCATTGCCACCAACAAATCAGAAAGCGGCGCCTCGACACGGCTAATGGTTTTCACGGTCATCGTGCGGTGGTGTCCGGTCCTGTGTTCAGAGATATCTGGAATAATTAGCTTTAAAATTATTTTTCTTTGATTAGGGGCAGCTATATTTGGAGATACCTGTGACATATTCGTTGCTATACCATACGTCCGTCACGGTCATTTCATTTTTGGTAAGAGTGCCCGTCTTATCGGAAGCAATAATATTGGCAGATCCGAGGGCCTCCACAATATCTAATCGCTTCAAATAAACATTCTTGCGGGCCAATCTTCTCGCCACCAAAGTTAAAATCGATGTGACAGTGGCTGGCATACCCTCAGGAATCATCGAAACGGAGCATACAGCGAAAGAGGTGGCCAAAAGCAGCACAATATTGTCCCATTTGTGCACTATGCCACCAATGACGAACACGCTCAATCCAACCGTAATGGCGAGAACCGTGAGGAATTTTACGAAAATTTTGATTTGGTGCTCGAGCCGGCTCTTCTTGTTAGGCTGGTCAGTAGTCATATTGGCGATTTGACCAATTATCTGTCGAAATAGAAGTAAATTAAGCTTTGATATGTAACCTAAGAAGTTGCTTATCTTATTTTACAATTACTGATTTTTATCGGATTGGTATGAAAAATGGTACTTGTATAGTTCCCCCCCCCCCCCCCACCGACGGGGGGGGGGCAACTATACTTTTTTGAACGGGATTTTGCATAGTTGCCCCCCCCCGTCCCACAATTTTCGCCGAAAAATCCAAAGGTTCCCCCTATTGATTTTTTTGACAAATTTTTCAGAAAAAATGATTTTTAAATCCATAGGGTCCCCCCTATGGATTTTTGGGAAAAAATTTTTTTGGAAAATTTTTTTTGAAAAATCCATAGGGGGTACCCCATGGGGGTACCCCTATCATTTTTGAAAAATTTTTCACAAAATTATTTTTCAATCAATACGGGGGACCCTATGGATTTTTCGGCGAAAATTGTGGGACGGGGGGGCAACTATACAAAATCCCGTTCAAAAAAGTATAGTTGCCCCCCCCGTCGGACGGGGGGGAACTATACAAGTACCTGAAAAATTGTGACTTACCGTGTCCGTAGCGGTTTTTATCACAACTCCAATGCCGTCACCATCCACACAATATGATCCATTAAAAGCGACATTCCTGGCGTCGAAAATGTTCACATTCTCTGCCACAGGTTCATATTGATATTCTACCGGTTCTGATTCGCCGGTAATGGAAGATGTTTCCAACTTGAGTTGCGTACAATGCTAAATTGAGATAATGTAATTTCCTGTGACAAAATTGGGATGTTATACCAGAACTCTGATGTCGGCAGGCACTTTGGTTCCACTTTTAAGTTTCACAACATCGCCTACTACTAAGTCTTCTGCTCCAATGACAGTTTCATTCCCGTCTCTAATAACACTGCAGCTTGTAGGTAGAAGATTTTGAAACCCTCGAACAACCTAAAATCTTCAATAATTTCAAATTAAATCAAAATGAATTCAGTAAATTTTGTGATAAATTATCAAAAAAAAGATTTATGTTGAAATCAGTGGCAATCACATTGAACTATTTGAAATCAGTCTCGGCTGAGAATTACTTTTAATTGCAAAATTGACAGCGAATAGCCTAGCTTTTAGAGGTAACACATAGAGAAATACATAGAGAAACACATAGAGAAATACACAAGCATCGTTTTTCAAAAAAATTTGTGTTTAGTTATATACGACAAAAACTAACCTTTCTGGCTTCCCTTTCCTGATAAAATGAGATGAAGCACATTACGACGATCATAACGTATAGGATGATAGTCACCCACAGACCGGTCATATCGCTGGTGTCAGCCAAAAACGATACTAAAGTTAACGCAGCAGCAACTCCCAGCAGAATCCATAGCATGTTCATGAATTGTTTGATGAAGAGCTTCAAGTCCGAAATTTCTTTTGGAGCCGGCAATTTATTTGGGCCGTTTTGCTAAACATTGTCGTGAAATTCAGTTTTTCATAGCTGTGATTCAAGGATAGAACATTTCCTCATTTTATGCGACATTTTTTAGCTTCTTATTGGAAAAACTGTGTCTGTGGGAGTTCTATTATTAATGTTCATAAAACGCTCACCTCAAGCAATTCTCTTGCTTTTTGAGAACTTAGACCTTTACTCCTCTCAGGATTTTCTTTATCAATGTTGGAGTCTTTGTTGTGCATAATAGTTTCATGGATGTCCCACATATGTTCATGGTATGATCTAAAGTACACGATTATACCGTAATCCCTGTAATTGGTCCCCCCTAAAATTACTCCCCCTATATTTACTCCCCCCTCGGGGGTAGTTGAAAAATTACTCCCCCCTAAAATTACTCCCCCCTAGAATTACCCCCCCCCCCCAAAAAAATGCGGTTTTTTCCAATTTTTTACTCTTTTTAGCTTGTATTTCGTATGCCTAATATAAATAGACAAAATTTAGACAAAATATAGTCTCAATCCCAACAATTTTGACAGAAACGCCAAAAATTTTCGCGGCCCGCCTCGGCGGGCCGCGAAAATTTTTCAAACCTGGCCGTGCCTTCGGCACGGCCAGGTTTGAAAAATTACTACCCTCCCTAAAATTACTCCCCTATATTTACTCCCCCCTCGGGGGGTGGTTGAAAAATTACTCCCCCGGGGAGTAATTACAGGGAATACGGTATACTCTTTTTAATCTGAAATCACTAACGCGCTCAGATTATTCGCTTTGCTGGAAGATTTGCTGAGTTGGCTGGCACTGCCATGACCAAATCCGAGTTTGTGAGTGAGACTAGCGAAAGAGCCCTTCTTCTTCATTTCAGGTGCTAAATAGATGGACTTGAAAATATCGGGAACAGGATATGACTGGAATTCTTAACATAATTAACATTTATACTCTGGATAATATTTTTTGACAAAATATTCTCTGTATATGAAATCTAACTACCAAAATATCTCAAATTTATTTTAGATATTTTTTAAATGTATTATGGCTTAAATAACTTATAAAATGGCGTAGAAAAGAGTTCCGTACGCGCAAATGGCGATTTGAATTTGCGCCAAAACATAATTGCATGCCAAAGGGGTTAAAAGAGGCCGCTGAAAATTTTTAATGAGGGGGATTACTCGGCAGGGGTCTCCTCTAGAGATGGGTAAAAAATTTGAGTGGGGCCTTATTAGAGTAAAAATTTTCACAGTCAACACTTTTCCCTATTAGAGGAGGCTCTGTTCAGCATCTGAAAAAGAGCCTCCTCTAATAGGGAAAAGTGTTGACTGTGAAAATTTTTATTCTAATAAGGCCCCACTCAAATTTTTTACCCATCTCTAGAGGAGACCCCTGCCGAGTAATCCCCCTCATTAAAAATTTTCAGCGGCCTCTTTTAACCCCTTTGGCATGCAATTATGTTATGGCGCAAATTCAAGTCGCCATTTGCGCGTACGGAACTCTTTTCTAAGCCATGTTATTAAATGTTACCTTCCAATCAAACTTATCCACTAAATAATCCTAAATGCATCTTTTCTGCAGTTTTAGTGATGTTTCTCATAAGTTCTCGGATTTAAAGTTAGTGTAAATATGTGAAATAAGTGATTAAAATTAGCAACTCACGTGATAGATGAGATTGATTTTGTGGGATTGCCGAGGCTCCATTCTGTTCCTTCGATACCTCTCCGTTGTCTTCGTCGCCTGAGCTGAATACGACTGTGGGAGTGCCGTTAGTATGCTTTTGATCATGGACTTTATTGTTGCCGTTCATCACTAATTTCGATTAATTCGCCCTTAATAAAGGCACTCATTAGTTCGTAATTAGTTAATCATAATAATTTAACTTTAAATTTTCGATACATATCAAGGATTCGGAGGTACGATAATTATAGAGTATATTACTTATAAAACGACAACACTAATTGTCTGAAAAATAACGTTATTATTTTCATTACGTAAATATTATTGGCAAGTCAAGTTGCTAGCAGTTAGCCGATGTTTGCGGTTAAATTAACGCAGAGCAATATGTGATTCACATATAGCAGTGCAAAGTCCAAAATGGATCGATCACCACAGAAATAGTTTGCGCACAGAGTTAGATCATAGACCACTGCAAACTGGCAACAAGTTTCTATAAGCTGAAAACTCCGTTTGGCCTTGTAAATTGTTTTAAAATGTAAATAGGATTTCGTGTCAAAAAAGAAGGTACCTCCAGGGAAAATATCGCTCTGGTGTGACCTTATTACGTCAGTCGCGGGGAATATTTCTGTATATGCCAGAGGAGAGGTTTTAATACAAGTAACTAAAACACAACATTCCACTAATTTTGTATGACTGTTGTGTAATAATTGCAGATAAAAGTATTCTTCTTAAAAAAACTTTCATCTCTCATTTGTAACAACCTGGTTTCGCTCTCCTCAGTTTGGCTTGCTGGGTTAACTTGCCTGCGTACGAAATGTACGCAGAACGACAAAAACAGAATTTCCATTAAAAAGTTCATTGTAATTTTGCACCACTGAAACCCTCCAATCATTACATTTTCTATTTTAGACCTTCAGACCTTAAAAGATTCTTGTTGTGATGTTTTGGAAAATCTAAACTATAGAACGATGTTTGTAGCAGGCTTCATAAGGAGTTTGACAAAGTAAAGGTGTTTGATAGATAGAAACATTTGTATTACAGACCACTAAAGAAAGCGTGTGACAATGCATTTGATATAATTCTGATGAATCTTGAAAAAAATATAATCTCCTAAATTTCGCAAAAGAACCAGACGACTGCGTTATTGCTTCTCAAAGGTTCAATAACAAACTAAATGTTTATGTCCTGTAATAAAACTAAGAGGTTGAAAACCAAAAAGTGGGTTGGAACCGAGGTGTTGCCTTACTAAGGTGCACATGATGATAGGTGCGCAAAGTTGAGGAAGAAAGGATAACAAACAAACACCGAAGACTGGCCTCAATGTAGAGGCATAAATGGTTTGATTTTATAAACAGATATTGGAAATTGGTGATCACCTGCAATAAACAACAAATGAAAGTTCAGAAAGACAGCGCCTGCTGGAAACGCGCGGCCTTTTCTGTTGTGTCGATTACTCGTCATCTTAGAGCGAAATGTTTTATTGAAAGCGGAAGGGCAATAAATTGTTTCATCATTACACACCCGTTTGCCAATCTGATGAATTTGGAAATGAACCGCAACAAAAAAAGTTCTAAAACTACTTATCGATCATTTTCGTTGGGGTCACAAATGAGCGCTCTAAAAATAATAGCAAACTTAAAACCCCATAGTCCGCGCTTTGTTACACAGATGAATTGTTTGGCCCAATGTCTTCAACACATGTAATATTGTAACTTTATTAAATGAACAGATGGGTTGGTTGGTTACTGGAAATATTGCACTTCAATTTGAAACTTACAAGGATTACTCTCGTAAGAGATGGATATAAGTCAGGACACGAGCACGATGATCGGGCATTTTCCAGCATTTATTAGCCATATGTAATTTACGTTTACCCCTCGTGTGTCCCGGGAATCTGAAAAAAAAATCTCTGGGACTAAACCTACCCTAAAACGGTGGATACTCGCAAATTTGGGGACCTATCGTGCATAAAAAGGGTCGGAGTGAAAAGTGACAAATTTCAAATGACACCCCCTCTTATTATAATATTTTCGCATAATATTAGCCTCTTTTAAAAGCTTGTTTAGTCCCTAAAACGATTATGCATAAATTTTTTTTGATCAGAATTTCGAAAAATCAAAATATTCTTGCGCACTTTACTTCGGAATCTAAGTTTTTTCTGGAGACGCTACTGACTGCAATGCGCGGTGACATAAAAGATGCAAGGAAGTGTCGAAGAAAAGTGAAATTTTTCAAGGCTGCCAAATTTTCCTTATAAAGCAATGAACTGGCAAAGAAAGTTTTATTACAAACTTTGATGGAATGAAGAATTCATGATGAATTATTTATGATCGGCAACCTAAGGACAGACTTTACACCGTTGTGGTATGCTTTTTGCTTGCGTTCGCAAATGCACTCTCTATGGTCATTCACGTGTGTGTTTCAGAATGGTCGAACAAAACGAATCTGGCCAATTTCAGAACCTCAAGAAAGAATGCAGATGAGCACATGCCCCATTCTTACAGCGCGATGTATGTGAAACCCCTTTTCGGATTTGACATAGGATACCGGGTGATCTGAGACATTGCAGATAGTTTGGACGATTTTGTGGTAAAACTCGACTTTGCTTTCTTTTATCAAGAATAAGGTGTATTTTTATGGTGAATCTTAATGGAAGGCACCTTACCTACGTGAATGCAACTTCTTCTATCCTCATGTGTGTCCACACACTGAGCGACATTTAGCGATTTTTTGCCAGATAATGTCTTTTAGATAATTTATTCTATCTAATTCATTGAGTAAAAGAGGTATGTTTGGGATTCCATGGTCCATAGGCAAAAAATTGCAAAGCTTTGGAATTTTCAAAACTGATCCCCATTTTACCCTTTTTGGAATGCGACTAGTTTTGATAATCTGCCGCTGTAATTGCACTGTCAAAATTATGTTTGCCCGTATTAATGGGTACATTTGCTCTTTTAATTATAAACGGCCCGTTAGGCTATTAATTATCTTCTACCTGGACGTCGAGTAATATCGAAACACACACGACGAAAAATGACAAAGAATCCATTAAGAATATGAATGAAGTTAACGCAAATTCACTCTCGAAAATATGAAAAAGCACAATGTTGTCAAATATTAATAAGTGGACTCTTCATTATTGAAGCAATTAAAATTTTCACATTTATTTAAAACAGCAGAAAAGAATGGAAAATTTAATTACAAAGAAACATACAAATGGTAGTTCATTCTTGATTAAGTATTAGTGGACATTAAAATTCATAATTTATTTTTATTGAATCGATGATAATAATAATCATTCTACGATATGAAAAGATCCAAAGTTGTTTAATATTTTTACATGTGCTAGTAAAATAGTAGCTCACAACAGGAGTCAGAGTTCCAATATGAAGTCGCGGAAACGGAATACTATTTTATTTATTTTATTCGAGCTTGTTTCCATTTTATTTAATAGCAGAACACTAGTTTTTTTTAGTCTTGATTTTTTCTAGTGACAAAACGCAGACAATTTAGAATACATTGGAATACAGTCAAACCTCGTTAAGGCCTGCCTCCCTTCCAGCTCCAGAGGGGTTTATCCGGGTATAGCCATTTTTAGACCAAAATTTGAATTTTACGACGTTTTCCGCAGACTTTAGTGTAAATATAAAAATATATAAAATTTGGGAAACTAAAAAAATTCAAAAATTCTTGGCGTCAATTAAAAATTGGAAATATTTCATAAGATACGCGCATTGACTTTTCTTCCTCGACCGCCCCGTAAAGAATGGCTTTAAAAGGCTAAAGGGCTTTAACGAGGTTTGACAATGCGATTCTTCCATTGTCTGTCCACTACTGTTATGTATCTTCTGACTAATTAATAGACTATTGAAAATGTGAATATTGTTTAGTAATTCATAACATTAACTCCAGCTTTTGTGATTACGTTTCAGATTAAGTTGTTACATCATTTCTCAAACAATTCAAAATTTCAGTGACATGAGCGCAGAATGAGAGGGTTATTGCTATGAGGATATTGATCATTATAACGATCGATATGGTAATGTCGTGGAAGGCTTGTGATGCTCAAATCGATAATAATGCTTAGCTTATAATTACGTGCAAAACAAGTATATACTAAGTACTTATATACTGCATCTGTTTCATATTTCGTATGTTTACCTATCATTTCAGAAATTGTTCCGATCTATGATGCTTCGTTGTACTTCTGTGCTTATTTTCATCCCAGTGTTACTTTCTGCTAGCGTGCATGAAGGAATAGTAGAAAAAGAAGACGGTGGAGAGGACCTCATTGATCTTGAAAGTGATCACTATCGTAAAAATATAGAGGTATTCATATAATTATTCCTCGGGAAGAATAAATGAAAATTTATATTGCAATACAGTATGTTGCAAAATTATAGCCAAAATTATACGCCGCACCGGAAAGTTAGAATATCGTATTTTAATTATATTATATATATTATTTTTTAATAGTTGCAGCGAGCTGCAAAACTTATCATTATAATCAGCATAGCCCAAAGCTATATTCAGAATAGAGTTTCAATTAGAAGTTCAATAAACTCCGTATTTTATATCTTTATCGAAAAATTGCACAAATTGATCGAAATGCCGCGGGTTTTCGCTATTTTGAACTAACTGTAACTTGGCTATAGGAGGACTTCGAATTACACATGACCTTTGAATTACATATACCGTATTTTCTCTAATAGAGCCTGTCGCGACGGTCGGTGGCGTTTATTTTTAAAATGAAAAATTTTAGAAGTTTCCAGAAGTGTTCGGTTCCAGAAGTGTTGCTACCAGGTATCCAGGGCTACCTTACACAAACCTTACCAAACACTTCTGGGAACATCAAGAAATTTTGCTATGTTATTATTTTTTACATTTAAAAAATAAACGCCACCGACCGTCGCGACACGCTCGATTAAAAAAATACGCTAACTAACAGGCCCACCATGTTAATCAATGGATGAAAATTTTTTCAACGGAACATATCTATTTTTTACAGAAACACACGGAAAGTGTATGGAAAATTACGGTCTCACTAACTTTGCAACATAGTACATACGTTTGCTTCTAGGACATATTTTGTCCATTTTATAGTAGTTAACAATTACCGTATTCCCTCTTTTTTTAGCCCACGCTCTAATTTCCGCCCAGGACATGGACGTTTCATCAAAAGGACGTTTCATCAACTTAATCTTAGGCTTAAGCGCCCGAAAAACCTAAGCTTGAGCTTGATTTTACATATTTTCTACATAGTTGATGAAATGTCCTTTTGATGAAACGTCCCGTATCCTTTCCGCCCAGACAAAAGGGGGTTTGAATAATTTCCGCCCACCGCAATTTTCATACATTTAATATGGGTTTTTCATACCTCTAAATTCCGCCCAGTCTAGAGGCGGATGAATAACTTCCGCCCATGGGCGTAACCAAGAGCGAATACGGTATATCAACACAAGCTAACTTTTAGCCAGTTCTTGACAATGTCATGAACAAAATCAATGCAGACGCAAATGAGGACAACCTTTTGATCTTGATGAAAGTGCTTAGCGCCACTGAGCAATCTGTGCAAGGCTCTTTGTATCGTTTTAACTTATTGGTAGGTAAGTCCGTCTGTTCCAAAACGGTAAGTGTGTCATGCTTATTATTTCTCATATTCAAAAGTTCATTCCAGAAATCGCCCGAGACATGTGATGCGTCCATCGCAACTGATCACCAAGTTGTTCTATAGTGCAATTATATTTTATACCCAAACGTTTAATTATAGAAATATTTTGTCACAGTGTGGAATCAGCCATGGCTTGGTCCGGACGAAATTACGATTAAAAAACAGGATGACTGAATTTTTTGGAAAGTTGCCAATTAATGCTCGGATTTATAATTGTCGCTTGTTGAAATGAGTAAAATATTATTTGTCACTACATTAAAGTGTGTCTTTTGCCAAAATAATTCTAACCCCTAATGCTAAGTGTAAGGATTATTGCACGAATTATTTGCGATTTTATTTTTATATTATCTGCCGTTTTAATCGGTTTTCACATAATACTATGTCAAATGTCGAAATGAGCAGCAACGTAATTCCTAAAGAAATAACAGATTTTGGATAATAATAACAGATTTGTAACTATTGTGACAATGCTTACGATCACCGAAGCCAATTACATTTGAATTACCGTATTCTCTCTAATTAAGCCCTCCGGGGCTTAATTATTTCAATCCCCCAAACTCGGCCAAAATTTTTCTCTAACCTCTCACTTTTACACACTATTTCTCTTTCTCTAGGGGGGTTAATTATAGGGGGGCTCAATTATAGGGGGGCTCAATTAGAGAAAATACGGTATCACTGACCGTTCGTTGGCCATTTCTGAAACGAAATATGACTTTATTGGTCCAGAAATAAATGGCAATTTGAAACATTAATGACTGTAAATCTGTGCTCCAAACAGAGTATGTTACTTTACTAACAAGGAACACTCACCTGGTGCAACGCCCACCTGGGGAAACGTGATGGATAGGAATTTACCCCACCTTGTGGGCATTCGAACGGTACCAATCTTTTTTCCTAACACGATCCGAAAAAAAAAGTTAGCATGACACGGAAAATTGGAATTTTACAAGCAAAATGCGAGAAAATCCGACTTCAGAGGCCGTTTTGGGGCGTTTTTGTCTATGAAAGTGCCAAAAATAACGTCATATTCATGTTCCCCGCAATTTTTTGGGTAAGATAGCGCCTTTTTCAGAATTTTTTGAGAAAAAAATTTTTTCAGGTTTTTTTCACCTGGTAGCAAAAAAACCTGAAAAAATTTTTTTCTCAAAAAATTCTGAAAAAGGCGCTATCTTACCCAAAAAATTGCGGGGAACATGAATATGACGTTATTTTTGGCACTTTCATAGACAAAAACGCCCGAAAACGGCCTCTGAAGTCGGATTTTCTCGCATTTTGCTTGTAAAATTCCAATTTTCCGTGTCATGCTAACTTTTTTTTCGGATCGTGTTAGGAAAAAAGATTGGTACCGTTCGAATGCCCACAAGGTGGGGTAAATTCCTATCCATCACGTTTCCCCAGGTGGGCGTTGCACCAGGTGAGTGTTCCTTGTAAGAAGTTAGTGTCCCTCCGTCTGTCCCTGCTCACCTGACGTTTAGACCGCTTTCACCGCTCATTTCCGGGCAAGTGATAGCTTAAAATGTTCGTACGGATGTGCTAATTCCGGTTTTCAAAAAATTTAGACTAAAATGTAGACAAAATTTAGACTTTATTGTTTAGACAAAAAAAATCTTTTTCGGCGCTGGACGCCGCGATATCGGCGGTGCTTTTTCTAGTAGACTACAATTATACGGTGTCCTGCAGGTAAAAGAAACGCTGTAGGCCCCATTGGTAAAAATCTAAGAAATATCGCCAAAATAGAGGAATCCATATTTATTATTTATTTTACACTGTAAGGCAAAAGAAAGTTAATGCCGATCCGATCTCAATACTTCCGAAATGTACTTATATTTTTATTGAGTGATTCAGAATATATAAGGATTTCTTTGTATTCCATATACGTCAAGGTCAAATCCAAGGGCTCAATCGATTTTCTCTTTTCGCACTCTCCTTACTTTACATCCAATTCCATACCGCTTATCTCCAATTCCTCTTTTTGTTTCCCCCTTCTTTCCATTTTGATGTAACCTTTCACTTTCATTTATTCCCACTATTCGTCCTGATAAAATCGTACGTGTCCGTGGTTTGTGTCCGTCCAATTACACAGTCCTGTGGTCATCCGGGCATTGTTGACTGAATTCTCATTGATTTTCCGTAAAAGGAGCTCAAAGTGTCCCTTTCGTATTAAACAGTCTCACTAATGCGCATCAATCAATTGGCTCTTATTCTCCCCTTTTCGCGTCTGAAACGTTTTAATAGTGTTAAAAATCGAAGGTTTTCGGTCTATGGTTATATGATTATATTCACATCTGAAGCTATGAATATAATCATTTTGACATACCTTATTCCACTAGCGCACCCAGGGGTATCGGGGGTACGTACCCCCCCCCCAAAAAAAAACATGGGAAAAAGCAATTTTTCTATGTAAATTTTGCAAAATTACCCATAATTTTACCAAAGTACCCCCAAACCCCGAAAATTACCCAATACCCAAAACCCATACCCCCAAATGGCCATTTCCACTAAAACGTACGCCCCCCAAAAAAATCCTGGGTGCGCCATAGCCTTATTCATTTTCGGTGTTTCGTCCTTTGAAGACAAAAATATTTTTGTATTATTTTGCTAAATCCAATAAGGACGGCGCCAATAGGAGGGCATAGTTTCACATTTTGAATTTATTTTAATTGTCATTAATTACATTGGTTCCCATGGATATCTCTATTTACTTAACATAACCTTTAATAGGAGATTAATAATCGTCAAAATTATTTCACGTCAAAATTTCAAAATTTTCTAATAATTTTTGCTTTTATTGGCCAATTTTGGAATATTTTATCAAAATTTGCAAAATTTAGTTAAAAATAGCAATTGTTTGAAAAATTTCCGTGCACCAGTTCAAATTCAGAAAATTGGTTGAATAAATCCGAATTTCAGTTATCCAAATTTCACTTATCCGAACAAAATTGGCTGAAATAATCGATTGGGATAAACAAGCTTAGACTGTATATGCTTATAAATTATCGTTTAGTTTTTATTTTACACCTCGACTACTCATCCTATGCCATCTCGAAGGAAATCTGTCTGTGTAAACTCCGAGGAAAATAATGGCACGAGCGCTGAAAGTAGCGGAAATTCCGCAGTTAGGACCAGTTGGACCGAAATCGATGTAGTTGGTACAATTTGCGCTGTTTGTGACGCGCCTGCAGATGGACATAACCATTTCGGTGCAGAAGCTTGTCGCGCGTGTGCGGCATTTTTTCGCAGAACGATCTCTCGTCGACTAAAATATGTGTGCCGATTTGATGACGATTGTGAAATTTCAGCTTGTATATGCGCACTTTCACTTTGATTTTACTACTGATTTTTATTTTACAGCTTGTCGATCGCTTTGTCGATCCTGTCGTCTTGCAAAATGCTATAAAGTGGGAATGAATAGCAGAGGTGATATTATTTACACTAATCCGCAAATTTCCATTTAAATTTGCAATTTCAGCAGTGCGTTCCCAACATACCACAGCAATCGTACGACCAATGCCGAGACGTGTGGAGAAGCTTACCCAAGATAATCAAAGTCCAACGCCTTTATCTGACAACTATCAGTCCAGTAGCGACCAAAAATTAGGTAGGTTCTCTAATAGATTGCGAAATGATCTGGAAATAACATTTTCGTCAATCAGTCCCACTATAATTTGATTTCATAAAATTGAATATGATGACTTTCAGAAATCAAACACCAACCTATGAGTTCCAATTCGTGTATTGCAAATATGTATCAAACACCTGACGCACACATGCAGAGTTCAAGCATACTACCAGCAAGCACTTCTGCATGTATCGATCCTCAAGTGCAGATATCGATGGCGACAAATGATGAGACTGTGATCGTAGTTTCTGCCAGTTCACCCGTAATGAGCTCGGAAATTGAGTCGAAAATGGATGTGTCGCCAAATAAAAAGTTTCTACAAGACATTGTGGAAATAGATGCGGTACGACTACAAAGAATTTTTTTATGAAAGTTTCTTACTGAAATATATATCCGGGCTTGGAAATAAAAACCGTGATATTTTTTAGCGAAAAATTTTTTCATGCGTTATGCAAAATAATTTAATAGCCATTTTGAAACATTTCAGCAAGACTACTTCGTGGACGTCACCTCATTGCCATCGACGCACCCCATTTTGACGAAAATGGCAATTGGCTATGAAGGACTCCAGCGGCGCCGAGATGTGAGCTTTTCTAGAGCTCGGGAGTGTAACGGCTTCACTAGCAGAATTTTTATTGAGAGACAGGTTAATTTTTAGGATTTGGTTAAAATCTAGAATGAATATAATGGGCTACGGTATATTATCTGCCCGCCCCCGAAATTGTCCGAATATGGTGTCAATCGACTCCCCAGCACGTGCTGGTAATGCAAAAAATACTCCCAAGCTGCGGAGATCCTTCTAGAACACTACCTCATTTTTGAGGTTTTTCATTATTTCTGCCTCAATTTCTGAGGTTTTTCATTATTTGTATCTCAATTTCTGAGGTTTTCCAATGTTTTGTACCTCAATTTCTGAGGTTTTCCATTATTTTGTACCTCATATTCTGAGCCTAAGCTTAGCCTAACCTTAGCCTAAGCCCGAAGCCTAAGTTTGGTTGAGTCTGTACAGCAGCCTAAGCCCCAAGCATAAGTTCGGTGGAGTCTGTCCCTCATAATATAAGGTACAAATATGGGAATACCTCAGAAAATGAGGTACAAATAATGAAAAACCTCAAAAATTGAGGCAGAAATAATGAAAAACCTCAAAAAATGAGGTAGTGTTCTAGAATGGTCTCCGCAGGTTGGGAGTATTTTTTCCGTTGCCAGCACGTGCTGGTGAGTCGATTGACACCATATTCGGCCAATGTCAGGGGCGGGCAGATAATATACTGACCCCATATACAGTCGTCCCTCTCTAATCCGACCCTCTCTAATCCGTCACCCTCCCTAATCCGACATTTTGGCCGAGACGGATTCTTTTGTATGGAAATTCCCTCTCTAATCCGACCCAAATTCTCTAATCCGACCCATTTTGGGTCACAGAAAAAAGACAAAAGGGTCCCTCAGAAATTTGGCCGCCGCCATTGGCGGTGGCCGGAGAAAATTTTTGAATTTCACATCCAAAATTCAAATTTTCAAGCAAAATGGATTTTCGAAAAAACCCGATTTTCGAACCTCAAAAATTGGAATTTTTGGGGTTTGAAATCAGCAATTTTTGGGGAAATCAGCAAAATTCCACGGTCGGGCATTGAAGGGTTAACTAAAAAAATGGGAATTTTATAAAGTTAAATGGGACCCATCTAGAACGCTTATTTACGACTTAAATAGTCGATCTAGCTAGGTTTTATTCATACCATTTTTACCATTTTTGGGATCACCCTCTCTAATCCGACCCATTTTGGCCGAGATGGATTTTTTTGTATGGAAATTCCCTCTCTAATCCGACCCTCTCTAATCCGTCACCCTCTCTAATCCGACCCTTTTCGGCTAAAACGGATAGGGTCGGATTAGAGAGGGACGACTGTAATGACAACTATAAGTGGAAAAAGTAATATTAAACAGTAGGTGGAGATTCTAGTAATTTAAAAAATATATCTAACTCATTTGTTACGGAAAACCGTGATTTTCAGTTAAGTTTGAGCTATGGACAAATCATTTAAAATATTGGCCATAGCTTATAATAGTTTCCGAATTAGATAATTATTTTTGCTGACATTTAGTTATTAGCTTGAGTATTCAGGTGTTCGATGTGCTCCAATACTACAAAAATATACGAATGGAAATTGAGTGGGTAGCAGAAATGTTGTCCACTTTTGAAGGATATCGCACGTTACCTAATGCTGATAAGGTAATTTAAGTAATAATGTAAGGCTATAGTAAATATAACTTAAATGGACATCAATAATTTAGCGGGGGAACACTGAAAGAAGTGTTAGACTTATGTCAATTATCCACTAAAATATGTAAAAACTATTTGGAATGTTTCAAAAATACTTCTAGGTCGCTCCGCTAGACTGTTGAAATATTTCGAAAAATACTAGAAATTTGTGCATATTTTTATTTGGAGGACATCTGAGATAACTATCATTAATTTTAAATCGACCGGGGTTATACTTTAACCGACAAGCAAGTCATGAATCGTGTAAATTGGCGCAATTTCTATATTAGAATATTTATGTTTCTCATAGGCATGTTATTTATCAAAATGTTCCCTAGCCTCAGGGGAACATTTTGGCATATAACACGCCTATATGATCATCAATGTATTTTCGAAAACTAGAAATAGAAATTGCGCCAATTTAAACAATTCCGGAATTGTTCATCGGGTATAAATTCCGTTGTTGTTAAATCCTTTACATATACGACAATTTAATTATCAAAAAATTTTGGTGTTTGATATTTTCTGCTTCACATTCGCAATTCTTAACACAACATAATTTTTAGGTTACTATATTTAAACATTACTGGATCCATTTTATTGTCCTGGAGCGATGTTTCGATACATTTCGAGTTGTTGGACCGTCTATGACAGATTTGAGAATGGTACACACATATAAATTTGAAAGTATTTTTGATTCATGTAAATTCTAGGTTTTTGCCAACGGCGATATTGTGGACGTCCTGCACTGTTCATATGACGTAAAAAGTGTTTCTGATTTAGATTGCCAGGAAATGAAGACCATGTATGATCATTTAGAAATCGGATAATAATAATTTTTATATTCGTATTACAGTGTTTCCTATCCGTGGTTTAAGCGTTGCGCTTTGGAACAACTTTTACCTGTAAAGAAATTACAACCGACAGAAATAGAAATGATCTTCTGTTTGGGTATAATGCTATGGAAATTACCAGGTAAAATATGTGATTTAAATTTTGTTAGTTAATAAGAAATGCTTGGAAGTACAGGAACTAAACTCCATTCGAGAACATGAGAACTTTGAATTAGTAAATTATGTGCTTTTAGTTTGTGAAAATAGGACGAGTATAAAAAAGTATCAATATTTTCAGCCGACGTGCAATCTCAATTGTCGGAATCCACAGTTCTGTTCGCCGAGCAAATGGCAGATGTTTTGTTTGTTGAAATGGCTGCGTATTATACGACCCAATTGACTAGCAACGAAAATCAGATTAAAAGAGTATCTGAACTTATGCGTCTAATTGGCGTTACAGAGGTACAATTTTTTATTTTTAAATCACCGATTGAAGGTCAATAATAATTTCAGAAAATCGTTTTACACCGAAAAGAGGACATTATTATGTCGAAGACATTCAACACTTTCAAAGTCGATATTTATTTAGAGGATATATTCCAATCTGTCAATTGAGAATCGCTCTAGCATTTCACTCTATAATTGCCATAAACTGTATACGCGATATGAATAAATTATAATACGTTTTACATGGCTCTTCACATTCATCCATCTATTCAACCGGCTCTCTACCAGGCGGGGACATATGTTCGTGCAAAAAGATCCTTATCAGTTTCTTCCTTCCTCCCTTCTTCGAAGTGAGTTAGACAGAAAAAGACACGAAGAGAGAGTATGGCGCCAATTCAAACCAGCAATTTATTTTTGCACGAACATATGTCCCCGCCTGGTACATATTCGCCGAATGCCTATTCGCGAGGTCGAAAACCCACGAGTGCAAGTTTTGCCGGAAATCACTAAAACGTCGTTAATAAACTATGCAGCGGATGAATATAAGTGAGCCTTTCTCGTACTTTTCACTTCCAAAATTAATTCATCTTATGGTAACTTTTTGTCGTTACACGGAATTTAGCGCAAATTAAACTCAATTTGAATATTGTAGTCTTCAAAATTCGTTATAGTCATATATAATCATATGACTATCAATTCGAATCAACAGTTACGTCCGTCAAAGGTCTAGCAAATATTTATTACCATATTTATTACACATTCAATTTTATTTATGTTAAAAACTTATAAGCTGATTTATTGAGATTCAAGATCAAAGGAGGTAAGCTATTTTTACATTTTCAAGCTTCGCCCCCATTTGCCGGACTTGTGAGTGTGGTTGTTTCGGCCGGCTGTGGAGCTTTGTCATTATTGATTATCGGCTTCATTTGCTCTGATGCAGGCGTAGGTAATCCTGTGCCATCCAAATTGTCTTGGTTCGTGAATGGCGCGGCTAATCCGCTACCAAGTATGCAGAATATTGCGTTGCATACAATCAACAAAATTGCATGGAATATGAACACATGAGACCATTCGCGGGCCGTATTGTTCTTAACAATTATTGTTAGCCTAATCTTGGCAACAATTGCGAAATAAAAATATTAATATTAGCAAAAATATTGCTACTTACTGGTGTGAACGAATAGACCAAGAAAGGCACTGTTAGCATCGCCACGCACATTATCACCTTAAAGAGACAGTTTTAATCATATTTTAGCAGTCAATAGTTCAACCAATTTTACCTTGAAGTGGTAATTATGTGTCACACCTTTGTTTATAATATCATTTGACAGTTATTGGTGTAAATTTTTCCTAGCTTTAATTTTTTAAGCTTTACGCAATATGATGTAAAACAAAAAAAATTCTGTCATACGATTAATTAATTTTCATCTGTAAATTTCAGATTTATCAGATGTTCCCGATTTTTCCCAATTTTCCAAGGAAAATTGATATTATAGTTCAAGCAAAATGGTGGGAAAATTCAAACCGGGGTATATTTGGCACGACATTCCGGGAATTTACTAATGATGGAAATTTTGAGAGAAAAAGTGAATCATTACACATATATCTACTTATTGACTAGTTTCTGTTGCTCAATACAAAAAATCGGTACGCTTTAAAAATGCATTTTCCATGTCTCTTTTGAAATGCACTCTGACCGGGAAAACTTGTTCAGTAAATTTCCAATACTGGTTCATTACTTTGAATTCTGCAACAATTTGCATGAGATGCATGCAAATTAGTAATCATCACAAAAAGTTGATAGAACCTTGTCATAATAAATTTTGGCCCAAGTGGCCAAGAATAAAAATTTTTCCAATAACAAAAATGATTTTATAAACAAAGGGGTTGCGCCCCCTTTAAAATATTTATTAATTCTATTGTATAAAACTGAATATACCCTATATATTCTCCAAATTTTTTCAAAAGTTATAGCTAGCAAGCTAATTAATGCAAAAATCGCTTTAACAGTTATAAAACATAAACACATCACCTGAACGTTTGTGTTGACGAAATAAGCATATTGTCTTCCAACCAAGGTCGCACTTTTGAAGAAACCTCTGTAAATTTTATCAAAATTATTTTTACAGTATTTCATCAATAATTCTACAAACCCAGTGTTGAATCCGAGAATAGTGACAGATAATATAATAAAGACCAAGGCCGTCACATACCACTCAACAGGTACAATGGCCAGCCCCAACAAGAATAAAGCCATTCCCACGAAAGCAATCGTGTTGAATATTTTGACCTTTTTTGTTTCGTGCATTGCAATTCTGTCACTCAGCATTCCTGCGAACATTTTCACTGCAAATTGGAAGAGTGTGGGCAAAGCTGCTGCGAAGCCAACATTGAGGATGGCATAGTGGAGGATCTTAAAAAAACATTGTTATATAATAAGTGCCTAATTTGTTGCAAAAAATCATGGACTTGCTTAGATGGTAAATGTAGTACAGCCAGGGACGCACCCAGAAATTCTGTGCTCTGATTTGGTCTCTTCTACACTGCGTGCTATTTCTTTGTTGAAGCCAAAAAAAGCGGGACACCGGCAGACACAACAATGATAAACATAGATAATTTTACAAAAGCGAAAGAAGCTCTAGATATTTTCTTAGCTTCTTTTCTAAGCTATGATTAACCATTGCTGTGTCTGCCGGTGCCCCGCTTTTTTGGCTTTAACAAAGAAATAGCACGCAGTGTAGAAGAGACCAAAACAGAGCACAGAGTTTCTGGGTGCGCCACTGAGTACAGTTTAGGCTTAGACTGAACTTACAAAGTTTAAACCAAACATAACTAGATTTTTGCTAATCTGAAAAATAGCTATAGAGATAAATATATAAAATACCTCTCTGATATATGTCGGAGAGAACAAAATGAGCATTTGTATGGAGTACTGAAATTTAATTATGAAATGGCGCATAAATTTTAGTTTCCCAACCATATTTCCGACTGCCGCGATCCAAATGGCCCAAACACTCAAATTCGTGCAGATTTCTCTGATCGGGAACTACAAAATTCGTAATCTTAGAATTATAATAAACTAAACTGTTTAAAAATATAAATTTATTGGTGGTTAAAGCAAGCACTATTGTTAGTTTCTACACCCCAAAGCGCGATAATTAGTATCAACAGAAAAAGCTGCAATTTTTTTTACTTTGCTTACTTTTACCCGATTATGGCGTTTTCGACCGTCGATCACTTTGCCTGATTGAATTTCACGCAATTCGCTAATTGACACGTGATTTGATTCACCTGGTGAATCCCTAAATCGCTTAATTGATTGGAAGTAGATTATTTTGATTAAGGGAACCTGTAAATAATCCACCAAACAACCATTAGTAATGCTGTGACTATGGCATGAATATAGAAAACATAAGGCCAGTCGAGACTCTCAATTGAACAAAGAATGCCGGATATTGGCATTGTGAAAACAGGAGCCAGCTGTAGTAAATATCTTAAAAGAATGGCGAAACTTCGATTACCATTCCTTACCTGTATGAAGCTGGTCAATGCTCCATTGAAGAGTCCGTTTTCCGTCAATTTGGCCCAAGCTGCAGTTATACTGCCACTGGAAATGCTTTCAGACAATACATAATTTGTAATATAATACACGTATTAGACTGCTTAAATGATTATGAGATAAGGAAAATGCGTTATGTGAATTTCGTATCCAGGAAAGGATTTTGCATAGCAATGAGTTTGACAAGTTTTATACTTTATGTACAAGACAAGTATTATACGTTAAGGTATATAATAAACGTACATGACTGGAAAACACGCTGCGAATCCGATTCCCTGGATACATCGACAAATAACAAATGGCACAAAACCAAGCCATGCTGCAAGGGGACACAGTGCAGTAGAAATTGCTGAAATCGACCCAACCACTGTGAAAGTTTTCCTAAAATATTAAGCTATTCAAAATGAAATCAGATGAAAAACAAAACTGGCAATCATATTGTCAGTTTGCATGCAATTCACTAGATATTTTAAAATAAACCTCACCGGCATCCATATCGATCCAAGCAATAGCTGATTATATAAATCGTGAGAAGTGCTCCCACAGCGACAATTGCGAAAAGAAGTGCCTTTTGAGCAGGGGTGAATTTATAATCCGCAGGTTTGTCGACAATTCTGATTCGGCCATTTACGACTCCGTTCCATGTGATATTGGTCAGTTCGATTTGCTGAAAAATCGGAATGTTGTTTAGTTGTTAAAAATAACATCCTCAATTTAAGATAATTAGCATTAGAAAGCTCTTACGTCGACGGTGACATTCCTCCATTGACTAATATTTCTGCCTTGTAAATCAAAACTCTCATAGTTGGTTCTCGCATAACGGACTCGACGCAATATGTAATCCTTTACTCTGATCGCAAGATGCGGTGAGACATCGGAGAAATTAAATCCTGAATTGGGCAACTTCAGATTACAATCATGCCAATACCATTGTGTACACTCTACCTTCTCTAAATTTGGAAAAGTCGATATTCCGTGGATCAAAATTTTCCCCCGCTCTTCTTGCGGCAATTTCTCCAGCCTCAACCATGATTGTTTTGACTATTCTCAAAAATATTTCTGGATTTTGCCGCGCTAATCGGAAAGTATTCCAATTCCAGCCGGGTTTAAAGGAGCTTATGCCAGGAATCTGCATGTCCACCGGGAACCTCATTTGCGGATAGTCAATGGTACGTGGGTCGGGTCGAACGTCTGTGGTGTTAACTTTTGGTCTGGTTTGAAAATCGACTCTTTCAAATACGTCTGAAAATTTAAATATCGATATAATTCGATAAAAGTGATCAGAGAAACTGAAATTCTAACCTATGCCCAAATCGACGGTAAAGTTCTCGTAGTGCACCTTGTCTTCGGTCATACCTAATTAAATAAAATACGTAGCGGAAAACGCCTCAATTTGCTCATAATTGTACTTATAAGCAATGGTATATTAGACAGAAAAATGTCCTGTTAGAAAGCAAAAGCTAAATATACTCCTCATTTTACAGATAAGTTAATTTCATTATAATAATACTTAAGTAGTGTTATTATCAATTTTGGTCTGGACGCTTAAAAATTGTCCTCCTACACCAGTTTCCCCTAGAAAAATTTTTCCATAAAACCTTATAAGGGCATACTTTAGGCTTAGGCATGACTTAGGTTTAGGCTGAACTAGATATAGGCGTTCGAAGAAACCCCTGCATAAGGGAAATCTAGGATTCCCCTAGGGGTAAAAATCCTACATCAGTCAAAAATTGTATAGAGAGAAAAATAAAAATTGATAATATCAAAAAGATTGCGGAAGATTGAATTTCGGAACCAAAGCGCTAGCATTACAAGAATTAGAAGATTGACTCATAATGGTATGTTACAGAAAATTAGGTTAATAATAAAACATTACATAGAATCGTAAAATTGAGCGTTAGAATATTGGCAAGCATCATCGATAAACATCCTGTAGCTAATATTAGGACGATTATCCTAAATCGGCCGTCTAACCTCGACTTTGTTGTAGTAGCCATTGGCGCTGGTTGCCACCTAAAAATATTCAAAATGAGTAAAATATAACAGTAATATTTGTAGTAAAATATCAATTAAATAGGAAAATTGACCGAAATTATATTTTTATACTACATAAAAATTACATAAAATGAATTTTTGTGATTTGCAGCGAGTAATACCAGAAGCAAAACGATGGGATATTCAAACCGAAAAAGGTGAATTTCATGAGGACAACAAATTTTATGACTGGTGTTCTTGTCAATATAATCGCTTCTATTAGCAGAGCATCAATAACCATATATGTATCATTTGAAAATTGTAAACCATAAAATTATACAAACAACTTCTGGAACAGACTGTGGGAAAAGGAATTTATTTTTCAGAGTCCCTCTAAAAATATTTGAAAGGTCAACAAAACGTTGCCGTCATTTTAATCCAAGTATCCGCGTTTTCCTACTTAGGGAATTCATATAACAGCACGCTAATCCGAATTAACTTATTACGCCTATTAACTTCTCAGACTGTTACATTTAAAGAATCCTGCGCAAAATTTCTCTTAACAAAAACTCGACATATTGACGAGATATTCTTCATTGAGTTATCTTATTTTTCAGTTAAATTTATGCCTTTCGTTTTTTTTAAACGGGGTAGTAGGTCACCCCTTTTTAGCCGTATTCGTCACCCGTATCTTAATAGAATACAATATATCTGTAATAATTAATACCCCTACTTAATGCAAGAGTAGCGATCCAGGTCAATTGTCATGCGGGGTAACTGTAACCTAAACATGGAAGTCGAAAATGGATAGAGAGGTATTAACGGTAAGTAACCGGTTTAAGCGAGTCAGTAAGCAAGCCACATTGTGCACTAGACTGAATATATTTCTCTAAAGTCTAATGTTACGCGTTGTCTTTTCTGTGAGCACATGCGGGCAAACAATAGCGGTGCTTGGATCGAACAAAGGCAAATAGTGGTTTTCCCGCATTTTGAAAACAACGTGTTCCCAGCCGAATGCGGTACCTCCTTATAACGTATTTAAAGACACCCATCACGAATTGGCTAAGGACTTCGCAGAGATCTGCAGTTTTTTTTATTATGGTTGATTTTTAGTGCTTGAACACAGACATGGCGTTAATCTTGTCATACAATAGATCCATATTCTGGCATTCTACCATTTAGCAGAATAAAAAATGGGTTACAATATTGGTTCAGCTAATTCCCTGGAAATATACAACTGCTCAAACCCTTCACAGCCCTCAAATATTTCAACTAAAAGTTAATAAGCCTTTTCTCTACTTTTCCCCATTCTTTACAAAAAATATCAGTTTTGATACATAGCTCAACGTCAGTACAGTGTCAATAGCTGTATATATGCCTTGTCTATCGATGAGTGAAGATAAGAGCACTATAGACATTGATAAAAAATTGCCCTTACGGGCTTGATTTGGCTCACTATATTTTCTAACACGATTCGTTTCTATTACGTTTGAGCATTTTAATTATTTTTAACTCTATTCCACATAAAAATATTTAAATATGGACCAAATTAAAACCGTGGATGAGTGAACTTTTGACACAGTAATTGCTTTATAAAATTCATTTCAAGGATATTTCATATCCTTGATCTTTTAATGATCCGTCCATTTCAAAGTATATTTGCAAAATGTCCATTCGGGGCTAAAAGAGAAATTTCGACTTGAATTTCGAAACTTTAAATGTCGACTATAATTTTCAATACAAATTATTAATGTCTTAACCAAAAATAGTTAAAGTTATTTTAGATTATAACTAGGGTGTGAATCTCAATCCAATGAAAATCGACGCTGCAAGTATCTTAAGGTAAAAAATGTTTAATGCCAAAAGTTGCAAAAATAAAGTGAAGGACGAAATTAACTGCCACATCATGGCCATCATAAAATTTTCCCACAACTTTCTGCACAGTGACCTTTCAGAGGATTATTGAAACGGCCATTGCACTCAATACTTACTCTCGGTTCCCTATTTGATTGGTTCGTCTCTCACTACCGATTCATTTTAGGGAATCGATCTTTGGACATCCACAATTTCCAATTTTTAACCATACATTAAATATTTGGTTAGACATAGACGCCCAATAATGGACAGGCAATGTTTTGCACGGCCTAAACAAGGCTCAACCGGTTCTCTAAATAACCTATTCAGACCTTTTATTTGTTCAACACCGCAGAAATATACAGAATTTTGGAGGGAGATTGATGGAATCTATGGGTTAATGCTTTGGTGAGTAGCTGTGAATCCCGGTGAAGTAAATCAAAACGGTGGAAAGGATATGGAAATAGGGCGGAAATAATGCCAGAGATGAACCAAGCATCGATGAAAATTAAAATTAGTCAAATTTTATTATTGTAGTAACATTTTTCAGACACAATATAATTGGGGAAGACCTATTTGGTGTGCATGCAATCACAGCAGTCAGCCAAGGAATCCATAAGGATCCAGTAAATGCAAGAAGATGTGGTAGATAAAATCTATGTAGTAATTGCGTTGTGTCTCTGCAAAGCGCTGTTAGCTAACAGTGTTTTGGGAATCCGGTAATGTAACTTTGTAAAAAGCTGTGATATATCACTTGTTCACTGAACATTTTAAGTTTGCGGAATCATTTTTAATTTTAATTCTAATGAGAAATACTGAAATTCACAATTTTAGCTTAGTTCACAACAGGGACGCACCCAGGATTTTTTTTTGGGGGGGTACGTTTTAGTGGAAATGGCCATTTTGAGGGGGGGGGGTACCGCGGGGATACGTACCCCCTGGGTGCGTTAGTGGTTCACAATTTCGTATCGTCATGCGAATAGTTTAAAAAATTAAATTTTTTGTAATAATGAGAGCATAATTTGAATAATAAGAATGAGATCAAATTCCAAGCACAGAGAACACACTAAAGTTTCTTTAGGCCATCGTAATATTCATAAAAATAAAGCACATGGAAAAAATTCAACAGCTGAAATGCTACAAATATCATTTGTTCTCTTATTTTCTTCGAGTTTTTCTTAAGCAGCTCCAATTTCTTTCTGTTCGGCTTAGAGACATCAAAGAGGGAATGCCTAAGGTCCAGCGGAAATTCCTGTCCCTTGCTTTATGCAGCATTGATAATAGAATGTGTAGGGAAATAAAATGGAACAATTGTCGATTTTGAGTTACTTTTTGTTTCCCATTTGAGCCACGCTTTAATGATATTAGTCAAAGGATTTGGGGAAGCCAGCGGCCAGTTCTGACGGCTGTTAGGTTCTTGAGAGAAAGTGCGTAAATATTAATCATCACTGTTGTGCAAAAACATTTAATGCGAACATAATTGAAAATATTTATTTTATGTAAACTTTGGAATAAGTTAGCAAGGCATCAATCTCTGAAGTGGATGCGCCACAGATTGCACATAACGGAAATAATTATTAATCACACATGTCTACGTTTAAAATTACAGGCTAGAGATATAGTAATAAATTAAAATGGAAGGCAAGCTTCAGCTAGATAGTTGTATTCTTCTTGAAGGCCTTGTTCTTGAAGGTATTTTCCTACAACTTCGAGGCATCGATTGTGGTATGCGTTTAGCCATTGGATCTAAACATTTTCCATTTGAGAAATCTCTATGGAGTATGCTACTAACTCCTACATTATATTACAACATGTTCATGGTTAAGATACAAGCTTTGGAATTAATTACATCCTGCAAGCGGTCCAATAAGTTTTGATAACAAAAAAATAGCAAAAATTAAACCACTGTTATTAAATGTAGCTTGTAAACTCAAATTGTTTTGTAAAGCATCAAAGCATTTGAATTTTGAACACAATTTTTCTCCAAAATAAACAAAATATTAGTCATTCGAAGAATATAATGATTACATAAAAATAATATATTGCAGAAAACTCACGTGTTTGGGTTCAAGCAATTCCTTCATAATGAGACTTTTTTGAATGGGCACCAATGTGAGTGGCGAAAACGTAAGATAATCCTTGGCACCAGAGGGTAATGGCCCAGCCGAAACTAGTTCATAGCAATTTTCAATGCGAATACCAAATCGACCTTCTAAATAGTATCATGTTTGGTGTACTTAAAGTTCTCCTAAATCACCTTCATAGTAGCCCGGCTCTATGGTTAAAACCATTCCTTTCTTTAACAAACCGTCTGCACTGTACTTCTTATAGGAAATTCCAACTGAAATTATTCTCATTGTAATAATAATTATATAATCCTTCAATATGAATTTAAATGAATTTACTTGGTCCTTCATGTACGTTCAGGAAATGACCCACACCGTGACCAACTCCGTGTCCAAAGTCGTACCCGTCTTGCCAAAGAGGTTGTCTCGCAAGCATATCCAAACGAATCCCTGAAGATTATTTAGCTGAATTGCATATTTAATTCAAAACGGTAAAGCTACCGTGTATATTCTCTGGGAAGCACGCCATAGCACAATTTATGTGGCCCTTCAGTACGAGAGTGAACATTTTTCTGATATGCTCATCCGCAAACTGAAGACCATCTTCACCCCCATAGTAAATAGTCCTGGTGACATCGGTGGTGCCGTCGCGATATTGGCCGCCGGAATCTAACAAATAAACAGAATTTCTGGTGACGTGTTTTTTGCCAGATTCCTCTGTTGGATGATAGTGAGGCAAAGCTGAGTTCTCGTCGCTCGCAGATATGGTCTGAAATAATGGAATAGGTCAGAAAATGTGGAAAGCACTTAGAATAAATCTAACTTTTTACAGTAACAATTTGGATCACACATGTGAGAAGGCGCTGTAATTAGTGGAATTTCGAATCTGGTTTGTTGTTTTATAGGAATTGCAGTTTATGAAAATAATGCTAGTTGAAAATTGAATAATAACAATAAATATATTGAAATTTTACTGTGAAGCTTTGTGATATGTGCTGTGGCAATTTGCTTCGATAGTAATCCATTTGTTTCGCTGCTCTACTTTCATCAACCAAATGACCGAGTTCAAGCTCTCTCCTAAACCATACAAGAAATTGCACAAGAGCAGCCGAGTCTCTGACCTAAATAATGTGATACAAAATAGTACCATATTATACTCTTACGTGACTATTTCGCATGCCAGCTAATTCTACTTCATTTTTCACGGCTTTCATTGGTTGTATTGGCGATCCCGAGGTATAGACAAATTTTTCCTCTACCAGAGAACCGAGGCAATAATTTACACTGTCAGGAAGCCACATCTAAATTTTTGGGATAAGTACCTTCTAAATATATTTCAAGAGTAGTATAGTACTAATTTTATTTAATTAGAATAAAATTACCTTATGATTCGAAGGGAATTTCGCTTTACATTTCGCGTGATATTTCTCCAAAAATTCAGCAGCGCTCGTATACGAAAAGATGTTGACGTGGGCCAAATGCTGGGCAACATCAGACGAAATTTTCTGCTCGTCAATAAATAAGAATACGTCGTTAAGTGTAATAGCTGCAGCCGAGAAAACCAGTGGATTATATGGAATGTCGGAACCTCTTATGTTGAAGAGCCCTGAAAGTATAGATTTACACCGCACTAAAATTTTACTTAATTAATCTTAAATTTATTTTTTTCAACTCTTACAATTTATACAGAAATATAAAGTTATGCTATTATAATTTATAACGTAGTCAAAAGCAGTTGTATCATTTTACAAAACAAATGTTTCTATTATACAACATTTATACCAATTGAATGAAAAAAGATCATGTTCAAAATTATCTATTACCTAGATATATTATAGAAATCAAATCTAAACCAACATGCAATGTCATCCAGGAGGGTCAGAATAATAACGTCGCATTTGGCCTTACGCATTTTCTCTCGGACTCTCTCCACTTTTGATTTTGAGTCTTCCCCACATTCGGACGGCAGCAAGCAGACAATTTTCTTGGGTACTTCCACGGGTCTGTTCGTCCAAATAAGATCGACTAAGTTGTGTTTGCTTATGGGCACAGGCTTTAAATTAAACGAGCGAAGTTTTTCGACAAAATTCTTTCCCTCGACTAAATGTAAATTGAAATTGGAGCTATTTCACAGTAGCCGAATCTTACCTAGGCCAAATAAATGTGGGTCGAATCCAACGGATGTTTCAGCTGTCAAATTTTCCACAATCCAATCCAGAGGCTCAATTGCTTTGGCTTCAAACCAATCCATTCGAGTCCAACCAGGATGAAGCTCCTTCTGAGCCTATAATATAAATGCATCTCAATTTGGTTAACTTAATTATTTATTATTCATATAACTGATGAATTGTGTAGGGTTCGCCTGAGCTAAAGCAGTAGGTGAACCTTACAAAATTTACACCGGTTAGGAAATTAAACAACTGTTAAGCAACTGTAAAAATAATGTAATCAACTCGAAATAGCGGTTTTCATACATTTTCCTTTCATATTAAAAAGCTTAATAAACCTGGCCGTAGTATCGCGGATCCGTCCATAGCAGCGCATTTGTCTCCGTTATAATGCAGTATGCATTTGAACCAGAGAAACCGGATAAGAACTTGACCCTACAATCGCTTTCCGCCAAATATTCGCTCTAAATTTAAATATATGCTGTATTATGCTAAACCCAAGAATTAGTCACCAACCTGATGTGCATCCGTTCTGGGCAGAACATAGACCTGGATTGGTTCGTCGGTTCCCAATCTTGCAGGATCTTGGAAAAGTGCTCGGAGCAAAGAAATTGGGTTGGTGTTCTCAGGAATCTCCTCAGAAGGAGTTGTGGTTACAGGCTCTCCACTTGGCTTACTTTCATCAATGGGCACTGGCGCTTCAGGGACAGTTTCAGGAGCATCGGTACTCATTTTATGATTTTTGGCTGAAAATAAATGTTAATTTTATCAACGGGAAAACTGACGCATTTTATTAAATTTATGGCTAAAGCGGATGACATGCTTTGTCAGATATTATTATGGAAATTCTAACAAAGAATGACCAAAAAATAAACGTTTGCCACGCAACAATTCCACCGAAATGCACATTAAATGGGTTTGAGTCTCGCAAAGAAATCAGGTGAAACGCCACGCCCCTTACCCTTCTTTCTTCAAATGGAATTGGAAAATGCTGCAAATGCAGAATTAGATCTTGATAGTGATTAATCGATTTAATTTCCTGGATATGCTTGACTAAATAGCAGAAATATAATCACGATTTGGACTCATTGCTAAATAATTTTCGGTGGTATGACGGCATCCATCGAGACTCTCACAAAAACCGCTCGTCAGCAATTTATTTTGGGAAATTACGATGCGTCCGTTGCATCGTATCGCTTGGTTATTAATAAATTGTCGGAAAGGATACATGGGCAGTCTAATGCATCCGAAATAAACTTCAGAAACAAACTCGTTGAGGTAAATATTATTTGAGATTAAATCTATAGTTGTATAACAAATTATGAATGGATAGCAAATATTTCATGTCTGCTTCGTTCAACAATGTAATCAGTTAAAATCTTAGCTGCGTAACTCATTGCGTGAAGAAGTCGAGTCGATCGAAACCGAACTTCTCCCTCTCGAAAATCAAGTAAAAAATCGTTTCGAAAATGCCTTATCTCTGGAAGCGTCGTCAAGCGATTCTCCTCCCGCTGATCCCACTGTGCGACCGATACCCTCATCCAATCCACGAAATGCTGCCTCAAATCCTGCGCAACGAAAATCATTGACCACCCGCTCTGCTCCGGCACAACAATTGACGAAGAAGCCGGTGGTTGATAAAAAGAAAGGTGTTCAAACAAAAGTTAAGCAGTCTTCAGCAGGTGATGCAGCCTCAGCGACCGCAAATGCATATGGCAGTGTGTTGGCACCATCGACAAGTGCTCATGAAGACGGATCGGGAGAAAATGGGGAAGGAGAAAAGGTGTTTGATGCAACAGGATATGAGCCAGAGCTAGTAGCTCTTATACAGGGATCTATTCTTCAACAGAACCAAAATTCTGTCATGTGGAAAGATGTGGCCGGTTTGGAGAGTGTGAAGGTGAGCAGAAAAGAACCACGTTATATCACGCAGAATTATTTTAGGCACTCTTGAGTGAGGCTATAGTTTTGCCCATGGAATACCCAGACTTATTCAAGGTTAGTGTCAGCACAAGTCCTGATATGCAATTATTCGCAACGTCTATTTTCATCATAAAGATTTAAAAACTCTCACTGATAATTTTTGCTCATTACAATATTTAGAATAGTTGAGTTGTGTTAAATTATTTGAATGGAATCTTGTAACATTCAATTTTATTTTTTCTTACAAGAGTGAAGCAGCTCGAGAGCAGCATGAGTACCGCAGCCTTCGCCACGGGTACGGGGATTTTGGGGGCAATCGCTTTCCCTTGAGCATAGCGGTCAATTGACACCAAGATCAGTCAAATATAATGACAGCTAAGAAACTTCCATTTTCAGTCACAGACGCAGACATGTGACTTTGTTAGAGTAGATATATAAGTTTAGACACAAAGACTTTTTGCAACTGAAAGTGATTATAAGTTTCGATACAAGATTTAAAGCGAAAATTCGTAAGAATAAAAATTTAAAACATAACGTCGATTTGAACAATTTTCTCAGATAAACAAAGTTTTCCCAACAATATTTTACTTAAGCAATTTGCTACCGAAGAGTTTTATTTCAGGGCATTCGTCGGCCTTGGCGAGGAATTTGCATGTTTGGACCGCCAGGCACAGGAAAGACCGTAAGCAATATCAGTTAGAAACTGAAAATTACGTTGAAGAAATTTAGTTGTTGGCAAAAGCCGTCGCGAATGAATGCAGAACGACGTTCTTTTCCATGTCCGCAGCCACACTTACCTCGAAATATCGCGGGGATTCCGAAAAGCTCGTTCGGCTTTTGTTTGATATGGTTGAGTTTTAATATATTCAGTTATATTTTTGTATTCAAGAAACAATTTATATATTTTAGGCCAGGTTTCACTCTCCTGCGACAATTTTCATCGACGAAATTGATAGTATTTGCTCGCGGAGAGGAAGTGACAGCGAACACGAGGCAAGCAGACGAGTTAAATCAGAGTTGCTGATCCAAATGGACGGTAAAATAATTTATAGTAGACGCAATTAAATGTCATAGGTTTTTTATTCTACTACAGCCTGACACTATAGCAAATGTAATCTGGAATGTAAACAAAAATTGTCGTTCTATATACAGTCGTACCCCCGAATATCGCCCCCTCCCCCCCCCCAATAACGCGGCCCCGAATATGGCGGATTTTGTCTGGTCCCGAGACCCGCGTTATTCGGGGGTTCGACTGTAAAATATACTACTTATATAATTTCATATTGGTAGGGAATATTACTGTTGATACTATAAGTCCAACATGCTAACATTTAATTTGATTGATGACTAAAATTATAAATAGGCAATCGCTTTTTATGACAGACTTCCAAAATGAAAATTTTATCTTTTCAAAATCACAATATTTACTCCATAATACAAATAAATCCTTTTAGGGTGCTCAGCAGACAATGAGAAAACTATACTTGTCCTGGCTGCTACCAATTTTCCCTGGGATTTAGACGAGGTAAGCAGCTATAATAGTTTTTGATACTACAAAAAGATCTTTAAGGCTCTTCGTCGCCGACTCGAAAAACGAATATACATTCCTCTTCCCGATTTTGAGGCAAGACTTGCGCTTCTGAGAAATTCTCTGGAAGAAGTACAACTGGCGAGCGACGTGAATTTTGAAGTGATCAACAAGAAATTGGAAGGCTATTCCGGATCAGACATCACAAACATTTGCAGAGATGCTGCTATGGGGTATGACTTTTTTTAAAATTCTTGTTCACATAAACGAAATTAAAAAATAATGTAACAACTTTTAGACCCATGCGCGAATGTTTACAAAACGCGAGCAGCGATGATCTCGAGGCCAGACGTAGGGCTCTGGATGGGAAACCAGACTTGACCATCCGAATGCATCATTTCTTGGTTTCTATGCAAAAGACAATGCCATCTGTGTCCCAGGTTTCATGCCCTTTAGCTTTTGTATAATCCATATTGAACAATCAATTTCAGGACACAGTCAGTCGGTATGTAAGTTGGATGGAAGAATTTGGTTCGAAATGAGGAACGCTATAATATTTATTAAATTCTTTGTTGTAATTTCTGTTTTATGTAATGTCTAAAATTACAATGTTCTTTTTCTGAAGCATATACAAATTAATTTTACTCGAAAAATTGTTTCGGTCTTGTGATAGGAAAATTGACACAATTAGCCAATTATTAATTAATAAAAATTTTTAAGACGATTTATCGTTTTTATTCTGAAAGCGGTTGCTAAAATTTTATACAACTTGCTCAAAATTAGTAAACATCCGAAATTTATCTCGGGAGCAAAAAAATCAGCCATAGAAATATGACTGCTCGTTTTAAATAAATTAGGTATTTTTATCGGATTCTTGTCTAATGAAAGTAAATGCGAATTTTGGAATCTTTATTTATAGCGAATTGGCACTTTTAGGTATTTGTCGTTCTTTTAGTGATTTTGAAATATAAAATTTCTTATTTTTAGCAAGGGACTAATTTATAGTGCAAAAGATACACACTTTCGCTCCGTTTTGTGATATTTCTCATTTTAAACTGTTATAATATGAGCGCCGTTTTCTAATAATTAATAAACAATCGTTGTACTATTCAATTCTTCATTTTGTTTGCACAATGGTTGTACTGTTCGCAGTTCGAACAATTCTTCTGACACAAAAGAAATTGGTCGAGAAGTAGTTGTCGCGTTTTCAATTTCCAATCCCGAGACATCAGATTGAAAGTTGTCTGGAGAAATTTTCTGAGAACCAACTGACTGCTCTTGCGATAAATTTTCCTGGAAATAGGTATGTCAGCATATCAACCAGGTTATGGAATAAGTTTTGTAGTCACTAACTCTATAACTTTTAGAGACATCATGGCACAACTTATGGTACTTCAGAATTAAGGAGAAAACAAACGGCCTTGTAGAAAGTTTCGAGAATTGACATGTTTGTAATTCAAGACAGAAATGTTGAAACATTGTTGAAATGTTGTTGAAAAAGTGGTTTTTGGTTAATGCACCATTTGATGCAAAGTTTTTGCATCCGGGGTTGTTCGGATGTGCTGATTCCGAATCCGTAGTCAGATTTTGGTACGACTTTCAAATTTTTGGCGTTTTGGCATTTTGCAAAAGAGTATTTTGCCATAAATGTCCAAAATATGACGTTTTTCGGATGATATTAAAAACTGGTTACAGATAAGGAATCAGCACATCCAAAACCATTTTGGATGGAAAAATAGTTTTTTAATCCAAGTCTAATATCAGCGTTAGGCATGAGTAAAATATATGAGTAAATGATAACCTCTGAAGGCAAAGGTCCAACGGTTGGCTGTGCGTTGTGTTTTATTTCTTGCGGAAGCGAGTCGGGAGCAGTCTCGTAAATGGGAAAGTTAGATTTAGACACTTTATAATCTATCGGCAACGGAGAAAGCGTAATTGTTTCAAATTGGATAATAAACGCTGTCAATAATAGAAAAATGCGCAATGGTTTTGGTCCCAAATGGAAATTAAATAATTTATTACGCATAATTATAGAAAACGGTAAAGAATGATCGATATGACGAAAACAGCTGTCACACGCCTTTATATTCTATGACCTATAAACTTGGGATAATCATTCGAAGAAGGCGTTCTCTTCCTCGATAAAGGCGCCTAACCAGATGAAAAGATGACTCACGATTTCTAAAGAACCAAAATCGAATTAAGGCCCATTAGATTGTCTTTGTCTTGAAGAGGACAATTTTAAGTATGTAACTGGTTAACGCAATAAACCGAGGAAAAAGAAAAACAGCTTGCTTTGAATAAAAAAATCACTGCCAGAATAATGTACGATGTTTGAAGAAAAATATTTCATTAATTTAATCAAGAAAGATTAGAGAAATAAACTTTTACATTGCATAATTTTTTTATTTGTATAATAAATAATTATTTTTATATTGATGATTCAAGGCACTTTTGTTGCAATATATTTGAATATATTGTTCATGTAAGGAATTTTTACTTTTTCTGGTGCCATTTGTAAGTTAAAATCAACGTCTAATGACCAGAGTCAACATATAGGGCACATTACATAACACTTTAATTTATTAATCGGATAAATTTCGTTTAATAAAATGTGCAAAAATATCTATTCTATTTAAATGATTACTATGGGGAATTATTTAAACAATCATTTTAATTATTAAAATGTTTGAACTTGTTGTTGCATAGTATCAAATTAACACACGGCAGTATCCTGAAGCATAATGGACTATATGCACCTGTCGGCAATTGCCAACTTCTCAAATTATCAATGATTTTAAAGCTTCATTTCGCACTTAATCATCATTCCATATAAAATTCCTGCCCAAAAGCACCATTATTCACCGCTTAATATATTTTCTCATTCAATACTCACAAAAACAAAGGTCAAGCTCTCGTTTACAGCACCAATGGAAATGTACATTGTCGCGGAATTATAGTTTTGATCGGAAATGGGCGAATAAAATATGCACTACCGTTTTTGCATAGACCTCTGAACTTCAGTGCATTAGATTCACCCACCAGGTGGCACGAGGGACGTTTGCATACAAATTAATTGCAGGCATTTGGTTTCTTTTTCTCTCTAACTGTTCTTTTCCTTTGTAACAAAAAAGGGAAGGTTGATAGATCCGTTTTATTATCACGTTTTTATGAGAGATCGTATTTGTTCTCTGTTTTGTTTTTGGCGGAAGACGAGCAAATAAATCATGTCCTCTTTCTCATGAGCACCTTTTCTTTTGGTTCTCTGGATTGAGATCAACCAATGTTCATCATGTCATAACTTTTTAACCCAAATCATTTGTTATCTTTTGTTTGACGACGAAGAATTAATTCATGCCCCCGAGTCTTGACACAAACCCTACAATATAGCCGCAATATTTTTTTACCGCTTTGAATACAGAAATATTACCTCTTTGGCCCTTCACGTGACGTCACATTTTCTTCCTTTTATTTTTTGCGTTTATAAACTGGCCTCTTAAGATTTTTTTAAATAATTTATACGAAAATGTTGCCATTGTGGCTTCTAAAAAATATCTCTAAACCAATATTTAAAGCCGAGAACAGTTTTTTTTCCATTTGATAACTTAATTTTGAGAAAGTAATTATAAAGAACAATTTAAACTAAACAGCAGGGTACACTTCTGAGTTGAATTTTTAAAGTTTATTGTTGTCATAAAAGTCCAATAGGCATGAGACACCACTGTTATGTCAACACTACCTCAATGCAAGACAATTGAAACAAAGTAATAAAAGTTATCAAAGTGCATTCATTCTTTGTGGGCTATGTACATTCTAAGAATATATTTGACACTAAAATTTAAAGAATTCAGTTCTTTTATCACTTTAAACGCACTGTTTTCTATTTTTGTAACCATTATTTTAACTGCACTGTAAAAAATGTGAACTTTATTCAATGATTCATTATAAAATTTTAACTTGAGCCTGAAAAATGTCTCCGACACAAAATCCCTTTTTGAAGCTTATTTGTTTTACGGTGCGCTTAAAACGCTGTCTCACTTGTGTAAATAAATCGAACTCAGGTCGCACACTAGAAGTGTGATTTGACTTACATAAATAAGTAATCGGATCAGGATGAAAATAAGAAGAAAATTAGTGAAGTTTTCCGCTGAAATTTATGACCCGAGTTCTTGAAGTATTACAACGTGACTCCTCAGCCGCGCCACAACGACAAATAACAACATATTTTTGACATTTTTGTTTTATGGCATTAATAAGTGACAAATTCTATTTTTGTTCGTAGACACATTGAGGACGAACCCTAATATTTACTCAATTTATTTTTTAAATCGGCTCATTTTTCGTAATCCCAAAGACGCCACTGCCGATTAGTTCAGAACCATCGCTAAGGAGAATGAAGACGTTTCCGTAAATTTTGGTGGTGTGATCATTTTAACTGTACAGAATTTGGCATTTAACGATTTTTTGAAATCTTATTATCATAATTTTTATTATTATCATTAGTAGGTATGAAAACAGTTATCTTGTTAGGTTGTTTTATATTGCATGTTTCACGTCTTGTGAAATAGGTATACTGTACTATTCTTGCTTTCTAAATCAAATTTTTACAAATGAATGTGTATTTAATATTGCGCCCAGTGTGTTCCCTATAGCTGGCCCCGAGTTTGAAGGCTCCGAGTTAGTATTCTGCCCCCTCAAGGGCTATCTTTTGATTTAACAACATGATTTAAGTTGCCGTTATATTCAAAATACTAAGTTTTGTTTGGTTTTAAATCCATTATTACAGAACAAATATAAATCATCATCTAATAACTAAATAATTTATGGAAAACAGTTTTTATTCTCTTGAAAGTTTTTTTGGCTACGCAGGCTTTGAATTAAATATAACAAAAAATGTATCTGTATTTTATTGTATAAATATAGTAAGTTGTAATTTGCAGAACAATAACCAGCGTAACAAACAATTTGCGCCACAAATTTGTTGACATATGTTCCTTTAATATAGCATATAAGAGCAACACTTAATGAAAATTTGCAGACTTAAGTGCTACAGCCTAATTGTAAAAACTAAATAGTAGTGAGAACGAAAAGAAAAGTAGAAACGGAAATAGAAACTTCACATGTCGCTAATCTATTTCTAACCTTAATATAGTTTTTGGGGAAATTTTTGTTGTTGCAATATATTGTAAACCACAGTGGAATTTGTTTTTTGCAAATTCTTATTTTCAAAGTGCATTATCTGATTGAAATACACTCTGATTGCTTAGAATGTAAATAATCTTCTTTATCATTAGTTTGGTAATTTTTCTGATTAGACAACGGGGCTTCCTGTTCACCACAAATCTATTAAAAACACATGGCTGTAGTGTGTTCCTCAATTTTATGACTGTTTTTCTACGGAATAAATCAATGAAATTATCGTAAATTATCATTTGAAGTATTTTTTCTTTGAACTTATTTTCTGAAACACTAGTATTTTGGATGCTGAGACAAAATTTCGTTTGATAAAGGTTATCTCCATATAGGGACGAGTTGTGAAATTTTTTATAGTTTTAAAGATGTCTGATTTTTACTCACCGAATAGTTTTTGTCCTAATAGATTATTATCTTCTTCTGCGAATGTTTCATTATGTTTTATTTTCGCCGTTAAATAAAACATTTTGTTTATTTCGCTCACGCCTTCAAATGTATCCTATTTCAGTGGCCCACCTATGAAGAGTGTGAAAGTAGCCGATTCAGATTTCGCCACCATTGTTAATGGACACGATGTTGGATACAAGCCGCGAACTGCAAGCCAGCATTCACAAAGAGCGAAAGGATTGGGATGGTTTGTAACGGGGCTCTTCGTGGTGGGCGATTTAGCAGGTGGGAATATTATTATTTCATAACTGTGAAAAGTGTCTATAATCGCATTGATTCAGGTGGAGGATTAGTGGCCCTACCCATGGCAATGATACAAGCAGGTAAGCTAATTATTTCCTTTGATTATATTAATAAATGTATAATATTGATTCAATATCTAGGAATTGTGTCTGGCGTCATAATAAACATCTTCATGGCACTCATCAAGGCATATACAGCCTATTTGCTGGGTCGATGTTGGACAATTCTCAGGGATAATTGGCCTGACGAGTATGCGAACCTTCACTGCAGGAAGCCATATCCCGAAATGGCTTACAGAGCGTTGGGAAGGAGAATGAGGTTTATATTCATAATTGATCTAATATATAAGGAGTCCAGTTAGTGGCCCGAAGAGGAGGTCTACGGCACCTAATCTGGTGACTATGTCTAGATCACGATTAAAACCTGAAAAATTAGAAGCAAGAATAAAAAAATTATTTCGAAAAGAATAAATCAACAATCCATCACTAGACGGTTCTCTACATATTGCGCAACTGCATACTGTGCTGGAAAATTGTACAAACGTTCAAAAATGGTGTTTCGGTTGTTGGTCTAGGTTTTGTACCGTTATAAGTTGGTTCCACTTTCTGGCATTTGTCCATTTTAGCTCTTAAAATGGGCCGTATGCTGGAAAGTAGTGTTTTGCCAAATCTGATCTCTAATTCAAAATCAGAGATGCCAAAACATGTGACTTACAAAATCTCGGACAGCAATCGGTTAAAACCTATTTTGTTGTACAATATGTAGAGAGCCGACTATATAAAATAGTTCAGCTTTAGTTTTTATAAATTGAATAACCATATGAATTTCTTGATACTCGAAGAGTAAGCCTGATATCCAAAGTATGACTTGGTTTTCGAGCATTAGTAAACATTGTTTAGCAATTCAGAAAAATAACAAGTTTTTGGCACAGTCCTGGAACTTTTTGATGTGGTGTTAAAATTTTCATTCTCACCTGGTAATTCAAAATTGGTGTTTTTGTTGTTCTGCGCAGGTAGTTTTAAAAGTTTCTCACGAAATATTTCGCTATTGCATAAATTGACTTGTATTTCAGAACATTCGTCTCGGTGTGTATTGATATTACTCAATTTGGCATCTCAGTCGTATTTTTACTACTCTCTGCGAAAAATATCAGCGATTTTCTAAAGGCATTCTTCGACATCCATGTTAGCTTCTGCCTCCTAATTCTCGTTCTTGCTATATTTCTATTACCGCTGACGTTCCTGAAAAGCCCACAGGACTTTTGGTAAGTATACATTAGGTGATATTGATTGGTTAACAAGACAAAATCTACCGTCATTAGCACCAGAAATTCCAAAACATTTGTGAAATTCGTATGGAATAATTTTAAGGGACAATATATGATTTTGGAGACCTCTCAGTTGAAGGCGAATACTATTATACTGAACTCTTGCGCGAAAACTTGAAAAAAGTCTAATAAAAAATCCCCTTAATCCTTTTGAATAATTTTAAGCCTAAATCCATACTTAGCGTACAAAACATTTTGCAAATTAATATTTACAGCTCACGCTTTGATAAATTCCATGAATGTAAAATTTTCTATTATTTTGGCTATATGCTAATAAAGTACGGTCAACTATGATCTTGATTCTTAGGGGCGCTGTTGTATGCGCTATGTTCACGACTGGCGCTGCCGTGGTGTTGATTGTGGTCGGTGCCGCTCTCGATTATGAAGTATGCGCCCACGAATCAAAACCAGCCGAATTAAAGTTTGGAAACTTCTTCTTGGCTTTCGGGACTTTACTTTTTGCTTATGGAGGACATGCATGTATTCCAACGATTCAGCATGACATGAAGAAGCCGTATGAGTTCACAAAATCGTCAATATTAGCATTTAGTAGTAGGTTATTTGTGTAACTATAGAAAATATGTAAATTCAAATTGAGCTATTGAAACCAAAATATTAATTGAATCGAGTATGGACGGGTTTGTTGGAGCGGGCGCCGATTGTCATAAAGTTACAAGGCGCCAAAATGAGCGTTTGAATATTGAATTATTGTTTTGTGGGGAAAGAAGCGGTACGAAGGGGTTCGAGTCAATATGATGGAAACTCTCAATAGTAAATCGACCCCGCTGAATCCAAATCCGGAATCAGATTTAAATTTTGATCTTTGATTTTTTTACTTTTCCCTTTAAAATTTGGCTTTTTCGAAATTTTAAAGGGAAAAGTTAAAAAATCAAAGATCAAAGTTTAAATCTGATTCCGGATTTGGATTCAGCGGGGTCGATTTACTATTGAGAGTTTCCATCATATTGACTCGAACCCCTTCGTACCGCTTCTTTCCCCACAAAACAATAATTCAATATTCAAACGCTCATTTTGGCGCCTTGTAACTTTATGACAATCGGCGCCCGCTCCAACAAACCCGTCCATAATGTATATTATGGTCTTATTTAGTTATGGCCTGTATGTACATACCCGTGTGTATAATGTGCTACTTTACGTATGGTGACTCAATCCGTGATTCCACAATAAATTCTCTTCAAATCGTATGGATTCAGCAAGTAAGCTCACAAGCTTGTAAAAAGGGTAACAAACTATTTTCAGGCAGTCAATGTTTTCATTACTATTCACTGCCTTCTTACGTTAACAATTGTTTTCAACCCAATCATGCAGGAAGCTGAGGAGATTTTCCATGTTCCGCAGCGTACGTTGTTTTGCGAAAATTATTTTTGGGAATATATTTTGCATGACAGCATCTTTACTTACATTTTAATGAGTATTACTATTACTGTTAGAGCATAAAAGTTTTGAAGCTTTTTAATATTTTTAATTTTCAATGCTTAGTATCGTAGAATTTGTTTTTGAAATCAGAATAATTTTGAACATTTTATGCTTTAAAATAATTTTTTAAAGATGTTTTCAGCAAAACTCCTCTTTCAAATTGAAATACAGTGACAGTTTTCAGATTTTTGTTTGAAAAGAGTCATAGTGCGCAGTTGTGTGATGGGTGCAATCGTGCTGGTCGCGGAAACCTTTCCTACATTTGGACCTTTATTGGACTTATTTGGTGGCTCAACGATGACACTCACTTCATTAGTTTTTCCATGCCTTTTCTTCCTGTGCTTATCGCAAATCGATAAGAATGGACCAGTGGTGTCCACAATAAATATATCTGATGGCATTGTGGCAACGAAACAACCGCAACGAGGACGACTTCCGTTACTAGAGTGAGCAATATTTGTAGTTCCAGCAAGTTTAGACATTAATGTCCCATTATCATTATGTTTATTTACCTTTAAATCAGCAAGTCCAATACTCTTGAAAGACCATACTTAACTTTGTTTTCTAAATGGGATTTATCTAACAAGCATTTAAGTGAGATATTTTACTAACTATTTGACTTTGGGTACTATGGGGATACCGGTTATCGGGGGGGGGGGAAAAATTTTCATACATTTTTATATAGCAAAAAATCAATAGGGGGGACCCTATTGATTTTAATTTATTTTTTGACATACATTGTGAAAAAAATCAATAGGGTACCCCCTTTGAATTTTTTGGAAAAATTTCCAGAAAAAATTTTTTATCAAAAAATCCATAGGGGGGACCCTATTGATTGAAAAAATATTTTTTTGCTGACAATTTGTGAAAAAATCAATAGGGTACCCCCTATTGAATTTTTCGGCTGAAAAATATTTTTTTCGCAAAATACCATAGGGGGGACCCTATGGTATGAAAAAATATTTTTCCTGAAAAATTTGTCAAAAAATCAATAGGGTCCCCCCTATTGATTTTTTGGTAAAAATTTTTTAAAAATATTTTTTTCGCAAAATACCATAGGGGGTACCCTATGGTATGAAAAAATATTTTTCCTGAAAAATTTGTCAAAAAATCAATAGGGTCCCCCCTATTGATTTTTTGCTATATAAAAATGTATGAAAATTTCCCCCCCCCCCGATAACCGGTTTCCCCCCCCCCGTTATCCCCATAGTACCTGACTTTGAAGCAACTTTCAAATTTAGAGTACTCAAAAGAACTGACCGCCTCACGTTATGTCTCACAACTGTCATCATAGGTAAGATATTTACATTTTATTTCGTCTGTAATATACAGGGTGGCACAAAATTACGTGACAGAATTCCGTGATAGGAAAGTGTTAAATTCTCCAAATCGCTAGTTTTTTGCGCGATGGTTTGCCATTTTCACGTCAGGGGAATTTCCGGATGCGGGGAATCCGAATTTGAACTCAGATTTTGGCGCGAGTTTGCATTTTTGGCGTTTTCTTGACATTGTGCCCAAATCGCGTATTTTAACCCTCTTTTGAGGGATTTTGGGGGTTTTCGAGGTCGGGAAATTCGATTCTGAGCTCAGATTTAGCACACCTTTGGCGTAAGTTTGGCATTCTGTCATAATTGCGTATTTTAACTCAAAAATTGGCTTTTCTGGTCAAAAATGGCCCAAAAATGCCCATTTTTGACACGATACGTAAAAACTAATTGCATATTCGGAATCAGCACATCTGAAAACCACAAAAAACAGGTCTGACTGAAAATTTTCCAGAATTTCAATTTTTTGGACCGTAGGGAAAACCACCTGACGTGAAAATGGCGAACCATCGCGGCAAAAAATTAGCGATTTTGAGAATTTAACACTTTCCCATACGAATGTCACTTAATTTTGTGCCACCCTGTAGACATTGGTTTATTCAATCCTATGGACAAGAATCCTTGAAAACACATTTTATATTTTCTACACTCAGACACAATGAAGAGTGATAACCGACTTTGGATTGTTGAGACTATGCTTTTTCAAAAACATATTTTCAGTTGTTGGTGTAATTGGCGGATGTGCCATAACCGTGTCAGCAATTCGAGAAATATCCTACGCAAAATTCATTCCACCTTGCTACTATTCAATGATATTTCCAGTGGATTCCGGTGACAACACTGTCTTTGGCAACACGCATTGCTGCGGAGTGAAGCAAGATATTTCGCGATATGGTAATTCTAGTGGTAATCATTGTGCGAAACCGGACCTTACCGTTTATACATAACAATATAAAAATTGTGCACCAATGAAATAGAAACTTTGAAGCCATATTATTTCAGTGCAAATAAATAAATTTATCTATTATCAATCAGCCTTATCAGATGGCAAATGACAGAAATGCACCGCAATTGATACAACTCCTTTAAACGTTCGAAAATGAATACCAAAAAATGATTTTGCAACTGAAAGCAGCCTAGAGTTAGTTTTTGTGTAATTACCGGACGGTGTTGTCAGAGTATAAACAACACCGATCGACACTAACTACAATGAATATAAGTAAATGCTGCGAAATTCAAAAAACTATAAAGGACGTCTGTACTTTTTAAAACTTGTGTAACAATGCTCTCCTCAAGGCCAATATTATCTCAAGTCCAATAGAACCGGTCAAACGTTCTTTCAAAGGAATTTAATAATATATTACGTCTCATCGACTACGTAACGGACTCTGCAACTTGCGTCGTGAATTTATGGTCATGATTTTTAATCTTCATTTCATTATCATCGCTTTTACCGTTAGGTTAACGTTACTTTTAAGAAACTGTTTCCTATGTTAGCGCTAACACATTTTCCTGGTATAGGTTTCTTGTATAATATTATTTGTTATGTATATATGTTGTATAATATATACATGTTGTTATTCTACGAAGAGTCCAAAGGATTCTGTTTAATCGTCCTAACCATTGTACATAAAATAATATCAATGATTTAATGCTACTTGAACTGTTAAGTAAAAATTATCGAATGAAATTTTAACGTATGGTAACGTTTATGTTTGATTTTTAACAAAATGCTATCGGATACCAGTTGAAAAACGCTATTCTATCATTATAATATGTTTTAAAACAACACATTATTTTATTTCGTTACCTGTGCAAAGTATATTCGTAATACCGTTTTCATTTTACTTTCAGCCAACTTTTGCAGAATGATTTTGTGCAAAGCGATTATATTGTTAATGATAGTTGGATTGGCTTTCGGGGAAATCAGGTATCACGTTTAGTCGCACTTTTCGTAACTATCTATCTATATATTTTTAGTGGACGGATTAAAAGATCCTACTATTACAATTACGGATATGCAAACGACGCTTCATGCTGTGGTCCTCCTCCACAACTAATGAGTTCAAAACGAACGGTGACTAATACACAACAGCAAGGTGGACTGCTAGGTGCCATTTTAGGAGCTCCCGTAACGTCTGTTAGTGACTCATTTCCGGCATAGGCGCTTTTCTTTCAAAGAACAAGTATTAATAAGATCCGTTTCGTTTTGTGATGTAATGCAATAAATAAAATTTACGATATTCTCGTGTACCTATAAGCAGTTTTAAAACAGTTACACACACACCATTGGGCTTTACGCAGTGTTAAATTGAATTTACATAGATTTGCACTTTAATTTCAGAATTAAAATTTGAATCTTTGTTTATGCAAAAATTTCCGGGAGTAAAATGTATACTCCTGCAATCGACTCTGTTCCTTTCAATGATTTATATTGCTGTGCACTTAAGTCAGCTTTCAATTCTCCTAAGCGTTCTTCATTGCGTTTGACCCGAACCGATCTCCCGCGTGTCCCCTTTTTGATGGACAGCGCGGGTCGGTGACATTCTTTTCGCTAAATACGAAAAATGAACGTCTTTTGTTTATTTAAGGACGGGGAAATTGTTTTGCTTTTAAGCCGAGTTCGTCATTGAATTTGCACTAATCAAAATCGTATTGGATCGGTACTTTAAAGCTATTATTTACGTTTTCCGATATATTTGAAATTATTAGGTTGTCAGATAAAAAAGAGCCGTTTTTGAAAATTGTCTTTATTCAACAAAAAAACAATAAAAATGACATAACCTTATGAAACCAAGTAGTCATCACAGTCGTAATAGGTCTCTAGTTATAGTTTGGGCGGGCTTTACTTTACACGCTTTCAAATTTCCAGTAGTTTTGCTTAAAAGTATACTCGGAGGTCGGGATTTTTTACTATGCATTTGACTATGAATTTTACCAAAATTTTCAAAGCATGCAAAATTTGTTTTTTTTTGCCAGGATATTTGTATGGTGTAGTGCTAAAATGTGAATGTTGAATCAGGACTGTATCGGACATTTTTGAAAAATATCCCAAAATTTATGAAACTTTGGGTAAAAATTGCATATTTTTAAATTAATTTTTTAATCTCAACAAATTTCTATAATTTGCCCAAATATGGTGTTATTATATAGGAAAGTACTTACAGTTGCTAAATCTTTTTAATTTCGAGCGATAGCGGACAATTATGAAAAATTTTTCTATCAAAAATGTTGGTGATTAACGATTTAATGAAAAAACGAGTGCGAATAGAAAACGGCCCTTTTTTTATCTGACAGCCCTATAGTTTACCTTTCTCAGCAGAATGAGTGGCGCATTTCCGGACAAAGTGCTACCTCCGCCATCATACTCTTTCACAAATAGCCAGGATTTACCGGAAGTGGACAAGTATGGCATTAGAGTATAAAATGTTTGAACATAAGAGTTAAAATGTAGATTGTCGGAAGTATCGGATTCAAACACTATTCACACGAATGCGCCGGTAATGATATGCAGCTGCACAAAACCTGTCTATATCGTAGATAATGAGAACAAAGAACCTCCGAATTGTCAGTGCCAATCAGGTATGTTTGTGAATACTAACAAGCAGGGCCGTTTTTGTGCTTGTTCATAGGGGTACAGATTTGAAAATCCTTAAGAAAATCGGAAAAATGCACCCCTAAGAATGCTTCCAGACACAAAAAACGGCACTGCTAACAAGATACTTGAATACAGCGAAAAATCTGAAAAAATTCGAGTGTGACCTTTGATACTAATCTACTGAAATTATTAAACAAAATTTTTACAATATCTAATCCATTATAGCGCGAGGTGTCTGGCCCTCGAAATCCAACTTTTCGGGATCAGCTCCTTTTTGGACGCACGATACGTCAAAATGCTCCCCTGGGAATTCTAAGAACGAATCTGCAAAAAAAGTTTGCGCAGATCACGTGAATTTCAAATTTTGGGCCAAAAAGTGGCTTTTTGCAACTTTTTTGGGAAATCATGGAAGGAATAAATCGACCCCGCTGAATCCGAATCCGGCGTCAGATTTGACCGTGCGCGGCGCCCGACGCGTGCGCGCGCGAAGCGTGTGCACTTTGACTGCACCATTTAATAGGCGCGCGCGAATCGCGCGTGTATACGGGGGTGGGTGGCGCGGCGGTCCACTTGTATTATTGATCTTAAAGGTTTCTGTTTTATTCCGTTCGGTTTCAGCCGCGACTTTAAGAACATCTCTAGGACAACGATGGCGAAAGCGATTCGTTATAATTCTACTAATCTTTCTGTGCGCACTTATATTGGCCACATATTTCTCAACTCGCAGATGTTGCAATAATAACTACGATCCTGCGTCCAACATTTTTGGTATGTGTCACTTTTTATTTAAATATTGTTATACATTGTCATATTTCAGATTCCGCGCCCACACATGAACAATCATTTGCAGGTAATAACGAATTGATCCAGCCCCCGCTTGAATCGCAAATAGAACCAGCATCGAATATTCCGTGCAGTCAGATTCCAACTCCTTGTTCCGGCCCTCAAGAGTGTAAATCATGCCAACCTTGTCCAAGTTCTGCACTGTTACATAGACGAAGAGATAAACCATCGTGTCACCAGCTGTCTCTGGATGAGCTAGATAGATCTGACAATTGGTTGCGGTCACCCCGAAAACGGAGTCGCGACTTTGCAAAAAGAAATCAGAGATCGTTCCTACCCGGATGCGGATTTTCGCTGCCGCCGCTGGATATGTTCCCTTTCTTCGATCATATGTACATTGATTGCTATATGGCACAACTGGGTGTTCCAACTCACTCAGTTCCACACTTTCTCCCTCCACCACTCTTTGAGCTATTTGCTGGACCTGATGCTTTTAGAAGTAATTTTGTTCACTATAATTCAATACGCCAAAACGTTACTTTCTGTAAAATGCTGAAAGAAACAAGTTGAACATTTGGTTATTTTAGATCAAACTCAAAACCAAGTCCAGAAAGAATTTTTAATGCCTTATTTCGAATGTTAAGTAAATTTTAAGCAATACCCTTTCATAAAAGGGCCATTCTCCGTGGTCTGTTAGTTAGTTAGTTAAGAACGCTCAGATCTCGCGATCCAGACGGTAGCCAGAAGCGAGTGATAGCTCAATCGATAGGTCTCGAAAAGTTAGGATGGGGTCGACAAAAAAATTCAAAATTTGAATAATTGAATTCCCGCCAAAACGTAAAAACGTGTTTTTAAGGGTTTCAGACTTGGGAAGTGATGTTTTTTATGTTCCCAATCGATTTCTGAGACGATTTTGGACAACTTTGCTTTTTACACTTTTTGATTTGGCGCATTTTTGAAAAAAAAGCAACTTTTTGGCCAAAAAATCGGGTTTTTTGATGCAAGGTGTCTACGGGTCTGATTTTTGGCACCCGGGGGTTTTCGGGTACGCTGATCACGAATCTGACGTCAGAATTGGAATTTGAAATTTGAATTCGCGCCAAAACGCTAAAACGCGTTTTTTAGGGTTTTGGCCATTGGCTCCAAACAACCCTTAATTTACCCGAACTTTCTCGGGATTGGGTTTCATCGATGTACTTTGTACGCGGCGCGGAGCGCCGCCAATAACGCGTTACGCTAAAGAACCCTTACGTTAGGCTAAAGAACCCTTACGTTAGGCTAAACAACTCTTACGTTAGGCTAAACAACCCTTACTCCCGAACAACACCCTGACCGCTGATGGCGGTGCGCGAAGCGATGAAGAACCCAATCTCCCGCTGTGCACACTCCCGCTTCCGAGTGACGGAGCGCGCCGAAGGCGCGGACCGTCACTCGTATTAAATAATAATTTCGATGCGTGACATAAAGTATTATTCAAGATATGTTTTAGACTCAAGAATGAGCCTTGCTCTTTCCACAAAACCGCTCGACGTCGATCCAATGTACCAATTCGTAATGTTTGTGACGGGATGTGATTTAAGAGCCGAAGAATGTCGCGAACGAAATGCATTCAACATGGGTACTAAAGTCAAAGTAGTGGGTCCGCTATGTGACAGAGGGTTGGCGTTCGAGGATGTAATGGGAAATCGCGTGAAGGCAACCAAACAAGGAGATTACGTCCAAATCGAGATTAAAACAAATATGGGCACATCTTTAAAATTGTACGAGTACGGCGACAGACGTTTGCTTTGCGCCGACGATGCAATCGGAAATTATTTGGTAGTAGCTGAGGATGTGAGGAAACGATTGGTGAAGCGAGCTGACAATATGGGCAATCTTGATAGCTTTAAGTTGCGAGTGGATGCATAATCATTTATAAGTCGGCAACCGTATTTTATACAATGTTTGTCTGTCATACGACTTGTTGTATTTTAACACAATAAACTTCTTACTAACCGTAATTTTTTTAGTTAGTAAAGATTATTAACTGAAAATTTGTAACTAAATTTCATTTAATTCTATAATAACGTTAACGTTATTGAACAAAAAAACTTATTGTTTCCATGATTAGGAAAAAGATAACAAAAACCAATGAATGCTAACTTTCAAAATAACACATAAAAATAATCCACAAAATCAAAATGCGTTTTTAAAACTCAATTTTTTCAATGCTAAACACAGTTGTATAACAGAGAAAAAAGAATACTAGGAGCATTAGCATTCGCTGAAAATAAAATGGTGTTAGTTATGTATATTTGCGTTGTTAGACAGTGCGATAAATTTACTTTGGTTAAAAATAATTGTTTTGGTTTGAATCGTGTAAGGCATTCTAGAAAAGTCTGTGGAAGAAGAAAAAAGAAAATCAGTTTTTCTCTCCTTTCATTTGAAAATAGCAGCAAGCAATTTCTCTGTATAATTTATTCCATCTATGTACTTTGTTAAGTAAACATCTTGTTATTTTAGGCACATTTTTGAATTTTCAGACATCAGGTGGCGATGTTCACGAAGGAGCGAAAAAAGGAAAAGGATGGCGATTCATTGGACAACTTCATGGTAATTTGCAATTATATAAACTTATTTAATTTAGTTTCAGCAACCAAACAAAGATGCAAACTTTTTCCGGAACTTGACGAATCGAGAACTCGACGCACTTTTCAGGAAAAACCTGGTTAGTGATTTTAAGCCATCGAGTTTGCCCCTTTGAAATCTAAGCTTAAACTTAGCCTTAAGCCTACTTCGTTGAGCCCAAGCCTAAGATACAAACGGGGTAAACTCATTCCCGCAACGTGTTCGTTTCTTTCCATGGTTATAAGCGTATTTCTTTGAAGTGAAATTTAGAATTGGTGTTTGTGTGCATTTTGACAACAATCCCTTTTCACAAACGTAAAATAGAAAGTATTATAATTTGTTCTTACCAAAATTTAATAAACCAAAATATTCCCTATTCCTTGGGAAAATTTTCGTATATTTCATGCCTAAATAAATCACGAAAAACTGGAAAATTAAAATTGCACCAATTTGTCCCCTAAATGTTAAGGGGATCCTACTCTTAATGGGATGACACGACCCTTTAACAAAAATCGGCTACTTGCCGTCTGGGACTAGGGTCGAAACGGCTAGATTGAAACAAAAGTCTACTGTCAAAAATTGCATCAAAATTATCGTCATACAAACATGTCATGTTTCTATTTTTTTCCATCTAATTCGCTAAACAAAACCTCGCCTGCAGCGAATTAACATGGATTATTCTCTTCAAATAGCATATAAGTAATTTTAATTTCAGGATGACATGAATATAAAAAAAGAAAAAGCCGATGAGATGCAAAAGACTTTTGATCGAGACAAGAAGATAGTGCTTTGCAAACAGCAGCAAACCCGAGGTAACACGCCAAAGAAAGAGGTTGATTATTGTTATAATATAAAGATAATTGAATTAAATGCTTATTTTAGTCGTCGCCTTTACACTATTGCAAGGAGATGAAAGAAGTCTTGAATTCTAAAGATGATTTACCTATAGAGCTATTGCTATCGTTGCGCATATGTCTCGGTACAATCACTATAAAATGGATTGAAGAGGTAAGTTGAATTAAAAATAAGAAATTTACCTTTCTATGAACAAAAACCTGCATCCGTTGTTTTGCACTATATGACGATAATCATGCTGATCAAATCGGATGTTACGTTTAACGCGAGATATCCGAAAATATGGGACAAATAGAGAGAGTTAGAGAAACACGAGAGAGTGTGGTAGAGAGAGTGGTTAGACGAACATGGAAAGCGAGAAAGTTTTCACTGCGAGAAGCGAGTTTTTGACAGTAAAAGAAGAAACAGAAAAGGTTTGTTTTCACTCTCACTTTTTCTGTTCGTCTGACCACGCTCACTACTACTCTCTCGCGCCTTCCTTTAACCGTCTGTCCCTCATCTTCGTGTTCCGACTATCTTGCGTTCTACGTAATATACAATTTCATCAGGACCATTTTGTCATATCAGTTTCTATAGCTCTACAACGTTACGTATAAAAACATTTTACGACCTGTCGAGAAAAAATATCACCTTGAACATTGCTATTGAATCTTCCTAATAAGTGCGAAATGCTCTAATCCTAATATAAAAATATATATTAAGTTTCAACGAGAAGATGGTTTTCATCTTTTGGCGAATTTGATGGCCCGGATGGTGGAAAGCGCAGAAAAGACCCAACTCTCAGATACGGAAGAAGACGATTTGGTTAATTGCCTGCAAGAAGCGCTTAAATGTATCAGATCGATTTTGAATACGTCAGTAAGTATAGGAATTATTTTTTGGTAATATATATGAATTTAAGCCGGGAATGGGATATCTTCTGCAAAAAAACTCGATGCTATGTGCGAAACTAATAGATGCGCTATATGTATTCAACGCAATAGGTTCAAAGAAGTATGAACAATCGGTGGCATATATTCTCGGGTTACTTGCGGCTATATGCTACATAGGAAGAGATCGATCAGACCAGTTTGAAATAATTGGGTAATTTATGCTTTCCATATTGCTCGAAAGCTATTCAGAAACGATAATAAGAAGGATAAATCGAATTTTCTTCAAATCCTAAAGTGTCTTTAACTGTCCAAAAAATTTTCAACTTCATCCAATGGAATTGCACATCAAAATTACCTAAGCTAACACTAGCTATCACTGATTTTGCTACTCAGGACCATTCATTGAGAAAAATACTGTGCCGATTGTGAGTACTCACTGAAATGATTGGCAATTATTTAGGAGCGCATTATTTCTGCGTCATTTATCCCTAGTAGCAGAGAAGCGACAAGTTGAGAGGTTCCATTGTATTGTTCAATGTTTCCGCTACGACAATCCTGAAATCATGGTATTTTCATTCATTTTAGACAATGATATTTTGAAAATAAATATTAGGAACTATCAATTTCATTTACAACAACATTAAGCTATTCGATTGTTGAAAGTTAACGGCACTTCTTGCACCCCACCGCTAGCCAAGCAAATACTATCTTTTGGTATAACAAATACCGTCTTTGGTTAAATATCTTTAAATAGCAGTAAAAAAAGATATTAACACAAATTTTAAGTTCAACTTAAATTTTACTTTTAGTATAAAACGCTGCAAGTGATAAACACTTTGTTGTCCAGCATCGATGACAGCGAGTGGCAACTTCGCATGATTCACCGCTTCGAATTTTTGACCACAGGAATGAAGCACTACCTACCGGTATTGTTTAACTTTCTCCGAAAGAACATATAATGCAGAATTTTATAGATGATTGAAGAGGTCGCTACGAAAAACGAAACTGTTCGGAAAGTTTACGCCGCTTTCAAAAAGGAACAAACAGAAGATTACGAGGATTTCGCAAGCCGATACGACAAGCTGTTAGTAATTCTGTTTTCCAAAAATATATAACTAGTCGTTTTCCGGTAAAACTTGATATTTAGAATTATGTGAAAACCTTAATAAGCCAGCAAACGCAATAATTTAAATAAATGATAATATAATTGTAATATAATTTATAGAAAAGGCGACTTCGAAGATCCAAGTGATTGTTGCCACATGCTTATAGAAATTTGCAAAAACACTGACTGCGAAGATTTCCTTTTGGCCATATTTCATAAGCTCATGCTGATCACTGATCGAAAATACAAAAGGTATTGTCAAACTTGAAACGTGAAAGTAGAAAAGTTTTATTCAGGAGCACATACTTTTCCATGATCAACAAGTGCCTGATTGAGGTTGCTTTTGGAGACATGGGTGCTGGTCCTGACATTACAAATAAGCAGATAATTTTTACCACACCACTGGGTAAGAATCTAAATCATTTATTAAAGGTTGTTTATTGACGTTTGCAGACGAGACTCTCCAGCAAATTGAATCCGATACAGCACCTATAATGAAACGTCTCAATATAGCGACTGCTTCGAAACAAGAAGCGATTGTCATGCAAAACAAATATTACCAGAAAATGTTGGAGTTACAAACAGAAAGCACCAAACTTCGTAAACATGTTGGTGACCATTAACTTACGTTGCGCCTCCTGTGAAGACATAGAATATTTTTAACTCCTGAGACTTATAGGCCCGATATTCTTAGAAAATTGACTTATATGATAATGACTTAGTCCTAATCATAAAACCCAGAATAGGAGTGCACTACCCCATTAATTATGAAGTCTGAAACTTAAAATAAAGGGAAAGTCCCAGCCGGCGGGTATTGACAACGATTTTTAAATAATTAAAAAATATCAGGCAATCTTTCGTTAATTTTTTGTAACTAAGACACCATTTTTCAAAAAGTGGTCTCTTTTCCCAGCAAAAATAACGAAAGGAAATTGATGAATAAGAAAAACTGTAAGTGACAATAATGTCATATAGTCGTCATAATCAAAAATATGATATGGGATATGGTCTGGAATTTATCGCCTATAATTTTTAAGCTGATACTTAACCATCGCCACAACTTTGATTTTGAACAAGGCAATTAGTGTGTCATTACTAGGGCCCGGATTTTCCGGACATGAAAATGGCATTTTCGGACATTTTCTCTAAAATTTTCCCGTTTTCGGACATGGAATGTGTGTTTTCGGACAATTGACCTATTTTATTGCATTTTTAACGTGATATTTTTCTTCCAAAATGACTGTTTTCGGACATTTTCGGACAATGTCCGGGAAATCCGGGCCCTAGTCATTACTAAGGAAAATTTTCCAAATTACATTTGATTTCTCAAGAAATTTTTCAGTTTATAGGAAATCATGAGCTCCGTTTAAATTATTCAGCCCTGTGCCTAATCACATTATTAGCTCTACATCACTGACAAAATGACTAATTTCGTTTTCATTTTAGATTTCAAATAAGGCTGAGCCTTTACCAGAGCCGACACCCTTCGATTTGCCTGTACCAGTACCGTGTTTACTAGAAATACCTGGTGGTGCATCACCAGCGCCGCCTACTTTATTGACAAAGCTTGGTGGATGTCCTCCACCGCCTCCAGGGCCTCCTCCACCGCTCGGTGTACCTCCATCACCGCTTTTGATCAAAAGCAAGCTGAAAGGAGGACCTCCACCACCTCCGTTACCACCTGGAGGGCTATTCGTTGCGCCTCTCGATGAAATACCCGAGCATTTGAAAAAGAAAAGGAAGGTCAAATTAGCTGACGTGCCAATGAAAAAACTACCGTGGAATTCATACATCGTAAGTCGTACCATTTTGGATTGCGAGAAACCCCGAAATAACCTAATGAAAAACGCTAGAAAAAACTAGAGTTCTAGATTACCTGAAATAGTTTTAGAACGTTCCAAAATGCACTAAAATTGTTTGTACGTATCATACAAATTGTACCCCCTTAGAATCCATCCAGGATATCTCTTCCAATATGCCAAAAAGGACGTGAAATTTTTCCGTAACAAAAAGTATTAAAAAGGCATGCGGCTAAAGGTACTCATTTTTAAATAGCGCTAAATTTTTAATTGTTTAATTTTAAGGTCAATTTTTGGCGAAAAATCCGACGTTTTTTTGTAAATTGGTCAATCTTGAGAAATTCAAATTGCTGGCATGTTTACAAAAAATGATAATTTCTCACTTAAAATTTTTTCCTAGGTTTCCCAGGGAAGGGGTTGGGAGGGTCGGGTTTTCATAATTTCTCATAAAATCGTGCATTTTTCTTGATACTGTTGGAAAGTACACCATGTTTAATATTTTTGTTGTCTTCATAGTTATATACGATTTTCAGATCAAACCAATAAACGTCAACAAATATTCTCTGTGGGCGGGAATTGATGAGACAGAAATTGGTTCCGACGACGTTCTTGACCTACTAAAGTCTAAATTTTCAAGCACAAGGTAAGTAACATTATATGTGTTACAGTTAATTTTGAAATCCATTTCATGCTGAAATTAACTGATTAATCTGGACATAATGAGCCCGATTGTCAACCCTTGGCCAAGTATGAAAAATGCCTGTTCTCGACAGGAAAACCGGCCCAGTCTGTTCCGAGGCTGATGCGGGCTGGTTTGCCGGCCTAAGCCCGGTCCAGTCCGAGTTCCCGTAGCATCTCGGGCCCGAACGTAGGCCAGGCCTTGATGTCAAGATTAACAGCAACATTTTCATATATTGAGATCTATTAAACTATAAATCAATTCATTTCTAAAGAAGGAAATTTTTTTCATCATAACTACATTAACTAATTACATAGAAGAGCGAGTTCCAAAATATTCAGGGATGTTAAAAAAGTGCTGTTTATGTTTCATATCTCAGATAATAACAAAATTTGCCTCTGAGCCATAGTGAAGCTAATTTTACAGATCATAAAATAAATTGACTGCTTCATTAGTGTATAAGTTAAAAACGGCGCACTTTTTTATAGACTACTCACAGAGAGAGAAGAGAATTTTTGATATATTCTCTCAGATATGAACCATATTTCTGCATTACTTTTGAATTTCTATAGATTCAGTACTAATATTTGAAGTACCTTGTGTTATTTGCGTTGACTAAACTCATTGATTTTGATTTACATTGAATTAAAACAGAACTGTACAGCGAAAATTCCGATTCTAGCGTAAGTTTAGAAGGCATTTTTAGGCATCTTATGGGTGAAAATTTTACGTCTGAGTAAAACAGAGAGAAAATTGTAATTTTGTGTGTATTAAAACCAAACTTTTCACCCTAAAAATATCAGTAAAGGCAGTGAAAATTTACGCTAAAATGGAATGATGAAGTTATCTGTTCTAACAGGACAGTTAGCTGGAGGGCTGCATTGTAATTCAACGCTAAGCAGACTTTATGAAAAGAAATTGATGTTTTTAGCAGAAACACTGTTGCTACTCCCACGAACTCGGCTAAAAATCAGGCCAAAGTCAAAAAGCCAATGGTTATTGATGATCCGAAGATGATACAATCGTTACGTAAGAAGCTTTTATTTTACGACTGTAATTAACGTTGATTTTTTAGAAATTTTGCAAGGATCTTGTAAAATGACCTTTAAAGAATGGCACAAGGCAATAATGCAGCTGGATGAAACTATGCTAAATGTAAATCTCGTCGGCCAAGTGCGAGCGATTTTGCCATCGGCCGATATACTCAGACAATTAAAAGAGCGTGCGTCAAAAGAGTACAATAACATGGTTGAAGGGGAACAGGTAACTACGTTTTTACGATCAAAAATTATATCAATTAAACAGGTAAAAAGCTTACTTTGGCATAACTTCCCTAAAATTTGGCCCAAATTTTACACAAAAATTAAACATAAGACCGCTAAATTTGACAGTTTTCTTGGAATCCTTTAACGAAACTTTGTTTTTACGCATTAAAAATATTTAGTGCACCGCTTTCTAATAAATTATTATTTAGTTCGTGGCAACCCTTGCAACTATAAACTCACTGCCTATCAGATTGGAAGCGATTCAACTAAAGTTATGCTGGAACGATACAGTATCTGAGTTGAAATCCACAATTTCTGCGATTGCCGAGTCATGTGATGAAATTAGACAATCAAAGGGGCTGACCCATTTTGTCTCATTTGGTATGATTTTTTCTTAATACCAACTAATCTGACTATGTTCCAATGTATTTTCAGTTTTGCTCGCTGGAAATTATTTGAGTGCAAGAAAAACATCCGAACATGCTTTCGCTTTTGAATTGAGCGCGCTGTGCAAAGTAATTTCTTTATATTCATTGAAATTTACTTGAGGTATACGCATTTCTTCTTAGAACATCTCTCTTTCAGTTGATCGAGACTAAAGATTCCGAGAACTCAGAAACGCTGCTCCATTCGCTTATTATGCTACTTGATAATAAGCTGAACGGGTATTAACAATTCGAATTCTCTTAAATATATTCTTGACATGTATAATCCTTATCATTGTAAAGCTTCATTTAGACGCTATACAAACTTTGCCATCGCCGATTTTCATCACATAACGAAAGCATCGAGAAGTGACTTGGGTGAAACTCAAAAAACAAAAGACTCTTTAAAGAATACACTAAAGAAGGTGAGAATCCGTTACTTGTAAATCATTATAAAAAAACTTAGGTAGCCGATTATGTATACAAATACGTCAAGCAAAGCGAAGCAGACAAATTTGCCGACAAAATGGGTCCATTTATTGGGCAAGCTCAAAAGGAAATTGGCGTCATAGAAGGGGTAAGTTGCATTATTTGTTTGTTACCAATTTTTCACTAATTTATTGCAGATGTGGGAGAATATGCAGGTGAAATGGTCTTCAATACAAAGGTATCTCTGCTTTGATCCTAAGAAATATCCAATGGAGAGACTTTTCGAGGACTTGAAACAATTTAAAACGCATTATGAGGTATCTATTTATTAGCTTTTATTGTTTTTGTATTTTTCGCAAAAAAAGTGGTTAACAGCCGCTGGCATAGAATAAAAATATTGAGACTAATTCAGGCTGCGCTGAAAGAAATCAATAAAACGAAGGAGAAGCAAATTGCTTGTAGAAAACGAGAGCCATTGAAATCGATTCAAATTATGAACTTTCCAAAAAAAGTATCTGACCAGAAAATGGAACAAGGAAGATATGGCGTGATTGACAAGATCGAGCAAATGCTTGAGCAAGGCAATTACCGTCCTAATGGAGAACGTTCACCCAGGGAATCAAAAATAAGGCTGTCTTCCAAATTTTCAGGTAATGAATTTATCATTAATATATGGAAATGCAAGGGTATGCGACAATTCTTCCCTCGGACACTTCGTCCTCGGGGACAGTTCGTCCCCCGGGACAGTTCGTCCCCCTAAGCCTAAGACTAAGCTTAAACCTAAGCCTAAACCTAAGCCTACGTTGTTCGCCTAAGGCCTAGGAACATTTTAAGCTATCACTCAAAGCTTAAGCTTAAGTGTGAGCTAAGTTTTATATACGGGGGACGAACTGTCCCCGGGGACGAACTGCCCCCGGAGACGAAGTGTCCGAGGGAAGAATTGTCCGGCTCCCAAATGCAAATAAATTGGAAATGAAATTAAGTTGAATAGTATTTAATTTATAAATAAACGATTAGATTCGTATTCCTCCGGGTGGCAAATATTTCGGGTTTAATTTTGGATTTTCAAAAAGCCGACCACTCGTTTATCCAGCACCATCAGGGCCGGCCTAATCTATCGGATGAACAATAGCATCGGATATCGGAGAGTCCCGAAGTCGTCATTCCAGACTTCAGGTTACAGGAACCAATGAACAGGTGCTAACTGTGGGGTCCCTGTAAACTGCGAAGCCTAACTCAGTGATACCAAAACGACACCCACGTTAGGTTTAACTCGCAACACCCGATCCTGCAATATCACATTTTGCCTTCCATTCCAAATTCATGAGCCTCGAAAATATACAAGTAACGAGCTCACTCAATCGGATCCCTCTAAGTTGATAGGTGTCTTTCCCGACCCACGAATAGAATAACCCACTTTTTGGGGGTCCCGGACCCCAAACTCGCGAGTACCACCCAAAAACCCATGATTTTGGGGGGGGGGGTTATCAATGTCAGATTTGGGTGTGACATACGTGAAAACGTGACATCCGCGTGTCACATGTGTCACGTAAAAGGGCAACTTTCCAGTCGGTGCTCGGATCCGGGCGTGTGATACGTCAATCGCTTCGTCTCGGCGAGACAAGACGATTGGTACCGGTCTCGCCGACAAAGATCGATTCTGCCGGGATTTATGGCTTCCGGAAATCCGGAAAATCCTGGATGACCAAGGGCGCCGCCAAGCGGCGAAGCCGCGGGGGCAGTCCTATGGAATAATTTCTAAAATAATTTCTTTATTGTGCGAAAATCGCTAAAAATTGCTTAAAATAAGTGAAAAATTGTCAAAAGAAATTACAAATATTTCAAACAACTTTGACATTATTTTGAAAATTAGACCATTTTTCTATTCGGATTTCGATCCGGCCATGTGTATGTAATATATAATTGTAGGTTTAAATCTATGAAAGATGCAAGCGACGCCATGAAAAGTTCAGTTATTGAGAATGCTCTGAAATCAAAGGAAATTTTTCAAATGCGCTCCTGCAATAAAGCCAACCAATTCTTCTTTCTGCATTTGTGATCATTTTTCATTTGCTTTAATATGAATGCGTTCCTACGATATGGCATTTTATTGTTTGCACATTCATATAAATAAAGATTTGCACGACATTATTTATCCAATCAATATGTGACGATTAAAAAATGATGTACAAAACAATGCTCTACACATAGAGCTTTTAAATAAATTTTATAAAATACAATGAAAGAAATGTGATGTCATTCAATGCCCTCTCCATCAGCTGATGAAAAAGATGCGATTCTCAGCCTTTTGCCATCAACTGAGTCGGCATCGTCATCGTCATGGTTTTTTGGATTGTTTGACGCTATTGCACTTGAAGAATCGGCATTTGTATTGGCTGAGGATTGTGTGTCATTATTTTGTGATGAGTCATTACATTCTGTTCTGGCAATTGTTCCACTGTCCACAACTTCGAGTGTATCGTCGTCATTCTTGCCTATATTCTCGGAGTTCTCTGAAGTTGAATTCGATGGTTTCATAGCATTTTGCTGGGATGCGTCATCAAGACGTGAGACTCCTAAAATGAAACGGATGAGAGCCATCATAATGTTCCGTTGCTTTATTATATAGATTAATATATATAATATATGTCTATATAATAAATTATATAGATTAATAAAATAAAATACACCGGCATATAAAGGATACGGCATTAGTGCTATTTACATGTATGCAATTGGCAGACTCTGTCTGAAGTTTGAACTTATAAAACACTAACCTTGATGTCCAAGAGCCTGTTGCTGTAAATGTTGGTGATGTTGTAATGCAGCAGCCAAAAGTGCCGACGATGTGGAGCTTCCAATTGGCATATTGCCAAGAACAGCATTGCTAATGGCAGTATTTGCATCCAAAATCGACTGCGCTTTAGAAGTGTTCGTAGATGTGGCCGGTGGAGACAGCTCTTCCACATCCAAACTCTCCTCAGAGTCTTCAAATCCCGATCCAATAGCCTTGACCATTCCTGAAATATCCACGAAGTTTATTGTAGTTATATTATAAGTCCCTTTAGGCACCCCAATTAGGCTTACGCGCCCGAATAACCCTTAGGCACCACCAAATTATAAAGGCTAAGCCCCGTAGATGCCGAAGACACCTGATTGCAGCTAGTATTGAATACTATCCGAAACTTAACGAAGAGGAAACATAAGGAAATTATACGCATTTTACATCGAAAAAATCCGCTGAGGCATAAAAATACTTGAGAAAATTTGCAAGAAAACTGGGCTACCAAAATTTTGTAATTTGAAATTTTGTTAAATATTAGGGATATATCGCGAAGGGATATAGCCGAAGATTTTTATTCCTACTAATAATTTTTAATGTTTTCCAGTGTAAAAAGATGTGCCCTGTATTCTCTTTGGACATTCCCCACCCTCAAGTTTCGGATAATACTGCCTGCGATAATATTGATAGCATACCTGCAGCGTCCCCAATTCCAATCGGAATAGATCCAGAATTATCCTGCCCAATTCTTCGCTTAAATGGTCTCATTTGGGAGCCAATCACACTTTTCACTGTCGCTTTCGCAGAAATAGGGGATGGTACTAAAATAATTAAATTGGGCTAGTTATTTCCATATAAAGCTCGCTACCTGTTTGAGGCTGAGATTGACCATCATGGGATTCAATTGCAGTTGTCACACTCGAAACACTACCGCTGCCAGGCAAATTCTTCTGAGAGATACCAATTAAACAGCCGGAAGTGCGACTCAAAAATCCCACTAAATTCACTTATGAAGGTGAGAAAAAGAGGCATAATAAAAAATTTACAATCGCCGCCCATAGTGGAGGCTTGGTTCTCATGAATTGATGAATCACTCGAAGCGTTTGATATAGGGCCAGTGGTACCAGAGATCTCGGTTCCAGTTATACGAGTCAAATCTCGTTGATTATCCAAATGTTCTCGGGCTTTGCGGAATATCGGATCAATCGGACGCGAGGAAAAGTCGACCTGCAAAATGCTATGTACTATTTTAATTTGACTTTTTTTTCTTCATAAATCATTGTATTTTCTAAATACTAATAGTAATTTACTACACAAATTAAATATTTACTTTATAGCTATTTGGACTGCTCATATATTTAAGTCTATTATAATTTACAGTGAATTTAATCTATAGTTCTCTTGCTAATGTAATAAGGAAAAATATTGAACGGATTGTGAATATATAATTACGAGAAAAACCGTACCGGCCGTCCACTTTCGTCGAAATATAATCCCATGCCTTGGCTTTGTAATTGCGCCTTAGCCGTTGTTAAAACATTGTTTACATAATTCATCATAACGGTCGTGGACACCTAAAATATGTCATTATCATAGACTTAGCTCTACGTATTCCGACTTTACCGGTTTAGAAGGTTCCGCTGTGGAAGTCGGCGGTTTTTTCTTCTCTTCATCCTTCGCGTCCATACCTAAAATGTGAAAAGTATACCTTTTAATAGAAAATGCAAACCCCAATATATTTTAAGCAAGACAAGGTAAATAGAAAGGCCATACTATTGGCTAATGATAACATTTCATAATCACTTGCGAATAAAGAATAAAAACTTTGTAACCGTTTTACTGACGTAACAAAATACAGAATTTTTTTTATTTGATTGGAGGTAAGCCATATTGGCTGTACCATATATCATACATATTGGCTGTATATATCGTAGTTTAACGTGAAAATCAGGTAAGAGTGACATGCACTAGTTTAAATGAATTTAAACAAGTTCACGTCACTGTAAACTAATTTTCTCTTTAAACAATAACATATAAAATAATACCACTTTTTCAAAACATGTACTTCTCATTTATCACTTACTTAACATGTAGACGCCGCTTTTACGATGCCGCTGTGCATCTGCTGCCGATGACGCGGCCACCGGTCCAGGCACACTCTGTGGCGTGCTTGTTGTCGGACGAGGTGATGGATTTTTTCTGAAATTTTTCTCTTATGTTAAAGGGAAGCAGCGTTGATAATAAATTCTAATACTTGTTTTGGGTTCCTATATTTTGTTGCTGGAAATTATTCTGTGCCCTTTTGAAAGTCTCGGTATAATGCATTTCTGTCGCCGCTAGCAAATTCGCAGCCGCATCAATCCCGGCTGTAGTAAACTCTTGAGCGGAATTTTCGGCTGTGGTGCCATTGCCGGGGATTCCAGAAGTACCGCTAGTAAGAGATCGGGTTGCAGCAGAAGCGCCTCCGCTCGCCAACGGGAAAGCAGATGAGAGAGTTGAGGCGACGGAGCTGTTTGGAGCAGTTGAGTTCGATTGACTCGTCTAAAAGAGTGAAAGTTAAGTAAAGCATTAAGTGACAATCAATTCAATGAGTACTATACGAGTTTTTATTCTCATAAATTATTAATATAAAGTAAGGTCGTATTATTTTTATCACTATTTCGCTACGTACATCAAAGAAAAATTTGCTCCTTCACTGTGTTAATAGAAAGAATGAATTTAAATATAATGATTTTGTTCAAAGCAGATAATATTTCAATTTCGTAGTGACTCTAATAAATAAACAACATACCATAAAACTCCCCGCGACCATCGCAGCTGAAAGCTGCGCAGCTAACGACGGCATCCCGCCACCAGCAATGCTGATAGCCGGTTGTGTGTGCTGTGATGCTTGAGATAACCTCTCGTGACCACGAGACTGGGCTGGCGAAGGTCGTTGATGAGGCGATGGAGCCGCAACGAGCGGTGACCTTGCAGCTTGCATAGCGGCTGTTGTTATGGCCCCGTTTCCTCCACTGGCCGCCGGGAGCGGCACACTCAGTGGCACGTTCATAGCTGCTGCGACTGCTGCTAGCGATTTTTGGAGACTCTCTGTCATAGGCTCTGGAGAGCGCAGGGCGTTTAATCCGAGCTGCTTGATTTCTCCGAGTTGTGCCTGGAAATAATATCATACATAATTGATATGATTAAACAAACTAACATGCAGAGAAGGTGAGAACATGCTGGCTTTCCTGGGTGCTGGGTCAACGGGAATTGGTGGTTTAGGAGAAACCGACACATTCTCATTCGACTGTTGTTGTTGCGTGGAAGAGTTGTACTGAGCAGAAGACATGACTGGTGTTGCGCCTCCGGCTGAAGTGTTTAGTGATCCCGCAGCACTGGCCGCTCCAGTTAGATGCATCGAAACTGAGCTGCTTAACGGATTGATAGCTTGCGGTCGGACTAACTGAAAATGCTTCACTGATTAAAACAATTGCAAAAAAGCGCGGAAAATGTTTTTTCTCACTTAGATGCATTCAATATTCATAGTAGCCTGCTATATGACACGGGAATGTAATTTCAAAACGTTACTCACCTCGGAAGCGGCCTCATGAATGGCTGTCTGTCCCGCGTGATGTTGCTGTTGTTGTTGAGCTACCGCCGCCAATTGCTGTTGCTGCAGAAGTAATTGCTGAACAGCGGTTGCCGTTTGCTGATTGTTTGCTCCCGCAAAAGCTCCCTGAAGATGCTGACTTGCCATCTGGTGTAGTGCAGGATGAGCGCGCAGTTGAGCTGCTAGTCCACCGCCTCCTGCAACACCGCCACCACCCAATAGGGCGTTTTGAAGCCAAAGAGCTTCAAGGTGGTCCCCTCCACCAGCTCCTCCCAGAAGGGGTTTAAATCCAGCTAATCCAGCGGCAGGAGTTCCATAGTGAGCAGCTTGGGCAGTGTGAGTCGCTGTGCCCATTTTCGCTGCCATCTAAATTTGGAATTTAGGAGACACCTTAAAACCATACTAGTAAACCGTCCAAACTATAAACACGAACATTTCAAATCTGAGGTGCACTTTCTGTAAAGCAGTGTCGATTTCCTTGCAAAACTGATGCTTTTCTGGGGGTGATTCGGAAGTTTATAATCAGATAATTTGTTTTGATCGCCTACTTTTGTGTAGGATTTATAGAGTATGTAGGTTTCACTAACTATATCCTAGCTAACACTTAACTCAGCCTTGCGAGGAAGTTGCCGATGCCGGAGACATAGTGCAAAACAAATGTGCAACTTGAAATGTCCATGTCTAGAGGTTGAACGGTTTTTTCTTCTTCTTTCTTCAATCTTTTTCCTACTTATATAAAATGGCGTAGAAAAGAGTTCCGACAGGGCAAATGGCGATTTGAATTTGCGCCAAAACATAATTGCATGCCAAAGGGGTTAAAAGGGGCAGCTGAAAATTTTTAATGAGGGATTGCTCGGCAGGGGTCTCCTCTAGAGATTGGTAAAAAAATTGAGTGGGGCCTTATTAGAGTAAAAATTTTCACAGTCAACACTTTTCCCTATTAGAGGAGGCTCTGTTCAGCATCAGGGAAAGAGCCTCCTCTAATAGGGAAAAGTGTTGACTGTTAAAATTTTTACTCTAATAAGGCCCCACTCAAATTTTTTTACCAATCTCTAGAGGAGGCCCCTGCCGAGTAATCCCCCTCATTAAAAATTTTCAGCGGCCCCTTTTAACCCCTTTGCCATGCAATTATGTTTTGGCGCAAATTCAAATCGCCATTTGCCCTGTCGGAACTCTTTTCTACGCCATTTTATAAACATATTGAATCAGTATATAACACATGTTGCAGGAACTTTTTTCGAACTCAAACTATAATACACCTAGCGCGGTGGTCCCAAGAGCAAAGCTGCTTATAAAAAACTTTAAAAGAAAGAAAGTTGCCAAAAAATACTAGGGATCGGCGCACTCTCTCGTCGCATTTTTGGCGAATATCGGCAATTTTTCAAATTTTTTAAAGGAAGTTGGAAAATCTAAAGAAACGTTAACCTAGATAATTTAGTTGTCTAAAAAGGAGCAAAAAATCCCGATGGCGTCACTTTGTAAACAACAGAGAAAAATCAATTCTCCCAACATACACTTTTTGGTTAGAGAAATAAATTGAGCTTTTGCTATTCGAGCTTTGGTTAATAACGTTGTTATTTTGTTGCAAACCGAGAATGTCCCAAATCAAAAGTTGCGTAACTTCGGCTGCTCTACCATTCTGTCAAAAAAAGTTTTCAACTTCAATGGAAAAAAACATCTACTTTTTCCAAAAGCTCGGTTATTTCGTAACCGAGCTTTAGGCCGAGCTTTAAACCGAGCTTTTGGAAAAAGTAGATGTTTTTTTCCATTGAAGTTGAAAACTTTTTTTGACAGAATGGTAGGGTAGGCAATCGTCATGTACCTATTTTATGAATAACCCAATAATGTCAATATCTATGAAAAACTATAAAATAGTTCAAAACTATAGTATGGGTTTCAAACGGATATTGATTCTAATCATTGCTTCTGGAACAATCTAGAAAACGAGCAATGGCTCAATCGAGATACCCGAGTCTCAGATAAATTGAGCCATTATTCATCTTCTAGAATGTTCCAGATGCAGTGATCAGTATCAATATTCATTTAAAACTATACTATAGTTTTCAACTATTTTAGTTTTTCATAGATATTGACATCATTGGAGTAACGGAAATATTTTTGATGGTATTGATTTTTAAAAATTTTGACATATTACAAAAATATTAACCTGGTGAACAAGCGAATTCTGCAAATTCATTGACATGGAAGTAGTCAAATCCCGGTTGAATGCAGCTGCAACGACCGCAGCGGCGGCGGCATTCGCCCGATCTGTAGCATTATTGGCACCGTTCGTTGTTCCTGTTGGTCCGGCCGCTGACTTCTGAGGATTATTGATTGCATGCGTGGATGTTCCAGAACTTCCGCCGGCGTTGGGCAAATACTCATTCTGAGCCCTGAAATTAAGCATTTTATTTTATACTGATTAAAGTTTGCTGAACTGTAAATATGCTTGTAATTTCACCCTTTTAGCAAAGGAAAGTATCATATCCTCTTCTACTTGTTAAATCTCACTCTATCAATGTAACGTACTATTTTTTATTTGTTCGTGCTGTTCCATTTTGGTCGTAGCCAAGGTTAGTCAATAGTCCTAGTCTTGAAGAGAAATACTTAAAATATGTCTTATCTTGTAATAACTTTCCAAAATATATATTGATAAGTACCGCAAAGAAATTGTGATGATGTTAAGAAATTGCTAATATACCATTCGAATTCTTTGGTGCTACATACAGAAGGAATTCAGCTTGGAGATTGTCTGCTAATAAATAAAACAGACATAATTAATATTTCGTCGTGGCGAGTTCCAAAATTTGATATGAGACTGATATTTTTGATTTTGAGGTTGGAAATAGAATTAACTTTGACTTTTTGCCGCACAAATATGCCATAAAACTACGTAGAGGACCAACTCATTCTTACAAGAGCAAGATTTATTAAAACAAATTCAAAACAAAATAACTAACGTAAAATACGAATGTTTCAAAATAAATATTTAATTATCTTCCTGAGTTCAGAAATATCCATCCTGAGGTTTATCCGATACTATTTTGCTTTCGATTTCATTTTTGGGCTATTGATCTCTCCCTTTTTCCTAGCTTCAAGCAAAAATTTTTTCTGAATGAGGCACCTTCTCAGATTAGTACGGGCCAGTTCTTTTTTTAGTTGTGCACTCAATTTTTCGTCGTTATTTATAACGCTTTCGACAATTATTGCGGTCGGGTCTTTATTATAATCGCTATTATTATTATTAAGGAGAGCACCGCCGACACTTCCACCACCGGCTGTCGTCATAAAGCTATTATTTTCGATATTTGTCAAATTTGTGTTGTTCAGAGCCATCAATGGTTGCACAACTTCCGCATAGGATTTGTTACTATTTTCGCTAATATTAATGTTTTGGTACATAGCCTCTGGCGGTTGAAGAGCAGACGGAGCAAAAGTAGCGGCGGCAGTAATTTGCATGCCCAAAGGGCTGCTCTCGCTACTTTCTTTTCCAACGCTACAATTAGTGGATATTGTTAGTATTGCTCCAAAATGTCAGTCTATTTTGGGGTGTAAATTTCCTGTGTCTTGGTAAAAGGAATTTTAGAGCAGTAGACTTTAAACTTTCTTTAAAAACTTTAAACGTTTCCAACTTAAAAAATCTAGACTTACACTTAATTTAAACTGAACACTCGTAAATTAATTTTGAAAAAAGTTAGCTAGATTATAACTACAAATAAGCCCAGAAGATATCAAACTGAAAGATTAATCTCACTATGAGCAATTTTCGTATATGCAGGGCCATAAAAAGATTGTATAAAATATTGATTAAAATTGTGTGACTAAAGTTTTTGAGGATTATTCTGTTTCCAATCACATGACAAAACTTAGAATACTCTATTCACTTCCCATCCCAAAACCAAAATTCTCTCTACAGTAGTAATTTATCACACATTCCTTTTATAAAGTATTATTTTCCATAAATTTCCTTGGGTGAACTATGGATCCTGATATTATTTCTGACAAATATTTTGGGAAAAACTCATTGCGGGGCTATTAGTGTTGCAGATTTTTCCAACAGATTTGTAAAACTTTTAAGCTACAAATTTCCTTATCCCTGTTCCCTAGTCCGTTGTCGCTTCCTTTTTCAAAACTGTTTTAGGGACGGCTTGAGACAATTTGTAAAATATATTGTGCTGAAATGTTAGCTGCGAAAAAGGAGACAACAAGGTACTTAAAACTTTATTTTTGATATAAAACTTGGCAAAACATTCTAAAAAGCGTCTTAATCGGCGTTTCAAGGAATAAAAGATTCGTTCTAATAAACAAACAGTATATTAAATAAAAAGTTGCGTGTACTTGTGTAAAAGTGACTCATTTGTTTCATTTCACTTTCTTGAAAACACCGATTTTGACGAAAATGGCAGTAAATGAAAATTACTTTAATAGATTTTGCTGCTGCAAAGTTGCGAGTAGTTGCGCGTCATGCTGTTGGCCGGCGTGTTGTTGGTGCTGCGGCTGGTGTTGAGCTTGTTGTTGAGCGGCCATTTGTGCGGCCTGTAGCAATGCCATTTGCTGCTGGGACTGTGTCTGTCCGCTCTGACTCTGAATATGTTGCCGGAGGAGTATGGCGCGAGCATGTTGTACGCCAAAATTGAAGAAAAACCTAAATTTAAAAGTGTGGCTATATATTCTGTAAATAATCATATAACACAACGTTATTAGACTACAATTTCAGCCTAGAAGAACATTTTCTATTTTAATTTGCATTTTCTCCAATTATTATTCTCGAATCAAATTTGATTTTACTAGAATATAATAAAATATTTAAAATATGTTTGGTTTTATTCATTTTCTTCACTGAGCACTCATAAATAATTTAAAATAATACCTGAGTGTGTTAATATCACTAAGTGGAAGGTCCATCCCATTAGCCATCGCCGATGGCTGAACGTCCAAATTGACCTTTTGATATGTAGCCATATCGAAATACGGAATGCTTACAGTGGGCTAAAACATATTACTGTGAAGAGTGCTTAGCAAATAAAAATTAAGCTTTACCTGAAAAATTGGCCATGCCAAACTCGGAACTGTTGTTCCTGAAATAAAGTCATTAGATAACAAATCCACCATTACGCAATTTTAAATCCTGCCTGCATTAGCAGCAGCGGCGGCGGCAGCAGCCGCAGCCTGAGTTTGAGATGTCTGCGTAGTATTCGCTGAACCGGCCCCACTCGCGTGAACAGCGGCTGCCACAGCTGCCAATTGTTGCTAAATTAAATAATTGTTGCTGAGAATGTTTTTGGATATCAGTACATATGTTGTCAAAGTTATTTTATGTCGTGCTGCCAATCAAGATATAGTTATTGCCTCAATTGTAAACGACCCCTAAGCGAGTCGAAAATTTGTGTGGGAAAATTCTACGAAACATCTACGAATTACACAAAAAATTGCTCAGTAACGACCCTAAAAATCACAATGAGTATTTTTATATGATATATAGCATATATACCAGCCTGCTCTCTAGTAAAGTTAATAAATTTCTAATTCATAAACTTATTCTGCTAAATTTCATTATGAGCTTTCTCATCTGCCCTCTCTTTCCTTTTCTTTAGTAAATTAAGGCTCAACAAAATATTTTAGTGTAAATTCGTGACAAATTATTCTTTTCTATTAAGCGTTCCTCCGAAAAAATTTGGAGGATAAATTTTGTGATCCAAAATTGAAATCCAACCATTTATCTATCGAGCTAAGCTTTACCTGCAATTGTTGATGCTGTGCATTTGAGGTTTGAGTGGCCGCCTGCACTCCCGCTAAATGATGCTGATGTTGTTGAGCGAGTGTGTGCGCAGCTAATTGTTGCTGCGCAGTCTGGTGAGGTTGGGGCGTCGCAGAGGTGACCTGATGTTGCTGTGCAGCCTGGGCAGCAGCTTGATGTTGTTGAACGAGCTGCTGTTGAAATGCGGTCAGACCGTGAAAATTTAGCGCCTAAAGACCACTGAGTTATGCCATCAGTGAAGTAATCAGATTCTTACCCCGTGCTGTTGTATGCCTGCTTGAGCATGTTGCTGCTGCTGCTGTTGTTGTTGCTGCTGTTGGGCCGCTGCTTGCGCTGCCGCTGCTGCTTGCGCAAGGGCTGCCGGGGACGTACTTACATTATGACCAACCTGCAATAAAATTTATGATATTACTGATAACAGTTCTCAGGAATAAAATATCCTAAGCCATTAGGGTTTACAATTTTATTTGTCACTAAAAGAAATAAAATATTAGCAATAATAACAAAATCTCATCCAGTGATTTTATATAGGCCAGTTTTAGTCAACGGTTTTGGGATGGTTTTGTTATAAAGAGGAATTTGTTTGTGGCAATGGGCACGTTATGTATCATTTCAGTTCGAAACACCGCGCTTACTTGCATATTAGATTGCAGGAACTGTAGCAGTTGTTGTGGCGGAACGCCTGCCTGAAGTGCGTTTTGAATAATAGCGTCGAAAGACGGATTTGTAGCTTGCTGAGCCGGAGCTGCGTTGCCCAGCTGTTGCGACTGTTGGGACTGCGCGGCTGAAGTGTTGTCCATATATTACTTCTATTTGGTATATAGTCTATGCAATATTCTGTCAAATTCAAAGGGTCGAAGTGCACAACGCAATGAGAATCTTAGGAAATAAATATCACAAAATACTAATTCGACTGGTATCTGCTAGAGGTTTCTCGTGTAGAGCGGCCTGAGATTTAATAACAATAACGAAGTGGCTGTAGCTTGACTGGCTAACTTAGAGTAGAAAGTGATTAACGGAATTGTCATTCAAACAATATTGATTTCGGCCAAAGTCGGGAATGTGACTATCTACTGACTCAGGAGAAGTGACAAAATAGTTGACGTATAATTTATTTGTGTTAAAATTTGCGCTGGAACTCTGCATGCGAGGTTTGGCATTATAGGCTGATAAGAGCCAAAATGGGCGACGTGAAATTCGATTAATAAATCAGTTATAGCGGAATACTTGTGGTCTTTCGGCAGTCGCCTGAAACACAATTTAATTTAGAACAAATTCACTTATTTTGTATGATCGATGGTATTTAACCGGCGAGGGGAATTAGTTCAAGACAGGAAACGTGCAGACTAAACGCATTTGTCAGTAAATCAAGTTTGGCTCGGTGAGCCAGTGGGTACTGGTGCACTGATGTAGGGTAGTATTGGTAAAATATAACGAATCTCCTGGTATGGGATGCGAAAATATTCCACTTCCATTCGTTTTGGATGTTTAAGTATGTCTTAAAGTTCACTTCCTTTTATCGATATAAAAACAGTAATCATATAGCATCAGGATTCATATATAATCAACCAAACATTCAGTATAAATATCAAAATAAACAGGAAATACTTAAACTATAATTGCATGTGTATGGTATGAAATTTAAGGTAGCATGATAGCATGGACATAGCTAGGGACACACATATTTTTTTTAAATTTTAACAATTTCTGAACTAAATTGGAAAACGCAATCAAACTGCTATATACGTAATAATAAGTTGTTTGAATGTGCCCATATTCGATAGGTCTTAGGGTCATACATCCACGTCAAGTGCATTTTTCTTCCTCATCACCTTCGTTTTTATCAATCAATTGCCTAGGTTAACTCAAATCGATGGGCGGCGTCGTGGATTGGGAAGATGCTTGCATCACACTCAAGGTCTGAGTTCTTAATGAGGACCATGTGTCCTTATGCTTTGACGTATAAAATATCACTTCGAGAGAATCACTCTCAGAAAGCGAACATGGCAATTGCCACTATCTTACGAAAAGAAAATTGCGTATATTCGGACCAAGGCTCAGCTTCGCTCGCGTACAATGCGAGACGTGCCTTGACTGAGGGAGTCACATACACGGTGAGAGTGCATAATGTAACCTTGTTGTAATCAATATCAATGGTAAATAAAGTGCCTTGAGGTCGGGACAGTCGTAACAAACGAACTGACTTAGAATCGCCAGCAAAATTCATGTCTAAAGAGACGAACGAAATAAGGAAGCAAAATTTTATAGACGCAAATCAATGTTACTGAAATAGAAGGAAATATAGCATTAATATGTGTCTTCTATAATGGGAAAGATCGAGTCTTCATCGATGCGTCTTCGGCTACAAGAACAAGCTACGATTGGTGGTATAGACTATTTGGTGGGTATATAGAAAATATAATATCCGAATTTTTCGAAATAAAAATAGCATGCAAATCTTGAATTGTAAGGCTATCGTACCGTTATGATTAGAAGGCAAAAATAATCAGGATAATAAATCGATAGGAACTGTGTGTCACTGCAATAAATTGTTTTAAATTAAATAATAAAAAAATAACACCTTATGAGGGGGACATCGTTAGTAGGCGAAAATGTAATCTCTTTACCTAGTATTTCAGTGCAGTGTTGCCACTTTTGGAACTGCATTCTTAGGGGTGCTTATTTTATTTTTCAGAGGTGCATTCTTAGGGGTGCTTATTTTTGAAATGTACCTATTTTAGGGTAATTTTTAGCGGGGAATCCGAATTTGAGGTCAAAATTTAGCTAAATATAGACAAATTTAGACAAAATGTACCTAAAATGACCTAATTTTTATGGTTTCCAGTGCTTATTTTTGGGGTCACGGTTTCATTTTCAAGTGCATTCTATCCAGTTCTTATTTTTGGGGTCACGGTTTCATTTTCAAGTGCATTCTATCCAGTTCTTATTTTTGGGGTCACGGTTTCATTTTCAAGTGCATTCTATCCAGTGCTTATTTTTGGGGTCACGGTTTCATTTTCAAGTGCATTCTATCCAGTGCTTATTTTTGGGGTCACGGTTTCATTTTCAAGTGCATTCTATCCAGTTCTTATTTTTGGGGTCACGGTTTCATTTTCAAGTGCATTCTATCCAGTGCTTATTTTTGGGGTCACGGTTTCATTTTCAAGTGCATTCTATCCAGTGCTTATTTTTGGGGTCACGGTTTCATTTTCAAGTGCATTCTATCCAGTGCTTATTTTTGGGGTCACGGTTTCATTTTCAAGTGCATTCTATCCAGTGCTTATTTTTGGGGTCATGGTTTCATTTTCAAGTGCATTCTATCCAGTGCTTATTTTTGGTGTAACGGTTTCATTTTCAAGTGCATTCTATATAGCCCTTATTTTTGTGGTCACGGTTTCATTTTCAAGTGCATTCTATCCAGTGCTTATTTTTGGTGTAACGGTTTCATTTTCAAGTGCATTCTATATAGCCCTTATTTTTCTTAGGGGTGCTTTTTTTTCTCTGTAAGTAGAAAACACTGTCAATTGACCTGACCCAGAAGGCTGGACTTGCTGGCAGCAGTAATGGTTAACACTCAGCCTATCTGGGCCGGCCCCAAGAACGTAAGAGGTTGGAGCGGCCGAAGGCCGCGACGGTCGACCGCACCCTAACGCTGGACTGGCCTAAGAACGCTGGCTGGCCCAAGAATTCTGGACTGACCTAAGAAGAGAGGCCGGGCCCAATAACGTAGGGGTTGGAGCGGCCGAAGGCCGCGACGGTCGACCGCACCCTCACTCAAAATTAGACTAAAGCATGGTATTCAGACTCCCGAACCGCACCCGTTGAGCGGCCGAAGGCCGCGAAGTCGGCGTCAGCCGACCTAGGTTTTTTTCCAGCGCCGAAGGCGCTGGAAAAAAGCCTAGTCATTGGTCTATTTCAATGATATAGGTATGTTTTCCGTAATTATATCATCATTTAAACGTTTTCTAAGAGAATAATTTGGCGAAGTATTTGCTGAAAAGTGATTGATCACAAACTTTAAATAAACTTAGTGTAGTGACATCTGACAAATTTTAACATGATAGGATGTTCCATAGCTCGTTCCGTTTTATTTTCTTTCGCTTTTTTCTCACATTTTTTGGCGAGATACCGTTTTTCTGAGGATTCTTTTCCATAGAAACAAACGGAGAAATAGAGGATGGAAGTAAGAAAATTCAATTCTTTTCGTTTGGCGAACAATCGCATTGTTTTTCTGACAAAAAACACGATTTTCAAATTTCAATTTCGCGCAAAAAGTGCAGTTTTAGGAAAAACGGACTTTTCCTCCCTCGCTATGTGTCTATGTGTTGATGGATATCACTGCGGAAAAACGATATCTCCTCAATAAACGTGAGTAAAATTAAACGAAAATAAAAATGACAAAACTTTTGAAACAACCAAATATTAAAAGGGTACCTGTAAAATAAAAATACATTCATTGGATCAAATTATTTAAAATATCATTAAGATAGATTTTCATATTAAAAAGAGCAAATATTCTGCGGAAAGAATGATGCGAATTATAAAAACCATTCAATGTTCGCAATATTCAATACTCTTCACACTACACTTCACATTTTAAAACCCTACAAATTGCCCTCGCAACATGCTCCATACATAAAAATAATCCAAATGCGTCATACGGTCCCTCAAAAGGTGCTCCCCGTGTGTGTTTTGCCCGAAATGGGTCGGAAAATAGTGAAGGGACCGGTCGCAAAAATCGATTCGGATGTCTGGCATGCAGCCAACTCACACATATCAGTGCATAGGGAAGCAGCAGAGACCAAACAGCCTCGCACAGCCTTGTCAGTCAGTCTCACTGGAGTGGGTCTGGCAATGATTGGCTTCGTTCGCTGAAGTCCCACATCATGCACACATCAACAACAATCAGAAATAGAGGGCAAAAATAGGAGGAAATCATTTAACACACGAACAACTGACAGTGATAGTTTAAAAATACCTAAAATGTAAAGCATTCCTTCCTTTCGCTTGAGTGTAAAATGTATATAACGGCGGAAAAAGCAGATGACTTGTGAAAAGAAAAACACACATAACTGAGCGCTATTTCGAGAGAAAATTGACAAATAGTGAAACCAAAGTTTCAGTGAAAACGGGCGCCAGAATATATAGTGTCATCGACGTTCTAGAACGACAGTGAGTGTAAAAATGATTACTATTTACAAGCCCTGTTAGAAAATAAGAGAAAAATACCATACTCTGTGACATCAAAAAGGCTCACGTTAGAAAAACTTCTTGAGTAATACACACAATAATTTTCATGCAAAACTCCAAATGTATCGTCTGCTTTTTTTGAGGAATACGTTTCCAAAGTCCAAAAAGTTCAATCCAACGGGAAACTTGGGCCCACAATTGCTGAATAAAATAATGAAATTCTATTTGCTAAAGCCATTAAAAGTTTTAAACGTCGTCTCGCTTAGTGAGAAACTTCAATTAATGTCAACGGAACCATAATTGAGAGACAGCGGAAGAGCTTTTTAGTTTCTGCGGATATAACATAGGAAACAGAAGTCGTATCCAAACGCCGAGGCGAGTAGTGGGCAAAATAATAAGCCAAATTATTGACTCGAGGAAATTGTAAAAACCTGAACCAAGAACCGGAGGGAATTAATGAAATCCATATATAGGCGAGTTTCCAAATCTAGGTCGGATATAAAAAGTGAAAACAATTATCGAATGAGCATGAAATTATACTCATGGAGTAGAAGAATTATTACGCGGAGTTGTACAAGTCAATAATTAGATTTCATAAAATAGAAAAAGTTAGCAAACGGTTTGAAAAATACTTTGCAGTGCTAATTTTTAAATTATTGCGAAAAATCGTACTGTTGATACAGAAACAAATTAGCGAGAACTTATTAGAACAGTTCTGAGAAATACGTTTTTGATGCTGAGAAAACTTCGAATAATAGGAAGCCTACGAATTTTGGGTGGCGCTGGCAAAGCAATTAACACAAACAAACATTCCGGTGAACAGTAATTGGTTTTGCAAAATTCAATAGGCCAATTATTTCGTCACAAAAATAAAACTACACGGAATAAAAATGTCTGTCTGAGCATTAAAATAATACGTAGGCGTTAAACACCGCAAATAATATCAATAAATTGATCAGAAAGGTGAAACAGGGGAATTTTTATAGGTGCTCTTTTCTTCTTTGGTCTCAAACCGACGGAAGAACGAACCTAATCGAAAGTGAAAAGAAAAATGTGGAGGGACACGAGCCACGACCTTCAAAATGTAAAGTCATTAAAATCAAAATAAATAAATAGCGAGTCACAAGGGAAGGAAACTTTTACAATCAGCACCAGCAAAGAATCAGGTCCCGGTCGATCGGCGAGTGTACTTTGCTTTCAAAGAGGACATATTGCCGAGAGACTATCACCACACTCTCTAACCGTCTGTCTCCTCAATCTGTCTCACATATTTCCCTTTTCGATAGTGTTATGAAGTTGCAAAGACAAATAGCGAGTTCATTGGAGAGCGGCGAAAGACGAACCGTTTAATTGGACTCTTGGAGAATTATGTTTTAATACATGGGCAAGGCAATGTTATCATCACCGTCTCGTCCTTTGCAATGTCCTTTCAAAGAAATTGTAAAGGAAATGTGAGTCAACAAAAAGTGGAATGAGTAGAAAGAATTCGAGATACAAAAAAGGACATTTGGGAAGTACTGGACTTTGTGTAATAAAAGTTATATATGCGTAAACACGTCTGCTTCTGTGGCGGAAAAAGGAATAGTGTAACAATTTCAAGAGTAATGAAAACTATTTCTATACAAATGTGCAAGAAGGTTAAAATGATCGATATCTAAGTTTTTATAGTAAGGAAGTCGACAGATTCGATTCGACAGACGGTGAGGCCGAAGATCTATTTTTTTAATAAGAGTGCGTTCGATTCCAGCAGACATGCATATATTTTGTGTAATCGCAAGGCTATTGTCAACGTTCACATTCAAGTAACAAAAGCGTAAATTATTTTGGAACGAAAGCATTTGTCTGGAATATGGAACGATTCGTCTGGAATATTGGCAGCGTTTGATTACAAAGTCTGTTATCAAGAGCAAATAAAACAATTAAGTACAAATGTTGCACAATAAATATTTTAAGGTTTTACTTAAACAATCGATTCTTTAATTAATATAAAACTGGGTTGATTGATCATGTGAATCAGTTAGGGAGTTTAAGCGAGCTAGCAATTCTGCTGTACAAGTCCCAATTTCAACACCCTCATCCTGGAAACCGATAATATTTGGTGTTTGTTTCTTGGTCTATTTATTTTAGACCGCATTGTTGAAATATACGGCTAGAAAGATTTCCGGCCAAAAGTCTCCCCTTGTCCAACCGAAAAAGAAGAAGAAAAAGAGAAGTGTATTTGTGTGCGTGCGGAAGTGGAAAGCAAATATTTGCTCTCATAGTCGCAAACTCTCAGCGAAAAATCCTCTCCATTCTATTTTTAACAATAGAGAAATTAAGAAAATCGGCAAACAGACCTGGAATTCCAACCCTCTTTAAACACTAATGAAGGCGGTAATAAAAATGGGTTTATAAAATAGCCGATATTAGATTTCAGTTTGGAATTTAGCACAAAGTCAACAGACGGACTAATCTTTGCAGGACAAGATATTTTCATGAGGGGAATACACCAGGACTTTTCACACAAGCATGTGACTAGGGAAATGGGACTGTAGCAAACTGGGACTATCAGTGGAAATTAACTACAAATAGCAAATTACTCTAGCGTAACGGACCATAAAAAGCACAGTTCTGTTATCAGTGAAAATCCACACGAAAACGATAAGCGAATTTGATGACTTCCTTTGTTACGATCATTTGAGGTCGTGATGTATTATGAAATATAATGCACTGACTATTAAAAATGGGGAAAATAAAGGCGAGAAATTAAAATAAAAGCAATAATTCGGTAACACGAGGGTTGATAATAATTTCTGGGGAGGTCGGGAAGACGGTATAATGCTGAGAGAAAATGAAGTACAATCCCTCTTCACAATTCTTTTTTAGGGCAAACTCGATTTCAAATTTGCGCCAAAATATAATCGCATGCCAAAGGGGTAAAAAGGAGCCGCTGAAAATTTTTAATGAGGGGGATTACTCGGCAGGGGTCTCCTGTAGAGATTGGTAAAAAAAATTTGAGTGGGGCCTTATTAGAGTAAAAATTTTCACAGTCAACACTTTTCCCTATTAGTGGAGGCTCTTTTCCTGATGCTGAACAGAGCCTCCTCTAATAGGGAAAAGTGTTGACTGTGAAAATTTTTACTCTAATAAGGCCCCACTCAAATTTTTTTTACCAATCTCTACAGGAGACCCCTGCCGAGTAATCCCCCTCATTAAAAATTTTCAGCGGCTCCTTTTTACCCCTTTGGCATGCGATTATATTTTGGCGCAAATTTGAAATCGAGTTTGCCCTAAAAAAGAATTGTGAAGAGGAATTGTAGGTGGCGGGAAGAAATAGCTGAAAATTACGGTTAAAGAACAATGAATAAATCATAAATACTCAAAAAACTATAACATGCACATATTTTAGTGTGAGTTATAAAAAAATAAAATGTTGCAGTAAAAAATATAAAAAGTAGGAATGAGAAAAATACGATGCAAAGAAATGAATACTTCGTGGTCAAAAGTTCAGGATGTTTTATCTCGCATCAGAGGACACAGAAAGTGATATTTTTAGGTCAAACAACACACTCCTGATAATAAATCAATAGACGACCCACATGACTAACAAACATATATAAAACACAGCCTTCCCACTCTCAGCCAATGGTCTCATTTTCCACTACTTCCGTTTCGCTGTGTAAAGTACAACTGATATTTTGAATAAAACAAGACAAGGTGGCAGAATAGAACTATGGACGAGCGGCGCTGGAAACGACAGAACTCTCTACACACGCACAAACAAAACAATACCAGAGATCGTGTTTCTGGCCGCAAAGCTGAGACAATAAGGTGGACCCTAAGGTACGTGGGGGCGTTTCCATATTGATTATTTATGTGACCAATTTAGAAATAAAAAGTGTTCGGATCTAAAAAACCGCAATTTCGTTTTGTCCTAAACCAAACTGCTTAGACGGAATGATGGGTTGGCACCTCATGTTTATCCCATATACAAACATATGCAGTAGTTGAGTGCATAGACATGACGTCAAAATTCACAAGATACATTATTGACATTTTACAAAGAGAAATATAAATAAAAAGCTTAAAGTGCTCAGGCTGAAAGATTCCACCTGGACAAAAAGTTACGGAGGACTGTTGCGTTGCGGGTGCCACGACTATATAATGTCGGATGCGAGTGAGGCAAGAAAGGGATGCAAGCCGTAGTACTCTCGGGCCCCCAGCACCCAATGACAACGGCAGTGTAGGCACGTTCTCTAACCCGACTCGGTCAATACCTGTCATGCTCACACGTCTGTGTCTCTTTATGTGCGCTGAGTTCTTCGGTGTTGGGTCCCGAAAAATGGGAGCAGACAGCCAAGTGGAGGGCAACGCGTCTCCGCTGCTTTTTATCGTTATTTCTCTAACAGTCTCTATGCGATGTATAACTACAATCCCAAGACCTACACAATGTGCTGCTATGTTCCTCGCGGGTTCTCTATATCTTTTCCATATCTCACATTTTTCTCTATATCTTTGTCTCGCTCTCTCTCTTGTTATTGAGTTTTGGGATTTTTCTTCCTCATAGCTTTCCTAAACGCGACATTTTCATTTAGGGAATTATGTGTACTGGATGTTTGAGGGGAGGAGAGAACGGAGATCATTGCCGACGTAAGGAAGAAATTGTCCGAGGAGAGCCAAAGCCTCCCGTAGTTTTATGGTGTCTAGCGAATTATACGTACCTTTTTATTCCGCGTAAAAGTGCTTTCTCATGGAGCGATGGGTGGGATCAGATAAAAGGGTAATGAATAAGATGAAGATAAAGGTTGCAAAGGGCGAAAAGTAGTCTGATTGTCGAAGGATTAAATTACTAATCTTTCGCTGTTTTTTGTGTGTACTTTGGAAGGTCACATTGCTGCACTTTGCTGTTCTATCTAATTATGGGATGAGCTTAATATAGAACGTGCATGCAAGACTAACTAGGTTAAGGCTGACTAGAGTTAGGAAAAAGGTTTTCCAAGAAGTTTTAAAAGACAGACGGAAAACCTCTGTTAGAATTAGAAGAAAGAAAATTGCATTACAGGAAACTATTTTTATTCTTTGAGTGACGAAGGTGAAAATATTTCTATAATCATGTGAACGTTAAATTTTTGAACAAGCGATTCACAAGTACGTTAGCATAGTTACTTTGAGTCAAAGCGCATTTAAACACAAAATCGCAACATTATAATAAAATGTTTTATCCTTTAAATATTAAAAGCCATTTGCAAAATGACATTATATTCAAACCATAAAGTTATAGTCATTTTACTTCAGAGAGCATTTATTTAATTCACTATCGAAGTCTTTGCAAAGAGAGACTTATAAAGCACACGTCAAAGTACCGCATTCACTTTGCTAAGGCCAAGTCAATTTATTATTCCTGGCACTTCTCCTGCTCGTTGACTCTACGGAATTTCTAAAAAGGTCACCACAAAACGCTTTCATCATTCCCTCGCACAGGTGCTCAACAGCTGACTCGTCGAGCGTGTCTAATATTCAATATGCTGTTACTAGGAACTACTACGGCTGCTATTCGTGTCTGCAAAAGAATGCCATTGGCCTTTGCCCTTTAAACTTCCTTTGTGTGTGACCCATCGCTCATTCCAAACTAAAAACAGAGACATTTTTAGATTATTTTTGCTCTCGTAGGCAGCTTATCCCGGCTGAGGAAGAGATTTCTATCTGTTATATTGTCGTTCTTTTGGAAGTTGCATCCGTATAAATCCAAACAACTGACTACTCTCGTCCAAAGGACGCAGGCCAATCAGCAAATGCTTTTCTCGCTTCTTTCAGCCGATAAAAAGGAATGAATAATTCCTTCCCTCCACTTTCGCATTTGCCAGACTAAAAAAGCGGAAAGAGGGACTGGAAACTGTTTCGGATTGCGAAAGGGTTCACAACGAGCGGAAAAGTATGAAAATTGCAGTGCACTTTGAACACGCGTTTAGAACGAGCAAAAATGCCCATTATGCGTATATGGTCATAATATTTAGGCCTGCTAGATACAAAAAATAGTTATAAGTTCAAATGTCTGAATGAAAATATGAAATGCATAAACTGTGGGGCTGGGTACAAATATATAATGGCTCAATCGCATAAATCACGAAATCAATGTAACGGAAGAAAATTTTGTGCAAAGTAAGACCAAAGCTCCGATCGAATATCTTTATATGTGTAGCCCAGGAAGGACTGCCATTTCGTAAGCGGTTTATCTGAGTTGTGCCAGAAAACAGAAGTGCTTTGTTGATAGGGACGAGATATTTGAACTCATATTTTTTATAGGAAAATATGCTCATTATACCTGCTATTTTATAAGACAATTGACGTAAGGGAAACTAATTTCTATCAGTCTGACGATATAGGGTGTGAAAAACCAAGAAAACTTATATTATCAAGAGTTAAGGTATAAGTAAACTTTTGACGGAGAAAGTGTGACAAGCCGTTATGTCGAACAGGCAGAATACACAGAGGTTAAAACGTATATAATAACAAGAGATGTAGACTAAAGAAAAATGTGGAAGATCCTGGCATTCACACTTCATTAAATGGCTGGCTTGCAAGCAGGAAGTGACACAAGTCCCTAAGTAATTAACTTTACGATTTTAGAAAACCGAAGAACACTGACTTATAAAGAATTTAGTTGATCTTTGAATTATCAAAAAAAATAAGTCGATCAGTATTGTCAGCTCTAATATATGTACTCACTATATTAGGAAGCATATTTGTGAAAAGTAAAAGTAAAAACTTACTTTCTGGGGTATAGTCATATGTTTCAACAATTAGAACACTGAATACTCTAAGATTAAAAAAAAAGAAAATTTCAAAAGTTCATCATACGAAAAGCGAAGATAAAACTACGCAAGGGATACTAATGATAGAATATTTCGGACAAAGCGACGCACTCAAAATAATGGCATGTAGTGGAGTGTTCGCGTTTCAATTACTTAAACTGCACTGATCGCAACGCGGATTTCGATGATATAAAAGAAGTAAGCATAATCCTCAAAATTAATCTCCCTCTATTTTGCAGCGTCACAAAAATAAATCGCCTCAGTTCTCTTCCCAGATTAAAGGTGAGTTAGCGCGTAATTTGAACGAAGCGATAATGGGAGCTATTGGCCTTGCAGCATAAATAGTTTTAAGTCGAACGTTCTCAGAACCACCGAGTTCGAAGAACCCAAGAAGATTAAATAAACTCTGACTTAAGGGAAGTGAAAGTTGAGACGTTATAAATTGTGATTTCTTCTGCAAAAATTATACAAAGAAACAGTACAACAACGAGTAAATTCAAATCGCCATTTGCCCTGTCGGAACTCTTTTCTACGCCATTTTAATAAAATTTTGTTAAGTACTTCTATAAGTTTTCCGTTCGAAAATTCCAAATAGCAATTTTCAAACGCAGTTGTATTCCCACAAACATGTCATTTCCATACTAAAAAGGATTTGCATCCTAATGCGTGCACGAAACACTATTTTCCCACTTCGTCGCCAAATTTAAAATGGCAAACGGTGAATTCAAAACATTTCGATATTATCATAAACAAATTTAAACAAAACTTGCTAAAAACGGAATTATGAAAAGTTCATTCTCCAAAATAAATTGCATAGCGAAGTTTCGAAATGCGAAGAGATGTAAGCGCTGGAAATTATGGGTATTTCAAGTTTATCTGTTACACTAAGATATTTACTGGAAAGCCAACATGACTGCTTACACATTTAAATTTCGAAGAATGTTTCTACTCATTTTACTAACTTTAACTCATTCAGCAAAACTATCAAGAAAACCAAGCCTAAACCTAAGCCTTCGCCCTAGCCTAAATCTAAGCCTATAATATGCCCTCTTAAGGGTTTTTACACAATGCCATACGCCAAATTTGTGACAGAAAAGAGACACACTTGTGACACAAATAGGCTTTTCGTCAAAATTTAAAGTACTGAAAAAAAGTGACTATCTGCCTATTTATTCGTTATGATGCAAAATTTTAACTGAATTTGGTTAATGAAGCCAAGTTTGCATAAGATATCACCATGTTCAGAACAAATATAATAAAATATACACAATAAACTAAGTGACTTTCGAGAAACCAAAGAAAACTTTATCAGTAAAACTTTAATGGCAACGTTTCCGTATGACGACGGAAGACCATATTTGCAACATGTTGAAACAAATCTCTCTTTGCCATCCCAAACCCGTCCAACCAGACTGAAATCTCCGAAATGCAAACTTTAGTGAAGTCAAAATAATCTGGGATATTTGCGCAGGTGAAAATATTTTTCATCGGCCATAACGGGGGAAACAAACAAATAGCATTCATTCATTATTCTGATGATCACTTTCACGCTCAATTCGACTTACTCGTCGCGCTCACAGTACAATACATTTCCATAAACATAGAGCTGAGATCCAATTAACGTTAACAGTTTTTGTCGCTGCTGTGGGAAACACCTCTATAAGCAGAGCTAAGGTGATATTCCACATACAATTTCTGAATGTGACACTACATTTTCTCTAAGCCGAATTGAAGATCGCGCCGCAGAATTGTGAGTTCCGCACGAAAACAACTAAAGTAATGAGTCGCTTTGCCCTACGGTTAGGCGTGCAATATTCTTGGAAAGGTGTCTAAGACCACCGCCGGATTTGGTCACTCCACAAATTATTCCTCCATTTACACCAATATACCGAGTGCCATGGCAACCGGACTATTGTGTGAATCGTCGTCAAACTATTTAAAGAATTGGAGTATGTATTCTTGAAACCAAATCATCGCATTGGTTTCAAATGTACGCATAAGTTGAAGCACAATTTAGACAATGGGGAAGCTTTGGGATTAAACCATTTATAAATATAAGAACATTTATAATTAAAATACCAATTAAAAAACTTTGGATAATTATTTGCTTGACAAGGGACCTCACTTCTATGAAACTTACTTCTAATAGTTTTTTTGGCATCAAACTATTTACTGTAGCGGCCTCCCATTTATTACAATAATTTTAAGCGTTACCCACTTCAGCTTCATTGTGTGTGGTCTATCAGTATAGGATGATGTAACGACATACGATCAATGATAGGAAAGATCGTTTATTGGATATTTGGAGTTCCTACGAAATTACTTTCGTAGAGCAAACTCAAAGTTTACCGAAAATGAGTAAATATAAAGTAATGCTTAAAAGTAAAATCGGATAAAACAAGAATGAAATGCTTAGAGCGCTGAACAGTATCACCTTTAATTCCAGGAAAGAACATACCAGGTGGCGACATAATTTCGCGGAATTTTATTTGTGCGTTTAAATTCGCGCCATTTCAGTTTAGCCCCTTTAGAAGGGGGCTAGCTTAAATCTGATATTACTAACCCTATCTAATATCCTATTCTAGATGGGGTTAGCAATATCAGATTTGAGCTAGCCCCCTTCTAAATGGGCTAAACTGAAAGGGCACGAATTTAAACGCACAAATATCATTCCGCGAATTTGGGGTACGGTAAAAACCCCCCTAGTTTAACATTTTTGGTCATAACTTTTTTCTGGAACATTCTAGAATTATGTGTAATGGCTTGAAATGAAGCTTAGGCTTAGGCTTATCGACCTTGGCTATCGATCGGTATATTGCATGCCGCATCTCGATTCAAGATTCTCGAGATTCAATTTTTTTTGTCTCTTTACTCTTGAATTTTCACGAAAATCAAGAGTAACGAGAGAAAAAAAATTGAATCTCGAGAATCTTGAATCGAGATGCGGCATGCAATATACCGATCGATAGCCAAGGTCGATAAGCCTAAGCCTAAGCTTCATTTCAAGCCATTACACATAATTCTAGAATGTTCCAGAAAAAAGTTATGACCAAAAATGTCAAACTAGGGGGGGTTTTTACCGGGGGGGTTTTTACCGTGCGCCGCGAATTTATGTCGCCACCTGGTACATATCAAAGATGTAGAGTGTTTTTTATTTGTTATTCTCATTGCAAAGTGATTTGGCTCAGATATTTGTAATATACGTGTTTGGCTCCTTTTCACTAACAAGGAACACTCACCTGGGGCAACGCTCACCTGGGGAAACGCGATGGCTAGGAATTTACCCCCACCTTGTGGGCATTCGAACGGTACCAGACTTTTCCCCATGCACCTTGAAAAAAAAGTTAGCGTGATACGGAAAATTGGATTTTTACAAGGAAAATGCGACAAAATCCGACTTCAGAGGCCGTTTTCGGGCGTTTTTGTCTATGAAAGTCACAAAAATAAAGACATGTTCGTGTTCCCCGTAATTTTTGGCCAAATAGCGACTTTTTCAGAATCTTTGAGGTAAAAATTTTCTCATTTTTTTTGCTACCAGGTGAAAAAATGTGAAAAAAATTTTCTCAAAAAATTCTGAAAAGGGGCTATATTACCCAAAAAATTACGGGGAACATGAACATGTCTTTATTTTTGTGACTTTCATAGACAAAAACGGTCATGCATAGGTCGGATTATATTTTTGAATGCGCGTAGGTCTTACCATCGAATAATATTCTCTTAGCAATAGTCTTCACTTAACTCCTAAGACCATCACGTCTTTAAATATTCAGTCGTTTGAAACTATGAAAAAAAATATAAGAATTTGTAAATATACTATGATCAATGTTTAAACTACTACTAAGTACTAAACAATTTGTAAATATAAAATAAAATGAGTACTGCCTGTTAGCAGTTACAATGAGCGATTTGAATATGTGGATTTGAATAGCCGCCAGTGGCGCTAATTCAATCTAGAAGGGGGCTAGCGCTACTCTGATATTGCTAAGTCCCCCTAAAATCTTATTCTAGAATGGTCTAGCAATATCAGATTAGCGCTAGCCCCTTCTAAATTGAATTGGCGCCACTGGCGGCAATTCAAATCGACATATTCAAATCGCTCATTGTAACTGCTAACAGGCAGTATATATTATGGTATACTTAAACACAAAAAGATATATAGCAATATCCAATTAACAGCTACACTTTAAACAACCAGGTGTACGTGCATATTTAAGATTATTATAAGCACGCAAGTCAAGTACAAAAATATGGTGACTCAGCAACAAAACAGCTTGAAATTTTTAGTTCATTAATTCTCGTAAAAAATCTGCATTGCAGATTTTTAACGGTCGATACACAGACTCGAGTTAGCTATTGCTCGACTTGCTAAGGCTGCGCATTGCTGCTCAGCTGTAAATTTAAAATGCAATACTGCCAGCTGCTGCCTTCCTAATTTAATTCATTCCTGAAAACTGACCGAAAAATTGAGTCACAGAGAAAGTATGCTGTCTATTTTTGGAGAATTTTAATTAACACTTTGGACGCATGTTGCACTCTCTTGTCACTATCAACAAAAGAAACGGGAAATAGTCTGCAAAGAAAAAATAATAGCTTCCAGCTCAATTTGGGAATTCAAAGAACGCTGCGCAATTTCGCGCTTTTATTAACAATGCCAAAATAATTACTGAGAAAACAATTCTCGGAAATTTATTAAATTGCAAAGTTGGATCTGTTGCCTTCTTCATATTTGGCCTTTAGCTTCTCTGTCAGCTCTTCCTCGGTCCACGTCGTTATTTTCATCTGCCTCATTTCTTTTAATAAAGCGACCCTCGCATAATTCAGACTCAAAGCGTCTTTTCGTAAAGCAGGAAGAGATGCGAGACATTTTGTCAGACTTACGCAAATCCTGGTCAAGATTAGCTGCCGAATCGTAACTCTTCTTTGGGATGTCGGAATTGTTGCCATAATTTTCTGAAAAAGGAAAACATTTACAGATATGTAAAAGTAATTTCCGTATTAAACAGTAATTTCCTGTATGCAACACATAAAGTATTACGAAAGCGGAGAGTCCATTGTCGCAATTTAAAGTACTGTATGTAGTGCATAAAACTTGAAAAAATTTTTACTCATAAGCCAAGTTTTTGCCTGGCGCGCTGTTTTCCGGCTTTTAAGATTCTGAGTTGCATAGCTTTACACTAGCTTAATCGGACCGGCTATCGCCGGTCCTCAAATCTAGACGATATCGAATCTATATCTAATCGAATCGAGTATAAATCGAATATATTTAAAGATATCACAAGATACCTTTCTTGATCTTAAAAAGCTTTTATCTCAAGATATCACAAGATACCTAAGATATCACAAGATACCTTTCTTGATCTTAAAAAGCTTTTATCTCAAGATATCACAAGATACCTAAGATATCACAAGATACCTTTCTTGATCTTAAAAAGCTTTTATCTCAAGATACCTAAGATATCACAAGATACCTTTCTTGATCTTAAAAAGCTTTTATCTCAAGATATCACAAGATACCTAAGATATCACAAGATACCTTTCTTGATCTTAAAAAGCTTTTATCTCAAGATATCACAAGATACCTAAGATTTTTTACAAGAGACATTGTTTTTTACCTAAGACATTTACAATCGATTTACAACTCATTTATCCATTTTACAATTCATTTACAATCGATCTACAACTCATTTATGCATTTTACAATTCATTTACAATCGATCTACAACTCATTTATCCATTTTACAATTCATTTACAATCGATTTACAACTCACAAAACCATTTTACAATTCATTACAATCGATTTACAACTCACAAAACCATTTTACAATTCATTTACAATCGATTTACAACTCATTTACCCATTTTACAATTCATTTACAATCGATTTACAACTCACAAAACCATTTTACAATTCATTTACAATCGATTTAGAACTCAATAACCCATTTTACAATTCATTTACAATCGATTTACAACTTATTCATCCATTTTACAATTCATTTACAATCGATTTACAACTCACAAGACCATTTTACAATTAATTTACAATCGATTTAGAACTCAATAACCCATTTTACAATTCATTTACAATCGATTTACAACTCATTCATCCATTTTACATTTCATCTACAATCGATTTACAACTCACAAAACCATTTTACAATTCATTTACAATCGATTTAGAACTCAATAACCCATTTTACAATTCATTTACAATCGATTTACAACTCACAAGACCATTTTACAATTCATTTACAATCGATTTACAACTCAATAACCCATTTTACAATTCATTTACAATCGATTTACAACTCACAAGACCATTTTACAATTCATTTACAATCGATTTAGAACTCAATAACCCATTTTACAATTCATTTACAATCGATTTACAACTTATTCATCCATTTTACAATTCATTTACAATCGATTTAGAACTCAATAACCCATTTTACAATTCATTTACAATCGATTTACAACTCATTCATCCATTTTACAATTCACTAGTAAGGTGGAAAGGGCGCGGCAAAGCCGCGCCCGTCGAATTCTCTTGTGTTTGGTATTAGTTATCATATTTTTCCTTTTCAAATTTTCGATTTTTCAGTTTTTCCATTTTCAATTTTCAGAATTTTTCAGTATTCTTCGGTATTCTTCAGGATTCTTCGGGATTCTTTCGGTTTTTTCCGTTAGAATCTCTGGTGGTTTGGTATTAGTTATCATATTTTTGTCAGTTGTCCACCCCAGGGTTGGCCAGTTGTCCTCCCCCGGGTTGGCCAGTTGTCCTCCCAGGGTTGGCCAGTTGTTCTGTCTCGAATCATGGATTTGGTAACTTAAATCTCGAATCATGGGTTTGGTAACTTAAATCTCGAATCATGGGTTTGGTAACTTAAATCTCGATTCGGTCTATGTCAACTTCAATCACAAATCATGGATTTGGTAACTTAAATCTCGAATCATGGGTTTGGTAACTTAAATCTCTAATCGGGGCTCTGTCAACTTCAGTCACAAATCATGGATTTGGTAACTTAAATCTCGAATCAGGGCTCTGTCAACTTCAGTCACAAATCGGGGCTCTGTCAACTTCAGTCACAAATCATGGATTTGGTAACTTAAATCTCGAATCATGGGTTTGGTAACTTAAATCTCGAATCGGGGCTCTGTCAACTTCAGTCACAAATCATGGATTTGGTAACTTAAATCTCGAATCATGGGTTTGGTAACTTAAATCTCGAATCGGGGCTCTGTCAACTTCAGTCACAAATCATGGATTTGGTAACTTAAATCTCGAATCATGGGTTTGGTAACTTAAATCTCGAATCGGTCTCTGTCAACTTCAATCACAAATTATGGATTTGGTAACTTAAATCTCGAATCATGGGTTTGGTAACTTAAATCTCGAATCGGGGCTCTGTCAACTTCAGTCACAAATCAGGGCTCTGTCAACTTCAGTCACAAATCAGGGCTCTGTCAACTTCAGTCACAAATCAGGGCTCTGTCAACTTCAATCACAAATCATGGATTTGGTAACTTAAATCTCGAATCATGGGTTTGGTAACTTAAATCTCTAATCGGGGCTCTGTCAACTTCAGTCACAAATCATGGATTTGGTAACTTAAATCTCGAATCAGGGCTCTGTCAACTTCAGTCACAAATCGGGGCTCTGTCAACTTCAGTCACAAATCATGGATTTGGTAACTTAAATCTCGAATCATGGGTTTGGTAACTTAAATCTCGAATCGGGGCTCTGTCAACTTCAGTCACAAATCATGGATTTGGTAACTTAAATCTCGAATCATGGGTTTGGTAACTTAAATCTCGAATCGGGGCTCTGTCAACTTCAGTCACAAATCATGGATTTGGTAACTTAAATCTCGAATCATGGGTTTGGTAACTTAAATCTCGAATCGGTCTCTGTCAACTTCAATCACAAATTATGGATTTGGTAACTTAAATCTCGAATCATGGGTTTGGTAACTTAAATCTCTAATCAGGGCTCTGTCAACTTCAGTCACAAATCGCGGCTCTGTCAACTTCAGTCACAAATCAGGGCTCTGTCATCTTCAGTCACACATTTCCTGCAATTTTCAGCTTTTTCGGCCTTCAAAAGTCAATTTTTCAAAAAATGGACTTTTCCGGAAAAAGCCACTTTTTGGGTCAAAAATCCCGAATCTGAACCCATTTTCGGATTCACCGTATCGAAATACCCCGTTCCTGCAATTTTCAGCTTTTTCGGCCTTCAAGAGTCAAATTTTCAAAAAATGGATTTTTCTGGAAAAAGCCACTTTTTGGGTCAAAAATCCAAAAACCGATTCCATTTTCGGATTCAGCGTATCGAAATACCCCATTCCTGCAATTTTCAGCTTTTTCGGCCTTCAAGAGTCAAATTTTCAAAAAATGGATTTTTCTGGAAAAAGCCACTTTTTGGGTCAAAAATCCGAAAACCGATTCCATTTTCGGATTCAGCGTATCGAAATACCCCATTCCTGCAATTTTCAGCTTTTTCGGCCTTCAAGAGTCAAATTTTCAAAAAATGGATTTTTCTGGATAAAGCCACTTTCTGGGTCAAAAATCCCGAATCTGACCTTCAAAACGTCTTAGGATCACTTTTTCTTGCATTCCGAGAGTTTTTGGTTTTGGAACCCCCCCCCCCCCCCCGGGACCCCCCTGGAAATCGAAATAAGCCCCCCATGAATTTTTTAAATTTTTTTTCCCGATAATTTTTCACCCTGAATCCGAATCCGTCTTCACTTTTTTCCACCGCTTGACAGATCTCGAGATCTCACCGTTCCAGACAGAGTCCACCTGCACATTATATATAGGAAAATTTACAATCGATTTACAACTCACAAGACCATTTTACAATTCATTTACAACTCATAAATCGATTTTACAATCGATTTGCCACACATAAATCGATTTTTTCGATAATTTATTCACATTCAGCAATTTCCACATTCAACTCACATTTGACTTGTTCATTCACATTCAGAAACATTCAGACACATTCAAAAACATTCAAAATTCACATTCAAAATCAGTCAAAATATCCAGGTTTTTTGCAAACTGTACAAGAAAAAGTTTTTTATTTTCAAAGATTTTTATATATTTTTTGGATAGGATTCTAGAAAACACTTGAATATATATCTATGCCAAATTTCAGCTCGATAGGTTTAATTTTTAATATACTTCGATTGAGACAGACAAACATTATTTCGTGCGACGGCTGTTTTATATACGATAAGAATCGATGGGTATTATTAAACAGATAATTCAAAATTTAACCTGCTCTTGGTTTAAGACTGATAGATTTATCCTCCAAATATATGCGGGAAGCATCCAGGATCATCGCAATGATGGGAAACATATCATATTTATGTTCGTCCGATATCCCAATTTCGATTAAATTTCCGTATGTAAGCTCGTTGTCAAGGTCGAAATTATGGAAAATGTTCATGATGTCGTTCGAAGTGGTCTTGCAAACTGGCCTATAAATTGGATTACGAAGCCTCCTATTACAATAAGTTTAAGAACTTATTTTTTCATGTTCAATAAAAATTTTACGTACAGTTTTGTCACTTGCAAGACTTTGTATGATATTTGAATATTTGAACTAACTTTCCAAATTTTGAACCACTTATTTATTACTGGAACCACATTATTACTTAGAGGAAGCACTTACACAGGCCGAAGCTTATTTCTTTCTAAGGCTAACTCAACAGGGCAATTCAAATAGATCTTAAACAATGGGATGTTCAGCGTCTTGCTTAACCTCAGGAATTGACGCCGCATGCTTTTCAGGTGGAATGTGTCGTCGAGAATCGCAAATTGTGGAACTTGTGCACAATTCGCGTCATTCCGATTGTAGTTCTCGCTGATCGAGGAAATAGTTCTTTTTACTTTTCGCTGCCAAACATGGCGGTTAAAATGAGCCACATTCTGAAATTTACCTGTAATTCAGACATTAATGAAAATTTGAGAAATGCAAAATCTTAATTTTTATTGAATCCTAGAAAACAATTCACTAATATTCAATTAAAACTAGAATAATATACCTGAAGCAGTGGATCAATTTCTTCCAACTCGTCATCAAACGAGAAAATCTGCGCACAACACGTCGACGATTTAGCGCTTGAGCAGCATTGCACATTTTCGCAAAGCATTGATTTCAGCGAATGAGCCAATGTGGTCTTTCCAGATGCAGGGATTCCAATTAGCATAATCACCACCATAGCTTTGCTAAAAAGCAAAATGAAAAACAATTGTACAAACTTATCAAAATTTAGAAGGTACTTCCCGTCTATTGTTGCAATATCACATTAGTCAATAATCTCTTTATTAAATAACATTCGTTCATATCCATCTCGAAAGATAAGTGAGATTTGTTAAAAACCAAGTGACCACCTTGTTCTTTGTCTTAAAAATTTTGCTATTAATCTTCATCTGGTTTGCAAATAAAAAACTTTGTGTAAGGCTCAGTGAATAGAATTTTAAGGGTTTTATAAAGTTCGCGAAAATGTTTCATATATAAAACGTTTTTCCACTTATATAAAAGCAAAATGGTCAAGAGGAATGAAATTTAAGTGATTATGCTGCTTTATAGTTATAAATAATAATGACCCTAAATGGATAATTTAAGCATATAATACTCTGTAAAGTACTCTTTAAATTAAGTGATATAAAATAATTGAAAGGCCATTAAATGCAAAGCACTATGCAAGATGGAATAGCTGCAGCTAAATAATAACAAAGTGAATATTTTCAAGACACAACACGAAGAGGAAATGAATGAATATGAATATCGCAGATGGGCAATGGAATATCTTAGGCACATTTTGAATGATATAAGTGAAAAATTAAATTAAGCAAATCTGAAATATAAAAAAGCTGCACGAAAAATTGTATAATTATGCTTTGGGAATGGGCACAAAATAGGAAAATGTAAATTATTAAAATGTACAATAGTGGCACTTTGAACATTTATACGAGTTTCTGGTACCAAGTTTGATGTTTCTTTTCAAAATGTTCCTGCAAAAATGTCGTATAATATGGAAAGAACTTAAAAAATTATCAAACCTTTTCGATAAATTGGCAGATACACGCCGATTTAGCGCAATGCTTTGGACGAAAATCACTCACACCTTCTACAGGACGAGTGGGAAATATCAGCTGCTTCTGAAAAACAATTATATATGTAAACTTATTTAAGTAACCTTCTGTAAAAAATGTTTCGATCTATTCGATTCCCATTTGAGAGCATATGTATACTTGTCGGCTTAGGAGTTAAGAATACATATGTCTATTTATGTGGCTGACAAAACGTCTTTATTAATAAATTTCGGAATTGGCCATTCCGTACCTTCATATATGCTTTGACGTATTGCTGCGAGTATTTCAAGAGTAGCTGATAAGACAGATCTTCCACTTCGGAGTCCGTTAATCTCACAGATCTGAGCGTCGAATGTGACTGGCCGGGAACTTGATTTGCTTGTCTGACTCTCACAAGACGCGCAACATCCTCATGACATCCATTTATTTCGTAATAAAGGAAAAGAATCTGAATATAAAGTAATTAGTAAGTAAAACCTTTATTGAAATGTTTACTCACCACAATTTTATGACATGACAATTGGCCTCGATCTTGCACGCCCACCATTAACTTGTAGGGAAGTGCGAGTTTATTGGCGTCTTTCACGGATTGCCTCAGGGCAATTGCAAGCTGCAAAAGTAAACAATGCTTAGTACAACGACTCATTTGATTCATTTTTGGCGAAAAACTGAGTATGTTGTTATGTCGTGAGAAATTTTAAAAATGTGTTTTAAAAAGTTCTCACTGTTTACATTGTTTGAAATTAGAAAAAATAGTATCAAAGTAGTGATTTCAAAATTTTTCTTGACCACTTACATGATTCCTGATGATTATACAGAAGAAAATACCAAGCAGCAGCATAAACATCCATATACAAGTGAATACCATTACGGGAAAACCACCGCTTGGTGAAGAAAATAACACTATCAACAGAACTATCACAGAGAGTAAAATCCACACTGGCAGGACACGCGAGTACAAAATACAGTAGCTAAATTTAACTTTGTCTGCACTTGTTTGTATTCATATGATTACCTGTTAAATCGAATATCAGACGTTATAGCCTTCATAACTTCCACATAAGTTGATGGCGGCAATCGAATTTGTGCGTGAGAAAGAATTTTGGGCATTTTGGCCGGATCATATTCGGGAGGAGAGAGCCAAGCGCAGTGCTCATTGACAGGATATACAGACGTAAGCACTTTCCCATTTTCTGGAAAAGAATGTGACGACTTTAGAAAATTTTAAAACATAACATACGAAAATCTTGCGGCTGCTCATCTCCTTGACTTGAGCTCGAAACTCCCATGATTACCTCATTCGATTTATTATTTGCCAAATTTCCTGTGGAATTGCTCCAGGAAGTGTTATCTTTGCTTGACTTCTTAGTGACAGTATTTTGCTCGTGTCTCGTGACCTGAATTTCCGCAATTCCGTTGTTTCCATTAGCTATGCTAGCAATATCAGTAGACGACTTTTGTTTTGACGGAGTTGTGTATGACACGCCATTAGATTTCGTGTTTTCGATGTTTGGAGTGTCGACATATGATTTGTCGTCATCGTGCAGTGGAACTTCATTCAAAGATAGCGGATCTTAAATATTAGTTTTATAAAATAAAAATATTATACGGATGCATCAAATATATGCAACGGATATCCGTAAGTGTCAGACAAAAACTGTAATCCTATACTAGTATTTGGCTACTGTGTCGTTTCTATGTACAATTTTTGTAAGTGCATTCTTAGGGATGCATAATGTCAGGTATTTGTCCAAAATTTTAAAAGTGCTTCCCCTGGAGCGTCCGAAGGCCGCGACGCTCGAACAACCTAATCCTGGCAATATACTGCCCAAAAATCGAGTGCCGAAGGCACTCCAGTCATGACTAGTCAACAATATATTTATGTGAACAACAAGCATCCAACTCCAATCCACCTCAAATAAAGATTTCGAAAATGTAAAAAACCATTCTGCGTCCATGCGGTATAGAAAAATCCTCATAATCTACTCTTAGATGTATACTATATCTACATACAATTACGTCAAAATCTGTGGTTTGCAACGAAAAGGTCTATCATGGAAACTACCTCACCTATTTTTGATACCTTTTCTGCATTTCCTCGCCTTTGATCCAATTTAGGCGGAATATCATCTAGAGATGTTTCCTTGAATTCTACCCATTCTGTACCCTGTTGCTGTTGTTTAGCCTTTTCATTACTCATTCCTTAATCCGTTACAGTTAAAATTTCATTACAATTGTCAGAAAAATTATAACTCGGTATGGAACCTATTTTGCGATAAAAACAGTGATTTAACAAAATTTTATTCAATTGCATTGGATAAATAATTGACATAATAAGATGAATGTACTACACAACAGACAAAATATCGATTCAAGAGAAAAATACATAACAAATTTTTAAAATGGGTAAATGAATAATGTAACCAGGTAAAGAACGCAGGATATCAACTGTCATTGGTTTCTCTGACTTTAAAGCTCGTTCAGTTGGTGCGACCTTCGACTGAAAATTAAAAAAATGAATCGACTGAAAAAGGCGACATTGACGGATAAAATTTAAACATTGTTTGTCTCTGAAGGAAAGCAAAAATTATTACGTTTAGATATGATATAATAATTTTCAAACTTGCGCCAATTTTGAACAAAATGGCAAAACGATTGAGCTATGAAAAATCAGACTTGCCCATAAGAAAACAAAAAAGGGTGAATTTATAGCAAAATCAAGCTAACATTTTACAGCGATGTTTTGTTGATTTGAAAATATAAAAAGAATAGTTCACTTACTATAGCTTCCTACGTCGATTTCATCTGGCAATTCGCTGATGGTCACATCAAAACGGTCCTGGACGCTGTTTAAGGTCTGAGCATCGGTTTCATCCGAGACAAATGTGATAGCTAATCCTTTGGTGCCAAAGCGACCAGCACGAGCGACCTAGATATGCTATTTGAGATTGATAATAATCAAGTTTTAAATAGTAAGTTAAATAATCAAACTAATATGTTTTATGTTCTTAAGGAAGATATTTCTGCCAATATACTAAAGATAGATATTATAGAAATTCTAAAGTTTTACTATTATTTTTCATTAAAAATTTGAGACTTAGCTCCAAATAACATAGTATATAATGTTAATTATCTATCTTTGACAGTATAATTTGCTTAAAATTATCATTTGCAGCTATCCTTCTCATTATTACTTTTACATTCACTGATAACGTTTCTAGCGTGAACACTAAAACTCACTCTATGCAGATACGTGTCAGTGTCTTCCGGCATATCATAGTTAAACACGATGTTAACACGTTCTATATCAATGCCACGGCCAAATAGATTAGTTGCGATGAGGATGCGCTTCTGGAAGTCCTTAAACTGCTGATAGCGCGCTAGTCGATCTTCCTGGCTCATCTGACGGTGAATTGCAATGCTTGGGAAATTCTGCTCAATGAGAAGCTGGTTTAGGGCCCGGCAACGGCTCACAGAACGCACAAAGATGACGACCTGAAAGGTTTAGTTAAGTTTTGCAGCAAATATGGTCATTACAAAACCATAATTTACCGTAAATCCTCCAATAAGTCCCCCGGGGGACTTATTGTTTCGTAAGGGTTTTCAAAAAAAATTTCAAATTTCAAACTCAATTTTCTCCGATATTTTCAATGACAAAGTTTTGGCATTGGGGTTTTTCTTACGTAACTCGACGAGATCTACACGAATATGCACTTAGTTTTTTTCGGGCGAGACCGCAAGTACGTTTGGCATTCTGTTTGAGGGGGGACTTATTTGAGGGGAGGGACTTAATTGAGGGGAGGGACTTATTAGAGGATTTACGGTATTTTCGCTATCGATATAGCAAATTAGAAAATCAAAATTTTTTCGTCAAAAAGGTCACATTCTACTATGAATGGCCTTGAAAGAAATACTTCCATTATTGGATTACTAGAAATGTATTTTTGAAATAAATTTTAGACAAAATCTGAATAATGCAATTTTCAAATAAAATTTGAGCCAATAGTTTTAATTACCTGATTGAACTCAAGCGCATCGAGCAAATCTAACAACTTGCGGTTCTTCTCATTCTCCTTGAGGCGGACGTAATACTGCTGCAGACCATGTAGAGTGAGCTTTGCTTCATCGTCGACATAAACTTCCATTGGCTAAACAAAATACGGTTCCATAAAGAGATCAATTAGTAGGAATAGGGAATCTAAATGCTATTTCGGGCTTGGGACCATATACTACTTTGTCGACAATGTTCGAAGTCCGGCAAAACTCAAAACAAGCTTGACTTTCTGTTTGAAATATGCTTTTCACACCGCTTCCGTCCCGAATGGCGGATCCAAACAGATGAGGAAGCGTTTTCAGGGCAGACGCCACGCTGAAGAGCTTGTAACTAAAACACATTGGGTTTTGATTTTTAACTCATAATTGCACCAATGACTACCTCAAAAGCGTTGATCTGCACCTTTCGCACTCAGTCACACTTGAAAAGTCAAGATCAACTGAGTTCGCTTCAGCCAGAACTGGCAGCCGGAAAACTTGTCATCTATCCCATGAATCATAAATCATTGTTACTCCCAACAGGGTCTCCTTTTTCAATGCACCGAAAATATTTTTGCGTTATTAGACACGCCGACATTGAATGTTGACAATACACGGTATGAGAGTGCCAGGGACAAGAGGTAGTGAAGGCTTACTTCTTGCATGAACTTCTTACAAACGACGCGCAAGTCCTTGGGCAGAGTGGCGCTGAACATCATCACCTGTTTCTCTTGAGGCGTCATTTTGAAAATTTCTTGCACATCACGTCGCATGTCTGAAATGAACAGATTGTACGTTGTTTTAAATTAACAACTTTCAATTTAAGTTGCCATAATTTCACAGTAGCGAAAATTATAACTAATATTGTGATATTTTTCTTTGTTACGTAGAATAGATATCCAAATGACATTACAATGAGCTCACATCACAAATTACGATGATTTGCGATAATGAAAGTTACTAGCATTAATTATAGCCCAAAATTTCTTACCAGCATCCCCGATCATACGATCACATTCATCCAAAACGAAGAATTTGATGTTCTTGAGTTTTAAATGTCCCGTTCTTCCCAAAGCGAGCAGTCGTCCAGGCGTTCCAACGACAATGTGCGGTGCATTATTCTTCAATGTATCCTCATCCTTCTTGATTGGCATACCGCCGAAAAATACTCCAACCTATAAGTATTGTATTTTAATTGCGATTATTAGATATGCTAAATATTACCTTAACGCCTGGCATATATTTGCTGAATCGTTCGTATTCCTTCGAGATCTGAAAAGCAAGCTCACGAGTGTGGCACATGACCAAAACCGACGCAACGCCGTCCTCTTGAGTGAGTTGCTGCAAAGTTGCCAACACGAATACGGCAGTCTTACCCATTCCGGATTTAGCTTGGCACACTATGTCCATACCGAGAATAGCCTGTGGAATGCATTCGTGTTGCACTGAAAATTTACAAAAACTATGCTGCAAATTGTAGACTAAATATACCAATTACAAAAATAATGATCTCTATTCCTTCGCAACATTTCCAATAATATGTTATATAAACATAAATTTTTGCAAATTATGAAATTCAAGACATTTTCCTCTAGCAATCCCCCTATATAGAAATGAAACCCGAAAGTAACCACGAACCATGCTAACTTTTCGAGACTAGCTCCTTTTTGGACGCATGATAGCTTAAAATGCTCCCCATGGAATTCTAATAAGGACTATCCAGGGACAAGTTGGCGCACTTCTCAAAATTTTGCAGATTTTTGCCAAAAAGTGTCATTTTTGCCACTTTTTTGGCCCCACATGCTAACTTTTCGAGACTAGCTCCTTTTTGGACGCATGACAGCTTAAAATGCTCCCCGTGGAATTCTAAGAAGGACTATCCGGGGACATTTTAACTCAGGACTCAAAAAAGAGGACTTTTTTGCCAAAAAGTGTCATTTTTGGCAAAGGTGCAGATGCCCCCAGGTGCAGATGGGCCCAGGCGCAGATGCACCCAGGTGCAGACGGGCCCAGTTGCAGGCGGACCCAGGTGCAGATGTGCCCAGGCGCAGATGCTACTGCTTAATATTCTAGAAACAGTACAAGCCGCGTTAGCGGCTTCGACCCCCTAAACCATTTATTTACTCCATAACAAACAACATTTAAATTTATTTTAAAATTAACAATTATCCCCAATTTTTTTACTAGCGCCGAAGGCGCTAGTAAATTTCTTATACGAAATAAGATTCCATGTAAAAAAGTAAAGCCTTTATGCCAAACGAGATTAAGCTGAAAAGCTAGTTTAACGAGTAAAGTTAAATCTTATTATTCTTACGTTCCCCAATAAATATACAATTATTTGCTGTGTTTTATCAGTAAACCCTCGATAAAAAGTTCATTTTATTACATTTAATACTAAACTGCGGAATTATAAAACCGAGTAGCAGTAGCAAAACACATTATACTTACCCTCGGACGGATGTTCAAAACCACAATCGATAATGGCTCGAAGAAGTTCTGGTCGAAGCATGAGATCGCGAAATCCGCTACTGTGAATACTCGCATAATTTCCCTAAATTTAAATCGCGTTAGTTTTATTTTCATTAGCACTTAATGGCAACTCTTCCAAACATCTAAAAACCAAGAAAACAAACCCAAAACAACCAACCAAAAAATAATCCTAAATAAACTCACTTTTATTTTCTTATTATCGCCGTTCGCAACTCCATCGGTTTTCGACTGATCGTGGGTCTCATCCTATAAATAAAATTAATAGCACGGAGTTAAATCAAATAAATGTAAATGATTCCCATACCTGCTCGTCTTCGTAATCGAGAAGTTGTTCGTCATCCATTTCGGTAGCAATTTTGACCGATTCTTTGGAAAGTAGCTTGAAGGTGTCTGAAATGTGAGTCCGTATAAATAGTATCCTTAATACCCTTGAGCCGTCGCGCGTTGATTGTGCCCGTTACAAAGAATAGAGGAAAATTGGGTAAATGGACAAGTTCGGACTAAGAGCAAACGTGGAAACAGTTCTTAAACGCGCAAGGAAAGGAACGAGTAATTAAGAAAGAGGAATTCAGTCAACAGAGACATTTCAACACCGGCCATGATGAGTCCCATCAGGAAGAGTGGTACGGTATGCATTTTTGAATGAGAATTTTATTCTGAGCGCAATTTAACATTGATGTTTGGCGCGCTATGTTGCGTATTTTGATTAGTCATTAGAGTAAATGAGGTGATAAGTGTAGAGAGAAGATTTTAATAAAAAGGCTATTTTACATCCTTTGGCATGATACATTTTCTCTGTTGGTTGTAACCATTGAAGTCCCGGGCGGAAAACATACTGTAAAGCGGGCTTTAAATTCTTGGCACTCGATCAATCAATTTGCGCCATTTTATTTGAATTTTTTATATGCCTTAACACATTTTATTGTTTGGCAAATAACGGTGTTGAACTGAATATGCAGGCGTTATATTGTTTGTGTTTCGTATTTGACCAAAATTCATTTGGAATGCAATACCTTTCAGGATATGAAAGACAATTTCTAGCATGAGATTCTGTAAAGTAACGCATGAAATGCAGTTGTTTTTACACGAATAAAAATGCATCCCTAATTGGAGGTAGCAATATAGGCAGGTGCAGTACACCATTTCTAACTTGAAGCCGGCAATGAAATATTTCCTTCTCATAAAAGCCTTCATTCGAGAATCTAATGAATAAATATTTGTGATTCTATTTTACGGCATTTATTTAACGTAAAATTTAGTGCGTTTCTAGCACAACGAAATATATAATCCTTTGCATTTAACTTTATGTATATCTCGCATACACAAGAAACCTTACCTGTATAATAAACGTAACACGTCGGCTCCTTTTGCATGGTTTTGTTTCAAAAAGTGTGACAGGCCTGTTTTTGTCGTTAAAATCCCGAGATTTTTGGTACATACCCTAATTTGCGTACGGCGAGTCCGAATTTGACCTCAGATCATGGGTGGTCCCGCCACGAAAGTTGGGAAAATCGCGTTTTTGTTAAAAAACGGCCAAAAAATGACCATTTTTGATGCGTTACGTCAAAAATAATTGCAGATTCGGACTCAGCGCATCAAAAAACCCCTAAAAACACATTTTGCTGACATTCCAAAAAAATTTCATTTTTTGGCCATTTTTTACCATAGGGGGTTCCACATGGATTTTGAAAAAAATCGATTTTTTGAAAATGTGGAAAATTCTTCTGCAATGAGTGTTTTTAGGGGTAATTCGATGCGCTGATTCCGAATCTGTAATTATTTTTAACGTAAAGCGTCAAAAATGGCCGTTTTCGGACGATCAGTTGTGGGTTTTTCGTCTCAAGTTCGAATCCCAGGTCCGTCAATCAATTTTTTTCTCGCGAAATTACTTTCTTTTGTTAACAAATAACACCAAATTCATATTCGGCGGATATTAATTGATTAAAAATTTGAAACCGTAAAATGAAATATCATCAATACTAATTTTCTTGCACCATTTTGTGATAATTTTCGCCCAAAAACGTCAAAAAACGCAATTTTCCCAACTTTCGTGGCGGGACCACCCTCGATCTGAGGTCAAATTCGGATTCGCCGTATCCGAAATAGGGTATGTACCAAAAATCCCGGTCCGTTTCGAACGTTCTACTTCACATTTTCAGCAAAATACACGAAAATGGCCATTTTTGGGCAAAAAAACCGAAAAAATGTCGAAATGGGCCCAAATTTACTCTTGTCCAAGATTTTTTATGAAAAAGTAAAATTTGAAGTGTTCCTCGATCAGACTGGATAAGTGAAATATCAATCCATGTGATTATTATTTCTAAATCGGGTCTCAAAGTTGGCATATTTAACACTGAAAAACGCAAAGTGTACCAACTTTGAAGTCCAAAATATAAATAATAATCACACGGATGAATATTTCACCCCAGGTATGATCGGGCAACACTTCAACTTGCTTCCTGGCAAAAAAAATCTTTCATAAGAGGAGATTTGATTTTTGGCTGAAATTGGCCGCCACGCTTTTTGAAACAAGAGGAGCCGACGTGGTAAGTATGTTCATTGATTTACCTGTCAAAGAATATATACATATATCTCAACTCAATGTTTATAATAAAGATGCAACATAATGCTGTTACTTTTATAGACTTCAAAATGACCGGAAGTACACACGAGGAAATATCGACGGTTTCACCGGCTTCTTCCTATCCAACTACGGCGGACGATGATTCTGTTTTTCGCACTCCATCTATGAGCCTCAGAGGACGAAAGCGAAAATCAACATATGACGACACGTCTTATGATTACTCTCTTAATATGGTAAGGTCAATCTAATAATAGGAGAAAGTGGATGTTTGGGCACCAAGTAAATGTATTTACAAGTTTCCAAAAATATATAAGTCTGCGAATACTCTGCAAATGCTAAAAATATGCCTCACAAATCATAACATATACGGTTTGTAACCATATAAAGCTAAACATTTTTATCTGGTATTTTTGAAAGTTTAAACATGTTTCCTCTTCAGATTTTATCATTGAAGAATTGTCATTATAAATTGTAAAAATATAAGAAAGACGTCCAAATTATTAATTTAACAGTCGTTTGTTTTATTCTACTAGTGTATAAACTAGCTGTCCTACGCCGCCGCTCTCGCGGCGTCCCCCCCCCCCGCAAAAAAATGTTTGTCTAAAAAATTGTCTAAAAAATTTTGTCTATATTTTGTCTAAATTTTTTGAAAATCGGTATCAGCACATCCGTACGAACATTTTAAGCTATCACTTGCCCAGAACTGACCGTTGAAAGTGGTCTAAACGTCAGTGGACAGACAGACCACGCACGGACAGACACTGGCTTCTTAGTAAAGTAACATAATTTCAGCCAAAACGCGGTCGACCTAAAGGTGTTGGTGCTGCTCGTACAAAAACTACTCCATTGGAACGGAAGCCGCGTGCTGGTGGCTTGCACAAAGATGCACATTCTCGTGAACCAGACCCGTCCGGTCTGTTTGCTGCACTGAAGACTGGTAGAAACATCAATGTGAGTTTCTATATGTGAGCTTCGTAGCAAGCAGGGGATACCTGGTTTACAACACCGAAATGTTTACCTAGCTGACATATTTTTCTGGCTATGAAATTATTATATTTCAGGACATCGTTGAAAAATGGATTGTTAGTTATGAAAATGCACCTGACCAGGCGATCATCCAAATCCTCCAATTGATGATTACTTGCTGTGGCTGCTCTGGGCATATTGATTCTAACATGGTTCATAATATGGAATTCAAGTAAGCTATTTTTATTTTTTGAAAAATTTTCAGTTTTTCAATGTTAATATGATCAGGACTTATTAATTAATTTTATGTATAAATATGAAACACATCTAAGATTGCACTCATAGGAAATTTTTGTAGAAAATGAGTGAATTTCACTATATGAGAATTATTCGTTTTTGTAACGAATTATAGAATTATTTTAAAATGAAATATTACACATATGTTTTTATCGACAATGTATTGCAGACCATTTCTATACAAAAACTTTCTTCTACAATGGAAGCAAGTAGTGTTGTGCAAACTTTAATATTCGTAAAAAATAAATAGTTAAAAATAAATAAAACATATTACAAACGCCACTAAAATGATGAAGAGCTTTATATTAAGAAACATTATTGCGAAGCTCACGGAGGAATTCGATGAAGACTCAGGCAACGACTATCCGCTAGTTTTGGCAGGTCCGCAATGGAAAAAGTTTCGTCAGAATATCGGAGATTTTCTTAGAGTATGTTTGACATTTATTGAAGTTATCCAATAATCTGAGTATTTTTAGCTTTTTGTTGTGAAATGTAAATCCGGCATTATTTTTGACGTGAGCCTTATGGACAGCCTTATACAGCTACTAACCGGTTTGGCAGATAGCCAGCTCAGGGCCTTTCGTCATACAGCAACTTTTGCAGGTATTTAGAGTAACTGATATTCTATCGCAAAATACAAAACATTTTCACGAATTTAGCTTCATATTTTGAGTTATCTTTCGTTATGTATGCTGAGTTATGTAGCGCAAATTTGCTTTTCTCTGCGTACAAAAGAGTATATGTATAGAATAATCGCATTTAAATGTCGCAGGCATGGTGTAATACACTAGCGCTTGTATATAGGAGTAGGGCATATAAAGTTCGAACCCGGGTCATGTTCTTGAGGGCATGAGGCTTGCAACAATCATTTGCATGACTCTAATCACTCGAGAAGAAAGCAAAGGCTGATTGTTAATCACTAAGCGATTAGGTTTATGAATTGCTTAGCTTCAAAAATCAGCTATAAGTGTTTTTGATTCTAAAATTTCTAATTTTTCTATTGAATGTTAGTGCATAAACATTTCGCGAACTTACTAATACGTCTCAAACGATTAGTTTCTACATTTACTTAGAAAGTAATTGAAATGAGAAATATAGATATGGTTTTTAGCCATGAAGCTATCATCGGCAATCGTGGAAGTGGTTGTCGATTTGGCAAGACTAAAGGAGAAAAATGCGATTCAAGTGGAAACCGAGAAAGCTAAGCTCCGTCAAATGGGCACAAGCGAACGTTTGGAGCTGCTTCTTGCTACGAAAGATGATGTAATCTTTATTCAATTTTTATCGGTGACAGTGGCACCTAACTTTTGACCAAACCTTTTAAGTATAACTAACTTTTTTACGAAGTTTATCTTTCTTTTTACATTAAAAATATTTTAACTTTCTATATTGAAAAATTTCACACGTAGTTTTAGCTTTTCACGAATTTTTTGATTTTAGGCGATTTACAAAAACACCAACCTCCTAAAGGCGGTCATCATGACCAAATGTATACTTTCTGAGAGACTCATCTTTACCTTTAGAACCAGGCTATTGGGACTTTACTATGAAATTATTTCTCAAGTTTTTAATGGTTATGCATTTTGGATAATCTTCATGGCCCTTCTTAAGTTGGGAGCATGCTTTTCATTGAAATTTATTTGAAAAATGAATAATTTGGTGCCCTTCCAAACTTTTTGGCAACCATGTGAATTTTTCATGATCGTGCCATTTGATTTTCTCTCCATCAAATTTTTTGAAGGAGCATACGTTCAGTAGTGATCACAGGTCTGGAATAATAATGGTTATTTAGCTGGACCACAAAATTGATGAGCTATCTTCAATGATCCAATACATGTTTAAAAGTGTCTTCGTCCACAGATACCGGTGAGTTTATAATTTTATTAGCAATATCACAATAAGAACGTATTTTAAGTGATGTGGTGCCAGACGTAAGATGTATTTGCATCGGAGAACTGGGCAATTGGATGCAAAGTCATCCGGCATATTTCCTTGAAGATTCTTACCTCAAATACATTGGATGGAGCTTATTTGATAAGGTCATTTTCAAGTATCTTTATTTAAAACTGCATATTTTTATAAAGAACAGGTTTTTAAGCAAACTTTATCAATGAGTTCGTGAGGTATCTTCTTTCCATAAAAACTTTGTCTAATTTTAGTTCGCCGATGTGCGCCTGAAATGCATATCTTCACTTTTGGCACTGTACAGTCACGATGCTTTAGTTAGCCGTTTGGAGCTATTTACGAACAAGTTTAAAGATCGCTTGGTATCAATGGTTATGGATGTAGATACAGATGTTGCTATAAAGTCGTGCCAGCTAATGACCCACATATATAGGTATGATTACCGTTTTTTATTCAAACTTAAAAATCAAAATGAGCACTCTGTTTAGTATGGAAAACCACTAATATACAATGCTCAAATATATTCAAACATTTTTGTGTGGAATGCACTAAATTATATAAATTTCGTTAATGAATTATGTATCACTAGGCTTTTTTCCAGCGCCTTCGGCGCTGGAAAAAAAACTAGGTCGGCTGGCGCCGACTTCGCGGCCTTCGGCCGCTCAAAGGGTGCGGTTCGGCAGTCTGAGTACCATGCTTTAGTCTAATTTTGAGTGAGGGTGCGGTCGACCGTCGCGGCCTTCGGCCGCTCCAACCCCTACGTTATTGGGCCCGGCCTCTCTTCTTAGGTCAGTCCAGAATTCTTTGGCCAGCCAGCGTTCTTAGGCCAGGCCAGCGTTAGGGTGCGGTCGACCGTCGCGGCCTTCGGCCGCTCCAACCCCTTACGTTCTTGGGGCCGGCCCAGATAGGCTGAGGGTATACCATTACTGCTGCCAGCAAGTCCAGCCTTCGGAGTCAGGTCAATTGACAGTCTAGCGTTTTCTACTTACAGACAAAAATAAGCACTGGATAGAATCGACTTTCCCAAAATTTTGGACACACGGACAAAAATAAGCACCCCTAAGAATCGACTTTCCCAAAATTTTGGACACACGGACAAAAATAAGCACCCCTAAGAATCGACTTTCCCAAAATTTTGGACACACGGACAAAAATAAGCACCACTAAGAATCGACTTTCCCAAAATTTTGGACACACGGACAAAAATAAGCACCCCTAAGAATCGACTTTCCCAAAATTTTGGACACACGGACAAAAATAAGCACTATAGAGAATGCGCTTTCCCAAAATTTTGGACACACGGACAAAAATAAGCACTATAGAGAATGCGCTTTCCCAAAATTTTGGACACACGGACAAAAATAAGCACTATAGAGAATGCGCTTTCCCAAAATTTTGGACACACGGACAAAAATAAGCACTATAGAGAATGCGCTTTCCCAAAATTTTGGACACACGGACAAAAATTTGGGTACAATTTAGCTAAATTTTGTCTAAATTTGTCTACATTTTAGCTAAATTTTGACCTCAAAATCGGATTCCCCGCTAAAAATTACCCTAATTAGGTACCTGTCTAAAATTAAGCACCCCTAAGAATGCACCTCTGAAAAATGAAATAAGCACCCCTAAGAATGAGTTCCAAAAAGTGGCAACACTGCACTGAAATACTAGGTAAAAGGATACATTTCAGAGCGTTTCCAAATCTATTGGAACTAAAAGATTGTGGCCCTATCTATGAAGTTGTTTACTGCAACAATCGAGCCCTAGCCATAGCAGCGGGCGAATTCCTCAATGCTCGAGTATTTGCGGCCACCGATTTCTCGCAACATTACGGTGATCCGAATCAAATAAACCAATTGACAGCACAAGAAAGCAGGCAACTCATCACCGACTTAGTCACCTTCTACATTGAGGGTGCGGTGCACAACCATGCCGCTTTTCTTGTTGACGCTTTGATCGATACTAGTCCGATGTTGAAGGATTGGCAAAATCAAGTCGATATGCTTCTGAGTGGAGAAGGTGGGAATTTTTAATATGGTTCTTAAAGTGCTTCTGAGATTAGTAGATTATGTTGTTTGTAAATAACCTTGACAATATTTTGAAGAATCATATAACAATTCACTCCTTCATTATAAGACTCGTTATAGCACGTTATTAATATAATGTTTCACAGCTCCGAGTATATCTATATAGAATTATCGTAATACTCCAAGTATTCTTCCTGTGTATAGCTTGTTTTCTTCCTCTATTAATCGTACGAAAACAGCACTACTATTTTGCAAAGAGCAAATTGGACAAAGGGAACCCAATCAATTATTGGTATAGACAGAATTCATTGGAATAATAAAGCAGAAGGACGCATCTTACCAGGTAGAATTACAATCAGCCCAGCCTCGTATTTGTTTTTTGCAGAGCCCTGACTCTGTCTTTTATTGATTGGGTTCCCTTTGTGCTGGAGTAATTAGCTTAAGAGATAGCTTAAGAATAGAGGACGAAAACAATCCATACACAGGGGGAGTAATTCAAGATATTACGGTAAGATACTTTTATCAAAACATTACACTGCATTTGTTTACAGCTGACCGGTTTGACACGGAACTCGTGGAGGTTATGTGTTGCGCTGTTAGACAAGCTGCAACAGGCGAGAATCCAGTTGGCCGTACAAATCCAAAACGAGGCCCAGTTCCTGCAATGAAGGACACAAAGGCACTGCAAGATGAGCGGATCCGCATTTCGGAGATATTCATTCCATCCCTGCCTCGACTTTTAGCACAGGTGAAATTTGAATCATTTGATTAACAACATTCTGACTAAGTATCTTAATTCATTATTGGGTATGTCATTAACCGATGTCGATACGCGGGAGTTCTGTATTTTCGTTATAAACATTTCATGTATATTTTTAGTTTATTGCCGACCAGTCAAAAGTATTGAACCTCACTACTTTGCCGCTATACTTTCAACTGGAGATGTATCCAAACGCTCGCTTTGGACGAGTGAGATTTTCGTTTTGTTACATGTTTACACGTGATTCACTTTGCTTTATAGCATCTCGAAGAACTTATGATGATGTTGGACCGAATTGTGGAGCAGCATTCCGATGACGAAATACTCAGAAATGTAGCCAAAATTGTGCAGTACTTCTCTGAAAATATCGCAGTCGCTCAACAGACTGAGCCGGCTAGACTTCGACTAGTTGACGGCGTTGCGTTGCAACTCAGACAAGGCATGCAACGTTTCGTTGAAGAGGAGGAGGAAAGACTCGATGAAGAAGATGAGGCAGCTCTTCTGGCTAGTTACAGAAAAATGACGGCATTCGCCAGGTAAAGGAATTTTTTGCACTTCTCTGATTCCATACACACAATATGTATATTTAATTTCCTGATAGTTTAGTGCTGCATTACATAGTTTTGAAAGCATGTCAGACTAAGGTCGCAATAGCGATTGGTGCTTTGTTGGTTAGCCTATTTTGGTCTATCACCGATCGGTTTTCTAATTCTGTCGTTTTAGGGTCGGTTTGGTATCCAAAATTTATTTTTTGTTTCTGAAAACATGCGTTTTTAAGAAAAATACGTCAAAATTTGGCACATTTTTGCTAGCTGAAAAGGTGAGGTAGCAAAAATATGAAAAACCGACCCTGAAACGCCAGAATTAGTGGTCAAAAACAGACCGGTCATAGATGGCTAACTAGCAAATCACGCACCAATAGTGAATCGCTATTGTGACCTTAGCCTTAAAAAATCCAGTGTTAACTAACATAATCTCTTCAGAAATAAACTAGCCATACGAACGGTTTTTAAACGTGTATTGCTTGCACATTTGCGCATCCTTAGATCGCAATTATGCATATTAAAAATTCTGAACAAAATTTTCCGAAATTAATACTTACAATTGTGATCGTAATTTGTATATATCTTTAACTTATATGAAAGGCTAATGCTTTATGAAATGCACAATTCATCAATTATAACTGTTTCAGCTTTATGGATATTCGTCGATGGGATGTATGGGATATGACGGTGAATCTATTGAACAATTCACACAAATTCCAATCGGCGGATTTGGTGGAGAAGGGAGTAAATTGGTTGCTCCAAAGTCTCGTGTGCGATTTGAAAAACGTCACAGACGGCAATTACAACGAGGTTCGTTTTCAGCAAATACTCAAAGTTACATTTTGATTTGCAGGATTTTATTCGAAGACTGAAGAAAAGACGTGACCAATTTCTCGTGTGCACTCAAGATATATTACGTGAAGGCGCTTCTGGCGTTGAACATGTGAGTTCACTATAGATTTTATAGCCATGAAGCAGGCATATTTTAGACCTACTTGTGCCTCTGTGACGTTCTCGTGTTTTTCAATTGGAAATTGGCTGCCGATGCCGCGCAAAATGACCTGATGCAATCTCTGCCGGTGAAACTTGACCCAGAGTTTTCGCAAAGAATTAATTCTTTCGTGGTCGATAATGTATTCGTCTCACAGGAGGAGGAAAGTTGTAAGTACACAGCTGTATTTATGTTTTAGTTGTTTCTTAATTTTAAGCATTTCTTAAAAATGCATTTAAGAACATAAATTGTTTTTGCGATTTGTTACAATAACCATCTAAATGTTTTTCATTACAGTCATAAACATGGACGACCATACTCAAATTAATCTGATGTACAAACGCAGAAATTTACTTGGTCAATATTGCAAATTAATTATGCATGGCGTGCTGCCGGTTACTGATGCAGCTTTGGTTCTGCGCTATTACACTAAGGTAAAAGTTTATATATATGCTAATGTATTATTTAAAAGATATTTAGTTCTATAATGATTTCGGTGATATTCTCAAGCATTTGCTTCAAAAATGCAAAGAGATGGACAAAGTCTCAGCAGCCAAAGCAGCGATTCTGTCTTTGATCAACTCCTATGAAGAACTCAAAGTATTCCCGCCTCTGCCGAGTCTGCAATTTATTAATTCTTATATTTTTAGACACTTTCACCGGATCACTATGTAGATCCAAATTCCGATGACTTTACAGGTATATTAAGTATGTTCACATTTACATCTGTACAATTAATCTGTTACAGGGCTACGGGAATTGGCCAGGCGCTTTGCGCTTTCTTTCGGCCCAGATAGTGTCAAGAATAGAGATGCGATCGCAATGATACATAAGTAAGTGGCCTAGTTCATTCGCCTCCAAATTTTCACTTTGGAAGTAAAAGTTTTTAAACAAAAACTATTTTGGTTAAAACACATTTTGTACAAAAGATGTTTTGTCTTGATAGAGGAGCATAGGATTATGTCTGTGCTTCAGCAATGGATACCCTCTCTCATTTTCGCTTGTGGCAAGATGAAACATCTTGTATTTACGCACCAATTGTTCTTCGTTTCCAATTTCGTAATAGTAATGCTGATTTCAGGGACGGAATTACTCACGCCTTGGACCTCGAGGAGATTAGACGCAACCGACGCAAGAACACTAAACCACAGAGCGTATCCTTCTTGGAAGTGCTGGTGGAATTCTCCCCTCGATTGGTTCGACAAGACAAAATGGCTGTGTAAGTAACTTTCTCATTAGTGTTTAGCATTTTGACTGTACAAAACATTACTTTAGACTGCATTACCTGGAAAAACACTGTCCGGTTGATCCTATTCAATTGGCTGATGATCCGTTTTGGGGCCCATATCTGATCTACAAGAACTCACTGACGATAGTTAAGAACGCCTAATGTATTTAACGCTAAAGATCAGACGAAATCCGAACTATTTCGTAGTTTGGTCTTCGATTTGAAAAAACATTTATCCCACGTCTATTTTGGTATTTTTTCTATCTCATTTGTTTATTAGTGGAATGATCTCACAAATTTAATATAATTCGAATTTTCATTATTAGCTCTGGTGCTTTTAAATTCAGACGCTGTTTAAATGTATTTTCATAAAAATTAGATTTTTCATTTCTGGGCGCTTAGAATAACTGAATATATTATGCGCTGTGTTAAACAGCCTCAATTTTGCCAGCTTTATTACTTTTCATCGGCAATCGCAACTTATTTTATACTGTACCAAACTTTCGTATAGAAAACGTAAGAGGAAATTCAATTGTTGCCTTCAAATTAGCGAATTTCGATAGAAATCAAATTCCAATAATTTCTTTGCTAATCTCCCACGCAAAATGCGAAATTTGAACGCAAAAATGGAATTTCCAGCTGCATTTTATATCATCTTTCAATGTTGTGTTTTGTTAATATTTTGATTGTATTTCGTTATAAATTTATTTATAAATAAACAAATAAAAAATTGTGCTATGATTCATATTGGAACAGAAAAAAGCCACGTATGGTGCATAGCCTAGGAACCATACGTGACTTATTTTGTTCCGCGTATTCGTTTTGTAGTTCTGTTTTACCGGTATAAAGTGCCGTTTTCAATCAGTAGAAAAACGTTCGAAACAAAGATCCTTATATAATAAAGCACGAAACGAAGGCAAATTAGTAGTTGGTATATGTAAGAATGTTACAAATGAAACAATATTTTTTCTAAAATTTTCAAGGATCGCCTACAAAACGATACTCATTCAATAAAGTAGATCGCTTCACAGTAAGGTCCTAATATTGCTACGCTTTTCTCATTTCTGTATGTTTCGGTATATATTGTTTCGTACATTAGTGCCATATTCCATAGGACGCACCCGCGGCCTCCGCCGCGGACCACCCGCGGCTGCGCCGCGGACCACGCCCCAAATCCAGGATTTTCCGGATTTCCGGAAGCCATAAATCCCGGCAGAATCGATCTTTGTCGGCGAGACCGGTACCAATCGTCTTGTCTCGCCGAGACGAAGCGATTGACGTACCACACGCCCGGATCCGAGCGCCGACTGGAAAGTTAGCCCATGGCCAAATCCAGGATTTTCCGGAAGCCATAAATCCCGGCAGAATCGATCTTTGTCGGCGAGACCGGTACCAATCGTCTTGTCTCGCCGAGACGAAGCGATTGACGTACCACACGCCCGGATCCGAGCGCCGACTGGAAAGTTAGCCCATGGCCAAATCCAGGATTTTCCGGAAGCCATAAATCCCGGCAGAATCGATCTTTGTCGGCGAGACCGGTACCAATCGTCTTGTCTCGCCGAGACGAAGCGATTGACGTACCACACGCCCGGATCCGAGCGCCGACTGGAAAGTTAGCCCATGGCCAAATCCAGGATTTTCCGGAAGCCATAAATCCCGGCAGAATCGATCTTTGTCGGCGAGACCGGTACCAATCGTCTTGTCTCGCCGAGACGAAGCGATTGACGTACCACACGCCCGGATCCGAGCGCCGACTGGAAAGTTAGCCCATGGCCAAATCCAGGATTTTCCGGAAGCCATAAATCCCGGCAGAATCGATCTTTGTCGGCGAGACCGGTACCAATCGTCTTGTCTCGCCGAGACGAAGCGATTGACGTACCACACGCCCGGATCCGAGCGCCGACTGGAAAGTTAGCCCATGGCCAAATCCAGGATTTTCCGGAAGCCATAAATCCCGGCAGAATCGATCTTTGTCGGCGAGACCGGTACCAATCGTCTTGTCTCGCCGAGACGAAGCGATTGACGTACCACACGCCCGGATCCGAGCGCCGACTGGAAAGTTAGCCCATGGCCAAATCCAGGATTTTCCGGAAGCCATAAATCCCGGCAGAATCGATCTTTGTCGGCGAGACCGGTACCAATCGTCTTGTCTCGCCGAGACGAAGCGATTGACGTACCACACGCCCGGATCCGAGCGCCGACTGGAAAGTTAGCCCATGGCCAAATCCAGGATTTTCCGGAAGCCATAAATCCCGGCAGAATCGATCTTTGTCGGCGAGACCGGTACCAATCGTCTTGTCTCGCCGAGACGAAGCGATTGACGTACCACACGCCCGGATCCGAGCGCCGACTGGAAAGTTAGCCCATGGCCAAATCCAGGATTTTCCGGAAGCCATAAATCCCGGCAGAATCGATCTTTGTCGGCGAGACCGGTACCAATCGTCTTGTCTCGCCGAGACGAAGCGATTGACGTACCACACGCCCGGATCCGAGCGCCGACTGGAAAGTTAGCCCATGGCCAAATCCAGGATTTTCCGGAAGCCATAAATCCCGGCAGAATCGATCTTTGTCGGCGAGACCGGTACCAATCGTCTTGTCTCGCCGAGACGAAGCGATTGACGTACCACACGCCCGGATCCGAGCGCCGACTGGAAAGTTAGCCCATGGCCAAATCCAGGATTTTCCGGAAGCCATAAATCCCGGCAGAATCGATCTTTGTCGGCGAGACCGGTACCAATCGTCTTGTCTCGCCGAGACGAAGCGATTGACGTACCACACGCCCGGATCCGAGCGCCGACTGGAAAGTTGCCCTTTTACGTGACATACGTGACACACGTAAGTCACGTTTTCACGTATGTCAACCCCAAATCTGACATTGATAACCCCCTAAAATCATGGGTTTTGGGGGGTACTCGCGAGTTTGGGGTCCGGGAGCGTGAAAAACGGGATATTCTATTGGGGGGGGGGGGTGCTTCACCTATCAACTTAGAGGGACCCGATAATGAAAAACCTCAAAAATTGGCGTAGAAAAGAGTTCCGACTGGGCAAATGGCGATTTGAATTTGCGCCAAAACATAATTGCATGCCAAAGGGGTTAAAAGGGGTCGCTGAAAATTTTTAATGAGGGAGATTACTCGGCAGGGGCCTCCTCTAGAGATTGGTAAAAAAATTTGAGTGGGGCCTTATTAGAGTAAAAATTTTCACAGTCAACACTTTTCCCTATTAGAGGAGGCTCTTTTTCAGATGCTGAAAAGAGCCTCCTCTAATAGGGAAAAGTGTTGATGTTATTAGGCTCTCTACATTTTCATCACCGCCCTATTCATCACCTATACATATTCATCACCAGGCTATTCATTAGGGTTCGTTCCCCCCCCCCCCCCCCGCCGGAGGCGGGGACGGGGATCCCCGGGGAAATACGGGGAAATGGGCTTTTTCAATTTTTTCACATTTTTTGCCCATTTTTTCAAATTTTTGGCCTTATTTTGTCATTTTTTCATGTTTTTGTTCATTTTTTCGCAATTTTGACAAATTTTTACTGTTTTTGTTTATTTTTTCCAATTTTCGGCCACTTTTTCGTGGTTTTGTTCATTTTTTTCTAATTTAGATAATTTTCCACATTTGTCGTCATTTTTTCGAAAAATTATATAGAAAAATCTCGACTAAAAAAGCGCAAAATTTTTTGAAAAAAATTGGCTTTCTCTTTAAAAATTGACTAAAATTTGTCATTAAAATAAATTATAACATTGAAACTTTTGACTATATATTGAAAATTCCACAAATTTCTGGCCCAAAATTTTGGAAAAACAATGAGACGTAATACAAAGTTAGAGAAAAGCGCCGCAGGCGAAAATTTTTCAAGATTAGACATGCTCAAGAAAATGACTCATTTTTCTAAATAATTTGCAGTCGCGATTTTATTGTGTTTTCATAATAAATTCTATTATTCTATCTGAATTGTTCTAGCAGAAACATTCGTTTTAATGACGCCAGACAACGAAGTAATATGTAATCTTTTTGAATAGCTTTTCGAAGAAATATTCGAGCTGGGCACAGAAAGTACTATAAAAGATAGTGGGGTCTGGGGGCGACAGCCCCCAGACGGTGAAGAAAATTTGAGAATTGGGGTCAACTTTCTTTGAAAAATTTGAATATTCGTCGAAAATTTCCCAAAATTTTCGCCGGCCGCGCCCTATCGGGCGCGACCGGATGCATTCTTAGGGGTGCTTGTCTGCCTTTCGGGTGCATTCTTAGGGGTGCTTGTCAATCCCCGTTTTTCCCCGTTCCCCGGGGTTAAACGGGGAAAAACGGGGACGGGGATCCCCGGGGAACGGGGATCCCCGCGGGGGGGGGGGGGACGAACCCTACTATTCATCACCCGGTCTGTTCATCGCCCGGACTGTTCATCACTAAAGACCGGATTTTTAGGTTGTTACACTGCCTGGTATGCTTAACCACTGTCTCTCTTCAAAGATAGCACAAAAAGGCACTCTCTTTTAACCTATTTTTGATCACTAAATAGGTTGAAAAGAGTCTTGCTCTAGAAAGCCTCTTTCCCTTTGTGCGCAGTAAGCAGACACGTCGATTGCGTTCGACGTGTCTGCTTACTGCGCACAAAGGGAAAGAGGCTTTCTAGACAGACTCTTTTCAACCTATTTAGCGATCAAAAATAGGTTAAAAGAGAGTGCCTTTTTGTGCTATCTTTGAAGAGAGACAGTGGTTAAGCATACGAGGCAGTGTAACAACCTAAAAATCCGGTCTTTAGTTATGAACGATGTTTACTATTTTAGGTTCAGCTTGAATGTACTTGTTTGAATTGTTACGAAAAATTGAGAAATTTGTTACAACAGAAACACCTCTGTAAAGCAATTTTTATAAAACAATATTGTTTGATAAAATAAACAATGTCAATAAATATACCGGAATGTGAAAAGTTATAAAAATGTTCTTGCACTTCAGAGCTCAGGTTCAGGCTCATCTTCAGGTCTTTCTTCAGCTGGTTTTGGAGCATGTTCGAAAGGAATGGCAGGAGTCGTTTCTTGCGCAGCTGGTTGCTGACTACTTGTAGCGTTTGAAGGAGCTGAGCTAGGTTCTTCCTCATCCAGACATATAATGTCGCTATCACCGTCGCTGTTATTCTGCAACGAATTTTAAGTTTAAAGCTATTTATTTGTTATTATCCACTCCTCACAAGTGCATAACATTTCCTTGGAAGTGAATTTTTCTCCCCCATCACGAGTTTGCGGTTTACTACACTGAATTTCAGGTCTTCTTTACGTGAATTATTAAAATTATGTAACCTGTGTTTGTCAACTCAAAAATATTTGTGATTGCTATTTAATACCCTTACGTATTCAACAAACTACACATACCTGCTTGTCGCCCTCTCCTTCGTATTCTTCATTCTCATCAAATTCTTCGTCCTCGAATTCTTCTTCATAGTTTTCCTCGTCTTCGTCCATTTCATATTCGTTTGCTTCCTGGGCGTATTCTATGTTCTCCAAATCCTCAACATCTTCCTCGTCTTGAATTTGTTCCTCGCTTGCTTCTTCAGCCCCAGAATTCACTTGCCCTTCCTCGCCAACTAATTCCAAGTTAAGATCCTCCTGGCCTTCGGTCATTTCCGTAGGTTGTTCATCTTCATCTTGAGGCATCTCCATACCGGAAGATGCAAGGATGTCTTGATGAAGATCTGTTACGGTCTCATCTGGGAGATTGTAGTCGGTATCTAAATATAAATTGTTGATACAATTCGTACCAATTCATTTAAAATATAATTTTGTAGGCATAAGGTTAAGTTAGGCGAATTTGTTTATTATAATAAAGGGAGAATGAGTGAATTTATGAATATTGTTACTAGTAATATTTATTAAACACTAATTTAGCTCACACATATTTTTTATCACGAAAATAATATTCGAAATTAGTTATGCTCATCTTAAATCGTTATTCGCGGACTAGTATATTTCACTGGAATATATTTTGCCCTTGACTTTTTTACCGAAATTAACATTTCATCTGTTTATCAGATGTAATTATAGATATCAAATTTGAACTCGGATACTAAAACTGGCTAAAGACTTTTGCGCACAGAAATATGTTTTAATTTTTCAGTATTAGTGGATGAATTGGGATATTAATATCATTATTATTTACAATAGTACAAAAAAAACGTACCATGGCCATGATAAGACATTTCTCCTTCAGGCTCCACTTCTCCCATAGGCTCATGTGTCTGCGGCTGTTGTTCTTGACCACCTTCCGTAACTTCGGCATCCTCCTCAATAAACATCGAATCATCTCCTGTCTGGCCAGCCTGAATTTTGTCATCAGTTTCATCAACTTCTTCCTCTTGAGCTCGTTCCTGCTGCTGAGCAAATTCTGTTACATTTTCCTGATCGGCAATATTAACAGGACTTTGAGCCAAAAGAAGATCCTGATTGGCGGAGGTTACATCAACTGAAAATGCATATTTATGCTAATACGCTATTTTAAAACCCAAAGATTCAATTTGAAACACCGATCATAGTTAATTATGCAAGACAAGTATGACTTTGTTTCATCCATCAAGCATTCTAATAAATCCCATTTTACAATAATAGTGGTAATATATATTATTACTGCCTCTCATGAGATAGGAGGGAACATTTCTACAGTGCACACTTTGCGCCAAAAGCTTAGTTGTCCCGCCGCGATAGGCCCAATCGCAAGGCGGCTGCCTCGCTCTCTTCGTTTCGAACGAAGAGAGAGGTAAGAGACGAGAGACAAGCAGAGAGTTTAATTTGTTGCTAGTGTGCGGCGCACCCTCTGCTTGTCTCTCGTCTCTTACCTCTCTCTTCGTTCGAAATAATTTTCGCTTTATAGCGAGTTTGTAAAACTTTACGAAGAGAGCGAGGCAGCCGCCTTCCATTCGCGTCCGCACAGCCGCGAATTTGAAATCACTGATAAGATCTCCAGTGCATTTAAATTGTGAAGAAGTTCCCTCCTATCTCATGAGAGGCAGTATATAAAATATGAACTTATTAGAGAAAATTAATTAGATGGTCGGATTTTGGAATAAGAAAGAATAATTTTATAGGTATTCTATTATTCTATATGTACTTTTTGTAGTATAATTTAGCTACTACTTTACAGTAATTCCATATTTTGTAGTAACTTTCATTTTGTTGACTTCGTATGTTTCATTCAAAGTATAATTCATTAAAGGTCCTTGAAAGGTAAAATTGAATAACATCCAATTTGAAGTATTCTTATATTACCTGCTGATGGAGTAGCAGCGTCCAAATCTAACAGAGCTGATTCTACACTGAGAAGAGGAGCACTGACAGGTTGTTCTTGCGCTTCTGACGTTTCATGATTTAAGCGACTTCGTTTCATTCCAGCTTCTTCCATAGCCAACGACGGCTCCATTCTTTCCACAGTTTCGGATTTTGGCAGTTCCTCAGAACTAAATAAGCTTCTTAAGGCCGAGAACGTCAGTAAACCAAACTTACATTAGGTTCCTTTTGCGCGACATATTGCCAGAAGAAACAGTCGGAAGGTTTGCAGAAGCATCAGTCAACTGTTGCTTTAATTTGTCAATTTCAGTATCCTTCGTGTTCAGGTCTTGAGTCATAACTTCGATCTTCTTTTGGCATTTTTCCAAGGCCGATGTGATTGAGTCAAGTCGGAATACTTTTTCGTTAGCTTCATCCAGTTCGACTGTTTGCGCTTCTAGTTTGGTAACCAGGTCATTCTTTTCTTGTTTGAGTGCTTCGACTTGAGAGGCGAGAGCCTGTAAAATATTGGCATTTAATATTTGACTTTCCAAATATATAAAGCAATAATAACTGCATGGAAGTGTGTCTCTATGTATTTGTCTGAATACTTCTCAAAGGAGGAAAAATACAAGAGGAGGACTAAGGCAGAAAGTGGTCCAAATATATAAAGCAATAATAACTGCATGGAAGTGTGTCTCTATGTATTTGTCTGAATACTTCTCAAAGGAGAGAAAAATACAAGAGGAGGACTAAGGCAGAAAGTGGGTTCACTTCCATACAAGCGCCAACTTTGCGTTATTTATACAAAAATTTGTTATGAGGTCGAGCCATTCGTAGTAGGACCTTCTTAGCCGCAAAACTCTTAAAATGGCGTAGAAAAGAGTTCCGACAGGGCAAATGGCGATTTGAATTTGCGCCAAAAAATAATTGCATGCCAAAGGGGTTAAAAGGGGCCGCTGAAAATTTTCTAAGAGAGGGATTAATCGGCAGGGGTCTCCTCTAGAGATTGGTAAGAAAAATTTGAGTGGGGCCTTATTAGAGTAAAAATTTTCACAGTCAACACTTTTCCCTATTAGAGGAGGCTATTTTCAGCATCAGGAAAAGAGCCTCCTCTAATAGGGAAAAGTGTTGACTGTGAAAATTTTTACTCTAATAAGGCCCCACTCAAATTTTTTTTACCAATCTCTAGAGGAGGCCCCTGCCGAGTAATCTCCCTCATTAAAAATTTTCAGCGGCCCCTTTTAACCCCTTTGGCATGCAATTATGTTTTGGCGCAAATTCAAATCGCCATTTGCCCTGTCGGAACTCTTTTCTACGCCATTTTATGGGCAGGGATCAAAGGGAAACAAGAAACAGAGCAATACAGAATAGAATTTTTAGTAAGTAATAGGTAGAAAATTCTAAAATCGTTCGTAAGTCCATTTTTAAGTTATCATTGTAAATGTATAATTAGCCGGTGAAATATAGATCGAACTGAGAGAATTAACACAATAGTTTGACATGCTCAAAGAGAAAGGGAATATATCAGTTAAAATTCAAGTTAAAACTCGGCACCTTCATCCAAATAATTTGTATCACTTATATGTTATATCAGTTTATTGAACGTTTGAATGTTGCTGTTTGAAAAATTACCTGTTTTTCGAGGATAGCCTGTTCCAGTTCGCGGCATTTATCTTGCAGTATTTTCTTTGTGTTAGCTGCACCGGCGATGGCACTTGCTCCACCAAAAGATGCTAATAATCCTGAAGTAGCTGGCTCTCCTTGCTTGGTTTTTGTTGCCGCCAGTTCTTCTTTGTGTTTTATTATTTCATCCTAAATGCATTTAATCGTACGATATAATAAGAGACTGAGTGTGTGGGTAATATAAGTCATGGTCAGGCATGTTCTAGGCTTAATGCCTAGTTACGGTTGTCATGATGCTCATACTTATGTGCCTACATATCCTCTCGATCAAAGCAATACTCGATTTAGACAGCTTTTATTTTATGCCAAATATTTTCTAGTTCTATATTTACCCCCCATTCACACAGAGAATTGATCAACGTAATTTCAAAAACGCTATTATATCTGAGTTTGTTTGTGATTAATTCATACCGTACATCCTCTAATTAATCCCCGGGGGAATTATTATTTCGTAAGGGTTTTCAAAAAAAATTTCAAATTTCAAACTCAATTTTCTCCGATATTTTCAATGACAATGTTTTGGCATTGGGGTTTTTCTTACGTAACTCGACGAGATCTACATGAATATGCACTTAGCTTTGGTCGGGCGGGTCCGCAAGTACGTTTGGCATTCTGTTGGAGGGGGGATTAATTGAGGGGGATTTAATTGAGGGGGCTTAATTAGAGGATTTACGGTATTACGAAATACTATTAAGCTGAAATTTTGCCTCATGGCACCGAAAACGACCTAGTGTAATATATTCGTATATGGTGATAGGGAGCAGAACATTCATTAATCATTGTTGAACTCTTAATTTTATATCAAACAAGCTATTAATGGAGTTGAAATAATACCTGTAATTGCTGAATCGTTTTCTCGTGGGTATTGGATGAGTCGCGGTAATTTCTTGCAAGCTGCTTGGCTTGGGCTAGCATCTGTGTGGCCCTCTCCAGTTGTTTCGTCTTCTCATCAAATTCTTTGCTAAATTAACATCATTTTTATATATCCTAGTATAATCTAGCGTGACCTTAAACTGAATGCTAAATTTTCACATAATCGATCAAAATAAAATGATTGTGTTTTCACTTACTTCCTTGCTGACAATTCGGTGGTGCATTTGTTTAGTTGACCCTTCAGAATTTCAAGCTCCTTGGTGTGCTGATTCAATAGCTGCTTTTGTTTTTCGAATTCACCCCTAAAAGTAAAGTAGCAAATTTGAAAATAAATCAAATAAAATATTACTGAAGAGCGGTATATTTCTCTGGACTATATTTCTGAGCCATTTGTATTACTTGCTCATTTCGCTCGCGAAGAGCTTGGTTCTCCTTCTTTCGCGCTTCCAATTCCGCTTGCGTGGCATTCAGTCGACCCTCAAAATTGGTCTTCGCAGCGCGAGCTTGCGAAAAAGCGTTGGCAAGTTCTTTTGCCTGCAATACTTGAAATAAATATTGAAGCGAAACACCCTAGCAGCCGAAAGATTATTATATTTCAAAAAATATGCGGGAAGACAGCGTTCGTTTGCCATTGATTATTATTATTTATTATTATTATTATTTATTAATTATTATGATTTTATTTATTTATTATTATCATTTATTTATTTATTATTCCGCAAGACAAACTTCCCACCCAATTTAAAGTATAAATAATAGAATTTCGGCTGCACGGGGTATGTAGCAATTATTTGGTCAAAGTTATCCAGATGGATGTACAAATAAAATTTTTAAAGATATTGTAGACAATCTTAGCCTATAATAGCTGTTTCGCTACAAAGTGCTAAACTATATATTAAATTTCTGAGGATAATCATGGTTTTCATAACCAATGTTTAGATCGGCTTTGATGAGGTTGGAGCAAAGGTGGTTCAGAGTTGGACCACACAAACATGTAAGCTTGTTTTACATCTTCATGGCTATTAAGGATAATATTAACATAAATTTTACCTTTTTCTCCATGGCTGAGAACTTAGATTGCAATTCGTCATAATCTTTCTTTAAATCAGCATGACGCTGTTGAGATTCGCGAAGCGCATTCAATTCACTGAGCAATTTTTCATTCTCAAGCGCAGCTTGTGCGTTAGCCTAAATAAAATTTCATAATGCATCTACAACAGCATTTCAGTCTTACCTGAGCAGTGTTTCTAAGCGAAATTAATTCCGCTTCTATACTTCGAATTTTCTCTTGTTCAATGGCTGATTTAGCACGTTCCCGCTGTAGATCTAATTCGGCGTTCATACGCAGTTCCGTTTCCTATAATATAAAGAACTTGTAACATAATAACATACACATGTGATGAAAATGAGTCTTACTTAAGACTAATTTTTTCGCATCACATCGGAAATGTTGTACCGTTTTGGCCACCATTACACGTGTTTCAAAAATAAAACAAACCTTCTGCTTCTCTATACGCATGTAACCAATAATGGTGTTCAGTGTAGATGCGCTGTGAGCGTCTGATTCGTCGGTCAAAGACATATTAGACTGGTTCAAAGATGTATTGGCACTATCCGGCATGACACATTGCATTTGCTCCATGAATGCAATCTTCTCAACCAGCTGAAAGATAATTCTAATGTTATATAAATTATATAAAGATACGCTTGCATACCTTTTGAATTTGATCGTAAAAAGTATTGGTTCGTTGTAGATTGTCCTGATCTCTTTGACTGAAATCGGAGATTTCTTGCAAAAAGCGTAGCTTCTCTTGTTCCAGAAGTTCAACCTGAGCTTTCAATTTTCCTGTCTCCATATTCAATTGCTCCGTTAGTTGAGCCACTTGTTTAGAGAAGTCTTCCGATTTAGCCTTTTCTGCTAACAATGATTCATTGAGCTGAGCATTATCGGAAGCCAGATTTGAGCTGCTTATTTTGTGCTATAACAAACTCGATTAGTGAGCAATATGAGACTGATATATTTCATTAAACTATAATATTGAATAAATAAGAATGGTTGCAATGTTTTTTATATCACATTTTTTTAATACGGGTGCATTTACAAAATTATTACAGTATACAGTAGGAAAGTACATAACTTACATTTTCAAACTCCGCCTGAACGACATCAATTACAGTTTGTAACTGCGTAAAGGCCTCTTGATTCTTGCGCTGTTCTTCTTCCATTTCTAGACGGTGTTGCTGATGTCGAACCTCTGCATCCTGGAATCGGGATTCAGATAATTCCAGTGCGCGATCCTTTTCCATTATTTTATATTCCAAGTTTGCAATATTATTGCGCAGTTCCTCGATAAGAAATTTGCTGTTCGCCAGATCTTGCTCAAATTGCTTGCATCTTGCTTCTATACGCTGTCGTTCCAGATGAGTAATCTAAATGGTACAACAATAAATTCTCGCAGAGAAAATTCTCATAGATATGATAAATCGTACCTCAGTCTGTTCCCGGATTGTAGTCTCCATGTTCCCGCTAAGAGCAGACACTTGTAAGAGTTCATTTTCCTTTCGCGTAACGGCCTGACTGAGGTCTAAAAATGGCGAGATGAGATGAAATTATAAATATTTCTCTTGTCTAGTAATTAAAGAGCAATACAATAGATTTGCTTACTAAAAAGCAGTTACTCTTAATAAAATGCTCAAAAATTCTAGCAAAACATGTACCTCCTAAACTGAGACATACTCGATTCACCCTCCTTTTCACCAAAATATCGAAATCTGCCAAAAAAGTGGGTTACACGCATGGGCATATACAAAGGTAAAGTTGAAATTGTAGAAAATATTCCGTAAACATTTAACAGAATTTTAGTCATAACTGTAAAAATCGGCTCCTCAGATGCAGTCTGTTGGCCAAATGAATAAATAACGTACCTTCATTCTTGACTTCCAACTCGGCAATTTGCTTCTCCTGATAAGCAGTTCTATTCTTTAGCTGCTGAATTTCTTTCTTGCAAGCATCAATATCACTATCTGAGGACTGCAAAGCGACAGACTCATTCACTAATTTATCGTGTTCCTCTTTCAGTTCCTTGTAGCTGTTCTCGATTGACATTACTTTATCCTGAAGTGACTTAATTTCCAGCAAGGCACGATCCCGTTCACCAGTGATAGTGTTGAGACTTAGCTGAAAGAAATACTATAAATATCGAAGGAATCTAAGCAATGACTTAGTAAGTTGATGAATTAAATTCATAATTATCGTATTCATGGTTCTCCATCGAAACTAGATAAAGTTTTAAGCAAAACTGGATAGTTTATTAATTATATAATTAATTAGCACTTTAACGACCACTTTGTTACAGCTAAACTAATGAAAAAGTAATATGAACATTCTAGAATAAATGTCCAATTTTATTTCGTCCTATCAGTCCAGACAAATTGAACCATTTATGGACTTTCAGAGATCTGTTGGACTCGTCCTTGACGACCGTCCCCCTATATTTTTTTATTTATTGATGAGAAAGAAATAGTATTCGTTAATGTTATTCAATCAAATGGCTCTACGACATTTTTCTTAGAAATTACCTTGAGATTGTTGGTCAATTGCGTGTTTTGTCTATTTAAATTATCGACCAAACTCTTCAAATTGTCCCGCTCAAGACACGCCGACTGAAGTTGGCTTATCATGGATGATTGTTTCTCCGCGTCGACCCGCTTAAGAACATTTTCCACTTCTTGCAATGTTAAAGCCACTCGCTCTGTATTGAATTGCGTCTGCCGCAGAATACCCAATTCCGTCATTGTGCGTTGCTCGTTGCTTCGAGATACGTTCAATTGCTCTTCAAGAGAATGATTTTGTACCCTAAAAATTATCGATGTTACATCGTAAAAATGCCACTTGCCAAAATCGAGTGAACAACTGCTAGTTTGTCTAGCCCGACAAATATAATAGTTTCGGTCTATCGCGCAGCGATAAGGCATAATAATACTATCGCTACCTATTTTCTTAACCCGTTATAATAAATTACGAATATAAACCAGTTTGTCTTAAAGCCCTCCAGGTCATCAAAACCTGGAGTTATAAAAAACCTGCATTTGAAATACGTGAAATATTAACAGCTAATTATATTACATATCATTTTTAGATTATCATATATCTTAAACACTTACTTAAGGTGAGATAATTCTTGCTGGCGTTGCATTAATTGATTTACTAATTCATCGTATTTTGTTTGAATGGCTTCAAGTCGCAGTGTTACTTTCGCAGTAGCATCATTGGCTTTTTTGAGGTCCTTTTCGAGATCACCCACTTGTTTTGACATTAATTGCTGATTACTTTTCTGGAATTCGAGGGAGCTTTCCAATTTACCATTTGTTGTGCGAAGCTGAGAAATCACGTCCATTTGTGTATCGATTCGATCGTTTAGGGCTCTGAAATTATATTACAACATTTATTGCGAAAAAACATAGCAATTAAAAAACAGTAGCAATGGAAATTAAACCCGGCAATAAAAGTAAAGTAATACTCTTGTCAAAAAATAAATTCTGTAAATCAAAAATTTGAACTTTTTCAAACAACTATTCATGAGTCCCAGAAATTACTCTTTTCATTAAAAATCATGACCGGAAATTATTTGTGTAATTTCGATCGTTTTCCGTCCAATTTATAGCATTATTTTTACACCAATTTTCTTAAAATGTTTACGTCAAGACATTAAAACGATATATAAATTCTTGAAATTTTTTACCGCTCAACATTTTGCCTGTCCGATGCAAAGGCCTCCAATTTCTCCTGCAAGAACTCTGCTTTGTGCTTCCAGTTAGCCAAATCCGAATGCGTTTTATCGAGATTATGGCGATCATTTAATCCGGCAGCAGATGTCGGTGGAGAAATGGTGCGCGAAGTATTTTCCTCATATAACGCCTTGTAATTGTCACGTTGAGCAGTCAATTCTTCCACTAAAAGTTCAAGTTTCGATTTGTGCTGACGGATGCGCTCAAGTTCGTTCTCCGCAGCTCTCAGCGAATTTGTTAACGCTTCTTTTCTGAAAACTAGAAGAAATTATCATACTGCGTTCATCATTAATATTTTAATAAAACGGAGATTATCATAAATCTACTTTTACATCCAGTTTTATTGTAAAATATCGCAAATGGTAAGCATGGGAAAAGACGATATTTCCGCCATGAAATGTCAAATGAAATATTTTGTAACCATCATCCTAACAAGCAATTTTAAAACGATAGCGTATTATTATTATAAACTATGGGGGGGACAAAAGCGCAAATTATCAAAACATCCTACTCTGCATTATGATAGTTTTTAAGTGCCTCTTGCTGTTCTTCTTCCAATTGGTGCAATTTGCTAGTCAATTCCATGTTCTTTTGTTGCAATTCTTGAATGTTGTGGAATAGGTACTCCTCAGATTCATCATCGCCCAATGACTCATGTCTGCCCTTTTCAATCGAGAAGATCAATCGCCGGACTTGGGCGGAAAGTATGTGATGCTCGTGCTGATAGCGTTCTAACTCTGCTTTAGTGAAACATAATTCTCTAGTAGCAGCATCACGACTGTTTTGAAGTTTTTGGCGGTCTAAACAATGAAGCAAATTAATTATACACACAACTTTGTCAGACCTTCAGCAAGAAGAGAATTCTGAAGGCGGAGTTGTTCAATTTCCTCTAAAGCACTTTCATACACTTCACTTTGCTGTTTGAAAAGCGGCGCTTTAGCATCCAATTCCTAAAATGGTGCAAAATAAATAATTTAGCAAACTGATCCTTAGAGAAATCAGAATCATTCAATCAAACATTCTTATGGATGAGTATGTATAAATTTCGCCGCAGGTGGTCTATTAGTTCAGGTTATCAAAACTACATAATAAATCCCATATAATATAAGGCAAATTATAACATTTAAACACTTCGCTCAAATATCTTTCCTCAAATACCTCACCTCAATAAGCTCCTGGACATATCGTTCAATTCGCACATTTTCTTCATTCTTTTTCTCCAATTCAGCAACGACACGGCAATGTTCCGCGTAAATGGAAGTCAGCGAAACTCCGCTTTTCAAGAGATTGGATGCCGCTGCGGCAGCTGGTGAAAGGGCAGCAATTTCATCATCCGAACGATGACCTAAAATAATACTGATTCAACATATTGTTCCAATGGTTTTTGCGCTCTTGATTTAGTTATAACCATAACTAAATCAAGTAAGCTTCAAACTGCGCAAAATTATTAAACATGAAGCATCATAAATAAATAAAAATAACCTCTGGCTCCAAGTTTCAATAAATCATTAGATTTAGCTAATTCGTCTTCCATTTTTTTGATTTTCGAATCTAAAATATTCAGCTTAGCTATGTACAAGTAATAATTTGTGTACCTTTTTCCGCCATATCTGCATTGTATTCTTCTTTCATCTTCTCCAACTCAGCGTTCAGGTTTACGACATCTAAATATTTTTATTGTAAATAAATGTAAAAATTCAAATCCCTTTCACAAAGTTATCGAAAATGCAAGATTTATTAACTTCGTGGCAACTTTACACCACCTCCAATCATTCATTTAACATAAACACAAAATTTATTTTAGTAGTTATCAAAGCTTATTCGTTACATTAAACATTCCGTAAACTTACTAATTTCATAATCCTGTAGAGTAGCTTGCAATTTTGCCTCGGTTTCCTTCAACTCAGAAAGTTGGCTGTTTGTGGCTTCTAAACTCTGTTTGTAGACATCTGTAAGGCGCTCCTTTGTGCGCAATTCCGCGTCCATTTCATTCATCGTTGTAGCACGTTCTTCCACAATCTGAAATACACTGTAAAACCATTCACGTGCAGAAAAAAGTACCTGTTGCAGATGGTCACTAATTGCGGCCATCTCTTTATCCTTCTTCGTTATCTCCTCGCTCAGCTCTTCGACTTTCGCTGCGAGAGCATCTCTTTCTTGACTAAGCACAAACTTTTCTCGTTGCATCTTTGTTTCAATTTGCATCTAAATGTAGCAATATTATGAATAGCTACTGAAACAGTGTTAGTTTGAATTACGTATGTTATTTCTGACTGTTATCTTATTTATTAAGAATGAAGCACAAATACAGTGCAAATTGCCAGTGTTTTGTTATATTAAATGTTAAAACCGCAACAAAAATGCTAGAATTATTTAATATAAACATATCTTTTTCCATACCATTTGAATGCGCATCTCGTTCAGTTTCATTTCTCGGTTAGAAATCTCATTCATGCACCATTGTTTTCCTTGCACTAGAATTTCCTTCTCGCGAGTCCATCGTTCTTTGTCATACTAAACACTTAATTTTTAACTTCCCATAATTTAAGGCATAATTTTTGATCACAGCGGCAGCTCATTTCTATTTGTTATCTCAGATTCTTACATATTAAAAGGGATAACATTTAACCAGTAAAGACTAAAAAACTCCCGCAAAAAACTGAGAAATATTCAAACATTTTAAACAGCGAAAAGTACTAGAATTTTGGCTGCTTCTGAAGATTTGTACTCATAATAGGGTTTCGACCGGTTCGTTCGGGATGTGAAGTTCGTTTTCGCATTGTGTTAACTTTACTGCCATATCCTATTCAATGCCAAAAGTGATTTCATTCGGTACGAGCCCGATCGAAAACCTACTAAGGTGCAAAATTCGTCAAATAAGCGGTAGTTTAGAACGTCTAAAATTTTGCGAGCATTTTCAGTAATCAATAATACAAGGCAAGATTAAATGATTAATTCCAGCAGCTATTAATTCCATAAAAATACTTACCGCAATCAGATTTTTCTCGGTATTGAACTCGTCGATTTTTATCTGCAATAGGCATTGTTCCTTGCGAGCAGTAGCACATTCGGTTCGCACAGCCACCAATTCATCTAGAATAGGCAAGGTAAAACAAAACAAAAGTTCAAAATCGTTCAGATAACCTGTCAAATGACGTTTCTCACTGAGCAATTTAGCTGATTCTTGCTCGTAAGAGTCCTTTTGGCTTTGTAGTAAAGTTTTCGCATTCTCCAGCTCAGTCTGAAATTATAGAACAAATTTAGAACAAATCAAGGGCCAGTCCGGAAATTCACCTTCTCCGCCCCGAGCTCTTGTCGCTGCTTTTCTAATTCCTCAACAAATTTGTTGCGTTCAGCTTTCTCCGTTTCTAAATTTTTAGTGTTAGCCTTAACAGTAATTTATTTTAGGCCTGTATGATTTATACAATTGTGAATTCGTTTACAACAATTCAAAAATGGCCTATATTGTTAGGAAGAGATGTAAGTTATGGCATTTGTCATACTACAATATAAATAAATTTGCTATTTTTTGTTATGAGAAATTACTGACCTACCAACTGAAAATGCTATCTACAACTTACCCAATGTATTGAGTCGATCGTGAAGAAGGCTGTTTTGTTTCTTGCATTCCACTACTTGTTCCTTTGATTCATCCAGTTGCTTGGTGACAGAAAATATCTCTTGTTCTGAAAGTTAATATATGAAGCTTCAGTCAAATTTTTATAACAATTACATATTCCAACTTATATTACAAATTCCTCCAACATGGATAATATCCACCCTCTTGTTAATACCTTGGGCCAGAATCGAGAACCAATCGCAAAAATACAAAGGATTTTATCGCCATAATATCCAACTCTCAGGGTCGGATGATGAAAAAACAAGAGGCTCATTTGTTTTTAAAAATTTTCGAATTTTGACAGGAAAATCAAATTTTTCAATGAAAGTTTAGCTTAAATGGTCTATAATAGTATAAAATAGCTAAAAATAGCCAAAAATTGTGAAAACAGCCATTTTTAGCACTTTTCCCTTTAAGCTTGGTCATACCTGGATAATATACCCCACCTCGATAATATTCCCTTGGGCCGGAACGGAAGGGGGAAATTATCCCGGTTTCACTGAATTAAACAAAATGGACTTGAAGTCAATTGCAATCAGTGCAAAATAAACAATTTGCTTATACATATTTACCGCTCTAATATGGTTATGAGTAAGTTACTAATTGATAGTGCCAGCTTTGGGGCATCGAATGAAGACTCTTCGCTTATGTTATTTTGGCAGTCTCCAGAGGAAAGTTATTCCACCCGAAAGTTATTTCCCAAAGCGAGTCACCAATAAGCATTCCCTGCAAATTGACTCACCCAATTGAGCGATTTTACGTTGATCGGCCACATTGTGAGGTGCATCGTTAGCTGGATCACTGCTACTAGTTTCCATAGCCAAAGTTCCACCGTCCTGTGACATGATCTTGAATGTTTTCTGAATATTAAATATAACAGTTATGTGATAATCGCGACTATACAACCGGAGCACAGTTTAAAACTTTAAATGATTTGCAGAAATACATGTATTTCATATTTCATTTGAACATCCAATGCATTTCAAAATTTTCGTTGTAAGACAAATGAATATTCGACCTTTATTTACGATCCATTCGTATGAAATTGAATAGCAAAAATTTTGGTCAGACGTTGAGGTCAAATATGGAAAAAAGTGGTATATTGAAGGCAATTAAAATTAGGTATTGTGAATTATGTAGAATCATACAGATAAGGAAATAGAATAAAAGTATTCTACTGTGCAACATGTTGTTTTTCATTCGCCTTATAAAAATTAAAACTGAATATTGGGTCATTTAAAACGGAATGGGCGCTGAAGTTACGAAATTCGATTTGAATATGCCACTTTTCGCGCCTTTGGCATACAGTACATGAGGTATTTTGAGGCTTTACAAGGACTCTTGAGTCAATATGGTGGAACCCCGCCATAGTAAACAGTGTTGTCACTTTTTCAAAAGTCGCCTCCGCCTCCGGGCAATTTTCCGAACGTCGCCTCCGCCTCCGGAGGCGCCTCCGAGCATCCGGAGGCGGAGGCGTGGCAACACTGATAGTAAATCGACCCCGCTGAGTCCGAATCCGGGGTCAGATTTGAACTTTGATCTTTGATTTTTGAACTTTTCCCTTTAAATCCTGGAAAAATCCAAATTTTAAAGGGAAAAGTTCAAAAACCAAAGATCAAAGTTTAAATCTGATCCCGGATTCGGACTCAGCGGGGTCGATTTACTATGGAGGGGTTCCACCATATTGACTCAAGAGTCCTTGTAAAGCCTCAAAATACCTCATGTACTGTATGCCAAAGGCGCGAAAAGTGGCATATTCAAATCGAATTTCGTAACTTCAGCGCCCATTCCGTTTTAAATGACCCAATAGAATAAAAATGACCAAAATTGCCAAGTAAAAACCCATGTAATTCTTCTGGATATAACTTAGAGTTTTAATTTTATGTCAGCATTTTAAAGTGAAGATGGAAGATATGTTGCAACTTGGAACATATATTCCATCTATGCTTATAGATAAAGTTTTCACAGTTTATTTCGTTTTCACTGAAAATTAAAATTTAACTATGATTTTTTCGTTTTAAATGTTTTTCACTGCGTACTAAAGCTAGTTGTTAATTTGTTATTTCAAATAGAATTTTCTGTCAATCCCATTGCTCCCAAATGACAATCTATGTTAAGAAAATCCAATCACCCTAATTCGCAAGTGCCTACGGTTTGTCCGCGCCAGTTAGGTACCTTGCCGGATCGCTACAGGGGCGAGTGATAGCTCAAAATGCTCCTCCTGGGATGAGAAGTAAGTTCTGATAAAAATTTTCGGGGGGCGATCTCGGGAATCTCGAGTTATGAGTCATCACAGTTTTGCACACTATTTCTCTTTTCTCTAACCCATTGGAATGCGTTTTTGATTTCAGAGTGTTTCCGAAGCTAATTTTTTGCACCCGGGGTTTTTTTGGGGTGCTGAGTCCGAATCCGGGGTCAGAAAAATTATCGGGGTACCCCCGGGGTACGAAAAAAAATTTTTTTATGGAAAAAAAATTTTTTTTGGAAGTTGTGTTTCCGATGGTGCTGAATCCGAATCCGGGGTCAAAAAAATGTCCGGGGTACCCCGGGGTACAAAAAAATTTTTTTTGAAAAAAATTTTTTTGCTCTCAAAACTCATTTTCCAGCTGCTTGAGGGCCGAAGGCCCGAAATAGTCTCATGCTGCTCTACTCCCGAACAACCCTTACTCCCGAACAACCCTTACTCCCGAACAACAACCGAGGGCATACTGATGACGGTGCGCGAAGCGATGACGAACCCAATATGACGCTGTGCACCCTAACCGATTACAAGAGTCAAACATGCCGTGAAGCGGCATTTTGACTCTTGTTTTCCATTATTTCTGACACAAAGTTTTGGAAATTATAACATAACTGATCAATTTATCTTCAAACATTTTCGCTAATATCGTAATTACTTTTCGGTGTCTGGGTGTCGCTTATCCTGTCCTCCGTGGAATGTTTTCAATTATCCAAGAAACACTGAACACTGAGCTGGCTTTTATCCACACATGAATTTCAAAACATAAAGAGGTTCAGAGATTACTATGGCGGAGTAAACATCATCGCCCAGAGCGAACGAAAACACTATTTCGTTTGCAAAAACAACAAGCAATATCCTTCTTTCATGATAAAGGTTGTGTGAGGCCTAAGGCTGACGTAAGGAGCCGTCTGAAGTGTAATTCTTAAGATCTCACATTCTTGTCGTACCGAAATGGTTATTCGTATTTATTCATCAGCACGGATTTTTCAAGTGAATAGAAATTTTGATTGAACTAAAGGCTTCTTTGCCAGGGCTGGGCTGTACGTTCGTCGCGGCCTTCGGCTGTGGGCATAATGGTTAGTGTTACACAAAAGTACGCACCCCCTAAGAATGCACTTTCAGAAAATTTTTAGGTACATTTAGGTAAATTTAGACCTCAAATTCGGATTCCCCGCAAAAAATACCCTTAATTGGGTACGTTTAAAAAGTAAGGATAATTGGATCCCTGCCAGAACACTGTTTCTTGCGCCAATTTCTCGGCTCGGGCCTGGAGGGGAAAATCGAGCTGGAACATATTGTTATAAACGGAAAATGTTCGACTGTCATTTTCAGATTAATCGATCGTTTCCTTGTTATTCCCCCTAACTGGTATTTGGCTAGTGGTAAGGCGACATTTTTTGGAAGTGCTCTCTTAGGGGTGCTTATCGGCCCTCTGCGCGAGGATTTGCATTCAGAAATTTGCATTATTTAATGAATGAGTTTAATTCATTCATTAGTTGCTAATTTATTTTATGAAGTAAATTTTAAAGTGCAAATATCGCGCAGCCCGATTTCCTGAACATAGCACTTCTACAAACGATCAATGATCAGTTTTCATCTGTTGACTAAGTGAAGGCCTTTTGAGGCATTTAGTCTTGTTCTGTTTTCGCGATGACTGGCGTGGCGAAAACATGTTGCGGTATAAATAAACACGATATATAAAACTTGGCTTAAAAGTTCCTAGTTCATGGTTTCCATTGTTTTATTTTTATTGCTATAATTAGCGGCTTGCTCAATTTATATTGGATATTGTCGTGTCCCTATCTGAAATAACATCTCAATACCACTTCTATATAGTATTATTCTGAAAATTAAATTAATGCCATTTTTGCAGTAGTTTTAAAACTTTTGCGTAATTACTCTTAAGTATTGTTTACTGTTAATCGTCATTTGCTCTATTTAATTCTAAACCCGCGCAACCTCGTGAATCCTGCCGATGCCAACTCCGAAAAAATACGGTATTTTCTCTAATATAATCCTCCCCTATAATTGTTGAACCCCTATAATACTAGACCCCCTCTGGAGGGGTATTGAAAAAATCAAGCACCCTATAATAGAGCCCGCCCCAAAATGTTTTTTCCAAAATTTTTGCTGCAAATTCAAATTTTTTGCCACGGATTTGAATCTTCTATCTATCTTCTAATCACCCTAAACCGCAAATGACGCTTGCTTGTGCAGGGCACAAAAAACCAACTTCCTGTGTTCCGCTGATACAGGGGTGCATGATAGCTCATTTTGTAGGTCTCGATGAACTAAGAACGAAAATGTAAAATTTGACCTCCGGCGATCACAAAAAGTGGCCATTTTTTGCCAAAAATGGTCATTTTTGAACCAAAGCATATGCGTGGCTGATTTTTTGCACCCGGGGGTTTTCGATGGTGCTGAATCCGAATCCGGGGTCGAAAAAACTTGTCCGGAGTACCACGGGGTACGGAAAAAATTTTTTTTGAAAAATTATCTATAGAAGGGGTATTTTATATAAAATGGCGTAGAAAAGAGTTCCGACAGGGCAAATGGCGATTTGAATTTGCGCCAAAAAATAATTGCATGCCAAAGGGGTTAAAAGGGGCCGCTGAAAATTTTCTAAGACAGGGATTAATCGGCAGGGGTCTCCTCTAGAGATTGGTAAGAAAAATTTGAGTGGGGCCTTATTAGAGTAAAAATTTTCACAGTCAACACTTTTCCCTATTAGAGGAGGCTATTTTCAGCATCAGGAAAAGAGCCTCCTCTAATAGGGAAAAGTGTTGACTGTGAAAATTTTTACTCTAATAAGGCCCCACTCAAATTTTTTTTACCAATCTCTAGAGGAGGCCCCTGCCGAGTAATCTCCCTCATTAAAAATTTTCAGCGGCCCCTTTTAACCCCTTTGGCATGCAATTATGTTTTGGCGCAAATTCAAATCGCCATTTGCCCTGTCGGAACTCTTTTCTACGCCATTTTATGGGCAGGGATCAAAGGGAAACAAGAAACAGAGCAATACAGAATAGAATTTTTAGTAAGTAATAGGTAGAAAATTCTAAAATCGTTCGTAAGTCCATTTTTAAGTTATCATTGTAAATGTATAATTAGCCGGTGAAATATAGATCGAACTGAGAGAATTAACACAATAGTTTGACATGCTCAAAGAGAAAGGGAATATATCAGTTAAAATTCAAGTTAAAACTCGGCACCTTCATCCAAATAATTTGTATCACTTATATGTTATATCAGTTTATTGAACGTTTGAATGTTGCTGTTTGAAAAATTACCTGTTTTTCGAGGATAGCCTGTTCCAGTTCGCGGCATTTATCTTGCAGTATTTTCTTTGTGTTAGCTGCACCGGCGATGGCACTTGCTCCACCAAAAGATGCTAATAATCCTGAAGTAGCTGGCTCTCCTTGCTTGGTTTTTGTTGCCGCCAGTTCTTCTTTGTGTTTTATTATTTCATCCTAAATGCATTTAATCGTACGATATAATAAGAGACTGAGTGTGTGGGTAATATAAGTCATGGTCAGGCATGTTCTAGGCTTAATGCCTAGTTACGGTTGTCATGATGCTCATACTTATGTGCCTACATATCCTCTCGATCAAAGCAATACTCGATTTAGACAGCTTTTATTTTATGCCAAATATTTTCTAGTTCTATATTTACCCCCCATTCACACAGAGAATTGATCAACGTAATTTCAAAAACGCACTAACCCCCCCCCTGGATACGGGCCTGGTTCCGACAGTGCAAATGGCGACTTGAATTTGCGCCAAAACATAATTGCATAGCAAAGGGGTTAAAAGGGGCCGCTGAAAATTTTTAATGAGGCAGGGGTCTCCTCTAGAGATTGGTAAAAAAAAATTTGAGTGGGGCCTTATTAGAGTAAAAATTTTCACAGTCAACACTTTTCCCTATTAGAGGAGGCTCTTTTCCTGATGCTGAACAGAGCCTCCTCTAATAGGGAAAAGTGCTGACTGTGAAAATTTTTACTCTAATAAGGCCCCACTCAAATTTTTACCAATCTCTAGAGGAGACCCCTGCCGAGTAATCTCCCTCATTAAAAATTTTCAGCGGCCCCTTTTAACCCCTTTGGCATGCAATTATGTTTTGGCGCAAATTCAAATCGCCATTTGCCCTGTCGGAACTCTTTTCTACGCCATTTTATAGCCGCTGTGGCGCTCCCTAGTTTTACACTATTTTGCTATTTTTACTATGAAGTTTGCAAAATATGCGGAAAGTTCATGCAAAAAATTTAAATTTTGACCAAAAAATTTTTTTCGATGCGAATTCAAAATTTCAAAAATTTTGTAAAATTGGCCAAAAATCCGAGAATTTCGCTAAAAAGTCCCAAAAATTCAGCCCCCATAAATGAACTTCCCCTATATTAGACCCCGCTCTGGAGACGTTTTGAAATTATCAAACCCGCGGGTTTATATTAGAGAAAATACGGTAGTTAAAACTGAATAAAACGGTTCATATTTCAGTCATATTTTAAACAACTATGCCACTCAATTGCAACAATGACTTACCTGAACGCATAAGAGAGAACTTGCCAGAACACGCACAGAACATTTATCGAGAGGCCTATAATAGTGCTTGGGAATATTACGAGGACCACTGCCTACGCCGAGGTGAAGAAACTCGGGAACAAACTGCTGACAAAATTGCTTGGGCAGTTGTTAAAAATCGTTACCACATGAAACCTGGCGGTACTTGGGAAGAGGCTGGTTCTGGAGAGAATTCGACTTTTCACGAGTGATATTGACTATATGTATGATTTTAATCCAGTGAATGCGCCTGACAATGTTAAATTTTAATTTAGCTTTAAATTGTATTTGATTATAAATAAAGGTTTGTTTGTTTGTTTATTTATGTAACAAACATTGAATGTCAAATGCGCATTAAGAAAATGGCCATACATATTGATTAATATTGAACTGATCCATAATTACCGTATTTTCTCTAATTGAGCCCCCCTATAATTAACCCCCCCCCTAGAGAAAGAGAAATAGCGTGTAAAAGTGAGAGGTTAGAGGAAATTTTTGCCCGAATTTGGGGGATTGAAATAATTAAGCCCCGGGAGCTTAATTAGAGAAAATACGGTATATTACAATAACGAAATCGCGGCTGTGGTCTTCGTGAGAAGGGATCCTGAAACTAGGCATAGATTTGTATGCAGCCCCTCTGAAAATCAGCATGGTCATATTAAAACAACAAACATGTAATTTTCAATATTTATTCAGATTCCTTAATCACAAAATATAAATGGAATCAAAATAGAAACAAAGAAAGTGCAATGAAATTCGAGCTCACATCATTTCAAATGTACCATAACAGTAAATGTCACTTGTCGATAATATTTCAACGTCTTCTCGGAGAACGTACTCGCTGGCGAGAACGGCTGCGCGTGCGGCTTCTATAACGACCTCCACGATAGCTTCGACTGCGGCTTCGACGACCACGACTACGGTAGCGATTGCTTTCGCTGCTAGTGCTTCTTCTGCGACGCCGATTTCTGGAATAACAATAAATAACGAATAAAATGACAACACTCGGTACTACATATTTTCACTATTGTCTCTACTCAAACTATAATAGGAAATACTGTTTTGAACTTATGCAGAAATGAAAAGTATTCAACAAGGTGAGTTACAACTTTCCAGAAATAAGTAACCAAAGTGAATGCTGGTAATAAACAACATTTTAAACTCCATATAAGCGATGCATCAGCCGGTCCCGAAGGCATCGCTTCTATAGCGGTTCGGCTATATTTGCTTCTTTTGTAAGGTCATATAATATGATGTCCCCAACTACCATGTCAAAAACCCGCACAAAATTATTTTTGTCGCTTGTGAAAAATTCTTTCACCCTCACCGGCTTCTAGAACGGGTCCTGCTTCGACGCCGATGGCTGCGTGATCGGGAACGGTTTCGGCTAGACAAAGATCTCGATCGAGAATACGAACTAGATCTAGACCGTGAAACCGACCTGGAATTTTTCCTCGATCTGGACGACGCAGATGAAGATCGTGAAGATGAGCCAGTTGAAGACCTGCTAGAAGTAGAAGAACTGCGCCTGCGGCGATCACGAGATACCTGAAAAGGTTTTATCAATGAAATAGCTGTAGATTATGAGGTTGTCTGAAACGTCCTATTGTTGGATTTAATTGAGAATACTTTGACTATGCGGGGTTACTTCACTTTGAGACCCGCGCCAAATATGCCCGAAACCGGTGTATATATGCCCGAAACCATTTCATGTGGGAAGCCCGAAAAACGCAATTTTTTTTTGGAGAAATGCAACCTCTTTCCCCGGGGAATGGGTTCATTCGGCGCGGGTCTCAAAGTGAAGCGTAGCCGTTTATGCTGTTGGTGAAGTCATTTAATCAAAAATTAATAAATCTTGGAATACCTATGAGCAGTCGAAGACTTTAACATTAACGGATGAAAAATAAATCTGCCACAGTTCGTTCGAATTTATCAACGATTACTGATTTCACAGTAACAATTAGTCTGGAAATAATAATCTAGGTATAACATTACTGACAACTTACACTTCTGCTGCGACTAGCACTGCTAGATGAGCCACTGCTCGAGCTTGACCTTGATGAGGATCGGGATCTCGATGTTGAACGATGCTTATTGGCAGGAGACTTAGATGCGGAGCTAGATGTATGACGAAAGCGAGCTGGAGGTGACATTTCCTTCTTAGGAGAACGCGAGTGTCGACCCTGCTTAGCTGGAAACTTTTTCGCAGAAGGATTATCGTTCTTTTCCAAGCTAAACACAAATTTTAAAACAAAATTTAATTATGAATAACTATAAAACTGACCTTTCAGTTTTTAATCCGCCTTTTGCCTCTTCAGCTTTGTCTTTTTTGACATCAGGACTTCTGCCTTGTGTGTCTTTTCCGGAAGAGCGATGCTCTGTGGAAGACCTTTTCGAAGATACATTGTCAGGCGCTTTCTCTGGTGTCCTAGTTCTACAATATCATCCGTCAAACATAGAAAACTTACACGTAAAAGTATACTATCAAACAATTTATTTGTGTCTGCAGACTCATAGCCTAAAGTTTAATAGCCGTCTAAGACTGAGAGGCGAAACGGCTATTATTGTTTACCTAAGATTATTATATCAAAATTTTTCCTTTTTCTGCGTTTCTAGAAACGTTATATTATACTATGAAACAATTTATTTGTGTCTGCAGAGCAATACAATGTTTTATATGTGGTTCACTTTAGTACATATGTCACGGCCAAAGTACGAAACCGGCAAATATGCATATTGGCCGGCCAAAGTACGTAATTACGTACTATGGCCGAGTCTGCCGGCCAAAGCTCGAATTTGGCCCATTGGCCGCGAAAATCGGCCAAAGTACTAATTATGTACTTTGGCCGGCCAATATGCATATTGGCCGGTTTCGTACTTTGGCCGTAACACATACACTATTTGTATTTGAGTTAGTATTTTAAAGATTTTTATAAAATATGGTTTTTTTAATTTTAGATGGTTTAATTTTATAAAAATTTTAAAATACACATACCTTCTCCCTTCTTCACGTGATTTTTCTTTGTCCACTTTATTATCTTTCTTAGACCCAATGGTAGCTTCTTTGTTTTTATCCGATTTAAGATTTTCTTCTGCCTTCGACTTTTCTTGCGAGCCCGATCTTCCTCGTTGTTTTTCCTTTTCCGCTTCCTTCTGTGGTTCTTTGTAAAGAAGACTCGAAATACCTCCAGTTGGCGGCAATTTGCTAACCGGATCATTTTTTCTTTCAGAACCCATCGGTATTGGTGAGGGTGAACGGTGCTTTCTTTCTCGTGCTGGAGATTTGTCTCGAACGGGAGATTTATCCCTGCGGCGAACATCACGAACAGGAGATCTGTCTCTGCGACCACTATCTCGAATGGGAGATCGATCTCTGCGCCCACCATCCCGGATTGGAGATCTGTCTCTGCGACCACTATCTCGAATGGGAGATCGATCTCTGCGCCCACCATCCCGAATTGGAGATCGATCTCTACGACCACCATCCCGAATTGGAGATCGATCTCTGCGACCACTATCTCGAATTGGAGATCGATCTCTGCGACCACTGTCCCGAATTGGAGATCTGTCTCTGCGACCACCATCCCGAATTGGAGATCTAAACTCAAATGTCTAATTATTTTATGTAAGTGCGTAAAGATCTTTTCGTGAAAATTTTTAGTTTTCATCAAACTTGGAACCGAAAACTGCTACATTTGAAAGCTGCTTTTGTTACACAATTATAGAACTGGCTCCAAAATTTACAAAGCTTATAACACGTATATAATTACTACTAATATTTCTTATGTAGTGCATCAAAATGATTTAATCCGTCCCACAAATTAAAGGCTATGCTAACAGGTTGTTCATTGAAGCCACTCTTTAACCAAGACAAAAAAATATATCAAGTATAAAATTTCCTGATCGCTATAAATTTTCAAATTTCTTACCTCTCTCGACGTCCTGACTCTCTAGCAGGCGATCTATCGCGCCGACTGTCTTTGGTTCTCTCAATACGTTTTGGGCTAGGGCTTCGTCCTTTTTCTTCCTGTTCAGCGATTTTAATTTCAGGCTCACACTCTTTTTCTGTATCTTTTACCTCAAGCGGCTGCTCTTGATCCTTGCGAGATTTAACATGAATGCGAGTTTCGAATGGACGAATGATGGAAGAATATGCGGCTGGCAACTCCATAGGTTTATTGGCCTCATGCGATGTCGCTTAAAACAAATGATGTACAAAAATGAAATATATTCAACGACCTACATCGTTCCAAAAATTCATCCAAATTTATTTTTGTGTTGAATCCTTGAACAGGGGCTTGTCCGGTTTTGTTAGTCGGTGATATATCTCTATTTTTATCCTCTCGTCCACGTCGCTCAATTTCTCGTTCCTCCTCCTTTTTGTTGATGTCCCGTGTGTCCGGAGAGGGACGACGTTCACGACTGCGATGCGTTACTTCTTCTTGAAAATGACGCTCTGATCTTTCTGGAGAAGTACGACGGCCTGAGTGCTGGCGTGAAGATGAGGTGTAGGATGCTTTTGAGCGAGAACCTTCCGGATCTGATCTAAAGAGAGTGAAAATAATAATTTAATATGTTAACAAAATTGTTAACACCAGCAAAAGTGACTACACTATAGTATGACAATTACCTTTTGGAAACACATCAAAATGATGTGTGTACCATAATGTGTTAGCTGGGCTTTATTTTTGAATACTATTTAAGTGTTAACTCCGAAAAATACACTTTTATGCAGCACAACAATTTTTGCAAAAAAATATGGTCGAAATTTTTGTACATTTAATATTTTTCTCTCTGTCACATACAAAAAGTTATATTTTAATCAAATATAATAAACGAATATAGTAGAAAGTAAAATATATGAAAAGAAAACTCTCCGAGAGAATAACATCGACATTTCTGTATTCAATCCTTAGGATACATACAAAAATGCGTTGGTTTTGTTTCAGAAAAATATTTGAAAATAACAAATATCTGAGTTGATGTATCACCTCTTCTCCTTAACAGATGGTGACGGATCAGGTGGAGCGATGGGAGATTGCGCTTTATGCTCCGGGAGCACCTTCGCACTCTCGTCAACCACATCTTCGACGCCTACTCCCAGTAAGTAGTCCATGTCGATCACTGGACCCTCATCAAGTTCTTCTTCCTCCTCGTTAACATCTTTACTTTTGCGACGCTTGTGTCGCTCACCGTTTTCGGAATCGAGTTGGTAAGGAGAGCGAGAACGATGACGCCCTCTGGCTTCACGATTATCACGGCTATCGCGAGAGTCTGCATCGCGGTATGCACCTCGGCTTCTTTCATTGCGGGATCGATCGGGAGATAACTAAAATTATTTTAAAGTACTGTACAGTAGAGGTCGGCCAAACCGTTCTACCGATACCGATATATCGGTCGAACCGATATTTTCAGAAAATTGAAGAACCGATACCGATACCGATATATCGGTATCGGTTTTTACCGATATTTTCAAATTTTACCAAAAATGAGTCAAATTTGTCAAAAAATTTGCATTTTTGCCCTTATTTTGTCATTTTTTTAGGGTTTTAGTTCATTCTTTTGTACTTTTAGGTTATTTTTTCATGTTTTTGTTCATTTTTTCGCAATTTTGATCAATTTTTACTGTTTCTGTTGGGCCGGGGTAAAATTTCCAGATCGGCAAATCCGGAAATTTGCCGATTTCACCTATATAGGGGTTTTTCGATGCGGGGAATCCGAATATGAGGTCAGATTTTAGGTGGTCCCGCCACGAAAATTGAGAAAACCGCTATTTTCTTCAAAAAATGGCCATTTTTGGTCAAAAATGGCCCAAAAATGGTCATTTTTGGCGCGATACGAAAAAATCAATTGCAGATTCGGAATCAGCGCATCAAAATACCCCTAAAAACATGTTTTGCGAAAAATCTGAAAAAATTTGTTTTTTTTTCCATAGGGGGACCACATGGTTTTGCCAAAAAAATCGATTTTTGTGTGTTTTTTTCTCTTTTAAAATTCGGCCTCGGTTTCGACCATTTTTTATTCGCAAATATTTTCCGCGTCTAACTGTTTTTGAGGTTACTTCGATGCACTAATCACAAATCTTGCATTAATCACATTCACAAAATATTAACGAAAATAGCGCCGCAGGCGAAATTTTTGTAAAAAATATGGATAGTTCGGTAAAAAATAGCGCCGCAGGCGAAATTTTTGTAAAAAATATGGCTAGTTTGGTAAAATTTTCAATGAAAATTCTGACTATTTTCCGATATTCTCGTAAAATTTTCGAACCGATACCGATATAAAAATATCGGTATCGGTGGCCTGTTTTACCGATACCGATATATCGGTCGAACCGATATTTTCGAAAAATTGAAAAACCGATACCGATACCGATATAACCGATATTATCGGCGATATATCGGTATCGGCCGACCACTACTGTACAGTAATATATTATAATAAAGTTAACTTAAAACTAAAAGTTTTAACATAATATTTCTAATTAAAGTTCAAGTAAAAATTATGGTATTACTGTCAATTACGTCAAGCACTAATATTATAGTAATTAGAAGCAAGTATTAAAGTTATATAAACGACAAAGGAAATTTTATATCGTGATTATTCTAAAGATACCCATACTCCTAAAACAGAAAACTGACAGATAATTTGTTACTCTATTCGTTCCGCACTACAGAAAACAATGCTACACAACTTACCTCGAATCCGGGTCTGCGCCGATATCCAAATGTATCAATTTGCGACGAATCCTTCATTCGTTTTGTTTCACGCTCTTCCTTTTCTTTCTTCTCCTTTTTAATTTTCTGGAGTTCTTGAATCGAAATTAAACGCTCCTAAAACACAAAACCATATTATTTCATTTTAATTAGTGTTACCTCTTCTCTTTTCCAGTGCGGTGGTGTGACGCTTCTGTCCCTATCCTCGTCGGCTCTGTAATGCAAAAATCCGCGGCCTTTCACTTTTATGCC